>BTHU01000005.1:51892121-54292121 GCA_036184795.1 Tokudaia tokunoshimensis | reverse complement strand
CCTTCCCTCCACCAGGGTCATGCCTAATGTCTGGATACAGGTTCTCCCTTTGTTGGATATTTCAGCTAATGTCATCCCCGTGTCCTGGGATCCTCTTGCTTTCCTGACATATGGGACTTTCTGGTGGCTATCCCCAATTCTCCATCCTCCATTGCTACACACAACTGTTCAATTTCCTGTACATCTCCCCCATCTCCTCCCACACCTGATCTTGTCCCTCCTTTTTTCCTCTGCCCCTACTCTCTTTCTCCTAATCCCTCCCACCCTCTACCCCCATGATTACTTTGTTCCCCCTTCTAAATAGTACTGAAGTATCCACATTTTGGTCTTCCTTCTTCTTGAGCTTCATATGGTATGTAAGTTCTATCAGGAGTATTCTGAGCTTTTTTCCTAATATTCACTTATCAGTGATTACATACCATGTTTGATCTTTTGTGACTGTGTAATGTCACTCAGGATGATATTTTCTAGTTCCATCCATTTGCCTGCAAATTTCATAAAGTCATTGTTTTTAATGACTGAATAGTACTCCATTGTTTAAATGTACAACATTTTCTATATCCAAACATCTGCATTGTTTCCAGCTTCTGGCTATTATAAATAAGGCTGGTATGAACATAGTGGAGCATGTGTCCTTGTTACATATTGGAGCATCTTTTGGGTATATACCCAGGAATGGTATAGCTGGGTCCTCAGGTAGTACTATGTCCAATTTTCTGAGGAACAGCCAAACTGATTTCCAGAGTGGTTGTACCAGCTTGCCATCCAGCCAACAATGGAGAAGTATTTGCCTTTCCCCACATCCTTGCCAGCATCTGCTCTTATCTGAGTTTTTGATCTTAGCCATTCTGACTGGTGTGAGATGGAATCTCAAGGTTGCTTTGATTTTCCCTGATGACTAAGGATGTTGAACAACCTTATAAAGAATTTTGTTGGTGTTTCGATTGGGATTGCATTAAATCTGTAGATTGCTTTTTGTAGGATAGATATATTTGCTAGGTTAATCCTAGTTCATGAGCATGGAAGATCTTTTCATTTTCTGATATCACCTTTAATTTCTTTCTTTGAATACTTGAAGTTTTTATCATACAAATCTTTCACCTGTTTGGTTAGAGTCACCCCAAGTTATTTTACGTTATTTGAGATTGTTGTGCAAGGTGCTGTTTTCCTGATTATTTCTCAGTCAGTCATTTGTATATAGGAGGACGGTTTCTTTGTTTTTTTAATTGCTTTTTGTAATTCTTGTATCCAACCACTTCACCGAAAGTATTTATTAACTGTGGGAGTTCTCTGGAGGAATTTTTAGAGTCTAATTTGAATACTATCATATCATCTGCAAATAATAATACTTTGACATATTCCTTTCCAATTTGTATCTACTTAATCTCCTTCATTTGTCTTATTGCAGTAGATAAAGCTTCAAGTACTGTATTGAACCTATGTACATATAGCAAACAAAGTTGTCTTGTTCCTAACTTTAATGAAATTGCTTTGAGATTCTCTCCATGTATTTTGATGTTTGCAGCTATAAGCTTGCTGTGAATTGTTTTTATTTTTTGTAGATATGTTCCTTGTATTCCTAATTTCTCCAGGACTTTTATCATAATGAGGTGTTGAATTTTTACACAGCCTGTTTTGCATGTAAAAGAATGATCATATTCTTTTACTTTCAGTTTCTTTATATAATTGATTATATTCATTAATTGTTGTATATTGAATCAACTCTGCATCTCTGTAATGAATCCTGCTTGGCATGGTAAATGGTATTTTTATGTTTTCTTGAATTTAGTTTGCAAGTACTTTTTTTGATTATTTTATTTTATTTACATTAATGTTGACCTTCCAGGTCTCCTCTCTGCAACCCTCACATTGCATCACCCCCTTCTCCTTTGCCTCTAAGAGGGTACTTGTCCACCCACAAACTCCCACCTCACCCCTCCTGTATCTTCCTTCACTGAGGCAACAAGCCTCCACAGAACCAAGAGCCTATCCTCCCACTGATGCCAGGTAAGACAATCCTCTGCCACATACATAGTGGGAACCATGGACCCACCCATATTGGTATTTTAGTCCCTGGGATCTCCGAGGGGTCTAGTGAGTTGATATGGTTGTAATTCCTATTGGGTTGCAGTCCCCTTCAGCTCCTTCTTTCCTGCCCCATCTCTTCCATTGGGGTCCTTAGGCTCAGTCCAATGGTTGGTTGTATCTACATCTGTCTTAGTCAGGCACTGGCAGAGCTGCTCAGAGGACAGTCATACTAGGACACTGTCTGCAAGCACTTCTTGGTATCAGCAATAGTGACAGGGTTTGGTGTCTACTGATGGGATGGATCCCAAGGCAGGGTGGTCTCTGGATGAACTTTCCTCAGTCTCTGCTCCATTTTTGTCCCTACATTTCCTTTAGACAGGAATAATTCTGGGTTAAAATTTCTGAGATGTGTGAGTGACCCCTTGCCTCAACTGGGGGTCATGCCTATCTATTAGAGCTGGTATCTTCAAGTTCCATCTCCTCTCTGTTGGGTATTTCAACTATTGTCTTCCCCATTGGGTCCTGAGAGCCTTTTGAATCACTGGCATCTGAGATTTACTAGTGGTTTCCCTCCCACCCCATTCCTAACCTCCAATGCTACATAATTCTACTCATTCTCCTAGCCCTCTGGACTTCTCTCCTGTCTCTTCACAAACATGAACCTGACCTCCTTTTCTTTCCCCCTCCCCTCTTTCACACAGGACCCTTCCTTGCTCTGCCTCCTGTGATAGATTTGGTTGCCCTTCTAAATGTGATTGAAGCACCCACACTTTGGCTTTCCTTCATACTATCTGTGAGTTGTATCATAGCTATTCTAAGATTTTTGGTTAATATCAACTTATCAGTGAGCACATATCATGTATGTCCTTCTGGGTCTGGGTTACCTTACTCAAGATGATATTTTCTAGTTCTATCCATATGCCTGCAAAATTTGTTAAAGTCCTCATTTTAATAGCTAAATAGTATTCCATTGAGTTAATGTATTATATTTTCTGTATTCTTCTGTTGTGGTACATCTGGGTTGTTCCAAGATATTACAAATAAGGCCTCGATGAACATAATGGAGCACATGCCCATGTAGTATGGTGGGGCATGTTTTCGGTATATGCCCAGGAGTAGGATAGCTAGGTCTTCAGGTAGATCTATGGCCAATTTTTCTGAGAAACTGTCAGATTGATTTCCAGAGTGGTTGTACCTGTTTGCAATCCCACCAGCAATGGAGGACTGTTCCTCTTTATCCTCATCCACACTACCATCTGCTGTCTCTTGAGGTTTTGATCTTAACCCTTCTGATTGGTGTAATGTGGAACCTCAGGATCATTTTGATTAGCATTTCCCTGATGACTAGGGATGTTGAACATTTCTTTAGATGCTTCTCAGCCATTAGATATTCTTCAGGTGAGAACTCTTTGTTTAGCTCTGTACCCCATTTTTTAATAGGGTTACTTGCCTCTCTGGAGTTTAACTTTTTGAGTTCTTTGTATATATTAGATATTAGCCCTCTGTCGGATGTAGGGTTGGTAAAGATCTTTTCCCAGTTTGTTGGTTGCCGCTTTGTCCTTTTGACAGTGTCCTTTGCCTTACAGAAACTTTGTAATTTTATGAGGTGCCATTTGTCAATTCTTGATCTTAGAGCATAAGCTATTGGAGTTCTGTTCAGGAAATTCTCCCCTGTACCCATAAGTTCAAGGTTCTTCCCTAGTTTCCTTTATATTAGTTTCAGAGTGTCTGGTTTTATGTGGAGGTCCTTGATCCACTTGGAATAGAGCTTAGTGCAAGGAGATAAGAATGGATCAATTTGCATCCTTCTGCATGTTGACCACCAATTGAACCAGCACCATTTGTTGAAAAGGCTATCTTTTTTCCACTGGATGGTTTTAGCTCCTTTGTCAAAGATCAAGTGACCATAGGAGTGTGGATTCATTTTTGGATCTTCAATTCTGTTCCATTGATCTACATGCCATGTCACTATACCAATACCATGCAGTTTTTAACACTATTGCTTTGTAGTACAGCTTGAAGTCTGGGATACTGATTCCCCCAGAAGACTGCCCTCTCTCTCCATATCTTTTCAATATAGTACTTGAAGTTCTAGCTATTAGGCAGTTCAGCAATTAGGCAGCAAAAGGAGGTCAAAGGGATACAAATTGTAAAGGAAGAAGTCAAACTATCACTATTTGCAGATGATTTGATAGTATACTTAAGCGACCCAAAGAACTCCACCAGAGAACTCCTACAGCTGATAAACAACTTCAGCAAAGTGGCCGGATATAAAGTCAACTCAAGAAACTCAGTAGCCTTCCTATACTCAAAGAATAAGCAGGCTGAGAAAGAAGTAAGAGAAATGATACCCTTCACGATAGCCACAAACAATATAAAGTATCTTGGTTTGACTCTAACCAAACAAGTGAAAGATCTGTATGACAAGAACTTCAAGTCTCAAGAAAGAAATTGAAGAAGACCTCAGAAGATGGAAAAATCTTCTATGCTCATGAATTGGCAGGATTAATATAGTAAAAATGGCCATCTTGCCAAAAGCAATATACAGATTCAGTGCAATCCCCATCAAAATCCCCACTCAATTCTTCATAGCGTTAGAAAGAGCAATTCAAAAATTCATCTGGAATAACAGAAAACCCAGGATAGCTAAAACTGTTCTCAAGAGTAAAAGAACTTCTGTAGTCCGTTTTTAAATCAGGTTATTTGATTTTCTGAATTCTAACGTTTGAGTTGGTTATATGTTTTGGATATTAGTCCTCTGTCAGATGTAGGGTTGGTGACAATTTTTTTCCCAATCTGTAGGTTGCTAATTTGTCCTATTGACTGTGTATGTTACCTTACAGAAGTTTTTCAATTTCATGAGGTCCCATTTATCAATTATTGGTCTTAGAGCCTGAGCCATTGGAGCTCTGTTTAGGAACTATACCACTGTGCCAATGAGTTCAAGGCTCTTTCCCACTTTTTCTTCTATTTCATTCTATGTATCTGGTTTTAGGATTAGGCCCTAGATCCACTTGGATTTGTGCTTTGTGCAAGGGGATAAATATAGACCCATTTTCATTTTTTCTACATACATACTGCCAGTTGAAACAGCACTACTTATTGAAGAGGCTCTCTTTTTTCCATATATGGCTTTGGCTTCTTTGTGGAAGAACAAGTGTCCATAGGTGTGTTGGCTTATTTCTGGGTGTTCAATTCTTTTCTATTGATCAATTCATCTCTCTCTGTACCAATACCATGAAGCTTTTTATTATAACTATTGCTCTCTAGTACAACTTGAGGTCAGGGATGGTGACTTCCCCCAGATGTTCTTTTATTTTTAAGCATCGATTTCACTATCCTGGGTTTTTGTTTTCCCATATGAAATTAAGAATGGTTCTTTCCATATCTGTGAAGAATGGTGTTGGAATATTGATAGGAATTTCATGGGGTTGGTAAAGACTTTTTTCCAATCTGTAGATTGCTTTTGGTAAAACAGCCATTTTTACTATGTCAATCTTACGAATCCATGAGTATGTGAGATCTTTCCATCTTCTGAGGTCTTCTTCAATTTTTTTTAAAGGGCTTTGAAGTTCTTGACATTCAGATCTTTCATTTGCTTAATAAGTTACACCAAGATATTTATTTTATACTGTTTGTGGCTATTTTAGGAAAGTGGGTGCTCTAGTGTTTAGTATACAGATGTTATGAATTGAGAGGTAATCTTTGTAGATTTTTTCCTTTGATGAGTATGTAGTGTCCTTCATGACCTCTTTTGATAAGTTTTGGGTTGAAGTCTATTTTGATATCTATTAAAATGGCTTTACCACCATGTTTCTTAGGTCTATTTTCTTGGAATAACTTTTCAATATTCAACCTTCAATATCACTATGAGTGATGTTGAAGTGTGTTTCTTGGATACAGGAGAAAGATGGATCCTGATTTTTCATCCATTCTGTTACTCTGAGTCTTTATTTTGGTGGGGAGCAGGGGGATTGAGACCAGTTATATTGAAAGATATCAAAAAAACAATGATTGTTGGTTACTGTTATTCTGTTGTTTGTAGTGATAGCAATAGTGGTTCTCTCTCTCTCTCTCTCTCTCTCTCTCTCTCTCTCTCTCTCTCTCTCTCTCTCTCTCCCCGCCCCCCCCGTGTGTGTGTGTGTGTGTGTGTGTGTGTGTGTGTGTGTGTGTGTGTTTTCTTTATGTGTTTGGGTAAGATTATTTATTTCTTGTGTTTTTATTGGTGCAGTTAACTTCCTTTGCTTGAAGATTTCCTTTTAGCACCATCTTTAGGTCTGGTGTTGTTAAATTTTGACATTATAATGGAATATTTCATTTTTTTTCAATATATGCTGATTGAATGTTTTGCTGAGTATAGACGTTTGGGTTGGTATCTGTGGTCTCTTAGAATTTGAAGCATATTTATCCAGCTCCTCTTGGCTTTTAATGTCTCCATAAGAAGTCAGGTGGAATTCTTACAAGTTTGCCTACAAGTTTTTAATATTTTTCTTTATTCTGTATATGTAGTGTTTTCATTATTATGTGGTGAGGTAACTTTCTTTACTGGCTAAATCTATTTGGAGCTACATAGGCTTCTTGTTCCTTCACAGGTATCTCCTTCTTTGGCATAGTTTTTTTTTTCCTATGATTTCATTGAAAATATATTCGGGGCCATCTTGCTCAGATTCTCCTCAGTCTATTCCTATTGTTCTTGTGTTTGATATTTTCAAAGTGTCCCATCTTATGGATGTTATGTGTCAGGAGCTTTATAGATTTAACATTTTCTTTTAGTGATGTATCCATATCTTCTGTTTTCTAGTATATCATCAATATCTGAGATTCTTACAACACTTGTATTCTACTGGTGAAGATTCTCTCTATCATTCTCATACATTTCTACATTATTCATATCCAGAATTACCTCAGTTTTTTATTGCTTCTAATTACCCTGCAGGTTTTGAATTTTTCCATTTCCTTATACTATTTGTTTTCATGGGAATTTTTAAGGGATTTATTCATTTCCTCAAATTGTTTGTGTTTCCCTGAATTTCTTTAAAGACTTCTATTATTTTTGTATTGTTGGTTTTAAGATTTTTTTCTTGTTTTTTAGATATATTGGATTCCTCAGTGACTTCAGTGATAGTATAGGTAAGCACTACTGGAAACATACTGCCCTGGCTATGTTAAGTTTTGATTTTATGCTGGCCCCTAGGCATCAGGGTTTGGGATGGTTTTAGGTCGAGTAAGTGATTTCTGAGTTTGTCTTTGTTGGGTTGCTGTGTTGTTCCTTGTTTTCTCTTTCCTCTCTGGATTTTTCAGAGAATGAGGGCATAAAATTGCCTGGTTTACTGGACTTCATGGGTGATGCTTTCACTGGGAATGCCTGACTGCTGGTATTGGAGGTTAGGACACAATGACAAGTCACGGGAAGGAAGTTAAGAAAAGCTGGCTCATTGAATTCACAGGAGAGGTTGGGGGTGAGGAAGCCACAGCTGATGATTCCTTGCAAGGCTAGAGATGAGAGGAAAGCATTGGATCTAGGGAAACAAAGAGCCCTGTGGTTAAGCTGTGTTGGAGTAGGGGCTGGGAACACTGATGAGTGGAGAGAGGGAGGCCAGAATGGAATGGTTTGTGGGACCCACAGGAGAAATGTACAGGAGGCAAGAGAGCCTATAACTGATGTTCTATGGTAGCACTAGGAAGGGGTCTGTGTGTAACTTTAATTTTTTCAAAACCTATTTTTAATGATAGTTATTAAACACTGTAATCTCCCTTTTAGCCCCCACCCCCAACCAGAGGTAGTGAGAAAGAAAGGATATGGGGGAAGTAGACCTCTTTTTAAATGTTCTTTGTATCAACTCTCATCTGTGTTGTCTGGAAATCAGCAATTCAGTTCACAGGTTAACAGTGGCAGCTAGGTCCACTTGCAAATACTTCACAGATACACTAGCAGGCCAGTTTAGTAGAGTTGGCATAGCAGCAGTGGTGGCAGTACCTAGGAGAGACAGCCAAGAGGAACCTCAGCACAAGTCAGCAGGAGGGACCAGGAGGGACATCAAGATATGTTCTTGGCTGCACCTCTATCAGGGAATCAAAGATCAGTGAAGACATGAGACCCACAAACATAGCATAACTAGCTGTACCAGGAAGTCAAGCTGTCCCCATCACTGTCCATCAAGTCCTGTTTATACTGTCCAAACACCATGTCTTTTCCACATGTCTTGCCTCAGCATGTGTCTTGCCCCACTATGGGTGTAGGGTTGTAGGCCCTCTCTGTCTGATCTGCCACTGGACACAGCTACTTGGGGAGGCTGAAGTGGGGAGTCTGGCTGCATATAGCCCATGCTGCTGCTGGGAGTGGGTTCTGGGCTGTAGGGAAGTGCTGAAACACAGCTCTGGGGGATGGGAAAGCACAGGCTGAGACTTGGGAAAGCCTGAACTGATTTAGGGATCCCTGAGCCTGTGAATAAGTTGGGCCCATGGGGTTCTCAGACTCTAGGACATCCAGATACCACTGGAATTTGCAGAAGAGCAGAGAATGGAGTCAGGGTCCCACGGACTGGCAATAGTGTCCAGCCCGAGGAGCTCAGTCTAATCCCTGCAGGGATAGTCCTTGACTTGATGGTGGTTGACTTGGTGGCAGTTGAGGCTGGGAGCACAGAAAGGCCTTTTATGGGAGATGAGGTGCATCTTTCTTCATGGCTCCCCACAGCAGATCTTGATGAAAAGAAGCAGATCATGGTTAAAAACAGTTTATTTTCATGGTGGAAAAATGGATGGATAAAACTGTACCCAACTTCTCAGGGTGGGCTTGAGGTTAAATACCTTTTTCAGGGAGGAAAGGTTGAAAAGGGAAGCTTATTGGCAACACCTTCTGGACCTCTTGATGCCTCATTGGCATGGAGAACTCTGTCTTGAGCTTACTTGACTGTTAATCACATATCTTTCCTATAGTCCTGGTCTGAGATGTTAGGGATGCTTCATCTATATGTGTAAGGGCTTGGAGTGTTGCCCTTATGTGACTGATGGCCACAAATCTATGAGGGCTTCATATATGACAGAGGCTTGTTGCTGGGAACAGGTGAATCTCCTACAGTTGCTTCAGGATCTCCAGGGATTCTTGCCTTTAGCTCAACCTTACAAGGCTTCTTCTTACAGTTCTTTGTACCACACATATGTCTTGCCTTACCATATGAGTCTATCTCAGCTGACATCACTCTGCCAATCAGAAGTGGCAAGACAATTCAGCACACCACAAGTGTTTTCTGTGTGTTTCTCTCTACAGAATCCTGACAAATGCAGCTGTACTCTGCAATGTAATGCAGACCAAAACATGCCTTTCTTTAGCAAAGAATCCTCATCACATGTCCTTTCATGTGCTTGCTTCAGCAGAATATCCTTTCACCTATGTCCACTTCAGCTAAATGTTCTTTCACATGTTTGCCTCAACAAAACATCATTTACTTGACTTTCCAAAGAATCCTTAAGTTTCTACTTCAACTGAGGCATTGGGTTTGGGGACTAGAGAAAACTACTTTCTTTTTAAGTTAATTCTTGCTCAATATTTTGTCACAGCCACCAGTAAAGTAGTCAACAAAAAGACAAAATGATAGTCAATTATAGGATTATTATAGAAATTGGGACTAGGTCAGAGGAAGGTGGTTGTGAAGAATGTGTTAGACATTCTTCTGACTTATTGCAGAATCTTGTTTCTTCTGTCCTTAAGTCTTAGGACCATCTGATGAGAGACCAACCACAACCTATAGTATATTTATTTTTTAGGGATATTTAGAGGGAAAGCTATGTCATATGAAGAAGACTTAATTGTCACCTGGTCTACTCAATGGAGATAAATCCTTAGACAAGAAATTACCTTAGGCAAGATGAAATGAATTCAAGAGGAAACTATCACTTTGCAAACTTTTCGACAAATCTATATCTGGATCCTAGACATGCTTCAAATCATGGACTCCATTTATTGAACCAGAATTTCCTCTCTTTTTGTCTTTCATCTGTGCATACCACTTCCATTGACTTGTAGTGGCTTCCTTCATCATTCAGAAAATCTATACTTCCCTCATTCACATCTGTCATGTTTCATGACTACATTCTACCAGAGAGGAATTGAGTCTCATTTTCTGTTTTTTTCCTCATTATTTGGAAATTCTAGGTGAAAACTGAATGGGTTAGGTTATGTATATTCTGAGTCAATTAGTTTGTCTTAGAAAAAGGCCATGGACAGCCATCAATGTCCCACCCCAGAAGGATATACTAAGGTAATAGATAGTCATTAGGAAAACAGTGTAGAGAACTAGATGTGAATTTCAGTAATATACA
The DNA here is from genome assembly GCA_036184795.1 of Tokudaia tokunoshimensis. Classification (NCBI taxonomy): domain Eukaryota; kingdom Metazoa; phylum Chordata; class Mammalia; order Rodentia; family Muridae; genus Tokudaia; species Tokudaia tokunoshimensis. The sequence continues at coordinate 54,281,774 of BTHU01000005.1, read as the reverse complement.
CTTAGAGAAATTATGACTTGGATCCCAACCTCAATTGTATAATGTTCACTTAGGATTGAGTTTTTTTCCAAAGAACCTATAACTAAAAGACCTGTTGTCTGTCTTCGAAGGGGGAAAATTATGGGATCTCCTAAGGTTTTTTTTTTTTGTTTTTTATTATTTATTTATTTTAGTAGCTATATTCTTTATTTATATTTCAAATGATTTCCCCTTTCCTGGTCCCCCCCTTGAAAACCCCATAAGCCATCTCCCCTCCTCCTGTTCCCCAATCAACCCTCTCCTGATTCCCTGTTCTGCTATTCCACTCCACTGCTGCACCAAGCCTTTCCATGACCAAGGGTTTCTTCTCCCTTTGATGTCCAACAAGGCCAACCTCGGCTGCCTATGCGTCTGGAGCAATGGGTAATACCATCTGTACTATGTGGTTGATGGTTTTGTCCCTGGGAGATCTGGGGGTACTGGGTGACTCATATCATTGTTCCTCCTATGGTGCTGCAAACCCCTTCACCTCCTTAGGTCTTTTCTCTAGCTCCCCCATTGGGGACCCTGTGCTCAGTTGAATGGCTGACTGAGAGTGTCCCCCTCTGTATTCATCATACACTAGCAGAGACCCCCCAGGTGACAGTTATATCCAGCTCCAGTCAGCAAGTACTTGTGGGCATTGATAATAGTGTCTGGGTTTTATACTGTATATGGGATGGATCACTAGGTGGGGTAGTCTTTAGATGGTCTTTCCCTCAGACTCTGCTCAATACTTTGTGTCTGTATCTCCTATGTCTGTTTTGTTCCCTCTTCTAAGAAGGACCAGAGTATGCATACTGTGTTCTTCCATCTTCTTGGGCATCATTTGATATGTGAATTGTGTTTTGGGTATTCCGAGCTTCTGGACTAATATCCACTTATCAGTGAGTGCATAACATGTGTGATCTTTTGTGATTGGGTTACCTTACTTAGGATAATATTTTCTAGTTCCACCCACTTGGCTAAGAATTTCTTTAATTCATTGTTTTTAATAGCTGAGTAGTATTCCATTGTGTAAATATACAACTTTTTCTGTATCCTTTCCTCTGTTGAGGGACATCTGGGTTCTTTCCAGCTTCTGGCTATTATGAATAGGGCTACTATGAACATAGTGGAGCATGTGTCCTTATTCCATGCTGGAGAATCCTCTGGGCATATGCCAAGGAGTGGTATAACAGGGTCCTCTAGTGGTATTATGCCCAGTATTCTGAGGAACGGCCAGACTGATTTCCAGACTGGTTGTACCACCTTGCAATCCCACCAGCAGTGGAGGAGTGTTCCTATTTTTCCACATACTTGCCAGCACCTACTGTCTCCTGAGTTTTTGATCTTAGCCATTCTGATTGATGTGAGGTGAAATCTCAGGGTTGTTTTGATTTGCATTTCCCTGATGACTAAGGATGGTGAGCATTTTTTTAGGTGCCTCTGGGCCACTCGAGATTCCTTAGTTAAGAATTCTTTGTTTAGCTTTCTGTTATTTGGTTCTCTGGAGTCCAACTTCTTAATTTCTTTGTATATAATGAATATTAGACCTTTATCACCTGTAGAGTTGGTAAAGATCTTTTCCCTATTTGTTGGTTCCTGTTTTGTCCTATTGACAGTATCCTTTTCCTTAAAGAAATCTTGTATTTTTATCAGGTCTCATTTGTCAGTTCTTGATCTTAGAGCATAAGCTATTTGTGTTCTGCTCAGGAAATTTTCTCCTGTGCCCATGTGCTCAAGAATCTTCCCCAATTTCTTTTCTGTTAGTTTCAGTGTATCTGGTTTTATGTGGAGGTCCTTGATCCACTTGGAACTGAGCTTAGTACAAGGAGATAAGAGTGGATCGATTTGCATTCTTCTGCATGCTAGTCAACAGTTGAACCAGCACCATTTGTTGAAGAGGCTATCTTTTTTCCACTGCATGGTTGTAGCTCCTTTGTCAAAGATCAAGTGACACTAGGTGTGCAGGTCCATTTCTGGGTCTTCAATTCTATTCCATTGATCTACCTGTCTGTCACTGTACCAATACCATGCAGTTTTTAACACTATTGCTCTGTATTGTATTGTACTGTTGGAGGTCCTGGGGGATCTGATTTCTCCAGAAGTTCTTTTACTGTTGAGAATAGTTTTAGCTATCCTGGGTTTTTTGTTATTCCAGATGAATTTGAGAATTGCTCTTTCTAACTCTATGAAGAATTAAGTTGGTATTTTGATGGGGATTGCATTGAATCTGTAGATAGTTTTTGGCAAGATGTCCATTTTTACTATAATAAACCTGCCAATCCACGAGCAAGGGAGATCTTTCCATCTTCTGAGGTATTCTTCGATTTCTTTCTTCAGAGACTTGAAGTTCTTGTCATACAGATCTTTCACTTGTTTGTTTAGAGTCACACCAAGATACTTTATATTATTTATGACTATTGTGAAGGGTGTCGTCTCCTAATTTCTTTCCCAATCATCCTTTGAGAATAGGAAGACTACTGAATTGTTTGAATTAATTTTATATCCAGCCACTTTGGTGAAGTAGTTTATCAGCTGTAGGAGTTCTCTCGTGGAGTTTTTTGGGTCGCATACATAAACTATCATATCATTTGCATATAGTGATAATTTGACTTCTTCCTTTCCAATTTGTATGCCTTTGACCTCCTTTTGTTGTCTAATTACTCTAGCTAGAACTTCAAGTACTGTATTGTATATGGAAAGAGAGGGCAGCCTTTTCTAGTCCCTGATTTTAGTGGGATTACTTCAAGTTTCTCTCCATTTAAATGTTGACTACTGTTTTGCTGTATATGGCTTTTACTATGTTTATGCATGTGCCATGAATTCCTGTTCTTTCCAAGACTTTTAACATGAAAGGATGCTGAATTTTGTCAAAAGCTTTTTCAGCAGCTAATGAAATGACCATGCATTTTTTTCTTTGAGTTCGTCTATATAGTGGAATTCATTGATTGATTTCCATATATTGAACCATCCCTGCATCCCTGGGATGATCATGGTGATTGATTGTTTTGATGTGTTCTAGGATTAGGTTGGCAGGAATTTTATTGAGTATTTTTGCATTGATATTCATAAGGGAAGTTGGTCTAAAGTTCTCTTTATTTGTTGGACCTTTGTGTAGTTTGGGTATCTGCTCAATTGTGGCTTCATAGAACAAGTTCAGTAGTGTTTCTTCAGTTTATATTTTATGGAATAGTTGAAGAGTATTGGTGTTGGGTCTTCTTTGAAGGTCTGATAGAATTCTGCATTAAAACCTTCTGGTCCTGTGCTCTTTTTTTTTTTTTTTTTGGTTGGGAGACTTTCAATGACCGCCTCTATTTCTTTATGGGTTATGGGACCATTTAGACAGTCTATTGGATCCTGATTTAACTTTGGTATTTGATATTTGTCTAGGAAATTGTCCATTTCATCCAGATTTTCCAGTTGTGTTTAGTATAGACTTTTGTAGTAGGATCTGATGATTTTTTGAATTTTCTCAGTTTCTGTTGTTATATTTCCCTTTTCGTTTCTGATTTTGTTAATTTGGATAATGTCTCTGTGCCCTCTAGTTAGTCTGGCTAAAGGTTTATCTGTCTTGTTGATTTTCTCAAAGAACCAGCTTCTGGTTTCGTTGATTCTTTGTATAGTTCTCTTTGCTTCTACTTGGTTGATTTCAACCCTGATTTTGATGATTTCCTGCCTTCTACTCCTCTTGGGTATATTGCCTTCTTTCTGTTCTAGAACTTTCAGGTGTGCTGTTTAGCTGCTAATGTATGTTCTCTCCAGTTTCTTTTTGGAGGCACTCAGAGCTATTAGTTTTCCTCTTAGCATTACTTTCATTGTGTCCGATATATTTGAGTACATTGTGCCTTCATTTTCATTAAATTCTAAGAAGTCTTTGATTTCTTTCCTTATTTCCTCCTTGACCAAGTTATCCTTGAGTAGAGCATTGTTCAGCTTCCATGTGTATGTGGGATTTCTGTTGTTTTTTTTCCTATTGAAGACCACCCTTACTCCATATTGATCTGATAGGAGGCACAGGATTAGTTCGATCTTCTTATATCTGTTGAGGTCTGTTTTATGACCAATTATATGGTCAATTTTGGAGAAGATACCATGAGGTGCTGAGAAGAAGATATATTCTTTTGATTTAGTATGAAATGTTATATAGATATCTTTTAAATCCATTTGGTCCAAAACTGCTGTTAGTTTCACTATGTCTCTGTTTAGTTTCTGTTTCCCTGATCTGTCCATTGAGGAGAGTGGGTTGTTGAAGTCACCCACAATTATTATGTGAGGTGCAATGTGTGCTTTAGGTTTTAATGAAGTTTCTTTTGCCAATGAGGGTGTCCTTGCATTTGGAGCATAGATGTTCAGAATTGAGAGTTCTTCTGGGTAGATTTTTCCTTTGATGGGTATGAAGTGTCCTTCTGTGTCTTTTTTGATGACTTTTGGTTGAAAGTCAATTTTATCCTATATTAGAATGACTATTCCGTCTTCTTTTCTAGAACCATTTGCTTGGAAAATTATTTTCCAACCTTTTACTCTGAGGTAGTGTTTGTCTTTGACACTGAAATGCATTTCCTGTATGCAGCAAAATGTTGAGTCCTGTTTATATATCCAATCTCTTAGTCTACGTCTTTTTGTTGGGGAATTGAGTCCCATTGATGTTAAGATATATTAAGGAATAGTGATTGTTGCTTCCTGTTATTTTTGATGTAATTTCTATTTTTGTGTGCTTATTGTCTTTTGGGTTTGTTGAAAGAAGATTAATTTCTTGCTTTTTTTCTAGTGTGCAGTTTCTCTCCTTTTGTTGGTGTTTTCCATTCATTATCCTTTGAAGGACTGGATTTGTGAAAAGATATTGTGTAAATTTGTTTTTGTCATGGAATACCTTGGTTCCTCCATCTATGGTAATTGAGAGATTTGCTCGGTATTGCAGCCTGGGTTGGCATATGTGTTCCCTAGGGTCTGTATGACATCTGTCCAGGATCTTCTGGCTTTGATAGTCTCTGGTGAGAAGTCTGGTGTAATTCTGATAGGACTACCTTTATATGTTACTTGATCGTTTTCCATTACTCCTTTTAATATTCTTTCTTTGTTTAGTGCATTTGGCATTTTAACTATTATGTGACAGGAAGAATTTCTTCTCTGTTCAAATCTATTTGTAGATTTGTGGGCTTCTTGTGTCTTTATGGGCATCTCTTTCTTTAGGTTATGGAAGTTATCTTCTATAATTTTGTTGAAGACATTTACTGGCCCTTTAAGTTGGAAATTTTCACTCTCTTCTATACCTATAATCATTAGGTTTGCTCTTCTCATTTTGTCTTGGATTTCCTGGATGTTTTGTGTCAGGGGCCTTTTGCATTTTGCATTTTCTTTGACTGTTGAGTCAATGCTTTCTATGGTATCTTCTGCATCTGTTATTCTCTCTTCTATCTCTTGTATTCTGTTGTTGATACTTGTATCCGTGACTCCTGACTTCTTTCCTAGGTTTTCTATGTCCAGAGTTGTTTCCCTGTGTTATTTCTTTATTGTTTCCACTTCTATTTTTAGATCCTTGATGGTTTTGTTCTAGTCCTTCACCTGTTTGGTTGTGCTTTCCTATACTTCTTTAAGGGCTTCTACCTGTTTACCTGTGTTCTCCTATATTTCTTTAAGGGAGTTATATATGTCCTTCTTTAAGCCCTCTGTCAGCATCATGAGCTGTAATTTTCAATGCTATTCTTGCTTTTCTAGTGTGTTGGGGTATCCAGAACTTGCTGCTGTGGGAGAATTAAATTCAGATTGTTCCTTGTTTCCTTGATTTCTGTTTGTAACATTCCTATGTTTGCCTTTTGCCATATGGTGTTAGTTGGTCCTGCTTTCTCTGGCTGGTACTTGTACCTCCTGTGTGCCTGCAAGCCTGTTTCAGCACCCCTCAGTGACTATCTTTCCACTGGCACAGAGTGCGGAGGCACTGCCCATCTCCTGGGTGCAGGTGGGGTCCTGCCAAACCTTGCCTCAGCTCTTCTGATGCTCAGGTATTCCCTTAGTTCCTGGCTTAACCTGCCTGCTCAGTCACAGGAGCAAAGATGGGGACCTCACCTCTAAATGAGGGACTACCTGTAAATGAGGGACTCCCTGCAGAGCAGATCTCCCCTGGCAGGATAGGTGTACAAATAGCTGTGGTGCTGCTGAGAACTTGGGTGCAAGTGGGGCCCTGGCAGATGGTGTTCCAACTGTTCTGACACTTGGGTGTTCCATGTGTTCCTGACTGCACCTGTCTGAGCAGTCACAGCAAGTCTCCTATGTTAATTATTTTATGTTTAATTCCAAAATCAACCATAAAAGGTAATTATTTTTACACCTATTTCACATAAAAAGGAATGGATTCTTGAGGAAGTTGAATAATCTGTGTGGGATATTTTGATGCTGGATGGTTTGTCTAGCCTTGGATAAAAAGTGAGACTTCTCTTGCAGAATAATGTGCTCTTGCTCATTTCTTTACATAAATTGACCCTCCAGAATTTGGAAAGTTACTTTAACTTTGGGACACTTGCTCCTTCAATAGCATGGGATATTTTCCAATTTAAAATTTCATCTTTTCTAATTTTATTTTCACATTTTTTCACCCCTATTTTTCTTATTCTCAAAGACATGTGTGCTCAAACTTCTGACAATTGACTCATCCTTGTTATCACAGAGGAAGAGCATTCTTATAAGAATCAAGTTGAGGCTAATCTGTCCTCTGGCTTTCTGTGGCTAAAAGAGACAAAATAAAAGATCTTGACTCCTGGCTCTAAGTATTACTCTTAACCTAGTTTTTTTTTTTTTTTTTTTTTTTGTAAAGTTCAGGAAGCTGCTTCTTTCTCAGAAGCTTACTTTTCTGTTTCCAAAGAAAAGAAAGAGCACTTATAGTCCACAGTCCCAGGGGCATTGGTCTCTGTGATGGAAATGCTAAAATCGTTACTCTGGGGAAACTTTCAGATTTCTAATCTCAACTCCCTCCTCTTATAGCTTATTTTCTAATTTATAAAATTATCTTGATTTTTATGCCTCTAGCTTCTTTGCTACTGAAAACCAATACACACACCTTGTATCTCTAATCCAACAACCTCCTCACCCTACCAACAGGGACTCTTGTCCTTGCATAGCTATCCTATTCCCGTTTACTTTTCTCATCCCATCATCTTAGAGTCTCACTCATCCTCTGGAGCCTCTTCATCACCAGAGATAATTCCCAACAGCAGGGCTCTGTCCTCAAGGCTTTTAAGGTGACCACATACTGGGCTAAATAAGCTGCTTACTAGCTTACTAGCTTGGGAAGAGCAGCATTTAGAGAGTTATCTTTTTTTTTTTTGCCTTGCTTTCCTTGATATGAAAGCTGATTTGGGGATGTTTGAGGGACATTATTAATTGCTGCTTGGATCTCTTTAAATATGAAGATAAAAGGAGAGAAATTATAAATCATTGTATTACTTCTGTTTCCTTAAAAGTTAAACTAAGGTGTTTTTTATCTTCCCTGTCCTCCAAAAATTGTGCCTAGATCTGACCTTATTCGAGAGTATCAATTTACCTCTGGAAGCATGGACGTTTTAAGAATCACGCAGACAGGAGGTAACATTGTGTTGGTTTAACTTTGCACCACTATGTGACACTATCATCAAGACAGAGTGATGAGAAAAAGCAGGTAGAATTAAGGCTGAACGAAGATAATTACTTATTGGCTTCATGAGCATCTGAGTTTTATTCCTCAAAATCACATTTTAAAAGCTAGACCTGTGATATGGAAGAGCTTGCTTTGGGTATATGCCCAAGAGTGGTATGGCTGGGTCTTCAGGTAGAACTATTTCTAATTTTCTGAGGAACTGCCAGATTGATTTCTAGAGTAGTTATACCATTTTTAAACACACCAGCAAAGGAGGAGTTTTCCTCTTTCTCCATATCCTCAACAGCATGTGCTGTTGTCTGAGTTTTTGTTCTTAGCCATTGTGATTAGTATAAGGTGGAATCTCAGGGTCATTTTGATTTGCACTTTCCTGATGACTAAGGATGTTGAACATTTCTTTAGGTGCTTCTCTGATATTTGAGATTCTTCAGTTGAAAATTCTCTGTTTACCTCTGTAGTCCATTTTTTTTTAATTGGGTTATTTGGTTTTCTGGAGCCTAACTTCTTCAGTTCTTTGTATATTTTGGATATTAGCCCTCTATCTGATGTAGTGATAGCTAAGATCTTTTCACAATTGCTAATTAAAAAGATCAAAAACACAGGAGACAGCAGTTGTTGGTGAGGATGTGGAGAAAGAGGAACACTCCTCCACTGCTGGTGAGATTGCAAGCTGGTACAACCACTCTGGAAAGCAGTCTGGCGGTTCCTCAGAAAACTGGGCATGACACTCCCGGAGGATCCGGCTATACCACTCCTGGGCATATACCCAGAGGCTTTACCTGCATGCAATAAGGACACATGCTCCACTATGTTCATAGCAGCCTTATTTATAAGAGCCAGAAGCTGGAAAGAACCCAGATGTCCCTCAACAGAGGAATGGATTCAGAAGATGTGGTATATTTACACAATGGAATACTACTCTGCAATTAAAAACAATGAATTCATGGATTTCTTAGGCAAATGGTCAGAACTGGAAAATATCATCCTTAGTGAGGTAACCCAATCACAAAAGAACACACATGGTATGCAGTCACTGATAAGGGGATATTAACCCAGAATCTCGGAATACCCAAGACACAATTCACATATCAATTGATTTCCAGGAAGAAGGAAGGAGAGACCCCGGTCCTGGAAAGACTGGATGTAGGGGAATGCCAGGACAGAGAAGCGTGAGGAGGTTGAAGGGGGAATAGAGGGAGGGAAGGGGGCTTATGGGATTTTTGGGGAGGGAGAAAACGGGAAAGGGGAAATCATTTGGAATGTAAATAAAAAAAATTAGAAAATAAAAAATAAAAAAAAAGCTCTATAAACTTGCCTACAAAATGATCTTACAGAGAAATTGTCTCAATTGACATTTCCTCTTCTCTGGTGACTCTAGCTTGTTTCAAGTTGACATAAAATTATCCAACACAATCATAGGAAATTGCAAACATTTTCCTCTTTGTTTCTTTCAGCATGCTCACATATGATAAGAGCAATGACAATCTACTATCATAATAGGTTTTTATTACATAACACAATATTGCTAAGTATATTCAAGGTGCTGCATACTAGACCCTTATACTACTCCCTTCTTCCTAACTAAACATCATTCCAGTCTATTTCTATTTGTTTGAATTTTTGTTTGTTTTATTGTATAACTAAACTAAAAAACTCCACAATACTGAAAAGATATAGCTAGGCAAGATGTACAAACATATTTGATGAACCTGTCAAAACCCACCAGCTGTTGTAAAAGTGAAAGAGGAGCTTCAGAAGGCTTTGGTAGACACATTTTGATAAAGTAAATCTGGGAGGCTTTCAGACTTTGCTTTCCTGCAAGTAGGTGGATAGGACCCTTGTATTCTCGGAATTTGTGAGACAGAAGCCAATCCATAGGTTCTACATTCTGATCACTTAGATCCAGGATTAATATTCTTGAGTCTAATCCCATTAGTTTTGAACCTCTCTTTGCCATGCAGGGTAAATTGTCCATCAGGACAGCTAGGAGTTCAGAACTGTAGCTTGCTTCTTGATCTGAACTTGTTCTGAGTGTATAACAGAGAAATCAGTTGCCTAGATAGAAAAAAATTCAGGTTTTAGCCTATCAAATACCCGATGGACATGGATGGTGAACATAAATCTGATAGGATATTTTAGGGCCAGAAGAATATTGGGGGAGAATCTGATATAAATAATGCCTGTCACCCTATGGAGGGTGCATCATATCTCTAGCTTTGAAAACTTGGACAGTTATTTACTGTGTGACTTTGAGACAATGAGACATTTATAAACTAGGGCTGGTGAAAACAACCACCTCAAAAGGGAGTTGTCATTAGTATGCAATGAATATCAGAGTATTCTCTAAGGTATATAGCAAAAATTACATATGTTCCTTCTTCTCCTTAAACTCCTTAAATTTTAATCAGTTTAAGGGAATAAAAATGGGGAGCCTCAGATGAAAGAGGTTGCTACTGTGGAAAGCAGAACACAGGGCTCTGGAGATAGAAGCCAAGGGGAGGGAAGTGTTCACTTGGGGAATTTTGGAGCCACTCAACTTAAGAGGCCCAAACTAATCAATCTCTCTCAGCTCATCATAGGTCTCGCAATCAGGGCTCCACCTGCTCACCTGCTGCTCTGTCCTTGGGGGAAGTTGCCAGAGCCAATCACAGGGTATTGTTCACCCAGCTCTTTTCCTTAGAGAAGCAATATGCAGAGAGCCAAGGCAGGATGACAAGCATGGGAGGAAAGGAGTATCCACAGGACTCTAGACCTGATGTTTAGATCTTGCTACTTAGTTCAGCACCTTGAATTAGTTCAGAAGAATCAGAATGTGATATGATTTGGCAAAGAGTAAGCTGCTTGGGGAAGTGATGATCATCTTTAAGTATCAGTTCTTTTAAAAGTATTCATTAACTAGTTATTTACATCATTCAATAAATGTTTAAATTCATCCATTCACAGTATTCAGTGCTTATTGTTTGTTCGTATTCTCTGAGGTCACACTCTATTTCAGGTCCCATGGTCTTTCCAATATCTAATGGCTTCTCCAAAGGCCCAGAAAATCTTATGACTTTACTATGTTTAAGGTAAGGACTTTGTAGAAGCTCCTGCCTGCTCTTTGGCTCCCCCATCACAACCCCAGATTCTCAAGCTCTACAAATTGCTCAAGACACCAAGAAAGCATAGATGTGATTGGAGTCAGTGGAATTTAGTTTATTTGAATTGACTCTAGCTGAATGAAATGGAATTACTAAACTAAATGGAAATAATTGAATTGAAATATAGCAAATTGGATTGAATCAAGATTAATTGAAATGAAATCAATGGAGAATGTATTGAATTATGGTGCTGCAAGACGTTTGGACTTTGCTTTCTTGACCCTACTTGCTATACAGTAAGAGACTAAAGCATAGCTAAAGGCAACAGGATAAGAGGGAGGGTCTATTACTCTGATACATTCCAGAAAAAGACAGAGCCAGGCTTCAATGCCAAAATCTTTGTCACTGTGCTATATTACAGTCAGGTTTTGTGGGGTCTGAGGTTGGATTTCTGAAAAATAAGCCAATATTCAATGGAATTCAGCACATAAAAAAAAACACCATGGAATAAGTAAGCATTTCATTTTAATAATCTAATACATACCCGAGTTTGTCCTTTCTCCTCTGAGTTTGAGTTTACAAGGAGCTTCACATCTTGTTTGTGGGAGGAACACAGAGATAAAATAGAATCTATGCTCTGAAATTAGTGGAAAGTGATAGAAAATAAATTCACTAAGATAGTTTTTTTAAGAAAATACAATATTTTTGAACAATTAAAATGGCATACTGGTAGTTGATTTCTTTCTTTGGATTCCAAATTACAAAGTCACTATTCCTAAGCATTTGGTGCTAGTATCATTCTTTGACAAAACTTTAATTCCCTATTAAAGTACTAACTGTGACAGATAGCATGTCTAATAGTCATATATTTGTATGACAGTCTTATCGTATTGACTAACACTAGAATGAAGCTTGTGTAGGGGCTGCAAAGAAGTGTGATTTGAAGAACAAATGCTGGATCTAGATCCAATGCTATATTTTTAAATGGTAAAAATTTGTTTAAACATGAATTTATACCCTTATTTATCTATAAGAATTAGGTATGAATAGTAAGATGTAATTCACAGAATATTATATAATGACAAATGATAAGTAGTAAAATACATAAATAGTATGTCCCTTATCTAAAAATTTTAAGTTTAGGTATGTTAATGTTTCAGGTTTCTATTTTTGTTGTTGGATATTTTTTCAATTTTTAAATTTTTGAAAATGCATAGTAACACACCACTAGGAGATCTTAAATACAAAATTTATTTGCACTTTGATATGCTTTATACACAAAGAAAATTTGATATAATATTTTTTATGCACTTGCATTGTGACTTCAACATGTCAAATGAAGTCAGAAATGGAATTTACTACTGGGGTCATGATTATAACACTTTCAGTTTTTCAAATTTTGTAGCTTTGCATTTACTGTTTGTGGATTAAGGATATTCAACATGCCAAAAAACTCCAGGGTAATCCTCATAACTTCAGGAGATAAGGCAGGTGCACCACTGACCTTATAGGACATTTTTGCAAATGAGTCTAGAGGTCCTGTGTCACATAGCACATTCACAAATAGAAGAGGACCAAATATTGACTATGGACCCAACAAATTCATTATTTGGTTGTGATTTTTACAATTGAAGTAGATTTTCACGTGGATTCTGTGGAATAGAGTGACAGACAGAAGTCAAGGTAGTGGAGTCTTCTCTAAACAGAGAAAGACTCCAGTCATTTCACAGATGATAGCCTCCAATGGGTGCAACCTGTGGAGTGTGTAATCATCCTAATGAATGGTGGCACTTGTCAATGTATGTGGTCCTGATTCTTGCTGCTTGTGATCCAAAGATAATTGGCCTTGCCATAGAAGTGGTAAACCAGTTCTCAGGTTCTTAGCAAACCACAGGCACAAAGACACCTAGAGGCATCCTGCCAGTGCAATGGCTCCTTATTTCTCCCATGTTTATTATCACAGCCACAGCTTACCATTAGGTTCTAAAAGCAGACATGAAAGTCATTTAGGATCAGATAGAAGGTACATTGGGGGTAGATGCTGATGACAGGGTCTTATTACCTCAATCTATTTACCAATGCAATTGAATTACATCCAGGAGGAACAACCACAACAAATAAAAGAGTTAACCTCCTACCTTAGACTCACACATCTCTGATTCCTAAGGCGAAAGCATCTACCTCAAGTCCTGGCTGTCTACTGAACCCATTGTAAAATCTATGCAGGAGCTTTAGGCTAACCTCTGAGTAACGTCATATGTAACTGGTATATTTTCCATTTCCGTTTTTACCTGTAACTGGGCTTATTGTTATGACCTTGTCATAAAGCCTTGCTTTTAATGCTAGTTTCTGCCACTTGACTCTAATCATTCATTACATACTGAATACTTAATGAACACTGCTTACGTGTGGGGTACTGTTCTGAATTCTAGAGATATAGACAGAAAAGTTTAGACAGAAAAAGTTTATAGAGACTGTATTCCATGAGTAGACAAGTATACATAAAAACAACAATATCCACTGAAATGTGAAATACAATAGCAAGAAAGCAAAGAAAAAACAATGGTGGTGTTCATTTCCACGGGCAAGTATTTCAAAAGAGATCAATACTCTGTATAAACGAGTACCATTCCTAACTTCGGACAGTAAAAGAGAGAGACTACCAGAGATAGTTATACAACATGAGATACAGCATGTGGAAATGACTGCACAGCTTAGATTAAATGAGAAAAGCATAAGCAAGAGAGAGAAGTATGACAGAAAGTCCTAGATCTGTTGCACTTAATCTGCAGGATCAGATTTTTCAAAACCTACGTAAATAAGTGTTCTTAAAAGCTTCCACCTCCCTTCTAGACCACTGACCAAAGGTAGGGAAGAAGAAAGTTTAATAAGAAACAGGAAGTGTGGACCTGTTTAGAAATAGTTCTTTGGGGCAATTCCAAACAGGAGTCAGTAGTGGCAGTCAAGTACAACTGCAAACACCAAACATGAATAGTCTCAATGGCTTTATCTACAGAAGAAGCAGCACCAAGAAGCAGCCAGAATCCCAAGAAAAGTTCTTTGGTGCATTTCTCTTGATAAAGTCAAGACAAGCAAACATCAGTGAAGACTGGCAAGGTGTTTCAAGTCATACAGTCCAAAAACATCCCTTCATTGTCTAAACATCACGCACCCTCTCAAATGTTTCAGGAAAACATGCATCTCAAGAGACAGCTTCCAGAAAAATCCTCACGTGTCTGTTCTCAGCAAAATACCCTCTCACACTTCGGCTTCAGCAAAACATCCGCTTCCACTCGTAAGACAGTTTCCAGATAAGCATAACATGAGAAAACTGAAAACAGAAATTTCCACTTCAGGATCTTCAACACAGCCTTGGAGTCCAGGACAAATGTGTTAGAATCTTCAGTGCTATCTGTGCACTGCCAGATCACTCTGATGTTGGAGGCCCTCCTGTAAGACACCTATACATGGACTCAAGATGGCCCCTCAGAAATGTTGCTTATCAACCATAAAGCTGACTGAGACCAAGAGTAGACTTCTTTCTGAGACTATGTAAGTCAGCAGTTGAGATGAATAAGGTTGATTGTTACATTGTAGGTCTACAATGTCCTATGTTGTACTACTGGTCATGTTTTTTTCTCTTTTCCTTAGAGTTATGCAGATTCTACTTTAGCTCAAATTTGGTGGCTGTGGATGTCTTATCTGCCCCTGTGAATCTACAATCTTTTGCAGTGATGATCTCTAGAAGCACTCAGAGAGATGGCCTTACTAAGGTGAAATAGAAAGCAAGAATGTTTTAAAATATTGAAAAAGTAATGATATTTCTTCATTGTTATTGGTGAATAAAATAGGTCCCAAGCAATTCTCTCAGCCTCTTCTTCTCACAGTTCTCACATGTCCCAAAATTCACACAATTATTATTCACACTGATTCATTTTCAAATATTGTCTCTACAGAAAGTGTGTATGTGCCTGGATTCCTGCTTCTCTGTTGCAACATTTCAAGAGAAAGCTTTTTCTAGAATTTTTTAAATTTTTTTATTAGATATATTCATTTACATTTCAAATATTTACACCTTTCCTGGTCCTCCCCACCCCCGAAATCCCATAAGCCATCTCCCCTCCCCCTGTTCACCAATCAATCCCCTCCTGATTCCCTGTTCCTTACACTCCTGAATCAAGCCTTACCAGGACCAGGGTCCTCTCCTCCCTTTGATGTCCAACAAGGCCATCCTCTGCTGCCTATGCATCTGGAGCCATGGGTAACACCATGTGTACTATCTGATTGATGTTTTTGGCCCTGGGAGCTCTGGAAGTACTGGGTGACTCATATCGTTGTTCCTCCTATGGTGCTGCAAACCCCTTCAGCTCCTTGGGTCCTTTCTCTACCTCCCCCATTGGGGGACCTGTGCTCAGCTCAATGGCTGGCTGAGAGTGTCCCCCTCTGTATTTTTCATGCACTAGCAAAGCCTCCCAGGTGACAGCTATATCTGGCTCCAGTCAGCAAGTACTTGTGGGCATTGATAATAGTGTCTGGGTTTTATAACTGTATATGGGATGGATTACAGGGTAGGGTAGTCTCTGGATGGTCTATCCCTCAGACTCTGCTCCACATTTTGTCTGTGTTTCCTTCTGTGGGTATTTTGTTTCCCCTTCTAAGAAGGATGAGAGTATCCATACTTTGTTCTTCCTTCTTTCTTGGCATCATTTGATATGTGAATTGTGTCTTGGTTATTCTGAGCTTCTGGGTTAATATCCACTTATCAGTGAGTGCATACCATGTGGATTCTTTTGTGATTGAGTTATCTCACTTAAGATGATATTTTTTAGTTAACCCATTTGCCTAAAAATTTCATGAATTCATTGTTTTTAATAGCTGAGTAGTATTCCATTGTGTAAATATACCACATTTTCTGTATCTATTCCTCCGTTGAGGGCCATCTGTGTTCTTTTCAGCTTCTGGCTATTATAAACAGGACTGCTATGAATATAGTGGAGCATGTGTCCTTATTGCATGATCGGGAATCCTCTGGGTATATGCCGAGGTGTGGTATAAGAGGATCCTCCTCTAGTATCATGCCAAGTTTTCAGAGGAATGGCCAGACTGATTCCCAGAGTGGTTGTACCAGCTTGCAATCACATGAGCAGTGGAGTAGTGTTCCTCTTTCTTCACATCCTCAACAGCACCTGCTGTCTCCTGAGTTTCTGATCTTAGTCATTCTGACTGGTATACTGTGAAATCTCAGGGTTGTTTTGATTTGCATTTCCCTGATAGACTAAGGATGTTGAACTTTTCTTTAGGTTCTTCTCAGCCATTCAATGTTCCTTAGGTAAAAATTGTTTGATGAGTTCTGTACTCCATTTTTTAATAGGGTTATTTGACTCTCTGGAGTCTAACTTCTTGAGTTCTTTGTATATGTTGGATATTAGCCCTCTGTTGGATGTAGGGTTTGTAAAGATCTTTTCCCAATTTGTTGGTTGCTGTTTTGTACTCTTGACAGTGTCCTTTGCCTTACAGAAACTTTGTAATTTTATGAGATCCCACTTCTAAATTCTTGATCTTAGTGAATAAGCTATTGGTGTTCTGTTCAGGAAATTTTCTCCCGTGCCCACATGCTCAAGGTTCTTCCCAGCTTATTTTCTATTAGTTTCAGTGTGTCTGGTTTTATGTGGAGGTCCTTGATCCACTTGGATGTTAGCTTAGTAAAAGGAGATAAGAATGGATCGATTTGCATTCTTCTGCATGCTAGTCAACAGTTGAACCAGTACCATTTGTTGAAAAGGCTATCTTTCTTCCACTGGATGGTTTTAGCTCCTTTGTCAAAGATCAAATGACCACAGGTGTGCGGGTTCATTTCTGGGTCTTCAAATCTATTCCATTGATGTACTTGTCTGTCACTGTACCAATACCATGTAGTTTTTTAACATTATTGCTCTGTAGTACTGCTTGAGGTCAGGGATACTGATTCCCCCCCAGAAGTTCTTTTACTGTTGAGAATAGTTTTAGCTATCCTGGGTTTTTTGTTATTCCAGATGAATTTGAGAATTGCTCTTTCTAATTTTATGAAGAATTGAGTTGGGATTTGATGGGGATTGCAGTGAATCTGTATATTGCTTTTGGCAAGATAGCCATTTTTACTATATTAATCCTGCCAATCCATGAGCTTGGGAGATCTTTCCATCTTCCAAGGTCTTCTTTGATTTCTTTCTTCAGAAACTTGAAGTTCTTGTCATACAAATCTTTTACTTGTTTGGTTAGAATCACACCAAGATACTTTATATTGTCTTTGACTATTGTGAAGGGTGTCATTTCCCGAATTTCTTTCTCAGCTTGTTGATCCTTTGAGTATAGGAATGCTACTGATTTGTTTTAGTTAATTTGATATCCTGCCACTTTGCTGAAATTGCTTATCAGCTGTAGGAGTTCTCTGGTGGAGTTTTTTTGGGTCGCATACCTATACTATCATATCATTTGCAAATAGTGATAATTTGACTTCTTCCTTTCTAATTTCTATCCTTTTGACCTCCTTTTGTTGTCTAATTGCTCTAGCTAGAGCTTCAAGTACTGTATTGAATAAATATGAAGAGAGAGGGCAGCCTTGTCTAGTCCCTGATTTTAGTGGGATTGCTTCAAGTTTCTCTCCATTTAGTTTGATGTTGACTACTGGATTGCTGTATGTTGCTTTTACTATGCTTATGTATGTGCCATGAATTCCTGTTCCTTCCAAGGCTTTTAACATGAAAGGATGCTAAATTTTGTCAAAAGCTTTTTCAGCATCTAATGAAATGTCCATGTAGTTTTTTTCTTTGAGTTTGTTTATGTAGTGGATTATATTCATGGATTTCCTTATATTGAATCATTCCTGCGTCCCTGGGATAAACCCTACTTGATTGTGGTGAGTGATCATTTTGATGCGTTCTTGTTTTCAGTTATCAAGAATTTTATCGAGTATTTTTGCATCAATATTCATAAGGGTAGTTGGTCTGAAGTTCTGTTTCTTTGTTGGATCTTTGTGTGGTCTTGGTGTCAGTGAAATTATGGCTCCATAGAACGAATTGGGTAGTGTTTCTTCAGTTTATAATGTGTGGAATAGTTTGAAGAGTATTGGTGTTAAGGCTTCTTTGAAGGTCTGATAGATAACTGCACAAAAACCATCTGGTACTGTTCTTTTTTTGATTGGGAGATTTTCAATGACCACTTCTATTTCCGTAGGGGTTATAGGACCATTTATATGGTTTATCTGATCCTGATTTAACTTTGGTATTTGGTATCTGTCTAGGAAATTGTACATTTCATCCAGATTTTCCAGTTGTGTTGAGTATAGGCCTTTGTAGTAGAATCTGATGATTTTTTTTAATTTCCTCAGTTTCTGTTGTTATATCTCCCTTTTCATTCCTGGTTTTGTTAATTTGGATATTGTCTCTGTGCCTTCTAGTTAGTCTGGCTAAGGGTTTATCTATCTTGTTGATTTTCTCAAAGAACCACCTCCTAGTTTTGTTGATTCTTTGTTTAGTTCTTTTTGTTTGATTTCAATCCTGAGTTTGATGATTTTCTGCAATCTACTCCTCTTGGGTATATTACCTACTTTGTGTTCTAGAGCTTTCAGGTGTGCTTTTAAGCTGCTAGTGTATGCTTTCTGCAGCTTCTTTTTGGAGGCACTCAGAGGTATAAGTTTTCCTCTTAGCACTGCTTTCATTGTGTTCCATAAATCTTGGTATGCTGTGCCTTCATTTTCATTAAATTCTAAAAGTCTTTGATTTCTTTCCTTATTTCTTCCTTGATCAAGATATCATTGAGTAGATCATTGTTCAGCTTCCAAGTGTATATGGGCTTTCTGTTGTTTTTGCTGCTATTGAAGACCACCCTTACTCCATAATGATATGATAGGAGGAATAGGATTATTTAAATCTTCCTATATCTGTTGAGGAAGAAGTTACCATGAGGTGCTGAGAAGAAGGTATATTCTTTTGATTTAGGATGAAATGTTCTATAGATATCTATTAAATCCATTTGGTTCAAAACTGCTGTTAGTTTCACTATGTGTCTGTTTAATTTGCTTTTCCCTGATCTGTGCATTGAGGAGATAGAGGTGTTGAAGTCACCCACAATTATTGTGTCTGGTGCAATGTGTGCTTTAAATTTTAGCAAAGTTTTTTTTTTTTTTTTTTTTTTTTTTTTTTAATGAATGATGGTGCCCTTCTATTTGGAGCATAGATGTTCAGAATTGAGAGTTCTTCTTCGTAGATTTTTTTCTTTAATGAATATAAAGTGTCCTTCTATGTATTTTTTTGATGTCTTTTGGTTGAGAGTCTATTTTATTGGATATTAGAATGAATACTACAGCTTGTTTCCTGGGGCCATTTGCTTGGAAAATTGTTTTCCAGCCTTTTACTCTGAGGCAGTGTTGGTCTTTGACACTGAAATGCATTTCCTATATGCAGCAAAATGTTTGGTCCTGTTTATGTATCCAGTCTGTTAATCTATGTCTTTTTATTGGGGAATTGAGTCCCATTGATGTTAAGAGATATTAAGGAATAGTGATTGTTGCTTCCTGCTATTTTTTGATGTAATTTTTATTTTTGTGTGGTTATCATCTTTTGGGTTTGTTGAAAGAAGATCAATTTCTTGCTTTTTTCTAGTGTGTAGCTTCCCTCCTTTTGTTGGTGTTTTCCATTCATTATCCTTTGAAGAGCTGGATTTGTGAAAAGATATTGTGTAATTTGTTTTTGCCATGAAATACCTTGGTTCCTCCATCTATAGTAATCGAGTGATTTGCTCAGTATAGCAGCCTGGGTTGGCATTTGTGTTCCCTAGGGTCTGTATGTCATCTGTCCAGGATCTTCTGGCTTTGATAGTCTCTGGTGGGAAGTCTGGTGTAATTCTGATAGGTCTACCTTTATATGCTACTTGATCTTTTTCCATTACTTCTTTTAATATTTTTTCTTTGTTTAGTGCATTTAGAATTTTAATTATTATGTGACAGGAGGAATTTCTTCTCTTGTCAAGTCTATTTAGAGTTCTGTAGGTTTCTTATATGTTTCTGTGTATCTCTTTAGGTTAAGGACGTTTTCTTCTATAATTTTGTTGAAGACATTTACTGGCCCTTTAAGTTGGAGATCTTCACTCTCTTCTATACATATAATAATTAGGTTTTTCATTCTCATTTTGTCCTGGATTTCCTGGATGTTTTATGTCAGAAGCTTTTTGCATTTTGCATTTTCTTTGACTGTTATATCATTGTTTTCTAAGGTATCTTCTGCATCTGAGATTCTCTTCTATCTCTTGTATTCTGTTGTTGATTCTTGCATCCATGACTCCTGACTTCATTCCTAGGTTTTCTATGTCCAGAGTTGTTTCCCTTTGTGATTTCTTTATTGCTTCTACCTTTATTTTTAAATCCTGGATGGTTTTGTTCAATTCCTTCACCTGTTTGGTTGTGCTTTCCTATTGTTCTTTTAGGGCTTCTCCCTATTTACTTGTATTTCTCCCGTATTTCTTTAAGGTAGTTATTTATGTCCTTCTTGAAGCCCTCTATTAGCATCATGAGCTGTGATTTTAAGTCCACATCTTGCTTTTCTGGTGTGATGGGGTATCCAGGACTTGCTGTTGTGGGAGGATTGGGTTTGGATGGTGCCATGTTGCCTTGATTTCTGTTTGTAACATTCCTATGTTTGCCTTTTGCCATCTGGTTATCTTTGGTGTTAGTTGGTCTTGCTGTCTGTGGCTGGTGTTTGTCTCTGGCTGGTGCTTGTCCCTTGTGTGTGCCTATAAGCCTGTCTCAGCTCCCCTGCATGACAGGCTTTCCCCTGGCACAGAGTGTTGTGGAGCTGCCCATCTCCAGAGTGCAGATGGGGCCCTGGAGGACCGAGTCCCAAGTGATCTTCTGCTCGGGTGTTCTCTGAGTTCCTGGCTGTAACAACCCACTCAGTAGCAGGAGTGAAGTTGGTGGCCTCATCTTTAACAATGAGACTCCCTGCAGAGCAGATGTTCCCCCTGGCAGCATAGGTGCACAGACAACTGTGGTGCTGCCCAGCTCCTGCGTGCAGGAGGAACCCTGGCAGATGTGTCCCAGGTGATCTTTTACTCGGGTGTTCCCTATGTACCTGTCTGCACCTGTCTGCTCAATCACAGGAGCAAAGATGGTGCCCTCACCTCTAAATGTGGGATTTCCTCTAAATGTGGGACTCCCTGCAGGGAAGATGTCCCTTGGCAGGAGAGGTACACAGAAGACTATGGTGCTGCCCAGCTCCTGGGTGAAGATGGGGCCCTGGAGGACCAAGTCACAAGTGTTCTCATACTCAGGTGTTCTCTGCATTCCTGCATGTAACAGCCCACTCAGTCACAGGAGTGAAGATTTCTAGAATTCTTTTGATGATGACAAGGTATTACATACTTCTCTGAAATGTTCTTACAGCTTTTGGTAGTCATATTTATGTGAAATCAATAAAACCTAAATTAGCTAGCAGAGGTTCTGCTTACTTCCATGGCTGAGATGAGTGATTGAACTTAATGGCTAAATGCTTTGGTCCCTTATGGGTATGTGGTATTGTATATCTAACTCGAGCCTATGATTTCTGAGACAGAATTATATTAATCATATTGAGTATTTAATTCTCAATGCCAGGTGTCCAAGACATCACAGCATGGTAACTAGCAAAAGATAATGGACCTCTAAGTGTTATTTATGACAAAGGATTATCTTGTTTTCCTGATATGTCATGTACTTAAAGTAACACTAAATCTTAAGATGTTTATGATGCAAGTGTATTTGTTACTGCAGTACATCCCAGTACACTCTGATTGATAACATGTTTTATATTATATATAAATATCTTTATATATTATTTGTTTGTATATTATATTTTCTATATAGAAATGACCGTTGGTTACTCCTTAGTACCTGTTATTCCTTTGTTCTATACTAATAGAAACTTTGCCTGTTAGTGAATGGCTACAGAAAATAAAGAATACATTCTTCAGGCTGCTAGCAGGTGATATAACTGCGAGGCAAAACTCTGGCAGATGAGATATGAACAGAAGTGAAGTTTGTTACTTTTGAGCCTCACTCTTGCAGAAAAACGTGCACTCTGTCATTTATATTGGCTACAAGCAAGAAAGGATGATTATATCCTTAACTAAGCAGACAAAAGAAATGCCCTTAAAATGACAGAGCAAGGAGAAAAAGAGATTCTGGTTTCCCTGACACATGAACCTCCTTTTGTCTAAGCTGTTATATGATAAAAAAAAATAAGTCATTTATCTTGTGTAAGACAATGCTATTTGAGGTTGCTCTTACAGTACTCAAACCTATATCCTTACCAGTATGTTATCGTTAGTTAACATTCTCATTCATGTGTCTGAGTGGTATCTATTGACACTTATTCCATACATGTACACACACACTTTTACTTCATACATACACATTTATTGTACTTTGTGAGAAGACACATTATTTTTTATTCATCATTGTGTCCACAGATCGGTGTAATGTCTGTAATTGTATAAATGATTGTAGTAATCATTGCATCAATAATTACGATTATTTATTCTTAAATCTTACTATTCTTTATATCAGCAAGGAAGGTTCTCTATCATCCTGCATAAAGATTTGATCACATGACAATTCATTAGGCTTCTATTATTTTTTATGCTGTGAGATCATTTCATGTCTTCAGTTTTTTTTCTTTTCAAATAGGATATTTTTTATTTTCTAAGTATTTTTTATTTACATTCCAAATCATTTCCCCTTTCCCGTTTCCTCTCTCTCTGAAAGTCCCATAAGCCCCCTTCCCTCCCTCTTTTCCCCATTCAACCCCCTCTCACTTCTCTGTCCTGGCATTCCCCTACATCCAGTCTTTCCAGGACCGGGGTCTCTCCTTCCATCTTCTTGGAAATCTATTGATATGCGAATTGTGTCTAGGGTATTTCTTCAGTTTTTAATGAATTACTTTATGAAAAAATTTTGGATGTATGCATCTTGAAAGTTATTTGCCATAATGTGGGTATGCCTATCTGTATGTCTGTCTGCCAAAATTCAGAGATGAAGTGACATGTAAATCACACAAACATATGAGAATTCAATTGTATGTATTCATCATGAAAGATTTTAGTTGCATGGTTGGCATATTTATTTTATAAGCCATAGTAGATGTGTATTAGCACATCTGTTGTTGTGTTATATTCCTTGCTTTTAGGACTCATAGTTACCATACAAAAATATCTACAAAGTTTTTGCAAGGCAAAAGACACCGTCAAAAAGACAAAGCGGCAACCAACTAACTGGGAAATGATCTTTACCAACCTTACATCCGACAGAGGGCTAATATCCAGTATATACAAAGAACTCAAGAAGTTAAACTCCAGAGAGGCAAGTAACCCTATTAAAAAATGGGGTACAGAGCTAAACAAAGAGTTTTCACCTGAAGAATATCTAATGGCTGAGAAGCACCTAAAGAGATGTTCATCATCCTTAGTCATTAGGGAAATGCAAATCAAAACAACCCTGAGATTCCATCTCACACCAGTCAGGATGGCTAAGATCAAAAACACAGGAGACAGCAGTTGTTGGCGAGGATGTGGAGAAAGAGGAACACTCCTCCACTGCTGGTGGAATTGCAGGCTGGTACAACCACTCTGGAAAGCAGTCTGGCGGTTCCTCAGAAAACTGGGCATGACACTCCCGGAGGATCCGGCTATACCACTCCTGGGCATATACCCAGAGACTTTACCTGCATGCAATAAGGACACATGCTCCACTATATTCATAGCAGCCTTATCTATAATAGCCAGAAGCTGGAAAGAACCCAGATGTCCCTCAACGGAGGAATGGATTCAGAAGATGTGGTATATTTACACAATGGAATACTACTCTGCAATTAAAAACAATGAATTCACGAAATTCCTAGGCAAATGGTCAGAACTTGAAAATATCATCCTTAGTGAGGTAACCCAATCACAAAACGACACACATGGTATGCAGTCACTGATAAGGGGATATTTACCCAGAATCTCAGAATACCCTAGACACAATCAGCATATCAATAGATTTCTAAAAAGATGGAAGGAGAGACCCCTGGTCCTGGAAAGACTGGATGTAGGGGAATGCCAGGACAGAGTAATGAGAGGGGGTTGAATGGAGAAAAGAGGGAAGGAAGGGGGCTTATGGGACTTTCGGGGAGGGAGGAAACGGGAAAGGGGAAGTGATTTGGAATGTAAATTAAAAAAATAAAATAAAATAAAAAAGAAAAAAAAGAAAAAAAAATCTACGATTCTAGACTTGAGAAAATATCCAAATCTGAAATCCCCAAAAGCAAAGTGATGAGACTATTCCCTGGAATCAAGTTAGGCAGCTCCATAATCTTTAGCATAAGGACACTGTTTGGTACACTTGGTCCTCTTCAGTATATTGGAGAGATCATTCCAGAATTTTCTGTAAACATGATCTTGATGATACAGTGACTAACTTGAGATGGTTGAGTACTGGGCCTCTGGAGATAAGGCATCCAAAAGGAGGGGACAAAGGTAAGAAGGGCCCATGTGTCTCAGAAAAAACTGCTCTCAAGACTGAAAGTAAATATAATCCAATCTAACAATACAGACACAGTAAAACAAACACAATGAAATCACATAAGTGGTTCAATCTCCTTTCGTTTCCAATGGTACTTATTTGACACACACTAGAAGTGAAGCAAAAAGAAGAAAAATTATAACACCTCCTTCATATTAGAGCAGTTGCCCAATAAATGTCATGGAAATCAGTTTATCCGACCTTACTCTGTTCTATGCCACTCTCTGTTCCTAATCACCACTGAACCTTTTTAGTTATATACAGGTAGGTGCTGAAGGTCCTTCAACTGGTCTAAGAAGTTCCAAGAAGTTTTGGTTAATATTATCATCTTTAAACTACTTTATTTTAATCTAATGTGTACAAATTAACATATCAACAACTTGGAGATGATCCCCAGTAGGAAATGAGATGAAGCAAAGATGTTGAACTCAACTTTATTTTCCACAATATTTCATAGAAGCATTTTTATAAAAAAGTCTTTATGTTATTGTTCACGTAAGGTGATGGGCCAGCACTCCAGTCTGTGATAGTTGACAAGGGGGCTGGTCTGCGCATCTGTACTCCCTCCTCCACCAATGGACAGTTCTTCTGTGCTGCCCAGGTAAGGTGTGGGCCCACCCTATTGAGTGTGGCAGTCTATTGTGAGGTGGTGTCCAGCTCTCAAGTAGGAGAGCCGGCTCTGATGGCATGGGTTCAGGAGAGCTGGAGGTACAGACCAACTCAGCTATATCCAGGCCCAGACCCAGTACTTAGAGTTAACACACCAAACATGGAGCCCATCTAGGAACTTCTTGAGCACATGAAGGGGCCAGTCCTGCCGAACTAAAGCTGCAAGATTTCCATGACACAAGGTAAAGAGGAGTCTTGATGAGGATCCAGTATTGAAAGTGTGGTAGAAGCCAGAGGCTTTGAATCAGTCCAATAACCAATGACAATGAACATTTGCAAGTGAAGCTGTTTGGACAAGTGTATTTTGTGTGTCACATTGTGACATATGGCAGCTTCCAGGGTGATTCTTCTTTTGTTTGGATTTGTTTTGTTGTCTTTTGTTTAGGGAAAGAGTGCAAGGATAGAAGACAGGTATGGTGAGATGGAGAGATGAGTGGGATTATGTGAAATTCGCAATGAATCAACAAAAAATGTTTAAAAAACTGCTCCTGCATGAGAGTCTTAAAAAACATTAGCATTTTATTTACTTATTTTAAAAGTATCTTTATTCTTTAGAACTTCATGCATATATGCAATATAATATGATAATATCTAAATCCCACTTCCTCCCAGGAATTCTGCTCCCATACACCCAGGACTTTTCTCCTTACTTGATGTCCTTTGCTTTGACAGTCTACTAATTTCAGTTAGTGCTTTGCACATACACATAAATAGTTAATTTAAAATAAATTTTAAAAAGTTTAATTTAGAACGGTTGTAATACATTTTCTTATAAAACGATAATTATTTTTCTTCTGATGATCAATTTTTGATGTAGCTAAGGGTAAGATAAGTTATTAATTTTTAAATCACTATGAAATGATCCAGATAAAATTGTTATATGATTAACTTGTACTATTAAACACGTTAATGTTTTGGCTGGACAGCTAGCTTAGAGTTAAGAGCACTTGTTACTCTTGAAGATGGCCCAGTTTAATTTCCGGCATCTACATGTTGGCTTTCAACCATATATGTGTACCAAATATACTGATATGGAATAATATTATAACAAATCCAAAAAGTTTTGAAATTTTGCTGTATAAAAATAACAGGTAAACCTGCAATGCATACATATCTCTTCCTTATACTTATCGATGCCTTAGGTAACTATGGAAACCATTTATCAAAATTGCAAAATCTCATTAGTCAAAATTAGGGAATGCTTATGTTGAACACACAAACAATTTTCTATACTTATATAGTTCAGATTTTCATCTGCAATAATTGATACCATGCTTTCTCTTACCCAACAGCAAATTCCATGAATCCCAACCACTAATTTTATACTTCCCATGCTTCAGAAATGTATTTAATATGAAGTTGATATTTACTGACTAATGAATCAAAACAAGTAAGCTACAGAAACATTTTATACTATGAAGCAAAAGTATTTCATTGAACATTTGGGGATATTAATCTAGTCCAAGCCCCTTAACATTTACATGAAGCATGTAGAGATTTTGAGAAGTGGATTTGTACAGTGAGAATCATATACACAAATCTACATGTCCAGACTCATTGTGACACTTGCCACAGAGTACAGAGATTGCCCAACCTTAAGTGCCCTTTAGAGAGGCCAACGTTTACTTTAACAGCTCCTGTGCCAATGGATGCTGTTGCAGAAATATGTGACCAAGACAAAGTGCTGTGAAATAAATGGCTTTATCAGCCAGGGGACCAGCTCTATGCCCTTGATCATTAGGAACCATTTAGATGGAGAACATCACTGTGACAGGCCCAGTGAGGGATTTGTTTAGCTCATTTAGAATAATAGAGACAGGAGATTAATCACCTGAACAATGTTGTGCCTTACTTCTGGAGTCCCATCCTGAGTGCCCATCCAGCTACACCTGATCTTATTTCCCAACAATACCCAGACTGTATTCTAAGCCTTTGGTATCTACATGAAACTATCCAAAGACAGGGAGGACCATCCAGCTTCATAGCACTGGATTAAGCAGAGAGAAGTCATTCACAGGATTTTCAATGCTCCCACAAATTTCTTTCTTTCTTTTCTTAAATTCACTTTACATCAGAATTACTGCCCACTCCCTCCTTTTTCTCCCAGTTCCACCTGCATATATTTATTCTGCCATAGTTTCCTACCCTTCTCCTCAGAGAAGACAAAACCCCCATGGGTACCTGCCCACCCTTGGACATCAAGTTGAACTAAGGGGATCATCTCCCACTGAGGCCAGACAAAGGAACTGACCTAGGGGAAGGGGATCCAAAGATAGACAGCAGAGTCAGAGACAGCCCTAGATGCAATTGTTAGGGGGCCTACATGGAAACCAAGTTATACATCTGCTACAAATATATAAGGGCCTAGGTCTAGCCCCTGCATACTCTTTGATTGGTAGTTCAGACTCTGTGAGCATCATGTGCCCAGGTTAGTTGACTTTGTAGGTCTTCTTGTGTTGTCCTGACCCCCCTTGATCAATCCTTCTACTGATTCTTGTACAAGTCTCCAAGTGCTCCACCTAATGTTGCTTGTGATCTTTGCATCTATTTCCATCAGCTGGTGTATGAAGACAATTATGTCACACTCATATCTGCAAGCACAACCGAGTGTTATTATTAGGTTCCTCTGAGAAAGGGAACAAAATACTCACAGGAGCAGTTATGGAGACCAAGTGTGGAGCAGAGACTAAAGGAAAGGTCACCCAGAGACTGCCCTACCTGGAGATTCATCCTATAAATTGTCACCAAACCCCGGCACTTTTATGTACGACAAGAAGTGCATACCAAAAGGGGACTGTTATGATTGTCTCCGGAAAGGCCCTGCCAGAGTCTTACACATACAGAGGCAGATGATAGCTGCCAACCATTGGACTGAGTGTGGGGTCTCCAGTGGAGGAGTTGGAGGGTGGACTGGAGGAGCTGAAGAGGTTTACTGCTGCATGGGAAGAACAGCAAGGTAGGCAACCCAGATTCCCCATGCCTCCCAGGGACTAAACCATCAACCAAGGGGTACACATGTTTCCAACCAAAAGTGTGGCAGAGGAATGCCTTGTAGGGCATCAGTGGGAGGAGAGGTCTTTTGTCCTGTGAAGGCTCAATAGATGCCCCAACAAGGGAAAATCGATGGGGAGTGGAGGTGGGAGTGGGTCAGGTGGATGGGTATATACTTGGAGGCAGGGTTGGGAGCAGAGGTTGGGGGTTTTCGGGGAGGGGGAAAACTGGGAATGGTTTAGCATTTGAAATGTAAATGAAGAATATATTCAATAACAACAAAAAAAAAGTCAAGGATTGACTGTTTTCCATGCAGTAGTCTCAAGTTGGAGCAGTCATTGGTTGGCTATTCCCTCAATCTCTGCTCTATCTTTATCCTTTCACATTTTGTACACAGGACACATTTTCAGTTGAAGGTTTGGTGAATGGGTTGGTGTCCCCTATCTCTCCACTGGAAATGCTGCCTGGTATCAGAAGGTGTATACTTCCATCTACCCAAAGAAGTTAAACAAGAAACTCACTCAGAAGGGGATATAAAATAGATATTGGAGGTAGATGTAGGGAGGAACAGGATGGGAGAGGCAATAGGGAGAGGAATGAGGATGGGGATGAGGTATGGGGGAGAGCAGGGGTGAGAGAAGTCTGGGAGGGTTGGGAATCTCTGGGACTAAGGAGGATTCCAGGAGTCTTGGGGTTGGGAGGTGACGCTAGCTGATACTCCTAGCAGCTAGGAATATAGAGACTGAAGTGTCTTTCACAGATTTCCTGATCACTTATGTTGAATTTTAAATCACAGTAAGCATTGTGGTCAGACATTCTCAGCTTCCATTCTTTTGTAAATAATGATTTACATTTACACAATGAAGTACTACTCAGCTATTAAAAACAATGACTTCATGAAATTCCTAGGCAAATGGATGGAACTCGAAAATATAATCCTGAGTGAGGTAACCCAGTAACAAAAGAACACACTTGGTATGCACTCACTGATAAATAGATATTAGTCCAAAAGCTCAGAATACCCAAGATACAGTTCACAGACCACATGAAGCTCAAGAAGAAGGAAAACCAAAGTGTGGATGCGTTGGTCCTTCTTAGAAGGAGGAATAAAATACTAAAGGGAGGAAATACGGAGATGAAGCATAGAACAGAGACTGAAGGAAAGGCCATCTAGAGGCTGTCCCACCTGGGGATCCATCCCATATACAGCCACCAAATGCAGACACTATTGTGGATGCCAAGAAGTGCATGCTGACAGGAGCCTGATATAGCTGTCTCCTGAGAGGCTCTGCCAGAGCCTGACATACACAGAGACAGATGCTCACAGCTGACCTTTGACCTGATCACAGGGTCCCGAATGGAGGAGTTAGAGAAAGGACTGAAGGAGCTGAAGGGGTTTGCAGCCCCATAGGAAGAACAACAATATCAACCAACCAGAGCACTCAGGGTATAAACCACCAACCAAGGAGTACACTTGGAGGGACCCATGGCTCCAGCTGTATATGTTGTAGAGGATGGCCTTGCCGGGCATCAATGGGAGAAGAAGCCCTTGGTCCCGTGAAGGCTCGATGCCCCAGTGTAGATGAATGCAAAGGTGGGGACACGGGAGTGGGTGGATGGATGGTGGCACACCCTTCTAGAAGCAGGAGGAGGGGGGATGGGATAGGGAGTTTCTGGGTTGGGAAATCAGGAAAGGGGAAAACATTTGTAATGTAAATAAATAAAATATCCAATAAAAAATTTCATAAACTGCATTAAACATATTTACTCCCTCCTATAAGTCCTCTAAGATTTACCTTTGCCACCCTACTTCCCTATCCAACCTTAATTTATTTTATTTTTTTCCATTAAGTACATGTGTTGCCCAACCACTCAAATACCATTAAGAATTGGCCCTCTCCTGCAATATGGTCATCCTACCAGGTATCGCCACTAAACTGATCCCATTAACCAAAAGCATTTGGTTAGGTTTCCAGTACTAGATATGATGTCATCTTCATGAGTGGGTTTTAGTGCAATTACGGAGCTCTAGGTTACTGTCAAATATCAGTAGTGTAATTTCAAGGTCATCGTGCAAGCTGGTCACCAATGTGGTTCATAGGCATCATTGCTGAAAAAGACTGTTTTTTACTTTCTGCCTTTGGTAGCTTGTGTGGTATCTTCTAGTATCACAAAGCTAGTTTTTAGTGGGGGAGGCATTCAGCTTTTTGTAGAATATGGGGCTATGGACCCTATACCTAAAATGAATGGTGTCTTCAACAAGGGTTCACCTTCTACCTTTGAAGGATAACAAGGGGTAATAACAATCACCTGTAATATTTTTGGGTGTCTATTGGGCAAGTAAGTTTCTCATGCCTGGTGTTTTTGTTTTGCTTGTTATTTTAGGGTTTTATGGTTTTTTTTGTTTTGATTAGATAGCTTATGATTATAATCATAAAATTAAAGAAATGATAATACAGAGAAAACTAACTACCCCTCTTGCAGCAGTTATCAAATGTCAATAACTCCTCATCTAATGGTGAAATTTCATGTCCATCTTCTCCTTCAATGCTGGGATTTGTTGAGCTTGAGTTTGTAAATGTTATGTGTATGCTGTAACAATTATTGATTTCATATTTGCAACTGCTTTGTTCAGAAAACACTGTTTCCTTGAGATTATTCGCCACTCTGGATTTATAATCTTTCTACTCTGCCTTCCATAATGATGCCTGAAACACAATTCCCTAGGTAGGAGGGTGTGATGTATACATCCCACTTAGGGTTAAGCATTCTATAGTCTTTTACTTGCTACACTTAGTCCACTTCAGGTTCTCTGTGTTAATTACCACCTATTTTCTGAGGATGGTTGAAAGATACATTGATCTATTTGGTATAGCAATAAGTCATTAGGAGCCATTTTAATACTGTGTCCATATACCACAGTAATAGCATTAAAGTCTCTTCTAAGACTTAGGCTATATTTAGCAACCTGCCCATGACTTTATTAATAGTGTCAGATATGGATTCTATTTTTTCCTCATTAAACATGTTTTAATGAATCTCAAAATTCTGTGACAGATTTTTGGTCAAGTTGTTTCCATTAAAAAGCAGTCTGGCGGCTCCTCAGAAAACTGGGCATGACACTTCCGGAGGATCCGGCTATACCACTCCTGGGCATATACCCAGAGACTTTACCTGCATGCAATAAGGACACATGCTCCACTATATTCATAGCAGCCTTATTTATAATAGCCAGAAGCTGGAAAGAACCCAGATGTCCCCCAACGGAGGAATGGATTCAGAAGATGTGGTATATTTACACAATGGAATACTACTCTGCAATTAAAAACAATGAATTCACGAAATTCCTAGGCAAATGGTCAGAACTTGAAAATATCATCCTTAGTGAGGTAACCCAATCACAAAAGATCACACATGGTATGAAGTCACTGATAAGGGGATATTGACCCAGAATCTCAGAATACCCTAGACACAATCAGCATATCAATAGATTTCTAAAAAGATGGAAGGAGAGACCCCTGGTCCTGGAAAGACTGGATGTAGGGGAACGCCAGGACAGAGTAATGAGAGGGGGTTGAACGGAGAAAAGAGGGAGGGAAGGGGGCTTATGGGACTTTCGGGGAGGGAGGAAAAGGGAAAGGGGAAGTGATTTGGAATGTAAATTAAAAAAATAAAATTAAATTAAATTAAAAAAAAAAAAAAAGTACTGATTTTGAAAACTTTTCAAATATGGTGGGACAGCCCGTCCTCTTTTCTAAGATTACTCTCCTTTCTTATGTCCTGCATTCCCTTCCCTTGTCAATAACTCTGCATTCTATTATCAACAACTCCCTGTGCTTTTGGCTTTCTCAACAATTAACAAGTATGTTCTTCTAACTTCCTTTAGGATGTACTTTCAACAATGAGAATAAATAATTTGCCCAAGATCACATAGGACCTACAATTAATTCATATTACAATTTCCTCTTTAGATCCATCAGTTTTACTGCTTTTCCTTATATCAAAATTTGTAAAAATAAATATTCAGCTTGTAGTTTCTATTATTTATCATGTGGATCCATTTATAATTAATGTACATAACTTGGGTCTTTCTACCTCATAGTCTATATATCTTAGTATCTTTTTGTCCTTTCTAGAAATATTTACTCTTTACTTGAGCAGGCCAAGAGATTTCTTTCCTGACTCAGTATACTATGTCTTGCCATACTCCTATTACAAGTACATGCATGTAACACACATCAACATGCTTTGATCCCTACCATTTATTTTCACTATTATGGTTATAAGATAATTTATTATAAACAAAATTTAATATGTATTTCTTTTATTAGAATATGTTACTTATAGGAATTGGCATTGAAATATTCTGTATCATGCTAAGTACCAGTGAGAATATTAACTATATAATCAATATGCAATAAATACATGTAGATGAGTGGTTCTCAGCATTCCTAATTTTGTGATCCTTAAACTTGTTCCTCATGTTGTAGTGACACTCAACCATAAGATTATTTCCATTGTTTCATCCTAACTATAATTTTGCTACTGTTTTGAATCATAATGTAGATGTGTAATATGCAGAATATCTGATGTGACTTCTGCTACCAGGTCATTCAATCCCCAAAAGAGTCACAACCCACAGACTGAGAAATAATGATGTAGACTAAAAGTAATGAATTCTGTGGGGCCTCCTTCAAAAATGAAAGGTGTAGCTTCTCTACAATGATTAGCCACTCACTCAGTTCTAGAGCATTCCACTTTAGGCACTTAATCTCTATAGATTCCTGGATCTTATCTGAGAAGTGAGAAGAAGGAACTGGCATTGTCTCTTGTCTCTTGTTTATAAGGAGACAACCCCACAAGAAGACATATAGGGGTTGATGGAGCTTTGTAAATGTGTTGCAAACTCTTTTTAATGATACTTTGCTTATGTAAGGAGAAGAGATAGGCTGTTTTGTGATGTGAATATCCAAATTTAGGTTCTGTGTAGACAACATAGCCTTGGTAAAGTAGGTTTCTCTATGTAAATCTCAAGCTCTCTAGTGATAAATCAAAATGCCATCAGGGCCAACATAATGCCCCTACAGAGGTTCATGTTATATGCCTTTCCATGATCAATGACCATGATCAACCAGACAAAATTAGAGATAGTTTGCTTAGTGGTGTGGCAGATGATTTTTATTATTTTATTGAGAATCACTAGGAGATAGCAAAGATTATCTCTGCTGCAGTATACCCCATGATGACAACTCATGCTTTGTGAGATCATGTGACACATCCTCAGAAGCAAGTCTTAGACTTCATCTTCAAGGTTAGCATTTCACTCCTTGGTTTGTTCAATATAGCATAAAGTCCAAATATGCATGCCTTTGTGCTATTACTCAGTTTTCCTTTATGAAATTAAAGTAGAAAGGAACAGATAAATAGTTTTAATCAGAGAGTTAGTCATTAACTCAAGAATGTGTCATAAACTATACTTCTCCTAAACCATTTCTAACAGGACATTTCTACAGACAAAAGGATAGGATCGGAGACAGGGATAGAGACAAAAAAGACATAGGGAGAAAGTCACAGAGAAAGCTAAGGAGATGGAAAAATAAAAACAAGTATGTGTAAGTGAAAGTGTAAAAGTATAACACTGATACAAGTATTCTCCGACCTTTCTGTAATCAGAATTAGGACCAAATTGAAAGGGATTTAGTTTTCATTGTATGAGTAAAAGGAAATGTGTGTGTGTGTGTGTGTGTGTGTGTGTGTGTGTACAATGTAAAAGTCAAGGCATTTTTTTTCCAATGGGGTAGCTCTCATACTGTGATGAGTCAGATGAGAATATATGCTCCTTATTCCCAGTATTTGTGCTGTTTAAAATTTGAGAATTACCACTTAGAAATTTGTAAACCACCATTTAGAGGGAAGTAAACTTTCTTAGATTGTAGTGAAGAGAATGGAGAGAGTGAGAGAGAGAGAGAGAGAGAGAGAGAGAGAGAGAGAGAGAGAGAGAGAATATGAAACGGTGGAGGGGGGAGACAGAGACACTGAGAAACACATAAAGATAGAGGGACAGAGACAGATACAGAATCATTTTCTCTTTTCCTGAAGAAGCTTGATACCAGAAGTTTGGAAACAAAGGGTGTGACACAAGAAATTTCATACTTGAAAGAAACAAATTGTTCCCAGATCTTACCCTACAGGGCAGAGTGCAAGATTTTTCCAGAGATGACAAAATTGGGCCTAGACTAATTTGATGCTGTTGGCTATGGTCTGATCCAAGATTTATTACCTGAGGCTGCTCTGAGCTCAGAAGTCTGCATGGTGCTGAGTGTCCATCTTTCTAGAGGGTAATGTCTACTCTTCTGAGGAAACCATTCTGGAGATGAATATGAAACTTCTATATCCTGACATTCCTCTGGCAATTACACCTTTGACTATGTCCTAAGAATATCTAGTGTCTACCATGTGGTACAAAGCCAACAAAAGCATCTGATAGGAAAGGAGATATCTCTAGCATTTTAATATACTTAGGAGGAGGATATCAAATACAACCATGAAATTTCCTAATTCCACCTTTTATCATCATTTTGAACTTGTAAAGATTGCTTACATAAGTGAGCCTTTATTTTCTCTCTAGACAAAATACTGTCTTAATGAGTGTCAAAGAATTATGTGAAAATTAAAAGAAATAGAGATAAAACTTTTAGCTATCAGGCTATATAGCATGAGTAGTGCAGTTCTTTCATTCAATATTTTTCAGTTTTTGCTGTACCAATCACATTTTATGGTATAAGTATGAGCAACCACCCACAAAGCTACCTGCATTTCTGGAGGCCTGACTCCACTAGGGACAGATAGTTAAAGGGCCATTGTAAGAACATAGGTAACAAGGGCCAGGGCAAATAGGCACTACCAGAGCACAGATAGTTTTTTAATGGAAGCCCTGAATATCCTAACACAGCTAAAGCACAAGAAAATTACCTTAAATCTAATCTTATGTGGATGATAAAGGCCTTTAAAGAGATAATTATGAAGAAAACACAATAGTGGGATTCTGGAGATTGAAAATATAGGTAAGAGAACAGAAACTATAAATTTAAGCATCATCAACGGAATACAAGAGATGAAAGAAAGAATCTTAGGAGCAGAAGATAGAATAGAAAAAATTAATACAACTGTCAAAAACATGTTAAATCTAAAAAGTTCTTCACACAAGACATCTTGGATGTTTGGGGATAAATTGGAATGGTCAAACCTAAGAATGATAGGAATAGAAGAAAGAGAAGATTCCTAGCTCAAAGGCTGGAAACTTATTATATATATGCATATGCAAGTTATACAATTATATATATGTATATATATATATGTTGATTTTTTAAAATTTTATTTAACACACCAGATTTTATCCCCATCCAGTTCCATCCACTGAGTGTTCCACATCTCATACCTGCCACCAACCCTGTCTCCCGAGGATGTCCCTCCTGTACCCCCCACCCCACCAGACCTCTCCACTCCCTGGGGCCTCCAGTCTCTTGAGGATTAGGTGGATTTTCTCTGAGTGATATGATAGTATGCATAAGTGACTACAAAAACAATAAATGGACTGAGAACAAAATCAGGGAAATAACAAACATCACAATAGCCACAAATGAAATAAATATCTTGGTGTCATTCTAACCAAGCAAGGAAAATACTGATATGACAAGAACTTCAAGTCTTTGAAGAAAAATTGAAGAAGTTACCAGAAGATGGAAAGATATCTCATGCTTATGGATCAGTAGGATAGATTTGGTAAAAAAAACAAAACAAACAAACAAAAAAAAAACCAAAAAAAACCCCATCATATTGCCAAAAGCAATCTACAAATTCAATGTAATTTCCATAAAAATTCTAACAAAATTCTTTACAGACCTTTGAAGAACAATTCCCATCTTCATATGGAAAAACAAAAATCCTAGGATAGCAAAAATGGAATACTGTACAACAAAAGATCTGGACATACCACCATCCCTGATTTCAAGCTTTTCTACAGAGCAATGGTAATAAAAACTGCATGGCACTTGCATGAAAACAGATGGGATTATCAATAGAAGTAAGTCAAAGTCAGAAATAAACCAAAACGCCTATATACATTTGAATTTAAGCAAAAATGTCAAAACTATACTATGGAAAAATGAAAGTATTTTAAACAAATGGTGCTTGCCTAGTTGGACATCTGTGGGTAGGTGAATACAAATAGGCTCATATTCATCACACTGCACAAAACTCAAGTTCAAGTGGATCAAATACCTTAACATAAAACCATAAGCAATAAATCTGAGGAATAGCCTTGAATGCACTGGCATAGGAGAAACTTCCTGAGCAAAGCACAAACAGTGCAGGCACTAAGATTCACAATTAATAATTGAAATCTCATAAAACTGAAAAGCTTTTGTAAAGCAAAGGACACCTTGAGAAGGACAAAGGGGCAATCTACACAATGGGAACAAATCTTTACCAAGCAACACTTGACAGAGGGCTGGTATTCAATATGTATAAACAACTCAAGAAACTAAACATCATCAAACTAATATTCCAATTAAATAATGGGCTAGAGATCTAAAGAGAAAGTTCTGGACTGAAGAATCTCTAATGACTGAGAAGCACTTAAAAAAATGTTCAACATCTTTATTCATTGAGTAAATAAAAATGAAAATGTCCATGAGATTCCATCTTACCTATCAGAATGCCTAAGATCAAAAACTCAAGTGACTGTTCATGTTGGTGAGGATGTGGAACAAGGGGAACATTCCTTCATTTCTAGTGAACTTTCAAAGTTGAATAACCACTTTGGAAATAAACTTGGTGGTTTCTCAGAAAATAGGGAATAGATCTACCTCAATATCCAGCTATATCACTCTTGGACATATACCCCAAAGATCTATTCTACCACAATGATACTTGTTATAGAAGCTTTATTCATAATAAGCAGAAGACGAAAACAACCTAGATATTCCTCAACTGAAGAATAGATAAAAAAATGTGATACATTTATATAATGGAGTATTAGCCATTAAAAACAATGAAATCTTGAAATTTGTAGGAAAAATAATGGAGTTAGAAAATAATATCCTAAGTGAGGTAATCCAGAGCCAAAGACACACTTATTTATAAGTGAGTAGTAGTCATAAAGTACAAGGTAATCATGTAGCATGCTACAAATCACAGATTTGAATAAGCTACGTAACCAGGAGGGACCAAAGGGGGATATTTGACTCTTACTGAGAAGGGGAAATAGATTAGACATCACGGGTAGATGGTGGGAGTAGACTGGACTAGATGTGGTAGTGGTGGGTAAGGGAACAGGAGAGATGAGATTGGGATAGGATAGAGGAAGAGAGTACTGGGAGAGACAACTGGATTTGGGCAGAGGCATCTCTGGGATGAGCTAGAAACAGGAAAATAGAAAATACCAGGAATCTATGAGGGCGATGTTATCTAGGACTATTATGAATGGGTTATAAGGAACCTGAACTGGGCATGAACTATAACCAGGCAAGAATTACAATGTAGGGACTGGGATACCATAATAGCCACAAAACTTTAGACTCACAATTTTTTTCTGCCTCCAAGATGTGCTGGGTTTGGGGTGGAACAGAATTTGAGGAACGGTCCAACCAATGACTGGCCCAGCTTGAGACTCATGTCATGAGAGGGAAACCACTACTGACAATATTGGTATTCTGCTATAGTTGCAGACAGGAGTCCAGTATAAATATCATTAGAGGTCCATCACACAGAAACTGTTGTAAGCTGATGCAGAGATCCACAGTCAAACATTGAATGGAGTTTAGGGAATCCTGTGGAAGAGAGGGAGGAAGGATAGAAGGAGCCAGAGATGTCAAGAGCCTAATAAGAAAAACCTACAGAATCAACTAATCTGGGCTCATGGAGACTGAACTGTCAACCAGGGAGGATAAATGGAACGAACCTAGGCTCTCTGCACAGATTTGGCAGTTGTGCAGCTGGGTCTTTATGTGGGCCTCCAAAAGTGGAAGCTGGGTCTCTGACCTCAATGCCTGCCTTTGGATCCCTTTCCCCTCGCTTGTCTGCCTTGTCTAGCTCCAGTGGATGAGAATGTGCCTAGTCTTGCTGTAGCCTGATATTCTGGGGTTGTTTGATATCCATGAGAGGCCTTTCCCCACTCCCTCCCCAGTGGAGAAGGGGAGGAGGTGGAGATAGAGGGGCTAGGATAAAGGTGTTTGAATGAGAGGGAAAGGAAGCTGCAATCAGGATGTAAAGTGAATAAA
The DNA here is from genome assembly GCA_036184795.1 of Tokudaia tokunoshimensis. NCBI lineage: Eukaryota > Metazoa > Chordata > Mammalia > Rodentia > Muridae > Tokudaia > Tokudaia tokunoshimensis. The sequence goes on along the minus strand of BTHU01000005.1, from coordinate 54,243,557 downwards.
TAATTTAGTCAATAAAAAATGAACAACCACATCTATCAATGATTGCTTAATAGTTACTCATCTCTGAGGGTCTCAGTTTGTCCCAGTTACGTGTACCCAAGTTGCAAGTAAAACAACATTCACTCCATAAATTTCTTGTCCACCTTAAATCAATAATTTAGCCAGCAGTTTTCTTCTCATGGATCTTGAAGAGGCACGTGAAGTCAAGTAGGAACCTGAGCAGACTCTTAAACCCAACTTCTGCACCCATAATTCATTGTTCAAGTAAAAACTATGAATGCAGAAGAAAGTAAGTAGTGGGGCAATTCACAAAATCTATCATACATATTTTATTTTCAGAATCATCCTCACATCAAGAAGGGAAATCTACCATGGTAGGTGACATGAAAGTCTCCCTTCCTAAAAAGTAGAGGGAAGAGTATTTCCTTCCTTTGTTCCTGCAGTTGACCTATGGAAAATAAGTCTAAATAATAAAAAACTATTATTTAGTTTTGCCTTAACAAAACACTTGAGGCAAAACAACTTAAAAGCGTAAATATTTATTTTGGTTTGTGGTTTAGAAGGACACAGTCAATCAATAATGTGGAGACATGGAAGCTAGTGTATGCAGGGGTTAATCATGTTTCCTCTACAATTGATCACAACACAGAAGAAAGGAAAGTGCATAAGGCTAACAAATATCAAGCCCGATCCCTACTGACCTACATTCTCAGCAAGACCCTATCTCCTGAATGCCCTACAATTTTCAATATAGCACAATCAACACAGTACTAAGTGCTCAAAAACATGAGCCTAGAGAGGATATTTCATATTCAAACAACAACACAAATCAAGCACATTCATTCTTTCCTAGAGTACTGATTTCTTGTTTAGTGGTTGTATTTATGGAAATCACATTCACCCCCATCTTGATTAAACAATGGATACTCATGGTGCAAAATTCGAAGATTTAAGATGGTCATATGCAATAAAGATATATTTCTTCTTTGTCTCACTCCTCTATCAGATATCCAATTGGATATGCAGATAGTTATGAAGTGTGAAGGATATCTCCATTATTGTTTGTTCCCTAAGTATCTGCTGTAAGTTTTGACCTTTTCCCCATATTTGACATTCCCGGCAAAGGCTTTAACAGTAATGATGATGTGGGTGGAGCCAGAGTTAGTTAACACTACTCATTAACTCTGCCCTGTAAGCTGATTAACCGAAAAGCTACAAGGAAATAGTTGAGATTCCAGTTTCATATTTCATACGTGTATAACTTCACTTAACTACATTTAGATGCAGTTAATGTGTGGTGGCCATGACCACATTCCCATCTGTCTTCTTGGGAATCCTCATTTACACTTTGGTATATTCTCAAACCGTAATGCTGATGAAATAGATCAGTTTATACCAACCGTTCATTCCTTTCCCCATTGAGTGTACAGCATGGTTTTCTGTCCTACTTGGGAATTGGAAGTGTATTTTCATGAGGTCAGAGCTGTTGTTGTGAGCCACTAAATTCTGGAGTGGTTTTGTTCATAGCATGTTTACAACACTATTGGACTGGTACAACAATTAAGCTGAATAACTTACCACTACTTCTATAGATTTTATCTGTGAGAATTTTACTTGCAATATCCTATTCCTCTGACATATTCTTTTTTCTTAGTCATTGTTATTTCATTTCTAAAATGTATTTAAGAGGTAGATACTTGATATAAGATAACACAGGCTTAATTTCTGTCTATCTGTTGATCAGCATGGGTTGATTATACTATAATGTAAAAAGGTTTAATTGTATAAAATATTGCAAGGATTTAGTATCATGAATTCAAATATTGACATTTAAGATCTACTGAGTGAATGCTTATAATTTATATTAATCTTTTTTCACAAATGTTACAGCACTTTTTTGAGATGGGGTCGTGTATTTATGCCATTTTATAGATAAGAAAACTGAGGCTCAAATTTGCTAATTCATTTCTCTCACAGTTAAATGTTACGATACAAACCAGGCTGCTGTTTCTAGATTCTGGACTTTCACCAGTCTATTGTATTTTTTACATTATTGCTGAAATTTCTTTCAGCTTTCTGCTATATGGTTCTTTCCTCAGATATGTGTCAGCCTAAGTAACAGAAATGCCTTTGCCTAGACTAACTCTTTCCAAAATATAAGATGCTTGTCTAGGATAGTCCTGTAGGTAATGACGAAGAGACAGTTCTCTGAAGATACTGGAAAAGGCCATTTCCTTCCAAATTACTTTTAAATGTTAAGGAAAAGGAAATCATAGTTGGGTGTTAACATCTTCCAAACTTCAAACATTTGCTAATCTGTAGTGAAAATTTTGGAGATTTGAGTTCTTTAAAAAACACAGAAATATTATAAGAATATGATTTGGTTTTAACCCCAGGTGTGGGATATGGACCTGCTTCAGATTATTCACAGTAGATGACTATGGCTTCCTTTCAGCTCTAGCAGGGATATGATTTTGACAGCTGCAGATAGTACATGCAAGTATATAATGATTGGAAATCTGGGGGAAATTTTTATAGGGTATATAAATGCTAGGGCCCTAAGGGGCAAGTGGATTGTTAGGTGGTAGTTTCTTGCTCTTGATCTCTGCTGGATGGCATTTGTCAGTATTTGTTAAGTAGTTGTTTGCAAAGGAGAAGCAAGAAGAATAAATTAGATACCCTTACAGTGAGGACCAAAGTTGCCCCCAAGAAACTCTTTGGCCCTAATCAGCAGGAAGTAGTCTAATGATGTTTCCCACTTTCCCTTCCCTGACCTTATTCAGGAATCTCTTTCCTTTCCCATCTTTCTCTTACCTAGTGTTAGAGGGTTGAAAGGGTGGAAGAGAGGAGGCGAGAAGGGTCAAAGAGAGAAGGACTCACAAAGCAGTCAAAAACAGCTACATTAATCCCCTTGCTTCTCCACATTTTTAAAACAAAACAAAGCAAAACATACCAAAACAAACATCCCCTCACAAAAATACCAACAACAACAACAACAAAACAAAGCAAACAAACAAACAAAAGAAACTAGAGCAAATTCTTCTGCTAAGCCCAACCTCTATAAGAAGTAAGAGCTTCTTATAAAATTTTATTGAAATGTACGTTTTATTATGTTTCCCATTGTCTTTGAATTAAAGCAAGGATTTCTGGCTTCCCAGTGACTGTCTAAGCTAAAATTTTCTTGCATGGGTGATTTATACTACCTGTAGTAGTTGATTTAAGGAAAACTGGTAAAGAAATAGTATATTCCATAAAGAATAGACATCATAGACTTGGTAGCTTAATGAAAGTAATGAAACACTATTTTACAGACCTGAATTTTCTTTTTTTTTTATGATCTGACAGTCTCTTACACCGTAGTTGGTATTCAATCTATATTTCAATGCCAAATGACCCACATATAGTTTAAAAGATAATCAAACAATATAGTTATATTTATTTAGAAACAAAAATTCCAATTTTTTAGCAATGGGGCCCACACAAACAGTAATCTTTATGTCAGATATCCTGGGTCCTCTGCTGTCTTGCCTATTTAGCTGTGTGTCTGTGCATACATGACTTTTGATGTCTGAGCCTCAGAAGGGCTATTTTTAAATTAGTATTTTTAACTAAATGATTCTAATTCAAAACATACGAGTATTTTCAATATCATTTTTTTAAAAAACACTTCAGAATTGATAGTTTTAAATGATTTTATAATAAATCATAGAATTAAAGGGAAACAATATATTTTTAATAGGAAGTATATTAGCATATGTTGATAGGTTTTTATTTTTATCACTTTTGCTTGTGTTGAAATGAAACATTTGGCAAAAAATTAAACATGATATGAGAATAAGTGTAAAAAGCCTACTTTTGAAATAATGATTCATTATCTCCCTTATAGCATACATGAGTGTCTTCATGTTTTCTCCCAGCACACCATAGCTATTAAGTCAGCACACTGGAAGCTTACCAGAAAGTATAAAAGAGAATCCTACCTTCTATTAGCATAAATCCCAGAATTCCACATGTCTGAAATTGTAATCTATTAATAGGTGACAAGACTGTCACAAGAAGTTCATTTATAATGTTGTCATTGGAACTTAATGAACATTTAGGACATATTTTAGGAGCTGTAATTTTTTCTTTTTGCCAGAAAGTATAAAAAAGGATGTAGCAAAATGATTTTCCACTACCACTGTAAAGCTAGCAAATGTGTTGAAATTTTCTTTTGCAATTTCAGTTTTTGCTTTTATTAATATAGAATCATATAATATATATTATATATACACATATACCTATACTTATACTTATACCAGTACCTATACCTATACTTATACCAGTACCTGTAACTATACCTACGAGTCAGAGAGAGAGAAAGAGAGAGAGAGAGAGAGAGAGAGACCTTGAACATGCATGAAAGTACAATAATCATTGTGAAGGTAAAGTCTAGGAAATCATAAAGTTTATTGAGTTCTTCATTAATGATATAGTCCTGGCATTTTACTATCCACCTTCTACACTAAATTTTCTCCATACTGCCAGTACTTACCATCTCTCTTGATTATTCTTCCTGTTCTGTACTAAGATCTTTTGGCAACTCCACTTAAGAAAAGTAGTATTTATTTGGGCCCCAATTTAAAATGTAAATAAAGAAAATATCCAATAAAAAAGAGAAAAAAGAATTAAAGTAAACCTTAATATCAAACTAATTTGTTATGTATACATTTTCTTATATCTGTGCAGTCAATCTGGAAAACTCATATTCCATGATCAGTGTAAGTTAAGGGCTATTGGAGATCAAATATGATTCAGTCTCTGGACTGTCAGTATTGTAGGTTAATGGAGAATTTCAGAAATATTAGACCTGAGGCAGAAAGACAGAAAGAAAATAATCCATATGAGCTTCCCTAACCTGTATATAAAATAGAAATTTCCCTATACTCTTCACAGGCATACTATACTACACTAATGACAGGTGACAAGAGCTGATTTTAGAATCCAAAGTACCTGTTCTTGTCTTTTCTACTAATGGCAGAACTTTGGACAAGTCAATTTTATTTATTAACTTGATCTCATTTGTATGGAGAAAGTTATACTTACTTGATAAGTATACTTAAAATTACGTAATAAAAATATTGTTACTATTAAATTAAAGATGAAGATTTATAATGTATTTTGGATAAGCATATTTCATATTACAAAGTCAATAAAAATAGTGATGTCATTCATAATTATACTCTGTAACTAATACACCAGAAAAACAAAACCCTGAGAGCAGCTAGCCACATTATTTATAACTTGTGATACACTATGCTCATATACTACCTACTTTAGAGTGTTTCTTGAGGGAAATCAAGCTCTAAGTAATACATACATAATACATACATAAATAAATATGGGTATAAACATTTGAAATGATTAATATTATATCAATTCAAAAATTCTAAAATTTGAATTATAACAACTGATTATATATATATATACTCACACACTCACACATTCACACACTCACATGCATACGCCCATGTACAATCTGGTTTTCCCCTTGTATATTTGTTTCTGAGGAGACTAGTGGGGAGGACTAATCTATGACTCTATTCAAAATGATATTTCTTCAATCTTCATCTGTCTTTCTCTGTCTCTGTATCTCTTTGTCTCTTTGTGTCTCTCTGTCTCTGTCTCCTCTCTCTCCTGCTCTCTCTCTCTCTCTCTCTCTCTCTCTCACACACACACACACACACACACACACACACACATAATTTAAAAGAAAAAAGTCTTACTTACTTGCTCACCAAATCAAAGTGAATAATTTCATGATAATAAGTATAGACTTAAATGATCTTAAATATGAGCCACACCAACAGTGGTCACTTGCTTTTGTCCACTACTTCAGAGCAAATATTTGCATCTGACTCTTTCAGCTGTTTATTAGGGCTTCCAGAGAGCTGTCATGCTCGATCCCTTTAATAATAGTGTGAAGGCTTGGGACCTCCCCTTGAGCTATATCCCATTTTGGGCCTGTCACTGAACATTCTTTTCCTCAGGATCCTCTCCATTTTCATCCCTGTAATTCTTTCAGACAGTAACAATTATTGGTCAGCGTTGTGAATGTGGGATGGTCCCCCTCTCCCTCATTTGATGCACTGTCTTCCTGCTGGAGGTGGGCTCTATAAGTTCCCTCTCCCTACTGTCTGGCATTTTATGTAAGGTCCCTCCCTTTGAGTCCTGAGAGTCTCTCACCTCCCAGGTCTCTGGTGCATTCTGGAGGGTCTCTGCAACCTCCTATCTCCCTAGGTTGCCTGTTTCCATTCTTTGTGCTGGCCCTCAGGGCTTCAGTCCTTTTTCCTCACCCAAAACCAGATCAGCTTCCCCACTCCCTTTCACTCCTTCCCTCCTCTCCCCTCCCCTATCCACTCTCCCTCCCAGGTCCCTCCATCCTTCTTTGTGACTGCTTACTTCTCCCTCCCAAGTGGGACTGAGGCATCCTCATCTGGGCCCTTCAGCTTGTTGATCTTTTTGAGTTTTGTGGACTGTATCTCGACTATTCTGTACCTTTTTTTGATTAATATCCACTTTTTAGTGAGCACATACCCATGTATATATGGGTCTGAGTTACCTCACTCAGGATGATATTTTCTAGTTCCATACATTTGACTGCAAAACTCAGGATGTCCTCATTCTTAATAGCTGATTAGTATTACATTGTGTAAATGAACCACATTTTCTGTACCCATTCTTATGTCATGGGACATCTGGATTGTTTCCAGCTTCTGGCTATCACAAATAAGGCTGTTATGAACAGAGTGGAACATGTGACTCTGTGGCATGGTACGGTCATCTTTTGGATATATTCCCAAGAAGCAGCTGACCCCTATTGTTGAATTAGGAAAGACTGAAAGAACCTGAGAGGAGGGCAATCCTGTAGGTGGACCAGCAGTCTTAATTAATCTGGACCCCCGAGATCTCTCAAACCCTGGAACACCAAACAGGCAGCATATACCAGCTGACATGAGACCTACAACACACATACAGTAGAGGACTGCCATATCTGTGTTCTTTCAGAGATGATGCACCTGATCCTCAAGAGACTGGAGGCCCTAGGGAGTTTAGAAATCAGGTGGGGTGGTGGTTGGGGACATCCACGTGGAGACAGGGGGACAGGGAGGAGATATGGCATGTGGAGGTACTAGATGGTGGATGGGGGGGAAGGGATAAAATATGGATGGTAAAAAAATAAATTAATTAATTAATTTAAAAAATGAAAAGAAAAAAGAAAAGGCTGATTATAAAAAAAAATGAGCCACACCTACTTTTCTATTGTTATATAAAACTATTTTTTCATAAGAAAAATTGATTTAAGTCCCTAGTCCTCTAACATTATTTGAAGATCTTCTATTGTTTCAATCTTTTATGCTAACTTATTAATCTTATGTGCCTCTAGAAACCTAACTTAATATTCAAGATACAGCTATGACACTTTCTCTAACAATATTAATAAAACTGAAATACTCATCATGGACACCATTAACTAAGCTCTCGCCTGTGCCAGGAACACTATGCCAGGCAATTACACCATGTTCTGTGATTCTCTATAGACTGCAATATTTGTCTTGTTGATTGTATATCAGATAAAGCTCCATCTACCTTGTATCCTCCCAATTTGACACTTGGACTTGAAAAATAAAGCCATGTTTAATCATACTTAAAATCTTAAAGATTATCTCCATGTAGGGTTTCAATATTTATTAAAAAAGATGAACAACAGGGTTAAGTTTCACTTAACAAATATTTATTGAATGAGAATAGCATAAAGAAGTTTCAAATATCTAATTAGAGATTGGACTCAGAATATATATTTCTTTCCAAATATAAAATGTTATGATACATCTAACCACATGTTCACATAAGGGCTGTAATATTGGAATTAAGAATAAAGATGAAGAGTGAAGTCACTTGATATCTCATGAATGTTTAAGCTTGCAATCATCCCTGCCCAACTAAATATCAGACAAAGACTCACATGCAATCACACATCTGGAGCCCTTCCATCTGTCTTGACAGACTCTCTGTAGCTTTTAAACAGACATTGCATGAGGGTATCTATAAATAATCACCCAAATGCAAAGTCATCCACCCTTCTGGGTTAAATATAGACATTGCAGTAGCTCCATGGAGGAGGGGACAAGTGGTTCCCAACTCAAATAAATTGTTATAAATTCCATTTGGTGCATTCATATGCACAATGGATATTTCATTCCATAAGGACAGGAAAATAGCAATTATCCCAAGGATAATATTTTAGTTGTTGCTGTCTCCCCATCTGGACCATTATACAGATGCTGCTGTATCTAAATGTGTGTGAAGTGATACTGCCTCCAGCTCTTCTGTGTATACTTACTCCTTACTGCCAATGGCTCTCTTTGATGGGAGGAGTTGTTCATATAAGTTATACATATCTGAATTTTTTCCTATTATGTTTTGCTTTTGAGCAGAATAGTGGAAATTACTAACCCAAAATCCAAGACAAAACTGCTTGTCTTCATCTCTCTACTTATTAGCTATAGAGTCTTAGAGATAAGTTGCTTAAACTTTCTGAACGTCATCAGTTTCTATTTTCACGGGACAGGATTAATATACATATACATCATGGTGCATTGGGAAGATTTAACAAGATACTGTATGTAAAGTTTAAAGGTCTGGGGGTGGTGCCCCAGGAATAACCAGCAAGAGACAGTCTAATGAGACTTACCGAGATGCTGTTCAAAGGGTTATATTTGCTCGATATAAAGAACTCAATTAAGAGTAGAGACACCCCACAGGACACAATTTCCTCATTGTTTTCTTTGTACATTTCTCCTTTTGTTTTGTTACTGCTCTTGCTGCTACAAGTTTTTTAAATAAACTTTTTTTCAATGTGAGGAAAATAAAGTATAAAGGTTATTCCTGATTTTATTGAACAGATGAGAAAATCATGAATATTAAAGGAATAATATGTTGTGGAGTCATCCTGTGGTGTTAGAGTCTGAGATAGGATCAAAATTCTATATTGTCTTTTGAATCATAGGTATCACCTATGTACCAATAATATAAGTGTATCTTTAATTATCGTTGACTCTCTATCAAGCAGTAGGTATTGAACATAAGGAAATGAGAATCAAATATCCTTACTGTGATCATCCTTATATATATTCCTAAGTTGGCTTAACTACAAAGCTAATATCAATTGACTTCTCTTTAGTTTCTCATATTTTTCATTAAGTGATATGAGCTATGCTTATATACTTATATCATTTCATCTTCCCCAAGTCATGTGAGATATCAATGTCATTTTGCATCCTGTTTTCCTATGAGAAAAACTGAGGTACAGAGGGCAAATTATCTAGACATATTTAAGTAGCTAATAAGTGGTTAAGGAATAATTTTGTTAGCATGCATTGTCTTTTTGATTAAGATCATGCAGTTCAACAGTCAGTTATTCTATCTCAATGTGTATGTAAAGCTAGTGATAATAGTATAGCAGTATAAAGAGGCACAAAAATGTGGGAGATCAATTCTGGGCCTCCCATCTCAACAAAACTTGTGGCTCCAGGAAGATAGTTTTGGGATGTTTTACCTGTAGTATTTTAAGTTATTTGTGATAATGTTAAGTTTAGGAATGAAACTTGGGTAGGTTTACATCAAATTAGTAATGACTTCTAGTGACAGAAATGTGAGACAATAAAAATAAACCTGTGGTTTGATTATTCTTCATGTTGTTTAGCATCTTCATACATATTTTTGGCTTAAATTATGCTGTGTTACATCTATTATGAGGCCAGGATAGCAGCTAGAGTTTCTACTTTACAAGTAAGAAACCTCTGGTCAAAGAGATGATAGCTTTAGTGGAAGGACTACACAAGATCACGAAAAGCTAAGAGTAAGATGCACTTCTCATTACTCACATCACTTTTTGCTTTTCATGTTGATTCACTCACTTTGTTTAATATTTAAGAAGTAACACCAGTAATTCTGAGATAAGGAAAACGGGTCTGTTTATTTTACTGCCACCACAAACATTAGACATCATACAAAATCTTGATATGAATCTAAATCTTAGACCTCAACAAAGTCTGCAAATAAGAATGTTTGGTATAGATATCCTATGCTGTTGGTTAAAGCAAGAGGCATTCTGTTTACCAAAGAATATGATTTGTATTATTGCCCTGGGGAAAAGATTTCCAGCCTCAGGGTAGGTGTGAGTAAAAAAGAGCAGTCATTTTTCAAAGAAAATATCCTTTGGGTCACACAAAGGTTCTACTCTATGTGACAAGAAAGTGATAGTATTATCCACTGGAAGAAGTTTTAAGATAGCATAGTGCTTTGATCTTTCAACACACAAACCTCAGTGACCCAAGAAAAAGGTCATGCCAAAGACATCTTACCTAGATTATTTAGTCATAAAATCAACTCCCATATAAAATATAAACATGTTTACACGGAATTTATCATTTGAAGGTTCTGCATATCTTCTATGGCATTTATTCCTTCAAGAATAGAATAAAAACCAAGAATACTTGCTTCATAAAATAAGAATATTCATTCAAAATCATAATGTACATTCCACGTAGTCCATAGTGTTCACTGAAATGTAAAGACTGATATTCTGCTGATATTTAAGAAGTAAACAATTAAAATCTCATTTTTAATTTTTTGGTTATGCTTATGAAGTACTATCTTGTAAGATTCATGAATAGGAAAAGGGACGGTATCTTATTAACTATCATATCCAAGGTGACCTAGAACTCATTTAAAATAGCTTGACTGAAATGAAGTAATCTGTAATATAGCTTAATATTTTATCTATTAGATATTGCTGCATAATAATCCCTGCATAATGCCCAGACAGTAGGTAAATTTTAACCTATACAAATTAGTCATTACACAATTATACAAATTAATCATTTAGGATAGTTTATCTGGGTATTTCTCATGTGTTTGTGGCTAGTAGTGAACCTGCTACCAGTGCTTTTGTTGCTATTGGACAGTCTTTCTAATACTGTGGAGTCCTCTACTGAGACAGCTACATTGATTTGTCTGTAGTATATGTGCTCTATCACTGTCACCATGTCTTCATGAGCCAGTCCATATAAAAGCATGAAAGAATATGTGCATAGGCTTAAAGTAGTCACTTAGCATCTAATTTCAGATACCAAAAACTGTCTGTATAGGCCTGCTATGTTTCAAGTAAAGACAATGATAGATGACCCCTATGCAGTCTTTCATACCATACACTTTCTTTTGCCCTCAGGTACAAGATGGCAGAATCATTAATTCATACAATTATATAGACTCAGATCTATTGATGTCAGGCCTTGCAGTCAAAAGTAACACATGGCAGGAAGGTTAGCATATTGTCTTGGAAAAAAGAAGGATTCAATAAAAAGCAAAATGATGGGATAGAGAAAGGATGCTTAGGGAACCAACTGAAGAACATTAGGCTGCTGCTCCTGCTGTTAGAGCAACTTCTTTATCACTCTTCTTTCTCTTTCAAGACTTCCTTAGTGGGATTACTATAGAAACATTCTCTTCAACGTCTTTAAAGCCAGTAAGATTAGGTCTAAAACTGTGGAAATTTAGAGCATTTCTATTGATATGGCATATGCATGAAACAGAGAATACAGGGGCAACCTTCTGATCACCCTGTGGTCATGGAACTTATCATGTCATCTATATCTTACTCACCTGCTTAAGTTACAATATTTTCCATAAATACTTCTGTAAGGATAGCAGCTTTTTCTGTATAATTGTTACTCTCATTTCCCTGTCCAATGGTAGAGGTCCCAGAAATCTTTATTGATTCAGTTTACTTACAACTCTCTATTAAACATGCAGAATGCTTATAAAAAACAAATCACAACAAAAAAATTGTCTCGGTATAACAGCAGGATTCAGATTTCCTGTGTTCCCATCATTTGACACTCACCCACAAAATACACTTACCTCTAAATATCTGGAACACTTTAGCTCAAATTCAAGGCCAGGTGTTCATAGAAACAGTCATGTTACCTGTGGCAGGTCTGTCAAAATGTAAGCAACCTTAATGTGGGTTGAAAAATCCAGTGATAATTGCAATAATCATTATGAAAAAGGTGTGTTGTTCTTTTCAACTCTTATTAACCTGGATTTTGTTTAAGAGCTTTCCAATTAGCTTTTTGTATCTGCATAGTTAACCTTTTCTGAGGTTTCCTCTTCAGGCCCTCTCTTGCCAACCCCTCAGCCCTCATTTCTGCCCATGAAGTCTCACAGGAGTAGCTGGAATGCAGCCTCCTGAACAGCTCCTGAGCATGGGATAATTGCAATATAATTAATGAATTAAAAAGAATGAAATGTTTTAAGTGCCTTCAATATTCCCTTTCCTATAATTATCTACAGGAAACATATTCATTAACAATCTTGTGCTGACAGGCCCCAGGCTCTGGTAAGCTAGCTCAGCTTCCAATGAGAAAATGAGTAGATGGCCTCCCCAGATCATGTCTCCCATTTTTATGGGTGATGGCCCAAAGCTGGGCAGCACCCTGGAAACTGTTTACCAGACCAGGTGCCTTCCTCTACTCATCTTTAGGGACAACTTTATAAGTTTCAAGTGACAAAAGCATTCTAACTGTCTGCCTCCCCAAGACCTATTTCTCTCTCACACTCAAGGAAACACAATACTAATTGTGGTCTCTATTAAGTTTCCCATTTCTCATATTGTGTTACCTTTAGCTTCAGCTAAAAATGATAAATCACTAATTCATGCATATAAATAACCACTAAGTACTTTTAATGCTCTACTCACTGACTCTCATCTATGATGAGGAGTCATACTATACTTAGTACAGTATAATATAACTGGTACAGATAAATACCTTTGGTATAACTTTACTTAAAGTCTAAATCAAGTAAACTTAGATAGACTTTTGATAGGAGTCTATCTATGTTAAATTAACTATTTATATCTCATAATAGTTAATTTAAGATATATATATATATATATATGAATTTTGTAATATAACTTGTATTAAAATAGTGCTATGAGTAGAGAACTTCAGGTTGGGTCCTAGTCTCAGAACCTCTGTTAACATGTGCTCATCCAAACATTACCCATCCCTTAAGCTCCTGCAAAAAAAATTCCCTTGTCTATAACACATCCTTAGATCCACTTGGCTGAAGACAATATATATCTGCTGACCAGGACTATCTAATCATTGACTAGACACTGTAAATATTTCTCATCAAATATGGTATAATGATACATACTCAGCACATTACTTGATGCCAATCTATTAAATTAATTTTATATTGTGGTACTTAAATTAGCATGTCAGTAATAAAATAATGTTTTTGGTTAGGATCTTTTCCCAGATCCATTTTGCATTATTTGTTTATTATATATGCAGGTTTCCAATATGTGAAATATACTAAGCCAAATTCAAAGGGGAACACATGGATGAGTGACAAAACACCCAACATTTTTAGACTACTTGAGGAGATAAGATTTCAATCTACAAATAATAGAGACTATAATAGAGACAGGGCTAAAAGCTGGAAGATAGGCGTGATAAAAGTGTTGAAGTCCAAAGCAGACATTTATTGTCTTCAGCCAAGGGAATCTAAGGATATGTTATAGACAAGGGAAGTCTTTCGCAGGAACTTAAGGGATGGATAATGTTTGGATGAGCACATATTAACAGAGGTTCTGAGACCAGGTCCAAGAAAAAATAGTCTAGGCAGTTAGACTAGGGATGGAAAAATCCTTACATGATGAATCCTTTTCCCTAAGAAGAGACTACAAGGTAAAAAGACAGAATTGCAATGGCAGAAGAATCTGAGAAGGACTTTACATGTTATAGCAAGACTGAGTCCACAACTGTTTTTTACTTAATCATCTAAAAGACACTTTATATTTAAAAAGACAGTTCTGCAGCCAGATAGAACATGGTTTAGCTGTATGGTGTGAGGATAGAAATAGGAATTCAAGTCAGAATGATTTAATATTTAATGTATTATATAATACATAATAATCAGAATGACCAAAATCAAGGTGGGGAAGAAAGGTCCTACACACTTGTTTATAAGCTAATCTTTAGAAGATATTATCTCAATTAAGGTTTCCTCTTCACAGATGACTAGAACTTCAGTAAAGTTGACAAAAGTTTTATCAGCATAGTGAGTTACAGCATGCAATAATGAAGGATTAATCCCATATCAAAACCTACCCTGTACAATGCATACAAAACAGGACACAAGCACAACGTTTTATTTTGGGACAATTACAAACAAATAGAAATCAAAGAGCAGAACAGTGGAAGAACACAAGGGAGCCACAGAACACAGTGAACATGAGTTGAAACCCATTTTAAAAACTGAAAAACAGTTCCTATAATAACTCAAATAACTCAAATGGGTGTATTTCTTTGAGATAGGAAAACTCATAAACTATGAAATATGCATTATTTGCTTAGCATCACTAAAATTCTGATTTAGTCATAGGCTCTTAGGAGCTAACTGAAAATTCTGATTAGATAAAGTAGGCCAAAGATTGGTCAGGTTTCAATATATCCAAATGATTTGTACAAGTGGACTGCTGAGCGGTTAGTTTGGATTAGGACAGTGAGGATTCATAAGCATCATCTCATAAAATCAGGGATCCATAAAGTTGGTGCTCAAGAGTGTTCAGGGTAGGTGATATGTTGGATAGACAGGGACAGCTGCATCTAGACATTTAGAAGATGCCACAAATACTTCTTTGAAGTGCTCTTGAGGAGGGTCTTTCAATTATCAGAGACAAAACTAAATTGGGTTTATGTTTTCTCGCTTGACTAAGAGACCTTATCACTTTTATAAATGTAGAAACCAATCACCATTTTCCTATCCTCAAGATAATGTGGTCTTCTTTTATACTGGAAAGACAACAGTTTTGAATCTCAGATTATTAGGTGTGAATCTGAATCTAGAAGATGCATTCTAAAAGTCTGGGGTTCTTGTATTCCAGTGGTTGAAATACAGACTATCATACATTAAGAAGACAAATGTACTTTGAAGAGTGGAGTTGGTCTGAAGGTAAAAAAAATTACAGATTCCCATAATCATGACCCTTGTTAGTTCATTTCCATGCTACCCACCTTCTCCTAGAATCAGGGATTAAAGGATTTTTCTTGCACCTGAATTTTTGTTACATGTAGTTCTTGTCTGAAACTCTTACTAGACAATATGTCAACTAATGTCTTTCATATATTAATCTTGTTCCATTTCCTCCCACTCTCAGGAGAAAGTATGTAGTTTCTGAAATTAGTCTTCTTGAATTCTACTTCCATCCCCCTTTCTCTACTGGGTAACTTTAAAAGCAAGTTGTTTTTAGACTTAGTTTCTAATTTTGCCTCTAAGGGTCATTTTGTTAGTGAAACTAGAATATAAGTAAGTAATTACATAGAGAAACTGGTAGTCATTAAAGCTAGGCAAAACATACTTGCCCTTATTTCTTAATTACCATGCTTATACTGTCTGGCCATCTAGTTTATAAAGAAACTGCATCACAAACTCTTTATAGTTTCTCAGTCTGGTAAAACACCTTTGAAGGAAGACTGGAAACATCAGAGAAGAGTTTGAGAAACTGTATTTACACATCTCACTGCTGATTTCTTCAGTTAATATAATGAAGGGTGAACTATGCTGGTGGATAGATTTTTCTGTCAGTATAACATGGCCATCTTGAAATAGAGATAACCTTGGTAGTCATGGCAACTAATTGAGCAAACCAATATAGTTATAACTAGGAATACAGTAATTATAATACAGCTGTTAACACTCTATAGTAACAGGGGCAAAGAAGGTAGGTAATGACTCTTTTGTGCAATTCCAGCAATTATACCCTTTTGTCTCCCCTTACAGAATCTAAGCTGAAATTTACTTTAGATTATGCCAAACAATAAGTGAATTAAAAGGTTTACTGAAAGTTTCATTATAATATGCAACTTCTATTAGATAACCTGTGACAATATTTTACAATGAAGCAGTGTTTTGGGTCATCACCCAAGATGTGCACTCATGCTTTGTAAGCCCAGTAAATTCAATGGTTCTTCAACCTGGACTCAATATGCATACTTATTCTGGTGTCTTTATCACCCTATGTAAAATGGATAGATGTCTGCTTCATGTCTCCATAGTGAAAGTTAATACAGTAATTCATTGTGGATTCACGTTGTTTCACATGACTAGCATTCCACATGGGAAAACAAACAAACAACTTTCTAGCTTAAAGAGTAAGAGGGAATTTTGTAGATGTTATATGGTTCTTCTGAACTCCCCAGTAACCCTTTATAGCCAAGTGAAGGGAAAAACAAACAAACAAACAAACAAGCAACAGGAATAACAGCAACAAAGTGAAGTCATTAATTTGGTTTACATTTCATTTTTCCACTCTTAAAGTTAAGACAGAAATTAGCTTTCAAACTCCATGGATTGTCAGAGACTAAATTTCCTGTGGTTTTACCAAAATGTAATTTCCAGATGAATCACCTTAGAAAATCCTGGAAATTACTACCTAAACAAAAAATCTCAAAACCTATTCAAGAACTACAAAAAACAGAAATGTGAACATTTCCACAAATCTGTTTTAACAGGGCTTCATGTGATTCTTGTACTTGAGTTTTAAAATCATTGTCCTAGAAAAGACATCCAGTACAAGAAAAAGGATATCATTATAGAGAGTAAGCAAGAGAAGCAGACAACCATCACAGCTAGCATCCTAATATGACATCATATCTATCTAAGGGAACTCTGAGAGTTGAAAATATAATGTTTCTAGACTGAAGACTCTTGTCTAATATACCCAGAACCACATCTTACATTTGGATAGCACTGTTGCTATTCTGCCCTGTTTTTCCAACAGAGAGCTGAAAAGAAAGGAAAAGAAGAGTCATCCTTTCTTCAAGGTATGGTACATTATTGTGTAGACTTTTAGGAAGAATTTCCACATGAGAAACCACTGTCTAATAGTTCATTGTCCAAATGCTCTTTTGGGACACATGCCTTCCTACTAACCTGAAAAATTATAGGAAAAAAAGAAGATGCCCTCCTTCATTTCATTTGCATACATATCCCAGAAAGTTTTCCTATGTTCAGAGATCCTTTATAGCAAGATGAGATGGTTATCTGCAGATGTTATTGATGACAGAGCCAAGATTTTCAAATTTTACATTTTACAAATGTTTCTCTACTTTGACCAGATAAAATAATCTTCACAATATAAATTTGACAGGGGTCAACATAAATTTTTCAGCAGGAAGTATGTGGCCTGGGCTGACAGTAAAGGTTGAGCTTAAAAGAGGGGGAAAGGTGTGGAATCAGCTTGAGAACAGATCTCAAGCTAAGGAGGCAGATAAGATAAACACAGCTAAAACAATAGCATGATTTCCTGGCAAATTTTGTCCTCTCATCCTGTCATTATTTTCTACACATCTGGATTGGTTTTCTTTGTTCAGAGACTTTTTGTCAAATATATTATGGAGAGATACAGATCACTTCCCATGTTAAAGCTGAAAAAAAGGGATATAAATTTTACAGTCTACCCAGAAAATGATGGGAAAGGTCAGCCCATTAAAAGTGCTTTATTAGAGTTGTTGTATACATTAAAGAAAGAAAAAAATAAAGAAAATATATCATTATGGAAGCACTGATATTTGACATGTTTTCATGGCTTTTGGGACAAATAATCTAGAGATTGAATAGTGAGGAGGATAGGCTGAAAACACAGTGTCCAAAATGAGAGTATAGACAGACAGATAGATAGATATAGATTTAGATTTTATATATATATACAGACACAGATATAGATGAGATATAGATACAGATACACATAGGATACACATAGATACAGATACAGATGTAGGTATAGAGCATATATAGATAGATACAGAGTGAGCACCTATAAATAAGTTCTCACATGTTTCTTCTACGAGTGGGCTGGTTCCAGAGAACTTAAAAGTTATAAGAGATTATATCTCTTGGTTAGACCACAGTAGGAAACGGGTCACTAAAGACGCATTTTGGAGGGAAAATACATTCATTCTATAGTAGTCTTGAAACTAATCTAAAAATATATCAAGATAATCACTGTATTCTCACAACTGCCTGACTTGGCTAGCATATTGTGGGTACATGCGAGCTTGCTGTAAGAGCAGAATGAATGGAAACATGTAGACTATTTGGTATATAACAGTGGTGGTATTGCTATGATTGCTTATGGAAGCTAGAAGACCAGGAAAAGCCTTGCTAGAAATGGTGTAGAGAATAAGGTATCTCTTCATCTCTTCTTCTTCTTCTTCTTCTTCTTCTTCTTCTTCTTCTTCTTCTTCTTCTTCTTCTTCTTCTTCTTCTTCTTCTACTACTACTACTTTCTCCTCCTCCTCTTCCAAATCATCTTCCTCTTCTTCTTCATTCTCCTCTTCTTTTCTCATCTTCCTCTCCTCCTTTTTCTGATTCTTTCAAAATTTTTGTCTTCTGTCATAGAACACAGCCTGAAGGATGTTTTCCCTCCTTTTATATTTCCAAGTTCCCTCTCCTCAACCTCCCATCTCCCCTAGGTCTACTCCTCCTCCATTTCCCTTCAGAAAAGAGTAGGTCTCCATCTTAATTTAAAAGACAAATGTGGGTATAAGATCAAAAAAGGCATTTGTAATCATGAGTAAGTGATGTATTGGCTTTAACATGGTCCCCATGTAGAAGATAAATAATAGTTTAAATGACATAAGACACAAGGAAATAGGTCTTTGTAGATATCTATTAAAGAGTCTATTAAAAGATTGGAATATTTATGTGCAAACAACAGCCTATGGATTGAGCAGTTACATTTATGCATTGATATGTTTGTACATGTTATAATAACAATTAAAGAATAAAAGTCATGATTTTGAAAGGAAGCCAAAGGGAATGAGAAGAATTTGAAAGATGAAAGAACAAAGGGAAAAATATCATTATAATTTTAAAAAAGTGTGAATTCTCTAAGGAGTATAAAATAATTTTATAGGAACAGTAATTAGTAGAGCTCTGTAATCCTCTTCTGCATCCACAGCTGACTATGAGGAAAACCTGAGTTATTTGGGTCCAGTGCCTATGAGTTTAAGAATGCTGATGCTTAGAGGATATCATATGTTTACCATGTGTTTTGCCTTCATTCACTCAGATTTCCTAAATCTCCTGTGAATTTCTGTGGCTTTACACATGTTCCTTTGTTTGAGTAGGATGACTTTCCTTATGCTATTTCCTTGCTTAGCATATCTGGTCAACTTTATTAGTTACCTATTCAAGTTCAGATCATGGCATGTCTTCCAGAAAGTCTTTTCTCTTCTTGCATCAGTGATTTTGGGCTGTTTAATGCTTTACATATAGTTGTAATTAAAATATAATTTATATGATGATTGGATTACATGCATAATTATGGAATTATCACATTTTCAAATTCTCTAGCACCATTGCCATGTCAGAAATGTAGTAGATATTGAACAGATATTCACCAAATCAAAACTAATTTGAAATATGCTAAACACCAGCTGTATTAATCTGCAAATCATAGAAACGTGGAGTACCTATTACATAATACCTGCCCAGGCACGAGGCAGTAGCCATGGCAATTGTGATGATTTTGTTGTTACACAGAAAAGTCACAGATGTGTGAAATCTTGCTGATGTAAGGAATATGGAGATCATCTTGTTTAACCATTCTGTGATCAGGTAAGGCAGCCAAGGTGGAGAAAATCTAGGAGCATGTCTGAGGAAATAGTATTGCATACATATAAAGCAAATAAAGAGTATAGTTGCTCTTATCCTCAACTCAGGAAGATGTCCAATTCATCTTTTGTTTTCAAACCTGTTCTGTAAGTGACTAGCCTACATCTCAAGCCACACTGGTTAGCTATTACTTTTACAGTCTTAGCTAACGTTGTAGAGAATTAATGCTCTTTTTTCTACCTCTGTTTTCACATTAAATGGCTGCATCTAATCATGGTATATGTTTTCTTTCATTTTAAGGTGGGTATTCAAGAAATGGCTTCCTAATACCCGATGAGTTCATATATTACAAATGCAGAGAAAGTCCATTACTCCTCTGCAGTAGCATTTCTGGAGCCATTTGTGGTGATTTGTAAATCTTTGTAACTATAACAGGAGAATGGATAATTCTAAGAATGCAGTTTTTGGAACAATGAGCCATTTTGTAATTGAATAGAAGACCTGAAACAGAATGAATAAGAACATGTCTATAAAATGACCCAAGCCCACACAAGAGCCAACCACTCCATAAAGACAAGCTATTCTTGCTACAGTATTTATAATGTCACATAGTATAAAAACTATTCACTGTGATAGGAAAATGGTCCATATGGGGTTTCATAAATAAAAGTACGCGCTTGTTTATTCCTTCCCTCCCTGCTCCCAGCTCTGTTTGGCCCTCATAGTCAGTATTTCATCCTGCATTCTATCCTGTATTAAAGATAGGTAAGTAAATTCTGAAAAGAAATGAACAAAATGTACCATTTACTCCACAATTCAAGAGTTTATTGAGTGTATGCTGTATTTCTGTAATATGCTAATCTCTTTTTGGTCTTTATTTTCAATGTAGCATCCAAAACTTCTCTCTGGCTCTGAGAAGCTCTGGTCTTAAGTTGATATTTTTATCACCCCAAAGAATTTCCTCTTAGATGTGATATCTTTAAGCCTACCTATGCATAGAGTTTTAGTAGATCAGTTTGCAAACTTCTCAAGGATAAGAGAAGCTTCTAGATTTTGTTCCACTCTCCCCTCCCCTCCCAAAATTAGTCGATGATAAATAATTATGATTTAGGGATAAATGAAGGCTAGTGATTCCATCCTTAATTGAACAAATTATTTACCAAGGTGTTTATAATTGATGGGTAAATACCAAGGACACTGATGTGTTTGAAGGATAGTTCGCTATCTCCAAAAAGGCATATAATTATGATATAAATAAATAAAGATATGTCATAATGACAGGTAGTGTATGCTTTATGAATAAAAATAGACCAAGAGGAAAGGATTAAAAATGACTGTAGGTCTTCTGATATAAATGTGTGACATCTGCATAAGACCTGAGTGAAATAAGAAACAGCTGTTTGGAGGACTTAGCTATAATAATTTGGATGGATGCCAAATTTTGATGGTTTAGCTTACAATTTTTGGACTTCACTGTAGTAGGGAATATATGATACACATTTCTTATAAAATTAAGCCCACTCCCATGCTTGTGGTATGATATGATGATGTGATATGATATGATGTGATATTATATGATATGACACAATTGATATATGGTAGGTATTCTTTAGCTACTGGACAGTGGCAGTGAGCTCAAGCTTCCAGCCAGACAAGCCACACAGACAAAGTTAAGCAACTGACATTTCCTAGCATATTCTTTATGCTATATAATGTTTGAGAGGTAAATGTGCATTGCAAATATAAGACAATTTAAATTTAGGGTGAGATTTTTGAGTATGTGCAGGCAGAAAAAAGCAAGTACAAAGTTCCTGACACTTAGACACCATTGGAAAGATCAAGGATCAAGCTGAAGGTCAATATATATGGAGTACAATGTGTTTGTGCTAGAACAATGAAAGAAAGAACTAAGATAGATAGATAGGCAGGAGCTGGCTTATATGGAGCACAGTGCCAAGGAGAGGTACAGAAATGTTCTGTAGGACAAATTAGGAGTTAAATCTTGTCTAAAATCGTCCTGTCTTCCCACCATTCTTTTCACTGCCAATGTCCCTTCTTTTCTATCATTATGGTGCACCTGACTCTGATATCTCTATCCAATCTCAGCTCTTCTCATGGTTCTCAAGGCTTTAGAAAGGCTATCCGACCTGGATGATATGTTACATGTAATCCCTATCAGCAGGAATGATTTTGAACTAGACTTGAGGTTATATACTACAAGTGTGTGTGTGTGTGTGTGTGCTTGTGTTTGTAGGTATACAGAAACACTTAATTCTAATCAATCTATGTTTAAAAAGTAGTATAAACATTGTGTATAACACATTGTTAGCAAGTGTTTGTGGATGGTTGATTGAGTTAATAAAACAATGAGGAAAATCGGCATTACTATGTTCTTGAATATATAAAACAAGAAGACCGACATTTAAGCTTGGAGTAACTTGTGAAGGTTTCAATAAGGAGCTGACCTTTGTAAAAGTTTTAAAGGGTAGGCACAAGAATATCAGATACCTTAATTTCTATTGTATCACTGATTCTAAGTTAGTGTTGTCATGTGTAGAAATTTTTAGTGTAGTATCCCACTGAATGAATGAATGAATGAATGAATGAATGAATGAATGAATGAATATAATTACAGTGGGCCAGTGTCACATAGGTAGGTATAGAATCAGACTTCTTGTTGCATAGACTACTCTGAAAGTCCCAGGAGCCCTGCAACACTCTAAATATCACTGCTTCCTCTAAACAAGGTTGCATTATCAGGAAACTGTGAAGACTGGACAGGATCATACCTGGGGACCACCCCTTCATTGTTATGTTACATCCTATATTTTTTCAATTCAGTAGTAGTCATCATCATGACTAATGTGTGTCAGGGCTAGAACATTCTTGTTTAATAAGGGCCAGCAGGATAGAGTGGGTGTGTCCCCGTGTGTTTTTCTCTGCTATGAGAGAAGAATGCACCACAGTTCTCAGAGATGGGCTTCAGCACATTCACCTGCCTACATAAAGCATGCCTGCCCAGCCTCCAGACACCAGGACTGAGGAATTCCTTGGCAGTGTGGAGAGCCTGAATCCTGAGCCTGATCCAGGTGCTGGGTGGGAGGATACTGTCACTCAGAAATCAGTTTATGCAGTCTTTGGAAAATTCCACTTTACCAGAGAACTGATACCTCAACGATCCAGAGCAAGGCCTTTCTTTTTAAAAAGTTTAATCAGAGCTCATTAAAAAAGTTTTCAAAGTCCTGTAGATGATACATTGTGGAAAATACTTTGTTAGATGAGAAATTGCTTACCAACCTTAATTTCTCCCCAGATTTTTGAGAATTACACAGGATTCAAGATGCTCCTTATACAATAGACTTGATAACCAGTGGATTCTGCACTGAAACTCATACTAACCTGTATCTTCCACATCGCTATATGTTAATGGACCATCATTTTTTCCTTTGAATTGTTTCCTGCTCTAAGATGGTCATCTTATTCCATCCTTCTATGGCTATTGTAATAAGAACATTAATGTGGAGGTATTGAATGTATGTTCTATACTTCTATGGACCTGTGTTTTAATACTCGTTGCCTTTCCAGTAAGGTGTGTGGGATGTGCACAAGTGGCTTCGTCATATGTGTCAGCTCTCCAAAATGAAAAGTGAGAATATATTGAAAGATTATTGCAGCCGGGCGGTGGTGGCGCACGCCTTTAATCCCAGCACTTGGGAGGCAGAGGCAGGAGGATTTCTGAGTTCGAGGCCAGCCTGGTCTACAAAGTGAGTTCCAGGACAGCCAGGGCTACACAGAGAAACCCTGTCTTGAAAAAAAAAAAGAAAGATTATTGCAAGGATTAAATAACATGTTTTATGAGATATAACTTACAGGGACATGTTCTGGTAGTCTTCTTGCCAGTGCCAGTGCTTGCCTGCCTTGTTTGCCTATACATCAGCAAGATATACTACGTAATGCAAAATACCCTTGCCTCTATTAGTCTAAATTTGCTCAGACTTTACTATAGGCTTTATGCTAAAAAAAGAAGAAGAAGTAGAAGAAGAAGAAGAAGAAGAAGAAGAGGAGGAGGAGGAGGAGGAGGAGGAGGAGGAGGAGAGCATGGTGCTATATGTCTTTAATCCTAACACTTGGGAAGTAGAGTTAGACATATCTCGAAGTTCAAATCCAGCCTTATCTAAAAAGACACTAAGAGAATTCCAGGATTAAAAAAAAATCCACAGAGAAAAAAGAAATGATTCTAGTACAGTTGACTTTCAATTCCTTTGGAACCAGGAGAAGAAACTACAGTTTCTTAAGCTTAGCTCTAAGAAGGCTTATTTTCACTATTATTTTTAATATGTGCTTATTGTCCCCCTCCAGAAGCAGTGATAGGTCAACTAAGTTTTTTCAAGTGTGTACTTAGATCCCAACTCTAGATGGAAACATGAAGCTTTACATGTTTTCTTCTAAGGTTTCCACAAAAGACCTCTGAAAGTCAGTTTGATATGAACATTTCTTAGGTTTCCACCTTGCCAACTAGCTTTGACATATGGAAAGAAGTAGCCTGAAATAATGCAGTCAAATACATTCCATTATAATTCAGATTTTACTTAACAACTGACTACAAGGTATCAAAAGGGAAAAGGCATGAAATATATACAACCCAAATCAAGGACACTAATCTGCATGTGCTGATGATTATTCTAGGGTCACATTAGTATACTTTCTAATCTTCAAAGCAATTCTCAAAGCTCAGACATTTTGTTATGTTCAGTTTATCAACTAGGATTTTGGCTTAAAGAGGTCAAGTCAGTTATCCAAGCTTAACACGCTTGTAAAGTACAAAGCTGAGATTTGAACACAGGTTGTCTAGCTGCCATCTTTGTCTTTCATCTATATTCAATGTGCTGTTTCTGTCACACAAAATCTTGTCTTAAACATACCCAGAAGGTTAACTCTTAGGCCCCCTGAGCTCATTTTCCCTAAAGGTTAATTTGCATGCCCTCATTTTGAAGTTGAATGACTTAGTCACTCCCATAGCCTGATCAGCTTAGCTCCTTTAATAAGGACATGGGATAAGCATTCATGGATAAATACATGTCTTTAAAAAGGATAAAGGCTACATCCTGGTAGAGAAGAACATCATATCATTGACATTACTTATAATATATTTTAGAATTGTGTAATTAATAACAGAAATTTTGCTTATGTGTTTTTTATTATGTATTTCCAAGTTCACTACAAACATATACCCTACCCTGTTGCCTATATCCAAAGTGAGCCATTTCTATTGTTCTACATTAGATATCTTACTAGAACAGAATGACAAATAGAAATTCCTTGCTGTGTGGATATTGTCAACCCACAATATTCATAAACCTTTGGTTTCACATCGATTTTATGCTAAGATTTTAAGAAAGCTTTGTCTAGAAATTAGACTCACTTCTGAATATTTTTTTTAAAAAAGATCCTGCTAGACTAGTGATTCACCACTTCTGCCACTTCTACTTTTTAACCAGCTGAAGACCTTTTCCTTTGCGAAGAGGGCTACCATGCCCTCAGTTATATAAATCTATGTCCCAAGAAAAGCACTTAGTAAAGAAATGTGAACAGTGTACATTAAGTAGTGCTTCTTATTAGTGTGGGAAGCCAGTGGTTATACATTGCTCCCCTAAAACAACAAACTGTTGCTGACTCAGTCTTCAATGTCTTTCAGGTGCTCTGCTGGGACTAGCACTTTAGGAAAGGAAAGAATAAAGATTATTTTTGTTCTTACAAGGCTTGGCAATAATTTGGTTTTAGGAAAACACATAATCCCAAAGTAATATATAATTATAAACTTAGCTACATGCTGAGAGGGGCAATATAATGTTGTCATGAGAAAGAATATTGGAGACAAACACCAATGTGACCAAAGAAGGACAAGAAGAGATGTTCTGACTACATAATCACTTATAACATCTCTGAAGGAAGACCAGTGGTAAGAGGCAAAGGAGGGAAGAGAACAGTATAGGAGAGAATGAGTTAAGTCTCTTGAGAAATAAAAGAACTACTGTAAATAGAGAGAAAAGACTGGGAGGTGGCCAGAGGGTCAGCAGAGTCTACATCTACCAGAATCCTGAGGCAACAGTGGGGGTTGTGAAATATTTTAAGGAAGAAAATGACATGACCCATTTTTTTTATTTTTGGAATATTCCTTTGGTTGGGGTATAGAGAACTCAAATCATTAAAACTCTAAATAATTCCAGTGTATTTTTATCTTTAAAATAGTGTCCTTCTTGAATCTCAGTGAGAACACTGAATTACAGTTGGGGCTTGCCTGAGTCATCTCCAGGCTTTTTGTGCATGGTGAGGGCCTGAAGTTCCTGGGCTCAGAAGAACACAGACAGCTTTTGTGTAGTCCCATGGCACTGACTTCATGCGCCCTCCTTCTCTTCTTTTTCTTGATGAATCATAGCTTATGACCAAAGTGGGCAGATCCTCCTGTCAGTTCCCACCCTCCTTGTCCCCATTAGGGGAGCAAACCCTGCCAAGTTCCCTACTGGAGTCAGGGACACCACCTGTCATACTTTGTCCTCCTCCCACTCGGACATCTGACAGTCTCTATAACACATGATCTGGGGAAACATAGATCATTAAAGCCACAGGGTCCTCAGGCACAGTCTTGATCAGCCACCTAATTCATGAGAAAAGGAGAAGGTGCCTCTTTGGACCCTAATTAACTGGGAAACAATCAGAGTTAAGGCAAGGTGGGAGAGAGCTGAAGATAATGGATAACTCTGCCACAGGCCAGACATGAAATTTCTTTGTGAAAGTGTGACAATTTAATAGTCTCTAGAATATGAATCCAACAAACCAAGTTCCAGTACTAATTCTGGAGCTGGTCATCTATATGAACTTGTGTAAGATCCCTCCATCTATAATCAGTGTTGCTTTCATTCAGACCATGAGAGAATTGAAATCAGTGTGAGCCCCTAGACTTCAAAATTGGAGGACTCTAGTGGTAATTTAGAATAAAACAATTGAGGTAATAGATGCCAGTTGATGATGTCTTCTTTATTCTAACCTATAAATGCTAAAGGAATTGTCAGCAGGGTCTAAGTCTCCACAGTCATGAAGAGATAAGACTAGGCATTTCCATCCCCTTTAACTCAGGACTGTACTCAGCTTTTTCTTATGAAGATTCTTTGGCCTTTGGAAGTGTTCTACTCTTACTGTCCCATGAATATTCATTCATCCTATTGCTCATCTTACATAATCTTTATATAGAAAACTGTGAAGCCCCAAAACACAGTATACATAAGCTACTGATGGAGAACCTATGGTGTTGTGATGCTGCTGATGGCACTGATGATACTAATAGAATCGGCAGAGCATGTACTCTCCTTGACATTCTTTAATCCCCTTCACCATATCATGGTCCATATTTTGTATAGTGTCTTCTTGAACACAATATGTGTGATATTTTGACATATGTGCAAACTGAGAACAAAAAATTTCTAACAAGTCAAATCTAACAAAAGCATTTTATAATCAAGAACTGGGAATCCAAAAAAAAAAGAGAGAGAGAGAGAAGTAAATATATTTACAGAATGACGGGAATGGTCCAGGTACAAATAAAATTAAATCTCATCTCTAGGCAGAAGATATAAGTAATTCCTTGTCTGTATAAAAAGTTAATACATAAACATTTTCCCTCCTACCAATTTCTAAACATAAGCACTTTGCTTCAACCCAAAGAGTGACATGTGGGAGAAGATCCAGGGTGCTAAAGAATTGCTTTGGAGAAAGGCTTAGGAGTGGGGAGAAGGTTTTCAATGTGCCTTGTAGGCAGCCACCCAATCTGACGTTGATCTTGATGCTGCCTGTGGTATAGGACAGCCTGACTCTTACTTAAGTGGCTTTGCTTCTGGGCTGTCTTCTTCCCTCCCACCTCAATCAGCTTTTTCTATACTACTCAATAATATTAATTTGGGCTTCTAATAAATCTATTACTTTCATGTATAGATCTAAGAGATTCAGACGGCCCACAGCATTACCATCCCTGAATCAATGCGCAAATAAAAATGCATACTTGCAAACATGCACACACACACACACACTCACACACACACACACACACACACACACACACACACACACACACAAACACACACTTAGATTGGTGAAGCGGCTTGTCATTTTTGTAGGCTCAAGAGTCTATGAAAATGGCTATGGGATTTGCAAATGTCACTCTACTACTGTCTTTCTCTACCTTGAAGTAGAGTACACTTTAGAAAACTTGGGAGGAAAGCATTCCTTTGTCCACAGCAATACACAAAATGTCTTCCCGCGTGATTGTTACCTTTGGCTACTATATTGACACTGGCCTTCCCTCCCTACCTTTCTATCTCTGTCTCCTCCCCCTCCTCCTCCTCCTCCTCCTCCTCCTCCTCCTCCTCCTCCTCCTCCTCCTCCTCCTCCTCCTCCTCCTCCTCCTCCTCCTCCTCCTCTTCTTCTTCTTCTTCTTCTTCTTCTTCTTCTTCTTCTTCTTCTTCTTCTTCTTACTTTATGTATTCACATCCCAAATGTTACCACCCACCCCAGCCCTTCCCCTCATAAAGTTCATCACCATCATCACTCCCCTTCTCCTCTGGGAGTTTGCCCACCATAGTTATCACTGATGCTGGTGCATCAAGGCACATCCTCTGCCACTGAAGACAGATGAGGCAACCCTCTGCTGCATATGTGTTGGGAACTTGGACCCATGTATAATCTTTAGTTGGTAGCTCATTCTCTGGGCACTCCCAGGGATCCAAGTTAATTAACTATTTTGTCCCCCTTTCTAACTAGGATTCAAGCATCCTCACTTGGGCCTACATTCTTGATTAAGTTCTTAGGTTCTATTTGGAGTAACCTGGGTATCCTGTACTTTTTGGCTTACATCAATTTATCAGTCAGTACATACCACTCATGTTCTTTTTGGATCTGTGTTACCTCACTCAGCATGGTATTTTCTAGTTGCATCCATTTGCCTGCAAAACCTCATGGTGTCCTTATTTTTAATAGCTGAATAGTATTCTATTATGTAAATGAATCACATTCTTTATATCCATTCTTCAGTTGAGGGACATCTAGGTTGCTTCCACATTTCTGGCTATTATGAATAAAGTAGCTATAACCATAGAGGAGCACTTGTTCCTTGGGATGGGGTGAAACATCTTTTGGGTATATGCTCTAGAGCAGTATAGCTGGGTCTTCAGATAGAACTATTTCCAATTTTCTGAGAAGCTGTCAGATTGATTTCAAACTGTCCATATAAGTTTGCAATCCCACCAGCAATGAAGGAGTGTCCCCCATTTTTCACATTCTGGCTGGCATGCTGTCACTTGAGATTTTTATCTTAGCCATTCTGATTGTTGTAAGGTGGAACCTCAGGGCTGTTTTGATTTGCATTTCCCTGGTGACTAAGGATGTTGAAAAAATTTTAAGTGCTTTTCAGCCATTTGAGATCCCTCTTTAAAAATTCTCTATTTAGCTATATACTCCATTTTTAAATTGAGTTATTTTTTGATGTCTAACTTCTTAAGTTCTTTATATATTATGAATTAGCCCTTTGTCAGATATAGGGTTGGTTAAGATCTATTCCCTGTCTATAGGCTGCCATTTTGTCCTATTGACGGTAGGTATACTTTGCCTTATAAAACCTTTTCTATTTCATGAGGTCCCCATTGTCAGTCTGAATCATTGGTGTTATGTTCAGGAAACTTTCTCCTGTAACAATCCTTTCAAGGTTATTTTCCACTTTCTCTCTTTTTTAGATTCAGTGTATCTGGTTTTATGTTAAGCTCATTGATCCACTTGCAGTCAAGTTTTGTGTAGGGTGATAAATATTGATCTATTTGAATTATTCTACATGCAGATATCCAGTTAGAACAACACCATTTTTTGAAGATGATTTCTTTTTTTTTGTTTGTTTGTTTTTTGTTTTTTTTTTTTTGATTTACATTGTATGGTTTTGGCTTGTTTGTCAAAAATAAAGTGTCCATAGGTATGTGACATTATTTCTGTGTCTGATTCTCTTCCGTTGATCAACCTAACATTTCTGTTTCAATACCATGTGGTTTTTATTACTATTGCTCTGGGTAAGGTCAGCTTGAGGTCAGGGATGGTGATTCTTTCAGACGTTCTTTTATTGTTCAGGATTGTTTTGGCTATCCTGGGCTTTTTGCTTTTCCATATGAAGTTGAGAGTTTCTCTTACAATATCTGTAAAACATTGTGCTGGAATTTTGATGGGGATTGCATTGAATCTCTAGATTGCTTTTGGTAAGATGGCCATTTTCCCTATGTTAATTCTACCTATCCATAAAATCAGAGATCTTTCCATCTTCTGAAATATTTTTCAGTTTCTTCAGGGATTTGAAGTTCTTGTCATAAAGATCTTTCACTTGCTTGGCTAGAGATATATCAAGACATTTTATATTATTCATGGCTATTGTAAAGGTTATTGTTTACCTAATTTTGTTCTCAGTCCATTTGTCATTTGTATAAAGAAGGGTTACTGGTTTCTTTGAGTTAATTTTGTATTAACTACTTTGATGAAGTTGTTTATCAGCTATAGGTGCTCTCTGGCTAGAATTTTGGGGATCTTTTATTTATACTATCATATCATCCTCAAATAGTGATATCTTGAATTCTTCATTTCCAATTTCTATTTCCTGCATCTCTTATTCTTGTATTGTTGTTCTAGCTTAAACATTAAGTACTATATTGAATAGCTAGGGAAAGAGCTGGCAGCTTTCTCTTGTCCCAGATTTTAGTGGGATTGCTTCAAGATTTTTCCATTTAGTTGGATGTTGGCTATTGACTTGCTGTATGTTGTTTTAAAATATGGAATTCTTCATGAATTTCTGTGTCATCCTTGTGCAGGCGTCATGCAAATCTTTTTGGTATTATTCCAATTTTAGTGTATGTGCTGCTGAAACAAGCACCTAGTCTTCCTTTGTGTTTT
Organism: Tokudaia tokunoshimensis; assembly: GCA_036184795.1. Classification (NCBI taxonomy): domain Eukaryota; kingdom Metazoa; phylum Chordata; class Mammalia; order Rodentia; family Muridae; genus Tokudaia; species Tokudaia tokunoshimensis. Next base: position 54,212,855 of record BTHU01000005.1, on the reverse strand, counting down.
GTGTGACATAAAATTCCACACAGCTTGGGGATTCCTTGCATAATCTTTATATATATATATATATATATATATATAAAGATATATATATATATATATATATATATATATATATATTGAACAGAGATGGAAGCTCATTCTTGTTTCTAGGCTCAAAGTTCCTTTCAGTCACCAGGACAGGGTCTACTACCTTGCTTCAGCTGATGTGGATGTAGGGAACCACATCCTCTTGTAGTCTTGTGAAAATCTTTTCACCTCTCTTAATTAAAAACAAAGAACAACAACAGCAAAAAAAAAATAGTACTTTCCTCCTTCTTGTGATATATAATAATTTCCCTCAAAGGGCAAGTCAGGAATCCTGGCTCCTTTCCTGGGATCACAGTCGGGGAAAAAATATGTCAATGCAAAATAGTATCTTTTATAAGTAACTTGCCCTTTTGCCTAGGCTTGTTAAAAGTCAGCAAAGAGTCTGGAGAAAACAAGGGGAGGATGAAATGGAAGAGACTCTGTATATTGATACAATATAGAAAGACATTGTAGGGATAAATGTAAAAGAAGACACTGAAAGCAAATTACTACTTGGTATTGTTGACTATTAGTGCTTGAACATGTACGTGTGTATTATGTGCAAATGGTGTGTGTGTGTGTGTGTGTGTGTGTGTGTGTGTGTGTGTGCGTGCGTGCACATGTGTGCATTCTCCCATGTATCCTCATACATCCCTGTTGGTTCCTAAGATGTAACAGAAGGTGATAGCACTCTTCTTTCTCTGAGATAAGTGATTTTTGGGAGAAGCACTTCTCACCAGTCTTAAGCCTGAGCTGAGATTGTAATTAATAGCTCTTCCTCACTCAGTCCAGATTTCTTTCTCTCACGCTCCAAAGTGCTGGCAGCCTGTGCACTTCATTTTTAGTGTGGCCTGAGGGGCCATTTCTATCAACTGAAGTGCCAAGTGCCCCTCTGCCACAGCAGAGCTCATTAAATGCAGCCATGTCTTGGGCAGGGTTTACAAAGGCCCAAGAGCTCAATGTTTCCACATCAGTCTGTCTCCAGCCTGGGCTGTGCAGTAGGTGAGGGTGGCTGATATCTGGCAGCCTTGGTCACAATTATTTGCCAGGCTTTCCATGCAAAGTTCTGTCATACTTACTCATGAGGGGTCCCATGCTTAAAATAGAGTTTACTAAAAATTCAACATAATTATTTGCATAATATGTTGGAATGAAATCCATGTGGGTTTCAAAGTTATATCTACTCAGGAGATTTCTCTGAAGAAGTCTTGGATAAGATTTCTCACCTAGCATTTTGTTACTGTTTTCTCCTTGCTTGTCTAAACACTATAAACTTTTGCACATCACAGAACTTTCTCCACTGAACTGCAATCTGGGCTTAACAATTTGCAGTTTTACTAAACTATGAATTCTTTCAGGGTGTAGATCACATCTCATTCATCAACAGAATCCTAATGTCTTATAGGAAACCTTCATTGTAGATGTTCATGAAGTGTTTTGTGACTGAATAAGTAAGCTAACGACTGAATTGTGGCAGAGTTGGATGAAAAAGGTCATGAATGGATGCATAGCTGAATAAATAGATAAATATAGGGGAAATTTTGTCTAAAGGAAATATTTTTAACCTTTTATAAGTCAGATTATTGTAACTCCATAGAAATGCTATAAAGATTAATTAAAAAGACAATTGCTAAATTTTTGTCACCATCCCTGAAATATAAACGATTCTAAATAAAAACTTACTCTTTTCCTCTAGCCATGTACACTTGTTAACAAGGTAACAAGCTCATGTCTACAGAACTTATAAGACTCTGATTATCCACTTTAATATTTCTGTGCATTTTGCTTCTTTCTTTCCTTTTTCTTTTTTTTTTTTTTTTGGTTTTTTTTTCAAGACAGGGTTTCTCTGTGTAGCGCTGGCTCTCCTGAACTCACTATAGATCAGGCTGACCTCGGACTCAGAAATCTGCCTGCCTCCGCCTCCCAAGTGCTGGGATTAAAGACATGAGCTGCCACTGCCCAGCTTTCCTGTGCATTTTCATATGGTAAAGATACATACACCACATAGTTCACTATACTCTTTCATGAAACCCATCAATGGCACTCAAGTAACAGAATTCACAGTGGTTTCTCTACCACCCATTGTCAAATTGTTCAGTGTAGCCCATAATATCCTGCCTGAATTTAACACCTACTTCTCCACTTACAGATTATGCCATACAATGTCCACCACATTGACTTCATCTTACAAATTGGCATTAGAACTAGGTTAGAACATACCTATTTACTTCCTTCTAAGTACATTCACAAATATTATCCTTTTTGCCTACAGTGGTACCCATCCTCCAGGCTAACTCAGGACCACTCAAAACACATCCTCATACCTCATATTCCATTAAATAAATGTATTATATTTCTACTCAAGTGTTCACATATTTTTGCTGGACTCTAACTAAAATTCTGCATGATTTGTTATAAAATACCAAGAAGTGTATTATAAAACATATAAAAATCTGTTAAAGATTTATGAAAGAATGAAACATGTAATATTAACCCAGACCTTTTCCGGGTTCCTATTATTATTCTTTCAACTCAATCCTAGTTATCTGGGAAGAGAGAACCTCAGTTGAGGAATTACCCCCATCAGTTTGGCATGTAGGGAAGTTCTTGGGACATTTTCTTGATTAATGGTTTTTGTAAGATGGCTCAGCTCACTGTGAGTGGTTCTATTCCTGATCAAGTAGTCCTCAATTATATAAAAATACAGACTGAAAAATGTTGTAGGGATGGCCAGTATGTAGCATTTCACTATTGTCATTGCCTTAGTTTCTGCCTCCAGATTTCTGCTTTGACTTCTTACAATGTAACCTGTGAACTGGAGTAAATTCTTTCCTCCCCATGTTATTTTTGGTCATGGTCCTTATCACAGCAATAGAAAGCAAGCTAAGACACTTTGCCTTCATGTCTTTCCCTCAGTCCTATCATATAGACAAACAGCAGCCAATGTGTGGACACCTCTCTTTCCATCGTCTATTTTTGATTCCGCATTGCAGTTTTCCCTCTCTGCTTTATACATTCTAGATAGCTGGAGTAGATGAACGATTTGCTTGTAACAGCATTCACTTGTTTGGAATCCTCTAGGTATGCCTTCTTATTCAGACCCAACTGGCCAGTGCATTGATCATGTGCTATACATTTTCTGCCATTTATTTTCTACTCCATTTTCTCCAGATACAGGAATTCATGTTCTAGTCCACTCTGCAACTACACCTGTCAACCATACGGGGATTATAGCACCATGGTCATGATGAGTTCCAAAATATCACAATGCCTGTTGCCCTTCCTGTACTCTATTAAAAACAATGAATTCACAAAATTCCTAGGCAAATGGTCAGAACTGGAAAATATCATCCGTAGTGAGGTAACCCAATCACAAAAGAACACACATGGTATGCAGTCACTGATAAGGGGATATTAACCCAGAATCTCGGAATACCCAAGACACAATTCACATATCAATAGATTTCCAAGAAGATGGAAGGAGAAACCCCTGGTCCTGGAAAGACTGGATGTAGGGGAATACCAGGACAGAAGCAAGAGGGGCTTGAATGGGGAACAGAGGGAGGGAAGGGGGCTTATGGGACTTTCGTGGAGGGAGGAAACGGGAAAGGGGAAATCATTTGGAATGTAAATAAAAAAAACTTAGAAAATAATAAAAAGAAGAAGAAGAAGAAGAAGAAGAAGAAGAAGAAGAAGAAGAAGAAGAAGAAGAAGAAGAAGAAGAAGACAGTCTCCTGAGTTGATTGGTAAGCTGAGTTTAAACATAAATTGCCAAGGCACCTATTAAGCAAGAACAACACTGTGAAGCTTCTAGGGAGATAAGGAAACACATGTGACCAAGGAATGAGTATGCAGCATATAAGGAAAAATGCAAACATTTTTATCTCAGTCTTTGGAACAAAACTCTTCCACAAGACCTTGTTCTTTGAATCAAGTCACACTAGAAAAAAAGGAGTTTCAAGCTTCTTGGGAACTCTTTTCATATCTTTTCTAGTTTTTTCATTTTATTGATGTAGTACTGGATCTGAGCAGTTGGAAACAGAGAAATTAACAGTGCATCATTTTGAATTAAAACAACAGTAACAACAACAACTGTATTTATCAGTTCAACCCAACGTATAGCTGGAAAACTATATGCTTAGGAAAGGGTCACATGGAACCTGTGCATCTGAAGTTCGGCTCTGGCTCTTCTCCATGTCATTGCTTTTTCCCATTAACTGTGAAGAGCAGTTTGTCCCATCAACATGATTGTCACTGGTTTATCATGGGACAACCAATGGAGACACGCTAAAATGTTCAACCCCTTTCCAGGTTCTCTATTCACATGATTCAGATTTGGTGGCATTTCTGGTAACATTTCCGTGACAGAGTATGTTGAGTTACATAAATGAGAACTATCATGAGTAAAGTTCAAAATAGGTTTTATTGAATTCCTGACATTGTAAAGAACAAGCTTACATTGAGAAAGCAGCTCTGAACCCTTGTTGACTAAGTTAGAGTAAAAATGAAATAGAGTTCTGAAAGAGAACTTTATGTCATTTTTTTCCTATAGGATAGATATACATACATATACATACACTTACATATATGTTGTGTATATGTTTATGGTATTTGAAGAGACATTTTTGCTTACATTTTATTCACTCACTCAACTTTTTCATAAAGTCATGATATTTATGTATTTGAATTGTCTGCCACGTTGACATTTAATCTCAACTTCAGTAGCCATTTGCTTTCCAGATATTTTGAGCATCTACCCATGTGTGCTATAGATTTTCAATAGTCTAACTAGCTTTCAATACTAATTTATTATCCATCCCCCAGTGTTACTTTTTCTTCAATGAGGAATAAGAATCATGTTTTGATGTTGTTATTCCCTCTTTTCTATTGCACTCAGTGACTATGGATGAGGCTTTAATGGAAAACTACACATTACTGTATGATTTTTTTTTAAGCAAAAGAACTACAAAAGTCTCTATGGCTTTATTACACATTTTATTTTTGAAAAAACAGAATTGGCAATTTTTATTTGGCAATCTATGGCTTAACTTCTTTTTATTTATTAGATATTTTCTGTATTTACATTTCAAATGTTATCCCCTTTCCTGATTTCCTCTTTGAAAACTCCCTATCCCATCCCCACCCCACCCCCTGTTTACCAACCTACCCACTCCCATTTCCCTGTCCTGACATTCCCCTATACTGGGGCATCAAGCCTTCTCAGGACCACAGGCGTCTCCTCCCTTTTATATCCAACAAGGGCATCCTCTGCTACATATGCAGCTGGATTTGAAAGCCTTTCAACATCATGCTCTATTTTATCCATTCAGATATGTCCCAGAATATTCTGCCAATTATTCAACTCAGAATTACCTTTCAAATTCCTAAAATAGTCAAAAAGTACATTCTTTTCTCTGCTTTTGCTTTTCTTTACCTTTCCTGAGATGCTACCTCTTAATACTTGTCTTTTAATTAAAATGTACACATGCATTTATGTCCTGTTATCTTCATTATTTTCATAAGTGCATTTATGTATTTGGAAGTATCATCACTAACAATTTCTCAAGAAAATTTCAAATCTAACCCTATTCAGTTCATTTGACCAATCTAATCTGAATTCCACATACATTTATAATTAGTCAATGACTAGTCATTGACTAATTATAAATGACTAGTAAGTAATGATACTGATTCACAGAGTACATTTAAATTGTTATTATTGCTGTTTTCTTATTACTTACCTTCAAAATGAAAATGACTGTTGAATGCTGCCGCAATGTGCCAAGTTCTTAGTAAGTAACTGGTTACATCTCTAAATTTTTGGAAATTATTTAAAACTTACTATTACAGAGAGATACTTATCTTCCTATGCCTCTCCCATCTATTCTTTCCTTTCCTAGATCTTTTCAGAACACTCATTACAATGATTTTTCACTGGGAGCAAGAGTAGGGTCTAAATTCAAATTTCCAGCACAATAATTCCTTTTGCTCTATGCTCAGTCACAAACTGATTTTCCATGATTTCCACATCATATGATTTCTAGATTAATCTGGCCTTAACTAATTCCATTTCCTCTCTTTTCTGCCTTCTGCTAGGTAAATGATAAGACTGGGACATACAGTATAGATCCTGTGTCCTTTGATAGAGAGAAAGGAAGAACTTCTTAGGTTTCCAATATTTCTACCAGAAATAACATAATACCCACTTGGAATAAAGAGGGTAGCATGAAGCCATATTCTCAGTGCCTGTTTCTAATCTCTTGTCCCATCATAAGTCTATGCTTAGATAGAATTACCCTTTTTATAGACATATCAAAAATTGATGTCCGAGTACCGTAGAGAAATCATCTTCTCTACCCCTCTCACCTGACATATGATAACATGATGACTCAGAAGTAATGAGATTCTCTCTTCAACCCAGACCAGCGCACAGGCAGTATCAGAACAGACACCTCCTCTTTTCTCTGCTCAGCTACCGTCTGGATGCCAAGTTCATAATAGTGTATTTAATTTCTTTTGAATTCGACACCTGTATCTCATCAGACAGTGTCTGGTGCAAAATAAGTAACAAATTTATAAATATCCCTTCATTCTGAAGGTATTCTGTATAGTTTGGGGGAAGAAATCATATTCCACAGAAGGCAATTGACACAGAACAGTGTCAATCCATTTACTATTGTCCAGTGGCAATCCTCTTTTGTCCATGTATCTTGGCCAAGGATCCTAGTTCCTTGATGTAAATGAGAATGGGTTGAAACTAAGAACATACAAAGCACAGTATGGGTGGAGGTGAAGTATCATGCTAAAGGAATGGGGGAGGGATTTGGAGACAAGGCTTAACATTAGCATCCTCAGCTCTAATAATACCAGTGCATAAAATAACATCCAAAACAAACTACTTTGATTGCAAGAAAAGATAAAAAGTCATAGTGACACAAGACAAATCCAAAACCAGCTTGTGGTCTAACACTCCCATGGACTTGCAGATGATTTATTTCTATTTATACCCTAGCTCAAATGTGGTTACCTCTACAAGGCTTGTATCAATCTACACTGTCAAAATATATTTTTATCCAAAATATTATCATAGAATTTTGTTAATATTTCACTCGTGGCTTGTGTTTCTTGTGGCTTAGTGGTTTATGTATCTGTCTGTCTTCCCATTAGATTGAGAGATTCTTTGGGACAAGAACTCCCTTAATATGCATGTATATTTCCTCCAGCTAGAACAGCAGGTATTTACAATGCTGGCTGCCTTTCCCTCATCCCTTGCTTCAGGCAGATGCTAATAATCAGTCGCAACATCCCTTACTATAATGCTTGGGAAAGTCCTCAGAATCCTTTAGAAAAAAGACCCTCAGGCTGCTACCTTTTTTTTTTGGTTCTTTTTTTTTTTTTTCATGCAGAAGTAGTGTATTTGTTGTATCTATTTCCTCAAATACCACCATGGCTGCACACTATTGTCATTTGGTTAATGTTATTTTGATTTGAACTAACTCTTAACAAGTATATCTTCAAAAAAGCTTTTGAGGTTGGCTTAAGAAATATTCAGGCATGACGATATGATCGTATACTTAAGCGACCCAAAGAACTCCACCAGAGAACTCCTACAGCTGATAAACGACTTCAGCAAAGTGGCCGGATACAAAATCAACTCAAGCAAGTCAGAAGCCTTCCTATACTCAAAGGATAAGCAGGCTGAGAAAGAAGTAAGAGAAATAATACCCTTCACGATAGCCACAAACCATATTAAGTATCTTGGCGTGACTCTAACCAAACAAGTGAAAGATCTGTATGACAAGAACTTCAAGTCTCTGAAGAGAGAAATTGAAGAAGACCTCAGAAGATGGAAAAATCTGCCATGCTCATGGATTGGCAGGATTAATATAGTAAAAATGAGCATCTTACCAAAAGTCATACACAGATTCAATGCAATCCCCATCAAAATCCCAACTCAATTCTTCATAGAGTTAGAAAGAGCAATTCAAAAATTCATCTGGAATAACAGAAAACCCAGAATAGCTAAAACTATTCTCAAGAGTAAAAGAACCTCTGGGGGAATCAGTATCCCGGACCTCAAGCTGTACTACAGAGCAATAGTGTTAAAAACTGCATGGTATTGGTACAGTAACAGACATGTAGATCAATGGAACAGAATTGAAGACCCAGAAATGAATCCACACTCCTATGGTCACTTGATCTTTGACAAAGGAGCTAAAACCATCCAGTGGAAAAAAGATAGCCTTTTCAACAAATGGTGCTGGCTCAGCTGGAGGTCAACATGCAGAAGAATGCAAATTGACCCATCCTTATCTCCTTGCACTAAGCTCAATTCTAAGTGGATCAAAGATCTCCACATAAAACCAGACACACTGAAACTAATAGAAGGGAAACTAGGGAAGAACCTTGAACATATGGGCACAGGGGAGAATTTCCTGAACAGAACTACAATAGCTTATGCTTTAAGATCAAGAATAGACAAATGGGACCTCATTAAATTACAAAGTTTTTGCAAGGCAAAAGACACTGTCAAAAAGACAAAGCGGCAACCAACTAACTGGGAAATGATCTTTTACCAACCATACATCCGACAGAGGGCTAATATCCAATATATACAAAGAACTCAAGAAGTTAAACTCCAGAGAGGCAAGTAACCCTATTAAAAAACGGGGTACAGAGCTACACAAAGAGTTCTCACCTGAAGAATATCTAATGGCTGAGAAGCACCTAAAGAGATGTTCATCATCCTTAGTCATTAGGGAAATGCAAATCAAAACAACCCTGAGATTCCATCTCACACCAGTCAGGATGGCTAAGATCAAAAACAGAGGAGACAGCAGTTGTTGGTGAGGATGTGGAGAAAGAGGAACACTCCTCCACTGCTGGTGGAATTGCAAGCTGGTACAACCACTCTGGAAAGCAGTCTGGCGGTTCCTCAGAAAACTGGGCATGACACTCCCGGAGGATCCGGCTATACCACTCCTGGGCATATACCCAGAGACTTTACCTGCATGCAATAAGGACACATGCTCCACTATGTTCATAGCAGCCTTATTTATAATAGCCAGAAGCTGGAAAGAACCCAGATGTCCCTCAACGGAGGAATGGATTCAGAAGATGTGGTATATCTACACAATGGAATACTACTCTGCAATTAAAAACAATGAATTCACGAAATTCCTAGGCAAATGGTCAGAACTTGAAAATATCATCCTTAGTGAGGTAACCCAATCACAAAAGATCACACATGGTATGCAGTCACTGATAAGGGGATATTGACCCAGAATCTCGGAATACCCTAGACACAATCCGCATATCAATAGATTTCTAAAAAGATGGAAGGAGAGACCCCTGGTCCTGGAAAGACTGGATGTAGGGGAACGCCAGGACAGAGTAACGAGAGGGGGTTGAATGGAGAAAAGAGGGAGGGAAGGGGCCTTATGGGACTTTCGGGGAGGGAGGAAACGGGAAAGGGGAAGTGATTTGGAATGTAAATTAAAAAAATAAAATAAAAAAAAAGGAAAAAAAAGGAAATATTCAGGCAGATTGGTAAGTGAATTTATAAGGCAGGGTAGGAAAGACCACAGTTTTTAATATATAGAATATTGTATGACATGATAGGAGATTCCATAATAGGAGAAAGGTATGGGGTATAATATTTATTGATCATTTGGAGTCCCAGGTTATCGTTCTGTGACTATAACAAAATACACAGGACAAATGTATATCAAAAATGCTTATTTTGAATCGCAGTTAGAGGCTGACACTGTTTCTTTGAGACAAGGTGAGGCTAGGAAAACTACTCACTAACATCCAGGAAAGAAGGTAGGAAGAGGAGGATCCCCAACCATCAGATACGTTCTTAATGGCCTAAGGGACTTTTCACACAAGATGCTACTTCTCAAAGCTCATTGCTTCAAGTCATCAACACGCAAGCCTTTGGAGTCATTCCAGATAAAAACCACAGCAGGAGATCAGGCAAAAGGTTCACTGCAATGAGCAGACTATGGATGTGGTTAGTTTTGTCACGGCAAAGATAAGAGAGAAGGTAGAAACATTTCTTAGAAGATTGCACAAGTAATGTGTTAGAGGTTTGTACAAACTTTTTGTCTAGCATAGAATGATGAATTAGTAGCCAGAGGGTCCTTCCACTCCAAGTGCAAATGGCTCACTGTTATACCTCTTTATCCCTAAACTAATGCTTCCCTGCTCTTTTTGCTTCCTATTAACAAATCTCTTCAATTTTCCTTATGGTTGTTTTAGTGAGCTAATCGAAACTACTTCAATTGGACAGAAGTGTCACTTCATGGTGAATCAGAAATACTGGTCATTTTAAAATATATTTCTTTATGTTGGGTTCACAATATATGACATTTTCATTTCAAAAATTAGATATGACAAGCAATGAGAATGACAAGCAAGGATGCAAACAGAAGGAGAGGGGATTCTGATATGAAAGAAAACCAGGAAATTCAGTAATGACCCCTAGTTCCTGGACACTGAGCAGAATAATTGTCAGCCTGGCAAAGTTACAAAGTTATTTTTAATCTATGGCTCGTTCTCTTTGACCAGTTTTGGAAAATCCATGGCCAATATATCTTCTACTATTTCTTATGTCCTATGGGTGCCTCTGAATCCCTCTTTCTTCATTGACCTTGTTCTATCTGTATCTTTTTCATTCATTTTTTTTCTGTGTGCTTCGGGTTGGGTAACAGCCATTGAACTCTCATTAAACTCACTGTTCCCTTATTCAGTTGTGTGTGCTCTGCTGTTAACACCATTCAATTAATTCTTAGTTTGAGATGGTTAAAGCTTTAAGGTTAAAGCTATGTATTTAAACATGTTTTAAAGACTCTTTTTCCTCATTAAATTTCTGTACCTTTAAAACCTTTTTCTTTCTTCCAAATTATTTTCCTAGTTATAATAGCTTCCAAATTATACTATCTACTATGTTCAATATCTTATCAGGTGTGGGTCTTTGTTTTCAACTATTTTTGCTCCCTGTTTATGGATAACAGTTTTGTACTTCTTTGGACAGACTGATGCTTTATTACTTTCTACATATCATAATTTAGACAAATTTAGGGACTCAAGTCATTTTACCCAAGAACCAAATCTTTTACTAACTCAGTCATTTAACGAAATAAGATAATGGCTTCAATTAAGTTTAATCATGAATTGAGTCAGGTCCCATCTAAATTACAGCCTTATTTGATATTAGTTCACCTGTGATTTCAAATAACGAAGATCAAGACATGCCCTGCATATTTTACTGACTTTCTCTTTAGCAGGTCTTTGGGCTTTATAGAACACACACAAAGAAAGCTTGTTCTTGCACCATTTTGTCTTCAGATAATCCTCAATTTGACAGGGCAGTCATAAAAAGTCTTCTAGAAGATGATTTCTGGATATGTCATAGCCATTGCATTCATAAACTCACTACATCTATGGTAGGCTATAAAAATATGCACAAGACAGCTCGTGTTAAGATCTCAGCATGTATAGAAGAGGGACTATGAGACTCTTGCCATTTTCTTTCATAGTATATCCACTGACAAGTTTTCCTTGCTTCAATAATAAGCTGACTTTTAAGCTTGTACAGAATAATCTAACAAGCTTGGTAGGAAAACAAAATGAAACACGTGAAAACACAAAAGGGAAACATGAAAGTAGGATGTAAGTATGTTGTGTAGAATTTTCAGAAGAAGAGAGAGGTGGTTAAGAAAGAGCCAATGGGGACATTAAAAAATCACTAAAATTAATTACAGTATGCGTGGTATTTTAATGAAAATTCAAAGTCTTCTATATAATTGAGGATGAGAGTTATCTATTCTGCTAGTGTTTATCTGCCAGGTCACATGGCAAGGATACTTTTTTCTGATGTAGCATGTACTATTATATCCTAATCTCTTGTGAATCAATATTTGAGAAGGATAGAAGAGGAAGAAGAAGAAGAAGAAGAAGAAGAAGAAGAAGAAGAAGAAGAAGAAGAAGAAGAAGAAGAAGAAGAAGAAGAAGAAGAAGGGCAATATTCTTTACTTATGTAGAAAGGGTTCAATTCATTACAGTTTGGTTCTCTAGGCTTATATATATCAATTGTTTCTAATATCTTAAAAATGTATTAGATTTGATATTTCCTTTTAGTTTCAATTGTGGGAGCAATGGAATTTTCATGTTCTATATCCTAAGTAGCAAAAATATCTCTGATTATCATTGTGAGTACATTCTAGGATAACTTTATGGAGGCCCTGGAAGCTTTATGCTTGAGGAGTCTTGTGAAGACTAGAGGCAGTTGACCCTGAATTAATCTTGGCTTATTTTAATACCATAGTCTCTATGGTTTACAACACACATTTAGTTTCTCCTGTTCATAAACATGTGAATTTGTGGTGCTTGGATGTAGACGGATGATCTAGGCATGTATTTAGGCTACAGAATGAGTTTATGCATGCTCCACATTGTCTATCTTGTGCAAGATATTCTTATAATTGGAGATAGGAAATCAATAAGATTATCATATATAGTATGGATTGCACACAATTCTGTGTCACACTACAATTCTTGTGCTGAAACTTTATCCATAATGTAACAGTATTTGGGAATAGAGCCTTGGAAAGAGTATTATGTTACAAGAGTTAGAACTTTCCGAATGATAGTAGTGCTTTCATGAGGAGAGTTACTGATCTTCTTTCCTCTTTTCCTCTCCTCTTCTCTCCTCTCCTCTTTTCTTTTCTTTTCTCTTCTCTTTCTTCTCCTTTTTCTCTTTATGTCTCCTTCATCACTCTTCACTCTTCTTCCCTCTTCTCTTGTTCCATCTTCCTCTCTTCCTTATCATTCATTTTAATCTTCTTCCTCTCTTTCCCTTCCCTCCCCCACATTCTGTGACATATTGATTTAATGAAAGATGTTCATCTACAAGCCAAGAAGAATATCTTGCAAGATTCCACCTTTTTCAATACCTTGATCTTGAACTTTCCAACTGAAAGTACTGTAAGAAATATGTTACTTAAACCATCATGTTAATGGTATTTATTTTTCTTCTTTCACCCTAAATAAAAGCAGATTTGATACATAAATAATTTAAATCTTCATATCACATTTACTAGTATTTCATCGGTCAATCCAAGGCATCATGACATTATTAACATTTGAAGAGGCAGGAAAGCACATTCTAGAAACAAAAGGAATGGAGAGTAGATGCAAAAAATAATTGATTTGAAAACATTAAACATACAACTTTTTAGGGCAAAAACATAAACACAATAAAAAGAGAAATGAGAATGTGCTAAGCCTCTGATAGCCATAGAAGAAATCGGTTATATTTTCTGCATTAACTTTTTTATACTGATAATACATATGGTAATCCTCACCATAAAAGAAGGAGAATAGATCAGAAGTAGCCCAAGCCAAGAGACTGACCCTCCTCCAACTGGAAATGTTCCTCTCACCTGTTCCTCTCAATTCAGATGCTAATGGAAAGTGAGTCTATTAAGGAAAAGGAAAAGCAGGTGCCTAATGGAACAAACAATACCACTGAAGCAGCCTAGAAGGCTAGCAGGATTGTTGCTATTGGTTACATCTCTCTCTTTCTCTCTGTCTTTGAATCTGCTGTGCTGTAGTCTTTCTCTTCTCTAGTAAATAGCATAATTACCAAGAAGTCTCATTAATCAGAGTCCTGAGCCCAGAAATCTGGAGTTATTAATTTAGTTCATCTGGGATGGGACCCAATAGTTTATATTTCAATTTGGTTTTCAGAAGATGAGGATCATGTTGGCCTTGGAACCACACGAGTGAGCCATGACATAGGTCTTAAATCTTCCAAAGCAAAGACAGTACATTCACTTTCTGAAGGATAGTAGAAAGTCTTCATTCTTTCCTTTGATTTTTCTGCCAGTGTTTCTGATGGAATGAGATTATTGATGAGGCCAACATGTATTTAGCTTAGCCTGGTATTTTGTAGAAAGTCCTTTGTTGGGAAGTTAGATTTTAAGGTATCTTTATTACTGACTTATTTCTTTACTTTGGGCAAGCTTTGTTCATCCTAATAGATCTTGTGTTACTTGAATATAAAGAGAAGAAGTCTAAGCATTTGATGCCTAATTAAATGATTTATCCTTTAGGACATAACCTTCATATTATGATAATCATTAGGTAGTCACTTGTCTTCCATGATCTTAGTAATATGAAGACTATTTCTTAGGTATCCAGAAAATATCCTTGAATTTGGATTTCTTTGGTACTTATTGATGATTATATTGGAATTAATTACTTTGAAAGAAATACCAAAGCAGTGCTCATGTAATATCTGTGTCACACATAAGGCTGATTATATAACTTTGCAGAACCAGTGCATGATGAAGTTGTATAGGAATCTCCTGTTCCAAACAACAGAGAAAATACTAAAGTCTCTAAATTGTATGTATTTCCTTTCTGTCAACAATTTCTTTCTCAGCTTGTCATAGTACTTATTTGTTAATTCTTGTTAAAATAATTATTTCCATAAATGTAATATTTATCATTGACAGTTTTAAATATAAATACAAGAACATTTATCTTATATTTAGAAGCATAAAATTTGTAGACTTTACACATTGAGGTTTGCACTTGTGTGTGTTTTGTTTGTAATCAGAAAGATGCTGCACCAAGCCAGTTCAACGGTCTTCAGTACAAATTCTGATACGCAAACATTCAACCAACAATAGACCTTTGACACACTGATGAAATAAAACCAACATAACTCTCAGATACTCTATTTGCTGTTGCGTTTAGTATACACAGATAATTAAAACAGGGACTCAGAAAGGATAGAAGAAGTTTTGACGGTGTTAAAGACTGGTAGTACACCACTGTGTTGCTTCTCTTAAAAACAATCTCAATAAAAGAATGGTTCCTAATAGATGTTGGTATCCTCTTTCCCCATAAACACATTCTCCTTGTTAATTATTTTAATCTCATGCTACAATGGTATACCACATGTCCTTTTCTAGCAGTGCTCATGGAAATAACATATAATCAGATGACATAAAAATCTACACATGAGTGTTACCTATATTTCCTCTGCTTAAAAGATGTGGCATGCTTTCTTATTGCTATTTTATTCACAGATATTTTTTCAAAAATAAAATTGCTGCAAATCTTAATTTATCAAGTCTAGAGAAATATCTGATCAGTTAAGAACACTGGCTACTCTTCAAGAGAGCCCAGTTTCAAGTTTTAGGACACACATGGCAGTCTCTGTAATTCCAGATGAAGGGAGTCCAGTGTCTTCTTTTGGCCTCTGCTTATGCTAGGCATGGAATAAATACATAAACATAAGTGCAAAACACCCATATGTACAAAAAAAAATTAAAAATGAGAAAAGAAAATTGGAATTGTTTTAAAGCTTGCATCTAAAGAGTTGAGTTGGAAATACAGATGAATAGAAAATAGCCATTTCTGTGTAAGTGTAAAGGCCTGTGTTCAAATCCCTGACATCCATGCAAAATTCTGACACAACAATTTTGGATATAATAATGCAAGCATTATAGGACCGAAACAGGTAAATCCTAGGAGCTTGTTATGCAGTCAACCTAACCCAAAGTCTGAGATTCTTTTCAATGAAAGATCCTGTTTCAAGGTTGTAATGTGTAAAGCCATAGAGGATGACACCTAACATTGTCTTATAGCTCTATGTACATACATCATCGTAGACCCTTGTACATTTACATATGTGTAACACAGATACAAATAATATAACACATAGATGAAAATAAAATAGACATGTTGGGGCTGTATGCTTTCACAGATTGCAATATATGAGGCTACTACTAGGTACCCATTACCCCCATTGGGATTTCTGTTGACTCAATGTTTTGGGAAAGGCTGTGTCTGCAATTTTTATAAATTAGAATCCTTGTAGATTGTCCTTGTCACAGTCTCTCTGTTAGAAAGAAATTAGTAAGTGCTACTTAAACTTAAGAGGAGAGCAGCCAAACTCAATTTGTGGAGGTTGAAGTCTCAAAAACCAACAAACTTTGTGTATATGTGTTTAAAACACTACCATAGTTAATATACATTTTGGCATAGTTAATGTTTTCTGGATCTATAATGGCCAGTATGGGAATCTAACAACCTATTTTGCCAATTGTTCTACTACATGATCTCTGGCAGAAGCATTGCCCAATTTACAAAACTGACATGTGTGTAATACTAATATCAAGAGAGCACAAAAATACTCCAAGAGTGAGAATATCCAACTCTTGCCAATAAAAGTCTTCAGGTCTCAGGATTAATTTGGCCTATGAGGAGAATGATCCTCTATCAGGTCCTATACCGTGCTACTTTCCTTAGAAAGATCTGTCCATTTGGGCTTATGAGAAGCATGTGGCGAAGTGGAGTTCTATTCATAGCATCCTTTGCACTTGGATGGCTGAAAATAAGCAATTATCTAGTCATGGTACAGGATCTCCAGGCCCCCTTATCGTCATGGCATGCACAACATCTCTGCCTGCCCACAATTCCCCTCACTTGGCAGATGCTATAGGCAGAAGACGCTGAGTGCAGGCAAATTATTTCCACTACTTCCTGGTAATTTCAATACTGCATTCATCCAAGGCTCTCAAAACTCTTAATCAACAGGAATATGCTAACCTGAGACTGGGTCACAGAGGGACAGCCTGGAGATCCAGAGAGATTGGTGACAGCTGCTGCCCTCTCTCTGGAGAGGATGAGTGTAGCTATCATCATGCTTGGTGACAGGAGGAGGGATGAGCAGGTCTTTTAAGGTCTTTTCCAATCTGGGAAGTCTATGAATATCGTTACCAGCTGAGAGCGATTCTCCATGCTTTATTCATCATGAAAATGACGCAAATCTAGGGAAACAGCTTTCTCAGAGGTAGGTGGCCACTAAACCAAGCATCCAGACACTCAGCACTCTGAAAGCACTTACTGAGGAAAGTCCTTGAATTTTAAAAAAAGTACATTTCAGGTAAAGATAGGAGAAAAACAGCATATTTAGTAATGCATGGAAATAGAGGCTGACGTGTTTCAGGTTCAATAGCAGTGAGCTATGGTTGCCTAGAAAAGCTATTGTAACTCTATCTTGTAATAATGGAAGTAGAATGCCTTAGATAAAGAATGAGATCATTTCTGTCTACTTTGTGCTAATCAAACCCTACCTGGGCAATCCTTTTGAATTCTTATTGTACTTGTACACTCTGGAGAAAGTGAAAAATTTCAAAGACAAGTCACTCAGATAGTGAAAGATCCTGGAGTCTTATGTGTGTGAAAATGTAGGGTAGAATCCTTCATACAAGGTAAGAAGTGCAAAAGAAGTTTCCAAAAGCTAAGTAGGAGTTCCAGTGAGCTACAGATATGCAATTTTTTCCAGTAACATTTAAGAAAGAACTTTTGCAGTGTCCAGGGCTAATTAAGAATGATTCAGTGGGTTTTGGCATGCACTAATTAGAGGAAGTCTCACATTACATGTATCAATGCTGCCAAAATGGATGTTGTTGCAACTGTAGGTGGTCTTTTTTTAACTTTCTAGTTTCTGCGATACTGATAACAATTTTATTTACATTATCTCTAAACATAATAATTACACTCAAGGTTTTGCAAAGACTGCCTTATTTTACAGTTTTCTAGTATTCAGCAAAATTAACTTTATATACTAACATCTTTATTTCCACCTCCAAGATGCTGTAATTGACAACTTTCACACTAAAGAACTTGTTCAAATAGAATCCACACACACTGCACAACTCACTTGTCCAGTGTAAGGACCTTAAGTTTAGATATACATCTCTGAAACTATTATAGAATTTAGTCCTATGATATTTTACGCATTATAGCCAGAAAATATGACAATTTCAATTATTATTTGCAGATTATTGTTACTACTAATACTAGTAGTAGTAGTAGTAGTATTTGTATATGCATAAGTATAGAAATTTATACACAGCCATCGAAAATAAATGCCTTTATTTTGAACCATTATAAATAGTGTTAATATTAAGATTTGCATATGATATTCGGTAATCAAGGCTGGAGCAATAGCCCAGTCTTTGAAAGGATTGCATGCAAGTTTGGGGCCTGAGTTTGGATAATCAATAGGATATAGTAACAAAAAGTAATATTAAGTTCACTAATTTTAAGAGTTTAAAATTATACTTATTTAATTCCTTTTAAAACACTCTATTACATCCTATTACATGGATTATACTTTTATCTCTCTGTTAATCATGTGATAGGCATTGATATCTGTTCAGTTTTATCAATAATATCTCATGCGCTTGCTTTTGTGAGCATTTGTATGCATGTTTGTGTGTGTAAACATGCTTTTGCATTTGTGCATGTATACATGCATGTGTGTGTAAATGCTTTTGTGTGTGTGTTCAGAGTTTAGATGTAAGCATTGGTTGTCTTCTGTTTTTCTCCTTATTTGCTGGGGCAGAATATTTCATGGAACCTTGAATTCAGTGTCTCTCTCTCTCTCCCTGTTTCTCTCTCTCTCTCTGTCTCTCTCTCTGTCACTCTCTCTCTCTCTCTCTGTCTCTGTCTCTGTCACTCTCTTTCTCTCTGTCTATCTGCCTGCCTGTCTGTCTGCCTGCCTGCCTGCCTGCCTGCCTGTCTGTCTGTTTGTCTGTCTGTCTGTCTATTTCTCTCTGTTTAGTGTGTGTGTGTGTATGTGAGTGTGTGTATAGATTATCATTCTATCCAGTAAACCCAAGTAATATGTTTGTGTCTTTTTTAATCATTAACACTGTGGCTATGGCTATATATATCTAAGAATAGAAGAAGTGGTGTGCCCTGAAAAAGAGGATAAAATTGATCATCCAATGTCAAGATGACAGCCTGTAAAACATAATTCACGTAGCATTATACAGAGTGAATAGGTTTTAATTATATATATATATATATATATATATGTACTTATACATATATGAATGCAGTACAATCAGTCAGAAAAGAGGGCATGAATCTGAAAGGGAGCATGGAGGGCTATATGAGCGGATTTGAAGGGAGGAAAGGGGAAAGATAATTGTTGTAATTAATTATAATCTCAAAAATGAAAGGATCAGTTGCTGGATATTTTATCAGAGTCTCTACTATTCTTTACATCATCTCTTGATGAAAAATCTAGTTTGTTAGGAATCATAGTATTTTATATTGTGTAGTTCTTCACTGATGACTGTTTCAGAAATTCTTGTTCATACTCAGTCCTGAAGATAATCTCTTTTAGTTACTTTTAAGACACTTTACAATTTTCACTTGCAGGTTTCAGTTCATGACTCATCTCAATTGTATTTTCTGAAAATTTTGTATCTCTCTGCTATTTCACTAAAAATTAAGCAATAGTCATTGTGCTATATCCAGACCCTCTACTGTATTAGTCTACTGGAAATTCCATTGCTAATGTACAAGGGTCTTGTTAATTTAAACCTATTTGTTTTTCTCAGTAATTATTCTGTGCTTTTAAGGCTGAGTTCTTGCACACGTACTGGTAAATTACTTGTATTTTACAAGTTGATGCATTTGTAACACCAATTTCTTTTGATTCCATTTTCTCTTTTATGCACCATTGTAAGCATAATTCACTTGATACTTTAAATAAAGGACACTATGTGTATAGAAACTACAAGAGGCAAAACTATACATCTCCAAGAGATTTTAGAAAATAAAAACTACTTATTAATCATCTTTGTGATTTTAGACTAGTCTTAGATTCACAGAAAATTTGAGAAACTAGCAAGATTTCTCATATGACCTATTCCTCATAGCCCACACCATACAGTCTGAGTCTCTCTTATAATCAATATCCATGACCTGAATGGAAGGCATTTGTGGCAATTGATGGGAGTTTATTGAAAAGTCACTATAAACCACATGGTAGGGTCTATAGTGAGGTTCAAACTTGGTATCACATAGTTTTTGAGTTTTGATAAATGTATGGATGGAAACAAATACACCAGCTATAATACCATATTGTACATTTTCATTTCCCTAAAATTCCATGTGCTCTGTGCACCATCAAACCTTACATTCACTGATCTTTCCACTTCTTTGGAGTTATTTCCGGAATACCTACTCGAATGAAACTTCCATTTCAAATCACCTTTCACTTAGTAAAATGCATTTATGTTTCTTCCATACCCTTTCATGGCTCAGTAGCTCATTTGATTTCACCTCCATCCAAGTTCCATTGTCCATGTGTATCAGAATTTATTTTTCCATTCATCTGCTGAAAAATTACCTTTTTGTTCTGATGTTTGAAACTATCTTTAAAGTTGCTATAACACCCTCATAGAAACAAGGATAGGAGGATGGTATGGGGTGTTGTGGTGGGGAAACCAGGAAAGTGGATAGCATTTGAAATGCAAATAAAGGAAATATCCAATAAAATTACTTTAAAAAGTTGCTATAAACATCCTTGCATTAATTTTATCAAGGACATAATTTTGAAACATTGTAAATACAAAGCAATTAGCGTGTTAAATTTGCAACAAATCATTAAACATCAAAAGTGACTGTCATATTGTAGTTCCACCATAAATAAATGAGAATGCCTTCTTCTTCCTATCTTTCCTGAATTTGAAGCTAGCAATATGGATTTTTGACTATTTTTATAGGTAGTTGTTAGTTACAGCTGTTATTTTAAACAAAACATTATACTTGATGACTTATCAATTTTGCTAGTTATAGTTAGTAGCTTCATGTTTTCCTTGTGATTTTCTTTGCCTAGAACATCATATCATTTCCACAGAGTTAAATCAATGTCTCCCTTTATCATGTCATTCGTATCTCTTTGTTATTATTGCAAATGGTTAGGATTTCAGGAGCTGAGTTGAAAACAATGGAAAACTTTGCACTGTACTTGCTCGTAGAGAAATGTTCAAAAATGACATGAGAAAGGTAATGTAATCTCTAGAATTCACAGATGCCCTTATTAGTTTAGAAATGTCTTATTTTATTTACAAATATTTAGCTAAAGATGTCAGTGTCTATGTATACACAAAAAACTGATCAATAACTTTTTTCTTTTTTTATTTTTTGTTTTTTATTTACATTCCAAATGATTTCTCCTTTCCCGTTTTTTCTTTTCATTTTTTTTTATTTTCTAATTTTCTTTATTTACATTCCAAGTCATTTCCCCTTTTCCATTTCCTCCCTCCCCGAAAGTCCCATAAGCCCCCTTCCCTCCCTCTTTTGCCCATTCAACCCCCTCTCACTTCTCTGTCCTAGCATTCCCCTACATCCAGTCTTTCCAGGACCAGGGGTCTCTCCTTCCATCTTCTTGGAAATCTATTGATATGCAAATTGTGTCTAGGGTATTCCCATATTCTGGGTTAATATCCCCTTATCAGTGACTGCATACCATGTATGTTCTTCTGTGATTGGGTTACCTCACTAAGGATGATATTTTCAAGTTCTGACCATTTGCCTAGGAATTTCGTGAATTCATTGTTTTTAATTGCAGAGTAGTATTCCATTGTGTAAATATACCTCAACTTCTGAATCCATTCCTCCTTTGAGGGACATCTGAGTTCTTTCCAGCTTCTGGCTATTATAAATAAGGCTGCTATGAATATAGTGGAGCATGTGTCCTTATTGCATGCAGGGGAAGCCTCTGGGTATATGCCCAGGAGTGGTATAACAGGATCCTCCGGAGTGTCATGCCCAGTTTTCTGAGGAACTGCCAGACAGCTTTCCAGAGTGGTTGTACCAGCTTGCAAACCCACCAGCAGTGGAGGAGCATTCCTCTTTCTCCACATCCTCGCCAACAACTGCTGTCTCCTGTGCTTTTGATCTAGCCATTCTGAATGGTGTGAGATGGAATCTCAGGGTTGTTTTGATTTGCATTTCCCTAATGACTAAGGATGATGAACATCTCTTTAGGTGCTTCTCAGCCATTAGATATTCTTCAGGTGAGAACTCTTTGTTTAGCTCTGTACCCCATTTTTTAATAGGGTTACTTAGCTCTCTGGAATCTAACTTCTTGAGTTTTTGTATATATTGGATAATAGCCCTCTGCTGGATGTAGGGTTGGTAAAGATCATTTCCCAGTTAGTTGGTTGCCGCTTTGTCCTTTTGACAGTGTCTTTTGCCTTACAGAAACTTTGTAATTTTATGAGGTCCCATTTGTCAATTCTTGATCTTAGAGCATAAGCTAGCTCACAGTTCTGCTCACCTCTCTTTATCCAGGCTGCACAATATGTGCCTGTTTCTGTGTGTGTCCAGGATCAAGGGACCTTGGTTATTTTATTAGGACAATTTGGTGCTCTTTTCTAGACTTTCATCAAACCTTCCTCTGCCAGAAGTTGCCCTATAACAATCTTTAATTTTTGTGTGTGACAGATGCTAGAAGTGACTCTATGTTAACTTCTCTAAATGGCATCAGGATTAGAAATGATCTTCCCTATAAATGACAAATGAGGGAAAAATACCTTTTATCCATTTTGACTTCCATCTGGAATATCCCTATCTTATTCACTTTCTACGATTCTCTCTCTCTCTCTCTCTCTCTCTCTCTGTGTGTGTGTGTGTTTAGAATACTGAAGTAGTACAACTTTTGTTTAGGACTTATCTTGGAAATACTTTTTGAAAGTATGAGTATCATAAAAATAATCTGAAACAGAAGGAAAGCGAGGATAGAACTGTCATGAAGCATATAATTCCATGCTAAATAAAACTTCAGTATTTATTCAATGAAATAGATGAGAATAATATCAAATGAGTGTTGAAATCATATTGTAAATGCACTACTAGATAGAAGTGGCATTTTAATCAATGTAGAAATGATGAATTATTCAGAAAATAGTATGGTGTCAAAAATTAAAATTATGGGACAGGAGAGATAACTTCCTTGTTAAAAGTTTTTGCTACAATTGTAGAAGACCTGCATTCAGTTCCTGTCACCAATAGACCACCTAGTGAACGATAATCTGTACCTATATTTTTAGGGGTATCTATCACTTCTTTGTGGCTTCTTCTGACACCTGAGAGAAAGCATGCATCTAATCTCCAGATATAAATGAAGGCAAAACATATATGCATTTAAAAAATTAAAACCTTAAGTTTTTATGTTCAAGTAAGTTTACTTTCATAAAAATCAAAATAAAAGCACAGGCTAAACAATAATTAAAGGAATGAGTGACAATTCATAAAAATTAATGTAAATGTAACTTCTCCTAGAAATCTAGGAGATACAAACTCACTGCAGGTTTTCTGTTACTCTGGCTTTTACAATCTTTCAATATACTGACTTCTTCAATGTTTTCCAAGTCTTAAGTATAGGAGTTGTCTTATAGATATATCTATTAGAACTGGGCTCTAGAACTCTGTATTTTGATAATTCTTGGTTACTTGTAATAAAGAATGCTATCTTAAATATGTTTCAATATTATCATTTAATTGTAAAGGATGCTGGTCACCAACAGGTTTGCCTACACATGATCTGAATAAGAACAATACAAATACCATTCGAACATGGAAGAAGAAAAGCTTAAAAGGCATCAATTCTATAAAAAATAATCCAGGCACCAAAAGAATGCCATGATCCAGAAAAATAATCTTCCCCAAATATATGTATCTAATTGGTTATCCAATACAAATTGGTCAGCCCTGAATATATAAATATGTAAGAAATATTGTATTGGTTGAACAGGTTGTATTTATATAAAAGGAATATATATATACATATATATATGCATATATATGTATGTATATATCTATATGCATACACACACAAAAAAAAATGCATGTACATATAACAGCAATTAAAAAGGGAGGGTATGAATTTGAATGAGTAAAACAAAGGGTACATGAGAGGATTTAGAAGGAGGAAAGGGAAAAGGAAAACAATGAAATTTTGTTGAAGTAAATATTTAATCACAAATTGGGAGTTTCTACCCCACCTTTTATCATGTAGTTCCCAGATAAAAGGCATACAACCTTTATACTTATAATAATTCTTTAAAGCACTAGGTTATAGGTTATAGGTATTATTATTTAACCAATAGTTTTAAATGAAGGAGCAAAGTCACATAACGTTCCTGTTTGTACATGCAGATTATCTCATTCCTGGGGGCAACCAGGCCTTGGGAGCCAATATTTAGAATTACAATACGTAGCCACAGGCCAAACCTCAATATATACTATATATACTAGGACTTTTTATACTAGGACTATACCTTTGGAAAGACAGTTCAGCAGATAAAGTAGTTTCTCAGTAAGCATGAAGACCTTAGTTCAAATTCATGTAAATCTACACATGGTAGTATGTCCTTGCAAACTTAGTATTCCTATGGTGAGATGAGAGACAGCAGAATCTACAAGCTCATAGGCTAACAAACAGCTATACATAGACTAGTGTCTATAGGAATAGAACAAAATAGCTTAGATAGTTATTTATCAGGAAGTCATAAGATTGGTAGAAACAGAGATGGAAAATCTGACTGATTTTTATGTATGTATGTGTAAAGTAAATATACAGGTGGATTAAGAAAAGGAATATTTTCTATATGTGTGTGTTTCTTCCACTGATTATACACACCTAAAACTTAAAGACAGAAACATTTGGAAAGGTGTAATAGATAAAAGATTAAGAAGAGATAGAGAGTGTGTACAAATTATTGGTACACTGCAAACAGCTCATTTGATTAATTAGTCAAAGCTGTAAGATAGAAAATGAAGATGCTAATTAATATATGAAAAATTATTCACCCTCCTTTACAATTAAATATTGAAGATTGAAACACAATTAAGATACTATTTTTCATTATGCTAAATGTACTTTATATTATATCTGGACCTGTTAGAAAGATGATACCTGTTAAAAATGTATAAATTGACTTCAGATTAATACAGTAAGTATTTTTGGTTTGCTCTGCTCCTTCTACTTAATTAGCAGGCAGAAGAATAGTTCAAATCTTTTCATGAAGAAGCAAAGAGGAGATACACATTGCTTTTCAGCTCAAGATACAGGCAATGAGGTTAGTTTATGGGTTTTATATTCCTAGATAACAATTTATCCAAAACTTACTGACTTAAACAACACACATCTGTTGTGGTTCTTTAATTTAGAAATTTGAAATGCAATTTCTGCCAGAGTCACACACAATTCTGGACTCTAGGATAGTATCCTTGTCTTGCCATTGGCTAAAGACCTACTTTCCCATCTTCAGAGCCAATGATATCCGTCTTCATGACTGTTTCTCTTTAGGCATTTTTCTGCTTAATCACTTCTTTCAAAGGTTTGTTGTTCTTAACAACTCATTATTCTTAGATAAGATTGTATCCACAGACAAACAGAAGAATTATATTATCTCAAGATTCCCAACTATCACTATATGATGCCTTCTTCTCATGTAAGGATATATTGACAGGATCTCAGAATGTGGACGTGAAAGATTATTCTGCCTATAATGACCTAGTTTCCTTCAGACTTGGTAGAATTTTTACCATGGATGAAAATACAAGCAAAATTGTCTCTTGCTTCAGGCTTTAAGAACAACAAAGCATGCCTCTTCAATAGAGTGAACACTATAAGTCTTCATTAAGTCCAACAATTAAGTTTTATATTCTTTGCCAATATTAAAAACATACTTCTGCCAGTATCTATTTGCCTCCATTCATTAAAATAACTCTTACAACACAAACCACAACCCACAAAATTATACAAATAAAACCTTAAAAGAATGCTACTTCATTGAGATACAGTTTTGGAAAAAATAAATTGTAAATTGGATAGTGCATAGTTTTAAAGAAAATATGGGAGTTATTCCAAATTTACTAAATAATGCTAGCACTTTTCATCCAAGATATTTCTTAGGGATCAATTCTGCAGAAAATATTTTTATTATACAAAGGCAGGCACAAAGATCTCTTCAACAACAGATAAGAACATCTGGAAGAATTTCAATGGTCATTAAAGTAGACATGGAATATAATCTGGCAAATTCCCACTGGGAATAATAAATATTTAAATAGATGAAATATATTTCCAAAATGTAAAGTAAAGTGGTGGCCAACATACATCAAAGTAAAATAGCAAGTGACAATATGAAGGAATGTAGACATTACTTGTTGGTTGTCAAATGCCAAATGGTCAGCCCTGAAATTAACAATTTACATTTGAGTGACAGGCTGAATAGGTATATACATGTGTGTGTGTGTGTGTGTGTGTGTGTGTGTTTGTGTGTGTGTGTGTGTGTGTGTGTGTATGTGTTTGAAAGAGAGAGAGATAGAGACAGAGAGAAACATAAGCATATATAGTCATAATGTGTCTGAGGATATAACTACAACTTTATCAAGTTTTTTCATTGAGGCTGAAGTTGCTCATGAAATTGAACATAAGAATTTTGAAGACAATTTTTCATTTTACCCTAAAAATTTACTATTATGGCACAAAGTATGTTATCAGAGACATATTTTTTAAAAAAAACTTAAAAGAAAAAAAAACAGATTTGCTTTCGCTTTCAGGATTTGAAGAAACAATGATTCCATTTGTTTTGTTTTGTTTTTTTTAGATTCACAAAAGATCTAACTCATTTTCATGCTACAGAGATAGGAATTTTTATCCCCACATTCAAACAAACTTTCTAGACCCTGGTCTGAATTTGTTTGTGAGAAAATGTGGTTGCACCTTCTCATTCTGCAACCACACATGTTCCCACATGGATTTGAAAATATTCCTATCATATAACTCAAGTATACTTCTCTGCCCCTTGGCAAGGTGAACTTCGACCATGTGATTTCTTTGGCTAAGGGGTTGTTTATAAATATGATGCAGTCAATGGATTGAAATGTCTCCCCTGTGGGGCATTTCTTCTTGTACATCTGTATTCACCTGAGTAATCTTCAAGTAGCTACTGTTCTTAGTTTCAACAATGAACCCAGGTCATGGACAGAGTCACTATCCATGAGTTAAATGTAAGTGGTTATTATTTTATGCAACTAACAAGTTATGCTTTATATTGGCTTTTTTTTTCAACCAGGGAAGCAAAACTACTAGATATGCATGTGTATGCACACAGTACATGTCCATTTCATATAAGGAACAAAGATAAGCATATATCTTATTTCTTATGTATCTTTGACTTTGTTTCTTCAAGCTGGTTATACATCACTGTAAGGCTGTTGCCTCTGCCCGCAGAAGGTTAAAGCTCAAAGGACTGAAAATCAGAAACAAAAGACTATTGTAAAGTTGGTGATTGCAGTACACAGGTATAAGCTGAGATTTCATAAGAATGGACTGACTCATCCTCAGTTTTTGTTTCTCCTGACACTGATAGTCTGTAACAGCAATCATGATTGTCACAGAGATAAATAGGCACTGAGTACATAGATGGAGAATTCAGTTAGAGTATAAACCAAGATACTGCATCAAGCCAGTAAGGTTAGTTAGCAGACTAACAGCAATGTGTGTGAGCTATTAAGTAGGTGTTTGTTCTCTTTCCCAAACTCACCAAGGATCTCCCTTGTGGTGCAAACTAATTGGAAATAAGTAAGGAGGAAAATTCTGTTTTTCCATTTATTTATTTATGTATTTATTTATTTATTTATATTTATTCACTTTACATACCAGTTGTAGCTCCCAGTCCTCCTCACCTACCAGTGCCACCCTCAAAAATCCCTCCTCCTGCTGTCCTCCTCTTCTCCTCAGAGAAGGGGAAGCCTGCCCTTTGGTACTTTCCTACCCTGGGATATCAAGTCGCAGCAAGACTAAGTGCATCCTTTCCTACTGAGGCCCAACCAGGGAGCCCAGTTAGGCAAAGGGGTTCCAATGGCAGGCAACAGATTCAGAGACAGACCCCTGCTCTAATTGTTACAGGACCCAGTTGTAGACAAAGCTTCATATCTACTACAAATGTGCAGGTTCATCCCCTGCCTGCACTTTGGTTGGTGATTCAGTTTCTGTGAGCAGGTATGAGCCTAGGTTAGTTGACTCTATAGGTCTTCTTGCAGTGTCCTTGACCCCTCCTGCTCTCAATCCTGTACCCAATCTTCCAAAGAAGTCACTGAATCCTGCTTAATGTTTGGCTGTGGTTCTCTGTATCTGTTTCCATCTGGGCTAGGGTAACTTTCGGGAGACAGTCATGCTAGGCTCCTGTCTGTAAACTGAGTAGAATATCATTAATAATGCCAAGAATTGGCTCTTTCACATGGGATGAGTCTCAAGTTGAGGCAGCGATTGATTGGCCATCACTCAATCTCTGCTCCATCTTTATTCTTGTGCATCTGGTAGGTAAAATAAATTTTGGGTTAAAGGTTTTGTGGGTGAGTTGTTATCCCCTCTCCTTCCACTGGAAGGTCTGCTGGACTCCAGAAAGTGGCCACTTCAGTCTCCATATTCCCTACTACAACGTGTCTCAGATAAGATCACAGCCAAAGACTACCTGATTGTCCCCTGTCCCAGGTCTCAGGCAAGTTCCAGAGATATACTC
Organism: Tokudaia tokunoshimensis; assembly: GCA_036184795.1. Taxonomy (NCBI): domain Eukaryota; kingdom Metazoa; phylum Chordata; class Mammalia; order Rodentia; family Muridae; genus Tokudaia; species Tokudaia tokunoshimensis. The sequence goes on along the minus strand of BTHU01000005.1, from coordinate 54,184,368 downwards.
CATCAATTTTCCACTCTCTTCTAGCCCTCTCCCACCCCCTTTCCTCATACCTGATCCTCATCCCCTTTTCTCTTCTCAACCCTTCCTTGTTCCCTCCATCCAACCACCCCACAATGTTTATTTTATTTGGCCTTGTGAGTGTCTAGCATAGTTAACACATAATGAGTTACCATAGTTGCTAATAAGCCCAATTAATATATAGAAAGTCCCCATAGAATATATTGGGTCTGATCTATATTACCTATGAAAATTGGTAGATCTAGAATCTTAACCTAACCTTCAGATATTGGATCCTGTGTTACTAACATAAAATATTATATTATATATTATAAATATAATGCTATATATTATTATATTACATAATGAAAAAATATAGTATTTTATATTATAAATATAAATATGTATACATAATATGTATATATATTATGTGTATATACACACATATGAGTATTTTTGTGTCATTCTTAACAGTGATAGCTTTTGGGATCCTGGAAAACTCCATCAAGAAGGGGAGAAAAGAAGAACACTTAGGGACTTTAACATTTTGTTAGAATGTAATACCTAAGCAGATCTAGGAAAGCAGCTTTTTAGGAGTAAGCTACGGTCTCTATATTTTTTGACATAGGTATAGGAAGAGAGTAACTGCTGTTATTACCCCATTGTTTCATTATTGTAGGGTTGCTTTGCCATCTGGCAGATATTGTGAAGCATGTATGTGATCAGAGGAAGCAAAATTGTGGGAGGAAAGAAACAGGCAGAAGTTGGAAAAAGACCTAGAGACCTTGCTATGGAATGCAGAAGAAGGGAAATTATAGAGATATGGATAAATATTGTACTGTAGATATGTTAGATTATCTATTTTTCCTGTGAATACTTTTTAAAGAACCTGTGAATATGGCTCAGGTAGTCTATGTCAGTTTCATAATGTCAGCAATCAACAGTAGACTGATGCACTCTGTAACAAGTAATAGCCATTTGAAACACACCCATGAAGGAATGAACATGTAGCAGCCTTGGTATCAGATGTGTTCCCATATAAAGGTTCCAATATAAATACCCAGACCAGTTGCTAAGTTATATAATCATTAGCATATTTTGACAAATATTGTGGATATAATCTCCTTTATCATAAATGTGAGAAGAATGATATTTTACAACTTACCAGTAAAACATAAGAGCATAAGTAGTAGGAGATGCAATATTTTATCTGGTTCATAAAATACAGTAACAGAAAAGTATTTTTTTCTCTTTTACTGATTAGAACTTCAAATCAGAGACATGACTCTCATCAAGGGTTACTCATCAAAATAGAGGCATCAAACAAAATGTATATTCACAAAAGCACTAGGGCAGAAAAGGAGGGAGAACCAGAGAGGTGAGTTGCTCTTGAAGTTCCTTGGGGTTAATCGAGGACTTATGTAAATTCTTCACTGTCAACCCTCAGGACAAGCTGGGTCCAGAGGCAGGGGGTGGGTTGATGAATAGACAAGTCTGTCCAAGTTCCATGCACTCAGGAGCTGTCTATCTCTGAGAGCAAGGCCCGAGGGAAGGTGATGACTGTCTGAGTGCAATTTGGTGCAGCAGAGGTGGGAGCAGAGAGAAGCTCATTCTGCCAGGTGATTTACAGTCATTAAAAATGTTCCCCACTTCTGCAAAACTCTTAATTTAATAGACAAACATCTTATGATAAGAGTGCACTAGGGATACAACTGGAGGGATAAATGTTAGAAGATTAAAGACCCTGAATGACTCTACTACAAAAATAGAATAGACGTTTTTCATAAGTTGTCCTCTCCATCCCCTCCATAATTAGAAAACTAGAAGTATCCACTGACCAGCTGGGACATAGATTCTGAATGTTTCAGGAAGACAGATGAATAGTCTTCATGCTTTAAAGGGAGCTTAATGGCTATGATGCCCAGAAACTCATTGTTAGAATGCTGTGCTGTGGGAGACTAAATTATGAGGTCAGTTGTTTCACCAAGATGGGTTGGTAACCAAGATTTCAGTATGTCAGCTATTCAATTAGTCACTAGTCTTTGTTTCATAGTTGACAGAATACTCATGTGATGTACAATCAGTTGTTACCAAAAATGCAAACATTAAGAATGTCTTCCAAAAATCCCTAAAGAATAATCTGAAGATCCTTAGCAACATCCCCCTATAAGTCTATCACTTCCTTTTTGTATAGTGCCTGGTGTCAGTGTCTGGACTTTGAGTCCTCCTTCCTGGTGTTTGATTCCCAATCTGAATATGCCCCATTTCCACACAAGTCTTGTCTTGTCTTGGGAATGTCCTGCCATTTCCTGTATAATTTCTGTAAACTGTACATCAGCCTTAAAGCTTAGCATCCCAAGAAGCCAAGAGAAAATAAGGTGATTCAGGTAAGACAGTGAGGTAGGAAGTTAGAAGTGGCTCATGTAAGTTGACTGAAAGTAGGAGGGATATACAGTCAACAGTGATCCAAGCCCATGGTTTTGGTGAAATAAATATTTACTTTTCAGTCAAAAATTAGAAAATGTGAATTCTGTCTTGAGTATCCTGAGCATTTGGCCAATATTCACTTATCAGTGAGTGCATAGCATGTGTGTTCTTTTGTGGTTGGTTTACTGTACTCAGGATGATATCTTCTTCTTCTTCTTCTTCTTCTTCTTCTTCTTCTTCTTCTTCTTCTTCTTCTTCTTCTTCTCCTTCTTCTTCCTTCTTCCTTCTTCTTCTTCCTCTCTGTCTCTCTCTCTCTCTCTCTCTCTCTCTCTCTCTCTCTCTCTCTCTCTCTCTCTCTCTCTCTCTCTCTCTCTCTCTGTTTTGGTTTTTCGAGACAGGGTTTCTATGTGTAGCCCTGGCTGTCCTGCTATCGCTGCTGTAGACCAGGCTGGCCTCAAACTCAGAAATCTACCTGCCTCTGCCTCCAAAGTGCTGGGATTAAAGGCGTGCACCACCACTGCCCAGCAGGATGATATTTTCCAATTCCATCCACTTGCCTAAGAATTTCATGAAGTCAATATTTTTAAAAGCTGAGTAGTACTCCATTGTGTAAATATACCACATTTTCTGTATTCATTCCTCTGTTGAAGAACATCTGGGTTCTTTCCAGCTTCTGGCTATTATAAATATGACTGCTATGACCATAGTAGAGCATGTGTTCTTGTTATATGTTGGAGTATCTATTGGGTTTATGCCCAGAAGTGGTATAGCTGGGTCTTCAGGTATCACTGTGTCCAATTTTCTGAGGAACTGCCTAACAGATTTCCAGAGTGGTTGTACCAACAATGGAGGAATGTTGTCCTTTCTCCACCTCCTCACCAGTATCTGCTGTCACTTAAGTTTTTTATCTTAGCCATTTTGACTTGTGTGAGGTGGAATCTCAGGGTTGTTTTGATTTGCATTTCCCTGATGACTATGGATATTGAACATTTCTTTAGGTGCTTCTCAGTCATTCTGTATTCCTCAGTTGAGAATTCTTTGTTTATTTCTGTACAGATCACATGAAGCTCAAGAAGAAGGGAGACCAAATTATGGATGCTTCAGTCCTTCTTAGAAGAGGGAACAAAATACTCCAGGGAGGAAATATGGAGACAAATTGTGGAACAGAGACTGAGGACAAGACCATCCAGTGACTGACCCACTTGGGGGTCAATCCCACATACAGATACCAAACTCAGACACTATGGGCAATGCCAAGAAGTGCTTGCTGACAGAACCCTGACATAGCTATCTGCCAGAGCCTCACAAATACAGAGGTAGATGCTCACACCCAACCATTGTACTGAGCTCGGGGTTCCCAATGGAGAAGTTAGTAAAAGGACTGAAGGAACTGAAGGTGTTTTCAACCCATAGGAAGAACAATAATATCAACCAACCAGATATCTCCAGAGCTTCCAGGGACAAAACTGCCAACCAAAGAGTACACATGGAGGGACCCATGGTTCCAGATGCATATGTAGCAGAAGATGGCCTTGTCAGTGGGAGGAGAGGCCCTTGGTCCTGTGAAGGCTCAATGCCCCAGGGTAGGGGAATGTTGGGGCATGGAGGTGGGAGTAGCTGGATGGGGGAGCACCCTCATAAAAGTCGGGGGAGGGAGAATGGGATAGAGGATTTCTGGGGGACAGGGCAGAAAAGGGGATAACATTTAAAGTGTAAATAAATAAAATAACAAATATGAACAATACAACTACAATATTAATACTGGCAGCTATGAGAGAGGAAACATATGGTTCTTTGAAAACACAGGAGGACTCCAGACCCATCCACACAGCACTTCTTTTACTGGCCTTTGTATGATGGTACTTTGAGTCATGATCTCATAGGGCCTTCTTCTTACTAATTGTGGGTTAACAGTAACTACTGCTTTGAAATGTGTTCTAGATTATTGAAAAAACACTCTAACTGTTTGCACAACCATGCCAAACAGCAATTTTTATATTCCCATTCACTGAGCATTTAGGATGATCAGTGTGCCCCATACAGTTTTTTATGTTTTTTTTTTCTTTTATGCTGCAAAGATGACCATAGCTCAGTGATTTGGAGTAGACACTCTCTGTACTGTGCGTGTGTGTGTGTGTGTGTGTGTGTGTGTGTGTGTGTGTTTGTAAACACATCGTCAGAGAGCTATCAAGACTTATCAGCAACAGCAGCTATCTTTATGTGGAAGACCCTTAAAATGCATGATATTTGAGATCATTTAATTTCATTTTATGATCCAGTTCTAACTTCTAAATTAAATATTCACTTAGCTCTTAATCCTTAGTGTTCTATCTCCTCAGCCACTGAATGGACACTTCTATTTTTCTTCTCTGTATATTTTCTTTGAATTAAAAAATAAATTAGTCTTAGCCAATGTCTTAGACAGGATTTGTATTCCTGCTCAAAATGCCATGACAAAGAAGCAAATTGTGGAGAAAAGGGTTTTTTCAGTTTACACTTCCACATTGCTGTTCATCACCAAAGGAAGTCAGGACAGGAACTCAAACACGACAGGAACTTGGAGGCAGGAGCTGATGCAGAGTCCATGGAGGGTACTGCTTACTGGTTTCTTCAGCTTGCTTTCTAATAGAACCCAGGACTACCAGCCCAGGGATGGCACCACCCACAATGGGCTGGGCCCTCCCCCTTGATCACTAATTGAGAAAATGCCTTATAGCTGGATCTCATGGGGGCATTTCATCAAGGGAGGCTCTTTTCTCTATGATAACTCCAGCTGGTGTTAAGTTGATACACAAAATCAGTCAGTACGGTCAGCAAATATGTTAGTTTCACTTCTAGAAAAGATATTTGGTGAGCACCTATCATGTTCTTTTATGATTAAAAGAGTTTTAATTTTATACCTGGTAGTGATTTCTAAAAAATTTCAAAAAGAAGATAAATAGGGTTTAATTATGTTATATATAAATTTCATTCTGCAGTGTTATGTAACTGTATGAATATATGGAAGATTTCTTGATTAGAGCATTCCACTGGAGTAGAAAAGTACAGAGTAAAAAACAAGACTCAGAATAATAACCAGATGTAAGAACTTTTTGCCTACTAAGAACACTGAGTCAAATCTAGAAAGGGGAAATTGAATGTGGGCCAGTAATAAGTGTACTTTTAGGTCCTAACTCCATTTTTCTGAATATAAGGTGAAAAGTAATATGACTTGTGAGAAAAATACACATCTGAAACTACACTTCTATGGAAGAGTAGCAGTGATAAGTCAACAATAAGCTCTAACTGTAGCAAAAATTGCTAATGTAATACCAGTTGACCTACATATGATTTCATGCTTGGAAGAGCAATCACAGTGCTGCTGCTGCTGCTGAAGCTAACTATGGTCCAACCAGATCTGCAACTTTGAGTCCAGTCTTGGTATAGTCCTGATGATAATAAATTTAGGTGAGGCCAGATATGAAAGAGGTTATCAATCAGATAGAGAGTTTGGAAGGTTGGTTCTGGTTCTTATTTTGGAGACGCAAAATGTTGAGAGAAGTAACTTGGTAGCAATCTGGAATTATCTAAATACCTGTAGAAAAAAACCAGTGACCATTAGAATAATCTAAATTATGTGAGAATTGCAGGAAGAAAAACTTTCTAAGAATTAAAACTCCCTCTTCTAAGCTGCTTTAGTCTCACCTACCCATTTTGATCCAGCACACAGGGAAAAACACCAGAACATGCATGTGGAAGCTTTTACAGAGGGTGTTGGAAATACATAGTGTAACGTCAAGAAGCTCAACCTGGAATTCTCTAAAAACATTTATTTGTTGAGTAAAGGAATAACAGCATCCTAAAATAGTTATCTTGTATCATAATTGTGATTTATTTAAAAAACATATAGGTGGACTGCTCAAGACCTTCAACGCAAAATTTATCCTCTCTATAAGATGTGTAGGAATAAAGTTGGAGCAGAAATTGAGGGATCTGTCAAGCAATGACTGGTCCAACTTGATACCCATACCATAGCAGAAAGCCAACCTTTGATACTGTTAATGATACTCTTCTAGGCTTAAGGACAGGAAAATAGCTTAACAGTCTCCTGAGAGACCTCATCCAGCATCAGATGCAAATGGAGACAGAGCCCCACAGCCAAACATTAGGAAGAACTCAGGAAGTCTTATGGCAGAGTAGAGGACAGAATTGAGTAAACCAGCAGGGTCAATGACACCACAGGAATATCTACAGAGTCAACTAACCTGGGCACGAGAGAGATCACAGAGACTGAATGAAAAACTAAGGACCATGCAGGGAGTGGAATTGAGCCCCTTACGCATTTGTAGCAGTTGTGTTCATGTGGCTTCCCTAACAATTGGAGCAGGATCTGTCTCTGCCTCTGTTGTCTGCCATTGGATCCTTTTCCCCTAACTGGACTGCTGTATTTGTCCTCAGTGGAAAGAGATGTGCTTAGTCTTGCAGGGACTATATGTCCCAGGGTGGAGTGCTATACAAGGTGGTCTTTCCCTTCTCTGAGAAAAAAGTGAGTGGAGTAATGGGGAAAGGGAGTCATAAGAGCAGTACTGGGAATAGAGGAGAATGGAGAACTGAGACTGGGATACAATATGCATAAATTAATTATGGAAAGAAAAAACACACAGGTGTTCACTAGATGGTGAGACACATTTTGACAAGCTCCATTATAATTTTAAAATTGGAAAAGGTATACTGAATAAAGAAAGTTGTGGCTATAAAATGTATTACAAAATATATACCATAATACCAAGAAAATATTAACAGAGTATCTTGGAATTTAGGAGGCAGGAGTATACATCAGTTGGTATACTCAGTTGCATATCATGCTGAAATATTTGAGTGAATATCCAACATTTTATATACCTGGTATGGGAACACACCTTATAATCCTAGCACTCAGAAGGCAGAAGCAGGAGAATCAGAGGATCTGGATCATCTTCATCTACTTAAGAGCTGGAAACCATCCTGGAATACCTGAAACCTTGAAACAAATACTGAGGGGGAGAGATAAAGAGAAACAATATCTGTGTTTGCAGAAATATTTTGGACTATTACCTCTGCTCTAAGCCTCTGTCAATCTACCAAGTGTTTCATTTAACCTTCCATATATAACATTTGAATCGATTATTGTTGAGATAGAATAAAGTCATTGGCCTGACAATAGGACAAAGATGGTGTTTCAAAAGCCACCCTCTTAATTCCAAACCCTCAGTTTTGTTTGCAATTGTATTTTTAATTATCACACTAATTTGGGTCAGATGAAGGGAGTGGTGTAGAAGTGTGGGAAGCAATTTGTTTAGATGCGGTGTGTGGAAATGTAATTATTCCAAGTTCTGTCATTACCAATTGAAAGAAAACATGTGTCTGAGCAAGACAATCTAAGAAAGCATAAAAAAGAGAGAGAAAAAAAAGTATTGCACACAGATATTCAAATGGCAATTATTGGGGGCAGGCAGTAAAGCTATGTGCCACCTGAATCCAAGTGCATTTGTTCTTTCCAACACAATGAAGCTGGAAAGGAGGGGAGGAGAGAAGGGCTGATGGCTCCTTTGGGAGCTGGGCATTACTGCTTTGCTGTGGTGAACAGGTAGTTTTGAAAATTATATGCTGTGGTGGCAGGTAATTTATTTTTTGCAAAATTGTAAGACCTGAGCTGAAATTGAAGGGGGGGGAGATGACTAAAATGTTGAGAAAGGAGTTCTATAATCTTATGGGTATGTGGGCAGTTTGATTAATGGAAGTGCTACTGGCAGCGAGCAGTGCCCATCATTTGTTGAACTTTTTTAGACATTAATGTTTAAGCACTACAGTGTTCATTCCTTTCTCCCTTTGTAATTCCATGATTACAATATACCACAGCTATCCTTTTGGTATTATTTAGAAATGATTTATAATAAATATCAATACTTATTGCAGTTCTGTTTCTGTATGGTTTAATATGCCTTGGATATCCCACGAAGAAACACGTGCTACAGGCTTGATTCCATAGAAGTTATTTTGAAAGATAATGTGGACCCTAGGGAAAAGACATCATGCACAATATTCTTTTAAAAAATTAAGGTTAATGACATGGTTCTCAAAGGGGATTAGGACAACTTCTTGTGAAAGCCTGGTTAATAGTACACATGGTAGGGTTTGTTCCAAAAGAAAAAATAATGGTCCCTTCCTCTTTCCCTCTGTCTACTTGCATCAAGATGTGAGTGGTTTTCCTGTACAAACTGCTGTAATTATAGTCTGTCATGAGGCAACATATAACAAGGAATGAATTTGTCAAAGCTTACACTATCACATTTGGAGCATATCCCACACCCTTATCTGATTATAGTTTAGAAGGGGTCTGTTCATGGTTTCTTGGCCCCATATGAATAGGAAAAGCATCCCGGAGATGGGACTGCTAGACAAACCTCCTTAAAACCTCAAGTACATTGTTATAACAGATACTCAATGCAACAGTTTATTGTCTATTTAAAATGTTGGAGTGAAAGACACTGAGCTTAGTAAGCTCAGTGAATATTACTAAGACCTTCATTACAGCAGAAGGATGATGTTTGAAAACTTAATTGTGAACCATGAAGCTATAACTTAGGCAGAATGAGGCATTGAAGTTCAGAGAGGAGACTTGATGGCCTGTGGGAAGTCAAGAAAAGTACTTCCTGTGCACAGTTCTAGTGTACCCTTGTGAGCAGCATACACTCTGTCTTTCAACCCTGCAGTAAAAAGGATGGATACAAGAACAGTAATGCCCATCCCCACTCAAAGTGTACAAAAGTCTTCAGGGAGAACTTGGCATGATGCAAGGAGGTTTAATGTGGCCATGGAATTTCCTGTATATCCTTTCTTAGATCACATGATTTGTTAGAGGTGGCTGAATCACCACGGAGGCACTTTTAGACTGAAAGGAAGAATGAAGTAATGTAAGAAAGTGAGACATCTTAGAGATGGGATGCTTTCTGAGAGAAATACAGCCTCTGAGATGTTGCAGACGGAGAGCAGAAGCATGAAGTCAAAGGGAAAGCAGGAGGTAGGGAAGCATCTTAAAGTAAGAGGAGGATAGCCACTTTCCGTTATATCCACTATAGACCATTCTCCCTGGTTTCACCACTCCCTATTGTGGTTTAGAAGTGAGGGTAGTTTTAAATAGTCCTAAATTCTGCTCTGAGTCACTTCCTCTCCATGAACTCAACCTTTTTAGAATACAACCTTTAAAGAAAGTTTAAATACTAAATAATCAAAAAATAAGTGATTTTTTTTTCTAATGCTGTTTGCAAATGTCATTTTAGGGGTGAGGAGTCTGGCTGGGGAACTGTGAATTCTGTTTCATGTTCAGTTAGCTCCTACAAAGTTTGAGAAAGCATATGCAACCTTCTGGAACTTTCCTTCGTTCTTCAATAACACCAAAAGAATCATGATTTTTAGATATATCTTTTTTTTTTCCTGAGCCAAAAAGTTTTCATTTGAGCAAAGAAGTTCTGAGTGTGATGTTTTACAGAGTTCCTTTCTCCTCTGAAAAAAGATTGAGAGTTAAGAAAACCATTGGGATTCTCAGCTTCCCATGAGGTGATATAATTTGCTGTGATTTATATTTCGTGGGGTGAAGAAACGAAATTTATAGAAAATATAAGTGAGAGTAGTTGCTCTTTGAGCGTAGGAGTGGTTGGAGATGAGCATGTATTGTGGTGCATGTTCATGAGGATGTGAATTTATGTGCAATGTTCTCCTATATTGCTCTTTGCCTCATTGCCTTGAGATGTGGTTATCTCACTGAACTGGAAGCTCATTGTTCTTGCTACACTGGCTGGCTAGAAAGTTTCAAAGATCTCCCTGTCTTCAACCTCCTAATGCTGGGGTTATGTTGAGTGCTGGCAATTCAAGCACTGTTACCCATGCATGAGTAGCAAGCGCTATACTCATCCTGAAAGCAGAGGTCCTATGCTAGTCTAACCTCAACTGTTAGTTGGAAAGGTCAACTTTCTTTCAACATTCTCATCACAGTGATTCCATGGCATATGCCTCTCACTCTCAAGGATGTGTTAAATTAGGGTTTACAGCTATTTATTACTCTTGATTAAAAGGAACTGGAAGGAAAATAGTTTAAAAAAACATAAGAGTTTAGGTATAAAAACTAAGAAAATAAATAGTTGAGAAAGCTGGGAATGTTGTAGAAAATTTCCATGCATACCATCATTCTGTGGGGCAGGGGCTATGGCATACACCATGTATTAGTTAGTGTTGTCTAGAGTAACCGAGCTTATTGACTAAACCTCTCTCTCCTAGGAATGGCTACATATCTAAATCTAGCATATCTAAAAATAGCTGTCTGTGAAAAGAAAATGAAAGATCTTGTAGCTGCTCAATCCACAACGCAGGATGTCATTCCTGAACTTTATTCTATGCTGAAGTCAAAAGGAAGTAGTCTCCATTGCCAGTGGAGAACTGACTGGGCTACAAGGGTAAAGGCAAGCCACTAAAAATCAAAATGTTCCTTCTTCTATGACCTTATATAGACCTCTAGAAGAAGGTATGGCCCAGATTAAAGGTGTGTCTTCTGATTTAAAGATCCAAAGCAAACACATGTATCTTCCTACCTCAAAGGAACAGAGTAGAATTAGATTCAACTACTTCAAACCAGGCAAATTCCCATCCTTCCCCTGTCCCTGCATACATTTCATTCCCTTAAGTTTACTAGCATAAAGGAGCAATGTTGAAGAATCTAGGGAAGATGTGAATTACTTTTCTCAAAGTTTTCTAGAAAGCTGGTTTGGCAAATAACATACTCCATAGACTTGGACTACATGAAGTGTTAAACATTCTGCAATGAGAATTAATGAAAAAAGAGGCTATTAATTTGACAGAGAGTCAAAAAGATATATGGGAGCTTTTGAACAGAGGAAAGGGAAGAGAGAAATATTACAATTATACTATAATTTTAATTTTTTTCATTGTCTTATGTCAAGTCAAATTGGAATCATACATATATAACTTGCCGGGTAATCTGAAAGCCATTTAAGGTGGTTTGCTAATACAGGAGACCAATGAAACTGAGTTTTAATTCTACAAGGTTCCTATAGCCACCTTACCATGAATGGCTATGTCATATTTTCCTTGAGTATTTACTGGTTATCTTCTAAATTTCACATTTCTTTCAATATTATCTTGGTTAAATTTCTTAGAAGATAAGTAAAATGGTCCCACAGCCCATCTCTACTTCCTGCCTTCTAGAATTTGGGCATATACCTTATTTTCCCTCTCACTATCATGAAATTATTTATGTTTTCTTCCTCTAGATTCAACCTTTACCTTTTTGCCTATTTGTCCCCTTTGCTTTGGTAATGTGAAAGTCATCCTAGATTCTCTGAACCATACTTGTTTTCTCTCTAAAATATCCCAGTTATCATGAAAACATAATAATCAAGACCTTCTCCATGGGCTAAAAGTATCTCTATGCTTCCAGTTTCAAGACCAGCACCTCAGCCATGCTGAAGATTCTTTTCTTATTCTCACATGCTACATTCAATGCTTCCCAAGTCCCACTGACTACATTTCAAAATATATCAAGGATGTGAATATTCCTCACGACTTCTGCTGTTTGCATCACGTCTCTAGGACAACAGCTATAGCCTGCCCACTGCCTCCCTGTTATCAATCTTGCTTCCTTAGTCTATTCCTTACCAGTACCCCAAACAAGCTGTTTAAAAACTTTTTAAAGAATATGAACCATAGATGTTATTCTGATACTTAAAAGACTATTTCTTATCATTGCTTTGCTGCCTTGTTCAGCATAAGAAACTGACATGGCCTTCTTAACTTGTGCTACTTGGACTCCCTTGAACCTCCATTGGGGATAGCAGTCTTCTTCCATGACTCATTTGAGCTTTGTGTTCTTTCTTTCTGTTTCTAGGCACCACTGAACTCCTGTTTTGTTAAAACTCTTACAAGAAACTTTCTCTCTGGTTAATATGACCATGCACCCAATTGCTTCGTGTGTACTGGCCCCTTGCTTTTATGCCTTTGCTCAGCTGTCACATACAGATGGGTCAATTAAAATAATCACTTCATTCCTCTCTCCCTCTCCCTCTCCACCTCTAACTCTATCTCTCTTCCTCTCCTTAAACCCCTCTTCATTAATGTCAACTATCACTTTACATAGAATCATTTACTTTATTGATTGTTTTTATGTATCTTTCTATATGATAATGAACACCCACTATTCTGCCTCATTCCTAGGTCTAAAATGCTTGCCATATAATGAAAACCAGAACTATTAAGTAAACAAGTGAGACCATGTAGATGGGTATAGGAATGTGGGCCTATACTTTTATCAAGAGGCATAAGGAGGAGAATCATGAGTTCAAGGTCATCTTCAACTGAGTTGATTAGCCTAGGTTTTGTCAGAATATATTTTTAAAAAACCCAAGCCAAATCAAAATCAGATAAAAGAATTAATAAAAAGGGAAATGAAAGAAGGAAGAAGAGAAGGAATGGAAGGGAAAAAGAGGGAGCTTCATTTATTTTATTTAACTTTACTAAATATTGATTTCTTAAAATCTAGGAATATGGATAACACCAATATTCTGTAAGTTTGATAAGGTAATATTTAGTTGGTCACATTTTCATGAAACAGTGATTTTAACAGTAGTAAAATTATCAAATAGACTCATCATTTCTATACTGAGATGTCTATGACAAGGTTCTTTTTTTTTTTTAATTTAATTTTATTTTATTTTTTTAATTTACATTCCAAATCACTTCCCCTTTCCCGTTTCCTCCCTCCCCGAAAGTCCCATAAGCCCCCTTCCCTCCCTCTTTTCTCCGTTCAACCCCCTCTCATTACTCTGTCCTGGCGTTCCCCTACATCCAGTCTTTCCAGGACCAGGGGTCTCTCCTTCCATCTTTTTAGAAATCTATTGATATGCTGATTGTGTCTAGGGTATTCTGAGATTCTGGGTCAATATCCCCTTATCAGTGACTTCATACCATGTGTGATCTTTTGTGATTGGGTTACCTCACTAAGGATGATATTTTCAAGTTCTGACCATTTGCCTAGGAATTTCGTGAATTCATTGTTTTTAATTGCAGAGTAGTATTCCATTGTGTAAATATACCACATCTTCTGAATCCATTCCTCCGTTGAGGGACATCTGGGTTCTTTCCAGCTTCTGGCTATTATAAATAAGGCTGCTATGAATATAGTGGAGCATGTGTCCTTATTGCATGCAGGTAAAGTCTCTGGGTATATGCCCAGGAGTGGTATAGCCGGATCCTCCGGAAGTGTCATGCCCAGTTTTCTGAGGAGCCGCCAGACTGCTTTCCAGAGTGGTTGTACCAGCCTGCAATTCCACCAGCAGTGGAGGAGTGTTCCTCTTTCTCCACATCCTCGCCAACAACTGCTGTCTCCTGTGTTTTTGATCTTAGCCATCCTGACTGGTGTGAGATGGAATCTCAGGGTTGTTTTGATTTGCATTTCCCTAATGACTAAGGATGATGAACATCTCTTTAGGTGCTTCTCAGCCATTAGATATTCTTCAGGTGAGAACTCTTTGTGGAGCTCTGTACCCCATTTTTTAATAGGGTTACTTGCCTCTCTGGAGTTTAACTTCTTGAGTTCTTTGTATATCTTGGATATTAGCCCTCTGTCGGATGTAAGGTTGGTAAAGATCATTTCCCAGTTAGTTGGTTGCCGCTTTGTCTTTTTGACGGTGTCTTTTGCCTTGCAAAAACTTTGTAATTTAATGAGGTCCCATTTGTCTATTCTTGATCTTAGAGTATAAGCTATTGGAGTTCTGTTCAGGAAATTCTCCCCTGTGCCCATATGTTCAAGGTTCTTCCCTAGTTTCCCTTCTATTAGTTTCAGTGTGTCTGGTTTTATGTGGAGATCTTTGATCCACTTAGAATTGAGCTTAGTGCAAGGAGATAAGGATGGGTCAATTTGCATTCTTCTGCATGTTGACCTCCAGCTGAGCCAGCACCATTTGTTGAAAAGGCTATCTTTTTTCCACTGGATGGTTTTAGCTCCTTTGTCAAAGATCAAGTGACCATAGGAGTGTGGATTCATTTCTGGGTCTTCAATTCTGTTCCATTGATCTACATGTCTGTTACTGTACCAATACCATGCAGTTTTTAACACTATTGCTCTGTAGTACAGCTTGAGGTCCGGGATAATGATTCCCCCAGAGGTTCTTTTACTCTTGAGAATAGTTTTAGCTATTCTGGGTTTTCTGTTATTCCAGATGAATTTTTGAATTGCTCTTTCTAACTCTATGAAGAATTGAGTTGGGATTTTGATGGGGATTGCATTGAATCTGTGTATGACTTTTGGTAAGATGCTCATTTTTACTATATTAATCCTGCCAATCCATGAGCATGGCAGATTTTTCCATCTTCCGAGGTCTTCTTCAATTTCTTTCTTCAGAGACTTGAAGTTCTTGTCATACAGATCTTTCACTTGTTTGGTTAGCGTCACGCCAAGATACTTAATATGGTTTGTGGCTATCGTAAAGGGTATTATTTCTCTTACTTCTTTCTCAGCCTGCTTATCCTTTGAGTATAGGAAGGCTTCTGACTTGCTTGAGTTGATTTTATATCCGGCCACTTTGCTGAAGTCGTTTATCAGCTGTAGGAGTTCTCTGGTGGAGTTCTTTGGGTCGCTTATGTATACTATCATATCGTCTGCAAATAGTGATAGTTTGACTTCTTCCTTTCCAATTTGTATCCCTTTGACCTCTTTTTCTTTCTGATTGCTCTAGCTAGAACTTCAAGTACTATATTGAAAAGATATGGAGAGAGAGGGCAGCCTTGTCTAGTCCCTGATTTTAGTGGGATTGCTTCAAGTTTCTCTCCGTTTAGATTGATGCTGGCTACTGGTTTGCTGTAAATTGCTTTTACTATGTTTAGATATGGGCCTTGAATTCCTGATCTTTCCAAGACCTTTAGCATGAAAGGATGCTGAATTTTGTCAAATGCTTTCTCAGCATCTAATGAGATGACCATGTGGTTTTTTTCTTTGAGATTGTTTATGTAGTGGATTACATTGATGGATTTCCTTATATTGAACCATCCCTGCATCCCTGGGATGAAGCCTACTTGATCGTGGTGAATGATCGTTTTGATGTGTTCTTGGATTCGGTTGGCAAGAATTTTATTGAGTATTTTTGCATCGATATTCATAAGAGAGATTGGCCTGAGATTCTCTTTCTTTGTCGGATCTTTGTGTGCTTTTGGTATTAGTGTAATTGTGGCTTCATAGAACGAGTTGGGTAGTGTTCCTTCTGTTTCTATTTTGTGGAACAGTTTGAAGAGTATTGGTGTTAGGTCTTCTTTGAAAGTCTGATAGAATTCTGCACTAAAACCATCTGGACCTGTGCCTTTTTTGGTTGGAAGACTTCCAATGACAACTTCTATTTCTTCAGGGGTTATAGGACGGTTTAGATGGTCTATTTGATCCTGATTTAATTTTGGTACTTGGTATCTGTCAAGGAAATTGTCCATTTCCTCAAGATTTTCTAGTTGTGTTGAATACAGGTTTTTGTAGTAGGATCTGATGATTTTTTGAATTTCCTCAGTTTCTGTTGTTATCTCTCCCTTTTCGTTTCTGATTTTATTAATTTGGATACTATCTCTGTGCCCTCTGGTTAGTCTGGCTAAGGGCTTATCTATCTTGTTGATTTTCTCAAAGAACCAACTCCTCGTTTTGTTGATTCTTTGTATGGTTTTATTTGTTTCTACTTGATTGATTTCAGCCCTGAGTTTGATGATTTCCTGCCTTCTACTCCTCTTTGGTGTATTTTCTTCTTTTTGTTCCAGGGCTTTCAGGTGTGCCATTAAGCTGTTAGTGTATGCTGTCTCCCGTTTCTTTTTGGCGGCACTCAGGGCTATGAATTTTCCTCTTAGCACTGCTTTCATTGTGTCCCATAAGTTAGGGTATGTTGTGCCTTCATTTTCATTAACTTTCAAAAAGTCTTTGATTTCTTTCTTTATTTCCACCTTGACCAAGTTATCATTGAGTAGAGCATTGTTCAGCCTCCATGTGTACGTGGGTTTTCTTTTGTTTTTGTTGCCATTGAAGACCACCCTTATTCCATAGTGATCTGATAGGAGGCATGGGATTATTTCTATCTTCTTATATCTGTTGAGGTCTGATTTGTGACCAATTATATGGTCAATTTTGGAGAAGGTACCATGAGGAGCTGAGAAGAAGGTGTATTCTTTAGCTCTAGGATGAAATGTTCTATATATATCAGTTAGTTCCATTTGGTCCAAGGCTTCAATTAGATTCACTGTGTCCCTGTTTAGTTTCTGCTTTCCTGAACGATCCATTTCAGAGAGCGGGGTGTTGAAGTCACCCACTATTATTGTGTGCGGTGCGATGTGTGCTTTGAGTTTTAGTAAAGTTTCTTTTACGAATGAGGGTGCCCTTGCATTTGGAGCATAGATATTCAGGATTGAGAGTTCTTGATGGTGGATTTTTCCCTTGATCAGTATGTAGTGTCCTTCTGTGTCTTTTTTGATGACTTTGGGTTGAAAATCAATTTTATCCGATATTAGGATGGCTACTCCACCTCGTTTCTTGGGGCCATTTGCTTGTAAAATTGTTTTCCAGCCTTTTACTCTGAGGTAGTGTTTGTCTTTGACACTGAGGTGCGTTTCCTGCATGCAGCAAAAAGCTGGGTCCTGTTTACGTATCCAGTCTGCTAGTCTATGTCTTTTAATTGGGGAATTGAGACCATTGATATTAAGAGAGATTAAGGCATAGTGATTATTGCCATCTGCCATTCTTGACGCTATCTTTATGTTTGAGTGGTTATCTACTTTTGGGTTTGATTCAAGAAGGTTATTATCTCATTTTTTCCAGGGTGTTGTTTCTCTCCCTGTATTGGAGGTTTCCACCTATTATCCGTTGCAGGGCTGGATTTGTGGAAAGATATTGTGAAAATTTGGTTTTATCATGGAATATCTTGGTCTCTCCATCTATGGTGATTGAGAGTTTTGCTGGGTATAGTAGTCTAGGCTGGCATTTGTGCTGTCTTAGTGTCTGCATGAGATCTGCCCAGGATCTTCTGGCTTTCATAGTCTCTGGTGAGAAGTCTGATGTGATTCGGATAGGTCTTCCTTTGTATGTTACTTGGCCCTTTTCTCTTACTGCATTTAGTATTCTTTCTTTGTTTAGAACATTCGGTGTTTTGATTATTATGTGACGGGAGGTATTTCTGTTCTGGTCCAGTCTGTTTGGAGTTCTGTAGGCTTCTTGTATGTTCATCGGCATCTCTCTCTTTAAGTTAGGGAAGTTTTCCTCCATAATTTTGTTGAAGATGTTTACTGGCCCTTTAAGTTGCAAATCTTCACTCTCATCTATACCTATAATCCTTAGGTTTGGTCTTCTCATTATGTCCTGGATTTCCTGGATGTTTTGGGTTACGCGTTTTTTGCATTTTGCATTTTCTTTGACTGTTGAGTCGATGCTTTCTATGGAATCTTCAGCACCTGAGATTCTTTCTTCCATCTCTTGTATTCTATTGTTGATGTTTGCATCTATGACTCCTGATTTCTTCCCAAGGTTTTCTATCTCCAAAGTTGTCTCCCTTTGTGATTTCTTAGTTGTTTCTACTTCCTTTTTTAGTTCCTGGATGGATTTGCTGAGATCCTTCACTTGTTTGTTTGTATTTTCCTGTATTTCTTTAAGGTATTTTTGCATTACCTCTTTCAGGATTTCTTCCTGATGACCCACGTTCTCCTGCATTTCTCTGAGCGATTTTTGTGTTTCCTCCTCATGGGATTCCATCTGTTGAGCCATCGTCTCCTGCATTTCTTTAAGCAGTTCTCGTGTTTCCTTTGTAAGGGCATCTAACCGTTGATTCATTTCTTTAAGCAATTTTTGTGTTGCCTCCTTATGGGCATCCGTCTGTTGACCCATATTCTTCTGCATTTCTTTATGCAAATTTTGTGATTCCTTTGTGAGTGCATCTACCCGTTGATTCATCTCGTTAAGCGATTTTTGTGTTGTCTCCTTGTGCGCCTCCATCTTTTGATCCATGTTCTCCCGCATTTCTCTAAGCGATTTTTGTGTTTCCTTTGTAAGGGCTTCTAACCGTTGATTCATGGTCTCCTGTAACTCTTTATGAGATTTATTTGTGTCCTTCTTGTGATCCTCTAATAGCATCATGAGAAGTGATTTTAAATCCAGATCTTGTCTTTCGGGTGTGGTGGGGTATCCAGGACTTGCTGCTGTTGGAGAGTTGGGTTTGGATGGTCCCACATTACTTTGATTACTGTTAGTAACATTCCTACGTTTGCCTTTTGCCATCTGGATACCTCTGGTGTTAGTTGGTCCTGCTGCCACTGGCTGTTGGTTGGACCTCCTGTGAGCCTGCAAAGCTATTTCTGCCCCCCCTGGATTACCAGGATTCCCCTGGCACCGATTTCTGGGGCCTGCCTGCTCCTGAGTGACTTTGGAGCCCTAATGTGCTTTGCCCCAAGTGATCTTATATTGGGGAGGCCTTGCACATCTAAAGGCTCAGCCTAGTGGATTCCTGGAGCCGAGGTCGCCAAAGGGAGGCTGGCAGGCTCCTGCCCTGTGCAGGGGTGTGTGATCTCTCCTGGGGGGGGGAGGGGGCGTCCCTCTGCCAGGCAGAAGTCCCACAGCAGATCTGGCGCGCTGGTCACTGCAGATCAGCCCAGCACCTGGGAGCAGGTTACACACAAGCTGCCTGAAACCGAAGCGATATTATGCCTGTCTGTCTCTGAGCCTGGCGGTCCCAACTACCTGGTCACTGGAGCAAAGATGGCGGAGGGCAGTCTCCGTGGCGCCGCTCACCCTGTGGTCACGATGGCCCGCTGATCTGGCACCCAGACGACCACAGTGCCAACCCGCCCTCGGGCACAGACGGAAGCCCCAACAGGCCGTGTCCCAAGTGATGTTATATCGGGGGGAGAGCCTGGGTACCGGTCTCTCCAGCGCAGTCCGCGGGAACAGAGGTCGCGGAAGGGAAGCTGGCGGGCTCCCTCCCTGCGTGGGGTCCCTCCACCAGGCAGAAGGTCCCACCGCGGAACTGGCGCGCTGGTTACTGCAGATCAGCCCAGCACCTGGGAGCAGGTTACACACAAGCTGCCTGAAACCGAAGCGCTATTATGCCTGTCTGTCTCTGAGCCTGGCGGTCCCAACTACCTGGTCACTGGAGCAAAGATGGCGGAGGGCCGACAAGGGTCTTTACAAAGAAAAGAAGTTTATTTTTGTTCATGTTTCTGGAGGTTGTAACAAACAATTTTACTATGTCTGGTGATAGTTTCTTTGCTAACCCTACGACAGTAGAGGATATCACATGGCAAAATACAGAAAGTACACCTGTGCTCATCTTTTAGAGTCCACTACAAATAGGAAGAGTTCAATGATACGCATGCATGCTGATTGATGTAGTACATATCATCTTGATAATACATAGAAAAATTGGAATACTTGCTGTGTTACATTATACCCTGGAAGTTTTAGATCTCTTGAACAGAAAGAACATAATATTTTAATATTTAAATAGATTAATTGTTGAGAAGACAAAAAAACAATATTCAGTGCTGAAAGTTGTACTATTAAGGTCAAATTTTGCAAAGAATAGGTCATCAGAGATGATATTTTACCTCCTTGTAATTTTTTATTTTTCTCATGTAAAACAGGAATACTCTTAATTTTATGGGTATACATGTTTTCTTGATCTACTTTTAATGCACAATAAAAGTATCTCCTACATTCTTCACTTTTAATGGCTAGATATAGATATAATATTTTGAGGGTCCAATGGAGTCTTCATGAAAAAGGCCTAACATAGAGTGAGATTTTTAATGTCAGGAAAGGATATTTCATGATGCATGGTGCTGAAGGATATTGTCCACTCATCAATATAACAAAAAGGAAAATGAAAAATGGATTTTTGAATGAGATCAGCAACTTAGATAGAGGTTCCTAGGAATTTTTCTTGCTTTGTCTTCATATTAGGCATACACACACACACACACACACACACACACACACACACACATACACACACAGACACACACATATACACATGCTGTAGAAATCTCTGTAATCTCTTCGCGTAATGTCTTCAGTCTATGCAGTTTTAAGATACAGTTAACTGTATAAGTTATCCTTTATCATATCATAAAGAACTCTAAGCACAGTAACTTAAACGTCAACCTAATTGCTTATGGTATCTGTTAGATGACAATCTTGGATGCTTTCAGATAGATTTTATTTTCTAGTTCTTGATTGGAATCACTCATATGTTTGTAATTAGATTTTAGACCAGGTTAATACAACTATAGCTGAGATTAGTAATCTGTGTCCATTTGCTCTCTTACTCTACAGCAATCCTGATTATTCATATAATGGTTGCAAGTATCCAGAAGAATGAATGGATGTTCCCAAAGTCTTTTTTTTAAATTTATTTTCTAAGTTCTTTTATTTACATTCCAAATCATTTCCCCTTTCCCGTATCCTCCCTCCCCGATAATCCCATATGCCCCCTTCCTTCCCTCTTTTCCCCATTCAACCTCCTCTCGCTTCTCTGTACTGGCATTTCTCTATATCCAGTCTTTCCAGGACCAGGGGTCTCTCCTTCCATCTTCTTGGAAATCTATTGATATTCGAATTGTGTCTAGGGTATTCCGAGATTCTGGGTTAATATCCCTTTAACAGTGCTTGCATACCATGTGTGTTCTTTTGTGATTGGGTTACCTCACTAAGGATGACTTTTTCAAGTTTGACCATTTGCCTAGGAATTTCATGAATTCATTATTTTTAATTGCAGAGTAGTATTCCATTATGTAAATATACCACATCTCCTGAATCCATCCCTCCGTTGAGGGACATCTGGGTTCTTTCCAGCTTCTGGCTATTATAAATAAGGCTTCTATGAACATAGTGGAGCATGTGTCCTTATTGCATGCTGGGGAAGCCTCTGGGTATATGCCCAGGAGTAGTATAACAGGATCCTCTGGGAATGTCATCCAAGTTTTCTGAGGAAACGCCAGACAGTTTTCCAGAGTGGTTGTACCAGCTTGCAATCCCACCAGCAGTGGAGGAGTGCTCTTCTTTCTCCACATCCTTGCCAACAACTGCTGTCTCCTGTGTTTTTTATCTTAGCCGTTCTGACTGGTGTGAGATGGATTTACATTTCCCTAATGACTAAGGATGATGAACATTCTTTAGGTGCTTCTCAGTCATTAGATATTCTTCAGGTGAGAACTCTTTGTGTAGCTCTGTACCCCATTTTTTAATAGGGTTACTTGCCTCTCTGGAGTTTAACTTCTTGAGTTCTTTGTATATATTGGATATTAGCCCTCTGTCGGATGTAAGGTTGGCAAAGATCATTTCCCAGTTAGTTGTTTGCCGTGTTGTCCTTTTGACAATGTCTTTTGTCTTAAAGAAACTTTGTAATTTTATGAGATCCCATTTGTCAATTCTTGATCTTAGAGCATAAACTATTGGAGTTCTGTTCAGGAAATTCTCCCCTGTGCCCATATGTTCAAGGTTCTTCCCTAATTTCCTTTCTATTAGTTTCAGTGTGTCTGGTTTTATGTGGAGGTCCTTGATCCACTTGGAATTGAGCTTAGTACAAGGAGATAAGAACGGATCAATTTGCATTCTTCTGCATGTTGACCTCCAGTTGAACCAGCACCATTTGTTGAAAAGGCTATCTTTTTGGAAGAAGACCTCAGAAGATGGAAAAAATCTTCCATGATCATGGATTGGCAGGATTAATATAGTAAAAATGACCATCTTGCCAAAAGCCATATACAGATTCAATGCAATCCCCATCAAAATCCCAACTCAATTCTTCATAGAGTTAAAAAGAGCAATTCAAAAATTCATCTGGAATAACAGAAAATCCAGGATAGCTAAAACTATTCTCAAGAGTAAAAGAACTTCTGGGGGAAACAGTATCCCGGACCTCAAGCTGTACTACAGAGCAATAGTGTTAAAAACTGCATGGTATTGGTACAGTGACAGGCATGTAGATCAATGGAACAGAATTGAAGACCCAGAAATGAATTCACACTCCTATGGTCTCAAAGTCTTTTAAGAGCAAGTTTCAGAATAATTAATATTTAATAATTAAAATCATAATCATATCATAAAGTAATAATACTCAATGTAAAAGATATCAAGAATTGGACATAGATTTCTCAATCTACCATACTCTTTTTTAAGTAGTTATTTGCTTTTTGAATGAATTCTTATATGCACAAAAATTTTTTCTTCAATTATATAAACAAATACACATCTATAACATATATACATATGTAAAATAAAGTGTATTTTTGAGTTTGTTTTTAATAATATTAAATTATTTTATTAATTTACATTCCAAAAGTTACCTTCTTCCCATTCTCCCCTCCCTGAGCCCTTCACCTGATTCCCCTAGCCTCTGAGAGGGTGCTGCTCAATCTGCTCATCTACCCCCACCTCAACAACACCACCATCTCTCCTCCCTGGGGCATAAAGTTTCTACAGGACAAATCACGTTCTCTCCCACTGAGGTCATGCAAGGCAATCCTGTGCTAAACATATTCCTGGGGCATTGAACTAGCCCATGTACACTCCTTGGTTTTTGGCATAGTCTCTGGGAGCTCTGAGGGTTTGAGTTAGTTGATTGACACTGTTGTTCTTCCTATGGGGTTGCAATTTCCTTCAACTCCTTCAGTACTTCCTCTAACTCTTTCATGTTGGTCCCTGACCTCAGTTCAATGGCTAATTGTAAGTATCTGCATTTGTCTCAGTCAGTTTCTGGCAGAGCCTCTCAGAGGACAGCCATGCTAGACTCATGTATGCACACACAATATGGTTTCAGTAATAGTGTCAGGATTTGTTTTGCATGCATGGGATGAATCCCAAGTTGAGCTGTTCACTGGGTAGCCTTTCTTTCAGTTTCTGCTCCATTTTCGTCCCTGCATTTCCTTTAGACAGAAATAATTCTAGGTTAAAATTTTGAAGATGCGTGTGTGGTCCCCTTCCTCAACTGGGGGCCATGTCTATCTACTAAAGATGGTCTCTTCTGATTCCATCTCCCCACTATTGGGCATTTTGGTTAATGACATCCCCATTCAATTTTGGTAGTCTCTAACATCCCAGGTCTCTGGGACTTTCAAGAGGTTCCTCCTGACTCTTTACCCCCACTGTTATATATGTTGATTCATTCTCCTGGCCCTCTGGGCATCCCTCCTGTCTCTCCCCATACCTGATCCTGCCACTCTTTTCCCCTTCCCCCTCCCCTCTCCCAATTAGTTTCCTCTTTTCCTCTCCCTCCCATGATTATTTTGTTACGCTTTTAAGTGAGTTTCAGATATCCTTACTTGGGCCTTCGTTCTTGTTAAGCTTCCTAAGGTCTGTGAGTTGTATCATGGGTATTCTGAAAATTTTGGCTAATATCCACTTATCAGTGAGTACATACCATGCATCTCCTTTTGGGTCTGAGTTACCACACTGAGGATGATATTTTCTAGTTCCACCCATTTGACTGAAAAATTTATGACATGACGTGCTCATTTATAAACAGTTTTTCATTCCATCTGACACTACTAGTTACATGTATAGTGTGGTTGCTCTTACCCATCTTCATCAGTAGTGGGTTCTATTAAAAAATCAAAAGGTATTGTCAACTGCATGTCTTAAAAACAGCAGAAATTGATTTCTCAGAACTCTATAGACTTGGAAGACTGAAGTCATAGTGCCTGCAAAGCAGTTTGGCTGAGGACCCTCTGCTGAGTTGCAGCTGGGTATCTTCATGTACTATTATATGGCAGATTAGCTCTCTGGAACTCACTTGACAAATGTTGTGGAAAGTATTAAATATGAACAGAAAGTTTCCACACTATGCCGGGCACTGGCAGGCCACATAGCTACAGCGGGGGTGTTCTCATCTAGGCATTGTATCAGAGAGTTATTTCATAGGCTAACTTTGATTGTCACAAGCAAGCATCTAACAAACACACCTTTGAAAAGAAGTTTATTTTGTGCTTGAGAAGGCATGACAGAAGGAGTATGAACCACTTAGTCACATGGTTCCTACAACCAGGAAACAGAGTCATGTGCGCTATTGTTTGGTTCGTTTTTTCCTTTTCATTCAATCTGAGAATTTAGTTCATGGAAAGGCACAGCTTACTTTCAGTGTGAGTCTTCCCACTTCAATTAACCTAATCTATGTAATGCCCCACAGGCATGGCCACATCTTTGCTTCCATTGTGATTCTAAATCTAATCATACTGACGACCAAAATGTCTAGGCATGAATTATGCTCTTCAGCGTTCTCAAAAGTTAATCACTTCCTAAATCTTCTATCTCTATGTAGAGGGAGTCTCACCATTTTTATCCTGGGCAACCCAAATATTTCATCTATATTGGGCTGTTAACATTAATTCTTTCACTTAGTTTTAAGAAAGTTTCATGAGTACATCACTTTTCTGATGCTTATTCCCAGTTTGAAGATACAGAAAATAAATTCTAAATATTTCCTAATTTCACTCAAAAATGAATCACAGAACTAGAGAGGCAAGTACGTCTATGCCTGAGTACAAGCAGTTTCCTAAACTTCAGAGCTAATGACCTTTGAACCCAGTGATTATAAGCTGTAGGGATCTGCCTCGTTCACTGCAGTATGGTGAGCAACAACATTGCCTACTTGGTGCCAATGACCAAAACCCAAGTTCACAAAAAACAAACAAACAAACAAACAAACAAAAAAATACACCAAAATTATCACCAACATTGTCAAATATCCCCATAAGAGAGAAGACTCTATAAGACTCTATTCATCTCTGATAAGGAACTACTATTCTAAGTCACGTTTCTAATTAATTCTCAGGATTGTCTATGCACTGAGGAAACTTCCTATTAGAACCAGTCCAGAAGATGTTTGAAGACTAAAGAGACAATTTAGTAGGAGAGAATCAGAGCCAGAAGACAGTGCAGGCTTGTATCACCAGTCCAGCAGGCTTCTACAAAAACTTACTATTCAGAATTTATCATTTTCTCTGGAGATCCTGTCAACTTATTATGAGCTCACTACCTATAACCTTTCACAGGTTTTCAATCAATGAGAAGCAGTCAACCCCTAGCACTTGAAAAGAAAAAACCTAAACCAGTCTAAAGAAAAAGCTCCAAGTTGGAATGTCTGCCATTGGTGGTAGGGAGCTAAATATTTCATCCTAATAAAATAAACATAGATCTTTCTCATCATGAAAAATACATAAAATGTTTAAACATGTTAATTATTAAGTCAATATTGATTCATATTGGATGAGGCATTAAGGGGGAAATTGGCTAATGTATTTAATATCTCTTCCACAGTTGACTAGTATCAGAATTCATCATATCTAACCACCAATAATCATAAAAGTGGCAGGAAATATTTATGATCAGGGGTGAGTGAGTATCAGTCAGGAACTGACAAAGGATAGAAAAAATATGAGGATTCAAAGGAGAGAGAGCCTTTCAATTGTCACAGCCCATCCTCAAAAACCAGACATAAATCATTGTACTAAGTCATATTATCAAAGTTTGATGAACCTTTGATATTGGGACAGTTATTGAATATCATTTGGACCTAGTTTCCTTCTTTAAAATGAATAAGATGATAAATGAATTATATAGGTAGAGAGAATATGAAACAAGGGTTTTTAAATCTCAGATTTGAATTTCAACTCAAATTCAAAGTATTTGAATTTAGTGGTAGGCTCGAATGGCTTGCCTACAAATGGGATGGTGTTGTTTAGGTTTTTCACCTCATTTTATGATTTAGTTTTATTTCACTAATATACTTCAAATTTCTTAAGCATAAAGTTTTATTTTCTCTTATCCTTCCTATTAGGTCCTGAAAATAGATGGATTTAGTCATGTAATCCTATATTCTGGGGGCCAGATGGATGGCTACTCTGTGGTTCAGAGAGAGGGCTGCTCTTGCAAAGTACCTGGGTTTGATTCACAGCACCAGTACCAGGCAGCTCACAACCAGTGCAGGGGACCTGACATCCTCTTTTGTTGTAAGGAGTTAATAGTTACCTTCTCATGGTATATATACAAGTTCTATCTATCATCTATCTATCTATCTGTCTGTCTGTCTGTCTGTCTGTCTATCTATCTATCTATCTATCATATATCATATATCATATACCTATCATCTATTTCTATTTCTCTCAATCTGTCACACACACACACAACACACACACACATGCACACACACATATTCCTAAAGAAAACTCAAAATATGGCTTGACAAACTTTATTATAGTATAATAGAAAATAATTAGAAAAGTCAGGATCTGAATAGACTTGGGTCAGGTTTCTTTACTCTACGTCACAATTTATCCACCCAACAGATCATTTAGGGTTATAAGCTAATGTGATAATGTGAAGTATAAGAACATAGAACATAGGAATTCTGTCTTAGTCAGTGTTCTACTGTTGTGAAGAGACACTATCACCACAGCAACTCTTATAAAGAAAAACATTTAATTAGGGCTTGCTTACAGTATCAAAGGTATACTCTATTGTGATCATAGTGGGAAGTGTGGTGGCACACATAGAGACATGGTACTAAAGAGCCCTTGGAAGTTCTACATCCATGTCTACAGGCATCAAAAAGAGAGACACCACTGAATCAGGTTTGGGATTCTGAAATTTCAAAGCTCATCCTCAGAGAAACACTTTCTCCAAGAAAACCACACCTCCTAATCCCTTTTGGTGGTGCAACTAAATTTTCCCTTCTGTCTTTTCATTTTTTAGTTTCCTCTCAAACAATATATCCCAACAACATCCTGATCTCTGTCCACTCTTTCCAGGCCTTGTCCCCACCTCCTTTCTCCACAATATCCACTGTTTCTGTTTCTTTAAAGAAAAGATCAGACCTCCATAGTATGGCAACCAAATATGGCATAAAGAACCCAGAAAGACAAATATGTATGTGCTCACTTATAATTGGACATTGACTCTCAAATAAATGAAAGTCATGTTACAATTCACAAACTCATAAAGGTTAAGTAGCATTGGGGAACACATGGATCTCTCTGGGGAAAAAGAAATAAAATAGATTTTTCAGGGTGACTGGGGCCAGGAGGAGACATAAATAAGAGGAATCAGGTAGAGAGGGAGAGATGGACAGATGGAGTACAGGAAAAACAACTCGTGTTTGGAAACGATGTAGAAATCAAGTGCAGTAGAAACTACCTGGAACATAAGAAGGTGAACCTAGTAAGGATTCCTAATAATAGAGGATGAGGAGTATGAACTAGTCATCTTCTGTAACCAGGCAAGGCTACCAGCAGTGGGACTGGAACACTAAGCGCTTGTGAGAGCGGCCAGGCAATGACTTGTCTAAGGTGAGGCCCATGCTATGAGTTGGAGTTCATGCCCACGAACTGGAAAATGGATAGTCCATAGACCTAGAATAGGAACAAACATGACTGGTAAAAAATAAACAAACAAATAAATTACTTAATTAAATGTCTATGAAATTATCCCTAATGATAATATGCTATTCTTATAGAGAGATTTCATCTAACAAGTAATGAGAGCAGATACAGAGACCCACAGCCAAACTTTAGGTGGATCATAGAAGAGGGGGAGGAAGACCGATACCATGAGAACTTGGCCAAGGGAATGGCATAAGCAGGGCTCACAAGGGCTCATAGAGACTGAAGTGGCAGTCACAGAGTTTGCGTGGGTCTATCCTAGGTCCTCTGGAAATATGTTGTGGTTGTTTAGGTTGAGGTTTTTGTGGGATTCCTAACAGTGGGAATGGGGGAGGGTGTCTTTTACTGTTTTGCCTGCTCTTTTTGGCACACTTTTCTTCCTACTGAGATAATTTGCCCTTGATATGAGATGGGGGTTTATGCCTAGTCTTATTGCATCTTGTTATGCTGTAGTACTACACCTTAATGACCAAGTAGTCAAATATATGAGCCTAAGAGGGTCATTCCTATTCAAAACACTACAAGATCCTTGATGTCTCTTGGAAGTTACCCTTTTATAAATGTCTAAAAAGCTAAACAGCTGGAAAACATTCAATAGTATATAAATACTGTTAGTTTTTGTAAATCACGAACTTGTAAATAACTGACATTAACTTTTAATATTATTGTCTGTGGACAAGTACAGATTCATTCTAACCAGATTATTCCATCCTTGGCCAATGGTGATGAAATATCTCATTGTACCTTCAAGTTGTTACAATTTTCCAGAGCATTTAAAGATGGGGAGAGAAGCTTTTTCTTTTTAATGTGAAAACATGGTTGAGAAGAGTTATTTGAAACCTACTTCTGCTAATGCAAAAAAGTCCATTAAACTCTGAAACTGAGGCTAAATTTCCTTACCAACAAGAAAATAACTCAAAACAACTAGGCCACTATATTACTTTAAAATAAGTGAATAAGTAGTAATGTGAAAATACACAAATGCACGTTTCTAATTTGTTTATAATAAATATATAATATTGGTTCCGGCATCAGGGCAGTTGGGACCTCCAGGCTCAAGGACAGACAGGCATAATATCACTTGGGTCTCAGGCAGCTTGTGTGTACCCTGCTCCCAAGAGCTGTGCAGGTCTGCAGTAACCGACGTGCCAGCTCTGCTGTGGAACTTCTGCCCTGCAGACGGACCTCCCCCTCCCCCCACCTCTGGGAGAGATCACACACCCCTGCACAGGGCAGGAGCCTACCAGCCTCCCTTTGGCGACCTCTGCTCCAGGAATCCACTAGGCTGAGCCTTTGGATGTGCAAGGCCTCCCCAATATAAGATCACTTGGGGCAAGGCACATTAGGGCTCCAAAGTCACTCAGGAGCAGGCAGACCCCAGAAATCGGTGCCAGGGGAATCCTGGTAATCCAGGGGGGTCAGAAATAGCTTTGCAGGCTCACAGGAGGTCCAACTATCAGCCAGTGACAGCAGGACCAACTAACACCAGAGGTAACCAGATGGCAAAAGGCAAACGTAGGAACGTTACTAACAGAAATCAAAGTAATATGGCACCATCTGAACCCAATGCTCCAACAGCAGCAAGTCCTGGATACCCCACCACACCCAAAAGACAAGATCTGGATTTAAAATCACTTCTCATGATGCTATTAGAGGATTTCAAGAAGGACACAAATAGATCTCATAAAGAATTACAGGAGATCATGAATCAACGGTTAGAAGCCTTTACAAAGGAAACACAAAAATCGCTTAGAGAAATGCAGGAGAACATGGATCAACAGATGGAGGCCCACAAGGAGACAACACAAAAATTGCTTAAAGAAATGAATCAACGAATAGATGCCCTTACAAAGGAAACACGAGAATTGCTTAAAGAAATGCAGGAGACGATGGATCAATAGATGGAAGCCCATGAGGAGGAAACACAAAAATCACTTAGAGAAATACAGGAGAATTTGGGTCAACAGGCAGAAATCCTGAAAGAGGAAATGCAAAAATACCTTAAAGAAATATAGAAAAATACAAACAAACAAGAGAAGGATCTCAGCAAATCCATTCAGGATCTAAAAAAGGAAGTAGAAACAACTAAGAAATCACAAAGGGAGACAACTTTGGAGATAGAAAACCTTGGGAAGAAATCAGGAGTCAAAGATAACATCAACAATAGAATACAAGAGATGGAAGAAAGAATCTCAGGTGCTGAAGATACCATAGAAAGCAGTGATTCAACAGTGAAAGAAAATGCAAAATGCAAAAAAAAATGTAACCCAAAACATCCAGGAAATCCAGGACACAATGAGAAGACCAAACCTAAGGGTTATAGGTATAGATGACAGTGAAGATTAGCAACTTAAAGGGCTAGTAAATATCTTCAACAAAATTATGGAGGAAAACTTCCCTAACCTAAAGAGAGAGATGCCGATGAACGTACAAGAAATCTACAGAACTCCAAACAGACTGGACCAGAACAGAAATACCTCCCGTAATGTAATAATCAAAACATCAAATGTACTAAACAAAGAAAGAATATTAAAAGCAGTAAGAGAAAAAGGCCAAGTAACATAAAAAAGAAGACCTATCCGAATCACATCAGACTTCTCACCAGAGACTATGAAAGCCAGAAGATCCTGGGCAGAGCTCATGCAAACACTAAGAGAACACAAATGTCAGCCTAGACTACTATACCCAGCAAAACTCTCAATCACAATAGATGGAGAGACCAAGATATTCCATGGTAAAGCCAAATTTTCACAGTATCTTTCCAGAAACCCAGCCCTGCAAAGGATATGAGGTGGAAATAGACAATACAAGGAGAGAAACTACACCCTGGCAAAAATGAGATAGTAACCTTCTTTCATCAAACCCAAAAGTAGATAACCACTCAAGCAAAAAGATAGCGTCAAGAAGAGCAGGTGGCAATAATCACTATTCCTTAATCTCCCTTAATATCAATGGTCTCAATTCCCCAATAAAAAGACATAGACTACCAGACTTGGTACATAACCAGGATCCAGCATTTTGCTGCGCGCAGGAAACGCACCTCAGTGTCAAAGACAAACACTACCTCAGTGTAAAAGGCTGGAAAACAATTTTACAAGCAAATGGTCCCAGAAAAAGAGCTGGAGTAGCCATCCTAATATCAGATAAAATTGACTTTCAACCTAAATTCATCAAAAAAGACACAGAAGGACACTACATATTGGTCAAAGGAAAAATCCACCAAGAAAAACTCTCAATTCTGAATATCTATGCTCCAAATGAATGGGCACCCTCATTCATAAAAGAAACTTTACCTAAGCTCAAAGCACACATCGCACCCCACACAATAATAGTGGGTCACTTCAACAGCCTGCTCTCTGAAATGGATCACTCAGGAAAGCAGAAACTAAACAGGGGCACAGAAAATCTAATTGAAGCCTTGGACCAAATGGAACTAACAGATATATATAGAACATTTCATCCAAGAGGAAAAGAATGCACCTTATCTCAGCACGTCATGGTACCTTCTCCAAAATCGACCATATAATTGGTCACAAATCAGACCTCAACAGTTATAAGAAGATCGAACTAATCCGATGCCACCTATCAGATCACTATGGAATAAGGGCGGTCTTCAATGGCAACAAAAACAACAGAAAACCCACATACACATGGAGGCCGAACAATGCTCTACTCAATGATAACTTTGTCAAGGAGGAAATAAAGAAAGAAATCAAAGACTTTTTAAAATTTAATGAAAATGAAGGTACAACATACACTAATTAATGGGAAACAATGAAAGTGGTGCTAAGAGGAAAATTCATAGCCCTGAGTGCCACCAAAAAGAAATGGGAGACAGGATACTCTAGCAGCTTAATGGCATACCTGAAAGCCCTGGAACAAATAGAAGCAAATACACTGAAGAGGAGTAGAAGTCAGGAAATCATCAAACTCAGGGCTGAAATCAATCAAGTAGAAACAAATAAAACCATACAAAGAATCAACAAAACTATGAGTTGTTTCTTTGAGAAAATCAACAAGATAGATAAGCCCTTAGCCAAACTAGCCAGAGGGCACAGAGACAGTATCCAAATTAACAAAATCAGAAACAAAAAGAAAGCGATAACAACAGAAACTGAGGAAATTCAAAAAATCATCAGATCCTACTACAAAAGCCTGTATTGAACACAACTAGAAAATCTCAAGGAAAAGGAAAATTTCCTTGACAGATACCAAATACCAAAAATAAATCAGGATTAAACAGACCATCTAAACCGTCCTATAACCCCTGAAGAAATAGACGCCATCATTGCAAGGCTTCCAATCAAAAAAAGCACAGGTCCAGATAGTTTGATTGCAGAATTCTATCAGACCTTCAAAGAAGACCTAACACCAATACTCTTCAAACTATTCCACAAAATAGAAACATAAGGAACACTACCCAACTTGTTCTATGAAGCCACAATTATACTACTACCAAAATCACACAAAGATCCTACAAAGAAAGAGAATCTCAGGCCAATCTCTCATGAATATCGATGCAAAGATACTCAATAAAATTCTTGCCAACCGAATCCAAGAACACATCAAAATGATCATTCACCACGATCAAGTAGGTTTCTTCCCAGGGATGCAGGGATGGTTCAATATAAGGAAGTCCATCAATGTAATCCATTACATAAACAATCTCAAAGAAAAAAAAACACATGGTCATTTCACTAGAAGTTGAGAAAGAATTTTACAAAATTCAGCATCCTTTCAGGTAAAGGTCTTGGAAAGATCAGGATTTCGAGGCCCATATCTAAACATAGTAAAAGCAATTTACAGCAAACTGGTAGCCAACATCAGTCTAAATGGAGAGAAATTTGAAGCAATCCCAATAAAATCAGGGACTAGACAAGGCTGCCCTCTCTCTCCATATCTTTTCAATATAGTACTTGAAGTTCTAGCTAGAGCAATTAGACAACAAAAGGAGGTCAAACGGATACAAATTGGAAAGGAAGAAGTCGAACTATCACTATTTGCAGACGATATGATAGTATACTTAAGCGACCCAAAGAACTCCACCAGAGAACTCCTACAGCTGATAAACAACTTCAGCAAAGTGGCCGGATATAAAATCAACTCAAGCAAGTCAGTAGCCTTCTTATACTAAAAGAATAAGCAGGCTGAGAAAGAAGTAAAAGAAATGATACCCTTCAAGACAGCCACAAACAATATAAAGTATCTTGGTGTGACTCTAACCAAACAAGTGAAAGATCTGTATGATAAGAACTTCAAGTCTCTGAAGAAAGAAATTGAAGAAGACCTCAGAAGATGGAAAAATCTGCCATGCTCATGGATTGGCAGGATTAATATAGTAAAAATGACCATCTTGCCAAAAGCAATATACAGATTCAATGCAATCCCCATCAAAATCCCAACTCAATTCTTCATAGAGTTAGAAAGAGCAATTCAAAAATTCATCTGGAAGAACAGAAAATCCAGGATAGCTAAAACTATTCTCAAGAGTAAAAGAACTTCTGGGGGAATCAATATCCCGAACCTCAAACTGTACTACAGAGCAATAGTGTTAAAAACTGCATGATATTGGTACAGTGACAGGCATGTAGATCAATGAAACAGAATTGAAGACCCAGAAATGAATCCACACTCCTATTTTCGCTTGATCTTTGACAAAGTGCTAAAACCATCCAGTGGAAAAAAGAGCCTTTTCAACAAATGGTGCTGGTTCAACTGGAGGTCAACATGCAGAAGAATGCAAATAATCCATTCTTATCTCCTTGCACTTAGCTCAATTCTAAGTGGATAAAGGACCTCCACATAAAACCAGACACACTGAAGCTAATAGAAAGGAAACTAGGGAAGAACCTTGAACATATGGGCACAGGGGAGAATTTCCTGAATAGAACTCCAATAGCTTATCCTCTAAGATCAAGAATTGACAAATGGGACCCCATTAAATTACAAAGTTTTTGCAAGGCAAAAGACACTGTCAAAAAGACAAAGCGGCAACCAACTAACTGTGAAATGCTCTTTACCAACCCTACATCCGACAGAGGGCTAATATCCAATGTATACAAAGAACTCAATAGTTAAACTCCAGAGAGGCAAGTAACCCTACTAAAAAATGGGGTATAGAGCTAAACAAAGAGTTCTCACCTGAAGAATATCTAATGGCTAAGAAGCACCTAAAGAGATGTTCATCATCCTTAGTCATTAGGGAAATGCAAATCAAAACAACCCTGAGATTCCATCTCACACCAGTCAGAATGACTAAGATCAAAAACACAGGAGACAGCAGTTGTTGGCGAGGATGTGGAGAAAGAGGAACACTCCTCCACTGCTGGTGGGATTGCAAGCTGGTACAACCACTCTGGAAAGCAATCTGGTGGTTCCTCAAAAAACTGGGCATGACACTCCTGGAGGATCCGGCTATACCACTCCTGGGCATATACCCAGATGCTTTACCTGCATGCAATAAAGATACATGCTCCACTATGTTCATAGCAACCTTATTTATAATATCCAGAAGCTGGAAAGAACCCAGATGTCCCTCAATGGAGGAATGGATTCAGAAGATGTGGTATACTTACACAATGGAATACTATTCTGCAATTAAAAACAATGAATTCCTGAAATTTCTAGGCAAATGGTCAGAACTTCAAAATATCATTCTTAGTGAAGTTACCAATCACAAAAGAACACACATGGTATGCAGTCACTGATAAGGGAATATTAACTCAGAATCTAGGAATACCCTAGACACAATTCACATATCAATAGATTTCTAAGATGATGGAAAGAGAGACCCCTGGTCCTGGAAAGACTGGATGTAGGGGAATGCCAAGACAGAGAAGCGAGAGGGGGTTGAATGGGGGAAAGAGGGAGGGAAGGGGGCTTATGTGACTTTCGTGTAGGGAGGAAACGGGAAATGTGAAATGATTTTTTTTAATTATTTTTTTTATTTTTTTTTAATTTACATTCCAAATCATTTCCCCTTTCCCGTTTCCTCCCTCCCCGAAAGTCCCATAAATGATTTTTAATGTAAATAAAAAAAACTTAGAAAATAAAATAAAATTAAAAATAAAGAAAAGCCATTTAAAAAAAAACTTTAAAATAGTATTCTCTTCACAGGGGCTGTTAAAAAAATTAAATATATGATATTATCTCAACCTTACTGATGTTAGATTTTCTTACAGTAGACACATGTACAAATGCAATGGTTCTCCTCCTTCCCAGGAATATCTTTTTGTATCTAGAATAAGTCTTATAATTGATAATATCCTCTAATTAAGGAAGCACTACATGATTATCCATCAACCATAGGTAAATAGACTTCCCAAGGGAACAGTGATGAATACCTTGATTTAGTTATTTTAGAATCAAGTTGTTACTATTAAAACTAAAGAAAAAGCTAAACTAAACTAAACCCAACACATATCAAAACTTCAATGAGTCTTATTTTTTCATTTCTCAGAGAATGTTTCATGTTATATTTTTTTTTCCTATTGCTCTGATAGACACCACGATCACATAATGTGAAAGGGAAGAATTTGTCTTATGTGTCTGGATCACAATTCCTCAATGAGAGAAGTCAAATCATTAACTCAAGAAACATTCTGAAGGAAACATGAAGGAAATAGTCTCACTGGTTTATTCCTCATGACTCATTTACTATCTTGCTTTCTTAT
Source organism: Tokudaia tokunoshimensis (assembly GCA_036184795.1). Classification (NCBI taxonomy): domain Eukaryota; kingdom Metazoa; phylum Chordata; class Mammalia; order Rodentia; family Muridae; genus Tokudaia; species Tokudaia tokunoshimensis. The sequence continues at coordinate 54,148,804 of BTHU01000005.1, read as the reverse complement.
ACAACCCAGGACCACTTGCCTAGTGGTGACAATACCGAAAGTTCGTTTGACATTCGTATGCCAGTTATCAATCAAGATAATTCTTCAAGACATGTCCCTAAGCTAGTCTGAAAAAAACAAACAAACAAACAAATCTTCAGTGAAGTTTCTTCTTCCAAGTTACCCCAACTTGACATAAATTATGCAGCACATTATGTGTGGGGCTTTCCTCTGTTTAGAGATGAGAAAAGTGGTACTCACACAATGATATTTACCAAAAATATTCCTTTGTGGTGCTTTTTAGTATTTGGACAACATTGAAGATAAATGATATACTGGTTATATACCAGGACCCATCGAACTCTGAGACTGAAAACCTCTTCAGAAACATATATTTTGGCTACCAGATGTTACACAGCTGCATTTAAAATTGTTATCTGAGCTTAGAAGAGAAGCAAGGAGAGAATTGCTGAAGCCATGAAAGCATATGACACAGTAAACAGTGCATTTAATTCCATCTTAATGTGAGAGATAGCATGCATTAGATAAATATAATATGATCATTAAAAACAAATTTATGGAAGTTTAGCAACTTTGTCAGGAATGTGTGACTAATAATACAGAGTTGTGAGGCCTCCACAACATATTTCTCCTAATTGGCTAGCATTTAGTTTGGATTATTGACTGTTAAATCAAAATAAAACTTTTCACTTGAGACTTTGCATTTCATTTGTGAGGGATTTGTCTTCATCCACATATGCATATCAGCTGCCCAGTTTGCCCATAAAAAGCCCACTCTAACTGAAGCATAGAATTTCTGTGTCAGAAAAGTTCTTAGAATCCCATTTTCCTTCCAGTTATTTTTTGGTACAAGACGTATCATCTGGTTTTAATTGCAACTATATTTTCTGAATAAGTGTAGTATTACTATATTGGGGGAAATTTGGAAAAGAAATTGACAAAGCATGTCATTTCTGTTTCCTTCATTCTATCATTCACATCCATTTTATTATCAGTATACTTCTTGTTTGTATGCAGTGATAATTGTGGTACATTGGGAAGTCATTTTTAGTCTTTCAGTGTTACTATAGCGTTTTCATGACTTAACTACTTAATAATGTAATACTGTGTTAAACAGTGGCTGTGCTATAAGATACCAAACTATTTCCATTATTGAGATATTTAAGACTGGGATGGTAGAGCCAGTCAGCCAGCATACATGCATTTGAATTTTGTTACTGTGTCTCATCTGCTTCACTTTCTGGTAGACCAGAAATGATTTTACTATTCAACAAAGTAGAACTTTTGAGAGATAAATCAACTAAGCTATATTCAGTATGTGGAACAGACTCAGGGCGGGCAGTTCATTTTAAAGATAAATATGAATATTATGGTATATTTCCCTAAACTGTTGGAGCCAGGTCTCAGAGAATTCACAAGCAATATTCATATGATCACAAATGGTGGCAAAGACCCCTTTTTCATGTTATTAAAGTCAAATAATATCTTTAGGTTACTTTACTTAGGGATTAAATGCTAATATTGTACTATTGTACATATAGAGAGAGCTGCAAGTAAAGAGTTCAAGAAAGGCAGAAGGTAGAAAAAACAGACTTTAAAGACCCAGAAATGAACCCACACACCTATGGTCACTTGATCTTTGACAAAGGAGCTAAAACCATCCAGTGGAAAAAAGATAGCCTTTTCAACAAATGGTGCTGGTTCAACTGGAGGTCAACATGCAGAAGAATGCAAATTGATCCATTCTTATCTCCTGCACTAAGCTCAATTCCAAGTGGATCAAGGACCTCCACATAAAACCAGACACACTGAAACTAATAGAAAAGAAACTAGGGAAGAGCCTTGAACACATGGACACAGGGGAAAATTACATGAACAGAACACCAATAGCTTATGCTCTAAGATCAAGAATTGACAAATGGGACCTCATAAAATTACAAAGTATCTGTAAGGCAAAGGACACTGTCAAAAGGACAAAGTGGCAGCCAACAAACTGGGAAAAGATCGTTACCAACCCTACATCCAACAGAGGGATAATATCCAATATATACAAAGAACTCAAGAAGTTAGACTCCAGAGAGCCAAATAACCCGATTAAAAATGTGGTACAGAGCTAAACAAACAGTTCTCACCTAAAGAATGTCTAATGACTGAGAAGCACCTAAAGAAATGTTCAACATCCTTAGTTATTAGGGAAATGCTAATCAAAACAACCCTGAGATTCCACCTCACACCAGTCAGAATGGCTAAGATAAAACACAGGAGACAGCAGGTGTTGGCGAGGATGTGGAGAAAGAGGAACACTCCTCCACTGCTGGTGGGATTGCAAGCTGGTACAACCACTCTGGAAAGCATTCTGGAGGTTCCTCAGAAAACTGGGCATGACACTCCCAGAGGATCCTGTTATACCACTCCTGGGCATATACCCAGAGGCTTCCCCGACATGCAATAAGGACACATGCTCCACTATGTTTATAGCAGCCTTATTTATAATAGCCAGAAGCTTTAAAGAACCCAGATGTCCCTCAATGGAGGAAAGGATATAGAAGATGTGGTATATTTACACAATGGAATACCACTCTGCAATTAAAAACAATGAATTCACGAAATTCTTAGGCAAATGGTCAGAACTGGAAAATATCATCCTTAATGATGTAACCCAATCACAAAAGAACATACATGGTATGCAGTCACTGATAAAGGGATATTAACCCAGAAACTCAGAATACTCAAGACACAATTCACATATCAATTGATTTCCAAGAAGATGGAAGGAGAGACCCCTGGTCCTGGAAAGACTGGATGTAGGGGAATACCAGGACAGAGAAGAGAGAGGGGATTGATTGTGGAACAGGGGGAGGGAAGAGGGCTTATAGGACTTTCAGGGAGGGAGGAACCGGGAAAGGGGAAATCATTGGGAATGTAAATAATAAAAAATATAGAAAATAAAAAATTATAGAAAAAAATGACAGGCTACATATACTGGCTGCATACTTACTGTGGTCACCATACTTCTGATGCTCTTAACGATGATTTGGAAAGAAATAATTTGCAAAAACATGAGGAATCCCAGGTTTCACATCGTCCTATGAAAATCTATCATGTACTGTTACAGTTATAGGCTGGGGACTTAAGAAAGATGTTATAAAGCTACCCAGGCAAAATATTCATTAGATTATAGCTACATACTCTCCAAATATTCAAGCTCAAATTGCAAAGGTGTTTCAGAAAAGGGCACACAGTATAGGATAGCTTACTAATGACCTCATTGAAGGAAAGGTTGTGCAAATAGGATATAAATACAAGCATAAGTATAATCCCAACATATATGTAATATATTCATATTCAACAATATTTGGGAATATATGCATATGTGCATATATTATATTTGATTATCTGAGCATATTTATCCCTCAATATAAAATTTTTACTTGCTTATACTTACATTAAACCAAATTATAAAGTTTACTACATACTGGAGGATATATTATATATTGCTTATGTGATGCCCACCTTCAAATGAAATATAGTTACACAGTGTATGATTATATATGCATGTATAAACATGGAAATGCAGAAAGAGAGGGGGGATTAGATAAAACTTTCTTTTTGTGTGTGCATACATGTTTTTGTGTATGAACATTTGTGTGTATGTGTCTTGCATGGGTATGGAGGACAGAGGTCAACTTCTGGTGTTTTTTTGTGAAAATATTCTGAAACATGATCTTTCACTGAACCTGGAGCTCACCAATTAGATAACCAAAGATCAAATTAGTTCTTGCACCTCAAGGCAAGATCACAGGTACACAGCACCATATCTGGACTTTTTATGTGGTTGCTAGGTTGTGAACACTAAGCCTCAAACTTATGAAGTAGGAATTTTACTAACAAAAGTTATCACCCCAGCTCCAATTTTTAATGATTTTATTTTGACTTCTAAAATGCTGTATGCTGACCATGAAAGTACTTTGAAATCTCTTGTCCTCATTCCAGGCCCCAAAATAAGGAACACATTGTTCTAAGGTATCAGATCTGAGAAGTTCTGATGCTGGGAAAGGGCAAGGTATATGTCTTCTCTAGCAAAATGAGAGAATCTAGGCTTGGCTATAAAACACTAGAGGCTGTGAGAAATGGGGCAAACAGAATAAGACTTCACATGCCAAACTATGTCCTCCAAGGCTTCGTTCTCTGATTCTCACTTGTACCGCTGGGGTTCAGTGCTTACTCTGTAGAATATGTTTAAAGTCCGGATTTGATTATTTCTGTGAGGAATGTGGCCCAGAACTCAACATAAATAAGTTCAGTATGTGAGCCTTCTGCCACATCCTGCCTACCCCTTTGTCTTTGTCTCTGGCTTCTTCTCTTCAAACAACTCAACTGAAAGAAGGTAATGCTGTGGAGGCCCGCTCCAGTCCTCCTGCGGACTCATTGCCATCGTCTTGCTTGAAAAAAGTATGTCATAAATATGTTTCCTCAAATGTTGACTTGACCTTAATTACCATCATGTGGCACCCTGGGAGAAAAGGAGATGAATGATGTGGTCTGAAGTTGTAACCTTAGAAAGAAAGGGTTGTAGTTACCGTTGCTGTTCTCGAGCAGCTCTGAATTCCCCAGGTGTTATAGATATAGAGCCTGCAGCAGAGCCGTAGATAAAAGCTCTCTCTGGATGCATCTGCCTGTGAGACAACCTGCGGGCCTTTCCTTCTGACATGTCTTTGTTTCCTGGGCTTGTCTGGATACACATAGAAAAAAATTTGAGGTTCAATGTTACTAGAATTCAAATCATTCCTTAGAAACTTGCTTACTCCATGATAACCAAAAGATTATATGAGTTGAATTGTTTCCTTGAATACCCTGGCCCTCAACATTCTCTGAATAGAAACTGAAAACAAAGAAAAACCCTGTTCCACAGTTCCCCTTACCCTTAGAGTATCCCTGCACATTTCAGGTAGAGAACCATAGGGGCTGCTTGGCTATTAATTGTAATTGTGTGTAGCTGTCATATGAAGATTAGGACTCTATATGCAGTAGTATCTAGCTGTATTACTGAATGACTGAGAAAATAACTGAGTGTCTTGAACATGGGACAAGTCTGAACCACAAATTTTGTTGGCTGATATTAGAGCCAGGTGATTTCTAGGTTATAAGTTGTGGTACAAATAATAAATGATAGGGACAGCTGGATAGTAGCACAGATGGAGTTGACTAAGGAATAAAACACTCCCAATGGGAAAGGAACCAGGTCAGAGCTAGCAGATAGACTAGAAATGCAATTGTATCATGTTAGAGGGTTGTGCCACTTTATGTCATGTACTCACTACAGACGTTTTCCACGGATACTCTGTTACATTTGATCTTGAAGGTAGGAGATGGAGATGGTCAGTCTTCCTTTCTTTCTTCCAAGAAAGAGTAACAGTAAGTGTGTAATAGTGCATTATATCCTTTACATATGCCTATGTATTTCAGTTTCAAAATGACATTTTAAATGACATCCCAGAGATATTTGATTCATATCTTCCTTGCATTTTATCTATGCAACTCCAGTGAATTGATTTACTTCTTTGATCATATTTTTCTCTCATGTTAAATTACACTAAAATAAAGTACCTACCTTATCTTTTGATACATATCAGCCCTTATCAAAACTTGCATCTAAACTAGGAACTCTCAGTTACAGTTAAATGATAGACACTAAATACAATTCTAAATGCTTTGCCTACATTGCTGGTTTTACTCAGAGGAATCACTGAAAGCGCATGTCTTCAGCCCACTGAATGGAGTGAAAAGTAAGAGATTATGCAAGAGACGTTGCATCATTGAGGTTAGATTCATCTTGACCTCATCTTCAAACTTCGACTCTGAATCTCTCATCCTTACTCAGTGAAAACTTATAATTTCATCTATGAAAAACACAAAGCAATAATTGGACAGCTATTTTTAAAGGTTTTGTGGCAGCATAGTTTAGAAATTCTGCACAGGAAATTCTATTCTTAGAAACTGAATGCATATGTACATATAAAAAGAATAAAGACAGCTATAGGAAGAACATTTATTAAAATCTATTTAACATTTTGTTTTCCAGATTAGTTTGAAAGAAAGATTATTTCTTTCACATATCACACAGAGCAATGTGTGATATGTGAGTGTCTAATAGTGCATTATATCCTTTAAATATATCTACTTATTTCAGTTTCAAAATAACCTTTTATGGTGGATTATGTTATCTCTCAGGCTTTTAATATGAATAGAGAAGATTAGACAAAACCATCTTCTAGATTTCTTCCAGATCCATAATTTACATAATGAGATACAAGTGTGTTTAGTAAAGTACTGAAGGTAAACTTTTTGACAAATATTAGTACAGTTTATTCAATAATAACATTAATGGTCTTAACTCCTCAACGGAAAGTATCAGAAAATAAAATCCAACTTTTTGTTGACTCTAAAAATACACAGTTTGCAATAAAACATATACACCATTTTAGGGTAAAAGAATGCATAAATATATTCTAACCAACAGGAATTATGAAACAAGCAAGAGTATTATTCTAATATCTGAAAAAATGAACTTCAAATCTAATATAATCACAACTGATATGGGAGATAGTTTATAGTCATTAAGGGAAAAATATAAGAGAATATTTCACTTCTAACATATGTTACAAAAACAAATCAACAAATTTCAAAAAAAGAAATATTATTAGATTTAAAAACAAAGAAGACTTAACACCAATACTCTTCAAACTGTTCCACAAAATAGAAACAGAAGGAACACTACCCAACTCGTTCTATGAAGCCACAATTACACTAATACCAAAAGCACACAAAGATCCGACAAAGAAAGAGAATCTTAGGCCAATCTCTCTTATGAATATCGATGCAAAAATACTCAATAAAATTCTTGCCAACCGAATCCAAGAACACATCAAAACGATCATTCACCACGATCAAGTAGGCTTCATCCCAGGGATGCAGGGATGGTTCAATATAAGGAAATCCATCAATGTAATCCACTACATAAACAATCTCAAAGAAAAAAACCACATGGTCATCTCATTAGACACTGAGAAAGCATTTGACAAAATTCAGCATCCTTTCATGCTAAAGGTCTTGGAAAGATCAGGAATTCAAGGCCCATATCTAAACATAGAAAAAGCAATTTACAGCAAACCAGTAGCCAGCATCAATCTAAATGGAGAGAAACTTGAAGCAATCCCACTAAAATCAGGGACTAGACAAGGCTGCCCTCTCTCTCCATATCTTTTCAATATAGTACTTGAAGTTCTAGCTAGAGCAATTAGACAACAAAAAGAGGTCAAAGGGATACAAATTGGAAAGGAAGAAGTCAAACTATCACTATTTGCAGACGATATGATAGTATATATAAGCGACCCAAAGAACTCCACCAGAGAACTCCTACAGCTGATAAACGACTTCAGCAAAGTGGCTGGATATAAAATCAACTCAAGCAAGTCAGAAGCCTTCCTATACTCAAAGGATAAGCAGGCTGAGAAAGAAGTAAGAGAAATAATACCCTTCACGATAGCCACAAACCATATTAAGTATCTTGGCGTGACTCTAACCAAACAAGTGAAAGATCTGTATGACAAGAACTTCAAGTCTCTGAAGAAAGAAATTGAAGAAGACCTCAGAAGATGGAAAAATCTGCCATGCTAATGGATTGGCAGGATTAATATAGTAAAAATGAGCATCTTACCAAAAGTCATACACAGATTCAATGCAATCCCCATCAAAATCCCAACTCAATTCTTCATAGAGTTAGAAAGAGCAATTCAAAAATTCATCTGGAATAACAGAAAACCCAGAATAGCTAAAACTATTCTCAAGAGTAAAAGAACCTCTGGGGGAATCAGTATCCCGGACCTCAAGCTGTACTACAGAGCAATAGTGTTAAAAACTGCATGGTATTGGTACAGTAACAGACATGTAGATCAATGGAACAGAATTGAAGACCCAGAAATGAATCCACAATCCTATGGTCACTTGATCTTTGACAAAGGAGCTAAAACCATCCAGTGGAAAAAAGATAGCCTTTTCAACAAATGGTGCTGGCTCAGCTGGAGGTCAACATGCAGAAGAATGCAAATTGACCCATCCTTATCACCTTGCACTAAGCTCAATTCTAAGTGGATCAAAGATCTCCACATAAAACCAGACACACTGAAACTAATAGAAGGGAAACTAGGGAAGAACCTTGAACATATGGGCACAGGGGAGAATTTCCTGAACAGAACTCCAATAGCTTATGCTCTAAGATCAAGAATAGACAAATGGGACCTCATTAAATTACAAAGTTTTTGCAAGGCAAAAGACACTGTCAAAAAGACAAAGCGGCAACCAACTAACTGGGAAATGATCTTTACCAACCTTACATCCGACAGAGGGCTAATATCCAAGATATACAAAGAACTCAAGAAGTTAAACTCCAGAGAGGCAAGTAACCCTATTAAAAAATGGGGTACAGAACTACACAAAGAGTTCTCACCTGAAGAATATCTAATGGCTGAGAAGCACCTAAAGAGATGTTCATCATCCTTAGTCATTAGGGAAATGCAAATCAAAACAACCCTGAGATTCCATCTCACACCAGTCAGGATGGCTAAGATCAAAAACACAGGAGACAGCAGTTGTTGGCGAGGATGTGGAGAAAGAGGAACACTCCTCCACTGCTGGTGGAAATGCAGGCTGGTACAACCACTCTGGAAAGCAGTCTGGCGGTTCCTCAGAAAACTGGGCATGACAGTCCCGGAGGATCCGGCTATACCACTCCTGGGCATATACCCAGAGGCTTTACCTGCATGCAATAAGGACACATGCTCCACTCTGTTCATAGCAGCCTTATTTATAATAGCCAGAAGCTGGAAAGAACCCAGATGTCCCTCAACGGAGGAATGGATTCAGAAGATGTGGTATTGATTTGCATTTCCCTAATGACTAAGGATGATGAACATCTCTTTAGGTGCTTCTCAGCCATTAGATATTCTTCAGGTGAGAACTCTTTGTGGAACTCTGTACCCCATTTTTTAATAGGGTTACTTGCCTCTCTGGAGTTTAACTTCTTGAGTTCTTTGTATATCTTGGATATTAGCCCTCTGTCGGATGTAAGGTTGGTAAAGATCATTTCCCAGTTAGTTGGTTGCCGCTTTGTCTTTTTGACGGTGTCTTTTGCCTTGCAAAAACTTTGTAATTTAATGAGGTCCCATTTGTCTATTCTTGATCTTAGAGTATAAGCTATTGGAGTTCTGTTCAGGAAATTCTCCCCTGTGCCCATATGTTCAAGGTTCTTCCCTAGTTTCCCTTCTATTAGTTTCAGTGTGTCTGGTTTTATGTGGAGATCTTTGATCCACTTAGAATTGAGCTTAGTGCAAGGAGATAAGGATGGGTCAATTTGCATTCTTCTGCATGTTGACCTCCAGCTGAGCCAGCACCATTTGTTGAAAAGGCTATCTTTTTTCCACTGGATGGTTTTAGCTCCTTTGTCAAAGATCAAGTGACCATAGGAGTGTGGATTCATTTCTGGGTCTTCAATTCTGTTCCATTGATCTACATGTCTGTTACTGTACCAATACCATGCAGTTTTTAACACTATTGCTCTGTAGTACAGCTTGAGGTCCGGGATACTGATTCCCCCAGAGGTTCTTTTACTCTTGAGAATAGTTTTAGCTATTCTGGGTTTTCTGTTATTCCAGCCCTGAGATTCCATCTCACACCAGTCAGGATGGCTAAGATCAAAAACACAGGAGACAGCAGTTGTTGGCGAGGATGTGGAGAAAGAGGAACACTCCTCCACTGCTGGTGGAATTGCAGGCTGGTACAACCACTCTGGAAAGCAGTCTGGCGGCTCCTCAGAAAACTGGGCATGACACTTCCGGAGGATCCGGCTATACCACTCCTGGGCATATACCCAGAGACTTTACCTGCATGCAATAAGGACACATGCTCCACTATATTCATAGCAGCCTTATTTATAATAGCCAGAAGCTGGAAAGAACCCAGATGTCCCTCAACGGAGGAATGGATTCAGAAGATGTGGTGTATCTACACAATGGAATACTACTCTGCAATTAAAAACAATGAATTCATGAAATTCCTAGGCAAATGGTCAGAACTTGAAACTATCATCCTTAGTGAAGTAACCCAATCACAAAAGATCACACATGGTATGAAGTCACTGATAAGGGGATATTGACCCAGAATCTCAGAATACCCTAGACACAATCAGCATATCAATAGATTTCTAAAAAGATGGAAGGAGAGACCCCTGGTCCTGGAAAGACTGGATGTAGGGGAACGCCAGGACAGAGTAATGAGAGGGGGTTGAACGGAGAAAAGAGGGAGGGAAGGGGGCTTATGGGACTTTCGGGGAGGGAGGAAACGGGAAAGGGGAAGTGATTTGGAATGTAAATTAAAAAAATAAAATAAAATTAAATTTAAAAAAAAAAAGAAGATGTGGTATATCTACACAATGGAATACTACTCTGCAATTAAAAACAATGAATTCACAAAATTCCTAGGCAAATGGTCAGATCTTGAAAATATCATCCTTAGTGAGGTAACCCAATCACAAAGGAACACACATGGTATGCAGTCACTGATAAGGGGATATTGACCCAGAATCTCAGAATACCCTAGACACAATCCGCATATCAATAGATTTCTAAAAAGATGGAAGGAGAGACCCCTGGTCCTGGAAAGACTGGATGTAGGGGAACGCCAGTACAGAGTAACGAGATGGGGTTGAATGGAGAAAAGAGGGAGGGAAGGGGGCTTATGGGACTTTCGGGGAGGGAGGAAACGGGAAAGGGGAAGTGATTTGGAATGTAAATTAAAAAAATAAAAATAAATAAAAAAAAATAAATTAAAAAAAAAAAACAAAAACAAAACAAAACACAGGTTGTCCACAACATAGTGATAGTGGGTGGTTTCTTTCTTGTTTTATTGAACTAGATTCCATTCCAGAAAAATGCAAATCAACAATTGAACAAAGATTTTTTTTTAAGGTTTTGTGGAAGCATGGTTTAGACATTCTGCGCAGGAAATCCCATTCTTGGAAACTGGATGCATATGTACATATAAAAAGAATAAAGACAGCTATAGGAAGATAATATATTAAAGTCTAACACTTTGTGTTCCAGATTAATTTGAAAGAAAGTTTAGTTACTCCTTTCCTACAGCCCTATGCACATGCATATCTACCAATATTCTCTAAAACCTTTTGGCAAATTCACCCTAACTTCATTTAATTTATACTCATTGAAGGTCACACCTATATTCGCTGTTATTCTTCCTCTGCTGAAGATGGAGTACACAAGTAAAGCATCACCTGTCTTTCAGTTCGTAGTTTTTCCAAAAGAATCCCACAATAACATTGATAAAATATTCCAAATACTTAATTTAAATATTTGATGAAACAGATGTTTCTAATGAGATGTAGGAGAACAATGAAGAAGAGTAATAACAGCTGAGACTATGTAGAATGGGGCACATGGCCTGATCTGCAAAAGCAAGGGGAATGCATCCTCCCAGTATCAATTAAGTACTTATTTTCCCTGATGGGAGGATTCATTCCTAGGACTTGTTTGCTGAATGCTGATAATATGAACTATATTTCTTTTTTTTTCTATATTTTTTTATTTAAAATCGAAATGATTTCCCATTTCCCGTTTCGTCCCTCCCTAAAAGTCCCATAAGCCCCCACCCCTCCCTCTGTTCCCCATTCAAACCCCTCTAGCTTCTCTGTCCTGGTATTCCCTTACATCAAGTATTCCCACAACCAGAGGTCTCTCCTTCCATCTTCTTGGAAATCTATTGATATGTGAACTGCATCTTGGGTATTCCGAGATTCTGGGTTAATATCCCCTTATCAGTGACTGCAAACCATGTGTGTTCTTTTCTGATTGGGTTACCTCACTAAGGATGATATTTTACAGTTCTGACCATTTGCCTAGGAATTTCGTGAGTTCATTGTTTTTATTTTTTTTTATTTTCTAAGTTTTTTTTTATTTACATTCAAAATCATTTCCCTTTTCCCGTTTCCTCCTTCCCTGAAAGTCCCATAAGCCCCTTTCCCTCCCTCTTTTCCCCATTCAACCCCCTCTCGCTTCTCTGTCTTCACATTCCCCTACATCCAGTCTTTCTAGGACCAGGGGTCTCTCTTTCCATCTTCTTGGAAATCTATTGATATGCAAATTGTGTCTAGGGTATTCCAAGATTCTGGGTTAATATCCCCTTATCAGTGACTGCATACCATGTGTGTTCTTTTGTGATTGGGTTACCTCACTAAGGATGATATTTTCAAGTTCTGACCATTTGCCTAGGAATTTTGTGAATTCATTGTTTTTAATTGCAGAGTAGTATTCCATTGTGTAGATATACCACATCTTCTGAATCCATTCCTCCCTTGATGGACAACTGAGTTCTTTCCAGCTTCTGGCTATTATAAATAAGGCTGCTATGAACATAGTGGAGCATGTGTCCTTATTGCATGCAGATTAAGCCTCTGGGTATATGCCCAGGAGTGGTATAGCCGGATCCTCCGGGACTGTCATGGCCAGTTTTCTGAGGAACCGCCAGACTGCTTTCCAGAGTGGTTGTACCAGCTTGCAATTCCACCAGCAGTGGAGGAGTGTTCCTCTTTCTTCACATCCTCGCCAACAACTGCTGTCTCCTGTGTTTTTGATCTTAGCCATTCTGACTAGTGTGAGGTGGAATCACAGGGTTGTTTTGATTTGCATTTCCCTAATGACTAAGGATGATGAACATTCTTTAGGTGCTTCTCAGCCATTAGATATTCTTCAGGTGAGAACTCTTTGTTTAGCTTTGTACCCCATTTTTTAATAGGGTTACTTGCCTCTCTGGAGTTTAACTTCTTGAGTTCTTTGTATATCTTGGATATTAGCCCTCTGTCAGGTGTAGGGTTGGTAAAGAGCATTTCCCAGTTAGTTGGTTTGCTGCTTTGTCTTTTTGACAGTGTCTTTTGCCTTGCATAAACTTTGTAATTTAATGAAGTCCCATTTGTCAATTTTTGATCTTAGAGCATAAGCTATTAGAGTTCTATTCAGGAAATTCTCCCTTGTGCCCATTATGTTCAAGGTTCTTCCCTAGTTTCCTTTCCATTAGTTTCAGTGTGTCTGGTTTTATGTGGAGGTCCTTGATCCTCTTGGAATTGAGCTTAGTGCACGGAGATAAACATGGGAAAATTTGCATTCTTCCACATGTTGACCTCCAGTTGAGCCAGCACCATTTGTTGAAAAGGCTATCTTTTTTCCACTGGAAGGACTTAGCTCCTTTGTCAAAGATCAAGTGACCACAGGAGTGTGGATTCATTTCTGGGTCTTCAATTCATGGTTTTTGAATGCAGAGTAGTATTCCATTGTGTAAATATACCACATCTTCTGAATCCATTCCTCCGTTGAGGGACATCTGGATTCTTTTCAGCTTCTGGCTATTATAAATAAGGCTGCTATGAATATAGTGGAGCATGTGTCCTTATTGCATGCCAGGGAAGCCTCTGGGTATATGCCCAGGAATGGTATAGCAGGATCCTCTGGGAGTGTCATGCCCAGTTTTCTGAGGAACCGCCAGACTGCTTTCCAGATTGGTTGTACCAGCTTGCAATTCCACCAGCAGTGGAGGAGTGTTCCTCTTTCTCCACATCCTCGCCAACACCTACTGTCTCTTGTGTTTTTGATCTTAGCCATTCTGACTGGTGTGAGATGGAATCTCAGGGTTGTTTTGATTTGCATTTCCCTAATGACTATGGTGTAGAACATCTCTTTAGGTGCTTCTCAGCCATTAGATATTCTTCAGGTGAGAACTGTTTGTTTACCTCTGTACCACATTTTTTAATAGGGTTATTTGGCTCACTGTAGTCTAACTTCTTGAGTTCTTTGTATATATTGGATATTAGCCTTCTTTCAGATGTGGAGTTGGTATAGATCTTTTGCCAGTTTGTTGGTTGCCGCTTCATCCTTTTGACAGTGTCCTTTGCCTTATAGAAACTTTGCAATTTAATGAGGTCCCATTTATAAAATCTTGATCTTAGAGCATAAGGTATAGATGTTCTGTTTAGGAAATTTTCCCCTGTGTCCAATTATTCAAGGTTCTTCCCTAGTTTCTTTTCTATTAGTTTCAGTGTGTCTGGTTTTATGTGGAGGTCCTTGATCCACTTGGAATTGAGCTTAGTGCAAGGAGATAAGAATGGATCAATTTGCTTTCTTCTGCATGTTGAACTCCAGTTGAACCAGCACCATTTGCTGAAAGGGCTATCTTTTTTTCCACTGGATGGTTTTAGCTCCTTTGACAATGATCAAGTGACCAGAGGAGTCTGGATTCATTTCTGAGTCTTTAATTCTGTTCCATTAATCTACATTCATGTCACTGTACCAATACCATGCAGTTTTAACATTATTGTTCTGTAGTACACCTTGAGGTCCAGGATATTGATTTCCCCAGAAGTTCTTTTACTCTTGAGAATAGTTTTATGTATCCTGGGTTTTCTGTTATTCCCGATGAATTTTTGAATTTTTCTTTCTAACTCTATGAAGAATAGAGTTGGGATTTTGATGGGGATTGCATTGAATCTATTTATTGCTTTTGGCAAGATGGTCATTTTTACTATATTAATCCTGCCAAGCCATGAACATGTCAGAGTTGTCCATCTTCTGAGGTCTTCTTCAATTTCTTTCTTCAGAGACTTGAAGTTCTTGTCATACAGATCTTTCATTTATTTGGTTAGAGTCACACCAAGATACTTTATATTGTTTGTGGCTATCATGAAGGGTATCATTTCTCTTTTTTCTTTCTCAGCCTGCTTATCCTTTGAGTATAGGAAGGCTACTGATTTTCTTGAGTTAATTTTGTATCTGGCCTCTTTGCTGAAGTTGTTTATCAGCTGTAGGAGTTCTCTGGAGGAGTTCTTTGTGTTGCTTAAGTATACTATCAAATCATCTACAATTAATGATAGTTTGACTTCTTCCTTTCCAATTTGTATCCCTTTCACCTCCTTTTTTGTCTAATTGCTCTAGCTAGAACTTCAAGTACTATATTGAAAAGATATATATAGAGAGGGCAGCCTTGTCTAATCCCTGATTTTATTGGGATTGCTTCAAGTTTCTTTACATTTAGATTGATGTTGGCTACCAGTTTACTGTAAATTGCTTTAACTATGTTTAGATATGGGCCTCGAATATCTGATCTTCCCAAGACCTTCAACATGAAAGGATGCTGAATTTTGTCAAATGCTTTCTCACCATCTAATGAAATGACCATGTGTTTTTTGTTTTTTTTTTTTTTGAGTTTGTTTATGTAGTGGATTACATTGATGGACCTCCTTATATTGAACCATCCCTGCATCCCTGTAATGAAGCCTACTTGATCGTGGTGAATGATCGTTTTGATGTGTTCTTGGATTCAGTCGGCAAGAATTTTATTGAGTATTTTTGCATCGATATTCATAAGAGATCTGAGATTTTCTTTCTCATATCTTTATGTTATTTTGGTATTAACGTAATTGTGGCTTCATAGAACGAGTTGGGTAGTGTTCCTTCTGTTTCTATTTTGTGGAATAGTTTGAAGAGCATTGGTGTTAGGTCTTCTTTGAAGGTCTGATAGAATTCTGCACTAAAACCGTCTGGACTTGTGCTTTTTTTGGTTGGAAGACTTCCAATGACCACTTCTATTTCTTCAGGGGTTATAGGATGGTTTAGATGACCTATTTGATCCTGATTTGATTTTGGTATTTGGTATCTGTCTAGGAAATTGTCCATTTCCTCCAGATTTTCTAGTTTTGTTCAATACAGGCTTTTGTAGTAGGATCTGATGATTTTTTGAATTTCTTCATTTTCTGTTGTTATATCTCCATTTCGTTTCTGATTTTGTTAATTTGGATACTGTCTCTGTACCCTCTGGCTTGTCGTCCTAAGGGCTTATCTATATTGTTGATTTTCTCAAAAAACCAACTCCTAGTTTTGTTGATTCTTTGTACGGTTTTATTTGTTTCTACTTGATTCATTTCATCCCTGAGTTTGAAGATTTCCTGCCTTCTACTCTTCTTGGGTGTATTTGCTTCTTTTTGTTCCAGGGCTTTCAGGTGTGCCATTAAGCTGCTAGTGTATGCTTTCTCCCATTTCTTTTTGGAGGCACTCAGGGTTATGAATTTTCCTCTTAGCACCGCTTTCATTATGTCTCATAAATTAGGGTATGTTGTGCCTTCATTTTCATTAAATTTTAAAAAGTCTTCGATTTCTTTCATTATTTCCTCCTTGATCAAGGTATAATTGAGTAGAGCATTGTTCATCTTCCACGTGTATGTGTGTTTTCTGTTGTTTTTGTTTCCATTGAAGACCACCCTTATTCCATAGTGATCTGATAGGAGACATGGGCTTAATTAAATCTTCTTATATCTGTTGAGGTCTGTTTTGTGACCAATTATATGGTCAATTTTGGAGAAGGTACCATGAGGTGCTGAGAAGAAAGTATATTCTTTTGCTTTAGGATGCAATGTTATATATATATATATATATATATATATATATATATATATATATATATATATTTGTTAGCTCCATTTGGTCCAAGGCTTCAATTAGTTTCACTGTTTCCCTTTTTACTTTCTGCTTTCCTGAAAGATCCACTTCAGAGAGCGGGGTGTTGAAGTGACCCACTATTATTGTGTGGGGTGCGATGTGTGCTTTGAGGTTAGGTAAAGTTTCTTTTATGAATGAGGGTACCCATGCATTTGCAGCATTGATATTCAGAATTGAGAGTTCTTCTTGGTGGATTTTTCCTTTGACCTGTATGTAGTGTCCTTCTGTGTCTTTTTTGATGACTTTAGGGTGAAAGTCAATTTTATCTGATATTAGGATGGCTACTCCAGCTCGTTCCTGGGACCATTTGCTTGTAAAATTGTTTTCCAGCCTTTTACTCTGAGGTAGTGTTTGTCTTTGACACTGAGGTGCATTTCCTGCATGCAGCAAAATGCTGGATTCTTGTTATGTACCCAGTCTGGTAGTCTATGTCTTTTTATTGGGGAATTGAGACCATTGATATTAAGAAAGATTAAGGAATAGTGATTATTGCCACCTGCTATTCTTGACGCTATCTTTATGTTTGAGTGGTTATCTACTTTTGGGTTTGATGAAAGCAGGTTACTACGTTGTTTTTTTCCAAGATGTAGTTCCTCTTCTTGTATTGGCGGTTTCCACCTATTATCCTTTGCAGGGCTGGGTTTGTGTAAATTTGGTTTTATCATGGAATATCTTGGTCTCTCCATCTATGGTGATTGAGAGTTTTGCTGGGTATAGTAGTCTAGGCTGACATTTGTGTTCTCTTAGTGTCTGCATGAGATCTGCCCAGGATCTTCTGGCTTTCATAGTCTCTGGTGAGAAGTCTGGATGCTCAGTGCAGTCAATCCCCAGAGCAGAGGTCTCCAAGGGGAGGCTGGTGCGCTCCCTCCCTGTGCAGGTGTGCTCTCTCCCAGTGTGTGTCCCTCTGCAAGGCAGATGTCCCACAGCAAAGCTGGCGTGTAGGTGAACACAGACCTGCCCATCTCTTGGGAGAAGGGAGCACACAAGCTGGCTGAGTCCCAAGCGATATTATGCTTGATTATCCCTGTGCCTGGAGGTCCCAATTGCTCTGTTGCCGGAGCAAAGATGCGGACTGAACTATATTTCTTGTAATCTTTTCAATGATGCATTCTGCTGTCATTGCTGTTAAGATTGCTGTTATGGTTTTAAAACTAGCAAACCATAAGCATCATAGAGCTTGCTCATTTTATTCCTTCCCTTCTTTTTTAGTACCACCTCAAGCTCCATGCCTTCTTAAGGATTCTTAGCTCTTCTTATTACTTGCCTCTCAATGTCTTGATAAGCTGATGAGCTTTTCTGTAACAAAGAACTATGCAATCATCAAGTCCTTCTTTCCTTTTTATTCATTGGCTCCATTTCTCAATCTTATTGTCTTGAATTGTTGATACAAGAAGCACCTTGTATCTTCTTCAAATTCATTTTTCATCACCCACTATGTAGTTTTTTGTTTATGGTTCTACAATACCTGCTTCACTGTAGGTATTTTCCACGACATCCCAACTTCAGTATGGATGCTGAGAACAGATTCAGACAAATATAATCCAGAATAACTGTAAACCCTCTTGCTCCAAATATTTGTTGGTCATCATGTCAAAATTTCAGAGTGATTGGCATTTCCACTATGTATACATATAATGACAAAATGATCAAATTTTTGTAGCAAGTTATGTGGCTGAGTATCTATTCAATGCCATTTGATGTCTAAAATATGCTGTATAATAGGTAAAGTGAGTATTCTTGCCTTTAAAAAATAATAATTTAGTGAAAAACACCTTCTGTTCATTTTAAAGTAGCCAAAAGACATTAAACAGTTTAAACAGATTAAATAAGGGAAGAATTATGTCAGGGACCAAATCAAAGATTATGATGTGTAAATCACATTAAATTTGCTTACAAGTTGCACAGAGAAAGTAACATACAGAAAATCATGGATGAAAGACCAAACCACCTAGTTTTGTGGAGGACCAAGAGTGGAGTGTATTCGTTGAAAAACAAGTCATAGCTAATTATAGGTGTTCAGAACCCTCTTCCTCTATTTACCAAATGCATCCTCTATATCTTAGGTTGATCAAACACATAGTTTTGGAGCATCTCAACTTTCTTGTCTATGACATGGGGGTCATGATTATATCATGTTCATTGTATTTCTATAGAGAAAGAAAATGAGTGCATGAGCATAATACAGTGAAAGTTGGATTTGTTCCAAAATACATTTTGATTAAATGTTAGCTAACATGATTACATTAAAAGTTGTCATAATAATTCTGCCTTACAGGCACAATTCTAGACACCTGTAATACTTTGAATGTATATTCTATTTTAGAAAGCTAGAAAATAAGGAAATGGATTTTTAAATGAATTAGAAATGATTTTGTGTATTCTGAAGAAAAACTGTGTGTTATGTATAGTAAAGAATGACCCTTCTCATGACCTATGTGCAAAAGTTCTTGAGGTCTTACTCATAAAAACAGAAGCCTTCTGTGAAATCTTTCTTTTAGAGTAGCAAATGATACAGAAAATATGATAAAGAGTGATCCTAGAGAGATAGAAAGAGTGTAAGTGCACAGTAAGGATGCATTGATTACACTTCACAGAGCCAGGTGCAGAGTAGAAATGGAGCCACAATAAACAGAGCACATGATTTTTTTCTGAGTTTTAATTCATCACACCTAAAAGAAAGAAAGCTTTTCCCCCATTGCTAATCAAGCCATTTTGTATCAGCAGGAATGCTTGCTCCAGCTTTCCAAGGAGAGGCCCCTTTCAGCAAGTGAAGCTAGGATATTGCTACCTAGCCTGGTGTGTGCCCCCTGGCTTTATTTTTGGACAAGGAAGATTATATTTTGGTGGATCTTCGCTTTGTCTTTGATTATTCTGTCACTAGGAATGTCAGTTCTCTGTTAGCCACCTGTAGTGTTGGGATGATACCTGGATGTGGAATGTTTCTTTCATCCTTCAGTGAAGGAGGATCCTGGCAAGCAACAAATGCTACACCCAACAGAGCAGTTGAAGCTTGTTTACTGCAAGGACTAGAAATAAACTTGTGGATAGAGAGTCAACAGAGAGTTAAGTGTATTGTGGATAATGACATAGAAGCAACTATTGTCATCCCAGGCCTCATGGCACAGAGAAAGTAATGGTTACTGGAACTCTAAGAAAGTCATAGCTGTTGAAAAAGCCTGACAGCCATAGCCTCAATTATATAGTACAACCTCAAGAAATCAAGAACAGTTAAGGGAGAGATCCTGCTACTTATGGGTTGGAATCTTTAGAAACCAGGACAATTAGGGAAGCTACAGGCAGAAGACAAGTTCTTCAATGATATCAAGATATTAACAATCATTACTTTCAGATGTGTCTAGTTATATGACCCTTAATATTATTACCCAGATATGAAAATGCAAGGTATAATAAAGACGAGCCACATAAGAAATATCCATTGGCATAGTAGTTGTATGGTTATTATGAGGGTAACTAACCTCATAAATTTTGAGGGTACTTTAAACCTGGCCAAGAAACCATGGCTGTGAGGCCATAAAGCCCTACTACTGTTGATATGTTAAAGAGATGTATAGTAGCACACTGCTTCTAAAGACGAAAGAATTATGTGCTCTCTCACTCTTGTTTGCTCTCTCGCTCTCTCGCTCTCTCGCTCTCTCGCTCTCTCGCTCTCTCGCTCTCTCGCTCTCTCGCTCTCTCCTTTCTCTTCTATTTATCAAATGCATCCATGATTTTCTGGCTAATTCAGCACACAGATTTAGAGAGCCTCTACTTTCTTGTTTACGTCATGGTGGTAATGATTCTATTTTGGACAGGGAACGATGAAAATTTTTGGTGGATCTTGACTTTGTCTTTTGTTATTCTGTCACTATGAATGTCATTCCTCTGGAGGTATCCTGTTGGGTCAAGACAATACTTGGATGTGGAAGATGTTGTTTTTATCGCTCAGTGAAGGAGGTTCTGGCAAGGAATAAATGCCAGACATAATACACACACACACACACACACACACACACACACACACACACATATACATATGCATGTGTGCAAGTGTGTCAGTGTGTGTCTGTGTGTATATGCATGTGTATGTGTGTATAGGTGTATGTGTATATGATGTATATGTATATGTATATTATATATGTGTATGTGTATATGATGATTATGTATATGTGTATGTATATTATGTACGTGTATGTAAATGATAGGTAATAGGTAAAAATGATAGATTGTTATGTATGTTTCTCATTCCTCATAATAAAAGCATTTTTATGTTGAAAATGGCAATTAATACAGAGACTCACATTCATTTAAAGTTACAAAAAATGGCCATTGTGTACTCATCCCGAACTAATACATATTTATCACATCATCAACAAGGCTGCACAACATTGAGGAAAGACAGTAAGGGCCAGTGGTCAGTGAGTATTACTATAAGAGAAGACCTACTAGACATTACAGGTTGTTGCACTAATGAACTTTGGAGAATTTTTGTCACATTCACATGACTTCCACAAAAATCCAGTGATCTAATTCTCTGAAATTGAGGAGGAGAGATTTATGAATAGTTCCCTATAACTGAGGAGGATTTTTTGGCAGATGATGGCTTCTGAAATTAGAAGAGTTAAGTCTTTGCTTTTGTTTCTTTTCACCCCTATGGCCCATGGTAGAATCTCATGTTCTGTACTCACGGACAGCACTAATTTGGATACTGGCTTATAGAAAAAGAAAGAGAGGATGAGAACAAGTAGCGGAAACAGAAAAGCAGCAGAAGGATACAGAGAAGGAGCAGGAGAAAGAGACAAGACGTTGGAAAAGAGAAGTGGGAGGGTTCTATAAAAAGAGCTAGAGTGGAAAAAGAGAATGAATATGACTTAAACATGATCCATTCATGTATAAAATCATCAAAAATATATAACAAAAATTAATTAATATAGTGGCATGACAATAAAGAGAATAAAGCAAAAAATTGCGTGAAAGTTGTTATGTGGACTGAAATATGTTCTTCCTGTTTTGTCATTGTCTAGACTAAATGGAAACTAACCACTAGCTACTAACATCAGACTGATGCCATCTCATAGCTATATTACAGCTCACATGCTTAATGTGCTTCATCTCATAGACAGCTCAAAGCTGAAGATCTTATCAGGGAAGTGTCCTATTGTGGAAAATCCAGGAGGAAGTCAAGTTTTTTCAGTTGCCAAGCATGATTTTTGTTGTAAGTTCTGAAAAATTTACTTTTGAAAACCTAACACAGGATTCCAAATAAAATAATATGTGGAAATATGGAATAGAAGAGAATATTTAAAATGCATATCTGACACTACAACAGCTACTGCTTACTTTTGTCCAAGTCATGCCTCCAACTTTATCACCTATTGTTTAGTAAGCTGTTTCACTGCCTAGATCTTTCAATCACCGCCAACACATAGTTAGCAGGATTAAATGGCCTCATGGATGTCAAAGGTTGTTTTTTTGTTTTGTTTTGTTTTTACATTTATTTACTTATTTATTTATTTACTTTACATCCTAATCACTGCCCCCTTCCAAGTTCCCCATTAACATAGTCCCTCTCCCTATTTCCTCCTCCTTTTCTCATGAGATATGAGTAAGGCACTTGCAATATAATGCAATATATTTTGTAATATAATGAGCAAAATGACTTAATGGGAAAACCCCACTTAGACATTCCTGAGTTCAAAGTTTTTTAAGTCTTGTCTACATGCATTTCCCATTATGGATTTTTTTTTTTGACTGTGAAAAATTAGAGCGTGTTTCTAAACCACATTTTTGTCTGATGCCTGGAGCCATCTGGCTAGGCTGTAAATCTTTCCTTTCAATGTTAAGATTAACATTTTTTGCTGGAAAAGATAGGTTGCAGCATGCACACACAGAATCATGTATGCAGACATGCAGTACATGTGCTAGACAAACGGACAGCTTATGAGGGCATGAATGTGGAGTATATGACTTTATAATCACATATCTAGCTAGCAGATGAGACATGTGCTCACAGACACCATAGGACTTCATATTCACCATTAATATTTCCTGAAAAAGGTGTCCAAAACCTCAACTTTCTAGCTCTTTGTTACACAGGAAGATAAGGCCAGAAACTCATAAGACTCTGTACCTCATTGCCTCTACCAGTCCTGCAAAGAGTTTTGAGGCCAAATAAACACTTAACCTTGGCTGAACTGTATCTCTAATATGACAGTCATGAGGAAAAGTCAAATTTCTTTTCATGACTTTCAAAATGGCTTGAGGAAGACAAGTTGTTTTATGTATTAAATTTACCTGGAATTTACATTTTGATTGGCCAAGAGTCGGCAAATTTCATAGTAACCTATCGATCTGCCAGAGACATTTGACAGCTTCAAACAATTGCAGAAATGGCTTTTAAAACTCAGCTGGTTTGTGAGTGCTGGGAATTTTTCTAAGTGGGCCATTTCATCCACCTTATGACAGTTCTTCTATGCACCCATACATCTTGGGGAAACTTTCAATAAAGGCAATGGATACATATTTCAAAAGATACCCACGGAAATTCTTGTGGAATATCCTTCTATTGCAGCTTTCTCCTTCCATTGGTACCCATTTCATTTCTTTCACCCTTCATAACCCTTAAAAGCTCTTTCCCCTGTAAATCCAGAGTCCATTCAGGACCTTCTTGCCTGAGACAGATAAAAACAATAACTGTGTGTCTCCAGGTTACCGGTCCAACATCTTTCTAAAACTTGTCATTTTCTATGTGACCCCAGTTCCAGATTCTGAGCCAGGAATCATCTTTATATCTTTTCTGTCTGAAATATAATTTGTCATCTAAGACATATTTTTATCATCTCAAAGCAACACGACTTCTTTCATCCTGTGCCTGTAGATATCATTTCTCACTTATCATATCTGTATTGAATTGAAGTGGTTTAATTCTATGGAAAAAATAAGAACATACTATGTTTGGGTTGTTGCTAAATACATAAAAATGAATTCATAACAAGCCTACTAGGGTATCTTAAAAGAACATAGTTGTGGAAATATGGTATTCAGATCAGAAGCATTAACATTCTCTGACTAAGATTCTTCTATCCAAACTTCCAGATCAATCTAACCTTTAAATTCTATGTTTTAAAGTTTGTGAGAGATGCACAAAAGCAAACACTAATTCAATGAACAAAAAAAGTGGTAATGTAGAACAAATGAAGATTTAGAGGACCAACTGAATTTTATGAGGCAAGATATGAAACATAAGGAAAATAAGAGGGCTTCACCGAGGAGAAGTACTCACGTTGTGCTTTAGAGGTTTCTCTGGAGAACACACTTAAACTAGAAGATAGGGTAAATATACCACATCTTCTGTATCCATTCCTCCATTGAAGGACATCTGGGTTCTTTCCAGCTTCTGGCTATTATAAATAAGGCTGCTATGAATATAGTGGAGCGTGTGTCCTTATTGCATGCCAGGGAGGTCTCTGGGTATATGCCCAGGAGAAGTGTAACAGGGTCCTCCGGGAGTGTCATGCCCAGTTTTCTGAGGAACTGCCAGACTGCTTTCCAGAGTGATTAAAAACAATGAATTCATGAAATTCTTAGGCAAATGGTCATAACTGGAAAATATCATCCTTAGTGAGGTAACCCAATCACAAAAGAACACACATGGTATGCAGTCACTGACAAGTGGATATTGACCCAGAAGCTCGGAATACCCAAGACACAATTCACATATCAATTGATTTCCAAGAAGAAGGAAGGAGAGACTCCTGGTCCTGGAAAGACTGGTTGTAGCAGTGTAGGGGAATACCAGGACAGAGAAGCTAGAGGGGGTTGACTGGGGAACAGAGGGAGGGAAAAGGGCTTATGGGACTTTCAGGGAGGGGAGAACCGAGAAAGGGGAAATCATTGGGAATGTAAATAAATATTATAGAAAAAAAAACCTAGAAGATAGGGGCAGCAGAGGAAATATTCCTGTTTGTCAAATACTTAATACTCAAATTATGTTTTTACTGGAATGTCCTACCATGGTAGACTTTGCCAATAGACCAAACACAACAGTCTTTTCCTACTGAGAATTATAAAGTCTCAGGTTCTTTCAGAACATACTTCAGGTAGGCACTGGCTGAAGTAAAACCATTTTTGTTTCCAGAATGGACATAGAGGAGTTCAGGCAATAGACTTTCTGTTGGAACATCCTAGTGAGTGAAGTTCAATAAGGATTAGATTTTATAAAACTGAATGCCAAATAGTAGTTTGAATTTACTCATTCAGACAATGAGGAAGATATTAAGGATAGGACCAAGTAAAATGATATCATCAGAGATGTTTTATGACTAAATATTTCATCTTTTTTCTCTTTTTAGATACAGACTGCCCATTAGAATCACCTAGAGAGCTTTAAAACTCGTAATGCTCAGACTATACCCTAGACCAATTAAATTAAGTTCCTACCAGGTGTACTATGAGTCTCGGTATTTTTAATGCTCCCCTGGAGATTGACCTGTACATTCAAATTTGAGACTCAGTAGTTGAGACCATAAATGTACTGAAATGGGACCATGTTATCTGTCCATTCCTGTGTCCTGTACAAATCCACTACAATGTTTCACATGATGAAAAGCATAACATATCGGTTCTAGTGCACTAAGTTAGTGTCTAGCCAGGATGCTTGGGTACTCAGCTAACTTCCATTTAAAATTGCCTTTTCACAAGAGGGGAGAATTCAAAGGCAGAAATAAAGCATCTTCTTATCGTGCCTGCATTGTCACCCTTACGTTAGGGGTTTTGCTGAAAATCGTTACCTTAGTGTTTACCTGAACCCTTCAGTTCATGATTTTCTTCTTATCTCTATTAAAATAGCTAGAAATCACAGCAGAAATTGATAAGCTTCAAACAAAAGAAATGTCCAGTGTAATGCGTGGGTACATTTAATTGGGTTAATACTTGGATGGGTGAAGAAACAATAAGCAACTGGAAGCATAATGCTATTTTTAATGCTATTTTCTCTGAGTCTAATCTTTTAAAATATCAATCTTATTAATATTATCATTATGTATAGTATGTTTGCATGTCCCTGTGTGTTTGGGTCCCTGTGTGTTTCTGTGTGTGTGTGCACGTGTGTGTGCACATGTGTGTGTGCACCCAGGTATCCGTGCATATGTGCACCTGTGCAGGTCCATGGTAAAAATGCAGAAGTTAGAGATGACCTTCATTCAGCTCTACCCCTTTCTACTAATATCACAAGAGCTTCTTTACCCTCTGTGGTGACTTGAATAGCAATGCTTCCTCATGGGTTGATATTTTTAAATACTTGATATAGGAGATGTGGCCTTGTAGAAAGAGGTAGGCCACTGTCGGTGGACTTCAAACTTTCAAAAGCCTACCCTAAGACCACCCAGTCTCTCTCTGACTGCGACCTGCAGATCAAGATGTAAAACTCTCAGTTACTTTTCCAGGACCATAGCCCACACCTACTTGCATGCTTCCATGCTCCCCTTAATGATAATGAAGTAGTCCTCTGAAATTTTGAACAAGTTTAATGCTTTTTAAAAGTAAGAGTACCCTTGTTGTAATGTCTCTTTACAGAAATAGATGCTTTGCTAAATAGACAATTCCTTTATCATTCTCTCTCTAAAACATTATAAATGATGCTTCCATTGTCAAACAGATTCCTGTTAACCTAGTTGAGATGGTAACGTAAATAGATCGTTTTTATGGACTTGTGGAAATATAATATTGATGGCGATAGTGTTAGATTAAAAATATTTGGAGAGTGAATATCACATAATTTCATTTATGTGAAATGTCCATCTTTATACAGAGAAGAAATAGAGTAATCAGCCTTTAGGTTAGGGGCAGAAAAATGAACTGCAAGTTGTAACAGGAAAATATAAAATATTTATGATTTAGGGTAATAAAAACATGACAAAACTAGATTGTGTCAGTGCTTATACAATTCCATAGAGTTATCCAAACTAACCAAACTTTATGCTACAATATATGTGTTTCATGTTACAAAAATTACATCTTAGTAAGAATATTAAAGATTTAGAGATTGCTTCCAAGCCTCATCTATAATTACAGTATATGCTACCATCCTATGTGTATATTGTAATTTAAAAAATTTTAAGACAAATTATTTCTTTTTCATTCATATGTATCTATGTATATCTGAGTGTGAGTATATACAATATGTAGCTGTGAAGGACAGAAGAATCATTAAGACCCCCCCCCCCCACAGAATTGGAGTTGTAACAGAATTGTTAGTTTCCATGTAGGTGGTGGGAAGTGAATATGAGCCCTGTGCAAAAGCATCCAGTGTTTTACATGCTGATCCATCTCTCCAGGTCCCAAATCATTCCATTTGTTATAATTTTGTTGCTAAATGTATTATCAGGGTCTTGGAGACATGGCTCAAGAAGTTAAGAATGTGTACTGCTGTTTCAGAGCACCTGTCTGCAGACCTCAGCACACATGTTAGTCCAATCCCAACCTCTTGTTACTCAACTCCAGGGTGATTGGATAAATCCTGCATCTGTGGATACCACTACTCACATGTGCATACCTATACATGGATGCTCATGCATATACATAATTGAAAATTAAAAGAAACAAAATTCAAATATATTGTTAATAATGCATATGCACTTAAAACCCCAAATTTTTGCAATGTGTGTCTATGTGTGTTTTTTTCCTCCATCATAAATGTATTTTCTTCACATTGTGCAAATATGAATACTGTTTTATAATATTTTAAAGTTTTTGTCTCCAGATAAAATTGTTAAGCTCCTTTTTCCAAAGATGTAGAGATTTATACCCCAGTAGCAGAGCAGAATGCTGATCTCACAGATCCCTATTTAGAGTAGAATGTCTTCCCTCCCATTTTGCTAATTTGAGAGGTGAGGATAATAGCTCTTTGCTTTAATTTGCATTTGTTTAATTGCTAGTGAGGTTGCTACTCTAAAACATATGTTTATTTAGCATTTATATTTTCTTTTTTCTGAATTGCTTCCTCATGACATTTTACAGCTAGCTATAAATTAGAATCTGAATGTTTCCCACAGATTTCTTTTATGCTCTAAGCATCACCATTATACAGTTACAGACATTTATCTGAAAAGTTTGTAGTCTTTCTCAGTGTTTCAATGTTTTCTTTGATATTTAAGTAAATGTATTTTTAGCTACATATCTACATTTAGTTACATATATACATATAGTTACATTTAGTTACATATATATATTTAGTTACATATATATATATATATATATATATATATATATACATAGTTTCATTTAGTTATATATCTACATTTGCTTTGTGTGTGTGGTTTCATTTTCTAAAATAAAAAGCAACCTCTTTCTATTTATACCAGGACTATGTCAGGATCACTTACCTTTCCCTTTAAAAATTTACATTTAGTTTTTCAGTAAACCTGAACTTCTCATCACAGAGACTTTTTAAAAGATGTGACAAAGCGGTCCAAAATTACCTGTTGGAAATAACAGTTCATTCTCATATTTGATTGAAGTTAATATTAAACTTCTGAGGGGAAATAAGTTGAACTTTTTATGTATATTTGCTCATTGACATGCCTTACAAAAATATAAACAAAAGATATTCATTCCCTTTGCTTTGAAAGATGAGAGCAACCCTTTTAAATAATTCTTTTAAGGAATGACAGTAACCCAGAAACTGGTGGAAATTGATGCAGAAACCCACAGCTAAAAATTAAATGAGGCTTGGGGAATCCTCAGGAAGTGGGGGAAGGAATTGAAGAAGCCAGAGTGGTCAAGAACCCCACAAGAAAACCAACATTAACGCATATCCATAGGGGCTCACAGGGACTAAAATGCCAACTAGAGAGCATGCATGGGATGGACCTAGGCCCTCTGAACCTAGATATCAATTAAGCATCTGGGTCTTATCGTGGGACTTCTAAAGTGAGAGCAAGGGCTTTCTTTGATTTCATTGTCTGCGTTAGGATCCATTTCCCCTAACTGGGTTGCCTTTTCTAGCCTCAATAGAAGTTGCACCTAGTCTTTTTTATTATTATTGCATATTTTCTTTACATTTCAAATGTTATCCCCTTTCCTCTCTCCCCTCCACAAATCCCTTATTCCATCTCCACTCCCTCTACTTACTAACCCACCACTCGTGATTCCCTGTCCTGGAATTCCCCAATACTGGGGCAACAAGCCTTCACAGTTCCAATGGCTTCTCCTATCATTGATGTCCAACAAGGCTGTCCTCTGCCACACATGTGGCTGGAGGCATGGGTCCCTCCATGTGTAATCTTTGGTTGGTGATTGAGTCCCTGGGAGATCTGGGGGTATTTGCTGGTTCATATTGTTGTTCTTCCTATGAGGGCTGAAAACCCCTTCAGCTCCTTAGGTCTTTACTCTAGCTCCTCCAGTGGGAACCCTGTGCTTAGTTCAATGGTTGTCTGGGAGCATCCCCCTCTGTATTTGTCAGGCACTGGCAGGGGTTCTCAGGAGACAGCTACATCAGGCTCCTGTCAGCAAGCACTTGCTGACATCCACAATAGTGTCTGGGTGTGGTAACTGTATATGGCATGGATCCCCAGTTTTAATGAACATGGATATGTCAAGATTGGTTAATGTTCATGGGAGACCTCCCCTTTAGAGAGGAGAAGAGGATGGCAGGTGGGTGTGAGAAAGGTGAGATGGAAGGGAGGCACTGGGAGGAGAGGAAGAAGGAAAAGTTGCAATCTGTATGTAAATTAAATAAATAGCTTAATTCATAAAAATTGCAACTCCAAAAAGAATAGCAGCAATTTTACTGTCATTATTTTTGACAAATTTTAGAGTTTTCCTATTAAAATTTTAACAATTCTGTCTTATTTTGATTGGAAAATATGATAAACCTGAAAACTAACTTAGGGACAGTTGATCTCTGTACATTATTACACCTTCTACATGGTAGATTTTTATTTTCCTATTTAGTCAAGTGTTTTTTATTCTTCATTGTAAATTTTTGTTTTGTTCATCATTATCTTTCATGCATTTTGCTAAAGCTATTCATAGCTGTGTTATATTTTTCTATTGCTGTTTTTAAGAAGATATTTTAAAATCACATTTTACACACTGTAGGCATTTATCCTGTAACTTGTCTCTGTGTTCAGCTTTGTTATTCATTTAATAGTTGTTCGGGTGATACTTTTACAAGTTCTAAACATCAAAATATATCCTTTGCAAATAATGATCATTTCATCTCCTTGTCTTGGGCCATTGTTCTTTGAGCATAACTTTTTTAATTTCAAAAAAAAAAAACCAAAACTGTATGAATGCATCTCAGAACGGGTGTCCTATTGAAATAGTGGAAGGTCTGTCACATGAAAAGATGCAGCAGGATAATGCTATGAAATCAGGAGCTCCTTAGAGCCTGGTCTTATGGAAAATATAGATAAGGGATCCCTGGAATCCACAGAGTTAAATTATTCATATAATTTAGAATACTTCCTCTACTGGTGAGCAGCTGAAGAATGTATGTCTGTCCTGCCAGACTCACTGTCTTCTCTCTTTCTTTATAGACAACTTAATTGCTGGCCAATCAAATGATTGGCTAACCTTCGCATCAGCTCTATGCAATAGTGCCTAGTTTGATGTTAAGCCAGGCTAGAAATATAAAATATAATATCAGTACTTCAGCAGACATATTGCTACTCCTTTTTTAAAAGTTTGTTTTCTTGCTATGTAGATTAGTAGTTCAATATCTCATTTACTGCAAGAGCAGTTTATAAAGGACAAGAGTTTTCTGTTTGCAAGCAGCAAAGATATTTTGTGGAAAACAACTTTTTTGGCATAGCTACTTGCCAAGAAGTAACTCTTTCAAAACTTATCCCATAGCCACTGCTTTTGTCAGATCATGAGTATTTTGTCTTTCTACCTGAACTTCTATGCCTCAGAACCGTGTTTTGTTTGTTTCTTTGTGCCTACATTTAAGCATGAGGCCTGAGCCTGAGCAGATCACACTGGTTTGTGTTGAGATGAGAGTAGCAAATATAGAGATAATGTACAAACTAGAAGGAGAACTAGATATGAAACCACAAGAGAGAATTTAAGTATCATCTTTTTGTTTTGTTTCATTTTTTCAGTTAATAATTTAGATAAGCTTTTCTACTAGTTATCTCAATTTCAAATATATACAGTGAAGATAGAGATACAATATGGTGTTAGAGAAAATTTCAAATTGTTTTATCTTGTTCTATCATTCTGTCTTGAGCTTATATATAAAATCTGATTTTCTGCTGGAAAAATAAACAACAGACAGTATTTTTCAGAATCCTCTGTTTATCCTTGTAAAACCAAGGATGTACTGATGAATAAGAAAATGGAGTAAAATACATAAATTATGCTTTATTTATCTATTCTCATTGGAAAATAATCATTGTTCAAGCCCCCAGAGCATTACTTCTTAAAAGTTTGTGAAGTACATGCATGACATCACACCATTTTCATGAAAAATCCTTACCAGGTGTCCTTATTCTTTCAGTATGGCTCCGTGTTATTATAGCCATTCTTGTATTTCAGGGTACAAGTTTAAAAGCTCATTTATATGTAGTCTTATAAGGTTGTGTTGATGTTGATGTTTCTGGGTGTCTTTCGTTAATATTATTAAGAATGCATATGC
Organism: Tokudaia tokunoshimensis; assembly: GCA_036184795.1. Classification (NCBI taxonomy): domain Eukaryota; kingdom Metazoa; phylum Chordata; class Mammalia; order Rodentia; family Muridae; genus Tokudaia; species Tokudaia tokunoshimensis. The sequence continues at coordinate 54,117,562 of BTHU01000005.1, read as the reverse complement.
ACTGCATGGACTTATACTGTCCTGTTATTTGAACATTTTGTCAAGAAGGCCTTATACAATAGGGATTCCCTATGTGCTTTGTGTTTTATCACTTACATATGATGTGTTGCTTGACTGATTCCATTTATTCAATGGAAAAGACAAGGTAAGTATTTGAAATTCACACAGAGGTGTAACTAGGTAACTTGTCTGACCCCTAACAAATATAAAGGATAATGTCCATAAGAAGCACCCAAGTTCAACAATGTCAGAAATGTCCTGACTGGAGTCCCAGGATCAGGTCACTTCAAGCTCCAACATTTAACATGCATTTCAAATATGAAACACAAGCAATGGTTGTAAATGTGATGGCGTTTTCAGTTCACCCCAGGCTAGGATTTTTAATTTAAAAAAAAAAAAACAGTCAAGGTCTGCAAGAAAGGCTCTTAGATATACTGGCCAATGGTTTATTTAAAAATCCAATAATGCAATTTCCTTAGCAGCAGGAGGCAAGAGACCTTCTCTTAACTGAATGTTCCATAAATGGGAGACAGCTAGATTATAAGCACATGAACTAGTTTACGAAAGAACTTCTACTTCTGGGTCAAGTATAAGTTATAGACACTGAATTCTCTTTCTGTATATTGCCAAGAAGGATCTCTCTTACTTTCTTACTATGTATAAGAACCTGTCTATTCATATAATTTAAACACAAAATATAAAATTTTAGACATGAATTAGAAATATGTAACGTACCTGTCATTTCAAATCTAGATAGTTACAGTTTAGAGTAGGAAAATAGCTTCTCTACTTAATATATGTTCCTACCTTATTAATTCTACCAGGTCCAGAGTAGTGCAACTGGACTCCTGGACAATCATACTACTCTTCTCTGCAATTTGAAATCCTTAATGTTAGAAGAGGACTAGATTAGCTGTGTCCACTGGATTTGTAATATAAAATAACCAATTTGGAGTAGCCATACTAGACTATGGTTAATGTGAACATAATGGATCTTGGACAGGGGAGTAGAATATATAGGTAGACAAGTTGTGATGGGAGACTATGTAACACAGAAGGGAGAAAGAGGTGACAGCGACCAGAAGAATGTGGATTGAGGGAACTGATGAATGAAACTCAAACGTTAAGTTTTATCAGAATATCTTTCTTCTATTAATTTGTGTTTCTTATAGGAGTTTATATTCCTAGAAACACTATAAGGAATTCCACAGATTATTGTTTGAATATGAATTAGCTATCTCTCATCTTTCATCTAATTTTATAAATGAATAGTTCTTGAAAATGTTTTATAAATCTGGATCACAAGTCAAAAAACAAAAATGAACAAGACACTTAGATCTTCTCGTTTCCTTGATCTTAAATTTTATTTAATAGAAGAAAAATAATGCAAGCAAGATATAAAACTTGTCTAGAAAGAAACAAGTACATGTGAGCAGACTAACAAACATACTAAGTGATTAGATTTGATGGTGTCTGAGGACTAAGGTGATGAGGAGAGTTTTCACTTAAGAAGAATGTTCAGAAATGCTCAGAAAAGAGTGACAGAAGCCAACCCCCGGAGTTAGAAGGGACTGGCTCTCCTGAAACGAGAGTCCCTCCCTCCCTCCCTCCCTCTCCCTCTCTCTCTTCCATCCCCCTCCATCCCCCTCTCCCTCTCTCCCTCCCCCTTTCTCCCTTTCCCTCTCCCCCATCCCCCTCCCTCCCCCTCCCCCTCCCCTACCCTCTCTCTCTCTTTCCCTCTCCCCCCCCCTTCTTTTTTTGGTTCATTTAGTCAAAAATGTGACTCAAATTTCTTAGTCTTTATTTGGCCTTTCTCTGCAAGAATAGATGCAGCTCCCAATTCGATCACAGAGAACTGCATGAAATTCATGTATATTCTATGCCACCTTGACTAATTCAGAACCTTGGTTGTCTCATATGAAAAATGAAGATAAGTGTGTTTATCATTAGAGCTTCTCAGGAATTTTGCAATAATGTATGTAAATTTCTAATCCAATAGGTGTTCAATAAAAGTGGTATAAGTATGTTAAAAGTAATTATTACGCTGGTGTCTGTAAATGAGTAATAACAATAAATAACCTATGTAACTTTAAACCCTCAAACATAAGTAAAAGTATTCCAAATTAATAGAATTGGGAATATAGCAATGATTACAGAGGGAACAAATGAAATACAAAATAAAAAAATTGTAAAAATAAGCAAAGACAATATTTAGCTCTTTGAATTTATGAACAAATTTTTAAAATATTATTTTAAAAGAAGGGATTAAAACTACTAAAATGAAGAATAATTTAAAGACAATTATTATGGCCTTCTAGAAGTTAAAAAAAAATCCTATTTGATTGCTTTAGGAATTGACATGATTTTAAGTTTAAAGTAAATACAAGGTGTTCAGAATAGCACAACATCTTGGAAGAGAAAGAAATAATAAATGTAGAGAATTCTTCAAAAGCTCACTCAGAAAAACAGCAAATATCATAATGGAATGCTGTTTTTGTTGTTGTTGTTTGTTCATTTGTCTGTTTCTTTTTCTTTTTTAATTTTATTTATTTATTTTTTTTTTACAGTCCAGATTTTATCCCCCTCTAGGTCCAACCTCTCATGGTTCCACATCCCATACCCCCTCCTCCTTCCCCCCTCCATGAGGATGTCCTGTCCCTCCACCCCCCCCCCAACAGCTCCAACCCCAACCCCACCAGACCTCCTCACTCCCTGGGGTCCAATCTCTTGAGGGTTAGGTGCATCTTCTCTGACTGAGTACACACCCGGCATTCCTCTACTGTATATGTGTTCAGGGCCTCATATCAGCTGGGGTATACTGCCTGATTGATAGACCTAGGTCTGAGAGATCTCAGGGATCCAGGTTAGTTGAGACTGCTGGTCCTCCTCCAAGATCACCCACCTGCTCAGCTTCTTCCATCTTTTCACTAATTCAGCCACAGGTGTCAGCAGCTTGTGTCCACTGGTTGGGTGTAAATATTTGCATCTGACTCTTTCAGCTGCTTGTTGGGTCTTTTAGAGGGCAGTCATGATAGGCCCCTTTTTCTGAGCACATTATAGCCTCAGTAATAGTGTCAGGCCTTGTGGCCTCCCCTAGAGCTAGATCACAATTTGGGCCCCTGTTAAAAGAAAAAAAGAAAAAGGAAAGATGATGGAAGGAAGGAAGGAAGGAAGGAAGGAAGGAAGGAAGGAAGGAAGGAAGGAAGGGAGGGAGGGACGGAGGGAGGGAGGGAGGGAGGGAGGGAGGGAGGAAGGAAGGAAGGAAGGAAACCGAAAAGAAGAGAAAAATAGAGATAAATAAAATAGAAATAAGATTGAAGGAAATCTTATTTTTGAGAGAAGTAACAAAATAGGAGTAGCAAAGTAGGAGCAAGAATGTTTTATTGAACAAATGGCATTGACACAAAATCAAAGCAGACCATAAATGTTCATGTAAGAACCAATATAATTTTGGAACATCTAGAAACTCTAATGTTAGGTTTGGAGACATTGTGTTAGGCAGAATTTCTTTGACTAAAACAAGTGAAAAAATGAACTAATAGATAAATTACACTTCAACACACTGAATATTTTATCCTTCAAAGGACATTCTGATAAATGTGAAAAGATACCTCAAAGAATGAATAAGTATTTGAAAGCCATATATTTTATGAAAACTTTTGTTTAAGTTAAATAAAGATGTCTTACAATTAAACAACAAATGGATGACTTATTAAAAAGTGGGTAAAGAATTTCAAATGATAGTTCTCCAAATAAGATAAGCCGATGCTAATCAAGCACAAGAAAAGATTATCAAAGCCATTAGTTACCCCAGAAAACACAAATGAAAACTACAATGAGATTCTACTCTGCAGTCCCTAATGGTAACTATTGTATAAATAACAGATAATAAAGAAATTGGTAGCAGATATGAGAAGAAACTGGAATTTTCACATGAAAAGTTTGATAGTTGCTCAGAATCTCAATAGTAAATGAGGAGTGATCGCTAAGAGTCATGGGGCCTCTTGGAGTTAATGAATACTTTTTAAAATTTACTATAATCATGTTAATACAACTTTGTGTTATTCATAAACCAGATGAGTTGTTGAATATGTAAATAACCTCTCAGTAATGCTACTAAAAATAAAATATGGAGGTAACTATTTCTCTCGCCACTCCCTCAACAAAGCTATGTGACCAGCTATTTGTTTGAATTTGTAATATTGCTATAAATTTTCCAAACACTTCTCATTTGGGAGAAGGGATGTATTTCTGTGGAAGTGAGCAACCTTACATACCATATCCAAAAATGAAGGAACGCCTTTAGGTTGTAGCATCAGATTCTTAAAAATACAAGGTTGATTTTTTTGTGATATTTTGCCACATGGTCACATATTTTACCAAAATCAGATGAAACATTTGATGCAATGAGAATGGTGATGAAGATGATGATGATGGTAAATATTTGCTTAGTAATTGCTGTGTTATGATTCTATGCAAAGGGCAAAACAACACTTTAGGCTTTAGAGCTTCCTTAGTTCTGACAACTATTTTTGTTATGATTTTTTTTCCACTATTTTTAATGGAGTAGTAGAAAGTCAGATAGCTTACCCAATCCAAAATTACACAGTACAGAGGGGCTGGTTTGGCATTTTTAATTCAGGTACATTCAGGTCCAAGATTCATACTTTAAACTTCTAATTTATCTATTCTGATAATCTGATAATCTGATTTATCTATTTCTCACCTATTTTAGTACACTATATATTGTCATGATAGAAAACTTGAAAAAAATGTTTCACTTAGGGAAAATTAGACATATGAAATTAAGAAATAGGGTTGTTAATAAAATGTATTTACATTTAATTTGACAAGAGATATATGTGTCATAGCAAATCAAATGCAGGTGCTAGAGCAATTGAATTATATTATCTGTTTACATAAATGAAATGTATGTGTTGCAAGCATTGGTGCCACTAGTTATAAACATACTTGTGTACATCTCAAAATATATTTACCTCTACTATATATGTAAATTACACAAGTGAAAACATTTGCCAAGAGATTTGTCTGTTCTATTCATATCACAACAAAATGTTGATTGCCTCTGAATAGATTTAGATGTGTTTTACTTATAGCATTTTTGACTTTTTAATTGCTTTAATATGATCGTCTTTGACCTTTGAGTTAATGGATGTCTAGATGTTTTCCATTTCCCTTGGGCACATCACTACTGCCCATTGTGAGAATATCCTAGCTAGGAGTGTGATCTTCAGTCTTCTAACCTACTTCTGCCCTAACTGACTTTCCATTAACCCACAGTTACAGATCCTGATCTCATCAGATAAAAGGAACTTTATTATAATGGGGGCAGAAAGAACACCCAATGTCAAACAATTAGTAAACACTTCCTAGCTCCACAGTTGAACTGCTCTTCACACACAGGACTATAGAAAGAACATTCACTATGTTCACAAGCTGCTCCTCCATGTCTTCTCTCATTCTAGTCTGCTAGATTCTTTTCTTTCCCTGACAATTTTCTCAGTTTTAGTTGTCGGTCTCAAGTAAGAAACTACAGGAAAAAAAATGAATTGATCAGGTCAGTTAAGTCTGCAAGCAAAAAATGGGGGCTTTCAACAATGTTGACTCAAACCCCACAAAGCATCATCTAAACAGTTAAAACATTGGGAATATTTAGATATACCTGTAGTATTTGGGGGGGGGGGTGACTTTGAAAAACAGGAAAAGTCAATAAATCAGATAAATGATTCATTACTTTTTATAAGACAAATTCTATTCCTTAGAACTGGCAACAGAAGACTCTGCCCTTCTCCAGAAAGCTCAGTTACTGTGTTTCCAAAGGTTTTAGAGTGGGCTTTGCCGCTGCTGCTTTCTGAATGCTCATGGTTGCTAGACAACAAAGGGACATTAGATACTGAGTCCAATACTCTTACTCTTAAACAGCATTGCTCTAGAAATTTCTTAATTCAGGAGGCTGAAGTAAGTTATTGGCAGGACTAGAATGCAAAGCTGATCTTTTGACATGTGTCTTGGGTTTACACATAGTGTTAGGCAGTTGAAATAAGTAGATTCCCTTCAAAGAGTAAGAGAAGTTGGGGTGGCAGATTGGGATGAACTGCAAAGAATATGGCCTGTGTCTGTTGGGAAAAACTCACACATATTTTTAGGCTGGATTTTTTCCTATAGATCTCAGTGTGCCATTATATGGTGAATAACTCATATTTAAAACTCTATCCTCAAGCTGTACTACAGAGCAATAGTGTTAAAAACTGCATGGTATTGGTACAGTAACAGACATGTAGATCAATGGAACAGAATTGAAGACCCAGAAATGAATCCACACTCCTATGGTCACTTGATCTTTGACAAAGGAGCTAAAACCATCCAGTGGAAAAAAGATAGCCTTTTCAACAAATGGTGCTGGCTCAGCTGGAGGTCAACATGCAGAAGAATGCAAATTGACCCATCCTTATCTCCTTGCACTAAGCTCAATTCTAAGTGGATCAAAGATCTCCACATAAAACCAGACACACTGAAACTAATAGAAGAGAAACTAGGGAAGAACCTTGAACATATGGGCACAGGGGAGAATTTCCTGAACAGAACTCCAATAGCTTATACTCTAAGATCAAGAATAGACAAATGGGACCTCATTAAATTACAAAGTTTTTGCAAGGCAAAAGACACCGTCAAAAAGACAAAGCGGCAACCAACTAACTGGGAAATGATCTTTACCAACCTTACATCCGACAGAGGGCTAATATCCAAGATATACAAAGAACTCAAGAAGTTAAACTCCAGAGAGGCAAGTAACCCTATTAAAAAATGGGGTACAGAGCTCCACAAAGAGTTCTCACCTGAAGAATATCTAATGGCTGAGAAGCACCTAAAGAGATGTTCATCATCCTTAGTCATTAGGGAAATGCAAATCAAAACAACCCTGAGATTCCATCTCACACCAGTCAGGATGGCTAAGATCAAAAACACAGGAGACAGCAGTTGTTGGCGAGGATGTGGAGAAAGAGGAACACTCCTCCACTGCTGGTGGAATTGCAGGCTGGTACAACCACTCTGGAAAGCAGTCTGGCGGCTCCTCAGAAAACTGGGCATGACACTTCCGGAGGATCCGGCTATACCACTCCTGGGCATATACCCAGAGACTTTACCTGCATGCAATAAGGACACATGCTCCACTATATTCATAGCAGCCTTATTTATAATAGCCAGAAGCTGGAAAGAACCCAGATGTCCCTCAACGGAGGAATGGATTCAGAAGATGTGGTATATTTACACAATGGAATACTACTCTGCAATTAAAAACAATGAATTCACGAAATTCCTAGGCAAATGGTCAGAACTTGAAAATATCATCCTTAGTGAGGTAACCCAATCACAAAAGATCACACATGGTATGAAGTCACTGATAAGGGGATATTGACCCAGAATCTCAGAATACCCTAGACACAATCAGCATATCAATAGATTTCTAAAAAGATGGAAGGAGAGACCCCTGGTCCTGGAAAGACTGGATGTAGGGGAACGCCAGGACAGAGTAATGAGAGGGGGTTGAACGGAGAAAAGAGGGAGGGAAGGGGGCTTATGGGACTTTCGGGGAGGGAGGAAACGGGAAAGGGGAAGTGATTTGGAATGTAAATTAAAAAAATAAAATAAAATTAAATTGAAAAAAAAAAAAAAACAAAAAAAAAAAAAAAAAAAAAAAAAAAAAAAAAAAAAACTCTATCCGTTCATGAGTAGTTTTGTCGATTTCATTCATTAAGGTACATAGTATCATTATTTTAATGGCAATCACCAGCTTAAACCATTTTGATACAGTTGGGCTCAATTTGAATCACTCTTTTTAATGATTTGAACTTGCTACAGTACAACTTGAAATGTGATTTTCAGTCATCTCAAATCATTGGCATTTTGATTTTTGTTTTAATGAAAAAATATCCCTGTTACTTGCACCTATTGTTTAAAGTTCTGCCTTTGGAGTTAAGTAAGAAACTCATTCCTCCTCAAATTGACTTTTGAAATACATGAAAATGGTTTGGAGTCCTCTAAAATTTTCTCATCTCCCTTAACCATCCTTCATATGATATATGATATTTAAATGGATGGTATATTCAGAAAAGTTAAGAGAAAGTCCCTTCAAACCAAAGTAACTTTTCTGAATCTCCTTCATTATACCACAAATTAATCCAGGATACTAAAGTATTCAAAGAAATGTCAAAAGAAGCAGAAGAAATGTTCAGAAAGGAAACATAAGGAGGGTATTTGAAGTTAATAATAATGGCACTTAACATATATCAAAATCTTACAGTATGTCAAAGATTCTGTTGAAAGTCTTACATGTTTTATTAAATTCAAATCACAGTTTCTCCAAAAGAGAGGCATGTTGTCCCCATTTTATGGATGAATAAATTGAGCCCCAACTTGATCAATCAAACTGTCCTTATTCACTTATCTCTAGAGTGGCAAAGATTTTTAAAGCTGATCTAATTTTGAAAAAAACAACTGATTTGGAGTTAAAATACTAGCAAATAAGATCTGCCATTACTTTTTGGATTTTGTGCTTAGCTTTTTCAGGCCTCTCTTTTGACATGTTCTTCATAAATTTCTCATTTCTTTGTGTTATTATTTATAAAACATTAAAATTTCAGAAGAGAACTAGATAGTCTTATTTTGAAGATATTTAATCATTCCAACTGGGCAAGTAGTAAAAAGGATACAACAATAATATGTGAAAAGACCTTCCTTCTGTAAGCTTTTACTTCATAGTAACTCTCTTCCAAGGACAAAGAATGATAGGTGTTTTAGAATATTTACAAACATAGAAAGAGCACAAGTCTTTCCTCTACATCAATTAGCATTTTCTTAAATGTGATGAAATTCATTTGCTGTTAAAAGCATAGTTCTTAAATGACTTTCATTAGGACATAGTGATGTGCTCTCACATCCAGAGAACAGCAGATAATATTGGATGCCCTGTCATTACTACAGATTCAGCTGTTATGGTTATGATGATGAATACGAGATTATTATTACTTTTATTACCTTCAGCAAATGAGTTTTCTTTCTTTTTCCCAGAGCTTGCATATGTGTTTCTACTTTATTATTTTACTATTCCATTTTTCTTTGACATTTTTTCCAAAGAAATGGGGAAAGTGTAAAAATGGGTCGTGAAAGAGGACATTCTAAGGCTGCTGAACTTGGGTTTAGGGAGCCCTGCTGATAGCTGACTGACCCCAGGCTACACTGCAGCCAGAGTTTTGTCTCTCACTCCTCTGCACTCCATTGATTAGACACTGACTGCTTTACAGCTACAGCCTTGGATAGGCAGTTGGAGAAATTGATTGCACTCAATTCCCAACCGACTGAGACACATCGAGTAGTCTCCAGGTTCTATCAATGAGCGCCTAAATTTCCTATCTTAATTACTCTGATAAGAAGTCCTTCTGCATATCCAGCCAGAGAAAGAGAGAGAGAGAGAGAGAGAGAGAGAGAGAGAGAGAGAGAGAGAGAGAGAGAGAGAGAGAGAGAGAGAGAGATTGTGTGTGCAGGGTGAGAGAGAGAGCAGGAAGGGAGGGAGGGAGGGAGGGGGAAAGGAGAGGGAGAGGAAGAAGAGCAGGAAGAGGAATAGGGAGAGGGAGAGGAAGAAGAGGAAGACAGGAGACAGAGAAGCTTTCCCCAGCACTAGGTCTTAATGTGTGCCATGAAACTGGGTCACATAATATCATCTTGAAATTTGTGTATAGATTGGTTTTTTTTTATTTTATTTTATTTTTTAATTTACATTCCAAATCACTTCCCCTTTCCCGTTTCCTCCCTCCCCGAAAGTCCCATAAGCCCCCTTCCCTCTCTCTTTTCTCCATTCAACCCCCTCTCGTTACTCTGTCCTGGTGTTCCCCTACATTCAGTCTTTCCAGGACCAGGGGTCTCTCCTACCATCTTTTTAGAAATCTATTGATATGCGGATTGTGTCTAGGGTATTCCGAGATTCTGGGTCAATATCCCCTTATCAGTGACTGCATACCATGTGTGTTCTTTTGTGATTGGGTTACCTCACTAAGGATGATATTTTCAAGATCTGACCATTTGCCTAGGAATTTCGTGAATTCATTGTTTTTAATTGCAGAGTAGTATTCCATTGTGTAGATTGTTAAAAGTTTTGATTAGGTAATCATGAATCAAGTTGAATTCAAGACTCAACTCAGCCAACAAATCTTGTATGTTTGATGTTATTTTATATAGCTACAGATTATTTTCAAATCTGTAAATGACAAAAAAAGCTAAGATAGTTGTAATAAGTACGAATGTTTATAAATACAAAAATAGGAATCATCTCTGCTGCTTGCCCAGTGAGGACATAGATGGTAATGTGTGCTAGCCTTTATTGAGTATTTAAGGTACTAAGTTGAAGGATAAATGCTTTGGCAGGATCATTCACTTTGTGATTTTAAAGTAACTCCTTGTGATAAGATAGAAAGTTTTCACTCCCTTTCATATATGTGGGAACCAAAGCATAAAAACTTAAACCAATGATCAAATTATATTAATTATTAAATTCAAGGTTCCCTCAGATCAAGAGACCCTTTTAAAGTTATCTAATGAAATACCTAGCAAACTTTTTATATAAAATTTTTCGGTGTCATACAGCCTCATGGATAAAATTGTGTCTAACAGATACATAAATAAGATCCTCTTGGCCAGAAAGCTGTAGTTAAAGATTCTCAGTTATGCCGCTTTCTCAGAAAACAGAGAAGCTGTCTTCTCCCAATGTTTATATGCTTGCATCTTTGCTTTTAAAACATGCTAGAAGTTGGAAAATATAATGCATCATTCTCACCAAAGTTTCAAATTCCACATACTGATAGAGTCTTATGATATCAAAAACAGGTTTCTTGCATTAAAGTTCCATGGAGAACTTGTTCATAATGCTCTCTAGCAGTGCACAGCCTGTCCTTCTAGGGCAAAGGTTCAAGACACTGCATTTTAACAAGAGCTTCTAGTGATTCATAGAAAAACAGACATTAAGAAAATACTCATTCCCAACTCCTCTCTGTATTCAGTACCCAAGATTCACTTGGGGTTCTATACTTCAGTCCTTGTGGATAAATCATGGCTGGTCCAAGTGAATGTGCTATCTCCATTCCTTTTGACTGGTCATTGGTTAGAGATGAGCATGTGACCTGATTCTGATTAATCCTAACTAAATGTTTTAGAAAAATTCCTCTTTCTTATAAAAGAGGATTTTATAGAAAAGATGGTCCTGTACTTAATTTTCTTTTCTTTGATATTTTGGAAAGAAACCAACATGTGTGATTCTTGGTGGTATTGCAATGCTTTGGCACTATAAGGTCAAATATGAGTAACAAGCATGCTAAGTGTGCACATTAGAAAAAGAAAAATGCCCTATATCTGTGTAAGTGGACTCGTAGTCACTCAACCAATTATCTGGTCAACTGATGCTGTTCTAATTGTATGAATAATAATAAATAGCCTTTGGGTTAAGCCACTGTTAGTCAAGGTCTACTATTGAAGTAAAAAACATCTTAAGTCTCTTCTTCCTCATCTTGCCTTTAAGCATTTCTTCCTTTCAAAATCAATGCAGAAAAGTTATCTTGAAGCTTTATCAACTAAGCATGCTGTCTATCATGTGAGAGAGCTAGATGAAGAGAAATTAAAGTGGCCATTTGACTCTGCTGTCAAACATGAGATATCATAACTAATCTTTGGCAGATTCTAGATTGCAGGAAATTGATGGTATAAATATTCAACCTAAATTGATATTATTGATCAAGGGCATCAAAACCATGGCCCACAAGAACAATCTGGCCACCTGCCTGCTTTTGTAAATTTTATTGGAACATAGCCCCACTTGTTCATTGATATGATGCTGTTTTTATGCTACCATGGCAGAATTGAATAGCTATCACATACAAATGGTCAAAGAGCCTAAGCATTTCAAAAACTACTGATGTTTGTTAAAAATGATGCAATTCTTAGGTAGAGAGAAAATCTTATGTTTTATATACTCAGATGATTATTGATGTAAAACTGAAGAATCAAACACATCTATACATGAGAAGAAAGGAGGCAACTATGAGCAGAACCAATATTTATTAAGATGAAAAAACTTTGAATGTGATTTTTCGTTTGGATAATGTTCTGGCTCGACCATGAAGTGCTTCACTAAAGGCTCTTGTTGAAGTCTGGGCTCCAGAATCCAATCATTGGGAGGTTATTGGTTCATGAGGACACTTATTTCATGATCAATACATTAGATAAAATAATAGTTGGGTGGGAATTTGGTGAAGTTGTAAAAATTCTCAGAAATGAGCTAAAGCAATTAGTTTATATGGAGCTTGACTTGTCCCTTGCCATTCCTCACCCTTGTCCTCCACCTTGCCCTTCCCTTTGTCCTCCTAATTCTTCTCATAATCCTCATCCTTGTTCTTGTCCTTAGTCCTCCTGGTCCTAGTTCTCCTCCTCCTCCTCCTCCTTGTCCTGCTTCCTAATTGCCTTTGTGTAAGTAGTTTTGCTCTGACAAATTATTTCCACCTCTATGTTCTACATTACAATGACTAAGAAACAATGGAACCAAGAGACTACAGATTTCAAACCATTAGACCCAATACATATTTCCTCCAATTATTGCTTTCCTCAGCTATTTGTTACAATTTTGAATGACTGCCTAAATTGGGAAGGTATAAGAGTGGAGAACTACACACCAAAATGATGAATGCAAAGAGCCTATTGTATATAGTGTGTCCAAGGTAACCATCTCAGAGAATGGAACTTACCGGTAACCAGATATTTTTGTTGGGAGAGACAGTAAGACAAAGGTGGTGGTCAGGGTTGGATATCATTGCTCCCCATACATAAACAATTAATAGAATGCTGGAATAGATTCAGAGTAGAAATTTAAGTTTAATATTTTCCTAAAGAAATTCCATAAAATATTTTGAATGCAATATCATGCATTAGCTGCTGGTAGTCTTCCATTAAGAGACATTCATTGACATAGTACAATACATTAGTTATTTTAGTAGTCCAAGCCACAAAAGGGAGAAATATAGAATTATTAATCCATGGATATAATCAAATGTTGTGTACATTTTCCTAAATAGATGTTTACTTTCATTAGACATGGCACCAATTACATGTAAAAAAACTGACCAAACAAATACATTCTATTCATGCCCAGTTTGCTAATCAAATGAATTCTTTTGATGACTTAAAAGAACATGGTCAGTGAGATATTACAGGACTTTGAGTAAACCCAATTATCTGCAAAAGACCTGGAGCAATATACATGTTGACCTCCAAGAAGCTGCAAGGTTTAGTTATTCCTTTATTTCTGTATATTAATTGTTAAAATTTTCACCTTTTGTTTTCTACCTACTTTGATACTTTCGGGGACCATGTGCAGCTGGATTTGAACAATGTGCATCTGGAGATGGTATAATGTGCCCACTATCAGAGAGGAATGGTAAAAAATTTGATCTTAAAGGATTCATGTGGATAATGGCAGCTACTTTTAATTCAAAGTGGCAATAGTCATGTCATACCCAGTTTCAGTTTTACAAAACAAATTAGTTCTCTATGAGATTGAACTCATCATCAAAAATGATGTATTGCATGGCTAAATTTTTATGAATATAGATTTACATATTTAAGAATTAGGTATTCTTGCTATAATATTCTTTTGTTATTGTTGAGTAATTTTGTTATTTAACAATTTTATATTCTCTACTTTACCCTATCTTCCTATTTCTCCCTAATTAAACCGTTTCACTCTTAGTATACCTCATCTTTTTTGTACTTTCATGTTATCCATATTCAATTCCTATCCATCTCCTAGACGACACTCCCCAGGTTTTTCCAGTTTTTCTGTCTTTTATACATTTTCCATGTTGAATATAAAGTAGATATATTTTTAATTTTACTCATTTAATTATAAGAGTATATGTGTATATATAGATTTATTCATGCATATACAGATGCATATATATTTGCACAACACATGTGTACAGTGCTTGTAGAGACCAGAAAAGTAGGTTTGATCTCCTGAAATCATGAAAGATTATGAACCATTATATTATAACTTGGGAACTTTCTAAGAGCAGAAACTTCTGTCGATAGCCAAGTCATCTCTCAAGTCTCAAAATGAGAGATTTGATGGGAGGACCCACATATTCTATGCCTTTTTTTAAAAGAAAGTTCCCATCAAGGTTCTTGATACAATATAAATTTAAAATATTATAGGTGAACAAGATATTCATGTTCAAAGATATTAGTTTGGATCATTTTACTTTTTGAAATAGCTGCAGTATGCTCATAACAATCTTTCTAATTCAGTCTTTCTAATTGTTAAGTATTGGGATATATATATATATATATATATTCTGATTCATTGACTTCTTTCTATTGAAACATTGCATATGCCCAAGCCATTCATCTTTAAATTTTAAGACATGTTATGTGAAATAATCTACAGAGACAAAATAAATGATCTGAAAGCAATGACAGTAATGTGTCTCGCATATATTCCTTGAGCAAAAGAGCATAGACACAAAAGAAGAGATAACAGATGGTTCGTTTGTCTTAAGTATGAGAACAACAACCACAACAAAAAATCCTTTATTTTATTAGTGACACCTCATTGGTTCAAGAAAATATTTAACAAAAAGCAACTTAAGAAAGGAATGGTTTAGTTTACGGTTCTGGAGCATGCTGACAGTCATAGCAGGAAATGTACATTCACTGGAGCAAAGGGTCACTACTCACACTGCCATCAAAATCAGGAAGTAGAGACCAATTAGTCTAGCGTTTGTACTTAAAAATTTTCCTTCTGGTCTGTTTTGTTCAGTCTGAGAACTCAGGCCACAGAGTGATATCACTAATATCAAGTTGACTGGTTCTGCTTAAAAAAATAAAACAAAAAACAACAACAACAACAACAAAAAAACCTAATCTACATAACCTTTTACCGGCTATAGCAAGAATTTGTTTCCAGTGGTAGTACTACCTGAGGACCCAGTTATACCACTACTGGGCATATACGCAGAAGATGCTCCAACATGTAACAGCTCCAACAATGCTTGGCTATGTTCATAGCAGCCTTATTTATAATAGCCAGAAGCTGGAAGAACCCAAATGCCCCTCAACAGAGGAATGGATACAGAAAATTTGGTATATTTTCACAATGGAATACTACTCAGCTATTAAAAACAATGAATTCATAAAAATCTTAGGCAAATGGATGGAAATAGAAAATATCATGCTGAGTGAGGTAACTCAATCACAAAAGAACACACATATGGTATGCATTCACTGATAAGTAGATATTAGCCCAGAAGCTCCAAATACCCAAGATACAATTCACAAACCACATAAAGCTCAGGAATAAGGAAGATCAAAGTGTAGATACTTCGGTCCTTCTTAGGAGGGGGAACAAAATACCCATGGGAGGAGATACAGAGACAAAGTATGGAGCAAAGACTGAAGGAAAGGCCATCCAGAGACTGCCCCACCTGCAGATCCATCATATATACAGTCACCAAACCCAGACACTAGTGCGGATGCCAACAAGTACTTGCTGACAGGAGTCTGATATAGCTGTCTTGTGAAAGGCTTTGCCAGAGCCTGAGAAATGCAGAAATGGACGCTCTCAGCCAACCACTGAACTGAGCACAAGGTCCACAATGGAGGAGCTAGAGAAAGGACCCAAGGAGTTGAAGGGGTTTGCAGCTCCGTAGGAGGAACAACAATATGTACCAACCAGTTCTCCCAGAGCTCCCAGGAACTAAACCACCAACCAAAGAGTACACATGGAGGGACCATGGCTCCAGCTGCAAAAGTAGCAGAGAATGGCCTTGTTGGACACCACTGAGAGGAGAGGCCCTTGGTACTGTGAAGGCTTGATGGCACAGTATAGGGGAATGCCAGGACAGGGAAGCAGGAATGGGTAGGCTGGTGAAGGGAGTATGAGATAGTGGTTTTCAGAGGGGAAATGAGGAAAGGAGATAACATTTGAAATGTAAATAAAGAAAATATCTAATAAAAAACTATCTTATAGGAATCCAAAGATATGAACATAAAAATGAATAAAAGTGGGAATAAAAGTCATCTCGTTTTGAAATAATAAAAAAAGAACAATATAAATCAAATAAGAATAAGGACCATGCTGCTTTTATTGTTATGGCTCTGTTGTATAAACTGAAGTTAGGTGGGATGATGCCAGACCTTTGCTTTTCAAGATTGCTCTGGCAAATCAGGGTTATTTGCACATCCATATGAATGTTAAGATTTTCCTATGCTAGTCTTTTAGTTCAAAGGTGTTTTCCATTTTTAAGTCATTATGTAAAATGTTTTAAAAGTAAAAAGCTTGTAATCTCACATCTCAGAAAGCAGAAATAGGAGGATTGCCATATTTTTTAGGCCATCTTGTTCTATGTAATAAGTTGCACACCAGACAGAGCTACATTGTGAGATCTCTCTCTCTCTCTCTCTCTCTCTCTCTCTCTCATACACACACACACACACACACACACACACACACACTCGCACACGCACACACACACACACACATACACATACATATACACACACACTCACATTCACACATATACCTAAAAATAAGGAAAAAGTTTGACTATATTAGTATTGGACCCAGGAACTCAGACTAGCTCTTTTGATAAACACAAGAAGAGCACATGATAAAACCAGTTAACAATTCCAACATGAAAGCATGAGGAGCTTCTGAGGATTTGCCAGTAGATAAGGAGTTACTGGCAGTTAATGGTTTCTCGGGGACAAAGTTCATTTTCTTTGTTCGATCTTCTCTGAACATTTCTTCATGCCCCAGTTAATGGTCACACATGTGTATACAGATGGGGAGTACTAGTTGGACGCAGTGAGTTATGTAAGTCAATGAGAGAATAAATAGTCAAAACAAAGGCGGGCATGAAGTGGAGAGGAAGATAATGGGGATACAGAGGGAGTTAGGAAATTATATGTGGGGATGATCAAGATACACTCTATACATGAAATCTTCAAAGAATAAATTAAAAATTGAAATTAAAACAAAAATAAATCAGAGTAGTGAGACAAGCCAACAAATGAGCAGTTCACGTATTTACTGTGTTGTAGCAACTGCAACATTTTAACTGGCTGAGCTTTAAATACCTCATCTATAAAGAGAGAACACTGCTTTTTGTGTTACATGGTCACTATATCAGTTTGTAAGTTATAACTATAAATAATATGCCTTCCACATGGTGAAATCCCTGTTTCTTAGGCTGTCCAAGCTGACAACATTTCATACCAGCTGCTATGATGTCATTATAAACTCAGGTTCATGGAGAGATGCACTCCCTGCATCCTGAGGATCACTGAAGAATGAAAAGAATGCAGGCAAGAAGAGCTTAAGAAGTTTAGAGCCTAGATTTTATTTTTCTGGTAAGTTGCAGACTTTTCAGTTTAACAGAGAAGTGACATGGATGTAGGTAAATTGCAGCCAAAAGTTGCTCCTGGAAGACCTAGCAATGAACCTGCCTTTTAAAAAGTGTTTTATGTCTGTACAGACAAGAGATTCTGTTGCTTTTCTTTTTATTAGAGGCAGTACTGATGACTGCAATCACTATTCTTTTAGTGTACTTGTTGGGTACCACCACATATTTAAAACTGTTATCTCATCTAATCCTTACTCAAAGCACCATGGGAATCCTTGTCATTTATCAGGTTTTTCCTAAGTAGTAGGCACTTCTCCAAGCCTTTTACACATATTAATGCATTTAATACTTGTAACAGCCTTGTGAGATAGGCACTATTGTTATCTCCAGTTTATAAATGAGGAAATTGCAGCAAAGAGAGATTAAATTACTTATCTGAGGCCATAGTGCTATCAAGTAATGGAGCTGGGATTCAAACCCTGGCAGCTGGGCTCTGGTGCTCATTCTCATAGCTATTATATTATATCAACATTCTGAGTTTATTATGCCCATATTCATAGGCATTGATACCAGACTCAAATCTCTTGCTCACTGTCACTCTTTTCTGAATTTCGTTGTGACCAGGCTTATCTTCTTCACGACAATCCTATCTCCTAGAGAAATAGTATGCACTCATGGCTCGTAAAAAATGTTACATCACACGAATGACTTAAGGCAGAAAAAAATACCATAAATAGCATTTATGTATTTAGCATGTATATAACAAGAAATGTTTATGCTATATGTGTACATGTCTTTGTTGTGCACAAGATTAAAAGAATGCATGCTCTTACATGTGTGCAGGTACATGTGTGTCCCCAGGTGAGGGTGAAAATTTGATATTAAGTGTTTTTCTGCTTTCTTTGTTTCTTTCTTCTTTCTTTCTTTCTTTCTTTCTTTCTTTCTTTCTTTCTTTCTTTCTATCTTTCTTTCTTCCTACTACAGAGTCCATGGTTGAAATTAAGATAGCCAGTTTGCCCCAGGGATTTGTGCTGTGTCTGCTTACTAAACCACTAGGATTCCAAGTTGGCCATCATACCAACAGAGCTCTGCGACAGGTATGGGAATCTGAATTGTAGTCCTCATGGCATGCTTTCATGGCAAGTTATTTACCTCTCAGCGACCACTTGCCCTGGTAAGTTGTATTTTCCATTTTTTAATTCATGTGTCATATGTAAAGAAACTGAGCATCATTGAAGCTGCACAATTAGTGAGAAACCCAGAATTAGGTCTTAGGCAGCCCACAGTGGTAATAGTTATCATTCCTCTCAATTTTTTCTCAACCATAATGGGTGCTTTCACAGCCTCATCTCTCTCCTCTCCACAACCATCCCAGGTGAATTCTACACTTTGGTGTCTTGGGGGGAATTAAAAGGCATTCCAATTTTTAATGTCTATAAGGAATCCTTGGCAAGTTATTCTAAAGAAAGCCTTAGCAGCAAATTCCTTCCAATGTTAGCAAGCAAGCCTCAGGCCCCAGGAGAGCAGGTGTTTGTCTAACCTAAGTGTCACCTGCATTTGATATATCTCATTAGCCTCCAGCAGAAATGTGGTCTGGCCTGTCCCTACTCCAATATTCAGCCTCCTAGAGTTCAGGGAAGGTACTGAGAGCCTATCTATGAAGAATATCGATGTGAGTGCCTCTCTAAGAGCATAGCAAAGGCTTGGGAAGCCTATGCCACATGCTAATAAATGCAGAGGCACCATTAGTTCTGAAGTAGCTCCCAGCTCAAAAACTTAGCAGTAACAACTTCCATGATGGCACCCACTTCATAAATACCTCTACTTTTAGACCTCCTAAGGGTCTGAGGTGGTTTTTTCTTTGCTTGTTTTTTGTTTGTTTGTTCATTTTTTGCAATGAGTTTGTGATACAGCTCTTTTTATTGTAAAGGTAGAAGAGAGAGAAAAGCAGAAGAGGAAGATGAGGAAAATTTAATTTGATTTTGTAAAATACACAGAAAAACACATAAGGAGAGCACACACAGAGAGAAACTCACATAGAAAATCACATACAGACATATCTGTCTGTATATCATCTATCTACCTCTCTCTCTTTCTCTCTCTCTCTCTCTCTCTCTCTCTCTCTCTCTCTCTCTCTCTCTCTCTCTCTCTCTCTCTCTGCCTATCTACCTACCATCATACCTACCATCCATACCAACCTGTGCTAGTTAAGGTTTCATTTCTGTAATGTGACACCATGACTAAGGTAACTTTCATAAAGGAAACCATTTAATTGAGGCTGGCCTACAGTTTCAGGGTTTTAGTTAATTATTGTCATGGCATATGGGATGACAGTGTGCAGGCTGACATTGTGAGGAGGAGCTGAGAGTTCTACATCTTGATCCAAAAGCAGCAGAAGGAGATTCTGGACAACACTAGTTGTAGCTTGAACGTATATAAGACCACAAAGTCCACATCCATGATGACTCACTTCCTTTAACAAGGCCAGACTTACTCCAATAAGACTACATCCCCTAATAGTGTCACGCCCTATGGACAAACTATAAAACACATGAGTCTGTGGAAGCCTTACATATTCAGATCACCATATTAGCTATCCATAACCATTGTGTGTATGTTTGTATGTATGTTTGTATGTTTGTATGTATATGTCTATGATATGTATGTACATATCTATCTCTATAATCTTTTATTTTTTGTTTATCTTCAGAGTGAATCTGTTGTTACTTCATATCAAGTAAAACCTCTGTCTTAAGGAAAGTCTTAAATTAATTGCACAAGACACATATATAGAGGATAATCTTTAAAATCATCTCTTGATATATATTAACTGTATATAAAAATGCTTCCATATAAACAATTGCCCTAGAAGTTGTTTTTTAATTGTTTCAGAAAAGACAGAAAACTGATGAAGAGCATATTTTGGAGAGAACAATGCGGAAGACATTACACTGTGGACACATAATTGCCAAAACGCCTTTTGGCGTGATCATTCTTCACCGTTAGGCTTTGCCTCTTCTTTTTCTTCCCTGGAGCCATCCTGTGCTCCAAAGTTTATCAGCTTACTGTGCTGAGCAACAAAAATGTAGACAGATTCTGAGAGAAATGTGGCTCATTAGCACCTATCAGATGCATTCTCTCAGCTTAACTATCATAACAGCAAACTCTTAAATCACTTTAAAGGCACTGGAAGATAAAACACAGTAACGATTCTTGATACCCCATGTTTAGCACAGCATACATATCTACTAGATTCAGAGCACCACTTTCTATAGAGACCCAGTGTGAACTAAATCCAGCTCCTGGCCTCAAGTAACATAGTTACAAAATGGCATGTATGGTAATGTAGGATAGATGTGTTTTAAGAAGTCCAGTTGGTGACCAAGCAAGATGACACATCCTCACCATTAAGCCTCTCAATTAGAATCCAAATAGTAGCCCAAGAGAAGCGAATGTTGTAAGTTCTCTGTCCTTTAAACTCCATACATGTTCCTTTGTGCACATACCCATATATACACAATTCACACACACATGCACATACACAATGCACATGCACACACACACACACACACACACACACACACAAACACACCATGTACATATACACAAGCACATACACACATGCATAAACACACACAGACACACTTTTAAGAGATTACCTCAAAACAAAACAAAAAAAGACTTTAATTAGGGATTTCATTGCTACCTTTACAAATCTTATACCCGAAGGAACCACAGGGAGTTGCTATGTGTCCCCAAAACCTTTGATCTGCAGGACAATGTGGAGCTCACTATATGGCCTTGGTTGCTGCCTAGAGCTTTGGAGTCTCAATCCATTAAGCTTATCTATCATTTCCTGATCTTCTGACTGACAGAGATGTTGTCAGCTATAGATGGTGATTCACTTATGTATTTAGGAGCAAGGCCTATTGGTCCTACAGGACTTTGTAGCAGCTCAAGACCAAGTGTCAAGTCACGTAAATTTGAAATTCAAGTGGAGGCGGCAGTCTGATGACAGTGACATCGACCTCGGGCCATCAATACCTTGCACCTGTTGTCTGTGGAGCATGTCAGCTGCTCAGATTGTTCAGTGTAAAATTTAATTTGGGTTCCTGGGTAAGCAGGGAGGAGGGCGTGAAAAATACGACACTGGTTAATTTCATGTTTTACAGACCGAACAACCCCAAACGTACATTTCTTGGAGAAAATAGAACCTGCAGGCCATTGAATGCAATGATATGTGGTTCATAGGGAAAATGAAGAGAGAAAGGGGAGGAAAACAAAATGAGTATATCATTTTCTAAAATCAAATAAACTCATACACTACCATTTTAATAGGTTAGAGTAATAGGCAGTGGGAAAAGGCCAAAAGTGTTTCCTTTCTCTCTTCCAGTATATTCACACATGAGTGAAAACACTCTTTAGCTGGTCATCAAAAGACCCTCACTCAACCCTCATCCATCTTTCCATGCTCATAGCCTGCCTTGTCATACTCATGATCCTAATTTTTCTTTGTTTCCCTCAAGATTACTGCAAAAAACTCAAACTCATATAAAAGGTTCCTTCTGTATAATGGGAGCCTATATTTTGCATGGTTCTCTGATGGAGCAGAAACTATGTAATGCATACATATTATAAAAGATATTTAATGAAGGAGCATATTATCAATGGTGGCTAGGAAGCCCAAAAATGGCTACTTGTAATGACAGAGGGTCTGCAAAACTGGTAGGCACTAGTCAGCAATGCTGGATGTCACGGCAGTTTTAATCTGGAGGATCTCTGAAGATTTGTTTGTCTCCAGTCCACCTTGAAATTCAAAAAAATGGAGTTTTATGCCAGTAAAGAATGTCAGTAGTGGTATTAGAACAGCATAGGTTGGCACACTCACTAGAAAGAAGCAAAGTGAGGCCATGCAATTGCTTTCTCCCAGGCCCTTTACTCTCTGGAACACAAGAAGATGCTGCTATGAATGTGTTTTCATCTTTGCTAATTTTTTTCTAGCAGTGCTCTCAAAAACCTGCTCAAAGATCTGCCTCTTAGTCTATTTCTTACCCAGCCAAGCTGACAATCAAGGGTTAACTATCCTGCATGGAGCCCATCTCTATCCTCCACATAAAGGCTTCAGTTGGCCTTTATCTCCAGTCAATCTAATATTTACCAACTACATTAATCTCCATCATAGGGACTACTTTAATATATTATATAACATCAATCTGAAATGTCTGATGCTTATAGTCTGAGCATTTGTGTTCTAGTTGATGGTGCTATTTTGAGACTCTGAAACCTTCAGGAAATGGAGCATAGCTGACAGAAGCATGTCTTTTGAAAGTGATATTCAAACTCAGGTGCTGGAGTTTCTTCATGCTTCTAAGATATGAACTGCTAATATATGAGCAAACTGTCACATGTTCCTTCTGTCATCCCACTCACAAGGGACAAAAATCCCTTGAAACTGGGAGCCAAAATTGACTTTCCCACCTGTAATTTTTTGCTGTCAAGTATTGATGTCATCTTGAAAAATACCTAATAGAATTGAGCTTCTGTCTAGGGTTCCTCTTCTTTGGATCTAATTTTCTGACACAGGCAATTTGATATACTTCAATGTTAGCATTGCACTTATCTGTAGACCTTGACCAGTTTTAACTCTTCTCATATTTTCCACTAGTATAATTAGCATTCAGTTGTATGGTGACATAATGTAATGTGTGATACAAAATGCCAGACACACAGAGCACATCTGAATAGCTTATTTTTTTTAAATCAATTTACCTCAGGTATGTCTTTCATAAAATCTTTCTTAATTCTCACATGCAGTCAGATGGTATCATTTCGCCTTGAATGTTCATCTGTTTCTAAAATCACTGTGTCTTTTATTAGTCCAAAAAGTCTATGTGTGCTCTTCCTTCCATAGTTAGATTGCATTTAGAGCTGCAAAGATTGTGTTTGGTCATATTGGTATGCTCAATGCTTATCCAAAATTCCAAAATGGCAATATTAGATATGTGACTGAATTCATGAGTGGCAGAATAAAGCACTATTTGCACACTGAGATCACAATTTAAAGCCTAGATCAAAAGCTCGATTTCTTTCAATGTCTTATTTGGCTCCAGCTGTTGAGTAAAATGCATTCTGTAGATAGTGGTGAGGCTGCAGGGATGATAAAGATGTGTTTCTAAGGAACTCACCTAGAGAAATCTGAATGCTGTTAAAGGGTCTAATTTTGATCATGAAAATGGCAGACAAGATTGGTGTGATACCTGGGTCAGTGATGGAACCACTATGGCAAGGACCCTGGAGTGGTTCCATGGAGCAGCTTCAATTTTAGAAAGAGTGGAGTGGCTTGGCCAGGGAAGGCATTCCTACATTTATTCCTCAGGGAGAAAGAGGTGCTTAGGGATCAGGTAGGTAAGGATTTAAATCTTCATTTGTTTGTGGTATAACTGTAGGACCATATACAGGTCTTTTCAAGTCTCTGAATTTTCATTTCCTCCCCTCTATATTGGAGAAAGGAGTTTGAGAAACTCCTTGTGAAAGATGTGGATGTGGTTTTTGCTCTTCCTAGTTGAATGACAAACTTTAAGTAAGTGAAGATGTGTGTGTGTGTGTGTGTGTGTGTGTTTCTGTCTCTCAACTTTTTTCCACTTTCTTTTCCAAGCTAAAACTTTTGCACCCTTCCTGTTCCATTTTACAGTCCATCCTAGAAGTCTTTCCTAATGCTTCATACATAACAGTCAGACCAACTCATTTGAATTGTTCACTAAAATCTCTGCTTAGCTGTCTCATAGTACTTAGCCATAAACATAATCAATTTTTATGTATTTTATTTGATATTTCTATGTCATGACAGGCTAATAAATGTCAAGATATAGTCATTTTAACTATGGATATTAAGTGATGACTATAGATAGGCTTGGATGGCACAACCCGAAGGTACTGTAACTAGGGGGGCAAATGAGGGAAATCCTCAAGTGTTTTATCCATCAGGGTTGTACTCCCTGTAATAAAGAATTATCAGGCCCAATTGCCAGTGATATCACATTTGCCACAAACTATGAGTTTTACATTGGAAAACACTTGATAATCTCACCCATAATCCTGTATCCATGACCAAATGACAAACACATAGATAATACTTAATAAATATGTATGGTATCAAACGTACTTAGACACACACACATACACACACACATTTTTGGTACAGCCTTATATACAAACACAGGTCACCTATGGTTTTACATCTTTTCCCTTATTCAATGATATAGAAGATCTTCCAACCTAAGACCATAATTCTCAATCAAAACCACATTTTCTAGGCATATAATTCCTACTGTATAATATACCCTTACTTCCCCCAACAAAAATGTCTTAGTAGTATCCACCTGTGTCCATTCTCCTCCACACCCCTTCTACATGTATTTTCATCTTCCCAGAGACCTGGCATCCTCAGCCATTCATTTACTCATTAAACACAAAGGCATGGAAGCAGAAGCTTTGTCTTTTTATCTCAGGTAAAACATGCTTGAGCCAGCAGGCATTCAGATACATATATAGTAGTAGAGAAGATGATGTGGTGAGGATGCCTAGGCTCTTTATAAAACCTCACTGATCTCATATAAGCCATAGGACCATGAAATCTATGGTATTGAAACTAGATATAAAGCCAGATATCAAGCAGAGGCTTCACATGTAACTTCTGTTAAAAAAAATTTATTCCCTCCCCACCTCTCGCCATATACATACACACAAAGATAGACAGACACAGACACACACGCACACACAAATGCACATACAACTTTAAAATTTTCCTTTAAAAAATAGAACACAAGCTGTAGAAAATAATTTTAATCAACACCATGCTAGTGTGGACTGAGGGTGAAATAGGATATTAATGCTTTTATCTCTGCTGGGGACATGGATAACTTTGTCACTGATTCTATTCAAAGTCGCACCCCAGGTGTGTTCCCATAGCATTTCTGCATTAAACAGTGGCGAGACTAGGTCTAACATCTTTTATTATCTCGGCAAAGCTGCACACACCATGTAGTGAGGCCATAATAAAAAGATCCAATACCCCATTAGCACAGCTAAATATTTGACTTCTAAAATCAAGTGGAAAATGAAACTCGACACCTGGAGTGGAGCTGGTGAGGCACTGTGATGTCTGGGACTGGACTATGCTTCTTCAGTGTTTCATATCTCTGCAGTTTACAAAGGCTTCTGGGGGCATCTTTTCACTGAACTTCCAGGACAGCTGTGCGATGCAGACATTATTTAATCCTACTTGCTGGGAGGGAGCAGAAAATTGGAAAAGTGAGGTAGCTTGTCAAGATGACTGGCATGTAAACTCATACAGACTGACTCATCATCAAATCTGGTCTATAAGTGCTAGATATAGCAGCATTTACTCCATGTTGATTTCTCCCTCGGTTTCAAGACACCAGCACTGGATTGAGATTGTTCTAAGCAGAGAATGTGATTTCAAATTTTCCATGAAGGAGGCTGTCTTCCTGTTTTCCTTTCTCCCTTCTTGCCATTTGCCATCCTTCAACCCACTGTCATGTCCACACAAACCTATGTGGAACTCTCACTGCCTCTTTATTCACCAGTTTCTTGTGATGAAAGGGAGGGATAACTAACGCACACAATGTCCATGTGATCATGCATCATCACATGCAGCTGAATGCTTAAAGCATCAAAGAAACTAAATGTTACTGAAGATTGGGGAAGCTAGAAGTGTAATAGGGGTGAAAGAGAGGTAGGGCATGGGAATGACCTGGAAAATTGCATCAGAGACAGATTTCAAGTAAGAAACAGTCATGAGAGAACAGAGAGGGTGATGGAGCTGGAGAGAATCCCCCATGGAAACAACAACACAAGCAGATTCTAAGATCAGAAAAGGATACTCTTACATTCACTAAGAGTATTTCAATATTTTCAGAGGAGCCTGACATTGAATTGGAAAGTGAAGTAAATGATGCCAGATATTTCAAGGTAGTAACTATGTAGGACTGCTCAAACTCCAGTGTGTAAGCATGCAAAGTAGCTCTATTTAAGATACAGGTTCTCATTCCTTAAGTCTGAGATAGAGCACAAGGTTTTTCTCTTTGTAATAAGATCTCAGGCGATGGCTAGAACAACTATAAACCACATCTGAGTAACAAGATTTAGATCTGTGCAGTCCAGTGATGTAGCTACCATGTACATGTGAATTTTAAATAATTAAAATGCTGGCTTGGCCCAGTCTTAAGCAGAGAGTATGAAATAAGTAATTCACTCTGTAGATCTAGATTAAAAAATCTGAATAATCTTATTGATATTATGTTCTAGACTAAAATGATTGTACTTACATATTGGGTTAAAACAGTGGATATCAAGATGAAGTTGCATTGGATGTTGATAGAAAAAGTAAATCACATATTGACTCTATATTAACATGGAGCATCTCATCCAGGTGAAGGACAGTCCAGCTTTTTAAATCACAATGGCAAGCACAGCCACAGAAGACTTCATGGGCTAGAAGAGAAGAAACTCTCTGAGATGGATGGAGGGTATAAAAATGACACTAAGAAAATTAATCATCATAATTAATTCCACTTACATTTCACATTATGAACTGTGGGTCAAAAACTTTAGAATTACTTATACTGTTTTTTATCATTTTTCTACCAGTCTGTACAATCCTGGACCTAGTCTCCCTGCCATGGTTAATTTGCCCAGTGTTCTTTCAGTACTGTGGACCTTTCTTTCTTGGCTTCCTCATCTCATAATGACCTCCTAGCTAATAATATTATGCATCTAGTACATCAGAAAGTGCTGATTTGTCCATGGCAGAGGTTGCTAACCTTGGAATTATCAGAGAATCTGGGGACCAAACTATAATTGGTTCTAATCTAAATACCTGACCTCAGGTAGCCTTTATGTGTACAATGCACTAAAAAGGAATGTAGAGTTAATCTAATGCTTGTTTTGCAAATAGTTAAACTAAAGATCAGAGACAGGATATTTCATTCAGGTAACAAAATAATCTTGATCCCCATAGGTCCTCATTCTCCTTTGCACCCCGTTTGAATATCATTCATGTGGGTCCACTATAGTATTTCTTCATCAAGGACATTTGTATTTGGAGAAATGGAAAAAGATCTCTATCTAGAAAAATGCTCTGACAAATAGGGCCAGACCAAGATTTAAGATAAATGCAGTGTTAAAACTAAAAGGTGGACCATTTGGTATATGTACACACCAGTAAAATTTAAAATTTAATTCTCTCTCTTTCTCTCTCTCTCTCTCTCTCTCTCTCTCTCTCTCTCTCTCTCTCTCTCTCTCTCTCTCTCTCTCCCTCAACACACACACACACACACACACACACACACACACGTAATTTTATATTTAACTTCATTTCTAGACAGTTTCCAATGCCAGAGTCCTCCCATGCTCCCATGATCATGATGTCATAAACAGAAGGAATCCCTGTATTCTCAGATGATATCCTCTTAGAACACTTTACCACAGGCTAGGTAGGGCAATATGTGGTTTAGTTGCAATGTTTAGTCAAAGCTAGCTCTTTATGGACTGAGTCAGAATGCCCTTTGGCTTTCTTTTGTGATCTCCAAGGCAATATCCACATTGTATTCACCTAAGGAATTTTAACAGATGATTCAGGCATCTTTAGTGACACACCAGCAGCTCTTAACTTTGAAGAAGTATTCTTTACTCTCTTTTGTAAATTCATCTGTTAAAACTGGAAGCAAAATGTTTAAAGAATTTTCCATTATTCTAATTTACCCTAATCACCCTTCTAGGTGGGAGGACAGTTTTATAAAAATGTTGCTTTATGCTTTTTAATAAATTAGAAAATGTTTCAAAACTAATGTTAGAGGAAATAGTTTGGCCTGTACTTCATCAATTCAGTGTTATAGGATTCTGGACCTAGAAAGTCACGATGCTTAATATCTTCTTTGTACAGATGAGAGTAACTTAAAAATAGAGCTCTCACCTCAAATAAATAACCCATATTGCAACCTCAAACAAATATGAGTGAACGTTGCATGAAAACGCAGATTTATGGTATGGAAAATTCCATATTCCAATTCTATTTCTATATTAAGCTTTTCATTGCAACATGAAAAAAGTCATAGTTCAGCACCCTTTAAAAATGCATTGGTGGAAGCTAGTTATAAAAGGCAGTTTACAGCAAAGCAGGAAGATTTCAGTTATAGACTCTGATGTTGTTATTGCATTCTTAGCTTTTGAGTTGATAGGGGCTAGGTATATGCTAACATACCCCAAAAGATTTTACAAGATAGTCAAAATGACTTTAGATCAGACACCAGTAGGGAATGAATGGCTAGCTAGAAAGTTAAAGATAGCCCAAGATTAATTTTCTCTGGATCTGCAACATTCCAACTTCTCTATAATTATTAAGTTCCAATCAGTCTGTCAGCTTTGGTAGGATTTTCATCATGCTTCTTTTTGGGAACTTTAGCTCATAGAGTGACATTGGCATCAAAGTGGGTTGAGATGCTCAAATGCCACAAAGATGCCTTCAAGTTGACATAGACCCATTTGAGACAATGTCGGTCTCCAGTGTCTCCCAATTTGCCATACATACCAAGATGAGCAAAACAGTGCTCTTCCCCACAAAAGACTTTACTCTAGGAATTCATGAGCAGAACTGGGGCTGAGTTTCATTACTTTATCCTTGTCTGGCTAAATGAGTTGCAATTTTGGTGGAATCTTGGAAGATTTTTGTCTTTTTTTTTCACAGTTCTAGCAACTTTACTGAATAAGAATAAGAATATAAATCACAAGACTAGAGAGATATCTTCAGAAGTGTAAAGCACCTGCTGGTCCAGGATTTGATTCTCAATATTTACATCAAACAGCTTACAACTATTTGTGACTTCAGTTCCAGGAGATCTGACTCCCTCTTCTGGATATTGTAAGCACTGTATGCATGTGTGTACATACACCAACAAGCAAGGACAAACATATACACATGAATAAAAACATGAGTCATGTTTGTAACTTCATTTTGCTACACTTATTCTAGGCATCTCTTTATTTGAATCAGCATTTACAGTATTTTACAATATTAACAGACCCATTTATGAAATGTTGTAGGGCTTTAAATATTTCATTTTAGCAGGTGGGATAGTTTGCTATTTTCAGCAGGAATTTGTAATTTTAAAGGCATTCAAGTAACTGCCTTAACCAAATAAAAAGAAATATGTGACCCTAAATGCAATATTTATATTTTACTTAAAATAGATACATCTGAAAGCTTGTTTCAATTTGGAATCAATGAAAACAATATTGAAACATTTCTTTCTATTTTCATACCAGGTTTTTGAAATCTGGTGTATATTTTTATACTCATGGGGTTGCATAGTTCTGAATATATCTATTTCAGTGTGCCAAAGTCACAATGGCTGGGGTAACTGTATGAGAGACTTCAGCTCTGGACCTAAATCTGTACAGAACTTAGTAGCAACTAAAAGCATAAATGGGTTGGGAAAATCGGTTGACAAAGGAGCTAAAACCATCCAGTGGAAAAAAGATAGCCTTTTCAACAAATGGTGCTGGCTCAACTGGAGGTCAACATGCAGAAGAATGCAAATTGACCCATTCTTATCTCCTTGCACTAAGCTCAATTCCAAGTGGATCAAGGACCTCCACATAAAACCAGACACACTGAAACTAATAGAAAGGAAACTAGGGAAGAACCTTGAACATATGGGCACAGGGGAGAATTTCCTGAACAGAACTCCAATAGCTTATGCTCTAAGATCAAGAATAGACAAATGGGACCTCATTAAATTACAAAGTTTTTGCAAGGCAAAAGACACTGTCAAAAAGACAAAGTGGCAACCAACTAACTGGGAAATGATCTTTACCAACCCTACATCCAACAGAGGGCTAATATCCAATATATACAAAGAACTCAAGAAGTTAAACTCCAGAGAGGCAAGTAACCCTACTAAAAAATGGGGTACAGAGCTAAACAAAGAGTTCTCACCTGAAGAATATCTAATGGCTGAGAAGCACCTAAAGAGATGTTCATCATCCTTAGTCATTAGGGAAATGCAAATCAAAACAACCCTGAGATTCCATCTCACACCAGTCAGAAAGGCTAAGATCCAAAAAACAGAAGACAGCAGTTGTTGGCGAGGATGTGGAGAAAGAGGAACACTCCTCCACTGCTGGTGGGATTGCAAACTGGTACAACCACTCTGGAAAGCAGTCTGGCGGTTCCTCAGAAAACTAGGCATGACACTCCCGGAGGATCCGGCTATACCACTCCTGGGCATATACCCAGAGGCTTTACCTGCATGCAATAAGGACACATGCTCCACTATGTTCATAACAGCCTTATTTATAAAAGCCAGAAGCTGGAAAGAACCCAGATGTCCCTCAATGGAGGAATGGATTCAGAAGATGTGGTATATTTACACAATGGAATACTAGTCTGCAATTAAAAACAATGAATTCACAAAATTCCTAGGCAAAATGGTCAGAACTTGAAAATATCATCCTTAGTGAGGTAACCCAATCACAAAAGAACACATATGGTATGCAGTCACTGATAAGGGGATATTGACCCAGAATCTCAGAATACCCTAGACACAATCCGCATATCAATAGATTTCTAAGAAGATGGAAGGAGAGACCCCTGGTCCTGGAAAGCCTGGATGTAGGGAAACGCCAGGACAGAGAAACGAGAGAGGGTTGAATGGGGAAAAGAGGGAGGGAAGGGGGCTTATGGGACTTTCGGGGAGGGAGGAAACGGGAAAGGGGAAATGATTTGGAATGTAAATAAAAAAAAAACTTAGAAAATAAAATTAAAAAAAAAAACAACAAAATACCTAATGTCAGTGCCACCAAGCAAACTAAGCTGGAGACAAAAAAACAACCAACAAATTGGGAAAAGATCTTTACCAACCCTACATCCGACAGAGGACTAATATCCAATATATACAAAGAACTCAAGAAATTAGACTCCAGAGAACCAAACCACCCTATTAAAA
The DNA here is from genome assembly GCA_036184795.1 of Tokudaia tokunoshimensis. Taxonomy (NCBI): domain Eukaryota; kingdom Metazoa; phylum Chordata; class Mammalia; order Rodentia; family Muridae; genus Tokudaia; species Tokudaia tokunoshimensis. The sequence continues at coordinate 54,086,079 of BTHU01000005.1, read as the reverse complement.
AATGGGGAACAGAACTAAACAAAGAATTCTCATCTGAGGAATACCGAATGACTGAGAAGCACCTAAAGAAATGTTCAACATCCTTAGTCATCAGAGAAATGCAAATCAAAACAACATTCTCACAACAGTCAGAATGGATAAGAGCAAAAACTCAGGTGACAGCAGATGCTGGCAAGGATGAAGAGAAAAAGGAACACTCCTCCATCGCTGGTGGGTTTGCAAGCTGGTACAACCACACTGGAAATCTTTTTGGTAGTTCCTCAGAAAACTGAGCATAGTACTACCTGAGTACCCAGCTATACCACTCCTGGGCATATACCCAGAAGATGCTCCAACCTATAATAAAGACACATGGTCCACTATGTTCATAGCAGCCTTATTTATAATAGCCAGAAGCTGGAAAAAACCTAGATGTACCTCAAAAGAGGAATGGATACAGAAAATGTGGTATATTTTCACAATAGAGTACTATTTAGCTATTAAAAACGATGAATTCATGAAATTCTTAGGCAAATGAATCAAACTAGAAAATATCATCCTGAGTGAGGTAACCCAATCACAAAAGAACACACATGGTATGCACTCACTGATAAGTGGATATTAGCCCAGAAGCTTGAAATACCCAAGATATAATTCTCAGATCACATGAAGCTCAAGAGGAAGGAAGACCAAAGTGTGGAGACTTCAGTCCTTCTTAGAAGGGGGAACAAAATACCTTTGGGAGGAGATACAGAGATAAAGTGTGGAGCAAAGACTGAAGGAAAGGCCCTATCAGGGAATCCATTCCATATACAGTTCCCAAACCCAGACACTATTGTGAACGCCAATAAGTGCTTGCTGACAGGAGCCTGATATTGCTGTCTCCTGAGAGGCTGTGACAGTGCCTGACAAATACAGAGGTGGATGCTGTTAGCCAGCCATTGAACTGAGCACAAGGTACCCAACTGAGGAGTTAGAGAAAGGACCCAAAAGCTGAAGGGGTTGTGGCCCCATAGGAGGAAGAGCAATAAGATCCAATCAGAACCCCATAGTTTCCAAGGACAAAAACCACCAACCAAAGAGTACACATGGAGGGACTCATGGCTCCAGCTGCATATGAATCAGAGGATGGATGTTGAACATCAATGAGAGGAGAGGCCCTTGGTCCTGTGAAGGCTTGTTGCCCCAGTGTAGGGAAATGCCAGGACAGAGAAGTGGGAGTATGTGGGTTGGTGAGCAGCCGGAGGGGTGATGAGAGAGGGGGGTTTCAAAGGGGAAACAAGGAAAGGGTATAACATTTGAAATGTAAATAAAGAATATATCTAATAATAAAATAAGCTGGAGAATGGCAATGACCACTTCCATAGTAGGGCATCTAACTCTCTCCCCCCCCAATCAGAAAGTAAACACAAGGCCCATGCAGTAAACAGACCCACTCTACCCTTGAAAATGGTTCCTACAGACCTTGCCAGACCTTTAGAATGCATTTGACCTGAGAGTGTGTGCTGAAGGAAAAGTTACATTGATAATGGACAAAAACATTGTGGAGGAACTGGGCCTCTGACTCTGGCCCAGGGCTCTTCTCACCAAGCCTTGTTGTCATGCAAATTGATTTATTTTTCAGGAACTAGAATAGTGTAACAATTGCATCAAGGACATGCTGGTGGGGTGCAGTTTTTGAGGCACTGATTACTATTTAAATTTCTGTGTGAGTAGGTGTCCAGTGGGCACAGTTGGAACTCATTGTGTTGGGATCTGAATTTGCCTGCAGTAGGGATGCTGGATGCCATTTACACAGCAGAAGACAGACACCTGCTAGTGTGCTTCCTTTTAAACAAACATATGTTTGAGAATGGGCCTGAGCCTCACAGGTACCTTTCCCAGGCTTCCTTGTGTATCTCAGAATCGCTACTTCTTCCTCTAGATGAGGCAGAGCTGAGTTCTAAGCTTGACTCTGTACTTCCTGATTTCATCCCAGCTCATAGAAAGATTGTGTTCCAGGAAAGTTGACTCTTAGAACTAAAGGAATAAAAAAATCTGAGCTCAGAATGCTTTTCTTAAAAATTTGCCACATCTACTATGTTTGTGTGTGTGTGTGTGTGTGTGTGTGTGTGTGTGTGTGTGTGTGTGTGTGTGTATAGTGCCTGTATGAAAACCACGGAACTTTCAGGAATCAATTCTCCCCTTCCACTATAAGGATCTCAGGTACTGAACTCATAAGATCATTGGAGGAAAACACCATACCTTTGAGATACCTTGAGCTTGATCTTTTATAGCCTATAAAGCAGGATTTCCTTCTTAAACTTCTCATTTTATTGTGTTTTTTCAACTGAGAAATTTTTACAAAGAATTGACAAATTAGATCTGTCAATCAAATATTGATAATAAAATGAAATATCTTCAGAAATAATTCTTTGGTATGGATAAAAGTTACCATTTACTAAAAAAGCAAGTTTGTATGCTAATAAAAAGAATAGGCTTATATATTTTTACATAGAGAATTAAATCATGGCTATATATTTGAAACTGCAGGATATAGAACATCTTCAATGTTTTCACAGTTGATTGATATTTTAATTTTCTGACTGCCAACACCAAGAACGGCACTTTGCGTAAATAAATAGTACAGCGCAGCAGAACCATTTCAGAAATTCTTAGAAATTTCTTTAGTTCTTTTTTTTTATGAAATTCAAGTTAGCAACTCCAGCAGTGATTTTTTAATATCAAAAATCCTAGCACAATGCAATCCAAAGACATAGTAACATGATATTTATCTGATGAGGAATGGCAGTAGGGAAATGATAAAATTATTAATTCTTCCGTTAATTAATCCATTTTACTTCGGTGAAAGCAAAAAACTTTGTATGTCAGTTAAACCAGCAATTGATGACATAGTGTCATCTCAAATGTTGAACCCAGTGTTCCAGGAATGCTCACTGGCACTGGTCAAAGTGTCTCAGCATCCACCATGTATAGAGCACATCCTGTGTATTCAGAGCCAAAGCTGCAATGAAGTCACGAGATGTATCAGAGGCTAATGATGAAGAACTACGTCAGATTAATGACACTTGATTTTGTATGAATTTCAGTCATTACACATTCAGAAACCTTTAATCATTGCCAGATTTTTCAGTCCTCACGTCCAGTTAGGTGACCCAATGCTTAAGAAGATACGCTCTCAGAGAGTTTCCCAGATATTTGTATACCATTTCACAATCTTTGCCCTAGTTATTACATTAGTAATATCTTATTCTGTCTAAATCTTTCTGCTTTATAAATTTAAACATTTACTTTTATGTAAAGCAATAAAATCCTTGAAAAATGAGCATGTGCATTGTGTATTTTCTGTCTTACTATAATCATAAGATTCTGAACTCTTAAAATAGATGTATGTATGAAGTAATCACTGTGTACCTGCTAAAACTGAGTAAGCTACTCCTTGGGACACATTCATTTAATTAAAAATCTTTCTTCTACGGCATCACAGTCATTAGCAAGACCCTGCAATAAAGACAGAAACATGTAGGCTTCCTCCCAAGTGGGGTTAACAGAGATGTCATGGCAAATCTATGAGGGTTATAGGTCAAAGTTGCTGTTTTAAGACCAAAGTCATATTATTCTCGACTTACTCATTTATGCTCCATAAGTTCAAATTTGAGATGGTGCAGAATCCCAGCTGTGTGCTTTAGACTCTGCAAGTTTATGCAAAGGTTATGTTTCATCCTCTTCAGCCTACTTCCTTTTCTGAAAATGGAGGAAATATGTCTCCTCTAGCTGAAGGAATATTTGCCTCTTCCTTTAAAATCATTTTATTTCTGTTTATATGATAAATATGTGAGTAGAATGGGGTTATGGTATGCATGCAGGATATATGTCATGTTCTTTTGTTTGTTTGCTTCTGTCTCATCTCTGTCTCTCCCTTCCTTCCTATTCCCATGCATGTATGTGTTTGTGTGTATGTGTAAGTATCTGTGTATGTTTGTGTGTGGGTATGTTTATGTGTGAAAACTCAAATGATAACATGCATGTGTAGGTAGAGAAAAAATTAGTATAAGTCCTCTCTTCTTTGAGAGAAGATACCTTTGCTATTTTCTGCTGCATAGGCCCGGATAGCTGGTCCAAGAACTTTGTATTTCAATCTTCCATTTCATCATAGGAACATGGGAATTTGAACATTACTTTATTTATGTTCTGGGGATACAATGGAGATCTTCATATTTGCATGTCAAGTACTTTACCCACTGAGGCATTTCGACTAATGAGGTAATTTCCTTTCTTTCTCTGAAATCTTCAAATCCTGGTGTTCATTTATTCTTACACAGATTTAATTAAACATTAACAATAACAGCATTATTTATTATTATTACTGCTATTATTACTGCTGTTTTGTGGGACTCCTAACAGAGGGAGTCAAGGCTGTTTTCAATGCTTTTGCTTGCTTTGAGGACCCCTTTCTTCCTACTCCATTACCTCATCTAGCATTAACATAAGGGGAGGCACCTACTCTGACTGCAACTTGATATGTCATATTTGATTGATATCTCTGGGAGACCAGCCTTTTTTCTTAAGGGAAAAGGAGGAGGAGTGGATTGCGAGGGGGCAGGTGGAGTGGGACTGGGAGGAGAACAGTGAAGTGGAAACATGGTTGGTATATAACACATGAAAGGATAAATTAATAAAAATAAAAATAGCCTTATTATCATTCTTCACTGTATTAATCAGATTTTTATTGCTATGATAAAACACTATAAGCACAAGTAGAGGGAAGAGAGTATTTAATCCTAGAGTTAGAGTTCATCATAAGAGAAAGCTGAGGCAGGAACCAAAGGTAAACAATGAAGCAGATGTTTTGTAAGAATGATGATTTTTGTCTTGCTCTCTATGGCTTCCTCAGCCTGAGTTCATAGATAGTGCAGGACCATCTTGCCCAGGCATAGTATACCTAGTTCCCAAAGCAATCATTAATCCCAAAGCAGCATATTCCACAGACTTGCCTACAGGCCATCTCATGCAACCATTTTCCCAATTTTGGGGCTAAAATTTTAGAACCCATGTCAAGTGACATACCTCATGCACCTCCATGCATGTAATTCACACATTGACAGTCACACACATACAGGCATATATAAAAAATGAACTCTACATTTCTATAGATTCCTCATTACATTTGCTATATTTCCAATGTTCAGTAGCCTCTTTGGGCTATTGACTACAAAATTTCAGAACACAGGTATAGAATCTATTCTTATTTTCTGTTTCTTTAATTGTAAAATTGGAACTTCAGTCACAAATGTTAAACTGTAGCTCGTAAAGTTTAACTTACTTGTATATAATCATGGTGTGTGTAGTATTGTATATGTGTTTTGTGTATATTAGGATGTGTTTGCCCATGTTTGTATATGCAGAGGAATGCACAGGGCCATGCAGGTCATAAATGACAAGCTGGGTCAATTAATTCAGGGTTGTCAGATTCCTGATCATGGTTCTTCTCAGAATCCCTGAGAAAACATACCAACTTCCCCTAGTGTTTAAAGTCGTTAGATCTGAACACTAACTTATGAAATCTATTCTTTGTAAATATGTGTTTTATCGCATGCCCAGTGATAAGTGTTAATAGTTACTGCTCATCTTTTCTTAAGTCGAGGCAAAAGGAGAGGAGGTGGTTGGCAAAATGCTGAACTAATTAGCTCCATGCAGGTTTACTTAGAAGACTCATTTTACAGCTAAAATCAAATAACTTATTTATTAATAACTCTTTTTTTCCTCTGGTAAGTATAATTTTCTTTTCTGGAGTTCAACAAGGTAAAACTCTCCCCACACAGCGGCCTGACTGTAGTATTCAGACTTTAATGCAGTTGATTCCCATGCTGGACTTCCTGCCTGTTTTGCTTCTTCACATTCCCTCCCACTCAGGCTTCACTTTGTGTGGAAGTGCTGATCTACACAGGATGTGCCCCTTCCTCAGTTTTTCCTCCTTTGAATCCTTTCTCATGTAAAGGTGAACACAACAATAACATTTTGCTTTGCGAAGCTCTTTTATCCTGATCCAGTTCTGAATGCTGTGAACATAATGCATTTCAAACCTTACGGAAGAAAATTGTCCACGTTACAAGTTTAAACAATATGAAAAGTCAGACTCACAGGGCCCTTGATGCAGACTGATTCCCTACCTGGTGCTACACACAGGTATAATTAATGTCCTCCACATAAAGTCAAGTCTCTTGCTGAAAGTAGTACAGTCCTCGTTAGAGAATAAGATGTTTATTCATGTGTTTACATTTCCATGTAATTATTAGCAGCCCACACAGATCTGTTGGGTTCAAAACAGCAACAGCCCCAGAGCTTGTACACCTGCTGCAGTTATTCAAACAATCAAAGAACTCTCACCTATTAAGAAACTCACATCTCTCTTTCTTCTATCCATGGCTAACGGTCCATATTACTTTTTAAAATTCTGCAAAGACTATGTACCTGACAGAGAATAAGAAGTAATTTAAATCCTACTATCTTGTGTAAGTTCTGCTTAAATAATACATCTATTTTTACCTGAAAATGTGGATGTTTCTTATCCTTACTATGCAACATATGCAACATATACCTGTTATCTGCTGTGCTGGCTCTCTTCTACAGTGTTTGGACTTTTGTAAGGGGAAAACTCCTTTCAATTCTGAACTTTTTATCTTCCCTCAGTATAGTCCTGCTGGGCTCTTCTCATCTCTCAAATTCTGGCTCAAATAGCATCTTCTTTTCTTCATTTCTTCATTTTTTCCCCTGTATTTTTCCATGCCTTCACTATGTGTCATTTGTTTTATGGTGTATACCTGGAAAATCACTTACTGTTTTATCTTCCCTCATAAGAATTTTAGCCATTTAACATATAACATTTAAGGTAGCTGCAGAAGAGAATTGTCATCAAATACTTAGCCCTTTACATCAAAGAATCTTTGGGAATTTGTTCAGTGATCTTTGTTACTATGATTAACTGTTTTGGATCAAATAGTTTTATTTTTGTTTTGTTTTTTCATCACCGATACTAGAAATAATCAGCTTAGTGGATAGAGTCTATCTAGGCTCCTGGCTAGATGATTGCCTCATGGTTGGACAAAATCATTGCTCACATTTCAGATGCATAAGAAGCTATGGCTGGGTTATTTTGAATAATTCAACTTTCCATTCAACTTCATGGTGTTGTTTACATTCTAATCCTATTGTTTTTAGTTCTGATAGTTATTGTTAATTTCTTGTAATTGTACATGTCATGGAAAGAAAACTATAAAATGGAAACAAATCAATTTACTATTTTTAATATACCTTAGTCCTGAATAAAGACTTAAGCTTGATTTCTTGGTATAACAAATGAGCTCATTTTAAATCAAAAGAGCACAAACTCAAGGAGAAGGGAAAAGAGAAAATGTGTAAAGTGCCACTGTTTAAAGACAGAACCTCCAGAATATTTCCATATACGTTGTTTCATCCACCTTTCAAGGTGCTAGATAAGAAATTATCAATAGCACAATTCACAGGAAAATTGTCAGACATAGTAAAATAAATAAAAAATAAAAAGCCCTGTTTGTACAAGAGTATTGCCAAACATGGTATAGTGTGTCTGTTTGAATATATGTATCTCACTTGGGTTCACCTCCAGTGTTTAAACTGTTGGTAATACTTTTTTCTTGTTCTTGTTCTTGGGTTGTGTGTGTGTGTGTGTGTGTGTGTGTGTGTGTGTGTGTGTGTGTGTGTGTATGTATGTATGTATGTATTCTTTTACTTATCTTTTTATTAATCATTACATTTGTTTACATTTCAAATGATAGTCCCCCTTCTCAGTTACCTGTCCACAACCCTCCCATTTCACATCCACCCTCCCTTTTGCCTTTATGAGGATGTACCCCTACCCACCTCTCCTACCCCACTGCTCCAGCACCTCCCTACCCTGCAACATTAAACCTCCAAAGAACCTAGTGCCTCCCCTCCCACTGATGTCAGACAAGGCCACCCTCTGCCACATATGTATCTGGTGCCATGGATCCCTCCCTGTAAACTCCTTGTCCCTGGGAGCACTGGGTGGTCTGGCCAGGCAACATTTTTCTTTCTTTGGGGTTGCAATCCCCCTCTGCTCTTCCAGTCCTTCCACCAGCTCCTCTCCTGAGGTTCCCTAGATCAGTCTGATAGTTGGCTCCAATCTGCATTGGTCAATTGCTGGCAGAACTTCCCAAGGAAGTTCCTGTCAGCAAGTTCCTCTTGGCAACAGCAAGAGTGTCAGGGTTTGGTATTTGCAGACAGGATAAATCCCCAAGTGGGGCAGTTCCCAGATGGAAGGACCATCCGGGTAATAACTCTTTAATGCAGCAATTAGGAAGAAATTTGAAGCTGTAAGAGACTTCTTTTTCATAGAAACAACAGTGACTTACATGTAATGTCTATCAGGAATATGGTAGTATATATGCTATATAATTTTAGCCAATCATAAATGTAAAGTTTCAAAATAGTAGCCATCTGTGTAACTAGAATTTTGATCAATAAGATACCTGGATTCCATTTCTTCCTCTTCCAGTAATAAGTAAGGTCACTTCAAGGTCTTCAAAGAGTCACATTTAAAAATCAGAATTTTGGAGTCAATGATAAAACTTCATGTTCCTAAAATAATATATCATTGTACAGATATATTACAATGTCCATCATGTTAAAACAAGCATCCCTTCATATAAAAACACATTTCATCTTTATATATCAGTGAAGTCTTAATTCTCTAATTCACTCAGAAACATTTTCTAAATAAGATATTGCTTATTTAATGTACCAGAAATCTGGGAGGGGAAACACACAGCACTCAAAGTGAGGAACTTTAGATGAAATACCCAACAGTGGGAGATAGAACTTGTAGAGACCACCTTTAGTAGAAAGATAGGGCATCAAGTGAAGAGATGGGGTTGCCATCCCACAGTCAAAAGCTCTGACCCAGATTGTTCCTGTCTAAAAGAACTGTAGGGAAAAAAATGGAGAAGAGACTAATGGAAAGGATGTCCGGTGATGGGCCCATATTGGGATCCATCTCAGGAGGAGGCCCCAAGTCCTGACACTATTACTGATGTTACAGTGTACTTACAGACAGGAGCCTAGCATGGCTCTCATTCGAGAGGTTCCCATGGAGCTGACTTAGATAGATGCAGATACTTACACCCAGCCAATAGACTCAAGTCAGGGACCTCTGTGATTGAATTAGGGAAAGGCTGGAAGAAGCTGAGGAGGAGGGTGCCCCCATAGGAAAACCAACAGTCTCGACTAATCTGGACCCCTGATGTCTCTAAGACACTGAGTCACCAACCAGGCAGCATACAGGAGCTGGTCTGAGGCTCCTGACACATGTACAGCAGAGGACTGCCTGGTCAGACCTCAGTGAGAGAAGTGCCTAACTCGGAGAGTGAGGAGGCCAGGCAGAGGGGTCAGGGATGGGGTTGGGGACATCCTTTTGGAGACAGGAAGGAGGAGAAATGGTATGAGGAACTGTGGGAGGGTGGAACCGGAAGTGGAAAACTACTGAACTGTAAAAATAACAGTAATTTTTTTTAAAAGATGATGTTTATATACCTTATAAACAATGCCACTTTTGTTGTTGTTGTTTTGAGACAGGGTTTCTCTGTGTAGCCCTGGCTGTCCTGGAACTCACTCTGTAGACCAAGCTGGCCTCGAACTCAGAAATCTGCCTGCTTCTGCCTCCCAAGTGCTGGGATTAAAGGCGTGTGCCACCACTGCCCAACTACAATGCCACTTTTTAAAATGTTAATATTGAGTAATTTAGGTAAAATTAGAAATATATCACTGCTTGTTATGACACATATTAGGAAACAATCAGAGCTATATTTTGTGCACGGTAACAGAAGTTGACCTACACAGTGTCCTCTGTACACTCAGTATATTCTCATGACCATCTTGTGGAAGACTAGAGGATCAGAGAAGCAAATTCCAAGGAGAGAGACCCAAAGACACTGTAATTCATAAAATTTTAACCAATGTTCCTCCCTTCTACAACAGAATAAAGTAAATGTATGATAGAAGAATTAGGATATGCAAATACGAAACTTATCTGCACATACATATAGATCATGATAACCAAAATTATGTCTACCTCCCCAAGCACTGTGTCTCTAATGCTTTATAGAATGCTTGGGATTGATTAACAAATAGAGTCTAAATACAAGAGTATGAAAATGAAGTTTAGCAACGAATACAAAAAGAATCCCACCTAATCCCTTAAACATAAGAAATAACCAGTGTTAATTCATAGTGTAAACCATATAGATTTCATTTGCAAATATAGCCATATATATTTTAGAGACTTATTTTTAATTACATGTATGTGTGTGTGTGCGTTGGTATGTTTATGTGAGTGTAGATGCCTGTAGAGTCCAGAAGAGGATATGGCTGGAGGTCCAGATGGTTATTAGTTTCCCCATGTGGGTGCTAGGATTGGAAATTTGATCCCTTGCAAGAGCTCTATGGGAATTAAAACACTGAATCATGTTTCTAGTCCCTATATTTTCATTTTAAAACACACCTCTATTGAAGTGTAATACATACAGCAATAACTTATTTAAAGTATATAATTTAATCATAAGTTTTGGAAAATGTATGTATCCACATAACTATCATGATAATCAGTGCATAAAAAATGTCCTTCACCCTCAAGAAATCATTTGCAAACTTTCAAAATAAATCTCCAGTCTTAATTCCTAGTAACTTCTTACTGGGTTTTTCTTTGGATAGTTGTACTCCTTCCTGGTCTTCTGTTGATAGAACTAAGTGGCATGTTTTCCTCTGTGCCTGCTTGTTTTATAGCATAAAGCCGGGCGATCCACCCACACCTATGAAAATCTGTAGTTTACTCCAGATATCTTACTGCATAGGTTTGTATGTCTTACAACTGTGAGCTTATATTCTCTAACTTGTTCTCTTTTAAGTTACCATTAGTTTCTGTGTGTTGTTTTCCATACATATTTTTACAATTATATTTTGATTTCTGCCAAAAATGCTTGCAACTTATGTTAATGATTATGGTTCACATTTACATTTATCCGCACCTTAAAAACTTCCTTTAGCAAAATATCCTAGCATTAGGGACTCCAAATGCTTTGTTGTTTGTTTTGTTTTCTCTTTCTCTTTTATTGAAAATAGATTCTTTTTCTTGCAAACTATAATTTGATAATAGTTTCCCCTTCCTTCACTAGTCTCAGTTCCTTCTGAACACCCCTCCCCTCTCAATTTATTCCTTTTCTGTCTCTGATTAGAAAAGAATGGGCTTCTAACAGATAATGAAACACAAAAACAATTCAAAAACATAAGGAAAAATTATCATATCAAAGTTGGACATGGCAACCCAAGAGAAGGAAAAGAATCCCAAGGGCAACTGAAAGAGTCAGAGTCCCACTCATTCTTATAGTCATGAGTCCCATAAAATACTAAGCTATTATCTAAAATATATACACAGAGGACCTGGCACAGACCCAAGCAAACTGTGCTTGCTGCTTCAGTCTCTGTGATCTCATGTGGACCTTGCTTCATTCATTCAAAGGGTTTTGATTTCCTGGTATCCTCCATCCCCTCTGACATTTCCTCTTCCTCTTCCACAGGATTCCCTGAGCTCTGAGGGGAGGAATTTGATGGAAACCTCCCAATTAGGCTTTCTCTATGTAATGTCTAGACTTGGGTTTCTCCATGTGTTCCCATCAGATGCTGGAGAATGTTTCTCAGATTATGACTGAATAAGACACTAATCTATGTATGAGTATAGCAGAATATCATTAGTAGTCATTTTATCATTGCTTGTTGTTGTTGTTGTTGAAAAGTGTTTGCTTTTACCCTAGGTCTCTGGGCTATACAATTTCTGGGTGGTGGTTATACAATCAGGTACAGGTTTCATTTTGTCAAGTAGGCTTTAAGTTGAGTCAGATATTTATTTTTGCCTATACACACAAGTACTGTGATACCCTTGCTGTAGCATATCTTGCAGGCAAGAGAAATCATAGATCAAAGTCATTGTGACTACACTGTTGCTTACATTTTAAATTTGGTTGCCTTCAAGAGTACCTTCCCATATAAAAGACACTAGAAGATGGTCATAAAGGCTAGATGTAGGCACCAGCTGATCTTCTCCATGCTCGATGAGTTGTGTGGGTATTCTCAGCAATGAGGCTCAACTGTCAGTTTGTAGACAGTGACCCATTGATAATATATTTTAATTTTCAACTTCAAATTATGTTCTATACACTCTTTTGGTATTATTTATCACAATAACCTCAAATGTCAGTTATAATGCATTGTTATAGAATTTTTGCATGGAAGAATTTATACATTAATAATCACATATTCTGGAAATAAAGAATTTTACTTGTTATTTAATTTCTAACCTGTGTGCCTTTCTCTTTGGATTGATGGTTGATTTTGTCTTATTGCAGATCACATATTTCCAGTATGGTAGCAAGAAAAAATATTATTTCCTTATTTTTCATACTATCAGGAACATATTCAGTCTTTTATCACTAGTAGTTATAACTGCAGAGAATTTGTAGGTGTTACTTATCATATTATTACATTTCTTTCTTTTGCCCTAGTTTTTTTAATGGTTAGAAGTTAAATTTCTTCAGATGATTTTTCTTTGTTGATTGAAAAAAAATCACATGAGATTTTTGTTAATCTATTATATAGTGAGTTATCTTGAAAGATTAGGCGTGTGTGTGTGTGTGTGTGTGTGTGTGTATGTGTGTGTGTGTGTACATTTGAATTTGAGTGTTTATCTGTACACATGTCCTTGCATGGTTGTGGAGACCAGATGTATATGATGAATGTCTTCCTTGATCATTTTTGAAGCCATATACTGAATCAGAGTTCAACTTGAATCCAGAACTTGTCAAATTAGCTAGATATTTATATAGGGCCTTGGATTATTAACTCCTGTAGTTTGGATGTTCTTTATCCATGGAGTGATCTTCACAGTCCCTATATCAATGCATTGACAGATTTTTCACATATAATCAAGAAAGCCGTATCTTTATCTCTGGTGCCTGGGATGCAATTTAAAGAATTTATTGCATTGAACCACTGTTTTCAAATTTCCTAGCGTCAAGTTTTCCTGATATGATAGCTTTGTATTCACTTAATATAAGCAGGATATGAAATGACCCCTTCTTTGTTTAATCTTCTCTTAATCCTAGATAGAATTTTATTCGTATTTTGCTCATCATTCCAAATATTACATTTGTATTTTACTGATTTTCTTAATCCTTTTCTGTTTAATATATATTATAGTTACCTCTTTTCCCCTACTGATGTTAGACTTTATTTGCTCGTCTTTATTCTAGTTTGCATATAGAAATTAAAACACAGGCTGAGACCTTTATTCTTTTTATTATAAGAATATATTGCATTACATTTTTCTCTCAGGACTGGTTTGCCTCCATCCCACAATTGTTGCATGTGACTTAATCCCCACTTACTTGAAAATGATTGTAAATTCTTCACTTATTTACAACTGCACTGCAATTTTCAATGAACTTGGGTTATCATAATGGTTGTTTTCTAAAGTAAGGCAGAGAGGGAAGACAAACCAAGAAGAAGAAGAGAGGGAGAGCATAGAGAGAGTGAGGATTTTTAAAATATAGTATACCTTCACTTTATTTTTGCTTGTGTTTTCATCAGAGAATACATAATTTAAGTTCATTTCATTTTTTGGACAGTTTAGAATGTTCTATTACTTCCTTAACACCTCATTTTTGGTTGGAGATAGCATGTGCCCTCTTGTTACCCTGTGCTCCTAAACTGTCAATTAGGTTAAGACTGTTGATAATATTTTTTTCATTCTTGATTCTTTTCTTCTTTTCTAAATCAATTTGTTTCAATGATTGCTAGAAGAAGACAAATTTCAACTATATACTTACATACTTATTTTCTCATATGTTGTCAAAATGAAAACACAAATAACTGTGTCATTTTAAAAATTTCTGTTCCTTACCTTGCACCTCACATTGTGATTTTACACATATTATCAATTTACTTGTGTCCCAGAATGGACTGGAGCCAATGTCACTATTTCTTTCTTTCTTTCTTTCTTATCACTTATTTGCAAGACATGGTCTTCTGTAGTTCAGGTTGGCTTTTACTGGCAATATAAAAATATTTTCCTTTTTATTGGTTAATCTTTCCTTTTTAGAATCTTCTGCTTATTATGTCCACATTATTAGAATTTCGTTGGCAGTGATTAACACTGTTTTCATTTCACATATTTTGTTTTCATATTTGTAGCTTCATTTCCATGTTTTTAAATCTCTTATTTATACTTCTGCTTCCTTTAATTTACTTTGTAGAGTGAACATGTCAAGTGTATTTCCAATAGTAACTTTAACTCTTTTGAATTAAAATTTCATTCTCCATTTAACACATCTCATTATATTCTTTTCCTTTTTTTCTGGTTGTAATCATAGTTTTTGGTTGATTTGCATGATAATTCTCAATATTTTATACACTATAATGTGTTACAAAAGGACATTTTCTTACAAGTATGTGTTGTAATTAACTGTTTTTAGAAGTTTATTAGACATCTAAAAGTGTTAGACATTATGATTTTGTTGTTTGATTTTTTCTGAGAGGATCTCACAGAGCTTAGGCAGACCTCAAATTCACTATGGAGCTCAGACTGTTCTTAAACACCTAATCCCTCTGCTTCCACTTCCTTTGTGCTAAGATACAGGTGTGTATCAGATACTGTGTATTTTTATCACTGAATGGTGAGCATTCTTTATGACATATATCAGTTTTTCAACATATCTCCCTTTTTTGGCATACATTGTCATACTTAAAATTTAGTTTTTCTTGATTCTTGATTTAAAATAAATTGTTATGACTGGTCCAGAGTGGTATTTATTCAGGGACCATTTAATATACTCTTCCAACAACACCATTCTCAGGATTTGGCCTATTTTCTTTTTCTTTTTTATTTTTTTTTATTTTTTTTTTCGAGACAGGGTTTCTCTTTGTAGCACTGGTTGTCCTGGAACTCACTTTGTAGACCAAGCTGACTTTGAACTCAGAAATCTGCCTGCATCTGCCTCCCAAGTGGTGGGATTAAAGGCATGTGCTACCACTGCTGGCTTGGCCTATTTTCTTACAGATTAGTTGATAAAAAGCAGGTATCATCCCTGGTACTATAAGACTACCAAATAATAATAACTCCTTCCCTATCAGGACCCTTTCATTGGTTCTCCTAGTCACTGCCATCTCAACAGATACGGGCCATATTCACCAACTAGGACATAAATTGCATGTAGATCTCCAGAGACCATTCTCCTTGTTTCTCTTTTCTCTGTGGTTCTGATCTCTGAGGATTCTAGCCATCTTGACTTTCCTAATCTATTCTCTCTTTTTGCTTCACTGTGTGAATGTTCCAGTCCCCAGTTTTGTCCCCTTCCTTGTTTTACATGGTGTAAGTTGATTACAGTCTAAAACACAAGCAGGCATTGTGCTGACCTCACAGTCTAAATGCTCAAAATCACATCACATGTTCAAAAACCTTGTCTCCAATATGTATTTTATTTTGTTCAGGTTTCTAGTTATAAATGCTAACTTCTAATAACATAAATTCTTCTTGGGTGGGTGTGAAAATGTTATAAATGTATATTTTAAAATGTGTAATATCTTATCAGCTTTCTTGAAGATTTTTTATATCCATGTTAATATTTCCCTAGAACATTAACTGTTACTCACCTTTAACTGCTTTCAACTAGCATAGAGACAAACTCATTTCCACAACAAAATGCCATTGATATTTATATAAATGAAAACTGATTTTTAGTCTTTAATCTATTTTTACAGTCCAGTCATTATCCCTACCTCCCGTTCTGCCCTCTGAGAGTTCCTCATCCCATTCCTCCTCCCTTGTCTCCAAGAGAATGTTCCCAAACCCCCACACTCTCTGACATACGCCAGGCCTCCCCATTACCTGGGTCCTCAAGTCTCTCAAGAGTTAGGTGTATCTTCTCACTTTGAAGCCAAACCAGGCAGTCCTTCACTGTATATGTGTCTAGGGCCTCAGATTAGCTAGTGTATGCTACCTGGCTGATGTCTCAGTGTCTGAGAGATTTCAGGGGTCCAGGTTTGCTGAGACTGTTGGTCTTCCTATGGGGTTTCCCAAAAGGACATGCATGACAGGAGCCTAACATGGCTGCCCTCTGAGATGCCCAACAAGCAGGTGAATAAACAGAAGCAATATTTACACCCAACCAATGGTCTGAAATCAGGGATTCCTCTGGATGAATTAGAGAAAGGCTGGAAGGAAACTTTTTTTTAAGTGAATTATCATTTCCCAAGGTCATGATATAGAATCAGTATAAATAAATCTCAGAATTTTACCAGATGCATTCTTTTGACTTAATCACAAGATCTCAAGCAGAGAAATAACATACACTTAACCATCAACAGTAGGCTGCTGTCAACTTGCATAATTCTATGTAGCATGTAGATATTCACGTTTGTTACATAAAAGAGGGATGTACTATTTGATACTTATAGATTCTGGAAGGGGGCATTATCACCTTGGATTCTCTCCCTACCACTGATACAATCAGAATCCAATAGATAATTTTAATGTGAAGTTCATGCAGATTGCCCTCATTAAACTCAATTGGCCAGAAAAGAAAATCAAAATTTTCTAGGGAGTAGCCGTGCACACTTTAACTCAAACACTCACAAAGCAGAAACAGACAGATCTCTATGAGTTTGAGGCCAAACTAGTCTACAGAATGAGTACTATAACAGTCAAGGCTACACAGAGAAACTATATCTCAAAAACAAAAATTAAAAGTCATGAATCTGGCAAAGGAAACAGCGTGTGTGTTTGGGGGTCGGTACTAGAAATGGCAGGGAGATAAAATACTATGTGAGAGAGTAATGAGAATTCATTATACTTTGGTGAGTGATCAAAGAAAAATAATAAATTATGAAAAATTGGGATTACTTAATTTTAAAATTTATCAGATTAAACCCAATGTTGAATAAAAATAAGCTTTATGAATGTAATTTAAAAATTGGGTGAGTCTTTTTAAAACTACAGTCTTGCCAGAATTCATGCTAGTATATTCCTGACAGTAAAATACCTTAGCCAAGCATGTACTGTGTATATATGCAAAATATCTATTCGTAAATGGGTTATTAAAATTATATAGCATTATTCAGTGTTCATGTGTGTAAAAGAAAAGAACTTCAACAGATAAGAAAAATATATAGAAGTAGAATTATAACATTTTCATCTCAAAACACACACTAGACTATCTTTCAGTTTTTAACAGAAGGGTTTACCTGCTTTTGAGCCTACTTGTTTCACAAACGCAATCATGTTAAACAAGAAAAGAACTTATTAAATTGAAATATGGCAGTATGGTAATGTTCAAGGTGATTATTCACATTTTATAAATAAGGAAATTGGACCTCGAATAGGTCAAAGAAAACTATAATTCTATAAAGTGTGAATGGAAGTCCATTTTATTTAATTTTTAATTAAAATACAAGCATATCAATCTCCTATTTCCTTCTACTTATAGCATCTATTGCCTCCTTTTGCTCCCTCTAAAATTTATGGCTGCTTTTTTATTTGTTATTGTTACATATGAAAGTATAAGCACATAATACGTAAATACAATGGACTGAATACATATAGTTTTGCTTCTACATATACAAGTTCAGAGCTGATCACTTGATACTGGATACTCCAGTTTGGGGACTTACTCCCAAGAGAGATTAATTCTCATGCTTTCGTCATGCCTTATTTGCTTGTGGTTCTTTGTCTAGGGCTGGGACCCTGTGAGATTCACCCATTCCATATTAACATGTATGTTGTGTGTACTGGTGTCTTCCTTGTTCAGGTCTTGTATAGGAAGCCATATTCTTGAAGTATGATGGTTAAAGCTTAGTTTCCTTTCTTCAAGGCACAAGCTCACAACAAATTTCCTGGTCTTCAGGTCTTAATATCTTTCTTGTGTTGAGCACAAGAGTTTTGTCACATCCTTTACAGTTATGCATCTGTATTATTTCCATATTTTTCAAGGACAAGGTTCTTTGATAAAGGGTGAAATATGTTTTTATCTGTGGGTATAAGAATAAGGATTTAGAATACAGTTTCAAATTGTGTTGATTTAGTGAAGTGGTGATGGTAGGTTCTTTTCTAAGATTATGTCCTCATTAGCCCCTGGTGTTTGGGTAGGTCTTTATTAACAGGCATTAAATTTTTTTGGGCCCATTGAGTAAGCCATAAGTCCAATATGGTAAGTTATTGCTTACCACAAAGAAGTGGAGAGCTCTTAATGTTTAGAAAGTGTGAAGCTCCTCATTCTGTGTACAGTTTACTTTCCTGTGCATCAATGTGATCCATTATTTAAAATAAACATGATATGCTATGTTTTAAGCACATGGACAATATGTTCAAGTAACCTTATACCACTAACTCAATCTTTATGATACTATTAAAACCTTAATTATCAAACAAATTGTGGAATTTATTATTAAATTATGACTATCTAGTAATGATGTAGAGCCACATTAGAATGAAAAGAAGATGACACTTCCTTCCATATGTCAAGACAATTTGGTCCTCATTATTTTTTACATTTTGGGTATAGGAGCATGGGGAATTAGTGGGGAATATCTTCTCATTTGTAAACAATGAAGTGAATTGAGGCTTTTGAAGAAAAGAAGAACTAAAAGAACTGCGTAGAAATGGGCTAGGAAGTGGGAAAAGCATTGGAAAATAGAGAAGTCTTTGGGGGAAACTCCAAATTCCTGCTGTTCTCCTCTGAGTAATCATACGAATAGACAGTGAAAGACTAGCCTAGATTCAGTCCCTGACCTGGAGGTACAGTTCTCCATTTTCTATTATCAACTCAGCCAGAAAGCTACTCCCCCTGGAGCCATACTTAGCCAAGTTGCTATCTCCATCCACTCTGCTTGGTTTATAAACACGATACAGACATGGAGGTGCACAGACTCAGCTTGCTCCTCCCAAAGGGCAAACTATTTTTATACTGCATCAAGCAGAGTGCAGGGGCCAAAAATGGTTGTAGTAAATAAAATAACAATATTAAATCCTGTTTGCAGTCCTGTGAGCGATGGGGAAAAGGAGATAAGAAGTGGAGGTGCAGAATCAGAATTGCAGATCTTTAGCCCACTGGCTATAGTAAAATGAATACATTTTAGGAAGGTGTGCTTTGGTGTAGGAAAAAGAGCATGAGTTTGACAGTAGAGAGACTAGAATCTTTGCTTTACAGTCACATATTTCTTGTAGTTTGATTTCTTGGCACATCACTGTCTCAGATTTTTTGCTCTCAGTTATAAGACACTTCAAATGGACACACAACTGTCAAAGTCACCATGTATTTGTTCTTAATAATTTTTAAGGGTAAACATTAACATGCTCAATTAGCATTTATATCTTGCATCCTCTTCATTTTCCATTGCTTTCACTAATAGAATCTTCCCTTTCCACTGTCTTCACCTACACTGAACCTTTTTAAAGGTCTTTGGAGTAATCATTGGCCATGGTAACAGAGTGAATGAAATGGTAAAATTAATTATAATGGTATATTTACATGTTACATCAAAATGACATCATTTTCATATCATGTAGCCAACACGCAGTTATGATATATATGTTTGATTTCTTGCCCACACTCTCTCTTATCTGTCCAGTGCAGAATTTGTACTTTTGTCATATCACAGTTTAGAAAAGTTACATCTCTTGTTTTGCAATAGCCAGTTGTATCCAGCTGTTGCCGCCTCTATAGAGAATTCAAAAGGTGTAACTTTCTATCTGCTTCCTTGACATTTTTCTGTTTCCTCGGGCAGCAGTGACCCCCAAATGACTCAGGAAACATCCCCATAATATCAGTACAGTCTTAAAGTTTTAATAAATTTGACTACCTTTCCTAATACTTCAGATTTAAACAAGAAATTGAAAATGAGATGCAATTCAATGTAGAACTTGACCTTCAAAGAACATTTGAGTCCTGGCTCAGTGCCTCATTGGTAATTTTAAACACGTGCATTGTTTTTCAGTTAAACATACAAGCACACACCCTAGGAAGAGAGTGGACCAGAACAAATTAGAACCCCTGTGCCCTTCACTTTCCTTCCAACTATGTTCACAAGTGAGGATACTATCAGAGTCAGAGGGGTGCCATTTGTGAAGCATGAATGCAGATATGCCCAAGAGTAAAAGACCCCTGCTCAGTCTACCATAACCTGAACTTGGCAGGCTTGCTGAGGCATAGAGGATTATGCAGTTTAAATTGGATGAGAACAGTAATGGCTGATTTTAAAAGTAACATCAAGAACAATAAAAAATCAAAACCAAAAAAATAAAATAAACACTTCTTTCACCAATTATAAATATTATTTAGTATCAAGTCTCTTTCCTCAAGCAAAGATCTCCTGGACTCAAACAGTCTTAAGTTAACCTGCTAAGCCCGAGATTTTTGTAGCTATTCAAGTGTGTACAGTTGTTCTTCAATTTCTGAAAGCATGGACACCTTTAAAAAGATCCAGAGTCCTCTGTTTCTACAGGTGCTCTTAAAATGGGGTAGAGATTCAAGGTCATTTAGAAGGGTGTAGCTGAAGCACGCTCATCTTACCTAAGGAAGTTGACATGTTCCCAGGAGACAGAGGATTCTGCAATGAATTCAGGACTCTGTCAAATAGTATTACCATTCATCATAAAAACGGCTGTTTGCATAGGAGAAATGCAGTTCCCATGCCGTGAGAGAACCAGAAAGCAGCAGAATATCAGCATGGCTCTCAAGGTGCACATTCAACT
Organism: Tokudaia tokunoshimensis; assembly: GCA_036184795.1. Lineage (NCBI taxonomy): Eukaryota > Metazoa > Chordata > Mammalia > Rodentia > Muridae > Tokudaia > Tokudaia tokunoshimensis. The sequence continues at coordinate 54,065,252 of BTHU01000005.1, read as the reverse complement.
GGCTTTGAGCTTATGATGAATGGCATGACTACATTGGCTTGGAAATTATGAATGCTGCAATCACTTAAAATGGGTTGGAAAAGAACTTACCCACTGCTTTCTAGCTTGCAGGCTGAATTTTGTAAGATAGTTAGAGGAGCAAGGTATCACCTCTGATTCTAGCTCATTGATGAAGAAACTATAAGCAAGTATTATTTATTGAATATCAATGGAGTATAGAGTCTCTCTTTCTCAGAGAAACCATCTACTCTCACCAAAGAAGCTTTGAAAAACATAGGGACATATGATGGCCCACATGGAGTTGTCTGTCAGAGATTTGAGGATGCAACCAAGGATGGATCATTGTTGCCATTCTCTTGCTCTCAGGTAAACTTCTGCTTATAGGTCATTTTAAAAAAAATGTTACTGAATGATAAAATTTGCCTCCTCTTTCATACTTTACAATGACAATGTTTCACATAATAGAGTAAGGTGTCTCATATTTTAACTAGTTGTCACAATTCAGGTTAATGAACCAAGCAGGAAATAAATTCAGTTTCCTGATTATTTGATAACATGTCTTAATACCCTTTTACACTCAAAAACAGACAGACAACCAAACAAAAGCTAAGAAAGAAAATTTGACTAGGTAATTGATGAACTTAGATATAATAATTCTCTTCACTATTTCATTCAGCAGACATACATTGAATATATACTATGTGTCAGAGATAAATTGGTTCTACGTTTTATACCTATTTCCTTAACTCTTTGGCAATGATATAGAATGCATCTGTTTTATCTATATACTGCATTGAAGTTTGTGTCAGAACCTATGTCAAACTGTAATATATTTAGTTCTTATTTAGTTTCGTAGCTTAGATGCTATTGCACCAAATTTTTATGCAAACCACATGAGAATAACTGAGGTGCAGCAATCCAAACCAATGAAACTAGTGACAGAGATTGCATTTGAAGCTATGTCCATCTGGATACAGAGATAATTTTCTTTCTATGAGAATATACTAATAACCACACAGAACTGTTTGATATCTTTTAATTATGATCTACTTTGTATCATGTATTAGCTTTAAGCATATCTGTAGGAGATTAGAAACTTTAAGATCATTCTTACCAGGCAAATTTTGGGAACCCAAGAATGGCTTGTTGCATAGAAAGTAGTTCACTTAGTTCCTTTATCCCCAGAACATTTGGTCAAGGCTTTAGCCAGGATTCTGTTGCCATAGAGTTGAGACCTGGGCATCATTGTTTGTGCTGCACCTGGTCCTGAATCTGCAGTTCCAGGTTGGATGTGATACAATGGCTGCTGAGCTGCAGTTATCTTTTGGATCAATGCCAGAATTTGAAGACTTACCAAACACCTGAAATGGAATATGTTTATGTAATATCATCATTCAGTCTTCTAACTGAGGCACAGAGGAGTTAAATAATAGTATATGGTTCTGTGTTAGAATTTTCTAGAGAAATTTTCTACATATATTGATAAGCGATAGGTAGATGCCAGATGAATAGATAGATAAATGATAGAGACAGATGAAAACTATAAATAAATGATAGCTGATCAAAACCTGGTCTCACTGAAATATTCAAACTTATATAAGATAAAATGTATGAAAGCACCACTCATGTACCTCCACAATACAAATCCTAAGGGGACCGGCAGTCTCAATTAATTTGGACCCCCGAGATCTCTCAAACATTGGACTACCAAACAGGCAGCATAAACCAGTTGATATTAGGCCCCAACAAACATGCAGTAGAGGACTGCTGGGTCTGTGTTCATTCAGAGATGATGCACCTAACCCTCAAGTGATTAGAGATCCCAGGGAATTTAGAGGTCAGGTGGGGTGAGGGAGTCAGGAGGGTAGGGAGAAGGTATGGGATGTGGAGCAGTCAGAGGGTTGACAGGAGCAGGGATACAATATGGAATGTAAATAAATAAATTTGAAAAACCTAAAGATACAGAGAGAACATTTCTACCAAATTTTGAGACTCTTCTAGGTATATATTAAATTGACCATTTATAATTCCTCTATGGAATTTTAGGTGATAAATGTTTGAAACCCCAGGCATGTATTTCCATAATACAAATTTTAGGGGTTCTGTTCTGTTGAATGAATAGACCAGCCACAAGTAAGTCATGCTGACTCTGGGCTCAATTTTCACATTCCTTCCTTTCATATACTGACCTCATGTGCCTTCCAATATATAGATTAGAAATTTTTGGAAATGTGTATTATCTAAACCATTTTCTTCAAAATATTAATAAAAACCAAAGAATAGGTAAAGAACATATTTAATATATTGAATTATTTGCTTTAGTGTTTGCCTAGATTTGATTTATGGGATCATTTGTTTAAAGTCATAGGTTCTGGTGATGTGGGCATTTGCTATATCCATAGCGTTTATCTCTTCATATTTATGGAAAGAGATTCTAAAATTTTCTCAGGAGGAAGAATACATTTTTTTGTCTTAATCTATCTGGTTGTTCTCAAGGTTGGTAGTATCCATGGACCATGAAATACAACTCTATCATAACCAATTGAACCAAATCTTAGGACCTTGATTAGAACTGACTAAAACTAGCATTTGAGCTATTAATTGGCAATGTCTTCCAGAGATTCACGTCAACTGAATCAGAGAGTGAGTTGAGAGAAGCAAGGCAGGTTCTGTTGACACCAATGGGAACCTGAATAATAGTCAACTATCTAATTTTTAGATACATTATCAAATAAATTTCCTCCTCTTCTATCTTCTCTTCCTCCTCCTCTTCTTATTCTTGTCATTGCCATTTTAAGGTAGTATTCATCTTCATTTCTTCTTCTTTCTTTCCTTCCTCTTCTTGTTTTTACTCTGCTCCTTTATCTTCATTTGCTTTTCATTTTAAATTGTTTAATATTTGTTTCTTCTAATTTACAAGCTATGAAGTACTAATCTGATGTAATCATTTTGATTAACTATTCCCTCTAAAAGTTTGAAATTCTTATAGCCCTTTGGAGTATGTAGTGATCCTGTAAGAAGACTGAGCACCTTGGTAAAGGAATGGCTCAGTAGTTTATTGTGGTCTGTGTACTTAACAGTGTGATTATCAGTCAGGTCTAATATAAGCAAAAGTATTTGCAGAGACAAGAAATGACTAAATTTATTAACCAAGGCTTTGTTTATCCTCTTATTGTTAAATAAAATCACATTAATTTCCTAATTTGTTTCTGGGGATATATGTCCTAAGTAAAAATCTTCAGCATCCCCCTATTACTGAAAAAAGATTTTGATATTCTCAACTATATTTTAGGTCTACAAATATTTCCTATTTTGCAATAGAAGCAGGGAACTTATTAAATTACAAAGTTTTTGCAAGGCAAAAGACACTGTCAAAAAGACAAAGTGGCAACCAACTAACTGGGAAATGATCTTTACCAACCCTACATCGACAGAGGGCTAATATCCAATATATACAAAGAACTCAAGAAGTTAAACGCCAGAGAGGCAAGTAACCCTATTAAAAATGGGGTACAGAGCTAAACAAAGAGTTCTCACCTGAAGAATATCTAATGGCTGAGAAGCACCTCAAGAGATGTTCATCATCCTTAGTCATTAGGGAAATGCAAATCAAAACAACCCTGAGATTCCATCTTACACCATTTAGAATGGCTAAGATCAAAAACACAGGAGACAGAAGTTGTTGGCGAGGATGTGGAAAAAGAGGAACACTCCTCCACTGCTGGTGGGATTGCAAGCTGGTACAATCACTCTGGAAAGCAGTCTGGCGGTGCCTCAGAAAACTAAGCATGACACTCCCGGAGGATCCGGCTATACCACTCCTGGGCATATACCCAGAGGCTTTACCTGCATGCAATAAGGACACATGCTCCACTATGTTCATAGCAGCCTTATTTATAATAACCAGAAGCTGGAAATAACCCAGATGTCCCTCAACGGAGGAATGGATTCAGAAGATGTGGTATATTTACACAATGGAATACTACTCTGCAATTAAAAACAATGAAATCACGAAATTCCTAGGCAAATGGTCAGAACTTGAAAATATCATCCTTAGTGAGGTAACCCAATCACAAAAGAACACACATGGTATGCAGTCACTGATAAGGGGATATTGACCCAGAATCTCAGAATACCCTAGACACAATTCGCATATCAATAGATTTCCAAGATGATGGAAGGAGAGACCCATGGTCCTGGAAAGACTGGATGTAGGGGAACGCCAGGACAGAGAAACGAGAGGGGGTTGAATGGAGAAGAGAGGAAGGGAAGGGGCCTTATGGGACTTTCAGGGAGGGAGGAAACGGGAAAGGGGAAATGATTTGGAATGTAAATTAAAAAAAACTTAGAAAAAAAAAAGAAGCAGGGACTCAGGCTCTGTAAATAACTTTCTGTGCTGACATTTGTAATAAAACAGAGAATGACACAAACTTTTGATCACTTGAATGTTGTAATAGAAAGGTAAAGATATGCTTAGTTCACAAGGTACATATGCTTTTTCTATTTAGTTAGGCTGTTGGCCAAACATGCTTTTCTCTCTAAAGTCTACAGAGGACCTTTGCCTGTCTCAGGGAGAGAACACAAACCTTGCTTCTAGCCTCCAGTGCCAGATGTATTTGATTCAAGGTTCTGGCTTGAAGACTGTGCTAAGAAGTGTTGAGAGGGGTTATTGCAGGAGGTGATACCATAATCAGCCAGTAATGGCTGTCTCTGAGGAGCGAAGGACAAGAAACAGCTAAAGATGTTGAAAAAAATCTATGAAGATGGGATGAAAAAACAAATATTAACCAGTTGAACTCAAATTAACTTCCAGAGCTTTTATTATAAACAGTGTTTAAAGGGTTTTTTTTTTAAAGCTTATAAAGCCACAAGCCAATCATCCTTTCTCTAACTAGTGATCTAGCATCTCTAAAGGGAACTTTCTGAGCCAGAAAGATGTTACTCTGGACTCAAACAGGCTTGCTTGATACCTTGTTGCAAACAGCTTTGGATGGCGCAATGGTGCTGAACAGAGAGCATAGCTAGTAGAAACCAAGATTACAACATTGGGTTTCAACTCCCAATTCAGCTCTTTATAGCTATGTATTCTTAAGCAAATTATTTTACCTTTCAGATTTTTTAAATTAATTTTGATAGTCTGTGATTCACATGGTTTTGAGTTTCAGCTCAGTTAATTTGATTAATTAAATTATGCATTATTTGTGAAGCACTTAGAACAACACTCTTTGAATAGCATAGGCATTGAGCAAATGGCAGATAAAGGTTATAGGAAATCACAGAAGAACTTATAATGTGGTTCTGCATAACCCTTAAATTAATGCTGGTAACTTGGTCAGAATCTCAGATATGGAACCCTTATAGTATAGAGGTGCATGCCCCATGTGACTGTAGAAATTTCCATCAAACAAAAGGCAAATAAATAAAATTCTCTACTATCCTATCCTACTGCTTTAAAAGCATTTAGTGAGATTTTAGTGGGCAATAGATCAAATGCATTGACTTAAGAACAAAGGATCTGATTTTAAACATTAGGTTGATTCTTACTAAAACTTTTCACACTGGCTGTGATGATCATAGGACTTAGTTTCTATTTCTGTGGTAGTTGCATGAACTAACATGTGGGTACCATTTAGAGAAAACTTGATTCTGTGTGAATCTCAGTAGATATGATTGTTACATCCTTCCTATTGGACCTGTAACTGCTTTGAGTATAAGTCCCAGTGACACCTGGTATTCATATTTTAAACTCTATATAAGCTATTTTATATCATTATTATAACAGTCTTACTGAGATAAACATCATTTCTCAATTGTTTTCTAATCATGGCATATCAGACATAGAGAAGAGACTGAGAACATGAGATCTGGAATAAATTATTGGATCTCAATTTCCCAATGGCATGAGGTTTCACTGGGTTAGAGTTATACCTTTACTGTTCCTGGTAAGGATTATTATATGTCTTCCTGGGGAATGGTAATGCCAGGTTCTTGCACAAATCTATCTAATTCCTAACTCTATTTCTCATATCCATTATGCTCAATGACTTGAGAATAGTGTTTATTTACACCTCTGAACAAATAATGTCACTGGATTGGAACACCTTTTTACTGTGAGTAATATGTGTGTGCAAAGGAAACAATCTCTTCCACACCTCTCAGCTTCAGTTCTTACGTTTATACAGATGACATTAACTTCCTTTTCTTTCTTTTTATTTATTCTTCACTCATCTAATACATCCTGACCACAGCCTTCCCTTCCTCCACTCCTTCCAGTCTCCACCTCTTCCCCCTAAATCCACTGTTCTTTTCTTTCCATTCAGAAAAGAACAGGCCTCCCTCGTACAATACCAACTGAACATGGCAAAACATGACGCAAACCCCAATATCAAGGTTGGAAGAAGCATCCAGTATGAAGAACATGGTCCCAATAGGAGAAAAAAGATTCAGAGATACACCCCACTCTCGCTTTTAGGAGTCCCACAAATTTTCCCCAAGCTAAACAATGATAGCATGTTTGCCAAAATCTAGGTACTCTTTGTTGTTTCTTGCATCCTTCATAAATAGTTCAAAATCTCCATGGCTGATAGTTTCTTACAAATTAGAGGGATTGGATCACTCAGGCCTGCTCTTCTGCAAACATCCTGAGAAAACTCTTTGCTTTTAAACTTACTATGCTTTAGATGGCCTACCCATGGTGGTTCAACATAAACAATCATAATTACAGTACTGGTGTCTCATTACATGTAATGATTACAGCCATACTTAGAGGAGATGTGGTTACATAAGATCAGGAGTTAATAGAGCTCATTAGAGAATTCTGCCTATGCAAAAGGTTGAGAACACAGGTTCTGGAAGAACAGATAGGTTCATCTTGATTGGTGTAAAGTTTAGCAGAGGCAGGATCCTATTGATAGCTATTCATTTCTTTACAGGTAGCAGTACTACTTCTAGTCTCTCTAATTTTGTTGATTTATCTAAAATCCAGTATCCTTATTTATCATGATCTATGAGAATATATTTGATAGCAAGTTATATAAATTCAAAAAAAAACTAACAGGAAAAAAATCTCCCAAACCAAAAACAACAACAACAAAAACAATATGACTTTGGAGACCTGTGAATCATTACATCTTCCTCCTTCTTTCCCAGTCAAGTTCTCTGTGAGGTGACAAAATAATTGACAGGATCCCAGACTTTGTCACTAGCTACTAATCATGTCCATTATCATTATTTGATATTAGCTGCATTTATTTTCCCTATTTATTTTTATTTAATGTGTGTGTGTGTGTGTGTGTGTGTGTGTGTGCATGTTTGTGCGTTCTTGTGTACATATAACTAAAACAGAGCACATACATCTATATAGGTCAGAAGACAACAGTTCGATATTTCAAGTGTGTGAATCCTGGTATCCTAACTCAGGTCACGTTTATCTACTTAGCATTCTTGGCTGGCCTTGTTATTTCAGTTTTTAGAGAACTATTAAAGAAAGATTTGATCAAGTGCTCTAGAACTGATTGGTCTGGGGGCTCTGCACCACAACCCTTTCTGTAGCAATACTAGTCAGGAGCTGTAACTGGCTTGCCTTGCTCATATACCTTAGAATTAGGATAAGAAGTAAAACCTGTATAAATACATGAAGAGAGAAATTTATCAGTTTTGTTTCCCAAAAAAGGGAAAAGGGGATCCTTTTTTTTTTTTATTTTTTTCCCACTTTTTTCTTTTTTTTTCTTTTCTAAGTTTTTTTTTATTTACATTCAAAATCATTTCCCCTTTCCTGTTTCCTCCCTCCCCGAAAGTCCCATAAGTCCCCTTCCCTCCCTCTTTTCTCCATTCAACCCCCTCTCGTTACTCTGTCCTGGCGTTCCCCTACATCCAGTCTTTCCAGGACCAGGGGTCTCTCCTTCCATCTTCTCAGAAATCTATTGATATGTGAATTGTGTCTAGGGTATTCCGAGGGGCTCCTTTAGAAAATGGGGAAATGGGCCTTGAGGCAGGCAATAGCTAAAAATAGCCTGTTGGGCTCCCCCTGGTGGATCACAGGAGAGAGAGAGAGAGAGAGAGAGAGAGAGAGAGAGAGAGAGAGAGAGAGAGAGAGAGAGAGAGAGAGACAGAGAGAGAGAGAGAGACAGAGAGACAGAGAGAGAGAGAGAGACAGAGAGAGAGAGAGAGAGAGAGAGAGAGACAGACAGACAGACAGACAGACAGACAGACAGACAGAGATGAGACAGAGACAGACAGAGAGACAAACAGAGACAGAGCCAGGCAGAGAGGCAGAGAAGCAGAGAAAAAAAAAGAAAAAAAGAGACAGAACCTGAGGGGTCAGACATTTAGAATAAGAGCTTCAGTGAATATCTAGATCATGTGTGAGTCCTTCATTCGGATTGTTCTGGAAGTTCTTGACTGAACTTAAGCTGATGTTTCAGCCCCATAAAGTGGGGCTACATGCTGTGTTCACCATCTCTTTGAATTACTACAGAATAGTGAGGTTTCAGAAAGCAGAAGTTAAACAATGTGAGATCTTCAAAATCTCTATGCTTGCTGAATTATCAATCTAAGCAACATGGTAAAGCAGTTTACAATATGGCTATCACTTGAGTCTCCATCCACATGATGATATTCTCCTGCTGCTTTTATTTTAGAATTGTGTATTACTAGGGCAAAGGGCTGGGCAGAATACACGTTAAGAAAGACAGAAGTTTAGCAGCTTGGATGGAGAGATGACGAGAAACATCAGGATTAGTCACATGTAGTAAAACCATCATACCCACAACATCCGCTATAACATACTGAGAGCCTGACAGGAAACCAATATAGGTGTAACTCCTCCTCAGGAAATCAGATGTGTCAGCAAAGCTTTGGAATGTGAGGATGTATCTTCCGATATTTAGAGCACTTCACAGAAGATTGACATATGCAAATATCCCTGATTAAAAGCAAGGAGTATTGTAGAATTAGAAGAGACAGTATATACATAAGAACTCAATGGATTGTAGAGATCATCTGGGTGTTGAATAAATATGCACTAGACTATTTCCATGTAGAAGGGTAAATAGCATCATAAATTTATGTTTGGCTTCTGAGGTAGGATGCTCTAAGTTTGAATCCTGCTTTTGTAATATAATTCTGAATAATTTTATTGAGTTTTCCTCACCTGAAAATGAAAGTGATGAACCTAGTAGATGCTCATATGTGAAGACTTAAATTAATTAATCTTTCTGAAGGTCAGGGGGCAGCTATTGCTGCCATTGAGTCTTCTTATGATCAGTTTTCTTCACAAATCCATTTTTATGCCACTGAGTTCAGTTTAGGAAATATACATTAGATGAATAATGTCATTGATAATTATTTAATTACAATTGTGATGAAGGAGACATTAAGGGTCAAGAGAGCTGATATCCTGTCTAGAAGGCATGGGAATGATATTTACAATGATACTTGAGGTGCGAGAAGGATTTGAGTGGAGCAGAAAACTCAGATGTATGCCTAAAGGCAAGCAGGACTAGATAAATTATAGGCCCTGGAAAAGGACCAAGGTTGTTGGAGTTGAGAGGTTGGTACATCATCTTAGAAAGAGAGAAAGTTGAGACAGATTATGTACACTGCATGTTAAAATATTCTCCATCTCAGTTGGAGCAGCAGAGAAGGTGTCATGTGAACTTTATTTTTGCATAGAGGTTACATGTCATTGTTGACATATAGCAGTGCTGGGATCAAATGCAGTGGCATTGAAGGGGCCAGCATAATCATTTTGTTTAGACAGAAGCTCAGAACCCACCATCATTGTACAGTTCATTTCTACTACCAGAGGCATAACAGGGTAATAACTAAGCATTACATGAATGTAAATAATACAGGGGCCAGAAAATGGAAGATACTGAGGTCTGAGTTTTATAGTTCTGACTTTTGTGTGTAGCTTGACGTCCACCAGGTACAATAGTAGATAGAAATTTCATTTTAAGCGTACTGCCTCCAAAAGATTCAGATGAGATGAGGATCAGAAAGTGATACAGTAGGAGAAAAAGAAAAACAAGGTTCACACTACATAGAAAGTTTGTTCAGTGTACAGATGTTCTTTTAAACTCTGGTGAGAAACAGGCAAAACTTAGGTGCTTATTATCTATACAGATTGATACATTTTAGTTTATTAAAATGGTTGTTCATATATCAATAAATATACAATAAAAACGTTATAGTATTAATACATATTAATATCCAGGTTGACAAGATAGCTCAGTTGTAAATAAGCTTGCCTAGCAAGAATGAGGGCAATAGTTCAGATTCCTAGTACCTATGTAAAAGCCTAATGAGTGTGGTACCCCATCTATAACTCTAGGGCTCAGAAGTAGAAACATGGGATCACTAGATAAGCTGGCTAGCAGTAGAAGATGTAGCAGTGAGCTCTGGGTTAAGCTGAGAGACCTGCCTCAGCAGGTAAGGTAGAGAATGGTGGAAGAAATCTTGCGATGTTAACTTCAGGCTTTCCACAAGCCTATACACATATGCAGAGACCCACAACTTATAGATAAGATTCCAAACATATGATTACATATACAGATATGTGCATATACACTGAAACATATAGATACATTATTTAGTGAGGTGGTCTTAAATACAAGTTCAATTCCATGGATGATCCATGTCTTGAAAGGAGAGACAGTGTTCCCCACAAACTGTCTTCTGAACTACACACACACACACACACACACACACACACACACAGAGAGAGAGAGAGAGAGAGAGAGAGAGAGAGAGAGAGAGAGAGAGAGAGAGAGAGAGAGAGAGAGAGCCATGTATACCTCTAGCATACAAAATTAAATAAAAACCTGTGAAACTAGCAAATATTACTGCCTGATCTTTCAACTGCTTTCAAAACCTAATAAAACCAGCTCTTGCTGTTTTACACTAGACCAATAATACACTAGACCTGATATAGAAGCAAATGTTTCCCTCTGTGCTTTTCTGGAATTTTCTAAAGGTTCTGAAGATCACAACTACATTCTTTGATATACTGTGATTATTTGGTCCCACTTTGGCCCTGCAGAGGACTTTAGACTCCTGGAAGACAGAAGTCAGGTGGTCATTCATCTTCAAGTCTTTCATATAATCTCACTTTCAGTAGGCCCTTAAGAAACTCAAGTTTCTTCCTACAGATGTTCAGCCCACTTTGAACCCAAAGTACCCCAGATTAAGGGCTTTTTAACTCCTCTGAGGTTTGGCAGGCATAGAAAACTTAAGCCTTTGAGGCAGCAGCAGGTGGCTAAAAGTCTTGCACAAATAGGAGAAAATCTTGTCTTTATTTGAGGTGAGGGAAGCAGGACCTTCATTTCATCTGGAAAATTTATTTGTATCTCTTAGCATTTCTAGAGTCAAAAGTTGCTTTTTTTGCTTATTTTTTCTTTTATGTATTTTTTTTATTTTCTTCAACTCGAATTTTAGTGAGGCAAACTCTAAAAAGAAAGGTCAAATGCAATATCAGAAAAGGTACCAGAAGATCCAGGGACAGTGAATGGGATCGGTAAAGAGGGAGTTAGAAAAAATCTTATCAAAAGTTCAGTACATTTTCATAAACATTTTTTTTCTCCCCACAATACACGGAGTCAGAAGCAATCGTGACATTCTTAAAATGAGCTGAGACTTAACAAACATCATCCAATCCATCAGATGATGGTGTGTGATCCCATTTCCTGGGTAAATGTCCTTGATCAAGGTCTTTTTATAGCAATCACCCCAAGGCCCACAGATAGTAAGTTCTCACTCAAGTCTACCTTAATTTGTTGGAAACTCCCTCCACCCATGCAAGCTTTTTGTAAATTCTGTGGAAATAGCAAGCAGCTGCTCACCAACACCCACCCCAAAGAAAGAACAAGACATTTCTCACATATCTCAAGCATCCTTAAATGTTCTTTCTTTGGCAAAGAAAAAAAAAAGAAGTATATTTTTGGCCTCTAAACCTTTTCCCACCAGTGTGTCTTTCTGCAGAAATGTGATCCATATGGTTCTGATTACTTTCTCCATAAGTCATTAGAAATGCTTTGCACTAGGAACTTGCCTGATGACCAAGAAGTCTTTGGAGACAGTTTTAAATGGCCCTCTCAGCCTTGCCTCATAGAAACAGGGCAGCTAAACAGAGCCAAATGCAAATGAGCCAAGATCTAGGAAGGTGCAGGTTTTATCTAAAACTCAGAATCAATAAGGTTCTAGAGAGCCTTCAATCTGCCTTTTGACTTCTTCACTTTATCCTCCAGGGACAGCTTCTACTGAATCCCCTATTGCCACAAATTAGTCAAGAGTTCAAGTATCCAGGTTTGTATCTATGTTGGGCACAATATTCACTGAGTTCCAAGATTGTCCAACCACCCTAGCATTTTCCCATTATTTCCTGGAAACAATAAATATTTTAGATGTAGACATGTATGTGAAATTCCAGGGCTGATCAAATCATGGGGACATGAATCTAGATAGAAACTCATGTGTCAAGGGCATTAGTCTCCTGTTATATAAAAATGGGGCAACATTACTTGTTTCATATCACTCAATTCATCTTTCTTTCCTTCCGCTTTCTTTCCTTTTTTCTTTCTTTTGTTTCTTTTTGAGGCAGTGTCTCATGTATCCCAGGCTGGCCTCAGTCTCACTATAGACGAAAATGATTCTGAACTTCTAATTTTTCTATCTTAACTCTTCAGTACTGGAATTTTGCGGACATGCTTTAGGGTTTGCGCATGTGAGAACATCACTCTAGCCACTGAACTGTAAGCCTGCCTCACGACAAAGCATTTTCAGACCTGTTAAGAAAATATTCCAAATGAAGGTTGGTGCCTGGTAAAAGTTCAACAATTATCCTGCCCCCTTCTATTTCTTTCTGTTTTCCAGTACATAGAAACTGAAAGGATTCTATGTTTTTGAGTGAAGTATTGACTGTGTTGGGTGATTGGCAATAAACAGAGTAACTTTTTATGTTATTAAGTCTTCTATTTGTAAGGCATTTTGACCATATACTACCATGAGAGTCTATAAAGGAAGATATAGGAAAGGGAAAAACTCTGTCTCGGTCTTCATTTGACTAGGTTGTTTTAGACTGATTTCTTGACTGCTTCACCAGCTGTTGTTGGTATTTTTCAAGGAGGCAGCTCCCAGCTGGGGGTGACAGAGCAAAACAAGAATGTGACAAATAACTAGGAAGCAGTGTGGTATAGATGAATAGAAAGAGAGGGCTAAAAAAATAAAGGATACAAGATAGCAACTGGGACTTCATGTGTGGTGAGTGTATTTCTTCATAATTGTAATTTTTTCAAGAAGAAATGACCAGGATCTCAACTCAGGCCAGAAGCCAAGGGAAGAACAAAATTTCTGCCCAATAAAAAGATAAGTTTCTCAGTTTCCATCAGTCAGAAGGAGAAATCAATCACTCATCGGGTCAGGGGCCAGAGAGCTGTCCGTGGTACTGACCTGCTCTCGTTTACATTGCAGTGCAAATGCAGAGGAGACCTCTCATGGGTTTTGCTGCTAGCCTCTCTCCTCTGATTCCCATATGTTTCTGTCTCTTTCCCCTCTACATCTTCTTCTTTGTCAATTATGCTGAGTTTTCTCAAGTTCCTAGTCTGTAATTCAAGGATTTTTTTCCTCCCATTTTGCTTCAAAACTCCTCCTTTTCAGTCACTGTTTTTTAGGTTCTTCTATATTTTTTCTACTGCATCTCTCTCTCTTCTCACCTTTTGGGTAAGGGAAACATTAATAATGGTAAGAATCACAGCAGCGAGTAACATACAGGGTGCATTAACTACATGGAAAAATATATAGTGATATATAATTATACATATATTAAATTTTTACTTTCAGTTACACAGCAATCTCATTACATGGTTAGTTATCTCATTTTACTAAACGGGGAGAAAGTGAAGGCTAAGATAACTTGGCCAAGATCCTACACAGACATAATTCCAGTTTATGCCAACAGTCACTTTTCACTGCATGTGGATTCCTTTACATTGTCCAATATTTTCCTTATGGTTTCCTTCCTCTCGCTCTGGTAGATTTGACAGAGATTCCCACACTGGCCAAATCTTTAAAGGACTAGGAATCTACACTTCTCGTGGGATTTAAGCTTAGGGTAAAGCAAAGAAAAATACACAGAATGCATACAATGTGGAGATTTGGACCAGGCAAAGGCCTTCCGTTTTACTTCAGACAGAGGCCCTGCCTATACCTCCGGCTGAATGCGGAGTTTTCTACTATCTGTATTCTTATGTTAGTCTAGCTACCCTGGCCTTTTCCCTGTCTCTGGTGGTCCCTAGAGAACTTTGCGTTCTCTTCGGCTTCCCACTCCGACATCCTTCCCACGTAAGGAAGCGCGTGCTTAATTCTGGGAGGTTAAGTGGGCTCTCGCCTACACACAAAAACAATTTCCAGTAGTCACAGGGAAACATAGAGACACAACGGGACTCAGACGTGCGTCACCTCAGACAAAACCCACTCAGGTATGTACACGCAGTCACGTCAAGCTCCCGCATAATCAGAAATACCAGACACTCGAGCATCACTCAGCCACAGACACGTTTCAGCTAGAATCGCGATTCGAGATCTGCGCGCATACTGTCCTTTTGGGTGCTCCTATAAGGACTCTCTCAGCACTGCCCCAGACCCATGTGAGTTCCCCTGAAGCTCATCCTTTACCCACCCAATCCGCCCCTCCCTTCAAGCCGCCCCACTTGTCTTCTCTCCGTCCTCTTTCCCCAACGCCCGAAGACGTACAGAACACTCCTTGGAATCTACCCCGGCTCTCAGCTCCTCCTTCCCCGCCCCCGGCAGCCGCTCCCCCATTCATTTTCCTCCGTCGCCTGCAAAGTCCCTCCCACTGCCTAGCCCGGCCTCCGCTGCTCCCCTCCCGGAGACCACGGCGCACTTGGACTTCCCTCTCCATTCGCCAGCCTCCTCGCTCCGGGTCCCCACGGCTGCAAACTGATCTGGCGCGGGGGGTGGGCAGGAGGAGGAGAAGAGCGCAGGCAAAGGAGAAGACAAGAGTGCCAGAGAGCCGGAGGCAGAGGGAATAGTGGCCACCTTCTGGAGCCCGGATTCATGCCTGTCCTCGGGACCAGCCAAGGGGACTTTAAGGCTGAGTATGAGCCAGGCTGCTAGGAGCCAGGTACCCCCACGCCTGCAGTCCCCGCGCCGTCCCCGGTATGCGAGCTGGACGCAGGGCTCTACCAAGTTCCCACCGAGCCGAATAAAAAGCGTCCTTCCGCTGCTCTCCGCCAAAGACGGACATTGACTCCAGGTAAGGCGACTCTGGGCGCAGCTTCCCACAGCCCCTCTGCCCTTGGAACCCGCCCCGGACCGCAGTCGGGGCGCCCCCGCCCGCGCCTCCCATCCCCCTTCCAGCACCCTCGTCCGGTCTTCCCTCGCCTCCAAGTCCTCTTCTGTTCTGGAGACTGGGGTTCCTGTAGATTGGACTCCACGGGTTAAATGCGGGTTTTAGTAAGAGTCGTGTGTCCCCGCGCGCTCCCGACGTGTGTACCATGGTGGGAACTTGATGTGGTGCTAGTGTATGTTTGCCTGTGCAGCGTCGTTTGCGTTTGATGCGTCTGTGTCTGTGTGTTTGTGAGTGTGTGTGTATGTGTGTGTATGTCCGTGCCCTATAACCTACTTTCAGCGCGATATGTGTGTGTGTGTGTGTGTTTGCATATGTTCGTGTCTGTGTATTTTTAATTAGATATCTTCGGCTTATATGGAATGGAATGGGGTTCTTACTACAGTATCACGTAGCCACCGGGAAGCCCGCTGTGGACTTACTCGTAGGTCTCTGGGCATTGGTTTGGGAGAGATGCTAGGAATATAGACGATGCCTTATTTAGCCCAGTGAGAGTACCTATGAAAGAAAAATATCGCCTAAATCATGGGGTAATGCTGCACACTTGAACTCACCGTTAAAAATGAAAGAGACATGTTCAAAACCCGAGGCAAGCAAAATGCTGTCCCTTTAAATTCCACACTGGGCAGACTCCAGGATTCTGATGGGAATTTGGAGAGGCTGAGTATGGAGTGAGAAGGAAAGGAGGAAGTCAGGGATCTCCTTATCCACTGCTTGACAAGTCTTGGGTAGAGATATCACCCTGTCTCCCTAATGCAATCATATTACCACCACCACCACCCCCGGGCCCATTTGTTGAGGGGGTGGTCTGGGTAAGTTTGCCTGAATCATCTCAGGGGAAAAGAGTAAGCATCCCCTGGCAATGTGATTGTCCATCTCAGTCACATCGGGTACCAGAGAAAAAAGCATTTGGGGCAGCTCTGGGTGCTTCGGCAGGAGACTGATAGGGTACTCTCCTAGGATGCATTCTTTTTGCCTTCTCCATCTCAGGCAAGCTTTGGAAGCCCCAGAATCTCTTCTCAAAACTGCGCTTTCTCACGGCTCCAGGAAGTTAGGAAGCTACTGGGAGAAGGGAGAGAGATTAGAGTGTTTTCAGGGGTGCAGGGGGAGGTCTATATGTGTGTATTTAAGGACCAAGGGACTACAGTTTGTGAGGGATGTTGGGTGGGGAATTCATCACAGAATGTGGTGGTGGTTGACTTAAACTGCTGTCTGGTTTGCACCCCACATTTTATGCTTGGCTCTAAAATAGTGCCAAGGGCAGGGGGGCCTGGAAAGATTCTCAGGAAGACAATTTGAGATAAGGGTCTCCTTCCTATTTCCTCCACCTTTTAGGAGCTTGTTTAGGTAAATACTTTGGCCACCCTGCCCAGGCACAGTTGGGCTTTGGTTCTGGAGCCAGCCATTGATTTGATTCCCGGCTGCCTTTTAAAGGCTTGCCCTACTCAGCAAAAAATGCTGAGTTTTACTGCTGTTAGCATGGCTTCCAGACTAGGCAGCTGTTACTTTCTCAAGGTAAATGGCAGCCATTCTGCTTGTAAGCAGTGAAGCTAGAAGATGAGGCTGAGGTGGTGTGAGAGAGTCTAAAGGGTCACTAGGAAGGCCTCTTGAGAGGAAAAGAAAATAGAAATATACCTGTTTTTTAAAAACATTTATACATACATTTGTATCTCCTGAGGAGAGATAAAAGCAAACGTGTGTTCGCACGAACCTGCCCCGGCCGGTGGATGTCTGCTCTACCTGCAAGCACTTGCACACATACCATTTTCTGGCTTCAGGCTGATCTCTCAGGCAGAAGGCTTCAGGAGGGTATGCCCATAGAGTAGACTTTACAAAACTCAGGTTAGATCACAGCATCCTCATGCAGTTTGGGGAGAGGTTTTACAAGCAGAAGAGCCCTCATGTTGGGGTAGGCTCTCATTATTTCTGTTCCAATGTATAAATGATCTGTTGCTATTAAAGAGCAAGCAGGCAGGACTCTGGTGCAGAGAAAGGATGACAATTTCTCAATATTCACTAGCAAATTGGTGGCATGGACAGAACTAGAACCCAGGGTGTTTTTCGGCCAAATCAATGTCATTTTTTACTCCATTACCCTTTTCAGGAACTCACAACACTTCCTAATCCTACCTGCCCACCATACTTCTACTTAAGGCAACTGATTGCCTTCCTGTCTAGAACTTCTTGTTTCAGACATGCATTTCAGACCTTCTTCATATGATTTTATGACCCAGAAGAGAAAGTACATAATGCCTCAGTCATTCTTCTTGCTTCACAAAAGCATTTAAAAACATATGCACACAGTGATGCCGAGAAAGAGAGAGAGAGAGAGAGAGAGAGAGAGAGAGAGAGAGAGAGAGAGAGAGAGAGAGAATATATTCTGTTTTAATGTGATCAGATAATTAAATGCACATGGTGATCCAAGACTACATAACTGCTATATAGAACCCAGTAGAAAAATTGGACTGTATTGACCGCTTTATGAGAAAAGTTCTGCTTTCTGGAAAACAAATTATATACTTTAACATCCAAGCAAATACTTCAGGGAAATTAATTTACTTACATTAATTTAAATATCATATCTGTATATTCATAGTATAAGCATAGGAGCACACATGAAAACATGTATGAAGTCATACACAGGTGTATATATACAAGTCCAGAAACCTTCTCTTCCTAATACATTCCCCTAAATGGGACTAATCTCTTAAACTGCAGGAAATTGAGATACCCTTTTTAAGTGCATGGATTGTAGGTGGGCTCACAACCTGAGGGAAAGAAAATATAAAGCCCATTAAGTCACAGGACATCCAGAAATTGAAATCAATTTCATTAAAATTTAAATATGTTGCCAGTCTTTTAGATGCTCTTTTTGGGGTGCAGGGAAGTACTTAGAAATACAGGGATTTGGGGCCCATCTGCAATAAAGCCATTAACAACCTCACAAACGTTGTCTTTTCTGGAGCTGGATGGCACTTTAGCTCCCAGAAGGGGGAGCTGTGACTCCATTTCAGCCCTAGAGAAAGAGCTCTGATATTCCAAATAAGCTCTGGGCCCCCCCTGCTGAGTTGAGAAGGCCCAGCTCCTGCTGTAGGGAGTAAGACTGTAGCAGCATAGGTGAGGACTGTAAAAATGTTCTCTCCTGCTCAGTTCAAGTGGGACATCTCTCTCTTAGTGCTTTCAAGAAAGTTTATACTATTGATCAAATAGTTCTCTCTCTCCCTTTTTTTCCTTTTCTTTTTTTTTTCTCAACCCGTCTTTGCCCCAAAAGATCCTGCAGTATGTGTAGAAATATTTTCTGATTTGCATATGGTTTCTCATCCTGGTTTCTTAGATGAATTCATTAGGAAATATCACCAAAATAGGCCCTCAAAGTTACTCATAGCAACTTTCTCCCCTGCATCCTCTGACCTAAAACCCAAAGTTTAACAAGTAAGTTAATGAACTCCTTGCATCCATATCAAGCAACAAGAGGAAACATAGGAAGACTCACCAAATATAATTTTTCCACCAACCTCTCCATTGTTTTTCACTATAATCTTTCATATGAATGAAGATGGATATATCACACTTTCCTCCATTGAGCAAACCCTACTTACATTTTAGCATCTTGCTCAGATGATGCATCTAAGAAGTCTTCCCAAGGCCTTGTTTCAGAACAACTCTCTTTTGGCTGGATTTTGATATAATTTTTTTTGAAACTCTATTTATTTAGCTTTTATCTCTATTTGTTCTGTTTTACAGCCACACAGGGATAGGTTTCGCTTTATCACATTAACATGTGCTCTTATTAGCAGCATTTCTCTTTTAATAGCTGGGGACTTGCACACAGTAGTTGCTTTATCATTTCATTTTGTTTTGTTCGCATATTCAGTGTCAAAAGTATCTGTTAGTCCTCCATTCCCCAAAATTTGATCCTTCTTTATTTAAAACAAAGTCATTATGCCTTTAAAACGATATCATTTAGCTCACCACTCAGGGGTGTAGACAGGTAGTTAAGTTAGATCAAACTTGACAGTGCCCCTTGCTGTGTCCCTGGATCTTTAGCTTTATTCTCTCCTTTAATCTCCATTCTCATCCAGTGAGGTATATATACTTATTCTACAGAAGAAAGGGAAGCTCCTTTTGTCAAACACCTTTTAAGCAGAGGGGCAAAGATTTGAACATTTTGTGAGCATCTCTTTTCTTCTACTTCACAATCAAGATCACTCATAGCCATTGAGACCTCCATGTTCAATGGATGCTAAAGACAATGGAGCATATTGTTTTCTTGCCTTTAGGGTATGGGTTTTGGGTTAGGATCAAAAGGAAGAATTTGTTTAATTTCAATAGCTGTAGATGCTGAGTGTCCTCTACTTGGCAGACGTTTTCCTAGAATAGGAAATGTTAGAATAGTACTGTTAAATAGAACTTTGGAGAACAAGAAAAATATTGTCCATGTCAGGCAACCACTGCACTCTTAAATGTGCCAGTGGATACCAGTGAAGTGAGCTTTTCATTTTGTTTAACATTTATTTGTTTTTTGTTTGGATTTATACAGCTGTATATGACTGGTTGACACTAAAATGGACAGTTCATGTTTAGACATCAGGAATATTTTATGACGATAATCCTGCTTTCATTGGGGTTCACATATGGAGGAAGAGATGGCTAATAATGAGTAAGCAAATAGAAAACCACAGTAATTAAATCTAATATTAAATGTCATACAAGTAATTAGGGATCTCATGCTAGAAGGGAAGGTGGGCGATATAACTTTAGATGAGTTAGTCATACAAAACCATTTCTGAAGAAATAGTACTGATGTTGAGATTTATGTAAGAAAAATGAATGAAGTTGTTATGCAGGGGTATGGTTAAGAAGGCTAAGGATATACAGAATCCCAGTGTAGATGAAGCTGTAAATGAGAAGGAGATGATACAAGATGAAAAAGAGAGAGATCCCACATCAGAAAGGTCTTGTACAAGAGGAAGAGAGGTTTTGACATCTCTTTTGACATGACACATCTTTAGTTGGGTAGTACAAGGTCCAAGAATGGAAGACATTCTGGAAATTGACAGGTCATTATCATGTACTCTCTGTTATGTTTTCATCACACCCATTTTTAATCACTCATTTCCATGTATTCTTAATTTCCAGTCCTGCTTATAGTACCATATTCTAGACACCTTTAAGTTTTAAACAAGAAAGTAAGTTGATAGAAAAGGGTGAAGAGAATAAACATGTGGGCAGCAAGTAACTGAAACCTGCTGGAAAGAGGAGAACCTGGCTGCACTTTCAATTTGCAAAGGTTTATCAAATATATTACTTTCAAAATAATTTGAACTAAGTGTTTGAGCAAACATGCTAGTAAAAGCTGATAAATGCAGGCCATCTAACGGAAGAGATATGCAAATTCCCAAATAGTCATAATGGGATGGCAATTGCCATTTTAAAATCTCATAGGGTTTGTGGAAAGGGGAAGACTAAAGGAAGACATATCAAGACACATCAGTAAAGACAGTGATCAGTGATGAGGATAAACAGTAACTATAAGATCTTGGTGATTTGGAGATATATATATATATCTTTTACTTCAAAACTTCATAGGATAAAAACACAGGGACATAAGGCTCTTGATACTAATCCTGGTTACACTCGGTGTATATAAAGACTTCTTACGAGCCTATCTTTCTCTGTCTGTGTTTCTGTAAATTTAAAAGGACCATACTATGACTTAGCTCACTGAAGAGATATTGCTGGCTCGTATGGAAATGCAGCATGACAAAGTTCTTCTAAAAGCAGAAAGAAACACATGCATGGTGACTGTGCTTCATCATAGGAGTTAGACGTCCTCTCAGAGATGAGCCAATCTAAAGGAAATCGTATCTCACAGCACGGTTTGTGATTCAAGGCAGGCTGGCTGAGTGGGATAGATGGTGAGCCTGTTGCCACTGGTGCAACTCTTAAGAGCAAAGTGATTAAGTGTTAACATGCAAACCACTATCCTCCTGGAACACAGCAGCCCAAATGGTTTTCTATAAATCCATAGACAGTCCTTGCTACTGAGGGGGCAAAGAAGACAATTAAGAAAATAATGAGGCCAAGGAAAAGTGAAATTAATTTTTTTTCATGTAATAGTGAATGGGAATTTTATCTCCCAGGGGACCTATCTTTTAGAGATTGCAAGTGGCCTTAAGGAAGATAGCCTGGATAAGAATGGGTGTGAGAAAGTGAACAGTGGTCAATTACCAGAGTTGCCTGCTACCTCCACAAAGGAAGAGCAAGCCTGATGAAGGCATACAATCTATCATTCTTAACAAATTCTGTTCTCACAGGGTGCAGAGCTGTATGAGGCATGTTGGCATCGTCTTGGGAATAGCTAAGTAACTGAATCCCCCCAAGGGTGGGAGGCAGATCCATAAGGCTATTAACAAAAGTAAGATGCAATCGTTTTTTGTGTAAGCTGTAAAGGTTGGAACAGCAGGACTCCAAGTAAATGGCCCATCTGAACAGCTAGAACCCTTTGTAAGGGTTAACCCAATAGAGGCCCCAAAGGCTTTCTGAGATATAATTTATCTAGCTTTTCAGGTGCTCAGAAAATGAGCCAGTGGGGAAGAACAGATCCTATGGGTAAAGTGGAATAGCCAGGTTACCAATTACAATTTGATTTAGATGGAAGAAGGTTATATATATATCCACGGGATGGTTGCACTTCAGAAGACCCACCCTATTAAAAGGTAAGTTCTCAAGCTGCTATTCTAAGAATTAGTCATCTGTAAAAATAGATGAAATGCTTGACAACTGTAGGAATACTTGGAGTATTCAGAAGCCCCATGAAAAATCTAGGAGAGCATTCTCTCAGAATGCAACATAGACCATAGTCTTGAATAATTGTGTTGCTGTTTATATGGCATTGGGTAAACTAAATTTCTCATATGATTGATGAGTTATGAGTTTATAAGCACATTTTAGGGAAGCACCTACAAGGAACCTTCCTAGTACTATAAAAGCATCTGTACAAGAACAGAAGCCATTTAAAAAATGAAAATCAGCATTTTGGTATGTGTAGTCCTGTAGAGGAAAGATTGAAAAATAGATTACTTGGGAAGGGCTGGCAATGTGGTTTTGCTGCTGGGACACATTTTGGAGACATGACTCTTTCAGAGGAACTGGTCCTCATCAAGTACCATTTCTGGAGATGGCAAAGACTGAGACCGCTGGGAAGGTTATGAAGAATTTTATTTTAAGTGTATATCAACAAGACAGCATCATTCAAAGTCCAGTTAAGCCTTACAAATGATTTCTTAAATTATTAGTAAACCAGCTGCATGTTTGTTCTTTTTGTCCTCTCTTTTCTTGCACTAGAAAAAAATACATTTTTTCAGAGTTCAAGGTTCATATCCACAATATTGAAGGGTGGCTGAAATGTCACTATTACAAAACTACACTTGAACTAGGACCATGTATGTGTCAAGCTTGTTTTCTTCATGTTCCTTGTACTATAATGAATACATAGTAGATTTTTTGTTGTGTATTATCTGTAAGCACGTAGTGGGTAGAATAAACTCTGACTCTGGAGATAGGAAAATTGAGGTGTGTAACAATAATGTTTCCTGTTGATAACCATATACTAACCCAAAGGTGTGGTATGGAGGAGCTGAACCTAATTTTAACTGACTTGAAAACAGAGAGATTAAACACTTGAAGGTTGGAGTCTGAATACGTATATTATCACCTACTAACTTTCTGGCCTTAGCAAGTTAGGTATAATGTGCTCATTTCAGTTTCCGTATCCATAAAATAAGATGGTAATTTAATGAGTTGATTCCATAAGTACTTGAAATCATACCTGGAAGATTGTCACAACCACATACCATTAACTAATTTTGGTTTTATTGCAGCTATGCCGTGATTTATCAGATTGAGCATTATTTGCAGTCTTAGCCTTGTTTTCTTACTAGAAAAGTCATACACAAAGGAGATTACTTTTAGGTTTGAGACATGACCTTGTATAGGAACTCTTGAGATCATTTTTACAAATTAGCCCAGCATCCCCAGTGGAGCAGTGTGACAGCAGTGCTTATAGGAGAGACTAAGAAAGTAGGAAAAAGGGCTCAATAGTATGCAGAAACACTAAGGCAGAATTTTTAATTCTCTGTGTTGCTATGGGTCAGAAAGCAGATGTGGAGAGGTCATTGACCATGAGAGCTAAAAGTCATATAGGCCTGTTTAATTCTCTCTCCTTTTCTTTTGTCTTATTTCATATATAGAACCACTCTCTTTAAGGTGAAAATAGAACCTGAATTGGCTCAGGAACCCTGAACACCTGCCACCTCTCTCTCTGTACCTGTCTACTTCAATTTCTAATAAGTAAGGCCAGTGTTTCTGTCAGGTTTACCTGAAAGCATAGATAATTGACAGTAGCTGGATGCTCTGTGGACTCTTTATCTTTGTCTTCATGATTGCCTTTTACATCATCAATACCATTTATTTTACCAAGTTGCTAAATACCTGGAAATGATTTTTATATTAGTGTGGTACTCCAAATTTAATATTATTCTCTCTGTTTTCCCAACAAGGACTTTCCATCTACAAAATGAAGAATTCACTGTGAAATATGCAATAAATGGCATTAGGTGACCTCAAGCCCTTGTCTACTATGGCACATTAAATGTGAAGTTGTTTTCCTGAATTGTACTTCCTCCTTACATTAGCCTAAGGCATTGTTCAGATACTAGCAGTTCCAGTCTGCACCACATGGAAGAACTTGGTAGTTCTTTTTGTTTGTTTGTTTGTTTGTTTTACATTTTTTATTAGATATTTTCCTTATTTACATTTCAAATGTTATCTCCTGTCCTTGTTTCCCCTCTGAAGACCTCTTATCCCAACACTCCTCCCTGCTCACTAACCCACCACTCCTGATTCCCTGACCTGGCATTCCCCTACCCTGGGGCAATGAGCCTTCAGGGGTCTAGGGGCCTCTCCTCTCATTGATGTCCAACCAGGCCATCCTCTTCTTATAGTGGTAGTTGATGGGTGTTAGTTGACCTTTATTTATTGTCTTAGGCTAGGTCAGTCATTGCTAGTCATCAACTATTCTGTCATACGGCTTTGCCCTCAGTTCTGATCTTTCACATGTCTAAAGTAGGAAGGTATCTATTGTATTTTTTCCAGGAGAAGTTATAAATGGGATTTCTGAAAGGAGCTTCCTAAATCTTCACTAACAATATGCATTTTACTTCCTTTCCTTCTTTATCTGTCAGTATCATGAATATCTTCTACTCTTCTAGTGAATTCTGGCTGCCAATTTCATAGGCTCTTAAAATAGTAATTTAATTTTACAATGCCTCTGTCGGAAACCTTAGCTTAGCCTGTTTATTTGCACCATAATCGTGGAAGTTCAAATACTGCTCACACCAGGACCAGCAGTCATAGAATAAGCAAGCTACTTTCTAACTTGGAGCCAATGCTAAGATTTTTCTT
Organism: Tokudaia tokunoshimensis; assembly: GCA_036184795.1. Classification (NCBI taxonomy): domain Eukaryota; kingdom Metazoa; phylum Chordata; class Mammalia; order Rodentia; family Muridae; genus Tokudaia; species Tokudaia tokunoshimensis. The sequence continues at coordinate 54,040,423 of BTHU01000005.1, read as the reverse complement.
TTAATGAAAAGAGTGACTCAAAACCTACCTGTGATCTCAGTGATCTCACTGCCACTGTTAAAAGCGACTCAAGAAATTGTAGAGTGGAGATGGTATGAATTTCAACAGCCAGATGTTGCAAGATGCTCTACATATTTCTATGTCTCTGTTACTTTTATCTCTTCTCTATTTCCTTAAACAAATATATACTTACATATAGTCAAGAAAATGGATATTGAACACAGTTGGGAACAAGTAGAAAGGACTGTAGATATTTTGGAAAATGTTCAAGTAGAGTCACTCCTCTATAATACAATACCAGGATCTAAGTCATAATAGTAGGATCACCTGCTATTAGAAAGCAATGTTGGGTAGAACTTTTAAATGGAGAGCATTCATGGCTATAATTGTGAATTTTGTAAAAAAAAAAATCTCTATTAATTTAAAACAGGAATTGGGAATAAATTGAGAAGAAAGAAAGAAGCCATTAGAAGGGACATTGAATGGAAGACAGTAAGAAAAGATGATAAGGAGGGAATATATAATGATGTTTATATGAAAATGCCACAATTACATTTTACCCCCACTAATAAGAAGGGGGTTTGTTTTGTTTTGATTGCTACTAGGATATCTCAACCAAATGCTAGAAGAGAGATGAGATAATATTAGTAAAGGAGTTAAGATGTAATGTAGCAAGGCTTTGCTACTTGAAAAGAAAGAAAGAATATATAAGAGCAAAAGTAACAGGATGCCAAAAAACATTACAACAACGTTTTTGCTGTTGCTGTTGTTGTTATTCTTGCTATTGTTGTTGTTGCTGTTGTTGATGATGATGGTGATAATGGCGATGACGATGACGTCAACAATGATGATGATATTAACATTGCTGTAGGTTGTTTTACCAGGTAAGCAGTGCAGGAAAAGAGAGGCTCCGTTATAGTGTTAGAAATGCACATTCAGTACACATGTGGCCTGTGTTTGTTTCACTTTAAAGTCAAGGAATAGAGCTGTCAAAGTGGGTCAGGAATTAAAGAACTTGCTGTCCAAATTTATATTGGAGTTCATATTTCCATGACCTCCATGAAATGCCAGATGTACATGGTCATAACCTGTAGACCCAGGGTTCTGTTAGCTCTGTCAGTAAGGTCTAAGTTAGCTGAGACCTATTTCAATGACAAAGGTAGAAAGTAATTGACGGAGACTTCTGACATCATCATTATCTGGGTTTCACATGTATATACACGTGTTCCTGAACACAGGAGAGAGAAATAAATAATAAAAAGAGAACTTCTTATTTTACATTTCTTTGTGCTAGACATTGTTCTAAGAGCCGTGAAAACAGCTGTGAACCTGAGGGAACTAAAAGCCTCAACCCCATCTTGGAACTCATGTTCTACCTGAAGGAAAAGATATTATATAGATAATCAAGCAATAAAATATAGTGTGTGTCAGATGGTGACAAGTGTAATAGAGAAGAGAAAAAAATAAAAGAACCTGACTAGAGAAGGAAAGTGGGTGGCACGAGATGGTGTGGTGGGACAGGGCATGCTAATTCGTGTAAATAGGAAGAGGAAATACCCACAAGAGTGCTGACTTTTCGAAAACAGGTCTGAATCCAGAAGACAGCAAGGCACATACCTAACCAGGTAGGATAGCCTTCTAGGTAGAAGTAGTCAGGTAAAATCTTCTTGAGCCCTGAAAGTAGAAGGAGAATTACAGGTGTATTATCGAAGAAAATTCAGAAGTGGGGCCTTGCTTGGAATGGATCTTCTTCTTCTTTTTTTTTTTTTTTATTTTCTATTTTTTTTTATTTACATTCCAAATGATTTCCCCTTTTTTGTTTCCTCCCTCCCTAAAAGTCCCATAAGCCCTCTTCTCTCCCCCTGTTCCCCATTCAACCCCCTCTTGCTTCTCTGTCCTGATATTCCCCTATATCCAGTCTTTCCAGGACCAGGGGGAATAGATCTTCTAAGGTGGGATTCTGTGTAAAGAGGTCAATGTGAGTACAGTGGAGGAAGCAAAAGGAAGTGAAGGGAAGACTCATTATCAGGAGGTCTCGAGTTCCATCCTGACACACCCGCAAACTCTCCCAATTTTTACAAAGGAGATATAAATCCTTCTAAATTAAGAATTGGATTCCCCCTCTTAGCAGTCAGTTAGATGTGCACAATCTGTGAAGAATGTTCCCTCTGAGGAAAAAGGGAAATAAAGTAAAACAAAGCACAGAATGAACTTAGCAGAGTCTTATCAGGGCTTTTGTGACATCTTCAGACACCAGAAGATAGGATGAAAGGAAATCTGTAAAATGTGGTAGTGCAGGATCTTCCATGAAGCTTTGAAGTGAAAGTGATTATCACAAACAGAAAGCAATTGAGAGCACTTCTTAGGCACAGCAAGTGTTAATGTAAATAGAACTTCGGGCATTTCTCTATGTTGACTTCCATATTGGTGAGCAACAGAAGAGGCATCAGAAACAAAATATTATAGAAGGCAAGACTGTTGAGTAAGATGCACCTATATATTAATGGCTATCTTTAGATAATGGGTTATGAATGAATTTCATTCTGTCTATGATGTTTACCTGCACTTCCTGATATTCTGTAATGAATGTGTAGTATGTGGTTACTCAACACTTTCACTAGTAAAATTAAGGAAAGTAGTGAACAATCCATGGGAGGTTAGAAGAGAAAACTAAAATGCAAGGGAATTCTTGAATATATCTTGTTTAGTTTTGTAAGTCATCCTAAGACAAATTTGAAGATTCAACTTCTATTTTTACTCACCCGTGGCTCAAATAATATTTTTCATAATACATTGATGATTTTCTAAGTCATTTGTGATTTCTTAAAAATAATAGAGTGGCTATTAGCCCCTTAAAACAAAGTAGGACCATATTTATATTACATGAAACAATTCTCTGAAGTTGAGGACACGTTGTATTTCAAGGTTTGAGGATCAGGGATGTCTCAGGAAGCCTATTCTCTACTTCAATGTTTGGGTAGATTACACATACCCCTAACCTCCATTTCCTCACTTAGGAAGTGAAGGCTTGAGGTTCATGTCACCAATCAGAAGTCACAATAGAGGCAGTGAAGAGGTGATAAACTAGCCCAGCTTTCTCCTTCTGCCTGCATTCAAGCAGCTTCTCATCCCTGCTTTATTATACTATTGTAAGATTTAAATAAGAAGGTCTGAAGTGCTAAAAATGATTTACAAACATAATTTTCAGTTTCTCCTGCCATTTAAGCTATTGTATTGACTTCTTTTCAAGGCAAACATGGCTTAGATACATCCCCAGAAGAGTCTTTTGGAAAAAAAGACTAATGTAAAGCTGTGCCTTCGTTGCCTTTGTCATCAGAATATATGCCATACACTTGCTAAAAGTAGATGAAATGATACCAAGAGAGTGTGTTCCATATTTAAGATAGGCTCACATGGAAATAAAGTATTTGCCTAGGAAACCTGAGCACTAAAGTTTTCCAGAAAGGTTAAAGCTAGAGATTGCCCTGGAATAAAACATGGAAAAATCCAGTTTCCTGGAAATAGATGAAGGTGGATGACATGGTGAAGCTAATAATATGACTCCAAGTTTGTGTGTCTATATCACAGAACCATAGAATATTAGAGCTAATGTAAGGTTTTTAAAACAACACATAGTTCTTCCCATCAAAAGAACATATGGCTGTTATTCCTCTCTTTGGACAGGTTAAGCAATCAAGAGTTGAGATAGTTTAATGTGTAAAATGCATGTCATACAAGCATAAGGACCCAAGATAAGATATACTAAATTATTGTAAAGCTTGACAGGGTAATATGCATCTGTAAGTATGAAATTCTTATGGCAAGGTAAGGGGCAGAGACAGAATTTCTTGAAGCTCACCAATGTATACCAGCAATTCACAAGAGACTGTATAAATGAAAGAGAGAGAGAGAGAGAGAGAGAGAGAGAGAGAGAGAGAGAGAGAGAGAGAGAGAGAAAGGGAAAGGATAGGAAAGGAAAGGAAAGGAAAGGAAAGGAAAGGAAAGGAAAGGAAAGGAAAGGAAAGGAAAGGAAAGGAAAGGAAAGGAAAGGAAAGGAAAGGAAGGGAAAGGTGAGGACTGATAGTTAGGTTGTCTTTTGATCTCCACATGTGTCATGACAAGCCCACACCTGAATTCCCACAACACAAACTCATTTACACACACACAAGGAAAAGAAGACTTTCAGAACAGTCATTGTATTGACAAAGGTCACTTTTGTAGCATATTTTCTAAGCCAAGAATGCCAGTTCTCTATTCTTTCGTGCATCCTCATGTCCCTTTCTATTAGGCACTATTTCACTGTTTTGTTTTGTTTGGGGTTTTGGAAACTCTAAGAACAATCTACTGGTTGGCACAAAAAATTTGAGAGAAGCACTATATTACATGTCCAATCATTTAAAGACTCATTTGAGTCTTACAATAAAGGAAGATTTAATTAGTTTTAATTCAAATGTTATTGAAATTATTTGACCTTACAATTTCAACTTTCTCCATTTCTTTAATTAATTATTAGTACCTTTCATGACATATAAGAAACTATAAATAGTAGAAAACTGGTCTTCTCTAGAAAGACTGGAATATTACTTTGTTATGAATTTTTGTACATGTAACTTTTGTAATATACATTTTTTTAGAATATATGATCATAGCAAGATGACTATCAGAAGGTAATACAAAAGGAAGTTCCCTTGATTTAATGTATGCATTCTTTCTTGCTTCTTCTCTTTTTCCTTTGGCATTAGCTTACTCTCCTGTTTATTATTTCTTGCTTGTTGACACCCTGAGTTTTCTTGTAGCTTATTGTATTTTGGATCACTTCTCATTAATATTTTCTAAAACATGTTTATTGAACATCTCCTACATGTATGATTCTGAAACATCTTTGATAGACTTGTTTTTCTGATCTGAAGCCATTAACATTCTGATAGCAGGCAGACAGACATACAGCCTGGGAGTATCCAGAATAGCTGTTTCTGAAGTTGGAGAATACCTATGAATGATGACGATTAGAGAAGAGGTCTATCCCATTGGACTTTGGAGTTAAACCGTCAGTTGTATGGAGATAAAATCCATTTCAGATGGAAAACAGGAGCAGAAGTATTTCAAGAGTTCCCAGAGAACATGCTAAAGAATGAAGTTAGGGAATTAATGTACAGATAGGCTATTTAAAGTTTGGAGATTTAGATATAATAATTTCTACTGACTATTTGGAAAATTATTAACTTGATTGTGTCTACAATTGAGAATTACAGGGAGGCTGGTGGGAGAAGGAAAAGGAAAATCATTGGTCGACCTTTTGTAGGTCTTGATTGTGGTATAGCTACTGTATAGAAGATGCACATCTGGACTAGGACAGTTTCAGGGCAGTGGATGGAGTTAAGAAATGCTGGGTTCAGGACAAAGGGAAGTGAGGGGTTAAAGATGGCTTCTTCTAAGGTTGTGCTGATCAGAGTCTCCTCTCTCTAAATACTGCTTCCAGAAACAGCAGGGTCTCAATTATCTCAATGTGGGCTGTAAAATTCTTTTAAAAAAAGTTCTCAAAACAAAATTAAGTTTAATTTGCTTTAATTGAAAAATAAACACATGCCATGTACAGCAGTCACAGGAGGAGGAAAAAAAGTCCAGAAAATGAAATGAACAGTTGAGTATAGAAGGCCAATATTAGATACGATAAAATGGGAATTGTTATTGATTGAGAAAATGTACTTAGGGTTATACTGATGAATGGAAAACAGTGGCCATATTTCTCATGTCCTGTGCAGTTGATAGCTTTATTATATTTAAGGACAGTGGAGAGTGTTTGGACAGTTCTGAAGCTGGAGTCAACAATTTGAGGTTCACCATTTTGTGACCACTTTTAAGGATCATGATTTTAGCCTCATTTTCTTTATCTGTATAATAGGAGAAATAACCATCATATTTCTAAGAGGAGTGAATAACTAATATACATGGAAATTTTAAACTGTTAAGAGATGATATGAGTAGATGCATAGGAGAAGAAAAAAAGGATGAAGAATGTTGGAAGAAGGCATTGGCAAAGAGGGAAGAGAAGTATACTATGGTGAGGCCAGCTGACTCAGTCTTATTATTTATTAGGAGCTTTTGGTATAGACATTCAGGATTTGTGTTAGATGTTAGGAATAAACATCTGGTTCCGCCTCCATAGCACTTGTATTCTAGCAGTAAATATTCTAAATCTTTAGGCCATCAAATGAAATTGAAGACAAAGAAGGGCAGAGAGAGAGACCTTCGAATTCAAACAACATGCTCTTAGAACTCTTTTTCTCGACTGGATGTTTTTCCTTTTTGTGGACTCTGTCCTCACCACTAAGTATAGCCACTTTGGGCCCTTTTAGGTTCTCCCTGCCTCAGAGAATGCCATGGCAACCTTATTCTCACCAAGAGATTTGAGCTTCAAATTGTAAGCTATTAATGTCAGATTCTTATAATATTGACATCTGAGACTCATAGTTGTAGAATTTTAGAAGCTATCAAAACTTCAAATCATAGAATCTTAGGATAATAAAAACTTAGAGGCAGAATCTCATAGACTCATAGAAAGGAATACTTGTGGAGTATAAAAATCCAATCTCAGTATCATCAAATATTGAAAGTCCTAGGATTACGACATTAGAGTTTTTTCAGAGAAGGTGGCATCTGTGGTTGTCTTGTAAATTTTTTCTTCAACCTATGAATATAAGAACACAGCTAGACATATAAGTATTCTGAAATAACTATGCATGTATCAATGCAAACATGGGGGATGAAGTATTCATAACACTTATAGTAAACACATTGGCCAAAGAACATCCCTAGTGGTAACACATGAAGGTGTTCTAGGTGTTTTAGCATTTCCTAACACAATGATGGTTGGCTTTATGGACACCTAAGACAATCACTTACCTTGAGCGAAAGAGAGCTTGAAGCAAAATAGGAATAACATCTTTACTCAATGGCCAGTCTTTATGTTGTCTGTTACTTTAGAAACCAATTCTCTAAATATGCATTGTCTTAGGACAATGCTAGATTGAGCTAGGGTAGCATTCATGGACACTCTGTAATTTGGACAGTCTGTAATTTTGATGTTGTTTCCAAGGCAGTATTTTGCATGTCTGGTGACTTAGACATTTATTCCTGTTCTCGTCCCCAGCTCTTCCTCTCTTGTACACATGATAAACTACTGTTGATCTGCGCTTTGCCTTATGTTTCCTGTGAAACATTGGCTCAGAGCATCTAGATTTGTTTTAATCCTGGCATCTGTTTCATATGTGACATTTATTTCCTCCAGAATCTATGTTCTCTCACAGGTCTTCATATTTAGTCATCTATTTTGATAGGCAGAGGAAGAATCTGATTTAAAAAAGTGCATATATTGAGCCAAGCTCTCTGTTTTGTACTATGAGGACTGGGTGTTTGTGTAGATGGTGGTGGTGGTGATGGTAGTGGATGGTGATAGTGATGGTGTGTGTGTGTGTGTGTGTGATATTTATTAATCCTTTAAATATAGTTTGTGTGGTGTGTGTGTAGAATGTGTACACAGAAGAATGTGTATGTGTGTGATATGTTTGAGATGTATATGGGGTTTTGAGTACATTCCTCTGTGTGTATGTGCGTGTGTATGGTATGTGTGTGTGCTGTATATATGGTATATATGTGTCTTTCTGATGTGTGAGTTACATAGTTTATAGTATGTTGTATACTAAGTGGTATGTGTAGAGGAGAGAGGGAATAGTTTATGATATATTTGTACAGGTAAGGTGTATGTGATAGGTGTATAGTATATGTGGAATGGTGTGTGTGTGTGTGCTATGAATGAGGATAGTATGTGCATTATGTGTTGTGCATAGTGTGTGGTGTTTAGTGAATTGTGTCATATGTGTTTAGGTTGATGTTTATATGGCTGTGTGTATCATGTTATGTGGGGTATATGATGTGTAATACTATGTTTATATGTGGTATCGTGTTTGTGGTATGTGTTTGCACATGCCTTCATGTGTATGTGAATGTGGGTGTGTAGTTTGCATGTGTATGTTCACAAATGTATGACTCATAAGTAGAGAGGTAACTCTTTCAAATGTGTTTATGCCATTTGTGCTTGAATGTACCCATGGATTCCTAAATGTAGTCTTAGGTGAATAAAATTGCATGGAAATGAATGTTCTGATCAGGAGGTAAGACATGTTTAAGTGCTTGCATGGTTCATGCTATGTATTTGTTAAGCAGCTATAATATTTCTAACAATAAAGGATGTGCTTGAATGATTTTTACTAAATTTATAGTTGAAACTACTAAGTAAGCATTGCTTATTTGAATTATGTTTCAAATATATCTCTTGGTATTGATGTGTCCAGAGGTGATAAATAAATTGGAATTAATGTATTTGAGTGTGGTAGTATAAGAATATAGCTGTACTTATAGTATGTATGTATAGCTGTGTCCATGTATGTGTGTATATAAATGGGTTTACATGCATGGGACAATCAGCATTTTCTATTGTGCACTTCTTACTACTTTTGCACATATATATATATATATATATATATATATATATGCATTAATACAATTGTATTTGATATATTGCACAGTTTAAACACTAACCATGCAGAAAAGTTTCTGGTTGGCCCTATGTACTAAGGGAGAGTGAATTTTGTGAGCTATACAGGAAAATCACCCAGGAGATGCAAGAAGACAGTTTAATGTAAATTTGACCATATTGCTGACATGACTATGTATTTTGCAAGGGTTCTATCTGACAAGTTATTATCTCCCAATAGCTGTTTTTTAGAGTATGCATATCCAGATCCTGCCATGCTGACTGGGTCAGTTAATTTTCGGTAGGGCTCTGACTTGAGCATTTAGTAAAATTTCCTTCAACATCTCAGAAGAATAGCTGTGAATAGAGGCCCTTCCAGACTCTACGCAGAACAGTGATTTACAGTACCTGTAACGTGCACTCAGTTAGGAGACAGGCAGTAGCCTAGGACACAATGTTCTTTCTCCCATGTCGGGTCTCCAAGTCATTTGAATAGCACTTGATGTGTTTGTATTAGATGAAGCGAGTATGCCTCCAGAGAATAAGCATCTCGATGTGATCATGGGAGGCAAAAAGCAAGAAAAAGAAACAGAGCTCAAAATAAGCAAATGCCAGTGGGTCATTACAAAACAGAAGATGAAGAAAAAGAAGGGGTGGGAGGTGTCGATTCATGGTAAAGTGAATAATTTGAAGTTACTCAGGTTCAAGTAGTTGGACATTTCTGTCAGTGAGGTTTTTCTCTCTGCATTTCTTTTCCCAGCTTCCTGTGCTGGGGTTTTCCCTGGCTAAGGCCTGAGCCCACATAAATCTTACACTGTCTGCCATTTTGCCAAGCCCCATAAACACTCTGCATTCATTGCCCTGAAGTGTAGAGGTGATGAAATAGAACTTTGCAATTTCTCTTCACATTTAATTAAAAAAAGGAAGAAAGAAAGAAAGAAAGAAAGAAAGAAAGAAAGAAAGAAAGAAAGAAAGAAAGAAAGAAAGAAAGAAAGAAAGAAAGAAAAAGGATTGTGGCCAACCCTGGATTTCTTCTCTTTAACCAAGCCTGTTTTTAACTGTTGCTGCAGTTCTATTGTTGAAAATGTGATGCACTGATCCATCTTCCTTGTAATGTGTCTCAGTTTCTGCTCCATCTGTTGAAGAGAAAACATTTGCAGAAATCTCTCGGCTTTTCTCCAAGGGCTGAAACCTCAATTGTAGCATGAAATGCTGAGCAGGAAGTAGATCCAGACATTGGTGGAGTAGGAAAATTAATAAAATCTGTTTCTAGTATCTTTTTGATTATCCATTCCTACAGCTAACCATTTCTGATACATTCAGTCACCATGGCCACTATGGTGCCTGTTTGTGTCTTCAGTTTATTGGGTATTCTACTTTGTCTTGCAAATGGAGTCCTTAGTTCTGTTCTCATAAGTCCCTGCACTTTATTCTTTAAAGATTCTTGGGTGGTGGAAGTTTTCTGTTCTTTTAGTGTGTGTGTGTGTGTGTGTGTGTGTGTGTGTGTTACATGTTTCTGTGGACATGTACTTCTGTGTATGTCAGTGCTCCTGTATATATGTACGAATGCAGGCCACAGGTCAATATGTGTGTCTTTCTCAGTCTCTTACTTTTTGAGACAAAATCTCTATTATTGACTAGATTCACTTGTCTCTATTCTATGAGCCTGCCCCTGGGAAATATTACAGATGTTTTTCAGTACACAGCTTCCAGGTGGGTTGTGGGCATCGCAGCTCCAGGTCCTTATGCTTATACCATGAGTATTTTCTTAACTGAGCCACATTCTCAGCCACTGTACTGAGATCTCTAATAATTTCTCATTCATTTCTTAATAAAAAGATCATGTTTTGATATGGGAGAAGCATTGGAAGACCTAGGTTTATACCTTGATTTACTATGCTTTAACTTGGCAAATTGTTCATGTTTTCTGAGTTTGAATTTCCTGTGAAAATCCCAGGTGGCTGAGAGGATTAAATGGTTTAAACTAAGGACAAATGCTTTGCAAATTGTGATATGCTACCCTTAGACTATATGTATCCAGCAAACCCATTCATTTGTAAATTCATTTTGTTTGCTTCTTTATTTATTAATGGATTATTGGCAGGGTGAGCACTATGAAACAGGATGTACTATGTAGTTGAATGTATGTGGATGGTTGGAAGAGTACAATGTATATACACTATACCTTTCTTTTACTGTTTGATGTGAATCTGAAACTAATCTTTAAACAGAAGAAAAATAATAGAGTTAATCTGGGGTAGGTGTTAGGATGGGAATGGGGGTAAATCAGAATGTTCTAGAAAGAGGACTAACTGGGGGGGGGGAATGTCTGAAGTGTAACCCAGGCTTGAACTGGCTGAAAATATCTACAGAGATTGTAGAAAGTAAATGTGGAGATGCTGGTAAATAGTGCGGAGTGGCACATGGGGTTATAATAATGGAGTGAAGTAAAAACTGATCCTAGTTCTTATTTAGAGGTGGGAGACAGCCATTGATCAGGGCGTGATCCAAGAAAGAATCCAATAATAACATCAGTGGCCTTTTACCTCACAGTTGCCAGACCCTGTCTTCAGTTTCCATTCACCACTCATTGCACACACAGAGACACTATCAATACAGAACAATGTGACAAGGAAACAGGCAGTGAAGGAAGCTGACATCATTTGCCCACAAAGATTGTGCCTCTCAGGGGTTGAGCCAAAGTCAAATCCATCTGCTTATCATCTTCTCACAATCAGTTTTGCATTGTAGGAATGTCTCCGTAGCTCTGGGAAGAAAATGTTAAGCAAGAGACAAATTATGTTTATTCCTGAGTGTAAAACAATCCAGAAGAACTCCAGGAAAAAGAATCACTCTAGCAGTCTATTTCCAGACATAATTCTGAAGCTCTCCAAGGAGGTAGTTGGGGGGTCAATGGAGCTTCTAAGAAGTGTGCCTTTTGGGGCAACTTCCTGCTCTAACTCGAAAGAAAGTGGGTGTCTGTTAGGGAGCTGGGCTCCTGGGCTACTGTTAATTAATATCTTCACATTTAGCTTATTGGTTCAGTACAGGTACCTAACATTTCCAGATAATATCATGAAAGCTGCCTTCTTTGGCAATTCACTGGAGACAAAACCCTAAAGTGAAAAGATCATAAAACAACTCATAACCTTTATCTTTTTCTTCTATAATTAGATCTTTTATAGTATTCTAAATTCCTTGAGGGAAAATTCCTAGAACCTCAAACTTGGAGATCTAAAAGGTCTTTGAGATTTTTCTTCCTATTTCTCAGTCAGTGAATACCAATGTGCTTGACACTTCCTTCAGCCTCTTTGTATTCCTGCAATGTGAATTTTAGATGTTTCTTTCATGTGTACACCTTCCTTTAACATTCTCCTTGGACCAGTCCTCATAGGTTGCTAGCATAGAAATTTGTAGAACTACTTTTATGCCAGCACTTTTATATTCCTACTACATATTGATGTTGGAAATGCATGGTCTCTTACAAAATACTGGTAACTATTTTAATGTCAAATGGCCTTTCCCAGAACAAGAATATATTGGTAATTTCATATTTATCTATGTACTAGTTTTGTATGTTGGACTTTCCTTTATAGCACAGAAGGCTAAAGGTCACAGAAGGCCACTCATTCTTTATTTGATTAGAGGATACTATTATGGTATCTTTATATATATATATATATATATATATATATATATATATATATAATTGTCTATAATATCTAGAGAGAATGTCTTGTCCAAAGCTAATCATCGTCACAGGTATGATAAGTGGGTGAATATGAAGATATCTTCTCCATATTCAGGTCTAATTGCTCTACTTCAGCCTGATAGGGAGCTTCTAGTCAAGGTGTCAGAATTATGTGAACTTAGTTGTTAAATGTTTAGATTCTGCAAATAGTAAATCTCATTGTGAATCCTGTACCCATTTCCATTACTTGTGTAACCTCACTCAGGAGGATACATAGTAAGAGAGTCTTTCACTTACCCTGTCTGCAGGGAAAGAAAAAAAAAACTTTACTGGAATTGTGATGATTGTGTGAGTTGACCAAGGCAGATATTTTAAGGCAATGCTCAGCACACAGCAGATTCCAGTATATCTTTTTTTAAATTTTTTTATTAGAAATATTCTTCATTTACATTTCAACTGATTTTCCCTTTCCTAGTTCCCCCCTCCCCGAAAATCCTATAAGCCTTTTTCCCACCCCCTGTTCCCCAATCAACCCCCTCCTGCTTCCCTGTCCTGGCGTTCCCCTACACTGCTGCATTGAGCCTTTCCAGGACCAAGGGCCTCTCCTTCCTTCTTCTTGGGCATCATTTGATATGTGAATTGTGTCTTGGGTATTCTGAGATTCTGGGCTAATATCCACTTATGAGTCCATACCATATGTGTTCTTTTGTGATTGGGTTACCTCACTTAGGATGATATTTTTCAGTTCCACCCATTTGCCTAAGAATTTCATGAATTCATTGTTTTTAATAGCTGAGCAGTATTCTATAGTATAAATATACCACATTTTCTGTATCCATTCCTCTGTTGAGGGACATCTGGTTTCTTTCCAGCTTCTGGCTATTATAAATAAGGCTGCTATGAACATTATATCTTAATCTAGTCATTAAGGCATAGCTCAGAAAAAGTAAAACTAGGAGGGGTAGTTGTATCAGAAGGCCTGGGTTCAAATTACTATTACAGGTCTCCATGAAAAAGAACTTTTAAAGATGAATAAGACATTACTTTCATAAAGAGAAGATAATGAGTAGCCAAAGAGATGATGCTACATATGGAAGAGACTTGGAATCACCTATTTTTCTCCTTTTGGCAAGTGTTTTAAAGAGTTATTGGTAAGATCATTTATTTCCTTTACTTGAGGAGTATTAGCAGTATTAAAGCTGATGGGGCATTCTTTTCAATGGAGACAACAAAAGTAGAACTTCTCTTCTCCTTGGGAATTCATTGCTATGAAGACCTGCTTATTGCAAAAGAAATAACGAGAAGATGAAAATAGAGTTGAAAATTAAATTAAAGAAAGTTAAGTTGTTAGCATGAATTTGCTGGGAGTCTGGAATGCTCATCAAAGATGCTTAAGCTTGGATCAATCTGGAAAGGGTTTGGAGACTATGTGAGTGGAATCAGATGTATATGTGCCTGTGAATATTCAATGAGGCAAGTGTTGTGGGTGCCTCTGGCTCTCAGGATTTTGCTTATTGCCATAGATTAGGCTGCCATCTGGCTACTACCTGCATTCAAGCTGGTGCATGGATTCAGCTGATATTCTGAGGGTTTTCCACAATGCCTTGCTGCACATTAATGCTATGAAAAGAAGCTGATCATATTGCAGGACAGCATGTCCGGAGCTGCATTTTTTTTTATATACTTGGAAATTTTTTCTGACAGCAAAACCTCATGTTACACAGACACAGACACACACACAGACACACACACACACACACACACACACACACAGAGAGAGAGAGAGAGAGAGAGAGAGAGAGAGAGAGAGAGAGAGAGAGAGAGAAAGGATGCATACGAAAAATGCTCCTTGCCCCACAGAAATATGAGCAGAGAATGCTGAATACAAATGACTTTGGATGCTCTTTTTAGAAAAACAAGTAGAATTTCACAAGTGTATAATATTTGTAACAGTTGAAGTTGAATATATGACCTTAGAAGCTATGAGGTGGGGGTTAGGCTTAAGACCTTAGCAAAAGATGTCAGGATTTCACTATAGTATCTTGGAATCTGTCTGTCCATTTGTTCTTCAATTCATAAACATGCATAGATAGTCTCTAATTTGTGCTTGAAGCTCTAGAAAAAATATGATATATTCTGGAAGATTTTGATGGTTTGATATAAATTGTATACTCAGCAGGTGCTTTGTGTTGGAGACAAAAAAAATACAAACACGATACATGACCTTCACAGTCAGGAAAAAGATAATATTAAATGGAGTGTATCTGTGCAGATGTGTGTGTGTGTGTGTGTATGTGTGTGTGTGTGTGTGTGTGGTGTGCATTTCAAATTATATATATAATTTGTCACATGCAAGACACTGTACCAAAACATCTCATATGTATTATTCAATTCTTCCTGCTACCTACACTTTAGAAAAAATATATAGTTATTATCTCAAACTTAAAAGTAGGAAATATATTCAGAGTTGTTAAACAAGTTACTAAGGAAACAAAGAATCTCAGTAGAGTGAGAAACAAAGAAATATTCTTTGAGTGCAGTCTCCTTCCTTTTCTCTTCCTTTATTCTGTATTGCTCTCAACATGCCTAGTGGCTCTGGAGAATAGACTTGGAACTTAGCAAAGTCACCAAAGCTGCTAAAGATGAATACTGTAGAGGTATTAGATTTATCAGGAGGGCACAGTAGGGAAGTACATTTCAGGTTTTGAGGACACTGTGCATTGTGGGAGAGTAAGTAGTTCTCAGTAGGTGATTTGGGGACATCCAGGGAGTTGGGGACATCTCTGCCTCTTTGTATAGGACAGCATCAGACAAGTAACAGCATCTCAAATTTTCAGGATTCGTCAAAAAATACTTTTCAGGGATTGACTAGGGAAGGAGTGATTCACCATCTAAGTTAGGAAACATCTTGCATAAATAGAAATAAAGAAAGAAAGAGTAAGCAATGAATGCTGCTAGATATGCTGTCTGATGTAAGAACACCTCTGAGATGGCTGTTATACAGGGTGATCTTGTTTTACACAAGGAGCCAACACATTGGAAAAGTTAGAACCATTAAGCTAAATGTAAATATTGGGTTGTGGTACATGTGGGTGCATGACAGAAGTGCCTGGTGCCAGGTGGGGAATAGAACAGATCTTAAGTTCAGGGCTTATAACTTGAAGAATGTGACCCATATAGCCAGCTTTCTTTTTCTGATATGTTTTCAATCCAGTGTTCTTCTAAAATTCACCCTTCACTGACTCTATATATCATTCCCTGGAGGTGGCGCTGAACAATCTGTTTGCAAAAGTACTTAATACAGCTGCGGGCCCTTTTCCTGTCACACCTGGTATGCCACATTTTGGACAACCAGACAACTTCAAAAGTACCAGTATACTGAATGAACTGGGGGAAACTGGGTTTGACACTGTGTCCTACTAATAAGGGAAGCATTTACTGCATGCCTTCTATCTTGGGTATACTTCACTAGATGCTCTAGAAGGGTAAGTTGATTTGACCACAAAACAGCAGTGCATTTTAGTAAGATCTACATTATAGTGATGTAAATTTTGGGAAAGAAAAATAAAAGTATTTGTCAAAATTCAACAGTTGATAATGGCACATTTAAGAATTTTTTCTTCTTTCCTGTGTGTGTTGGTATTGAACTTTGGGCTTTGTACCCACTAGAGATCCATTGAGCTAAATATCTTCCCCCAAATATGTACTATTTGAACTTGCAGCCATCTCAGTTTGAGGGCCTTGTGCTTAACCTACCTAGTGTACTGTGTGCTTGATGTTGAGTGTGGATTTTCCAGCACGAGTGCAGATAGGGTTTAGCTGTGTTTTTATAGTAGTAACTCAGGATCAGGAATGAAAGCAATATCTAGAGTCATCACAAACACCATTGAGTTAATTTTGCTCACAAATCACTAATCTTTCAGGCAGTTGTTTAACTGGTTTTCTGTTTGAAGATCTCCCATAGACTGACTGCTCTAGCTCCTGGGTACAGATATAAATATGGAGACATAGGCAGGTGATGCAATAAATAGATTTAAGTTAGATGAAGTGCTTGGAAGATTTGAGGATCACGCTGAGACAGATATGGTTCCAGATTTCCTTTTTGTTAGCTAAGACTATATGTTTTTCTCTAAAAATCAAAGTCTTTAGGGTATTGTGTAAGTATTTTCTAATGTATTTTTCTTCAATCTGTAATACTTAATATATTTTTAACATACAGCTATTTCTTTTGTAAATGCATTCCTTTAAATGGGAAACTTCATACCATCGTCAAAAGTTTTAAAAAATGCACAATAACTATGTGTATAAATATAGTGAAAACAGAATCAGTATGAAATCTTATAGTTTATGTGATAGCTTACATATTCAGATGAATTCTGGCTTATTCATGTCATCACTCCTTATGTTAAAATATAGCTAACATTTACTTGCCCATAGTAGTACAGACCTTTAATCCAAGGACTTGAGAAGTTGAGGATACTATATAAGGAAGCACCAGGCTAGATGAGACTATATAAGAACCTGTGTCAGAGATAGAGATAAGAAGATGAGAGATAGACTGACAGATAACAGACACATACACACACACACACACACACACACACACACACACACACACACACACGGGTGGTGAAAGACAAAAGATGGAGATAGAGAAAGTCAGAGAGAAAGCGAATGAGACAGAATATGGACAGAAATGTAAAGATGAAAAATGTAAACACAATAATTTAAATGTGATACAATAAAAAGACAAACCTGACACAGTTATTCTCCTTTGTTGTTTGAATCAAATTTAGGACAGAAAAGAAAGTGGTTTCCTTTCATTGCCTGAATGAAAGGATAAGTGTTTGTACTGTGTGTGTGTGTGTGTGTGTGTGTGTGTGTGTGTGTTTGTGTGTGTCCATTTCAAAGACAAGGTTGCTGGAAAAGCTTCATACTGTGAAATACAGGATGGGAAGATTTGCTGCATATTCCCAGGATTTGTGTTATCTAAGAAAATGAGAATTTCAAGAACTTAGAGCAGCAGTTGGTTGGATTACTGTGAACAGAGCAGGTAAAGTAAAGCTATCTCTTTTGCCCTCATCTTGCCTTTGGTGTCTATTATCTTTACCCTGTTTCCTGATTGTTACTGTTTAAGACTAGTATCAATTGAAAAGCCATGCACAATGAGGAACTGTTCTTCAGTTATTCCACAGGTGGAATGAACGTGAATTACATCACTCCCTTAGTTGACTGTGCAGCTAGTATATTTATGTTACTTATCTCAATATGTAAAGGAAATATGCGAGGGCCAGTTCCTCCATTCATACATCAGAAAAGAGAAGGACAGTGCTCATAACCGAGTAAGTAGCACAGCTTCTTAGGGTTATTGAATATGACTGTCCCCAATCTTATACTGTCCTTCTGTTGCTGTGATGTGTGTATCCTGCGGAAAAAGATGGTTCTTGGGTCACAGAGTGGGTAGTTCCTGGATCTTTCCCTCCACCTGGGGGCTGAGGCCCACTGTCACACCTCTCAGCTCAGCTTTTCTTTGTTCAGTGGTTGGAGTCCCATGCTAATGAGACCCAGCTCATGGATTTTAGCCCCTTGGGGGCCAATTAATTTCATTTTATTTCAGCTGCCAGGAACCTCAGAACTAAATCCAGATCAATTAGTTCATCCCAGGTGCCTGGTTTCATCTATTCCTTCACTTGTTTTAACTATTCTTTGTTCCATTTTTATTTTAATTATCCTGATTTATATCTTATTTAACTTTATAATATCACTTTAACTGTGTCTTGGGGGTAGGTTTGGTATGAATGCTAAGGTAGTAACTAAAATCATGCTTGGCTTCATTTCTGGAATAGAAGAACAGCTCCAGAATCCACCTTGAACAGACACTGATGTTGCTTCTAAGTCAGTTGTTTTGGGAACTATCTTTAAACACAAGGGCATGTGGGCAGAAGAGGGAATAAAGGTGGTGAAAAGCTGACCAGAGAAGCCATCATGTCTACATGGAACAAGAGTTTCTAAAAGAACTCATGAGGGAAATCAAAATCAACTTGGATTCTGAGGTTGTGCAGCATGTAACCCTGAAGTTGCAAGTTACATTTATTGAAATATAATAAGATTGTTTTGACCCTACAATGGGAGAAATGTTTTCCATAGAAAACTTGAAAGGCAGCAACTTCCAATGTCTGGGATTTTCTTGGTGAAGTCTGTTGGCATTTATCTTGGTTTGTTCTATTGTTTTCATAAAATACCCTGACAAAAACAACAAAAGGAATGGTTCACTTTAGCTCACAGTTGAAGGTCCAGTCCAAGAAAGTGACTACAGCCATAAGCAAAAGTGGACACTTGCCAATCAGTTTACTCTCTTTTTACAGAGATCACAATACAGTTTAAAGAGTAGTGTTTCTTGTAGTGGACAGGTCTTCCCAGTTTAACTAATGAAATCAAGATAATTCTGTACAGCAATGGTTCTCAATCTATGGGTCAAGACGCCTTTAATCAAGAAGAAGCAAACATTAGGACCTGCTGTTCAGATGCACATAGACACCAAATTATGCTTTCTCTATCACTTTCATATAATCTCTCATTTTTTTCTTTCCTTTATTCCTTCTACTTTCTGCCATCTTATGTTCTGGAATTTCCTTCCCTAAATTTCTCGTTTATACCACCTTATTTCCAGGGTTTTATGATAAAATATTTTTTTGATTTAATAGTCTTTATTTTTGATGAAGATGCTGAATCTCATAAATGGAAGTTGGCTGCAAAACTAATGTGGCTAGTGAGTAGATTTGAAGGGACAGCCACATCTCCTTTGTTTTTCCCTCCCTATGTATTTATTTTACTGTGTATTCATCACATTGATAAGACAGAAAAAGACAATAGACACACAAGTATAGGAAACACATTTGTTAATGTAGTTGGAATATATGTATTATTATATTATATTATTTATATTTTATACTATATAATATAAATATATATTTATTATATATATTTATATTATGCATATAGTATAAAATATTATTATATTAATTATATTATTATATTATATTATTATAATGTGGTTGGAATTATGTATATATATATATATATATATATATATATATATATATATATATATACACTTTTTTTTTTTGAGACAGGGTTTCTCTGTGTAGCCCTGGCTGTCCTGGAACTCACTTTGTAGACCAGGCTGGCCTCGAACTCAGAAATCCGCCTGCCTCTGCCTCCCAAGTGCTGGGATTAAAGGCGTGCGCCACCACCGCCCGGCTATGTATATATTTTATATATGCCAATATATATTATTATATGTATATTAGGTTAGGGTTAGGGTTAGGGTTATATTTATATATTCAATGATACCTAGCTGAGTTTGGAGAGGCTTAGGCTCAGTCTATCTGTTTAGTTGTTTAAAGCAGAAAGGTAACACCTACAGTTAAAAACCAGAACAAGTAGAAATCTTGCAATTCATTGTATTTGGGTTCAAGCAAAGTGGCTCAGTGGTTAAGGGTTTATACAGCTCTTACAAAAGACATTGATATAATTCCTAGCACCCATATTAGATAGCTCACAGTCACCTGTACATATACTTCCAGAGTCTCCAATACCCTCTGATCTACATCAGCACATGAATATGTGTGGCACACATAAAAAATACAGGCACACACAGATGTTCATTTAGAAAAAAGGTTAAGGTGTGACTTACACAATCATATTAAAACTGGGAAATAGACAAACTAAACACTGTGTGTTTATAGGAAATATATAAGTCTTCCCATGTGTTGAATTTAGAGTATTTGAGGTCATATGAACAGATTTGAATTGAAACAAAAAGTATAGATAGGGAATTCGCTAAGTATAGTTAAGGGATGGTCTTGGATTTTTTTTGATTAAAATGTGAGATCATCATTCTATAAAACTGAGCTCATACTTAGATGAACTTTTTGATCCGTAGGTCAGTTGATTTTGACCCTCAGCAGAGAAATCAGAGAAAATTTTTCTATACTTAAACATTGACAGATTTTCTACAAGATTTCTACTTTCTCTGGGCTTCTTTTGCTACAAAAGTTTATTTGATGACTTAGTGATCTTATTCTATGTTAGAAGTCTGCTGTTTTGGTTTTTTTAAAACTATAATTTTTATTATATATTTTCTTTATTTACATTTCAAACATGGAACACACCCTCAGGCCCAAGGGCCGTTCTTCCTACTGATGTCCAACAAGGCCATCCTCTGCCACATGGGCTGCCAGAGCCATGTCCAGTTCCTGGGAGCTCCAGGTAGTCTGACTGGTTGACACTGTCACTCCCCCAGTGGGGCTCCAAACTCCTTCAGCTCCTTCCGTTCCTTCTCCAACTCCTTCATTGGAAACCCTGTGCTCAGTCTAATGGTTGGCTGCAAGCATCCACCTCTGTATTTGTCAGCCTCTGGCAAAGCCTCTCAGGAGACAGCCATATCAGTCTCCTGTCAGCAAGCACTTCCCAGCATTCACAATAGTGTCCAAGTTTGGTGACTGTATATGGGAGGAGTCTCTGGATGGCCTTTCTTTCAGTCTCTGCTCCACACTTTGTCTCCATATTTCCTCCTGCGAGTATTTTGTTCACCCTTCTAAGAAGCACTGAAGTATCCACACTTTGGTCTTCTTTCTTCTTGGCCTTCATATTGTCTGTTAATTGTATATTAGGTATTCCGAACTTTTGGGCTAATATCCACTCATCAGTGAGTGCTGTTTTTATAGACTGGGGCATCCACTTGCCATTTGTTAACAATTTACTTTTTTAAACTCTACTCCCAGGTACTTCATCCCTCAAGGTAGTCTTCTGTATTATGTGACTTCTATAGTTTATTTACTATGTAGGAGGAATAATGCAGGAAAAAAATTGTCATTTAAGGTAGGATGAAATAATTGTTTGAGGACAGCTATTTGCTCATCAAATATTTATTGAGCTCTGTTTTCAGCAGTAGTTTCCTTGGGAAGAAAGGCTTGAGTTTCATAGTTGAATTGGGAGCCTGGTTTATTCAGATGAGATGATAAAAATCAGCACTGAAATGAAACTATGGTAATAGAGGAGACATTGTTTGCTTTTCCTCTTCCATCCTTTAAACCTTTCTTTTAGAGAATGCTGTGCAATCCACTTCCATAGAGTTAGGAACCTTTTTCCAGACTATGTTCACCTGTTCTTTTATATTATATACAGGTTCGTGCATTTCTGCTTTAAAATTTCAACTTTCTGTTCCCTTTCCCTCCTTCTGTCAAATGATCTGGTTCCCATTCACCATTATTTAGTCCTTGCACACTGATGGAGAGGACTGAATCTGAAGAGAGTGTGTGTATCTTCACAGAAGTGCAGAGAGCAGGCCAAGAAAAGCCAGGATGACACAGAGAGCTACCTTTGCAAATCAGTACATCCGATCTGTCCCTATCAGTGCCTTTTGATTGTAGCACTCTAGGTCTATCTGCTCCCAGCTTCCTTTCCTGCTTTCACTCTCACCCTCAAATCCATTCTTATTATGTTTCTCCAATGCATTTCCCAGGGGTCCAAACGTTTCTCTGTCTCTCAGTCCCTCACATACTTTTCTAGTATGCTTGCTTTTAGAATAATGAAACTCAAAATTTGACATGTTGATTTCATTGGAAGTAGTTCCTATGCTAAATGGCAGCAAAACCAACAAACAAAACAAACAAACGAAACCCCATCCAAAACCAGAAACCCTTACCTGAATAACCACTATTATTAAGAACAGGGGCAGACACTTGAAACAATAAAAATGTTATTCAGGTGGAGGCATCATATAACCTTTGATTTTCTGACCCTGATTTGTAGTGGGACTTTTGAGTAAGCCATGATTTCTCTTTCCATAATATTTATCAGATTGGTTAGATTCCTTTTAATTACTACACAATATGGAATATTCTAGAACATGGAGAGAAACATCACCCTGACATTTCCCACATCTCTTCACAGTCTATGCCTGATGTGTATATCTGGAGGCATTCAAGACATAATATTTGAGCAAACCAAAAGAATTTTATTCCTCTGTGTCAGCTTTCAAAACAACTGACCCCCTTGGACAGCAAGTCAGTCTCAGGTGAAATGCCAGAGAATTTTGTGACCATAAAATATCATGGCAGTTCCTGAGGAAAGTCCTTTGCATCATCATGGTGATAAACCTCAAATCATGGAGCAGGAATTCTGTGCTTCTTGAAGATAGACGGCTAGATTGGATGACCTTAGACCATTCCTCACCTCAGGAAATTCAGCATGACTGCATAGAAACCGATCAAAGAGTTAAAGAATCAGTCATGTCAAAGAGAGAATGCGAAGTGCTTCAGTACACTCAACTACTGAAGCAGGTCAGTTACGTAATAAAGCAATGCTCAATGGCAGTCACTGGGAGTTGGTCATGGTAAGCTACGAAATTCCCAACTCTGAGGGTCCTAGGGATTATTTAGAATTTCTAGATGCCTTTCATCTAAACAAACTGAATTCCTTGGGAAGGCTGTATGCTCCTGATGAAATAAGTCTGAGTTGGGACTTTTCCAGGTTCTTTGTTGTTGTTGTTAATTTTTCCTGTGTTTTTATTTTTCTAAATTTCTTCTACTCTGAGATAATACATCCGAACTGCAATTTCCCCTTTCTCCATTCCTCCCCATTCCCCTACCCACCTTCCTCTCTCCCAGATCCACTCCTCTTCCTTTTCCCTTCAGAAAGAGCAGGTCTTAAAGGATATCAATCAAATCCTGCATAACAAGTTACAGTAAGACTTAACACAAACCTTCATTTCAAGGCTGGGATGAGGCAAACCAATAGGAGGAAAAGAACGGGTCTCAAGAGCAGCCAGAAGATTCAGAGACACCCCTACTCCCACGTTTAGGAGTCCTACAGAACGCCATGCTAAATAACCATAGCATAAGCAGAGGACATAGCACAGACCATGCAGGCTCTTTGGTTACTGCTTCAGGCTCTGTGAGCCTGAAATGAGCCCTGCTTATTTGAATATGTAGACCGTTTTCTCTTGGTATCCTTGGTTCCTAGATTCCTTGACTCCTTTAACTCCTACAATCTTTCCTTATCCTCTTCTTTGAGGTTCCCTGAGCTCCACCTCTTATTTGGCTCAATGAAGCCTCTCTAATGACCTCTGATGACACTGATCAATGAGTACAGTAGAATGCCATTAGGAAACAAGCCATTTAGGTTTGATTATTTGTTTTTATTGTTGGTGGTGGTTTTTCGTTTGTTTATTTGGCCAAGTCATGTTTGGTCCTATCCTAGGTGTCTGGGGCCTATCCAGCCTCCAGTTTCTGGCTATTCAGGTAGTGTATGTCATGGGCTCCCTTTCATATCACGGGACCCATTTCTTCTCATACCCAAACCACATTGTAAATTAGCTAGCCATTTCCAGGGACTATTTTGAAGTTTGCACAAACTTTTGGAATGTTTTAGGTAGTGATTCAGCTTGTACCTGCTCTCTTCTCCTTGGGCTGGCACTTTCTGCTAGTCTCAGACAAGGGAACATTATAATCTTTCTCTCTGCTCTTCAGCAGGGCACGGTCATCCCATCATTCACTCTAACAGACCCTGCTGAGTACCCACAGTATATCTGGAAGCCATTTTCTGTTTGGAAGTCAGTGGCGGTCAGCCAACATTTCAGTAATATTTGCTTTCTTAAGGCTTAGACAAATCAAATCCATTCAATTTCCCAGACTCGATGTCTTTTGTCTGGCACTGTGACCGCTCATCCAAGGCAAGCCAAGATTGAGCTCACTTGTGGTCCCTACATTCTCACACTGTGCATTTGTGTGTCTGTGTGTGTGTGTTTGTGTGTGTGTGTGTGTGTGTGTGCTCTCGTTTTCTGTCTAAAACACAATGCACAAAGTTGCTTTTCTCCTTCTTTCATCATTGAAATAGCCCGAGACAAAGCTAATTTTGAAAAAAATTATGCACAACATAATAATAACAACATAACACCTAAGATGGCCGTTTTGTAAGGGTCCTAGACGGAGTGAGGATATTATAAGAAGAAACAATTATGTCTGTCCCTTTCACTGTCAGACTTTTGGGATATTGGATGGCAAAAAATTAGAATTCTCTAGGAATCTTAGAAAGAGAAGGACAAAGCTAAGGTCTTATTAACATCCAAGAGGGTCTGTCTTTAGTAAAAATATGTCACATGGTTCTGTCAACTTGTCAGACTTCCTTGCAAGAGACACTGTAGCAATGATACATTAATGAACAGGACTGCTCATTTAAACCCAAGCCTTATTCACTCCCAAGAGATGGGATTGGGAGTTCACTAGACCTCTTTCTTATTTTGCCAATGTATCCACAGTGAATATATCTTTCCCTGCTTCTTACTAATGTTTATCTGTTTCATTGGTTTCTTCAGGACTGGTGGCTTCTTAAGACCTTCCAGGAGCCCAGAATCTGACTTTAATAACTATAACAATAATATAGATACAAAACTAAATTCTAATTGTTTTGATAACATCAGTTGACCCAAGTCTAACATTTCCAATGGTAAATGGAATAAGTCTAGACTTTCATCTTCCTAATTCTGGTTACTTGTGTGTTCATTAAACCTTGATCTGGTTTACCTTCCAGAGACATACCTACTTAAGACTTCGTCTCACCCTTCCTAAAGTGGTAGAAAGAATACAAGAGATTGTCTAAGTAATCTTAGGCATGTGACCTTAGGAAATTCTCTAGAATTCAGTTTTCCTACTGTGCAACCAGTGATGCATTGCTGTGGGAATGGGATGATGTAATGTAACTCTTAGTCCTAAGGTGCTGGGTTTACACCCACTCCTGCTGCTCTGTTATTAGACTTATTCCTTGAGAAGGACCTTTCAATATTTCAAAGTTGTATTTATTCTATAATGAGCATTTGGGACATCCTAGCAAGAAAGCAAGTATGGTATTTTGGGGTAAAGGATCTCTTTGAGGAGGCCTACCATTCATCTAACTCCCTACTGTGTGGCAGGCCCAGCAGGGAAGCAGTCGTGTCCTCAGAATGCATTTAGGACTGTCTCCATCATGGAGAGTGAGGGCTAGAAATAAACCAGGCCTTTTTTCAGAAATTCGCAGAAATGGCTTCTTTGGGTCAAAGGCCCCCTAATCTGTAAAACACAAGCTGTTTGCTTGACTTGAGGCCTCAGCAGAGTTCCTAGACTTGAAGGGGCTTTGGGATGAAAAATGGATTATGTTTTGAAGATTAAGTTTCCTTTGATGCAGAAATATGCATTTTCCCCTTACCTTTTCCTTACCCAATGAAACACCTTGTTTCTTTCTCGCTTAAAACTCTCAAGCTTTGTTTCTTAAGCACAGATGGACTAGGCTGGGCTGAATATGCACAGGGTATGGCTGGAGAGAACATCACTGAATGCCTAGCTGCCCCGCCTTCAGAACCAGTCTTCTTTACTCCTCCAAATATGTTCCTATGAGCTCCAGTTTGTTATTGTTAAAGTTAAAGGATTTAACTTTATTATTTTAGAACATTTTAAGATTCCAGTAAAAATTTCTGATGAAACCAGTAGGGAATGTGCATTTTTTAAAAGCAGATTATTTGACTCTCCCATGCTGCGCAAACTTTAGGGAACCCCAGCAACTGAGTAGTCCTAGGATCAATCTCCAGCTTTGATTCTAGTATCAGTGAGGTTACTCCTGTTTCTCGCTGATCTTTTTGGATCTTGTTGTAGTTTATTTTTTAACTGTTACTTATTTACTTATTCAGTTGTTTGCCTTAGTTAGCCTTATTACCTAGATTAGGCTGTCCTTTAATTTCTTATTAATATGTTGAATTGCAACACCTCCACCACCACAACCAACAACAACCCCACATAGCTGCAAAGGAAAAATTGGCAGGTGGTTTATTCTTTCAAGCAAAATAGGACTACTAGTAGTTTTCTTAGTATAGGACAGAGTGCAGCAGGCTGGTCAGTAAGTGGAGTACTACATAAACCTGGGGTGATGAATTAAGACAGATTCTGTCTTTTTCATTGCTGTGAAACTACTAGATAATGTCCTTGATGAGAGGGAGAGGTGAATGCTTAGGGACATTAAAGCAACCTAGAAGACTGGAGAGATGGCTCAGCACACTTGTTACTCTTCCACACACATGAAGAGGGAGAGAAATGAAAATAACTCTTAAAAACAAGCAATCTAGCACAAACTGTTTCATGATAGAGACAAACTGAAATAAATTTCTGTAAGTGTCTTGGCGCAGGTGATGTAATTCATAGTGTTCCACGAGTTATTTCTTTCACCATCAATAATATTGTAGAGACTCTAATATGATAGCAACTCTACTAAAATACAGGGCCCCTGAATTCTGGGACATGTCCACTCAAAAAAGGAATAGTGTTTTCTCCTAAGAACACAGCTCTGTCTCAGGTCTTTTCTTTTCTTTTCTTTTCTTTTCTTTTCTTTTCTTTTCTTTTCCTTCTCTCTCTCTTTCTTTCTTTCTTTTTTTTGTTATTTGTGCTTTATTCATTTGATCTACTGAATCTTAGAAGTGGAGTAAATATAGGACAAAATTCAGAGACATCAATTCACAAGAAAACCTTTCTTTTGCTCAAACAATGCATTATATATTGTTCTACATAGTAGAACAATAAGGTTCTGCCATTTGAGTTTTCAAGTTTTATCTCAGTATAGATCCCTAAACCCCTGTACATGTTCATCTTTCTCTTTAATTATCTGATACCTTTAGCATTCTACTCCAGCTGTAGACATCACATGGCTCAATCAACCCTTACTTCCTTTATCTCCCATACTTTTAATTTCCTTCTTTAATTACAGCTGTCTTATGAATTGACAAACATCTACTAAATACTTTTCATGAGAAGAAATTTCTTCCATTTCTACTTAGATCCCCCCACTGGTAGACATTGTTAAAGCCTTGGCTCCCATTCTTTTTTTT
Organism: Tokudaia tokunoshimensis; assembly: GCA_036184795.1. NCBI lineage: Eukaryota > Metazoa > Chordata > Mammalia > Rodentia > Muridae > Tokudaia > Tokudaia tokunoshimensis. Next base: position 54,013,288 of record BTHU01000005.1, on the reverse strand, counting down.
TTTTTTTTTTTGGTTTTTCGAGACAGGGTTTCTCTGTGTAGCACTGGCTGTCCTGGAACTCACTTTTTAGACCAGGCTGGCTTCGAACTCAGAAATCCTCCTGCCTCTGCCTCCCAAGTGCTGGGATTAAAGGCGTGCGCCACCACCGCCCGGGCTCCCACTCTTTAACTAATTCTGTATACTAGCCTTTGTCTATTTCCTTGTCTCCCATTCATGATTAAAATGTCTCTCACATCCTCAGTTCCTACGGTCTATTGAAAATTATTTGCCACCTCTGTATCTGAGGTAAAATAGGGAACTCTGGTTCTTATGTTGGAAAACTATGAAGATGTTTCCTTCACATTTCTTCTGCTCCTTGAGTTCATGATATCTCAACCTACTTTATGGGGATCTTTCCTTCTCCATGCTGCTCAAATGTGAGCATTGCTTATTGTTCGCTTCCATCATTTTTGAGTTACAAGTCTTCACTGGACGGTCTCATCCATGCCCAGAGCTCTAACCACCTCTAGCATACAGTGATTGACACCAGTTGTGCCTCTAAATTTCGCTCCTCTTTTCATTTGAATGAAGGGATTCCATTTGGACATACTCAACTGATTTTTCCCCAAATACTTGTCATTGAATCAAAATTTACCTTTACTGTTCCTTGTCATGCATGTCACTGTCCTTGACTGTACCCACCAATCAAGGCCTAGGGAGTCACCATAGACAGCTTTTTTCTCACCTCAACCATGCACCCACTAAATATTGCTATTTTTCTTCTTTTATTTTTCTCAAATATAAGACAGCTTGTTCAGGCCACATATAACATTGCACATTTCATTAGCTTTCTCCACTTTACCTTACCTTATCTTAAATCTTTCCAGTAGCCCTTACAGTTATACTCGGCAAAAATAAAACATTAACGGTACTCTTCTGTTTGAAAGCTGTCAGTGGATCACTGTGATCACATGGGGGATGATCTTAGCCTTTGACATGCACATTTCATTCACTCAAAAAATATTGATTTGCTTCTACCGCATGATTGGTTACAGGTATCTTGCATACACAGGAGGAGATAAAAGGATGCCTTCAGCTTCAACTACAATTGAAAACATGAAGTCGTAGACTAGATACAGCAGTTGGCTCTTGCTTCTCTGTTTGCAGTTTTTTCTATAGACTTTCTCCCATAAGAGATGTGCTTCTTTCCTAGGCAGGAAGCATCCAAAGAGACAGGCCAGAGGTCTCTGTATACATACTTGCACACTCAGTCTTTCATTGAATGGCCCAGTCCACGGGTTTCTTTCCAAAAATTGTCTGTCTCTCTTCTAGCTTGTGTTCCAGGCCATGAAAGCCTATTTAAAAAGTGTGGACTCAATAAATACATCTTGCATTTCAACAAATAAGCACAGAACAAATTTTCTGAAATGTTTATTTCACTCTGTTTTTAAAAGATCTCCTGCTGAGACTTCTGATAACCTGGGGAGAGAGTTCAAAAGGCAGGAATTTAGATCATCCCATTTCTAAATGTGGGTCAAATGAAATATTCATGAAAGAAAGGATATTATACTCAACTTATGCTTATATTGTTAATTTCAAATAAAATACTTGGGATCACAAGAATTCCACTTCACATAAATCACATACTCCACGTACTTTTGTTTTTATCGTGATTTCTGTGATCTTCTCTAGATTGAGCATTTTCTGGGCTTTCAACCTATCAATTGCAGGTTGGTTTCTCAACCTTTCTCTTCATTGCTATCTTTTCAGCACATCTGTGACAGTTTGTGATTGGCAAAGGGGGAAAAGTACTGCTAAGGATGGCCTCAATTCATAGATTATTGGACTAATGTCTTGTTCCGTAAAACAAATAATTGGCTTAGCATCCATTTAAATTCTGACAGTCTTGTAAAATGTGACACTTTCAAACGTGATATTTTAAAAGAAACAAAGAAATAAACAAAAACTATATGGTAAAGGAGTCTGGGTTTTGTGGTCTGTAGAATAGATATGATGCTATTTAGCTCATTGATAGGTTTGTTCTGTGGATTTTATATTATGGGTAATTATAAAGCTCTTGACATGGTGTCTACCAGTACCAGGTGTTCAATGGTCTTTCATTTGCTTTCATTGGTACATTTAAAGTATATTAAGGCAGTCATAGTCTCTGATAAAACTGAGAAGTGGGAATGGACAGAACAAGGATAGGCAACAACATAAGGAAAACAGAGTCATGCAGATTTTAAAGTTTCATTCATGCCACTGAGGTGACAGTTGAGTGGCATGGAAACAGGATTGTTGAATGCAAAACTAAGGGGAAGAGAATCAACAGATGAATGGTTCAGTCTGATCCATGAGGAGTGTCATTGCTTAGCTGTATTTAGATGGATACCTCCCATTAGCACCCAGTGCATATGCTAGAAAGGTAGAGAATCATGATAGGTTATGATAGACATATTCCAAAGTGATAGATGAACTTGGAGAAGTCACATTTCTGAGGGAAAGAGTCATCAGATCTGTCTGAGTTTACTGAGATGATTGGAGGAGACTTTTATTGACAAATGAATCAGATGAATATGAAAAAATGTATGTTGATGGATTGTAGAGAGGGTGGTTGAAAGTTAAAAGTCCAAACCTTCTCAAAGGCATAGATTAGGAGATTATGTGTCCCACTGAGGCAGAGAATATACGGTAAAGGTCATATTTAATAGAATAATGGAAGGTTTGGTTTAGAATATTTTAACTTTTGAGAAATCTGAGATTTCTAGAGAAGTTGATAATGTGCTTAGCAATTACAATACAAAATATACAAGTTATAATAATTAGTATTCATCCCATTGATTTCTAAGCCTTATTTATAATAAGCATAACAATCACTTAAAAAAATAACCTTGAGTCTCAACCATTAAAAGCTAAGGCTCACAACCAAAAATGAGAAAATGTAATTTCCTATCAATATGCATGTAAACGTTATGCATATATTGCCCTCATTAGCTCAATTGTCAGAATGTTAGTGTTCTACAACTACTTAGGCAGTGGTCAGCATTAATTATGTGAATATAAATCTACACTTTATCTTGCTTGCCTTCATATCTTGAGCAGTTCTGACTACCTATGGGCAAAGGTACTTGCATGGTCTTATGTTGAGATACTGTGTTTATGTAGCTGGCCCTCTGTGTCCCTCTGCTGTTTTCTTTCTCACATTGCCTGGAATTGCTCCAGTTATTGCCAATCCACAGTCACTGTTGAGTTGGAGGAAGAGGATTATTTTTAATCCACATGCCCATTGTTTAAGTGACAATCAGATAATATAACCCACTGCTATATATCACTCAGCACAGATAAAGACCAAGGAATCTCAGTGTCCCTTAAGAGCTAAAGGAACCCAGACTCAGCATATCGCCAGGATTGCATTCCGCATGTGTTTGCCTTTCTTTGGTGGTTTGTATCTATCTGATATTTGAGGTGAATCTTGGAAACAGGTTTTAAATACATGCAACTACATTTCTTGCCTTGTATGTCCTGATTAGCAAATTGTAATTGGATTTAATTGGGCTTTCATAGTAAAGTAGGCTCTGAGTTGTGTTTTATGTGAAACCTTTATTTTGGTTAAATAGGATACCTAGAGTATGATTTGAAAACAAAAACAAATATGTGTGATGCTTGACTCCCACTATTTATATCTGTTTTGAGAAAAGATATCCCCTGATAGCTTGATAAAAATTCAGACAAGATTGTACACTTTAAGGTTACAATAAAAACAGTTCTTAGACTGGTTAGGTGGATCAGAGAGTAAGGGTCCATGCTTTCATGCCTGCTGACCCAAGACTGCTCTTTAGATCTCACATAGTGGATGGAGAAAACTAACTCCTGCCAGTGGTCCTCTGATACCTACTAGCATACAGTGTCATGAATGGGTCATTAAACACATTCAAGGAAAGGCTGAAATTCCAGGATAAGAGATGGTGAGTTTTAGAAAGAATTATCTTAATATAAGAAACTTAGAGAGAGAAGCCTCAGAGCTCTTAAACTACAAGGCAGGTCCTAGGGTATCACTCAGCTTTTAGTCTGGGGCCTTTATAAAGGATTTTTGTCAGAAATCGATAGTGAGGTGTGGTGATGGGAGAGGGCAAGCTGCTTAGTGCAGGTGTCTGAACCAGGTGCATTGTGTTTTATTAAAAAAAAAAGGCAAGACTGACTGATATGGCAGGAGAGAGCACCTCAGGGGGCCCATGATGAGATGCCCCTTGAGGAATCAGCCATAGGACAGACTTCATATATAATGGAATTTATTTGGAACCTAGAGAAAGGGGTACAGGCAGGGAAAGGGGGGCAGAGAAGGACAAAAAGAGAAGAGAGAAGACCAGGAGGGGGGAATATGTGGGGGAACAGGGGGAGGGAGAGGGAGAATAGTTGGAAAGAGAGTCTGTAGATAGAGGTAAGGAATGGTCTTATCTCTGGCTCCTGAATTTTTTCTGGCAGAGGAGCTTTTACTAGGTAACCTTTGGGCAGTGCCTACAGGGACTGCTAACATTGTATCCAGGTGCCTCCTCTCAGCCTTAGCCATACACATGTGTATAGCATTTGAGTGCTCATTCAAGCACAGAAGCCTTTAGGTTCTAAGACAGAAAACCAGAACAGGGACAATCTTGGAAGCCCTGCTTAGGTTCCTTGTCCTCCTTGTCTAGTTTCTATCTCATTATAATATAGAATAATACCACAAACAAATCATTTTATTCCAAGAGAAATTTCACTGTCCAGATTCTTCTCTTCCTTGAAGTATCACAGTGTCTTCTCTTCCTCACTAAATTTTATATCTGACCCTTTAATCTCTTTGGGGCATGGAGTTTGGTCAAGAATAGAGAAATAAGGAAGAAAGGAAACTAGTTCCATGACTAGTTCTTTTTGATAGCATGATTTTGGTACTCTAAGCCCTGGCACACACCAATCCTATGGTGCAGGCTAGCTTGATACTTGAGATTCCTCTCCTGTATTCTTAAGTCCTGAAATCACAGATATGTCACCATGCCCTGCAGTGTGAACCTATCCTTAGCAACATTTTGAAGGATCTAAGCTTCTTTGCTTCTCCTCTTCTTCTCTAACTACTGATTCTTTTGATGTGGGAAAATCTATTTCTTCTCAGCTGCATTGCTGTACCTTGTTCTTCAGACTCTGGGTAAATGGCACGATCATTCCAGTTTCCTTTTTCTGAGACCCATTCCTCCTCTGAGCTGGGATGCTAAGCAACCTCACCTGACTTTTTCTCATATGTGGCCCATCTCTCACCAATGGAAGGAGGAAGAGACTTCACATTCCTTTTTCCGTGCCTTAGGCAGTGATTCCCCTGTCTTCTGCCAGGTTTCAGCCTGCTTCTTTCAACGCCTCTCTTTAGCATTCTTTTTTTAGTACTCTCTGGCATGAGTTAGGCAGCACTCTACCATGTTTCCCTAAGCTGTAGGGCACATTTAGCATGCTGTATGAGTGTTCTTGTCGAAGCTGGAGGTGGAGGAGTTCTATCCCCTTTTCACCCCCTGAGGAGTTTAGGGAGTGGGTGGAAAGGTTCTGCACTGTCAGTTTCCACTCAAATCTAACTCCTAGTCTAAAAGACTTTTTATGCTATGATGTAGGCGAGAGGTTGAGAATTCCTCTAAGTGTATTTTGGATGCTTGTTGGTAAGTATGATGTAGTGGTCACAGACCTCTATGGTTGTATCATTCAGCTGATACCAAAGCTAAAATAGCTACATTTAAAGCATCCTATTCAATTCCTATCTTTTCCCTGGAACGATGCAGGGAACTAAGACTCAGGGAAGTTAACATAGTCAAGGGTTCAGCTTTGCAGGTCTGCATGTCAGTGAGACAATTTGGCTAGAGACCTAAGTTTGGAAGTAAAAAGCTTGATAAGGTCATTAGAATGGTTCATGTGGAGCCAGCATGGGCTGGGTACAGCCTATACTGGTAATTATTAGTTCAGATCATCGGGGAATTATGAGGTAGCAGTTAGGATCTTCCTTTCTGCCTTCTGGCCCAGAATGTGAATATTGCACAAGTAATTTATACAGACACTAAAGGATGAACTTGGTAATGGCTGCTGGGGCATGTTATTATAGTTTTCTGAATGTGTAAATAATTTGGGATGCAAGAATCAGAAAACAGGATTGTAGGTGCTAAAGTTGATTCATTTCATGATACTGCCCAATTTAACCATGAGAATCAAATCAGTTTTATTCTTCAGCCAGTGTCAGCTCTGGATCAACTAGTGTATCACACATCGGTGGGTGTTTGTGACTCCTGGAAGGTCATGAGGATCAATGGCAGCACTTAGCCTACAACTAATCCAGAATTGTTAAGCTGTAAACCCAGTGGTAGGAATTCTTTTTGTATATGTTATAGGAGATCAACTATTCTCAAATTCATTGTGGAAGATGCTAAGAGTTGTCTCAACGGTCCCTGATTCAGCAGCCATGGTCATGGAAGATAAAGCTTTATATTTGTAGAGTATCTCTTGTTTGTTGATTTTAAAAGAAGGATGGCTTGACTATACTATGAGGTAGAGTAAGGGAGCTCCTCATCATACATGGAAATATGTAGATGGGATGTGCCACCTTCTGATGCAAGGACACAGAGCATAAGGACTCATTGTCATCCCACACTGTATAAGAAGGACAGGGTTGAGGCCTCATGTATAATTTTAAAGTTCTTAGCAGAAATAAAGATGAGGTAGTGCAAAGAAATTAGTGGAATTCATTCTCATACTTTTCCTTGAGTCTACTACCAGCAACATAATATTTTGGCTTGTTACCATTATCATTCTCCAGTGAGGCATAATATTTTACGCTGCCTCTTTCTTACAAGTCTTTAAACTTCTGCACATGTCTATCTCACATATGCAGCATATCTTCAGTGAAACTAGCATATGTAATGCTGGATAGCCACATGTGATCTGCTCTTGAATTAGTTATTAATGTCTGTCAGCTAAGTTTGTCATTCCTACTTCCTGGAATTCACTTGTATTATTATCTAAACTAGGCTGGATTCTAACAGGGAAATTGAAAGTCAAATATATAACATGGATAATAACTCTCAGTCATGTAACCTTACGTTATCTGGAACTTTCCATAAGAGTTAGTGTTATGAGTGACAGTGGCCATATTTCGTGTAATAACTAATAAGAAATTGATGTGATACTCTCTGTTCTAATTTGTATCTATTTCTCTTAGGCCTTACTTCTTTGAAACTTCATTTTTACTTTTAGCACATTGTGAATAATTATGATATATGTATGTCTGTATGTATGTATTTTTTTTCTCTCTCTCTCTGTGGCATATAAATGTGTGTACAAAAGTATGAGTCGACATACCTTCTAGTGCATGTGGAGTTGGGTGTCTTTATCTCCACATTGGTATTTCTGATAGGGTCTCTCAATGAATCTGGAATTTACTGGTTATCTAGGCTGGATAACCAGCAGGATCTCAATATCTTCCTGTTTCTGTGTCCCAAAGCTGAACTGAGCTTATAGGCACATAGGGCCACACCAGTTTTTGTTTCTTTGATTTGTGTTTTATTATTATAAAGCTGCTAGAAACCTGAATTCAGATTCTGATACTTGCATATGGCCAGGAAAGTGGCTCATTGGTAGGTGCTTGTGTGGCCCTGTGGGTTATTTTTTTCTACAGAGGATTGAACCCAAGGTTTTCAGCATACTAGTTAAGCCCTTAACCACTGAGCTGTCTTCCCGCCCTATTGTGACATTCTATGTCAATAGAGATACATTCCGACCTCACAACTTTCTGTAATGTAGATTATCATAACTATTCAAAACCAAGAAGTTCAAATAGAGGCATGTAGATGCACTACCCCACCAAGACAATGGCAGACGTTAGAGCAACTTACCATAATCCAAAAGACAGGAATCACAGTATATTGCTGGAGTCATGGAAAAAGAAATTGAATGAGAGACTCATTTTGGAACCATTGATATTTCTCGCATTCCTGTCATTGTAAGGAGCTATCCAGGACATGCTGAGATGTTTAGAAGCAACTCTGGACTCTATCCATCAGATACCAAGATCATGCCTTCAGTTATGACAATCAAAGATGTCCCTAGGGGGATAATGACAGCCACTTATGAAGCAATGGGTTGTAACTATCAAATTTTAGCTACTCCTAATATTATAGGCAGAAACCTTACCACACTCCACCCCACCCCCCACCCACACACAAAGGCACACACAGCTTGCCAGTGTTAGATATATAACCTTTTGCAAGCTGCAATGCTCTGCATCCTGTTTCCTCACTGTAACAGCGAAGCGTTTTCTCACAGGCTCCCATTCGCACCCCCTCACAACAGAAGCTGTGTAGATGTCGGTCTGGGTAGCACAGTGTGATTCCAGCATGCTGCAGTTCACTCCATGGATCTCAGAACAATTGCTCCCACCCCCTGCTTGCCACTCTGGTGGGCTCTGGCAGACAGTTCTGGCAGCTGTAGCTGATACAGTTCTGCACTCAACATGTAGAGCTTTGTTTTAGGCTCTGAACAAAACTTCAGGCTGTAGCTTTTTCCAGCTCCCACTCTCAGTGCATATGCCTCCCTCCCTTGCCCTGACAGCTGGGGCTTGCAATGACAGGCAGATTGTTGTGGCACCTCATGATAAAATGGCGCAATTGAGCAATCGACGGAAATACTCAATTGTGCAGAAACATACGTCCCTTGCTCTTTGATTTCTTCTTTCCTAGTGTTACCAGCCTCCCATATTCACTTGGTAGAATAGGAAAATAAGGTATAGTTAATCATGTGGATAGGTTTTACACTTCAGAAAGTGTTTGTGACCTCATCATATTTTTAAATGGTATCCATAAAAATCTGAGGTATAGAGAGGGGCTAGGACTATTCAGAATCACATGCTTAGCACAGATAAGAAACTGCTTTCTAAAGCTTCTTGCCAGCTAAAGGCTCACAGCCCAGTGAACAAGACACACATAAAACAAAGAAGTATAATGCAAGACAATTGGATCTGACATAGAGCTTTAGAAAGTGAGCAAATAGTGTTGGGCAGAGAGAACAGAGAAACAGCTTTTTAGGGGAATAAAGAAAGATAATAAAGATAAATGATGTGAACTCATGTGACTTCCAAGGTTAACTGGGGCTTCTTTCAGGGATAGGAAAATGTTTAAAAAAATATTTCCTGGAACAGTCTTAAGTTGACAACATCAAGTATTTGGTTTTGCTAAGTGCTTTACCTCTGAGCTACATCTCAAGACCTGACAACATTAATATAACCATGATCATGATAATTGCACTTATCATTTATTCCATGTATTGAGCATTTTGTCTCTGCTGGGGGTTGGAGGGAACATTGTGCCCTAATTGTGTGACTCAGTTGTCATGTCAATGCTGGTGCATACATCCTCATTGCTTATATTTTATACATGAGGAAAAAGAGTCAAACAAAGTAACTTGCCTGAAACAGTCATAGATGAGGCAACTTACATATGTATCACATTTACAATGTGGAATATAGCAAGTTTATTAAGGGGGGAAAAAGGTGGGGCAAGCTGCAGTTTGTTAGGCTAGAATAGTGAGTATCAGTGAGATAACAAAGTTAAACTTTTAAAATTTTTGAAAGCTGGGTGGTTCCTATAATTTCCCTCTATTCCTTTCAGGAAAAGTTCTGCCCACCTAAGGTCTTTTTCGAACTCAAAATTTTGTCGAACATAGTGCTACTGTGCTGTGATACTGTCCAACTAAAGGGTTGGTAAGACCCACCCACCTCACACACCCTTGACCTTCAATATTAGGATATCCTGATGCTTAGAAGTACTAACCAATGAATATTCTGTCTAAAAGCTTCTTCGAGGGTCCAGAAACATTTTATTAAACTTTATAGAATTTTGACTCTATGCAGTTGTAAGACTTTATAATCCTTAAGGAATCCAGCATAAATGGGCAGAAGCTGGAATGTCACAAGTCTTTGTGCACCTAACTAATCAAACAAAAACAGAACAAGTATTCAGTGTGTTTCTACCCATGGCATAAAAGAAGAGAAAGATAGTCTTGTTCAATAAGTATCAGTAATGAGAGGGAGGTTTCTGGTTAAGCCAGAACATGGGACAAACACTGTGTTCTATTCCACAACCCTACCTAGATGTATTGGACTCTGTTTCTGCATTAATTTGTTACATTCACTTCTAAAACACATATCTGCACATCTGTAATGCACCAATGATTGAAATATAGTTCCTTAGATATGTCTTTATTATACATGTGAGGATCCCATACTCTATAGCCATTTGTATACCTTCACATTGCATGTGAGAAGCAAACCAAGGCAAGACCGTGAGCCCCAATCAGCAAGGTTCTTTACTTTTAACAAAGCAGCAATGCTTTTATGAAAATCAAAGCACTCTTATGATGAAGATATGTTAATCTTGTTTTTTCCCTTTTTGCTGTCTTTCTCTCTTCCTCCTCCCCCCGCCCCACCTCTTCCTCTCTTCGTTTTCCTTGATTCTGTTTTCTACAGGACTCCACAGAATGGAGCAAGAATGAGAGGAAAAAGGCCGGCAGAAAAGCATGAACTGGAGGTTTGTTGAGCTCCTCTACTTCCTGTTTGTATGGGGCCGTATCTCAGTGCAGCCCTCCCACCAGGAGCCAGCTGGGACAGACCAACATGTCTCCAAGGAATTTGATTGGCTTATTTCAGACAGGGGGCCTTTCCACCACTCCAGGAGCTACCTATCCTTTGTGGAAAGACACCGGCAAGGATTTACAACCAGATATAAAATATACAGGTATGATTTGGGCTTAGAGAGCCCTTGTCTTTTATTTCTGTTGTGCTTTGGAGAGACTGAAAATTGTCTAACACCTGGCTGTATTGTGAAGCTTCTAGGTCAAGAAACTATGACCTTGTTATACATAGGTTGTCAATCTAATTTATTCAACATTTCATAAAATATTAATATGACAAGTTCAAATAACTAGTGAGTATTGAGTATGTAGTGTCCTAGAAGGAGAATACGTGTTTTAGTGTTTCATTTAAACTTTCTGTTCATCTGGTGGAGATTTTGATTGTTTTTCCTGCTTCACTCAGTTACTTAGGTAATTGAGTGTAAACTAAGTTAAATATGATTTCAAAAGAAAGAATTTCAAAAGTGTAAAACTTATATTTAAGCTCTAGTTTACCTGTATTCTTGGTCATGGTAATCTTCATTTTTACAAATACTATTAACGAACCTAGTTTTCTACACAAATATATTTGTGAATTTGAAGGTAAGTAGAGACATTCAGTGAAGAACTTTTTCTTAAACAAATCTTAACTGGTTACTTATATATTGTAATTAGCCAACCAAAAAAGGCCAATTTCTGTAAAGGACAGACCTTCTGTGGTTTCAGTAAATGAGTCCACATTATACATGCATAGTAAACAGATTAACAGGATAAAATTACTTGGATTATATGAATATACATGATAGTCATGCAAATAGAAAATTTGAGAAAGGGACAGATGAATTAAGTTTGTGTAACATCCTGAGTTACAGAGAACAGCCAAGAGAAGAAATGAGTGGGAAATTGATGGGTGTAAGCAAAATACATAAGATGACAGGAATTGTTTCTCAGAGTGTCCTGTCCTGTAAGCTACTCTTACATGGTGATGAGATTTTTGGAGAAGAAGATTCATAACAATTGGTCTATGTTGGGGAGAATTATCTGTAGACTTGTAAGTTAACTTCAGGGATAATTCTACTTGGTGATCTGGGGGAGGAAGAGGGACAAGAGATAGGAAGGTAGGAGATGAGGACATAGATTTTAGTTCTTTTTAATTCAAAACATTCAGTGCCAGACTTTGAACTATTGTTTTCTGTCCTCAACCACCAGAAGTACTTTCTTCATGTGTGTTTCTAAATTTTTATGTTCTATTTAACTATAATATCCTTTGCATATTTCCAAAATGCTAGATTTATGCCTCATTAATCATAAGTTTCTATTTTTATTAATTAGAATATATAACTAACTGGAATTGTATAACTAACTGTAGTATCTTTTAGTGTTATATAGCCATGTGTGTGTGTCCCCTCACATGCACACACACACATAACATCCATTTATGTCATTGATGTTCAAGATTACATTTATTATATGATTATTATCATAAACATACAATGAGTATTACAGAAACCACTGTGGAACTTTTATCTTAATGTCCATAAAGAAAAGACAAATTCTAACATTTCTGAGACAATTGGAATCAGAAAGAATGAAGGTAGAAGGAGAACACTGGTCTGAATTTAAACCTTAGGCCTTGCTAGTAGTAGATATGGAAAGTACCCAAACCATTGTTTGGTCTTGTATACTAGAAATGAGTGATTTGTGAATTTTCAGAATTTCAGAATATGTTTATTATGTGAAAATTGTCCTACTAATGTCTTGAGGTATTATAACAGTTCTGCCTATTCAAGAGTTCATGGGTGAACTTTCTATGGTCCCTGAAGAATAGAGAACAGTCATTAAACTGCTGAGAAAAGGTGCCTCTGAACATTACTAAAATGTAACAAAGAAAAATGAAAATCAAGTGAATAAAATAAGGAAACAGAGTACAAATATGAAAAACATGTTGACATTTCTACTCTTAAAAGAAAATACCAGAATTCTAACATAATGATTGATTCAAAATGCTTCCTCTTAGGAGAACTATTCTTAAATCACCTGAGAACAGTAGTTAACTGCTTCATTTCAAAATTGGATCCTTAAAACGATTTCTAGCAAAATACAGCTATTGCTGTTTGTTATTATGCCTAAGCCAAGGTTTATGGGGATGTGTTGGCTGCTGAAGAGGATGTGCCAATCTTCGAAATGCTTGATTGATTCAGGATAATGTGGAGCTTTGAAGTGTTGAAGAGGGGCATGGCATAAGTCTTTTAGATTCAGATATCTCATTCTTTCTGTGTTTTATCAAATAGAAAACATCTTTGTTTTGTGTATAATTTTGTCTTTCATTTGAGCCATTCAAGGACACATTTAAAGTTGGGGTTGCTTGGTGATTTTTTTTTCCATTTAAATGATCATTTTATGAGTCAGTTGCACAAAGTTTTATAGCCAAGAAAAGTTGGAAAATGGGCTTGAAACTAATTAGTCCATAGCCACACTAATAAATGTAGTAGACTTAAGGGCAGCTGGGTCCCATTTCCAATTATTTGTGTACTGCACAATGCTAGGGGATCCTGTCTTTAGCTCTCTATTCCACTTTCCTCATTTATCAAATGTTAAGGTTGATTTAGATTAGTGATCTTCAACCTATGCTTATAGGAATTGCTGATGACTGATTTAAGTAGCCATGGAAACCATTATAGTATGGGGAGAAGGCCAAAAAGTCTGAACAGGCAGGATTTTCTGCCCTCTCCTTCCATAAAGAGAAGGCTTTCATTTGTTTTAATATTTGATTTTCACATGGGATTTATGTTGGAATGGTATCTAATTTTGAAACAAATATTTAAGTAATTCAAGGAGCTTATTTCTAAAATACTGCTTTATAATTTGTTTTTAATATATTCTTCCCTTCTATATTATATCCTAATGTCAGTTTTTACTCCCTCTACTCCTCCCAGCACCCCTCCTTCAAGATTTACTCCATCTTCATTTCCCTTCAGAAAATAGTAGGCCTCCCAGAGATATCAACTGAACACAACATAAAGAAATTACAATAATACTAGGCACAAACCCTCCTATCAAGGCTATACAAAGCAAGCCAGTAGGAAGAAAAGGACTCCTAAGAGGGCCAAGGGTGCTGGGGTGGAGTTGGGGGAGTTGCCCCTCTAAGATTGTTTCAGCTCCAAAATTAAGTGTAAAATTTAACCAAGGTTTCATGGTTAATTAAATAATGGAGTTCCACCCAGAAGCCTAGTCTTGCTCATCTAGTTATTCTGTCTTACTTTACTTAATCCTGAAATAATTATTAAGCAACTGCTATAGACCCACCAGTGTCTAGAGAAGATGATACAATAATGAGAAAAATAAACATTGTCTTTCCTCTCAGAAAAGAGAGTGACATTAATTAACCATGTGTGTCCAAACACTTCCATTAAGTACAAAAAAAGGAAAATAAACATCCAGTATTGTTGTACCCTGAAAGTCATAAATTCTGTGTTCATTGATTTTGATCTTGGGGCAATCTATTGCAGGAAAAGATATGCAAATGGATACACAGAGAAATATGTTCATCCAGTTGTAGGCTAGAGCAAGCATCATCTAGCTCATGCTCTCTGGGCCAGTTGTCTCTTGACCCTTATCCTTTCTACATGCCATTTTGCTGAAAACCAAAACCATTTTTCAATGTGACTGTCTATCAAGACAATCATGCTGTATGTTAACATGGATGGTGAAAACTGATACTGCCTCCTAAAAGAGGAGTCATTCTAAAAGACTTCTATATTATGTAACGCTAGAAAAGTTTTCTGAAATAAGAGCTTAACTCTCAGTCATTTTCCTGTTCCCAGGAGTCCAGGCCACTACCAAGGATGACTTAGAAGCTTAAAAAAAGGATAACACTCACCTATTTAGGTTAAAACTATCTTTTTTTTCCTCCCACCATTGCTCATATCCTGTCCAAAGATCATAGCATCATTGTGAGCAATCACTCCCAGTGGTAGTGTGAGCAAATTCCTGAAGACGCTCCCTCCTGTGTAGATGCACAAGCAGGGACATGAGATGTGTGCATGCAGTGGTTTGAAATGTGTCATACTCTGTCACTGTAGACAGTATGAATGGTGGCGTTGGGGATTTGAGCTAAAAGGGGTTGAGGAAACTGAGAGGTTCTTGTCTCTCAAATTAGCTAAACTGCAGTTACAGAAACTTCAGGTAACTAAGAGAACCTTGATTTTTTTTCAGCTCCCTTGGTTTTTTTTTTTTTTTTTGCATTCTTTGATGAATTAATAGAACATTAAGGCACTTTTTCCAAATGACCAATAGGTAAATTAGCTGACATCGACTCAAGTTCTGTCATTTTAATATTATAGGAAGGTCCTGGGCTTTAGGGTTTAGGTTTTGGGGACTCAGGATGAAGTGCATTTGAAAACTCTGTCAAGTATTTTGTTATTACTGACTCCAAACTGGGAGAGGACCAAGAGCAAATGGTAAAGAGAAACATACATATGTAACACCAGCGCTTTTACTGAGGCTGAGCATAAAGATAAATGATAAAGATGGAGAAAGAGAATTAGCAAGAACTTATTGCAGCAAGGGCAGGGATTCCTCACCCCACCCCCTCTTGTACTTTGATTTCTCCTTTGAAGAAATGGTGAATTGTCTCTGCCCTAAAATGTTATTCAAATGCAGAATAATTGAAAAAACTGGGTAAAATTTAAATGGTAGCTACATCTTATGATAAAGTAACTAAAATAAGTTTGTGTTAAGTACCTAAACATGGTAGTTATTAACTACTCACAGCTACCCAGTGACAGAAATTCTGTCACTGTGCCATATTTTGATTGAGATAACTGATCCTATCACACAGCATGGGAGCCTCCAAGCTAGAATCCAAAATCAAGTTTTTGACACCCTACAACATGAACCCTAAATTTACTCTGCTGTTTGTCCCTTCTTCTCAGTTGTTGGCTTCTTGCCTAACATTGAGGGACCTCGTTTGACTATGGACAATCTATAGTTTCTGAGGTTCACTTTTCTCATCCATAAAACTGTGACAGTATTAAATGTCTGATATTGTTGTGGTGGAAGAATAAAGAAAACACATTGAGTATAAGGTGCTAGGAATTGTATGGAAGAAAGATTAAAAAAAAAAATCTGAAGACTTTCCCTCTGTTCCAGAATTGCTAGGAGTAGTGTAGTATTTTTTAATGGTTTTTGTTGTTGTTTTGTTTTGTTTTCTGGAGGGTTGATTGTTTGCTTTTTTGTATTGTAATTTCTGTTACCTCTTTGTAGACTTGGAGATTATTGGTAATTACTGTAAATTCAACCGAATGACTTTCTGTGACTTTTTTCCTTTTTTAGGAGTGGAGCAGCATGCTCAGTCTTTATTTGTTTTTAAGACATGGACTGAAATTAACTGTGTGGTGGAGGCTGTCTTTGAACTTCTGATTTTTCTGTTTCTATCTGCTACATTAATTTCAAATGTGGCTCTGGTAGGAGAGTTATGATACCATTATGCATTTTGATTCTGGAGAGGCAGATTAGAGGGAGGACAGTGGTAAATGGGTTCACTATGCTGCAGAGGTGGTTTTTGAATTGAGTGGCTTTCCATGAGGAGTTCAATGGAAGTGGTTTGTGGCTTATGTCGATCCTGTCTTTGAGCTCAATATATACACCTCAATGATGAATATAAATCAAATATTGGTAGACCAAATTTAATTGTCTTGTTATCTTCTATATCTCTTTCAGAATTGTGTGGATGTAAGCCTTAATGTGCGGTCCCGAAGTTCCTTTGTGTCTTTCTCTCAAAATATTTGTAATAGGGTTTGTGGTACAAAGCTCATTGAATAAATAAATGCATGGATATGGTGTTGGTTCATTGATTCTAATGTGAAGGAGAAATGGTCCTAATCTAGCACTAACTCACTTATATATAATAGTAATATGAATATGGCAGAAGCTATGAACGAGGGCATCAGAGATATACAAGGTGACAGATATCCTTGCTCTCAGGAAACTTACAGAAATGTAAGTGCAAGGTAGAAGCCAAACCACTATTCTGTTAAGGATACCTTGGCTGAATTTAAAAAAATTCTCTAGCCTCTGATTGTGCCTACAGTCTTGAAATATGTTACTAGGACAATATTTCTATCAGTTTGATGACTATTAGAGGTATTTTCCAAAAAAAAAAGAACTTCATAATGCTTTTAATAAAAATAGTAATTATCATATCTAATACAGATAAAGATAAGTAAAAATATTAACATTGTTATTTTCAATGTCTAGCATTGTAATATATATATCATGTCCAAATAATTGATACTGATCTTTACAATAATCTAGTTCAATCTCTATTGCTATTATTTGCATTTGCATCATTCATGTAAGGTAAAGGGTTAATTGATGTCAGAATAGGTGCTATTATAGGCAAGTCTGACACAATCAATTGCATCCTTTATCATGCTATGCTGACTCCCAGGTGTTGTCAATATATATGTGAGGAAACCTAGACATAAAGTTCTTATTAGGGGACTTTTATTACTGCTACATTATTTTCTGATAGTTGGCCAAATCTCCTTCACCATATCTCCTTCTGATAAGAAGGATGACTTAAATGCTGTCTCAGTCTTAGTTTATTTAGACTACAAGTGACTGGTGATGGTCTGGACTCCATGTGTATACCTTCACCTGACTCAGAAAGCCCCACCATCATGTGTGACTTTGGCTTTGCGTATTTTTCTCTGAATCTGGTCTGTGATAGGAATGAAATTAGCAGCATTATTTTTATGCTGTTATGAGCCTGTTCTTAGTTGTTTTCCATGCTACTTTTAAAATCAGTTTGTAGAGGTTGAGAAACAAACTTATAAATCTGGGAAAGTGAAAATAAGGAGGTGCTAAAATGAATACTGGGATAAATGTTTTTATATTTGGTTCTTCAGGAATTTGAACTGAGTGATTCAAATGTAGACCCCAATGCAGAGATTAGATTCCAAATTGTTTTGCTGCAGAGGTGCATAGAAAAGAAATTTTCCATATAACATTCAGGCATGCATGTATACATGGTAGCAGGTACTCAGAAATGCAGAGAGATCATTTTATTTTTTTGACTTACAGAAGTGTTTAAGGAAAACTTCTAATTCATTCCAGGTATTCTTTATTCTGGGAACACTTGGAGGTACTGCTCTTACTGAAGTATTCCATGAGAAGTTGGATGTTTAGGCTCTTTCGTGTGTGTGTGTGTGTGTGTGTGTGTGTGTGTGTGTGTGTGTGCCCTGTTTCAGAAAAGCAAAACCAAGCAACAACAAATCAAACATAATTCAGACCAAGGGTCTCTGTTAGAGAATGAGAATGTTCAGTTGGAAAAAAAGAATGTATATGGGACAATGTTTTTTGTTTATATGGCCAATTTCAGGTTATCTATAGGGGGGCAGTGATCTCCACCCTGTCCTCATTCCTCACTTGATCCAAATTCCCCATAAGTTTCTCCAAATTTAGGGGGGTAGTGAAAGATAACTGGTAACTTTCTTTCGGACCATGCCAATTTCACCGTAATTTGCAGTGTTGATTATTTAAAATTGAACCTCCAATTCCAAGAACAATCAGTTTATTGCCACCAAATTGGTACCTGTGTGGTATTTTCCTCTTACTCTGTGTCATTACTGGAATGTCTTCTATGAGTTGCAAACCACTAAAATCTCTGTAGAACAATTTTCCAGCTTCATTCAGGAACAGTGTTTAAAAATTGATTGCTTGCCCATTCTCTTGAATGGGGCAGCCTGTTATAGGGTCTGTGAGATGACCCCAAATTGATTACTGCTTTGGCAGGGGGAATTGGGAGAAAATATGGAGGTAAACTGTTAGGACTTTAGACTCTACCCTAAGTCCTGGGTCAAAGATGATGGGGGAGCTGTCCTTTGGCCACCTGCTGATTGCTCATTCACTGTAAAAAGACTAAAGTCCTGCTGACCTAGGCTTGTACTGTTTAATGGAGACTGGAGCAGAAATTGTTATTCCATGACTGCAGAAAGTCCATGGTGTCTTTTGGGAAGACTGACTGAAAGATTGATAACCAGTACCATGTGGGAAGCTTCTTTACTGAGCAATGCCTCAGGGGATAAGGCTATTTGGGAAGGAATATCTCCTATAACACTGGTTTGTCAAAGATGGGGAAGGATATAAGGAAAAGAAAGTTTCAGATTGCCTTTTACAGTAATGATAATGTGCCCAGTCCTCAAGGATGTTTTGACTATCTTGGGAAGCTAGAAGAAAATCATCTAAGACCAATGAAACACTACCTAGGAAGGAAACAGGGAAAAGCCTGGTACTAAGTTCCTATAGACACCATTCACATGTTTTTCAGTGGTTATGATATTAAGATCCAGGCCTTAGAGCCAACAATGGAAGAAACTTGAGATTACTAGTTGATTTCAACCAACCATCCTTCAATTTCCAGTTAACTAGAGTAATATTAGATGGAGACTTATAATACTAGCTTGTTAGTTTTATGTTTTGACCCTGATCTATGCAATGAAAGATATTCTACATTGACCTTCAATAATCCTAGTCATGCCATAAGAAAAAAGTATGCATTTTAAGTATGCAATCACAATAGTCATAGCCTATTTATTACATATGATACATTTCAATGTGTTTTATTTTATCAACTATAATATAATTTATTCCTTTCTGTATCTTTTGCAAAATACTTGTGCCTATCTCATTTTTGCTAATGGAAGAAAAGCTTTGCAATTTGAAAGACATTGACTTTGAGTCTGTATTGTGTAATATATTGGATAATGTATATGTTGGTAGGAAAATTGAACTTTGAGTTTGCAATTGGTTCAGGGTTGTTAAGTTAGAACCCATGCCTCAATTGCCAGAAGAACTAGGAAAGAACTATTTCTCATTAAATGTGTAGCATGGATAATTTGTGGGTACTTATGAATAGATTTAAACCACCATATGATTGAAGATAACTGATCTCAGTTCTTTAGTAAGAAAGTAGGTACATCTTTGCAGCCCACAATCTTATGATTCTTATTGCACTTGGTATTGGTTAATACAGGTAATCATTACTGTTCAATATCCTGAGCATAAGCTATCATTTGTCATTCATCATTGAGTCCTATCCAACCTCATTGCCAAAGTTCAGTGAACAGTGTGGATGCAGAGAAAAAGAGTATAAGTATTGGAGGAGAGGGAGTGCTGTAATATATTATTCTCTGCTCGTGGTATGGCTGTTGCCCACAGGAACTCATAGTAATGGTGATGATATTCACAAAAGCTGCATGAGTCAAGCCTGTTAAAAATTGCTGGATAGAGTACAGAGGGTGTAGTGACAACTTTAGCCTTTTGACTTCTTTGAAAAGCACAGAAATATTATATGATTATGTTTTTGTTTTAGTCCCAAATGTGCAATATGGGGATTCTTCAGATTGTTCAGAGTATCTGACTGTGATTCACCTGGTACTCTACCAGTGGAATGATTTTGCCACCAGCAGATAGTTTTGGTTATTGTGTGACATTTGGAAATCTGGGAATTTTTCAGAGGGTATATAAATGGAAGGGCCCAAAGGGGGAAGGTTTTGTTGGTCACTGTTGGTTAAGTAGTCATGTGCAAAGAAGAAACAAGAAGAAGATACTATATATTCTGATAGTTAAGATCAAACTTGCCCCAATCAACTCATCTTTAATTAACAAGAAGTAGTTTAAAGATAACATCATCCCTTTGCCTCTATTATTTTTTCTTTCTGATCTACTGTTTGGGGCTTGAAAAGTTGGGAAAAGGGTAGAGAAGGATTGAAGAAGAGAAGGGTTGTAGCTAAATTCTGGCTACAGGAGTAGCTCATGAAGCCTCATAACTATCTATCTGAGGAGGTATTGACAGAATAAGAATTCTTGCAGAGTTTGAGTCATCTTTTTGGGATGGATGGACACTGATAATTTCCTCAGCCCCCAGCGGATGACATGAAATGCACACAAATATTGTCAGCAACTGATTGGACTCAGTAAATTTAAAAAGTTAATTTTTTAAAAAAGTAGGAAAGATAAAAGTCTGATACATGAAATTGATGTACATTGTTTCACATTTTATAATGTTGTATAAAGCTTCAAGCATTACTCTTGGTAGTTCATGAGAAAGAGAGAGAGAGAGAGAGAAGAAGAAGAAGAAGAAGAAGAAGAAGAAGAAGAAGAAGAGAAGGAGGAGGAGGAGGAGGAAATATGTAGCGGTAATTGCAGGAAAGAAAGGGAACACTTTTATCAATGAAGATCTAGTCCACAGCCTACAGATTCCATTTACAATCTCAGCTTCAGCTTTCCATCTCAGCAGGCTTCCTCCTGTGCTGTCTGAATGTGCTATCCCCAATTGTCAGCTCTGTACATTTGATATGATACATTCTTCCTGGTGAGTTCTGTTTTTATTAGATACTTTTATGTCTAACGAAAAGAACCTGGATGCTTAGGTTTCCTGGAGTCTTTATACCATGTGGCCTCCTTCTGGGCACAAGAATTAGTGGGTCTCATTAACACTGGATTCTCATATTTTCTAGAGAATCATTTTGAATTCTTTTCTTTATATCTACTTGACCCTTCTCACATGGATGAAAACTTCTAGACTGCAGTCAATATCTAACATTATGTGAAGCCTACAATGGTCGATGGAGTTTAGCAAGTTCTTAGAGTAGTCTAGACTTAATATGAACTGTAATTCTGCACTGAGCACTTATGAAGTCTTAAATACGTGGCTTAAATTGTTTGAGCCTCAACTTCTTCAATAATAAGGGATAATCCCAAGATTATTAGAAACCATTACAAAAAGAATATATGATAACATAGTGCAAGTACTTGAAGTCTGGTTGAAAAAGCAAATAGCTAATGCACAAAAATCTGGAGCTTCAATAATGGGAAATTTTAAGAGGAATAGGAATGCTTCATGCATTCTAGTGTAGATAAATTCTTAAGGTAAACTGTGTACCATTATTGGAACATTTTATACATATATATTATATATATATAATATATATATATATATATATATATTTAGACCATTATATATATAGTTTGGAAACTTCTAATTAATTAGTTAGTCCACGTGACTTGGGGCAATCTGTGACATCTCATCTTACAGTTCTTGTTTTAAGGTTATCTTTGATGTATAATATTCTGGAGACATTAGGCCCCTTAGGACGGTTTCTCACCTATGAACTTTCACAACCATCAGCAGTATCTCAGGATGCTGTGTATGTATGTGTGTGTGTGTGTGATGTGTGTGTGTGTGTGTGTGTGTGTATGTGAGAGAGAGAGAGACAGAGAGAGAGAGAGAGAGAGAGAGAGAGAGACAGACAGACAGACAGACAGACAGAGACAGAGGAGAGAGAGAGACAGAGAGACAGAGAATTAATGGGGGAGGGGAATAACTCTGCTTAATGCAATTGCAGGTTTATTTTTCAAAGAAGGTCAGCAAGGTGCAGTTTTTTTTCTCTGAGAGTTTGTGACAGCCCTCTATGCTTCTCCTGTGACAGCCATTTTATTTCATATTGATGGGGTACTGTGCTTTGAATTAGCAGACAGGAACTGAATACAAATGACAGGAGATTCTCTGTGTTGAAGGATAACTTGTGATTGCCATACTTTATGAAAAGAAGAAAATGCTTGTGCTTTTCTTGAGTTCCTATTATCTGCAGATACTATGCTAGTCATTAATGACACTAAATCAGTAGTTACCCATCAAGAGCACCAAAGGACAACTGGGAAAGGTCTAGGCACAGTCAAACTGACTTCTGTAATGTGGAGTGCTTGATGTAATAATATAAACAAAGGACTCTTTCCTTGATTGAAAGTACAAGGAAAACTTTCAGAGTGTGTGTGTATGGGTGTGTGTGTGTGTGTGTGTGTGTGTGATGTACACACATATGTGTGCATGTGTGTGTGTTTGAAGGAGCCTCAAGTAAGACTTGTTCTGTAGTCTGCAAATAATTAGTATGGGTTGACACACAGGAAAAAAATTATAACATGCCAGCACTTAGTAAGTAGTAGTCAGGTCATGAAGCCCCATGTACTTTATATAAAATTCTTTGAACCTTATCTTAAGGCAAAAGCTCCCATGATTCCATACTCCATTTCAAGTTCTTATTGCTTCAGTGAACTTTTGGTGCATTTGCTCTAGGCCAAAGAAAGACTAATAACTATGTTTATTAAGTGGCTAGAACAAAACAACTTAATGAAGTATTTATGTCCTGACATGCTTATTGGCCATTTGAAGCTAATGCATGCAAAAATAAATGAGGAGTACTATTCTCATGCATTGTTCAAATTCGCACAGCTTCTCACTATTCCTTTTCCCACTTTGGCCTCAGATACTGTTTCCCTCATTTCATGTTCCCTATTCATTTTGTGCGATATTTTGTAAATTTTCAAACTGCTCAAAGTAAAGCTTCAAAAACAAACTCCATCTTCGAAAGCAAAGTCACGTGTGTCCTGATGTTGAAAGTATGAGCAACCTCAAAGTGTTTCTTTTTCTGTGCCTCACTAAAGGTTAAGTGTCACTCATTTCCATGAAACAGGTGGCATCTCCTCCTGTTTCCTGGGTCTGTCTCCCTGTTTTGCAAAGTATATCCTGAGAATAATAGATAACCATTCAGAGAATATTGACTAATGTGGTACATACTCTACCTTTGATTTAGTTCATTCCTGTTAAAATAGAGATTCGACTGATAAGAGTAAGTCAGGAGAATTTATAAAATTTCTTTGGGTGCTCTAAAACAAAACACTTGGAGATTTTTTTCGAAATACATTATTTTGAACTGCTATAACTTTATAAGTAGTTCCCAAGATGGTAAAGAGGCCTTATACAACCAACACGTATTTCCTTCTTGCTTATAATTTATGTAACTAAAATATCACATCAAGCCTAAAGATTGTATATATCATGTTAGTAAAGTTCTATGTCATTGCATCCTTTGTGTAGACATGTAACTATGACCACAATCAATATTTAGGACAGGTTTATCGTCAAAAAGATGTCTTGTGTAACTCTTTAAGTCAGACCTCCCTGTTACATCAACTCTGCCTCTGAACTCTGTCATAACTGTGGCATTTTCTTGAGTATGGTTTAAGGAGTCAGAAGGTTTAATGCTTGGGGAGTACATGAATATGGAGGCTGTGAGCAAAACTTAACTTGTAAGGGGAAATGGCAAAACTATACTTTCAACAATGAATCATTAGTTCTCTGATGACTGGGAAACAGGTGGACATTTTTGACATGCTCAATTGAGTAGGTGGTGGTGGTTTTCAACAAGATGGAGAGCCCAGAAATACATTTTCTATTGAGGGTGTAGAAATTTGAGCATGATGAGTCAGCTTTGAAAAATAAGTGAATGTTTGTTATTTGGATTATACAAATAGAAGCATAGTAGATGTGGATTAAACTCTTAAAACAAAACTTGGTATCATATCATAATATCCATAGTGATCAGGCTGCCAGTGACAACTCCAGGGTATATGTTCATTCAGGAAAAGCCTGTTTAATATGAACAAAGAAAAACATTGAAAGTTAGACAGCTGGCTAAGTGTATAGAAGAAAAATCGTAGATGTTTTGTATTATAGAGATTAAAATAAAAGGGCAGTTGGAGGAGGTGACCTGAGCAACAAATTATCAAGAGTTTTGATATATCACACAAAGTTTGAACTAAAGACAAACATTCAGATTTAAAAACCCTCATTTCGTCAAGAGTTCTTTAAATTGAATGTTAGGGACAGATGCTAGATTACAGTGGGCTGAGGCATAAGAAGAAAGAGGGGGAGGTTTGATTTTATACTTTAAGTAAGTACAGCCAAGAATGGAGTAGAGATGTGAAATGGAGATACTTTACTTTGTTCTGTAGGTTTTGAAGAAGCACTGGGCATTTAGAGGAGATACTGAGTCTGTGGTCTAGGGTGGGGTTAGTCTTGAAAAAGAAATTCCTTTGTATACAAAAGAACACAGGTAGGAGTCAAAGGAGGTATGTCTTTCAGTTAAAATAGGAAGAAAGGGGGGCATGAAAGACATGGATATAGATAAAAATAATTGATTTTCATGTTGAGGATTTGGGGTACCTCCAACTTCAGTAGTCTTTGTGAGTTTAAAATAAAAGATGCTAGGGAGAACCAGACAATGAACAGTTTCAAGATATTTGGAGTCATTTACTTGCAGATTGGTGGAAGGTAATTAGTAAGGAAATATAAAAATGCAGATTTCAGAAAATCAGGTTTTGATAAGCTTGGTGACCAGTATATTTATAACTGTAAAGTTTATACTTTATTCTCCTGAGTAACTGAAGACTTTTAATATCAGAATATAAGTGATGGGAGTGTTGGTTTCAACAACAAAATAGTTTGCCAACATATGAGATGGAAGGATAAGAGAATTGGAAATATTGACCACAAATTTGAACCACTGTATGATCATGAAATCCTAGAACTAACACACCTGTTCAGCCATACAATATGAAATTAGTAAATCAAAATGGTATCAAAAATCTCATATCTACTTTAGCATTATTTGTCATAGCCAAGATATGCAATTGCCTTGAATCCAACAATATACAAATGAATAAAGCAAATGTGATATACATGTGTGCAATTTCTAAAAAGAAATTCATACTCTCATTTGTGACTACATGGATGAGCCTGGATTGCATTACAATCAGTGAATTAAAACCTACATATAAGGACAAATACCACATATGAAAAAGAATATTCATTGTTAAAAGTCAAAAATAGAATGATGGCTACCAGTGGCTAAGTTGGAGGACTCACTGTCAAAGATAGAGACTTTTATTCTGATAAGAGGAATAAATTACAAAATCTGTAACTTATTATGTCTACAATGAACTATTGTTTATATGTACAGTATCGTTGAAAATCATATAAAAGGGAAATTTGTGTGTTCCCACCGCAAAAGAAGTATGTTAGACAATGTTCATGTTAATCACTTTGATTTATTCACTCCAAAATACATAGATGTGTCAAATCGTGAAGCTATATATTATCATCGTGAATAAATACCATAATATATTCAGTTAAATAAATTGAAAAGAGTGTTGGTAAAAATAAACATATGGCTAGATTCATGGATGTATGTCAGATGTAAAGAGAGGTGATGGTGGTAGACACCGTATAGAATGAATGAAGGTCACAGGCATTGAGGTCTTAGAGGGAAAGCAGGTGTTGTGATAATTAAACCAGAAATTGGAATGTTTTGATATATGTCAGAATAAGAAACCTTAGGGAGATGACATGCTTTAGAGTAACTAAGGAAGAAATTAGGGAGCTGGAGGAGGGTGTTGGTGAAGGTCACTGAGTTAGAGTAGATCAGGGGACTTGGATTCTAGGGAAATTTGGTCCAAGATATGTGGCATAAATACATGATTTAGGGTTAATTCAGAAATGAAACGATGCCTTAAATTGATTGTGTAACATGAGAGAATACTCCAAAAGTTTTGTATTACTCCATTTTCTGCTGTCAGTGTGAAATACTTACATTTTGATTTTTTTTTTCAGAAAATAGGCTTATTTAGCTTACCATTTTAGAGGACTACAAACTTAGTACCAATACCACCTTGGTTCTGGTGAGAGCCTTCTTCTTGCTACAAAACAATATGGTCAGTGAAATCATGGCTAGGAATACTTAGAAGCAAAAGACTGCTTTTCTCTTGGGTCACTTGAAAAGACGGCTGAAAGAGCTGAACTTGTCCTCTCTTGAGAGCTAATCTATTTCAGGAGACCAGCATCAGTCCATTTCAATAATAGTCTTCATGAATTCCCCATTAGGTTTTACCTGATAAACCTTTCATTTTCTCAATGCCACCACACTAGGTAGATGTGTTGGGTGTGTTAAGGTCCTAGCACATAATGCTCTGATGGCTACAAATTGTTTTCAATAATAGCAGTTACTGACTATATCAAAAAAGATGACATGGTGACGATTCAGTCTATAAAAGATTTATATTCAAGTCTTATTTTATTTTGCCTTAGATCTTTGAGTAGTGATTTATCCTTTTTGAACCTTCAGTTACTCTTTCTAAAAGGGAATTTATCATCTTTCTATCTTTCACAGAACCATAGTCTGAGACTGGAAAGAGAAAGTGAAACTAAATGTGCTTTGCAATTCTTACATCTTCATATAAATATGGACCTTATTGTTGTGTTCTGGCATTGGAAGACTGATATTATATTCTTTTCACTGCATTGATGTAAGATAGATAGTGCACAGGACCCAATAATAGCATTTGAATAGCCTGATTGCAGAATATCATTGTAGGATAACAAAATGGACAGCAGCAGTAATATTGGTGATGGACTGTTAGATATCTAGCCTTTCTGATGTCCAGAATAAATGTGCTAGAACAGTTGACCCCAGACAAATTGACTGATGAAAGCATTTATTGTGCTCTTGTGCTTCAGTATAATGAGCTCTATATTTTTCAGTTTCCCAAAATACATTTTAACACCCATGACCATGCATACTTGCCAGCAAAGGGAAAATGGAAATTGTACTGCTCTCCCTATGTATGGTATAGAGCTGTTACTACAGTCACGTACAGCAAAACTAGATCTTAAATTTCTTCTGTTATCATTATAAAGGAGGCTGGTGACCAAAACCATTAGAATTTGGAGATTTCACAGGAAGAATATTCAGGAAGTGGAACACCAGTATCATGTAACTCTCTCAGCCTTAATGTTGGAAGTGGGGCAGAAACAAATAGAGGAATGGAATCCAAGAAAAAAGCTACTTAGAATTCTTTAATTGAGAAATGAATGAATGAAAAATAATCACATGAAGATGGCAGTTAGTAAACAAAGCTGACAAGACACTGATATTATGAGATAATAGCATATTAGTAGATAAAGTGCAGGCAGACACATTATAAGACTCATGGAAACTACTGCCTCCACCCTCATTCTACACATGAGGACAAAAGAAACTCTCTGGGACCTCATTTGTCCAACATCACAGGGAGTCTTCTTCAAAGTATGTGAAGAATGTTTGGAAATGCAGGGAAAGCAACCTGTAAAGGAAGGAAGAAGCCTTAGGTGGTCAATCTTGATGTTCATCACTTTTCATCTCAGTGATTACTACATCATCCATGGATTCCCTTATGAACACTAGAGATTTGGCTAGGGCAAATACTGAAACATTTTAACCTTTTAACTACTGCACAGTTTTAGCACGTTTCTTAAAGATCAAATAAACTTATGCATGCAATTCTGCTGTCTGCTAAGGTACACAGATGTATATGTCTGATTTGGGGGACCTTTTAAATATTGTTTTGATCACTATGGCTTTGTAATTTGCTTCGAAGTCAGTAAATGTAATACCTCCAAACTTGCTATTCTTTCTTAACATTGATTTGACCATATGGTACTTGCAGTTTTATAACTAATTTAAGTCTCTTTTCCTATTTCTATAATTGCACGTAATTTGACTTGATAGAAAGGGCATTTAATTTGTATGTCACTCTAAGCTATGTTATAAATCTAAGAATGTTAAACTTTTGGATAAATGAATATAGGCTGTGTTTCCTTATCAATTGTCTTCTTTAAATAATATCTTTCTTACAGTTTCACATTTATTTAGTAACAATGTTCTGCTTCAGTACCTGAACTTATTCCTCAGTTTTTATTCATTTTCTTGCTATTATAACAGAATAGTTTTCTTTAATTTTTAGGAAGGGTAATTCATCATTATAGTATAGATATGCTGGTGGCTTTTTAAGCTGATTTTGTATTTTGCAAATTTACTAAATTTGATTAAGTCTAAGGTAATTTGTTGTATCTTTGCAGTTTTCTAGATATATTATATCATCTGCAAACATAGATAATTTTATTTCTCTAATATAGTATCTTTGAGATTTTGCTTTCGATCAAATTGATGGTGGGAGAATGGAATCCTTATTTTGTACTGGGTTTTGGAGGAACAACTTCTAGTTTTCACTTTAAATAACACACAGTGCCCACGGTATCATTTCTTCCCTTCTCCATTTCTAATTCTTCTTCCTTTTATGCAAATATACCAACTGTAAAGTTCAGAATACAAGATCTTAAATGTGGGAGGTAATGATAACACATTTTGTGGATGAGGAAGCCAAGACTCTATGTCAAGTGACTTGCCAATTATAGATTCTGTATTAACTGATGGTGCATTATCTACTCTCTGAGGCTTCTCTCATGCCATTAAATACTGATTTAACTGCTGCATGGGTGGCTTTTTGTTTGTTGAACCAGTTCTTATTCAGTTTAGGCAGATGAATGCTGCCTCTTGCCTTCCCTTTCAAAGAAGAATCTTGGAGAACAAATATTATAAACATAAGCAAAGATAATGAAGAACATTCATATTTTGAAAACACACAGAGAGAGGGGGGTGGTGAAGGGAGACACACACACACACACACACACACACCGAGAGAGAGAGAGAGAGAGAGAGAGAGAGAGAGAGAGAGAGAGAGAGAGAGAGTCCTTAATTGTTAGATTAGTACATAATCATAGGAAGATTTCTATCTCAATACTTATTATCTTCTGAGTATCTTCATACCATAGCACACTCCAGTGTTATGGATTCACTTTCAATGTGTTGCTATCTATTTATACCATATACTGGAGATTTTCCTAAATTCACATCTTTTTTCTCTTCTTTTCTGGTATTGAAACTTTGACCCAGAAAGGAAACTCTGTAGGGGCATGTATTTGATTTTGCCTTAATTCCCATAGGTAAAGCCAACATTTCTCTCTGTCTCTCTGTCTCTGTCTCTCTTTGTCTCTGTCTCTTTCTGTCTCTCTCTGTTTCTGTGTGTGTGTGTGTGTGAGAGAGAGAAAGAGAGAGAGAGAGAGAGAGAGAGAGAGTGTAAATAAGTGGTAGAGAGATTCAAGAGATTATTGTAAATAAACAATTAAATCAATAAATACATGGTGGTATTTTTAAGAAAACTTATTAGTAATCTAGGTTCTTAATTCTTTTTCTTAAGTGCTTCATCTTAGTAAAATTTTGGCTCTTTGTATAGTCATTATCATAACAATGATCATAGAAAGAAAAGATGAGGGGAAAATGAAAAAAGAAGAGAATAGGTTGGGAAAGGTGAAAAGAAGGACAAAGGGAGAAGAAAGACCTCATACAAGCTTGCTCTTTCATGGTTGAGTATATTCCAGTCTTATATATCTTTGGACACAGAACTTTGTTCTTTCTATGTCTGATATAAATCTGAGACTTCAGTTATTAGAGAAAAAGAAACTATTACTTAATTTTCAGTCAAGAAGTTGGATATTTACTTCATTGGCATGATGCATTGAAGGCTGAGTTTAAGGAAGAGATAGAATAAAAAAAATGTCTTAACTCCTAGCTTTTGTCTTTCTTTCAATTATTTACATGTCCTTTCAAATGCAGGCATTCAAGCCCTATTGTGTGCCAAGCTTTCTGTGGGTTACCATGGATATGTATAGTAACATCACCTCATAGCTGAAGTAGCAAATGGCATAGTGTTAATGACAATCAAGTAAATAGCTCTAAAATAATGCTTTAAATGCATACTAAAGGTATGGACTGTTAATACCCCAGCATTTTTATTTCTGCTCTGAAAATGTCTTATGTTAACAAAAGTAAAATGAAACAAAGGAAAAAAAAACAAAAAGAAAACAAAAAAACCCTTATCTAAGAAGATTATCAATTAATTAATATACTTCTTTCTTTCATTTTTTATATCCTGACTACAGTTTCCCCTCTCTCCTCTCCTTCCATCATTCCTGTCTCCCCTTCACTTCTCCACCATTTCTTTTCAGTAGAGGGCCAGCCTCCACGGATATCAACTAGCCGTAAGACACCAAGTTGCAGTAAGACTAGTCACCTCCCCTCCTATTAAGGCTAGACAAGGCAACCCAGTAGAAGGAAAGAGTCCCAAAGGTATGCAAAAAAGTTAGAGACAACTCCTGCTCCCACTGTTAGGAGTTCGAATGACAGTCAAGCTATACAACCATAACATGTTCAGAGGTCCTAAGTCAGGCCCCTGCAGGTTTCCCGGTTGTCAGTTTGTCAGTTCAGTCTCTCTGAGTTCCTTTGGGCCCATTTTAGTTGACTGTTTCCTTACAGTGACCTTGACCCCTCTTTCTCCCCCACCATTTAAAGGATTCCCCAAGTTCTGCCCAGTATTTGGCTGTGGCTCTCTGAAACTGGTTTCATTAATTTCTGGGTAAAACCTCTCTGATAAAAGTTGGGCTAGTTGCCTGTGTGGGTATAACAGAATATCATTATGTCAAGAGGTATGTTGACTTTTTTTTATCTTTGCCATGGCTGTATTGTAGATCTCTGGGTTGTCCAGTCTCTGGTTCCTGGCCCTCTGGAGCAGTGTCAGGAGTAGGATTTCTTTCATGGCATGGATCTCAGGATGGACCAGTCATTGATTGGCTACTTGTACAATTTCTGCACACCATTACCCGTGGACATCTTATAGAAAGGAAAATTTGTAGGTTGAAGGTTTTGTGCCTGGGTTGATGTCCCAATCTGTATCATCCATTGCTAGAAATCTTAGCAAGGGTCACCTCTATAGGTCCCTGGGAATTTCCATTGCCTTAGATTTCTAGCTCATCCCAGCAATGCCCTCATTCCAGGTTTCTTTCCCAGTGCTTTCTTCCTGCATCCTTCCCATACCTGATCCTTCCTGGACCCATCCCTATCTCCCTACTCCTACTGCTTTTAGCCCTCTTAGTTACTTAGCTTCTTTGGGTCTGAGGATTATATCATGATTATCCTTTACTTAATGACAAATATTCACTTATTAGTGATGGGAATAGTAACAGTACCTTTCTTGCTGAAGTAGCAAAAGGCATAGTGTTAATGACAGAGAATTAAACAGCTACAAAATAATAAATTAAAGGTATACTAAAAGAATATAGTGTTAATGTCATTGCATTTCTTTTCTTTCTGCTCTCTGAAAATATCATACATTTAAAAAAATCTTTTGCAAATCTTGAACAACAGGAGATAAAAACAAGAAATACTAAGACACTTTGTTTCTAATCCTAGCTTTATTCCTCATTTTGAAATGAAATTGTCTTAGTCCATAACTCTCTGTACTCATCTTTACAATGAGATAATAGAACTAAGTATTTTCCAAGAGCCTTTCCTGTCCTTCCATACTTTGCTACCATGGGTCCCCTCCCTTCTCAAAAATTCCAGAAATTTATTGCTCTCTTTGACTGATATTCTCAGACTTTAGAAATAACGAATTTTCTCATGAAGATTCTTTTCCTGAAATTAGCAGACTGATGTGTCATTAAACACAGCCAGCTCACTTTGCCTCAGTACAGATTTCCTTTTGTCTCTTGCAGATGGAGGATGGTAGCGAGAAGGTCATGCATGTACCTATTATGTACTTCTCTTTCAGCCTACTCTATAATTCTCTCCCATTTTTGGATCCTTTTTCTTTGGGTGAGCACCACCCACCTATATCTAGAGACAAGGCCAAGTGAAAGACACCCTCAGATGTCTCAGCTTCTTTCCCATCTACCTGCCATTGTCGGGCTGGATTTTCAGCACTACTCGGGGACTTGGTTTTGAAATATAACAAACAAAAGCATCTGTTAGCATAAGGATAGTATCTGAAAGGCATTGGAAGCTTTCAATTATTACATAGAATGTAAATGGGAAACAAATATCTTTGTGATTTGGTTCTAAAGCGATCATTTCTGGTATTTGTTGAAGGAAAGTATTGGGAAAATGACTTTAATAGATAGATTTATCAGAAGACAGAATATCTTAATATGACTAATGGAGACTGTTTCCTTCTTGCCAACATAAGTAAGGGAGGCAGAATGTAGGATTAAATCAGATACTGGCTTCAGTAACTTTTCACATTGTTGATACCTCTAAGTGAGTTTTCATAGTAGCTAAATACAGATGATTTGTTTGTCCACTGTATAAAAGAATTTTGATAAACCATGGTAGCTGAAGTTACAGTCACAGGACTGCTTCATTCATGAGAATAATCTATTTATGTAATTTGTGAACATATACCTTTCCTAATATCTATGTGAGAGCTTCTTTTTGAGTGGTATCTCATACCTCAATCCAGCATTTACCCTGTCAATAAGTATTTTAATATAGATGAGGCTATTCTTTTCCAGATATTCATCAAATATGTCTCTTTCCTTCACTCTTCTTGGAAAACCACACTAACCCCCACACTTGTATTATTACTGATATCGTATCACTCCTTAAATCTAATTTCATATTATATATCTCCTCCAGATTTTTAATTCTTGATTATCATGACTAAGTATACATTCCCAGCAGATATTTTCAAGAACTCAAATTTCTACATCCTCGATACTCTGGTGTGTCAATAAAAATAGTATCATTGGCTAAAGGCCTAAGCCATGAGGTTGAACAGTATTCTGAATTGATAACTTTGTCTTACTAAGTAACAACAATAATAATATAATTTTTGAGTAACAACTAGTCTTCATTGTGTGGTAGTCATGTTTTAACTTTGTGTTTATTCCTGGTAACTGATTTGTTCTATATGTCAATGACCCTATAATGTTGGATATTTCTACCATTGTTTGTCTTATGGTCACCTTTATATTAAAGACAAAGAAATATAAATCTTTATCTATAACTTTCCTTATTTATGTATCTGTTTTTGTTTCTTGATTCGTTTATTTGCCAAGTTCTTCTCATCTCAGACTGTCATTGAACTTGGTATGTAAATTGCAGGCATTTATCACCACATCTAGTCATGCTGCTCTTTTAAAATGAATCAAGGGCTGAGGAGATGGCTCAGTCAGTAGAATGTTTGTCATGATTGGACTTCCATGTAAAACATATGGAATGGTAAGTGGTAAAGGGTGGGCAAAGCCAAACTAAACAAGAACAAACCAATCCTTAAAGCTCATTGGTTACCTCACCTAGCTGAATTAGTGACATTCATATCCAATGACAGACTCTGTCTCAAAAAGTAAAGTAAAAATTATTTAAGGAAAATACCTAATGCCAATCCCTGGCCTCCACACCCACCTGTAGTAGTGTACATACCAAAAATAAAATTTACATAGATCCCACACACAGGGATAAAGAAAAAGAAAAAGAAGTAGAGGAAAAAAAAGAAGAAGGAGGAGAAGATGAAGAAGAAGAGGAAGAAGAAGAAGAAGAAGAAGAAGAAGAAGAAGAAGAAGAAGAAGAAGAAGAAGAAGATCCACTTTTACAATTATCTGTCAGATTGATAGCTGACACCTACCTCTTAGTTTTACCAAAAGTTCCAAAGTCACTTGTTAAAGATCTCCTTTAGTGAAACGAAAAATGGTTGAAATACAAGATATTTTGTGCCAATGAAGAAGCTGTAATATTCATGCTAACTAGAAACAACACATAGCTTGGTTTCACTAATGTTGAGACCCTTAAGTACTGTGTCTCATTTTGTGGCTACTTCCACCCACAAAATTATTTCATTGCTGATTCATAACTGTAATTCTTCTACTATTATGAATTGTTTTATAAATACCTGATATGCAGGATATTTGATATGTGACCCCAAAAGAGTCATAACTCTTAGACTGAGAACAACTTGAAGGGCTCATAGACATTATCAGATTTACAACTTAAAAATGATAAGGTTAGATCATCCATTAAAAATGGAGACAGCAGCCACTTCAGTTATATCCATGGTTTGTTGAAGAATGGGGACATTCTTCTAGATATTTGAGTTGATGAAAACAAAGAATTAGCAACTATTATGACCCAGGATACTCAGCACTCCACCTGTTGTATTTGGAATCTATGGGTTTAAGCTATTCTTTAGGAGATTTCTAGAACAGACCAATAGAAGACTTTAGACATCTATGAGGCCTCTCCATCAAAAAGGTTATCGAACCTCATCTCTTCTCTACCTCCTTACCACTTCTATACTATTATTTACAGTATGTGTTGGAATCCAGGAATTGCCTCACAACCTAGATTAACACTGATCTTACACAGGGATTGTTTATTGAGCATATGCCCCAAACTGATCGACCAGGACCATGGTCCATATCTGGGAACTGAACCATGACCATGGGTTAAGATCCTATAGAGTTTTTAAGTCAAATATCCACAAACATATGTGCCATATCAGCCAAAGGATTTAGGGATAGAGGATTTCCCTTAGGAACATGTCTTTGTTGTACATATATCCTTTTTCCATTGATTGGAGTATTCAACTGTGGCAAGGGACTTGCCTTGTTTAACATTCTTGTCTTAACTTGTCTACCAGGATGCCAGTTACCCATGTACATGTCTCTTTCTGACAAGTAGGGTGTCAGTTCCCAGGGAAGTATTGGTAACTTAAACTTTACTCAACCATTACTTAAAATGGAAGTCTTATTCCAAATAATTTCTTATGTTGGTATTGGTGTCTCTGTTCTTTTGGGGTCCATCAAAGGGATAGCTTACATCATAAAGTTTATACAAGGGTGCAAGAAGTACTGTTGTGTGGTCGATGTGTGTTCTAATTATGGGTAACAATACAAAACAGTTCAATTGACTTCTATTGTGATTGATTTCAAGGGCACAGAATGTAACAGTATGTGTAATCAACTTGGTATTAGAAAGTTTCTTCTTTTTTATTTTATTTTATTTTATTTTTTTACATTCCAAATCATTTCCCCTTTCCCATTTCCTCCCTCCCCAAAAGTCCCATAAGCCCTCTTCCCTCCCTCTTTTCTCCATTCAACTCCCTCTTGTTTCTCTGTCCTGGCATTCCCCTACATCCATTCTTTCCAGGACCAGGGGTCTCTCCTTCCATCTTCTTAGAAATCTATTGCTATGCGAATTGTGTCTAGGGTATTCCGAGATTCTGGGTTAATATCCCCTTATCAGTGACTGCATACCATATGTGTTCTTTTGTGATTGGGTTACCTCACTAAGGATGATATTTTCAAGTTCTGACCATTTGCCTAGGAATTTCGTGAATTCATTGTTTTTAATTGCAGAGTAGTATTCCATTGTGTAGATATACCACATCTTCTGAATCCATTCCTCCGTTGAGGGACATCTGGGTTCTTAAGTCCTACATAACAGTTACTTGGCTAGTCAGCCATTTTAAGGAAACCTTCCCATATATTTCTAGCCCTTAATATTTTACCTAGGCCTCAACAGTATATGTGTGTGTGTGTGTGTGTGTGTGTGTGTGTGTTATCAGCTTCCCTCAGTCCCCAAATTGCAACACTAGGACGATTAGACTTTTTCTTGTATGGACTACAAAGCATTAACAAATGTTCTAAGATGAAAATTGGCTTAGTTTTGTTTCTTTCATATATATTAAATATATATATATATGAAACATACACACGCACACACATACATACATATATATATATATATATGTTCATATATATGTGAAATATTGAATATATATGTTTCAATGGCTTCCTGGAGTGGCACTGTGTCTCTGTGGTAAAGCTCCTGAGTGTATGGAAAGTGCCCTAGGTTTAATAGAAATAAATGGCTTCCTGCTCAGGAGGGTGGATATCCAAGCTTATTATTCTGGTCATTTCTCACTATTGTGTTTCTTTCCAGAGATAAGGTATATAGTAACTCACCATATGCTTGACACAACTAAAGCTAAAACAAACATATTCCAATATTTTCTCTCTAAGACACCTCAATATATCATGCATGGTGGGGGCTCTGTGATCATTCATTAGTCTGGTAATTTCTAAATAACACTATATTCTTTTTTCAATTATAATTTTTCCATAATCTTTCTCTCTCTTTGGTACCATAAAATCCTCATGCTCTTTGCAGTCAAGGTCCATATTCTAATCAAATGTTTTTCTCCAAAGTGACGTGTGTGTGTGTGTGTGTGTGTGTGTGTGTGTGTGTGTGCGCGCGCGCATCATAACATTATACAGTGTACTTATTGGTGTGGTTATAGCTTTTAGAAGGAAATACATTATTTAGTAGTGACTGTGACCTTTTATATACCTTGGCCTCTAAGAGTCACATACTGTTGGCATAAATCTGAATGGTTTATTTTTATACAGAAAGCTGCTCTGAGTTTAAGAGATTTATCCTCCTTAAATGAATCTTTCTGTTTGAGGTAAAAATGAAGAAAGGTGACAGAAAAGAGACCTTATATATCAATACTTAGACACTTAACAGCCTGTACTCTTGTTCTCATGTTGCTATATAGCATCTAAACCTTGGCCCAAAGACATCTTATTCTTGGCCCACAATGAGTTTTAAAAATAACAGTGTGATTCCTCTGTATTGAAAATTGAAGTATTTCACAGGAAATAAATACATATACCTGGCTTTTATTTAAAAAATGGAAGGTCTTCCTAATATCAATTTTGCCACCAATTGTGGCAAACAAAAATGGATTGGTAAATAATCACAGCTGCCACCTTTGGGTGTGACTGATGATCAGGCTCCATCAGGAAGATGGTTAACTGTGGTGTTTGTACACTTGAGTCTTTTGTGGCCCTGGAAAGCTTTGAATACCTGAACAAGTGGGTCTTTTTTACTGTTTCACCTATTTCCTTGTCTGTCAATCAAGGGACAAGTCTAGTATGTCACCGTTACATCACTACAAACACCCTATCATAGGCAAGTGTTCATACATTTATACCAGTGAGATATTTTGAGTGAAGAGAAGTAGCTGAGCCTTTCCCAGGTAACACAGACAACACTGAGAGGAGCTAAAACCAACCTCAGAGCCTTCTGTTTCCAGAAGAGTATGTAGAATAAAACTAAAAATGTGAACCATCTCTGAATAAGCGCATTTCACCCTGCAATCGTATGTTTATTATTCAAGAATTGTTCCTTGGAAGCATGTCTCTCATAAGTCAGAAATTACTCAAATAGGAAAGTTAAATAACCCTACAAATTATTTAAATCTGAAGCATGCTACAGCCCTAAAAAGCATTTGGAATAACACAGGATTGGATCCCCAGAACAGACAGAGATCACATAAGATTAGCAAGGTGTTTTATACTTTTCTTCTCTTATCTCAAAAAAATCTATGATTTTTTTTTTGATTACTCAAGGTGAAATTGACAGCAGATTTTGTGGTTTGGTGGGGAAATAACAAAAAACATAAACACACTATCATCCTCACCACCACCACCAACGACAAAATAGCATCTAACTTGATGTTAAGTATTCCATAGAATCTTAGTCAGGAAGTGTTCCAGGTCTGTCTAGTATTTTTTTCTACACAACAACAGAAAGCAGAGGACCTAGACCGCCCTAAATGAATATGGAATCCTGCAGCAGGTTATAGTTTCTCTGAAGTTTCAAAATTAACATTCATTTTACACTTAAAATTGGAGTCTAGTATTGTCAGTTATTGTTCTTACTAACTGCATCAACATTTCACATACGTTCAATGAAGTTTTAATTTATATTGAGGAAGATGTTGATACTCTCAGAGGATGGTGAATAAGACTAGGGAGGCAACTTTTTTTTTTGTGGCCTTGGCACTTTTCTATTCTATTTAGACTCATTTAATTGGTTTAAAGATAGCTCATCTTTCCATTATAAACTGAATTCTACTTCTAAGAATAAATTAACAGCGAACTTCTACAAGTAA
Source organism: Tokudaia tokunoshimensis (assembly GCA_036184795.1). Classification (NCBI taxonomy): domain Eukaryota; kingdom Metazoa; phylum Chordata; class Mammalia; order Rodentia; family Muridae; genus Tokudaia; species Tokudaia tokunoshimensis. The sequence goes on along the minus strand of BTHU01000005.1, from coordinate 53,975,080 downwards.
TAAAGTAAAGAAGCTCTGGTAAAGTTGAATATCTTCTGAAATTCAACATACTACTATTGAGGCCTCAGAAATATCACTGAAGATATAAGAAGCCCTATGTAATAGACAAGCAAGAAGGGAAAAGGAGAAGGGAGGAAGAGAATGAAAGAAAAAGAATTAAAATAAGGGTGGGAAGGAGAAGAGAAAGGAAGAGGAGGAGAAGCAATAGCAGCAGGAGGAGGAGGAAGAGGAGGAGGAGGTGTTGGTGGTGTGGGTGGTAGTAGTGGTAGTGGTAGTGGTAGTTATTTTGGTTGTAACAATCTTGAAACCCTAAAGCCTAACCTGGCCTTTTCTTCCATGCCACAAACTACTAAGATTACATCTTCTATGACCAGAAGAATAATTAGATGAAGGCAGGATATAAAATGAGCAAGATCTTAACCGAAATTGTATTCAACCATTTACCACCATATGTGGTCCTTGAAAAAGTCACTGGACTGATTGCAGTGTCATTGCCTTCTTATCTATACGCAGAGACATCCATATCTAACTTACCCTTGGATGATCGTCCTCAGTGTTTTTGATTTATTCTTTTCTTTGATTCCCTCTTCCCATCCTTGATCCATTCCCAACTTTCATATCCATTCTGAAGCAGCCCCAGGAGTGCTAAAATGTTTTTCACATTAGTTCCTTGCAAGCACTGATTTCAGTGATTTTCTTGAACTCTTATTTTTCTTCATACCTTTAAGAACTTAATTAGTATGCAAAAGAGTGGCCATCCACACCACACTGCAGAAGGTACCCAGAGGCAAGCAGAAGGATCTGAGAGCCTTGTGATGCATTTCTCAATGGTATAAAAAAAAATGAACCTGGGACCAGCTCAGCTTTGCCTGTTTCAAACACTGTAATAAATTCACATAAAGATTCTCTCTTTCCTCCCCAGCAAAAGGACGGGCACATTTCAGTAGGCAATTAATCTTGGATGATCTATATTAAATATTTATCTGCTGAAATGAGCCCAGTATTGTAGTGGTATTTTTCATTATAGGACTTTATCATTTCCAAAGAGATTTCCATGTGCTAGCTCCCTTGTATATATTAAACTCAAATTTCCTGTGGAATGACACATCTTTTTGGCGGCGACCTTTTCTCTCTGTAACAAGCTACTTATATGTTGGAATTTACAGGGTAATAAACACATTTACTGAGGCCTGAGTAGATTGATGTGGTATTTGCTTCCCAAAGAAAAACTATGGGGATCATGCTAGGAAATGTGGAAAATGGTCCCTATTTTTCTGCAGCCTGAGACTAAGAGGTAAGTGATGGAGACTATCTCTTGAAAAGCCCAAAGCAAAGGGTAGGGATGAGAGTTGTTTAGTGATGCCATTATAATTTCTTTGCTTCCAGAATCTGAGCTTTTATAATTATTTCAACTAATTCAAAGCTCACATTACCCCAGAAATAACAAGTCTGAGTATCTGCATTTTCAAAAGAGGCTCTGGGAGATTCAATGTCTATCTTTGTCAATTGTCAATAAAGAGTAGAGCTGGGATTTGAACTCTGACCTGATGGGTGACAGAAAGTTGAGCTCAGGACCATTGCCTCTATAATACTACCTCCCACAGTGGACAGTAAGCAATGCATCCTCTCTGGCTAGTATGCAAATTATTAAATCTGAAAGTCAGTCTAATTTGAAGCATTGGCACTATAAAACATGACCATTTCCAAGGAGGAAGGGCTATAAAAGAAAAGTAAAGATGAGCATAGAAAGAGATCAAGGGGCGGGAGAAAGAGGCTGTAAAGAAGCGAAGTATCTTTTGAGTCAATAAAGCATTTTAATCAGTTCTGATCCAATTAAAGACATAAATTATGACTCATTCAGCCCCGGGTATACCTTGGCTCTTAAATTTGTCTGATTCTACAATTCATCACAGGATGCACTCTTGATGGTCCAAAGCCTGTGGTTTAAGCTGCAAGATGATGAGGAATAGCCTAGGGAGGAAAAGGGAACATATCAACTGTCACTGAGATGCTTGGCTAGGAAATATGACACTGAAAAAGTATCATTTAATGCTTATTATTTTACCTCTACTACCTGCCTTCCTTTGGTCTCAGGGCAAAGCTGCACCAAGTAGAAATGGCGGGAACTATGAAAATATTTTGTTTCAAGATTTCTCAAAATTTAGCCTTCCTTAAATTCATTTATAGGTATATTCAAGCAGATCATGGAAACCCTTCCAGTATGGTTTTGAATCACTGGGTTTGGGATCTGTTTAGAGACTCTGCCTATTTACTCAACACTCAAGCAATGCTGATTCTACTACTGCTGATAGTCTAGGGATCGATGTGGATGGCCATGGCTTCTTTAGCACTTCTTTTACAGAGAAATACGCAAAGAAGCCCAGAGAGGAAAAATGTTTAATTAATTTATTGCTAAAACATTGTGGATAAGGAGAATTAACCTTCAAGCACTATGAGTTCTACTTTATGCATGGACTTGTACCATTGCTCATTCAACTTTTATCGTTCATGTATCACGTATGTGTGTATGTCTCTGTGTGTGGGGGGGTGGGTATGTTCAAGCAAGTATGCATATACCTGTCTACATGTTGAAGGTCATCTATATCCTTCATCAGTATCTTCCTTAATGTTTTCTGACCTTGCATTTTTGATATAGGAGTTTCTCACTAAACTTGGAACTGGAATTCACAATTTCAGCTACACTGACTAGTCAGGGAGCTCTGATACTGTCCCTGCTTCCTCAGAGCTGGGATTGTAGCTGGGACTGTTCCTAAGTATTGTAGAATCCAGACCTTTAATGACTGGGTCATCCTCTCCATCATCATCCATATATATATATATATATACATATATATATATATGATATCTGTAAAAGAAATTTAAGAAGAAACACACAATGAGGGCACTGCCATGTTTGTGGTACCTATAAAATCATGAAACCTTGAATAGTAATGGTACACCCTTCTCTTCTCCACAAGACCAGCTATTATTCTGTCTGTGGTTTCACTGAACATGTACAACATTATTTCTGGATAAAATTAAATTTGGGGTTTTTGAAAATAAAAGAGCAGTATTCTTGTCCTGTAGGTCCCTTTCAGAATTCCCTTCTCTTTCTTTTAAAGGTTACAGCCCCTGGCATTGTTGCATACTGAAGTTTTAAAAAGGCTTGTCTATGATAATAACTTTGGAGATGGGATTACTTTGCTATTGTTTTCCTTGTTCTGCTTCTTTTGTTGCTCATTTTGCTTCTTTCTCCTGTTTCACCTTTTTTTATATCCCTGCCTTCCTGCCTCTATCCTTCTTGTCCTCCAATCTCCCTTCCATAGCATCACTAGATATCTCAGCTAAAAGATACCATCAATTTAAGTCCATTTCCTTATTCACTGGATGGAAAAGCAAGTTTCAGAGAACATCATTTCACATTGTTAGAATTCATAATACAGACTTATCAGTATCTTCCTGTGGCTCAATTACAAGGAAAAGGCTACCAACCCCAGTATCGTTTCTCCATTCCATTATGGGTTTCAACTACTTCCTGTTTTAACAGCACTCTCAAGCTGAGCACATTTCTTAACAGTGGCATCTCTCATACCCATAGTAATTTTAATGCAAGGCACAGGGATGAGTATGAGACAGTGGGATAAAGGACTTCGTCAAAATTACTTAAACCTGTGCAGTGCATGAAGCTCATATATTCAAACCTTACTAATGGAAGTATAAATCTCTGTTTTTGAGGATTTGAGATGTCAATGAGGAATGGCTCTATAATTCCTCTTCAAGAATCATCTCTACGAAATGCAATACGTGCAGACATGCACTTAACAACAGTATTTATTATGACACTGTTTGCTCCAGCCAAGGACAGGAAATACAAATAACCTGGTATCTATCATGAAGGTATTTCGAAGAAATTGTGGTGTATTTTATAATACTACAAAGCTACTAAAAAATAAAGAAAATGGCCTGTGTGTACAGATCTGGAAAAAAAAAAACCTCATCAAAGGGAAAAATAAAGCAAATTGCAGACTCCCACATAACTTCCTCATGCATCTGTCATGACCACACATTGGTTTGATGACATTTATTTGCTGATATGCATAAATGCTAGATTCATAACAGTATAAGACAAATTGCATGAATGCAGAATTGTGAGAGATTTTGCAACAATTCATATTCTGCTGTAGAAATATTCTTCTAACCAACCTCACTTCTCCCTTTTCTGGCTCTGCCAGAGCTCCCTTACTCTTCATGACTCATTGCCTAAGTGAGGTTTGAATGCTATCCCAATGTAGAAAAAAGGTTCACAGATGAAGAAGACCAGTTTCTTGGTAGTTCTTCCACAAAGGCGGGCTGATTGATGATAGCCTGCAACGAGGTCCAACTTTCTGTCCCAGATGACAAATGAAGAGCTCTTAAAAAGAAAATAAAATATTCTATATGTGAGGAAGAATCTCTTTCAGGACAGGCATGAAAAGGAATGAGCAATGAGAGTCATGTGTAATTCCTGACCCTTTGGTAGCCAGTCTCCTTTCTGTAGTCACAGGACCAGGGTTGGTGATGTGAGCTGGACTCTTTGATTTAGCCCTTAATGCTCCCTCCACAGTAAACCCTCTGCCACACTTATCTCCATCACCTGTATTTCCTCACCTTCCTGCTGGTGGCCTTTAGTGTGTCTATATTTCTCATGTGCCTTAGACACACTCAACCTCTGTGGCTTCAAATACATGTATATATGTGTAGATATAGATATATGTATAGATACAGATATGCATTTTAAAGCAAGGTACGACAATGTGGAAAGAATTAGGGAGATAAAACAAAAAGGGAGAAGTTATATATTCTACTTTAATTAAACAAATTAACAGTAAGTTGTCTTGGAACTTGCCTGCACTTTACTTATTTGCTTTATTTACTTATTTTTTCTGATTAGAAGTGTTCTGCATCTCTGCTGTTTGAGAACATAGTACATCTCAGGGCTCATCTGAGGTATTGTACAGAACTGAGTTGTACAGCCCAGGTTGCTTGTTATATCAGGAATCGTGTGTTTCCCTTTCTATAATGACTGCTTCCTACCAAGAGTCACGATGATTGAACTAGAAGATACAAGGGAAGAAAAAAGCAGCTAGATGATAAATGAAGTGGTGAGACCAGTACGACCTACTAACTACTGTTAAGTCTCAGTTGAGCCTGATTCAACAGAATTTAAATATACTAGACATTCTATGGGTGTTTTTGTTGTCTGAGGTGCCTAACCTCTCACTCTTTCCATATATGCACCTTCCATTTATGCTGTAGCATCAAACCTGAAGTTGCTGAAAAACAAATTAGCAAACATTTACCTTGTCTTCAGAAGTCTTTCTTGAAATAGCTTGGCATTTTCTTTATGTTGAACATTTAACATTAGGGGAGGGGTTCCATTTACATACAGAAAGTAAGGTTGCTGTGGTCTTCTTTGTGCAGATAGCATTTTCTTCTTTGGAATTATTTCCTTTATTTAGAGTCCCAGGAGAAGGTTTATTAGGTCAAAGAATATGAACATTCTTATAAGCCTCATTAAGTCTGACCCCACTAATTCTGAATTTGTGGTGATTTTTGAACGCAGTGAGCTTTATTTCACCCTCTCCTTGAAAGGAAAATCACTAAATAACAAATTGGCATGAACAAATTTTCTAGGGTGCCATTGGTATAGAATGTGAATATTTTGAGCAATGTTTAGTAGGCATCTTTTCTTTGTGTGTGGAATTGATATGCTAATTATAATTCATTTTCATCATTAGCACTGGCCTTCAATGATCAACATTTGTTGAACCAATTTCAACCTTTCTCCATACAATTATTGTGAATGGGGCTTTTGCTACTTCTGAACTCTTCCGCAAGGCTTTCGTTTGAGACATACATATTAAACATCAATTACTTGTTGCGCATTATGTATGAAGCAGAAGATACATATAGGTGGGTAAAACACAGCCTCTTCTTTAAAGGGAATCCCTGCATACAAACAAATGCAGCATGGTTGATGAAGAGGACAGATGAACAACTGGAGAAGCTGGCAGTTTATCTGAGGGGAACCTCATATAAGCAGCTACCGGGACAAAATTCCCATGATTAATCACAAAGCTGAAGTTAATTTTAAAAGAGTGAGAAATCATGATAACTAAGCTAACAGTGTAAATGGGGACACATTTTTCAGCTCTAATACTCATCAGATGATGTTTATTTTTGAGTGTTTAATGACTCCACCTTTGCCTTAATACAGACCCAATTTCTCTCACATAGCCTAAATTCATATGGCTTTATTTCATATTTCTTTATTTCTCTGAAATAAGTGCTAGTCTATATCTGAAGAGGTTGGAAATCTCTGGTTGGCCCTGTTACCTATTTGCTCTGAACCCTGGGGAGGTGAAGTATATTTCTGAATCTTAATTTTCTCATAAATAAAATGTAAACGAACTGTTATATGTGCCTTATTCTTTATTTGGAGTAAGATGCACATAAAAATTCAATAGACAGAAAGTGACTTAAGTTATATTTTAAGAGCCTATAAGATTAATGAATTTGCCTTATTTACTCACTTATTAGAGGGCCTTTCTCAGTCTCTAATGTATCCATCATCCATTTGTATGTTTTAAGCTTCCCATTGGAAAAACGTCACAGACATAATCTGTGGAATATGAAAATGGTTTCTAATAAGCTCTATTTTGTGAGACAGAATCAGCAAACCAGTAGGCTGAAGGTAGCTCTGCCTATGACTGCTGGGGAATGGTTCCCTACTCAGAAAGATAAAAAAATCTAACTATAGTTAGAGCTGTGGTTCCAGAGGGCAGCAAGAGAGTGTGGGAGTGGCACAGGATCCAGGGGAAACCTGGGACCCAGGGAAATCCGTAGTTCTAGAAGAACTACAAGTAATCATCTGTCATAAAGTAGTACCTGTAATGAACAGAATAGGAACAGGAATAACACTGATGGTTTAGCCAGTTAGTGGGGGCAAGAACAGTGGGTCTAGGGCAAGAGTCCTTTCAGATGAGTCCTAGGGGGCCAGCCACTGGAAAATTATTTGTGCAGTGGTAAGGAGACTTCTCTTTTAATGCCGAGGTGTGGTGGAACACTCATTTATTCCCAACATTCGGGAGTTAGAGGCAAGGTTATCTCTGAGTTTGAGGACCCTCAGCTTTATAGAGCAAGTTTAGGGACAGCTGTGGCCACACAGAGAAACCCTGTCTCATAAAACAAAATAAAACAAAAATGAAAATAAATAAGCAAATAAAGTGTATCAAACCAGGCCTTTCAGTGATAAGCAATGCGTGGAAATTAGGATCTACTGCTCAATTTTCCTCAGTGGCTCTCCCACAGGTACTCTGCTTCCTGTGAGGAGAGATTCCTTAAGTTGTTTTCATCCCCAGGGAAACTTAATTGCTTTGCTGAAAAGTTGTTACATTTTTATACTAGTTCAAGACCTGGGCTATCATGCTGTGACCTCTCGGGCAGTCTTTCCTTCAGTATTTACTTATATTGATTTGCACTACTCCATTACGACTTACAAGTGCCATGGACGTTTAGCTATAGGTTTGCCTTCACAGACCTTTGTCTTAGAACGAGTGGTACTCTATGTTTAACATTTGATTGCAATGTTTGACCATTATTGCCATTTCTTCCCCTCTACCACCTGTAGGAAAGAGTTTGCTTGTTAGTGCTTGCCAGTTTCCCACAGTGTAAATATTTCCACCATCAAGTTTCCAGATTGATATCTTCAGATGTTGAGTTAGGAAGAGAGGGTTTTCAATCAAGTGTGGGACCACATTATCAGCTTCCTTCATGATGCTTTTATGCCAACCAGGCTTTTACACAAGTTAAATGTGATGGAAGACAAAGGGACTAAGAAATTTAGGATACAAATATGAAATATATATATTTATATTTATATAATATAAGTAATTAGGCTATAAATATGAAGGGTAAGTAAAGTCACAAAACAATTCAAGTCTCCTTTTGTAGCAAATGCACAGGTTGTTATATATACATGCCACATACTACTGTGAGTGAATAGGACTACCAGATAAGCACAAAAATCAGCAGGGACCTTAAAAGTGATTATCCAAGTCGAAAAAAACGGACACAAAAGGCTACAAACTTTGTAATTCTACTTCCATAGCCCTTTAAAAAGGAAGAACTATGGAAACAGGGTTAATAATGGACACTTTCAAGACTAAGAGCAGGGAGAAAGTTTGATTACAAAGGTAAAGCATTACATTATTTGCAGTTTTTACATTATAAATTAGTCAAAACTCAGGGTAACACAGAAAATTCAGTGTTCATTATATTTTTATAAACATTAGTAATAGTAATGAAAGTTAAAAGGGGACATAGAGGGCTGGAGGGATGGCTCAGCGGTTAAGAGCACCGACTGCTCTTCCAGAGGTCCTGAGTTCAATTCCCAGCGACCACAAGGTGGCTTACAACCATCTCTGATGGGATTGGATGCCCTCTTCTGGGGTGTTTGAAGACAGCTACAGTGCACTCATGTATATAAAATAAATAAACCTTTAAAAAAAAGGGGGGACATAGAAAGGGGAGAATAACAAATTATAAAGTCTAAAGGATTATATATTTTTGGAAGGAGGTCAAGCACTGTTTATATCATGTGTAATGCCTTTACCCCAGTAATAACAACCCTCAGCATCTTATCTAGAGAAGAACGACAGGCAACTCTGCAGTGAGGTATAGACTGAGAGTCTGCCTAGGATGAAAAATGAAGCAATAATGAAAATAGTTAATGTATAAATATGATACATTTCATTGATGTATAGAATGTTGTGATTATAAAAGTGAAACATAAAATTGCTATTGAAAGAAAGAACAAAGTAAAACATTTTATTAAGGAAAAGTATTTTATGTCTATCCATACTGTAGTATACCTCATATATATTTAGTCAGAGTAAATACAGAATAGTATTGTATACTTTAGGAAAGTACATTGATAAATATGAAACCATAAAAATAAAAGTTAAGAAGGTTTCACCATGACTATCTATAATTAAAACTTTAAAATGTATTCACATCTTGCTTGGATAATTAAACATAAATGACTGTCATTAGGAAATATTATGATGAAAAGTTATGGCCCTTCTTTTAGATGTATTTAGGAAAGAACCCAATTAAGATGACTGTTATAGATATTTCAGGAAAATGAATCTCTCAGTAAAGATGTTTTGTCTGGCTGCCATCAGGGGAGAAGCTTAAAAGAGAAGGAAAGCAGAAGGGAGTAGAGAAGAAAGATAAATGATAAGTGAGGAGGACGAGAGACCAAGAGAATGAAAAGAATGAAGGAACATGCGTGGGATGAAAGTATGAAGAAGGAAAGAAACCTAGATGGCAGAGGTGGAAAAATGATCAGACAGGGAAGTCAGTGGATATAACTTGGAGAAACTTCTTTTTAGGAAACAAGATCTTTGTGATCCCCTACCCCAGTAAATGAACTTGGTATTTGAAATTCTTTAGTGTTGTACCACATAGAATATCCCTCTTAAAAAGAGTACAGCCAAGAGACAAGTGTAAACATATTATAATCTCACAAATAAAAATAAAAAAGGAAGTATTGTGCAGAAGCTCACGGCTCATGTTGTGCATGAATCCTGGTGATAGCAGAAGTACACGTTTGATTGGTTCTCACTCTTCCTGCTACTGCAGGGTACTTCATGGTACCAAATATTCATTACATTGTAGTCTACCTAGCCTGGGGTATGTTCATTTCATGACAGTCTTAGAAATTCCATTATATTGGTTCAAGAAATCTTGTTACTTTTGGAACATTTAATGCCACTAACCAGATCATGATACATACATGTTCCTCACAATCTTTACACGTACTTCAGGAATGTACAATACCAGTCATCTGTTAATGAGTATAACACAATATCTGACATGAGCTACTTACAAAAAGTAGGAAATTTATTTATTCCTAGTATTTATTTTACTAGTTGTGGAAGTCAAGTTCCAGTGACTTTTAGTGAGGGTCCCTGTGGCAGCACATCATTACAAGAGCACATATTGGGACCAAGGACCTCATGAGAACAGAGGTAGAATCAAAGTGGGCAGGGAACGCCACTCTTACTTCTTTGATAAAAACTCTACAGCAAGAATTACTTAACGGGTCATACAGGAAGCACCTTATGTCTTCGATGACCTAAGAACATCTCACTAATCACCACACCCAATTTTTTTCATCTCTTAATTGTTGCACCCAAGCAACCAAAGCTTTAGTTACAATAAATAATGAACAGAAATTGAGTTAGAGATCACAGAAATAATCATGGATCTCATAACCTGGGTCTATTGGAGATTAGGAATATGTACACAACTCAAAGAAGGATAAAATTGTGAAGGATTTAGAGATTACCTTCTCTTAATGACCACATTTCTTGAATGTAGACTTCTGTATGCCAAGATATCTGTTAGAAAATACATTCTTACCAGATAAACATAACCTTTGATTATCAGGATATAAATATTATCATAAATCAGGTAAATAAAATCTATACTCAGAAAGAAGTGGTTCAAATTCAAGCTCTTTGTTTCCTTCTAGTTGGCCTTCTTCCAGTAATTTTCTTCTCTAAGCTTCAGTTTCCTAATTTATGAATGGAATTATGATTTTAACCACAGGGTTATAATAGCCATTAAGTCATAGTTATGTAACATGTAATAGTTTATGTATGGAGATACATGTAATACATGTACATCTTTACATATTCTGTTTATTATAGTATATTTTTATTGTATGTTTTATGAATATTCATATATATGTAATCATACTTGCATACACATATACAAAAAACAGCAAGAGAGAGAGAGAGAGAGAGAATGAGAGAAAGAGATCCTACAAGTTAAATATTTCATTTATTCTCTGTAGCTTAGTACCAATCCTTGATGTTTTATGATTTTTCCCATAAATTGCTTATATCTGAGAGCCCTCTCTTCCTAATTTATAGAATGGTTTTGACAAATATTCTGTGTATATTTTATTTGTTCCCTGTTGCAAACTGTGAGGAAGGTGGGGATGGTACAATCCTTCCCAGCTTAATGAACACTGTTGAACAGCAAGCTGGAGAAAATCCATCTATGTTCTCTTTCCAATGTGGTCCAGCTGATGTTCAATCCAGTGAAGTGTTGCCAGACCCACCGGCAGAAACACATGGCTCTCAGAAGTTGTCTGTAATCCCCACCCAAGATGCCTCTCAGCTACACTGCTTCCACCATTTACACCTGCTCACTCCTTCTTTTGTTTTCTTTACTGTTGTTTGTCACTATCCCATGTGTCCTCCTATTCCATGACTTAATTACTCAGGGCCAAAAGAGGACAGTTGTCTTTTCTACCACCCACATTCTTTTGATATTCTCTGTTTCCCTGGAAAATACCTGCCATTTAGAGAGCAAACATGGTTAGTGGGAGGAGATGGAGAGGCCAAAGGTTTCCATGGCTGGACAAGCTGGGGAATGACTCAGGATAAACAGGATGTGTATGACTCAGTGGAGTCAAGAAGCCAATTGCACTCAGTATCTGCTTTCTGATTTCTAGCCTGCTACTCTTTTCATTTTCACAGTTTGCCAAGTTGAATCTGGGCTGCTGGCTATTCTATTGGGAGTCAGTGAATCAGTATTTTCATCCCAGGGCCATTCTAACAGCATCCTGGATAAATAATATGCCTGTCTGCTCTTAGGATTCCAACTTATGTCTTTGTCACATGCATGTGTGGATGCCTGGTATGGATTATGTATTTGTCACATCAATGTGGATGACTAGTTGACCCATCTCAAATCACACATATAGTACTTATTTTTAAGGATTAGTTCCCTACATTTTTAATTTTAAAAATGCTAAGAATTTAAAGTCTTTAAAAATGTAAAAACTGAAAATAGAAGAAATCAGTCATTATATACATCTATCATTTATTTATATTTTTATATTTTTGATGTATGAACATTTATGTTTTCATACCCCTCCCACACACATATATGGAGATCTGAAAATTACTTTTGTCAATAGGTTACTTTGATTGATGTATGTTTTATGGATTGAATTCTGTTAATCTTCTGAGTCATCTCACCAAATTGAGTCTTTTTCTCTTTAACTTCTCTTCATTTCTTTCTCAGCTGGAATTCCCTCCCAGTTTTTTGATTTTCTCTTTATAAAACCTATATTCTGCTAGTCCTCTCTAAAATCTCCTGCTTGCCTTCCCTGCCTATGTTTTCCTTTTCTTTCCTGTTTCCCTTGTTACTTTGGGTTATATACTCACATCTGAAGACTTATGCATTATATTCAGATCTTCTAGTCATTAATCCTTTTTTTTCCTATAGACTTTCTTTGGTTTTCTTTCCATTATCTCTGAACTCTGAAAAAATAGAAAATAAGTTTTGGACATTATAGTGTTTCCCTTAAAACGTGTTATGCTATTACTTGGAATGAGGACATTTATAAACTAGCAGGTAGGTTGACATTAATAACACATTATCATGTAAATAATAAATACACATAAAGACAAATCTACAATTATATTATTAAACCCCAAAATGAATAATTATTGCAGAACATAATCTTACCATCATTACAAAAGACTGTACCATTTATACTTTTCCTTTCCTTAATCCAAAGGCTAGAGAATTTAAGAAATGAATAAAGAATCTTTTTTGCTAGCTGTCTATCCTTCCAGCATTTGCTCTTACCATCTCTACACAGCCCCTGCCTTACTAGTTTCAGTGGCTTTTTAACGTTTCTTATTCCTTCTTATACATCCCTTTCTGTTTCACCCCCAGGCAAATCTCTTTGTCTTAAAAATACTCCTTTTCCTTCTGTGCCTTTGGCAAACTGCCTTATCAGGTATCATCTTAAATCTTACTTCCCCTAGGATGCTTTTAATAAAATCCTCAAGTTAGGTCAAGTGCTCTAGCTATGTACTGTTAGTACCTACTTACTTTTACTGCTAAAGCTTTTAATCATGCTTCAGTGGAACTGAATCTTTGTGGTTACTTTTACCATATTGATACACACACACACACACACACACACGCATACACATGCGCGCGCACACACACACACACACACACACACACACACTCTGTTTATGAATATTCTAGACCCATTCTCTGTCTATCCTATCAAATCCAGTACTCCTCATAGCTCCTACTGCATAATTATTATACTATATTAGTTACAGAAATAAATCTGCAGTCAGAATGCCATGAAGGCATTAACATTGCCTGCTCAAACCTTCCCTCTCCCCAACTCCAGATTTTGTCCTCACTTCCCAGTAGACATCTCTAGACAGAGAAAGAGTAAATGTCTCAGATTCTGTCTTATGTTCTTTACACATATACCCTTACCATTACCTGCCAGACCCATTACATCCATAGGCTTCTCCGTATTAGGAAATTGAAGGTCCAAACTGGAGGCTGCTCAATTCTAAACACTTCTTTTCTTCCTTGATCTCATTTGTTCTGTCAAACACAGAGCTAATCCAGTAAAATATTATAATTTTACTAGCATAAATCCATGATCCCACAAAGTCTTTTATCCTCTGTAGTTACTCTCTGCTTCCTTCAACCCCTTTCTCTCTCCTGAGTTGGGAGTATGGCTTTTATGTTTCCCTTAGTCTCATTAATTCTTACCTTGCCCTCTACTTTCCTTCTTAAATACAGGGGACTTGGTAAAACACATGCCAGGTGGTATGAATATTTCACTCAAATTTCCTCCTTATTTGCTTCATTGTAAAAACAATTTTCCTAAAGTTGTCAACAGTGCTCATCTGGCTAGATGCCTGTTCTTCTTTGATATCAACACCTATAAACTCTTAGTGCTCAGCCCCTATCTCTATGTAGTCATTGGTTGCAGTGTAAGATTTTCCAAAGCTGTCCTCAAAATATTTGAGAGAATGGGTTTTTGTTTTGTTTTAAAGAAGATACATTTATTTAAGATTATTTTTTCAGAAAACTTCATCTACAGTCACATGGCCCAATATGTTTAGCAATAGCATGGCCATAGAAGGATAAGAGAGACTATTGCCTTCATAGTGGGCAGGTAACAGATTAAAGGCCATATAATAGCAGGGAAAAATATGGGCATAATAAAATTCCAAAGACTAACCCTAAGAGAGTTACTTTTTTCCAACCAGGACCCACCTTCCTAGTTCCCCCTATCTTCTAGTAATTGAGTGCATCAGAGAATCAATCTACTAATTAGTTCAGAGTCTTCATGATCCAAAGCTTTTTGGAAACACTCTTGGAGACTTATCCAGAGGTATCCTTCCTTTAACTTATAGGCATTCTCTATCTAATCAAATAGACAATCAAGATTAGCTAACATTTAAACCAGGTCTTCATGTATTCCTTCTATTTAGAAAACTCTTCTGCTAGATGTCTATTTTGCCCAATTTCTGACAACTTCCAAGTCATTTCTTTGATATCACCTTATCAGTGACACAAACATTGACTTTGTGGTTTAACAGAGCTTTTGCTACAAGCATGTGCAATCTCCTATCCTGTTTATCTTTTGCTTTCTCTGTAATATTTATTACTTTCTAAATTGCTTGCTTAAATACTGATTATTTTAGAAAGGATGTTTTGTGAGGAAATATCTGTAAATATTTTGTTCATCAATTTATCTCAAGTACTTAGAATAGTGTCTAGTGCTTAATAACATTTGCCTGAATGAATGTTGCTGGGAGCCAACCTGACCTGGAAGGGATTGAAGCTAGACACAGACTCAAATGCAGGAGTAGCTTTAAAGAGTCTCTGAATGTTCTAGCTCTCTTACTATACTGAATGCTTGCTGATAATTTCTAAAAAGTCCTAAAAACTTTATTGTTCATTCTGAGGTTTAAAAACTGCTGGTTTAGGCCATTAACTCCTGTATCCTAAGGGCAGGGGCTAAATAATGTAGCCTTTGTTCTATCTCTGCAGGAACTGCATTCCTGCAAGTTGAAGTCACAGGAAGTAAAAGGGACATTCAGAAAAGTGATTTTAGCCTTTATTTTTAAGTGCTTTGGTTTCTCAGAAAGTTTCTACAAATGTTCTCCAAAAAGTTCTCTTTGAAAAGTTCTCTCTGCTCTCTTCTCCTAATCTTGCTTTCTCCTCCTGCTATGATGTAACATTGCTCTTGGTTCCAATGCCGTACTCCCAATGCCTTTTCTCTCAGTGATATGCAATGTAATCTCTCCTAGTCTTTTGCACCTTTTCTAGAAGAATAGATCATATTACTTACCCAAGGTTTCACCACCCCCCCCTTATTTTAACAAAAGTTCACTAGAAGTTCAAACATAAATTCAAATCATAAATCAAGTAAGATTACCACAGAAAATGGTTACAGGCATATCTATAAAGAGTAATCACTTGGGTAAATAAATATTCATTATGTCACCAGTTCTGTAGGTTCCTTGAATGCTAAAAAGTAGAATTTTGTGACTAAGGTATTATTGAAGTTTTTCATAGATAAACCCAATCAATTTTTATCTTCTACCCTTGCACCTATAGTAAATCCTTAATTCTCTTTTTTATTACTTTCGGTTAGTTGTTTTACAACATCTTGGAATGTGCTCTAAATTGCAGATGCCTTTCTTGCTATCTCAGAAGCAATTAACTTGTGACATTTGAAGACTGTCAGAGTTCTCACTGAAGTTTTGACATCAGAAAAGACTTTATAGCAGTCCTATTATAAAAGGGCTTAATAATCACTGATATTATTTTAGGAATTCTTATAGAATCATCATTAAGAACTTAGAAATCATTTATTTGTCTATATAGCATCAATACAAGACAGTACATCTTTGTTGTTCTGCATAAATCTGTTCCAAAGGTGGGTTAATACCTAGTGATATATATGAAAATCATATTAATTGGTGGAATATTTACTCAGATTTAACCTCTCCATCCTTGCTTAATGAAACGAAGCAATCGCTAACTTTATAGTCCATGGTGGAACCATGTCAGGAAGTTCATCTGTTAGTTGTTAGCTTCTCCTTGAAATGTGGATATTATTAGATTAATAAAAGATTGATAGTTATCTGACGTTCTGAATGAAATGGAACAGGTTATGAATGCACTGGATCTCTATACGTCCTTCTCTATTTTCAGATGCAAAAACCACAACTGTGTGGAAGAATGACTAAGGTAAATAGAGCAGAAAATGTTGGGAAGTAAATATAGGTTAGTCTATACTAATTTGTAGTTGAGGTTTGGTGTCACTTGTTGCTTATATTCTGCTTGATATGTGGTTACTCACCGAGTGTCTGAGTTAGGGTTCTGAGATTCAGTCCATTAATATTAAGGTGGGATCATGACAGTATCCAGACAGGCATGGTGCAGGAGCAGATCAGAGTTCTACATCTTCATCTGAAGGCTGCTAGAAGAATACTGGCTTTCTGGCAGCTAGAATGAGGATCTTAAAGCTTATGCCCACTGTGACACAACTACTCCAACAGGGTCACACTTTCTAATAGTGTCACTCCCTTGACTAAGTGTATACAAACCATCACATTCCATTCCCTGGCCACCAAAGGCTTGTCCAAACATATGGGTGCCATATCTAAACATAGCATAATGCAAAACATATTTAGTACAACTTGCAAAGTCCCCATAGTCTATAACAGTCTCAACAATGTTAAAAGTCCAGTGTTCAAAGTCTCTTCTGAGATTCATCAAATAAATGAACTGCAATCCCTAAGGCAAGACAGGAAACCAGCTGGGCGAACTCCAACACTGCATCTCCATGTCAGATTAAAAGTGGTCTTCAGATCTCCAACTCCTTTTTCATCTTTGTTGACTACAACAAACTTCGTTCTCCTGGGCTGGTTCTACTTCCTGTTAGCAGCTTTTTTTTTTCTAAGTTTTTTTTTATTTACATTCAAAATCATTTCCCCTTTCCCGTTTCCTCCCTCCCCGAAAGTCCCATAAGCCCCCTTCCCTCCCTCTTTTCCCCATTCAACCCCCTCTTAAGGCAAATAGCTCATGTCTCTGGCATCTCGAACATCTTGGGGTCTCCAAAGCAATTTCGGTGTTACAACTACTTGTTTCAATTTCTGGGATCTACACATGATCTTCTGGGCTCCTCCAAAGGACTGGCATCACTTCTCCATCTCTGCCCTCAGTAGCACTCTAAGCTCAGGTGGATCTATCTCACTGCTGCTGCTGTTCTTGGTGATCATCCCATAGTACTGGTATCGCCAACACACTCGGGTCTTCTGCTGCAACTAGGTTTCATCTATAGATTCTCATAGGCTCTCTTCAAGGTGCCAATCCTCAACTCCTTTACATGACCCCTTCAGACCTGGGCCATCAACTGCAACGGAGGCTGCATCGTCACCAATGGCCTTCCATGGCCTCTCATAGTTTCAAACTTCAGCTGCTCTTCATGACCCCTTCATGCCTTCAAAACCAGTACAACCTGGATGACTCTTACATATTACCAAATATAGCTGCAACACAAAGTTTAACCTTGGCTATCTCTGGAACATAGCTTCTTTGTGCTCTCAGAAAACACTTCCCAGAAGATTTCACCTCAGTGATGCTGATCTCTTCTTAACTACCACTAATTTCTTAGCTACAGCTAACCAGAATCAATTGTAACAGTGATCCCCTCTATTCTGATCTCTAAAGCCAAATATATATGATCAAAGCTGCCTAGCTCTTCTGCTTGCTAGGACTGGAACATAGACCCCCTTATTACCAGCTTTCAATGTTCCTACTCCCTCATTGCTTAAGCTTGGCTGTCTAGGATCTTGCTCCTTAGACTGATTTTGAACTCAGAGATCTGCATGCCTGTCTCCTAAGCAGTGGAATTGAAGGTGTGGTTCACCAATCCTGGATTTAAGATTTTCTTCACCTAGAACTTGCTCAGTTCTAGGCTGGTCTTGAACTCAGAGATTGCTTCTCTTTGCCTTCTAGGATTAAAGGCTTGTACTATAATGCCTGGACCTAAATTTAGCTGGGTGGGATCTTGCCCCAAGGTCACTACTCCCTTAATTCAATATCTTTGAATACAGGATTCAGCTCCATCTCACTTCCTGGTGCCCCTTTAATACATGAACCATATATTTTATATTTTTCCTTTCTTAGCTTGCTATGCTTATTTAAAATGGTCTTCATGAGACTTAACCAGAGAACAAAGTCTACAATGGGTGTTTCTGAGGCTTTCTTTGTTAATGCAATTAATCTGAGTCTCTTCACCTCAGCTTCAAACAGACTCTTCAGACAAGGGCAAAAGATAGCCACATTCTTCACTACAATACTGCAAAAAATGTCTCTAGGCCACATATTGAAATTCTTCACTGAAACCACTTGGGCCAGATTAGCACAATTCAAATCACTCTCGGTAACAAAGTTTTCTGTATTCCTAACAGGATAGCCTATTAAGCCCCATTTCAAGCAATCTACTGCTTTCCAAATCCAAAGTCCCAAAATCTACATTCTTCCAAATTATTCCTTCACAAGAAAAAGAAAAACGAAATCTATGATGAATGTGTAACTAAAACACAATTAGTTTCACGCCCTTTTTTATGGTTGATACTTCCCTTTGCCTGGATTCTGGATTTACTCATCACCTAATGTCACCTTCTTTTAATAATTTTTCAATATCTAATAATATACCAACACTGACAATTGTTAATATGTGGATCTGTGAAGAACTATGTTGTGGCAGGAATGAGGACCGAGGAGAGAGCTGAGCACTTGAAGTTTACTTCTTAATATGAGAAGTCTTCCATGTAAACGAAGACTTGTTTTTTTATTTTATTTTATTTTTTAACATATTTCCTAGTCAGTGGGATTAGTGACTACTTCACAGTAAGCTGCAGAAGGTTCCATGAGCCAACCCATTTTGGGGGAAGATGCATTTGGCAACTCTGTTTAAGGTTGTCAAGGTGGAAACAAGGGACCAGGTGGGTAGCATTTGTGCTTCTGTGTGTCTTGGCTAACAACTTGCTTTGCTTAATCCCATAAGGCACCTTTCCTGCAGATCTCTGGACATATTAGATATGCTACTGATTGGAAAGGGGAAAAATGAAAACACTGAGGTGTTAAGGATTAATTCCAAAGTTCCTCACTTCTGAAGATTTAATTGCCACCCTGTGTACATGTGAAACAGGGTGATGTAATAAATAGAAATAGGAACTCCCTGAATATTTAAGCAATTTGGAAGCAGAGTCTTGAGTAACATGCCAGGCACCAGGGGCGTAGTGTTGGCAGTGAAACTATTTGATTGTGGGGAGTGCCTGGGAATGTGAGCCATTGCATGCTGGGAAGGAGAAAAGATCCATTTCTAAGCCCATTGGCACTGTCTTTGCTTATTTAAGGGTTGTTTATTGGGTGTTTTATAAACTGCAGGCAATGTTAGAAGTGGAGAAAAAAACATCAAAAATAAAAAACAAAACAAAAAAAAAATCAGATACTGTCCCTGATCCTGGAATTTACTTTGTAGTGTAGTGACTTCATTGTCATTCCCAGGATAAACTGTATGTTAAGATTTGGGGATCTGGAAGAATCAGAGATGGCTATATTAGCCTGGAAACTGTCCTACAGGAGTGACCTCCAGGCAGTGAAGCAGAAGGAATGGTGAGAATGAGGTGTGATGTTTGTCCACAGCAGAGGAAGCCATGGAGGTTGGACCCAATTTTACTGACTATAAAGCCACCTGGGAGCTTGTTATAAAGGGCAATGCTGAGACTGAGCTGCTAAGGTTTGAGTGAACTTTTATTGCTGTATTTTAATATATACTTTCACTGCATTCTTTGAGGAGGGGGGTCCTAGGGACCTTACTTTATAAAAGCATGGATAGAACATGAATCAAATAGTTCATACACTATGCTCCTTCACCCATAATGTAAGGTATTGAGGGGAGGACAAGGTTATGTAGCTATTTTCACCCACAAGAAAGTTCTACTTTAACCTGATTAGTTGATTTTTCCCAGGAAAATCTAAGTTGCTTATCTATACTCACACTCATAGCTCTGGCATCAACTTAGAAATGAGATTTTGTCAGATGTTTCTTGCTCAGTTTTTAGAAGGATATAGTGCTCCCTAAATGTTTCATCTCTAAACAAAGGTTTCAAGGCCGTTGATGAAATTCATCTGTCCATTTTTACAAATAAAGAAATCCATCAAAGATCATACTTTATGTAAGTTGTTATTCATTCCATATGAAAAGAAGTGGTCAGGTTACACTGTATTTTCTCACTGTCCAAACTTATGTCATGCCACAGCTTTGAAGGAAGTCAAAAATATTGTCAACTTTACAAAAATAGTAATTAAGTGAGAAATATACAATAGCTTAGGAGTCAATAACGTGAATCCATGGACTTGAGATTCATAAGAAGCAATTAATTTTCTAGACAAAATCCTGAGTTGAAAGTAATCATAAATAAGATCTGTTATCCATATAGAACAGTCAATATTTGGTTGGTATTTAAAGACTTATTTTTTTCTGTAAAATGATAATCATCATCATAATAGGTTCTGTGATAGCTGTGCTTCATAACACAAAATTCCTAGGCCACTTGATATAACCTGTATCAAGTGTCTAATGTGTGTGTGTGTGAGTGTGTGTGTGTGTGTGTGTGTGTGTGAATATATATTTGCATATGAATTTGTACAAAGAAGCATGTGTAACACTGAAAAAGAGTGTGTTTATATCTCTGTGTGTGTGTGTGTATTTGTGTGTCTGTATGTGTATGAGAGAGACAGACATAGAGAGAAAAGAGTATTTGTCTATGAATATGAGAGACAGAAACAATGAGAGGCAGTGAGACAGAAACAGAGAGAGAAGAGAAAATTGAGAATTATTTTGTGAAAAGCATTCACTATATGAACTTGCAGACACTGAGTTTTGTAGGATATAGTCAAAATTGCCTTATACTTAGCACAAATAATTTGTTACTAGTAGCTAAGAAGGGACTATGAAGAATGAAGACAAAGTAAAGGATGATTTAATGAGAGGACAAATTTTTTGTACATTTTAGGAGAAAGGATGGGGTGAAATGCAGATGCATTGCAAATTTTTTTTAATTTACATTCCAAATCACTTCCCCTTTCCCGTTTCCTCCCTCCCCAAAAGTCCCATAAGCCCCCTTCCCTCCCTCTTTTCTCCATTCAACCCTCTCTCGTTACTCTGTCCTAGCGTTCCCCTACATCCAGTCTTTCCAGGACCAGGGGTCTCTCCTTCCATCTTTTTAGAAATCTATTGATATGCGGATTGTGTCTGGGGTATTCCGAGATTCTGGGTCAATATCCCCTTATCAGTGACTGCATACCATGTGTGTTCTTTTGTGATTGGGTTACCTCACTAAGGATGATATTTTCAAGATCTGATCATTTGCCTAGGAATTTCATGAATTCATTGTTTTTAATTGCACAGTAGTATTCCATTGTGTAGATATACCACATCTTCTGAATCCATTCCTCTGTTGAGGGACATCTGGGTTCTTTCCAGCTTCTGGTTATTATTATAAATAAGGCTGCTATGAACATAGTGGAGCATGTGTCCTTATTGCATGCAGGTAAAGTCTCTGAGTATATGCCCAGGAGTGGTATAGCCGGATCCTCCGGGAGTGTCATGCCCAGTTTTCTGAGGAACCGCCAGACTGCTTTCCAGAGTGGTTGTACCAGCCTGCAATTCCACCAGCAGTGGAGGAGTGTTCCTCTTTCTCCACATCCTCGCCAACAACTGCTGTCTCCTGTGTTTTTGATCTTAGCCATCCTGACTGGTGTGAGATGCATTGCAAATTTATGATGGTATCTACCAACATATTTTGGGCCATCACCCCACTGCCAGAGCTGAAAAGAGATAAAGAGGCAATCCCTTCTGAACTGTGATCTTGTTATGTGTGAAACAAACACATATGTCAGTGGTCATTACAATTATCAGATCCTCACTGGCATGTTTCCACGCCTTCTGAGCATTCACATGACAGTTCTTTTCCATATACATTTCCCTCCTGAAAGACACTATCTACCCAATAAGGGCAGATGTACTGACACTTTCTGGCCACCTTTAGGATTATGAATCTGAACCATAAGTATTTATGTCAATCATCTTTGCAAATTCTGCTTCAGCAACTTTCGAGACAGAGACCTCCCTGATTCTCATCAAGCATGCTATTCTATGTTCATCAAATCTGACAGACAGAATTTCTTTTCTTGATCAAGGCTTTGCTTTTCTGTCAGTTATTTCTGGTCATCCTTATTTTAGACTTTGGAGCCATATTCTTGTGAAGTACAACTCATCAGATCCCAGTATATAGGAAAATAAGTAGTATCCTCCTTCCCTAATGTGGTATTCAGACAATCACATACCTCTACGGATGCTGTAGATAATCACATGATGGTGTACTAGCCTCACGGTGGATTCAGTGTGAATTGCTTTACTTGATAAGCCCATCGTGAAGTCCTTTGCAGAGGCTGGTTTCTCTTAATTCAGTTGTTAACCTTGGTATTTTCATCATTGGTATCTTATACATTTTGGTATGTATTTCACTGACCTTTGTGTTTGAATTTAAAATTGCACCCATATAGTTTTAGCGTCTTAGAGGCTACAGATCATATGTTTAAGAACTTAGGCTACATGTTGACATTTGTCTCAAACATAGCAAAAAACCTGCAACCAGAACTGCAGAGGATCAGCCTCAGCTTGGAGAGGGGTTCTAAGAGAAGGGGTGTCTGGGAACAGTGAAAACACACAACAAATCCTGGGTCCAAGCTGGTGCCCTGTGCTATTCTGGAGACTGCTTTCTAGCCTTCATTCTCTCTGTTCTGATTTCTCTTGCTATTCTCAGCTCCAGACTGGTCTCCAAGCAATTCTTTCTTGCTATTCTAAAAAAAATTATTTGGATAGCTCATCTCTGACAAATCATAAGCACAGTGTTTTATTTTACATATCAATCCAGTCACTTGATCCAGGCTTTCTTTTAATTATCTCATTAATCAACATTGGGTGATTCCAGTCACTTAGGTCTAAGGAGACCGCAAACACATTTTCTTTTAACATTGTAAAAAAATCCAGAGATCTGCATGCCTCTGTTAAACACAGACAATAAGCTAGCTGGTTGGGATCCAGTCCTGAAAGTACCATTTCTACCACACCTGGGCCTAACCTTCTTCTGTTCCAGGCAGACCCTGAACTCAGGAATTTGTCTGCCTTTGTAAGCATAAACACAAAATTACTTAGCTGGGTAGGATCTCATTGAACCATTACACCCTAAATATCTTCTTCCTTAGGATCTTTCTGACAAATTGGCTCACAGCACTGCTGGATTTGTTTCTTTATATTTGTGAAGCCCCTCATAATTCATATTGCATCCTTATATTTTGCATAGTTTAGAAATGATATATTGTTGAACCTCTGTTTTTTAGAGGTCTTTTCCTCAGCCTTAAGGGCTGTCTTGAAGGTCCAAGTTTTTACCATTTTTCTGTGACATTAACCAGAACTTCACTTCACCTCCTAGACTCCTGCTGTCTCTGATTATTATGGAGTCATTAACATTAACAGGGGGACATTACTTAAGGGAGGAATGTAAAATGAGTACATTACTATGCCAACAAGCCCTATGCTCACAGCAGTGGAGGCCCGTGTGTGTGTGTGTGTGTGTGTGTGTGTGTGTGTGTGTGTGTGTGTGTGTGTATGTGTGTGTGAAACATCTTTGTATTCATATTTTTTGTAGTCCCAAAGTTTTAAAACATTTTTAGGGACATGGGATTCCTTTTGCCAGAAAATTATAACAAAACCATAAACATCAACAGCAACAAAATCTTAAGGAATGTAATGATCTCTTGCGCAGTTTATAATCTTCTAATCTGGCATCCTTGTTTATTTCTTTAAAATAAGTAATTTGACTCCAGAAGTCAAAGACTTAAATCAATATCAGCAGATTGTTTTTGCCAAGGACCAAGAGTAAGAATTTCAGATAGACTGGCCCTTGATTTTTTTATTATTATTATTACTAGTAGTAGTAGTAGTAGTAGTAGTAGTAGTAGTCGTAGTAGTAATAGTAGTAGTTGTAGCAGTTGTTGAGTATTTCTCTATGTTGTTTAACAGCAGCCAAAGGCAATGTAGAGCTAAACAAAACTTGGAAGTGAAATCCAGTGAAATTTGATTTGCATAACAAGTCATGGAACAAATATAATTTGTTGGCTAAGATTTCAATTTATAAATTAAATGGCTTTTAAGGACTTTGGTTATATTTAGGTTAAGTAAAGTATGTTTTCAGATTCCCTATTTCTCAGTACAGAACCAGAAACTTACTTGATGTCTAGAGAATAAGTTGAAGAAAAGCTAGATAAAAGCAGAGACATGGAAGGATTTATTTAAGAAAAGAGAAGAGGGGCATAGGTGAGGATCTGTATTTGGAGGCAGGTATGATGCTCATTAATCCCACCATACTTTAATAAGAAAGAAGTTGGTAACTAAGTACAGTGGTATACACTTTAGAAATGTTTGTTTTTCTCCTAAGAAGATGGGCTGGAGGAGAGGAAAATGAAAAGAGACCTGGAAAACAAGAGCTCTTTTTCCAGGCAAGCTTTGCTACTAAGGATTGAGTGTCTCTGGGAAGAGTTCCTTTCTTAAAGTCTTCATATTTCCATCTCAAGATTGATGGCAATGATGAAGACATTCTTTTTGGTCCCTCAGAGCTCTCAAATTTTGTGAGAAAGAGAAAATTCATGTAATTGCAAAGTTTAATGGGATTTGTGATAATTGGAAAATAATTGCTGCTCCAAAGTTTTATTAATCTATATTTAGTTATGAGTCATGCTTTCACAATAGATGCTTTGGAAATCAGTGGAGAGACAAATCGAGTAAACAGAATTTTAAATATTTTATTTATATGCAGTTTGTGTAAATCCCTGGAGCCCAAAGGCATATTAAGATCATTTAAAATATCCATTAAAAGTTATGTGTTATGCGACAAACTCCTCTTTTAGAATGTCTTGCCAAAGGATAAAAAGCTAAAGTTTATTGAGTAACTACTACTGCCAGATTAATTGGATTCATTATGTCTAATCCTTCCAGCAGTACTGCAAGGTAAGTCCTGATATTTCTACTGTACTGATGAAGAAGTTGGGAGATTGTGAGAGAGGTGCCCAAAATTTCTTAGCTAATGAACAACTTCATGCTGTGTTTCCAGGAAGATTAGTCTAGATATAAAGTCTGTGCCTATTTTACTGTGTCATAATACCTTCAAGAGAATGCCTTTATCTGACCTCTGTTTAGATATATAAGGCATCTGCTCTGTGTGTTTTTATGTGTATGTGTGCATGTATGTGTGTTATATACAACTGTTTATGTAAGTATGTGCATGCATGACTGTGTGTACTTGTGCATACATACGGGTGTGAATGTAAAAGTCAGCCATCATTTCTGGGTATCTTCCTCAACCACATTCCATTTTATACTTTGAGCCATTGTCTCTCTTTGAACCTTGAACTTAACAATTTCCTAGTATTGTCCAGGACTGGAATTAGACACTTATGCATTTCACTTGGATTTCACATGGGTACTTTGGGATAGAACTTAAATCATCATGTGCAAGCACTCTACCCATTGGGCCATCTGTCTTACTCTGGCAGCTTATTTTTGTTATTTTCTATTTGTCTGATGGAGCACAACATGGTGTCCTTGTAACACATTTGGGAAAGCAAATTCTTTCCTTCCTTGGTATGTTGAGTACAAGCACGGAAGAGGTGAGGACCATCAGAGAATCTCGATTTCCTGCACTATTCTGGTGCAGATTTGCCCAGGAAGCCCTAGTTCCCTGATAACTATCTTCTGCTATGATGAGATTGGCATTTTTTTCTTTCTTCCAGATTGTTGGAAGGATAACCTAGATGGTAATGGAGACTTGTAACAGACTGGGTGTTCTATAGAACCCATAAATCTCAGTAATGGAAGGAAGAAGAATTCTAATTGTGGGGCATGCTGAACCTCCGTTCCATCCTCATCTTACCCTGTGTGCCACCCACAGTGTTGGAACTTTGTGAACAACTCTTCTCTTTTTGAGCCTAGTGTTCTTCCATAGTAAAATGTTTTGGGTGGTTTCTTTAAAAGCCCTCCTACCCTCATGTTTAGCTTCTTTATGGCAAAGCAGTAAGCTAGTGGACAAGAACTCACAGGTTTTCACCAAATGCCAGCTGCTCATTAAGAAACAAAGCAAGTAGGTTTTAAGCTTCCTATCCCAATATTAATTCCCATAGCCTGCATGTGTCCTTGTGTTTGCTAACAGTATGAAGAATTTCATTTGTATTTCTGGGAATGGTCTATTCCTTAGAAAGGTGTGTCATTCCCTGTGGATTCTTCGTAATTCTTTTCTTTTGCTTCTTCAGTTTTGACTCAAAGAGGAAATAAGCTCCACTTCAGTATGTGTTCCCTGGAGTAGACACTCTCATTTCTTTTACCTTTGTTCCCTTATGGGCTTAGAGACCTGCTCTTGAAATGCTACAAAGATAAAGATGTCTTAATTTAGGCTAGTGAGATGGTTCTGCAGCTTGAGGCACTTGCTACCAAACCTGAAGCCCTGAGATCTATACTGAGAATTCATAGACTCTAGCGAGAGAACCAAGTCATGCAAGTTGCCTTATGACTTCCACATTTATGTTGTGGCCCAAATGAACATGCACATTAAATTTTAAAATTATCATTACTTAAATGAATGCACTTTGGAAAGGGGATATGCAAATTCTGAGCAAAGATTATTTTATTCTTTAAACATAAGTCAATGTCCTCACCTATAATGAAAACAGCACTATTCATAATCACATTTTCAGACACAGTTCTTTCTTTTATTCATTGTTTTCTTGCTTTTCTCCTTTTGCCCTTTCTGAGCCAGAACACTCTGAAAGATTCACTTGGAGACCATGGATCCTCAACTGCCCTCCCACTTACATTCTGGGGCATGAATGCAGGCAGGGTTTTGGCACTGACACCCTTGCTCGTTAAAATGCATCATTTCTACTTCACATGTGTCCTTGGGTTCACCTTTCCTTGAGCTGGCTGGGGATTTCTGGGAGAGAATGGGAACAGCAGGCAAGAGAAATGTCGCTTCTCTTCTCAGTGCAATGATTTCATCTCTGTAGCCTCCTCCTCTGTGATTCCCCTTGTTCATCTCCAGGGATAATTTGCTGCTAACAATATCTGAAGCAGTTCTCTATCACACTGAAACTCTGAGGCTTCTTTTTATTCCATTTCTAAGTGATTAGTTAATGCAACTGAAAGGATAAGCCATCCCGGAGTAAACAAATGCAAACATACTGCAACTGCCATCAATCATGCTTTCAACAAATATTTATTAGACGTAAAGTGTCTATAAAATATTCTAAGATGTTTCTTTGGATGAATTCAAGCCCACAGAGAAGTGAGTACCTACATTATAATGGGATTGGTGCTCATGCAGTTGCTTTATTTAATGTTGCTTTCACATAGACACCAGTCTGCCTAAAGCCAGGCAGACTCTCCAGAGCATTTTTTTGGAGGACACCACTCAGAATCCTCTGCCTTTGTCTCCCTAGGAATCCATGGCAGATACCTGTGACTTACAGTGAATCCACAGTCTCTACATTACACAGAAGACTTTAAGCAGCAGCTACCCTGCTAGCTTCATTGACTGCCTTCCTCTTGGCTGTGATTTGCTTTTGTCTTTGGGATGAAAGCATGCTCAAAGATAGTGGAAGTTTATAGTCCTCCAGTGTTCAGAACTGCATACAATCCCTCTGATGTGACACTGTAACTGACTTCTCTTTCTACTGATTAATTTTTCCTATTGTTTCTACATTGTACATTATTGTTAATGTATGATTTTTGCCCATGTGAGTGTGACACCCACCTACATATGGAGGTTAGAGGAGGATATCAAACATCCTATTCTTTCACTTTCTGCCTTATTCTCCTGAGATAAGGTTTCTAACTGAACATGGAGATCTCTAATTCATCTGGATTAGCTAGTCAGAAAGTTCCAGCAATTATTTTGTTACTACCCTACACAGTGTTAGAGTTTTCTGTCTGGTATGTGATGCAGTGTGGAGTGCTGTGGTTGGTATGGTATAGGATAATACTGTGTGTGTGGGGGGGGGTGTGTATGCACATATAAACTGAAGATCATAGTTCTTGAAGTCCTTTTACTCACTCATTAATTTTCCTACCCTGTCTCTATATTTTAAAATGGTACAGCATGCATGTTTTTTGAAAAATACCTCAGAATTATATCTACTGAGTTATTAGATACAATAAACAAACACGGCATAAAATCTTTTGGATAGAAAGCAGATCAGCCTTCTCCTATTTTGAGGTTATAGTAGTTTCAATCACTTAGAAACCCATGTGACTATGGGTTTCACGTTACTGCACAAGAGCCAGAACCTGTTTCTCATTTCATTTCTCAGACAAAGAAGCAAAAGAAGCATGACATTATTTCTTATGAGAATGATAATAAATAATATCTGCAGATGCCTACTATCTTTTTATAGTCTGTTTCAATTTACAAGATGTCTTCCAGTGTTATTTCATTGAGTTGTTTTAAAAGATTTATTTATTTTCATTTTGTGTTTGTTTTATCTATATGTATGTCTATATAAAATATGTATGCCTGGTGCCCCTGGAGACTAGACTTTCGAGGCATCAAATTCTCTGAAACTGGAGTTTTAAATGGTTATGAGCCTCCATGTAAGCGTTGGAACCTAAACCTAGATCCTCTACACGAGCATGATTAACCCCTGTTGATCATTCCAACCCCCTGATTGACTTTTCATGGGACAATTTATGGAATCATGTGGTTTTATTCCTCATTGATTACATTAGGAAATAGACCTGAAGAAATATTATTTAAAGTCAAGCTTACTCTTTTTAATATATTTTACATTTATAAAATCCTATCTTTCTTCAAAGTTTTGTTTATGGGTAACTTTATGATGAAAATTATAATTTATTCTCTCTTCCCATCCACCACCTACCCATTGCCACTCAACTTCCTATTGGAGCCTACTAGATAATCATACCAGCAATGGTTTTATTCAGTTAACTTCACATTAACATTTTATTGAGGGCTGCCTGCAGTGGGCTTTATGATTTATGATTTAGGACAGTCTGACATGCATCTGTGTAAGAAACCATTTACATCTTATAGTCTGTAAGTAGTAGGTGACAGAGTCAGCTTGCAAAGCTCAGAATTTCTACCTTCAGCCCCTAGGCTGAAGGAGAAGTGGCTGAAGGTGATCTACCTCAATAAGGTTCATGCATCAAGTAAATGCATGGCTGTATGGGAGGGGAAACATCTCTGTTAATGTATAGAGCCTAATCCCTTCCTATCTTATAATCATTTCTCCCACTTCAGTGCAACATATATTCAAAGAATTACTGAATGTAGTTTTATAGTTTGTGTGTGTGTATAAAAATTTAGAGAGTTATTAAAGAAGATGAAGTTTCTTTTCTATGAACCCAATGTTTATACTAAAAAGAAAGCCTTCATATTTCATCCTCTCCTTAAATTCTGCACCTGAGGCTCTATTTTTCCTCCAAGCCCTGTCCCTATCATCCTTCACTCTCCTGCTTTCAGACCTCCTAATGGTATGGGTCTTGAAGTAGACATTTCATGCCTTCCATCTAGGATCCTTTTTTTAAATCTCAGTCTAATTGGTTCACCCACCTTGCTGAGATGCTTAATTGGGCATGAGCATATTCTGCAGATCCTGTGTCGTGGTAGGTTCTTCCTTCCCCTCCAGGGGGGATTTGCTTGCTCTGTGGGCTCAGATAGAAAGATTTATTTTATGCAATGCTCAATTCACTGAACACTTACATGAAATTGTTCCTGGGCCAGCAGAGCACATAGGCAACATTTCTTCCTTGCTTCATTTCATTTTATCTTATTTGTTCTCAGGTGGCATGGTACATGGGAAGTCACCAGCACCTCAAATCATAAGCCCCAGGCTTTGATTATGTCATTCTAATCTTTTTCTTCCTCTCTTCTTGGGTTTATAACTTAAGGTACTTGACAGTCCATTTTCCATTCCATGAATTAGGCAAATTGAATTTGATGTCTTCTATGAATGGAATCAAAATGAAGCATTCAAAAGAAGGGTATACACTCTCCATGGCATAATCTGGTCTGCCACTTACTTTTTGTAAATATTATTTTATTATAATAAGCCAAACTTACTTGTTTACATATTACCTATGTCTGTTCCAGAGCACAAGAATGGAATTGAGCAGCTGTCCAAGATGCTCAATGAATTTAAAACCTGCTCCTTTCCAGGAAAAAAGTTCCCAAACTGCTTTCCTCCATAGTCAAATTGGATTGGCTCAAAATATTTTCTTAGCTTTTAATATGTGTTACAATTTATAATTAGGACTGGAACATAGCCCAGTGACAGGGTGTTTGCCTAGCCTTTGTAGAGTGTGTAGAGTCTCTCAAGATCTGTAATTTTACAATCCCAAATGTTAATGTCATTGGCTTTTCTGTCATCATCTTTTGTCCTACTCCTTCTCATCCCTGCTTCATCCTTGATGTTCCTTTCCACAAGGCAGACCTATTCTTACCTCAGGATCTTTGCACCCACTGTTCTTTCATTGGAGATGATTCTTTCACCACCAGATGGCTCCATGGGTTTTCTTTTATTTCCGTCAAATAGCTTAGCCACAATATAGACCTACCAAACACCCCTTTCCTTGTTTGTCTGAACATTTATATCTTCTTCATGTTGGTTTCTTTGATAAGTATCTGTTCTTATAATCATATAAGCTGTGTTAAAGTAAGTCTTTGTAAAAATCAATTTTATTTACTTCTTAATCTTAAGGGCTAGAATAATAGTAGACACTAAAACTATGGATGCATAATTCACTTTATTAGCTGCATGTGTAAGAACAGATCTTGGTGATATAGAATCTACTGACTAGATTTAAGAGTTATAAAATTCTAAAATCCTGTTATTGGTACAGTCCTGGCTGATGCAGCTTTATAATTGCTACAGAGTTGCATAAACCATTTTCTGAACACTTTTAGTCTTGATCAGTAGCCTATGGGATCCCAGTTGTTATCTCATCTAAAAGGACCAAAGGCATTTGGTGGCAACCTTGATGAGAGCGCAACCTCCAGGATTTACATAGGATAAGAAAAGAACTCATTCCCTCAAATTGTTCCCTTGTATAGGCACAGGCAGGCATGATCAACCACATGTGTGTTTCTACACATGCTCACTCACACACACACACACACACACACACACACACACACACACACTAAGTAAAAATGTATTTTTAAAAATAACAATATTTGTGGGGTAGGAAGAATGAATCAGGGCTAAAGTGTTTGCCATAAAATGTTTGAAGGCCTGGATTCAGATCTTCAGTGGACAATTATAAACAAAGTGTACAGGTTCAAATCTGTTATCTCAGTACTGAGTGGCCCGGTAGATCAGGTTGATCCCTAGAGCTTGCTACCCAACGATTTTACCTAGGTGAGTCAGCTACAAACTCAGTGAAAGGCACTGAATCAAAAGTAAGGAGAAGAATAACTAAAAAATATTCCAGGCAGCACCCTCTTCACTCCATACTTACAAGTACACACACAGGACTGTGTACACATGGCATATGCACTCATACAGAACATACCTTGTAGGCTGAAATTATCAACCATTAATAACAGTTTGATACTTACACACACACACAAACACACACACACACACAGAGAGAGAGACAGAGAGAGAGAGAGAGAGAGAGAGAGAGACTGAGTTCTGAAAGTAACAGTGTATTAACTAGGAAGCAAGTGTTTCCCAGACCTGCTTTGGGAAGGCTACAGTCTCATTAGGGACCCAGGGACAAGAAATTAAAATACCCATCCCACAGAAGTCATGTAACGTTTTTGTAGATATCTACTTTTGCTTCTTGTCTTTTATATGTGCTCACATCCTCTTCTCCTTTCATATAATAATCCATCCATTCTCAATTTCTTTCATTTTTGCAAAAGCAAGTTATGCTTTTTGAAATCCCTTCCTCCATCTTTGTCTGGTCAAAAACCATTTCCTTCAAACTTCAATTTGCACAGAATTCTTGGACCCCTTCTTTCCTACTCTCCATATCAATAGACTATTCTAGGGTCACTTTCCTTTGTTTTACTAAAACTGTGTCTAGAAAAACAGAACACAGTTTGTAAACTTTACTCAGCAACCAGACACTCCTCTCTCCTCACTCCATAGGACCAAGAGTGTTGTCCATGGTGCTCTCCAGGCATCCCAGGCATAAAGGTAGTTGCTGTTTTCTTTCACTCCATTTCTTTCTGGATTTGTATTTTATTGGTTATAATTATTTAATCATATACGTGTGTGTGTGTGTGTGTGCGCGCACATGCACGCATGCACATAAATGTGTGTGTATAAAGAATGCTGATGCTCATGGAGACCATAGGCATCGAGATCCCCTAGAGCTGCAATTACAGGTCATTGTAAGCTGCTAATAAGTACAAGAACCAAATTCTGGTACTTTGAAAGGGCAGTAAGCTCTCTCAACAGCTGAACACTCTTCCAGTTTCATATTCAAGCTTTTAAAATAGACCTGAGACAGAGTTTGGATTCCATATGCCATTACTCATGACAAGTCTTGCACATACTTCCTGAAAGATTAACCTGGGACTAGAAGTGGGATTCTCTCACATTTTCTTCAAAAGGAGCAGTTATAGTGGTCTCTAGATATATACCCAGTGACTTTCCCAATGACTGTGAATTTTGTTAAAGAATCAATTAATCGTGACTTTATTGTTGTTCACTGTGGGTGGCATTACTCCTCTATCTCTTTCTGTATACGTTTTGTTGTTGTTGTTGATTATATGTTCTTTCCCTATTTACATTAGTAGTGTATCTTAGTCAGGGTTTCCATTCCTGCACAAACATCATGACCAAGAAGCAGGTTGGGGTGGAAAGGGTTTATTCAGCTTAAACTTCCACACTGTTGATCATTACTAAAGGGAGTCTAGACAGGAACTCAAGCAGGTCAGGATGTAGGAGCTGATGCAGAGGCCGTGGAGAGATGTTAGTTACTGGCTTGCTTCCCCTGCCTTGCTCAGCTTGCTTTTTTGTAGAACCCAAGACTACCAGCCCAGGGATGGCACCACCCACAATGGACACTCTCCTCTTGATCACTAACTGAGAAAATGCCTTACAGCTGGATCTCATGGAGGCGTTTCCTAACCTGAAGCTCCTTCTTCTGAAATAACTCCAGCTTGTGTCAAGTTGACACACAAAACCAGCCAGTACAAAGTGAG
Organism: Tokudaia tokunoshimensis; assembly: GCA_036184795.1. NCBI lineage: Eukaryota > Metazoa > Chordata > Mammalia > Rodentia > Muridae > Tokudaia > Tokudaia tokunoshimensis. The sequence goes on along the minus strand of BTHU01000005.1, from coordinate 53,941,817 downwards.
ACTAAGGGGCCAGTGTATTTCCATTAGCAGCTAGCTACAACAAACTAGCAAAGTGATCCTTAGCAAGTTAACTTAATCTTGTGTATAGATAAATACTAGTATAGGAAAATTCATATGAAAATGCAACCTCCAAAATAAGTTTTAAATGAATATGCTCAAAGACAATATGTGGCTGGATTCTGAAATTCATGTTCATATGCAATGTATATTTATTGTATATCTAATTTTTGAGCTTCTGAAGAAAGTTACTTTTGACAGACATATTTGGTGACTCATCTTAGCTCATATTAATCATGAATAGTTAAGTTGTAGGTTTATCACAATTTAGTGACATAAACGATATTATCTCACTGTGTGTTATCAAATTGGGTGGTTGTCTCACAAAGTTTCAGTTATCGTCTAGCAAGCTCCATCACATGGCTCAGCCCACGGAAATTTCACAGTGTGGTAGTAAGTAGAGAAGAAATGAAGGAGAAGATATCCTGGGATTTTATAACTTCCATGAAGCAGTATTCCATCACTTGATATTCATTAGAAGGGGCAATGTTTCTGAGTCCAGGTCTCACTGGGATTACAATGCAAATTACTCCCTTACTTCTTGGTGGGCTTTCTACACTCCTCCCTAGACCTGCCTTGTTCCCTTGCAATATCCTGTCTCCTCATTTCACCAACTCCTATATTCCTCACTTTCTACTTTGGTGCTCCTGTATTAAATTTGAACTTTAATAATCACTGACTCTGTTGCTCTCCTCTTATCCTCTTATCCTCTTGGATAATATTTTGAGCTGTAGTCAATACCACATTCAAACATCCAAACTAGAGTATTCACATGACTTCCTCTCATAACTGTTCCTCAAAGCCATGAGATACTCATATCCTTCCTTATCCTGTGTAACTTAATTTACAACAATCTAGAAATGCTCTGCTTTCCTGGATGGACTGTAGCTTCCACAGGACAGGCACTATGTTATCATTATAGGTGCCCTTTTGAAACTTATTGATTGACTTACACATGTTTATGATATCTTATATTGCCTTGAAATTTGAACTGTTTTTTAGAATCATAGAAAATACTTCTTTCTGCTGCTGTGGAGCATAGATGCTAGGGTTCACAGATGAATTCTGATGTCAAAGCTATTTTCTGAACTCAAGTTTCTGTGAGTCAAGGGTCAGATAACACCACCACATTACTAAAGCTTATCCTAGCATGATTCTAATGATTTTCTCTTTTCTGTTACCCTATGGTTCTGTCTTCATCTATCTAATTTATCTCTTCCATTCTCTAAAAGGAGATGGGGGAGAAAGAAAACTTTCAATAAATATTGGTTCTAATCATTTATCTGGACTCAACTTACTTCCCTTCTGACTATTGTATTTATCTCAAGGGATCCAGCATATGTAAATAAGGCAGGTCAGTGAAATGGTCACTCCACGGAAGCAGCATTATTAGTAGAAATGAAGGATGCTATTAGAACAAAAGCAACCTGAGCTAAATTCTACTGTCTCTGCTTTTTTGTCTTAATTTGCATCTTTCCTGTTAACTACCTGTAGTTAACTATCTGTAGTGATTACATATTTGTGCCTACAAAGTTTTAAGGAGATAAAGTAATAATACAATGTTTCACATTAGATTAATGTGCTGTGGTTTCCAGTCATTGTCCCACGTCTTTCATAGAATTCTCACAACAACAGTCAAAAATCAATACTGTTCGTTGGCTTTTGCAGATATACAGTGATGTACAGAGGAAACACATGTTTTTTCCAGTGTTGTAGCCCTGAATTTGTAGCAGGCTTAACAATATTTGCAGCCATAATTAGGTGAACTCCCATATTAAAATGAGCATGGTATTAAAATGAATTTTGGGACCAACATTTACTTTGTGAGAAGTCTTGAGTCTCAGGTAGTTTTATGCCAGGTCCTGTCTTTTGTTTGTTTCTCTACTGGATTCCCTTGTTATCTGTCTTCCTACTTCCCTTACATACTTTCACCCATCTACTACTTCATTCCTCCTTTTAGACATACTAAAATTTTCCATGTAGAACATCACTGAGCTAATTTGAGTATAAATTTGGAATTAACTGAGAAGTTTTCTATCTGTGTAATACATTTACAGTCTAGGGAGAGTGATGGGCAAGCAAGTAGATTATTGGGGATCTTGTTTCTACAAAAGGAATCAGAAATGAATAATAATCCAGTCTTACAGAGCTGGTATGATAATTAGAAAAGAATGGGGTATTTACTCTTGTGGACTAGAATGGGTGAAAATCATCATCTCAATCATCATTTATCATTTGTATCTCTTGATTATTCTTTCATTTAATTCAGTTTTTCCATTAAAAACTTAGTAAAAATAAAATGACCCCTGACTTTTGTATTCTTGATGCATAGCAAGAAACTCAAGGGCCTGACTGTGGCTCTGATTAAGTATCCCAAGGACCATAGTAATTCTCAATAAATACTTGTGGATTGCATGGAGTTGAAAATTCTAAATCAAATAGAAGAAGAAGTTATAGAACTGAGGACACAGTTATCATCCCAGTACTTGAGAGGTGGAGCCAGGAATATCTTGAGCTCAAAACCAGCCAGAGTTATAAGGTGAACTCCAGCCTAGTCTGACTACATAGTGAGATATATTCTGAAATAATAATAATAATATAATAAAATTTAAAACTAAGTACAGGCAGTCTCTCCTCTAGAAGAGGTGACTAAATGCTATGGATGGGTGGTTTTTAACTGGCGGCTATAGATGTAAGCTGAAGAATGTTGCTCATCTGTCTTGCGCAGGGAGTTTGCCCGTTGGAAGGTGAGGAACACAGCCATAGAAAGGAGAGACCTGGTCCGTCATCCAGTGCCCCTCATGCCGGAGTTTCAAAGGAGCATCCGTCTGCTTGGCAGGAGACCTACCACTCAGCAGTTCATTGATACCATCATCAAAAAGTACGGCACCCACCTGCTCATCTCTGCTACATTGGGAGGTAGGTCAGCAGCTACTGGGCCATGATTCCATCATTTTCATTTCCAGGATGACAGGAAAATGGGATGCACTGAGAGCCAAGACATATTAGTTTCAGTTCTATTATATATCTCCCTAAAGCATGCATTTCCATAGATGCCAACTGTCTTGGCTGCTGAGATCATGTCAGAAGAGATGATCCACATCTACATAAAGTCTAATTTTGGAATATTAACTCATAGAAACATGAATTATTGGAATGAAACTTTTTTGAAATATTTTTAAGAATGCTTCATGTTATCGTTACCATCATTCTTCTGCAATGGGAACTAATTTTGGGAAAATGAAATGTCAGGTGAATTTAGGGAAATTCTTTCGTTTAAATCAACATTAACGGGTGATATTTGAGGTTAGCTTTATGTAAGTGGACTATTGTATGCATATTATATGAGCTTGGAAGAGGTTAACTGGAAAGTAGGCCAATTGCTTTGCTCTACTCAGCCTTACCCATATTCCCTTCTAGGGCAATCCATCTGTGAGAGAATGAGTAAAGGGAGTAGGTAGAAACCAATGAAAAGGCCACAGGAACAATGGGAACTGGTGTAAACTGGGGCATTTAAGTTATGGTGTCCTGCCTGAATGCATCATTTGACATCCCTTAAGCACTAAGGTTTTTTTTTTTCTTCAATAACGAAATGCACTGTTCTTTCTAAAAGTCTTTGGTATTTCAACACCTGTATAGAGCTGATGAAATGCACTTGGTTATAGACCAAGCTAGGGAAAATAAATCAATCTGTTTGACAGATTGAAGTGTTATTACAACACGGCTCTTTCCTTTGGAACACTCAGTACTTATTTCATAGAAGGAGTGGCTCGTTAATTCAATAGGGGGTGTCATGATAAAGGAAACAGGCAGTGATTGTCAGGCTGAATATACACTATTTGTGAGCATGGACATGTTTGTGTATGTGAGCATATGTGCAAATGCACATACATGAAAGCATGTGGCATTATTAGTAAAAAAAAAAACATACTCATTTGCAAAAAGAAAATGAGGTGATTTCTACAGAACATGGCAACCACTTATACCCTTTCCTTTAAATGACTCCCAGTTTCCTTTTCAGAGGGAAAACAGTTGATGCACAACTCTTCCATAAAAGCTGTGCTTTGGTCTCAGTTCCTTGAAATTCCAAGTAACACAAGACTTTTTTTTTCTCTATGAAATATATTTTTAATTTCTCTGAGACAAGGTGGTAAATTATTCACAGAGCCTTGTTCCTCTCCTGCTTTTACAACACAATACTTTAAAATATGCAAAGCACTGAATTGAAATCTGATGTTGGACAACAGTCTCTGAATGTTCACTCAGGCCTCACTGAAGCGGGGTAGAACAGCTAAGAGGAAGAGGTTTACGATGGATCAAATACTATATGTTAGAAACCATGTGATGCCTTTCACATATCATTACTTCACTTATTCACTCATTCATTCATGTCTGAAAAAAATATTTCTTAAGGGCTTCCTACTCCACCAGGAGGGGCAGGGTTAAAGAATTCTAAGGAGAAGAATAAGATCTAGAATGAGCCTAGTTGCTTTCTAGTTCTGCCAGACACTTTTCATCATCTTAGAAGTTACTTCTGCAAATACCTAGTTCTTAGGGGCCCTGCTTTCCTCTTTTGTACCAAGTCGTAATAGTAGCTTTCTTTTAATACATATTGTAAGCATTTAAAAAAAAAAGATGTATTAAAACTCCTTAGCAAACACTGACATGTGGCTAAAGGGAAGAAAATGCTGAGCACACTGTCACTAACAAATCTTGCTATTGTCACTACCATCACTGTTATTATTTAATGAAGCTAAAGAACTCAGGGAATCCATGATTGAAGCCATATCCTATCACTCAATAAAAGAGTGGGAGGTATTCAGAAACTCACCTTCCTGCCAGGATATCAGTTTCCCAATCTCTACAGGAAGAAGTGTAGAAAATATTTATTATAGGTTTTTTTTTCTCCCTAGGAACATTCTATTCACAGCAAAGAAATGCTTTGATAAACCTTTTGAGGTGTCAAGTAAGTTCCTAAAGGCATAATTAAATAACAACAGAAGAGCCTTGAACTGTCTGGTACAGGACAAGAAGTGCATTTGCTCAGCTCTTTAGGGAAATGAAAGACGAATGTTAGGGAGTGGGAAGCACACAATCAAGCTAGGGAAGGGACCAGCAACTTAGACGTTTCCACTGACTTTTTAACTTTGTATGAAAACTGTTAAATTCACAAAACCTCTTGATAAAACAAATGATATGATGGAAAGTAATTTAGGGAGTAATTCTGTGTCAGGAATTACATGTAATAATTTTCTCTAGTCCCTTTGAAAGTGTGCTTTTGGGTTAAAGGAAACATTTTATAGACTAGATATATGTGAGATATGCCTGATTAAGCTGGCTTTCATGTTTGGATTATGTGCCTACCTGTTTAAAGGGCATACATACATTCCTCCCAAACTTGGCTATGAGTGATTGTTCCTGTGTATGGATATGTGCACAGTCTCACATATATACATATATGCATATATGCTTATATGAAAGCTTTTGCATATATAGAAATGTATGCACTACATTCATACTTTATTATATGTAAGGATGAGTGCTCATGCTCCTCCCTTATTCGTTTGCGTGTTCTTGTGAGGGAACTTGGTATTCCCCACACTGCGCATCAGAAAACATTATTTTGGCTGGAGTGATGGCTGATAGCAAAATCATAATGTGTCTAAAAAAAGGATGAGGAATATTACAGCATCCCTAAATTTCATTACCTCAGTACCTCCCACAAAGCAGTATTTTCCATTGACTCAAAAAGTAAAATAGCCAGCCCCCAGCTCTCTCCATCTTGTGTGCTGGAGTTAGAGGCTTGCTTTGTTCCTCTGAGGATAAGTGCTTCAGGGAGTAAGACAAGATGCTGGACAAACTAGAAGGCTGGGGAAAGGCCTGTGTGGGGTGAAGAGGCAATTTGCAGAAATGCCCAAGTGGGAATGCTGCTCCAAACAGCACATTCTCTTAATATACATGAAATTAAGTCTTAATAATGTAGGAAGAAGTCCATTAACTCCTCTTGATCTAAGGCTTGCTTCTGCCAGCTCTCAGTCCAGAGGGAAAAGGCTTGTTTCACCTTCTGTTCCATAGGCCCCTAGGAGAGCCGAAGCTGACATGTGGAATATTTATTTCCACTGCCACATTGTCTTAACTCCTAACATTCATTTACTATAGACTTCTCTACCCATCTATTGATGCATTCATTTATCCAATCATCTGCCACACATTCATCTTCTGCCCATCCATTTATCTGTCAAATGATAAGTGAACATCTGCTCTTTGTTGGACCCTATGAGAAGCATTGAGAACATTAGAAAGATGAATTGGGTGATTCACATTTACTCTCTCCACCACCCACTGTCCCTGACTCTCAAAGTGCATTTGGATGTAAAGTCATCTCTAAGCTAGAACTTTTCAGGCTCAAAAGAATAGTATCATTTCCCACTGTCCAATGGGGAACAGGGGATTTATGAGAAAATGCAAACTTATATCCTGTTCAGATTTCAGTCAAGGTATATGGCACCTCATGATGTACTTGGATAACCTTTATCTGGGATATTTCAATCTAGTTGCTCAGGTAGATAGGTCAATAAATAAGTACTGTGAGTTGATAAGCTTCTATATTTGTTTCTTCATGTATAATCTTATCATTGTTTACTAAGTACACAATTCATGCTGGAATGTGCTAAGTAGGAATAATTTTACAAGCTCCCTGACCTCACAATACTTTTAGAGCACTCTGCTCTAGAGCAAGGGACAAGCAGTTAGCTCAGGAATCCCTGAAGAACAAAGAATAGAGTAACTAGTGTGTTGCAGAATTGAAGGAAATTGTGGGCATACTTGGAAAGCATTATCACCCAGATAAAGTGAGGAATGGGAGGCAGAGAGACAAATTCCAAGGAATGATCTTATTAGACAAAGAGGAATGAGTAAATGTTATCCAGGACAGAAAAGCAGAGTGAGGTACAGTGGGTTCGATTTACAGAGTAGAGCAGTCAACAGAGAGAGAGAAGGTGGCATTAGGCAGAACAAAGTTATTGGCAGTCATATAAAGAGGTGTTTATTTTGTAAAGCAGTGATATTTAATATAGAAGTAAAGTGGAGCATGCATTATTTGATGAACTTATGCATAACTAGACAGACTAGGTTCTCAGGACTTGTGGTCCATGTTATCTATAGGTCTATAGACACACTGGTCTGCCTTTCTGTCTGCATGTCACTCTGCCCTGGTGATTCATTTGGAAGATGAAAATGATCTTAAGCTGCTTTTATCTACAGCCCTCTCTGGATAATAGAAACAGTATGTAATCCCACGTGTAAGCACTGTAACCAATTTTAAATTCTCTCTAGGTATTAAGTAGTTTATATCTGGCTAGTCCAGTTGCCAGGTCTGTGACTTTAACCACTACTAAACAACTAATTCATCCAATATCTCATAATTTCTCTCTCTTTGTCATCCTTCTCTCTTCTTACTCTCTCCTCTCCCTTTCCTTCCTCCCTCATTTCTTTTTGCACTTCCTTTCTTTCTTTTCTATAATTCAAAAACAAACATAAAAATACACACACATGCACACACAGACACACACAGACACACAGACACACACACACACACACAGAGACAAACAAAACTGCTTTTAGGGAAATAATGGCTGGGTTTAAACTCAGGACTTTGAATGTGCTAAGCACATACTTTACCACTGAGCTACAGCCCAACCCTATCCTAATTAACTTTTCAAGGGTCACTTCTTTTTTTTTTCTAAGTTTTTTTATTTACATTCCAAATGATTTCCCCTTTCCCATTTCCTCCCTCCCCAAAAGTCCCATAATCCCCCTTCCCTCCCTCTTTTCCCCATTCAACCCCTCTTGCTTCTCTGTCCTGGCATTCCCCTACATACAGTCTTTCCAGGACCAGGGGTCTCTCCTTCCATCTTCTTGGAAATCTATTGATATGCGAATTGTGTCTAGGGTAGTTCCAGATTCTGGGTTAATATCCCCTTATCAGTGACTGCATACCATGTGTGTTCTTTTGTGATTGGGTTACCTCACTAAAGATGATATTTTCCAGTTCTGACCATTTGCCTAAGAATTTCATGAATTCATTGTTTTTAATTGCAGAATAGTATTCTATTGTGTAAATATACCACATCTTCTGAATCCATTCCTCCGTTGAGGGACATCTGGGTTCTTTCCAGCTTCTGGCTATTATAAATAAGGCTGCTATGAACATAGTGGAGCATGTGTCCTTATTGCATGCAGGTAAATCCTCTGGGTATATGCCCAGGAGTGGTATAGCCGGATCCTCCGGAAGTGTCATGCCCAGTTTTCTGAGGAACCGCCAGACTGCTTTCCAGAGTGGTTGTACCAGCTTGCAATCCCACCAGCAGTGGAGTAGTGTTCCTCTTTCTCCACATCCTCTCCAACAACTGCTGTCTCTTGTCACTTCTGAGGACTACATTTTATAAAGGAAACAGAAAAGGGATGGAAATCAATTTAATAATACATTTGACTTAATTTAGCATATTTAAAATACCATCATGTCAACAAGGTAGTAAAACGCCTACTGCCAATGAGAAGTGTTACAGTTTTGTTTTGTTTTGTTTTGTTTTGTTTTTGAGACAGAGTTTCTCTGTATAGCCCTTGCTGTCCTGGAACTCACTCTGTAGACCAGGCAGGCCTTGAACTCAGAAATCGACCTGCCTCTGCCTCTGCCTCCCATGTGCTTGGTTTAAAGGCATGTACCACCACTTCCCAGCCTGAGAAGTGCTATGTTTTTATGCTAAATATTCTTCTGTAGTTCCATAGCATAGTTCAGTTTCCTGTTCTTTTGTCATTGTGACACCTGCCAAAGTACACAAACAGGGATATGCCCAGCACGGACATGGACACAGGACCTGAGCTTAATGTTCAACCTGGGGAAAAGTCAAAGCAAATGATGACTTCTCTTAGGTTGATGGTATGGCTTTAAAGGCATCCCTACATAATTCTTAGGGATGTACTTGCGTATGCCAGACACAGGGCTGGCAAATGGAACTGGCATTAGAAAAGTCCTAGAAAAGCCAGGTGGTGGTGGCACAGGCCTTTAATCCCAGCACTTGGGAGGCAGAGGCAGGAGGATTTCTGAGTTCGAGGCCAGCCTGGTCTACAGAGTGAGTTCCAGGACAGCCAGGGTTACACAGAGAAACCCTGTCTTGAAAAAAAACCAAAAAAAAAAAATGTCCTAGAAAGCTGGTTAAGATTTCAAATGTCAAACATTCAGGAGATGGAGAGGGCACACTTATCCTGAGAGTAAATTGCCTGTCCTTTCTTCAACTAAAAGAGTCATCAGTTTTCTAAAAGCTTTCCAGATGTCCTACATATCAGGTTTTATGCCTCAGAATGTATTGTGAGTTTTTGATCTCTAAATACTTTATTTTATTTATTATATGTAATGGTAACTACTATATATGGGATATCTGAAAGTATCAAATAATTATAACTCTAATAATACAATGCTTGCTGAATGCCATGTAGCATCAAGTATTTCCTGCAATGGATTTAACGTCATGACAACCCTAGGAAGTAGATGCAGCTTGTATCACTATTTTGTACATGAAGAATCTGAACTGATGAAAACTAGTTCCAACCAAGGCAGGCTCATTCTAGGGTCTCAGTCTTTAATGACAACCAATAACCAACAAACTTACTCTCTCGTGATTATATTTATTTATTTTAAAAACTCTATAATTTTTGAATATGAAGGAAATATGACTATATGTACTCTGATCTGTCCTCTTCATCAGTCCTATGTTCTCTCCTACCTTTATGTCTTTGCTTAGTTTGCATTTTTTTCTAATTTGTCTCTTTGGTTGGTTGTTTTGTCTCTTTGGTTGATTGTTGGCTTGTGTCTTTGGTTGATTGGTTGGTTTGTCTCTTTGGTTGGTTGGTTGGTTGGTTGGTTGGTTGATTGGTTGGTTGGTTTGTCTTACTATGTGGCCCAGACTAGCCTGGAGCTCACGATGTAGTTCTGCTGCCTTCAGACTAAGACTAATTTATTACTGCCTGCTGAGTGCTGTGATTAAAAGTGTGTCCCACCACTCCTGGGTCACCTTTCTGTTTATCTTTCTTTCTGCTTTTCTGTCTTCTTTTCCCAATCTCCCATTCTCCTTTCCTTCTTTCCCTCTCCCCCCGCCACCCCCCACCATACTTCTCGTGTTCCTTCTCTCATCTTTCCTTTGTGGTGGCTGGAATTGAATTCACTCAGGTCTTGCTTTGTACATTATTAGAACATTACTAGCATTGAGATTACGGCAGAGTCAAATGCTACTTGATTGTTAAGTGTTAAAATGAAATAATGAGAGTTCTTGCATCTTAACTAATTCATTCTTGCTGATAATCCAAAGGGATTTGTTATTGTTGTTTTGTTGATGGGTTTTGTTGTCCTTTTTTATTTTTCCCACATTGCTAATACTGCTAATGTTTAAAGTGAGAGACATATTTAAGAAGGAAAATTAAGAAATGTGGTCATGCTGTGTCAGTGAAGAATGAAGGTAGGAGTGTGGTAGCCATGTCTATTTGCTGGCCCTTTCTAGAATTTTTCACAAACTAACATTGAAATAGATTATTACATATATTACAGCTTAGTAGTATTAGAAATCTACATATGGATTTCTAGGAAAGCTCATGGAAGAAAGTACATAAATTCATATTATTGTATTTATATCTGTAAGATATATTTCATCCATATCTTAATTCCACTGCCCAATTATCAACATCTAAAAAGTCTCTCTTTTTTTCTCTCTTTCTCCATAATCCACTTGAGTATACAATTGTGTACTCACACCCCCCTTTCCTGAATCTGTCTATCAGTACTCTTTATATCCATTACCTATCATTTATCTGTCTAAAGATGAGTACTGTGAGAAGAAATAAAGGATAGATGTGAAGAAGTGATAAGAAAACAGTAGAGAAAAGTAAAAGGAAGAATTAAATTGTGTTGAGGAAGCAGAAGAAATAGAACGAGGAAAAATATCTATTCCAAATCTATTATACACTTTCTTAGATAGAGGTCTTCACTGGGTAAGACAGTGTCTTTGAGATATATGCACTGGTTTATTTGGAGATGGCCTTTGAACTCTGAACATTATTTGATGGCCATTGCTTTAATGGGATCTATAACAACCTCTGGATTCAATCTTCCCCACTGTGCCCTTGATTTCATAGGTACAGGGATATTCGGACAGGTTGGTTGGAGTAAAAGTCTGTTTTCAGCATCCCAGATCTGGAACCCCTCCTCCCACTGAAATTGGAGTAACTTTTCTCATCTTTTGTCCTTTTCTATGTAGGAGAGGAGGCTTTGACAATGTACATGGACAAAAGTCGCCTCGACCGGAAGTCAGGGAATGCTACCCAAAGTGTTGAAGCTTTGCACCAGCTTGCATCATCCTACTTTGTCGACCGTGATGGCACCATGAGAAGGCTCCATGAGATCCAGATTTCAACTGGAGCAATCAAGGTACAACCTTAAGGTGTATTTAGATTCTCAGGTCAGCAAAACCATGATAGAGACCATCTGAAAGCAGATGATCAACATTCTTAGCTTCATACCAGTGTACCCCATTCTCCCACCACCCACTACTCAGATCTTATCAAATAATCTCTCATAAAATGAGTATCTTCATAAGGGTGGCCTTATCTACTGAGTTATTTATATATTATGCTATGGCCATTGCAGAATTAACTATAGTGCTATCAGTCTATGTTAATATAGATGATTTTATGAACAACTGTCCACTTACAAATGAACATTCAGGTATACTGCTCACTGAAGCATGTTCATGTGCACCAACATGGCCCACAGAACCTTTAGAGATGCTGGAAATATCTCTATCTTTACTGGCCAGGAAGTAGGTTTAGTCACATGTGATTTTTGAACACTTGACTATGTCTACAAAGGAAGTACCTTTGTAACATGATTCAATTTTAACTAATTCAAAGTCAAGGAGACACATTGGCTATATTAGCTCTGAATTCTCAAGTTAGTGGCTTTAAAGTACGGGAAATTTAAGATTCCATTTCCAGTAGAGTGAGTTTCAAGATGACCTCTACAAAGAAAGTGTTGGAGGACATTCTTGAAATAATGAATTAATTCATCAGATGGGTATTTTTCCCTGCCCTAAATTTTCTTAAACTAGATTATGCCTACATTTTCCATCTGAGTCTTTGCTATAACTTCTGAGTAAAATGTAGATCTTGTCTCATATTAAAAATCTCTAAGACATCACTAGGGAAACGAGACAGAGGGGAAGGTCAAGTTAGACTCAGGCAGCTTGAATCAGAAATTGGTCATTAGTAGAGAAACCTTTGAGCACAAGAGATCTAACTGGGGAGGGAGGTAGTAAGGAGAGGAATGAATCAGTTCGACAAAGGAGCAGCTTATCCAAGAAGAATCTCTTATATTGGGGCGGATTATGTTATTAAGGAATTTGGCACTAGAGACAGATCTTTATGAAGTCATCAGAGTTAGAAATCTGTGAAGGCCTGGTTTTCATTATTACCAAATAGTTCTCTACCCCCAGATGGGGTGTAGAATTGAGATATTGAAGCCCTGTCAAAGATAATCCTCTTCTGTGCATCCTGGAATGTGCAGCCTGACTCTTTAGGAGGGATTTCTCAAACAAATTGTACAGAGGTCTCTCAATGAGCCATTTTTTCACACTAACACTGGCTTCTATGCACAACTTGGCTCTGGGAGGTTTGTATTTTTTTCCCCTTGGCTTGAAGCTGTCTCAGGACTCACAACACTAGAACTTGCCTCACTCCTAGATTTGGAGCAAGCCAGAGTATGACCCAGGTAGGGTAACTATAGTAAAACAAGTTAGAAGTCTTAAGTCTTATTCAATATGAAGTATGCTATTATTCATCACAAAATAAGGAATTATTTGAAAGAAAGAAAGAAAGAAAGAAAGAAAGAAAGAAAGAAAGAAAGAAAGAAAGAAAGAAAGAAAGAAATAAATAAATATTGGTCAACTAGTAAAGGTGATTACTGCATAAATCTGGCCACCTGATTTCCATCCCCTCCTTTCCAAATAAAGTTTGAAGGAGAGAATAAACTCCTGAAAGTTGCCCACGCTCACTATATACATTCTGTGAGATGCATGCTCCCAATTATACAATATGAACATGTTTAGAGGTGCATATGCACATGGACAATGATGGTGATGATGATGATAATGATATATTGATAATAATAAATTGAAAACTATAGTCACTTAGTTTCTCTATGTAAGAGCATTGCCACCTTTACAGACAAGTGAAGATAGAGACAGAGGAAGAACAAAATACCAGCCTACAAGAAGGAGATGCTATATGTTGGCTTTCCCAGAAGTTGACTATCCCTTCAATGGAAGCTGTACATTTATAGTTGAACATACACATAATGGCGAGTAAGGGGAAGGGGCCTTTACATAGGAAACCATTTTAATACCATGATTATTTTCATTCCATGTAGAAATTCCCTTTTGTCGCCACCTTGAATCTTGGAAGACAATGTCACAAATACACTATAGAATCCAAATCTATTTATTTTAATCCTGCTGTGGTACTGATTGTAGTTATTGCTGAACTTTCTTTTGACAAATGGAGATGATTGTATTGTTTTTGACTGATAATAGCACCTATGGACTCATTGCCATTTATAGAGGTGTTTAGTAATAAACTGGCCATTTCTGAAGACTCCATGTGCCAGGCACTTAAAGTCTTCACATGTATTCCACAGCCTCCCTGAAAGACATTGATAGCTTATTGGAATTAAGTGGCTTCCTTATGTCACACAGCAACTTAATTATAGTGGCTTTTTTTCTGATTCTGAAGCCTAGGCTTTAGAATTGCATCTTTGTACTTCAATGTTTTCATTCACACAAAACCTTGCATGACTCTGTGAAGGGAGAAGTGGTGGTGGAAAGTGAACTATATGAATTCAGTATGTATATTCGGTTGTCCTTGCTGTCCTGTCTGCTTATCCAGAGCCACACACATTTCCAGGTATAATTCTGGAGCCATCTCACGTGTAGAATTACTCTTCAAGGTATTCTATAAACAAACCAGCATGCCTAACGTACACTTCTCTCACTTAATGTCCACTTTAGGTCACAGAGACACGCACTGGGCCTCTGGGCTGTAACAGCTATGACAATCTGGACTCTGTGAGTTCTGTCCTTCTGCAAAGCACGGAGAGCAAACTGCATCTTCAAGGTAGGAAACTGATGCAAAATGGGTCAGCAATAGAGGTTCGTAGGGGATAATAATTGTTCCAGAGAGGACCAGTAAAAGTGAGGCACATGGAGAATAGGGAAGAGGGAAAAAACAGAAAAAATAAAATAAAATTTAGAAATATTGAAATCAGGCAGCTGTGAGATCATCCATAAGAATTTTACCATATACAGAGCATTAAACTCATGGTTATTAATTAGTTTTCAGAAAAAAAAGCATGAAAATGTGAGCTCTATCTGATTACTTTGATAAAAATGTCATCTCATTTATAGATGCCTGATGTCTCAGACACACTATATATTAAAGTTTCATATCTTATCACCTTATTGATTTAATTTCTAGTGTGTTTTGGAAAGTGATGTTTAAATCTCAAACAAACAAATAATATTCTCTGTAATTTCTTCCTTATTTTGGCTCATTATTTTTAAGGAAAAGGTGCACGTACATTTTGTAGAGTTAAGAATTAGCAGTGCTCTCAGTGCTGGCTGGTATATAAAGATACATGTAGACATGACCTTTAATACCATAACCATTATGGGGATTAGATTTTTGGTTTTTGTAAATGTTTCTGTTCACTCGGCTTTGTCAAATTTAAATGAGTAAATTTACACTTTTTGATTTATATCACAGAGAAGAAAGGAGGTTTTATATATATATAAAAGCTGATGTTATAATAAACAATATGTTTTATTTACCTTTTTGAGATTATAGTACAATTACATTATTACTCTTTTCCTTTCCTTTATATATTTTTTAAACCATAAAATTACCTCAATTTCTATATGTGAAATGTAAGTGAATTATCTCACATCTGTAAATGATAATATTAGGCCACTTGTAAAATATTATTTATAAAGAATTTTCTAGAATGAGAGAAAGTTATCTGGCATTAATTAAACAGTGGAAGTTTTCTTATTCAATGTGACTGGTCTTAACAATGTAAAAGAAGAAAATTAATCCTGTGAGAAAATGCTGAAATGTCAAAAGAGGTTACTTTGGGAGAGTGAAGTTATATACTATTTTAAGCTTCTGGTTGCCTTTTCAACTTTCCTACAATGATCACATATTAATTTTACACCCAGAAAAAGAATGGTATGCTTTAACTTTGAGAAGACAAAATCATGACCTTCCCAAAAAGTATATGCTAAAAGTGATTCTGAATGTCTGTGGGAAGAACTTGGGGTGAGACTGTCAGGCACAGGACTTAGGAGAGCCTAACAAGACTTCTGTGTTCTAGTTCCTTGACAGTTCTGTGATTCATGAACTTGTTACAGACCAAAACTGGAAAACAGTGTAAGCAGAGCTTAAGAGTTTCACTCGAGATCCTAAATTAATATCTCCTGGAGAAACTCAGGCCAATATAATGGTTTCATATTTCAACACATACATACACACACACACACATACACACACACACTGCTAACATCTCAGATACTTAGAAACAAACTAAATCACTCCTTTTTAGTAGATAGATGGGATGAATTAGTTTTTTTTTTTAAAAAGGAAAATTGCATGGCCCATATCCCTTCGATATACTAGAATTTTCAGCATCTTAGTTCATATGATACCTGAACAAGTCTTTAAAATTATACTTAAGATTTCAGTCTAGGAAGTTAGATGCCGGTGTATATTTTCCCACTTTCTGTGCATGCTGAGGCTACACAGAATGGTAAATTATAATTTTAATAAGCTTATTACAGTAAAATAAATCAGATTTTACTATCAAGGAAAATTTTGATGTTTTTACGATACTTGGAGTCTAATTTACCATGGATCCAGGAAAGCTTAAGCTTTAATGCTTTTTCACCTTCTGTCCTCACATTTTTTTTCAAATTGTTTATTCGTTTTCACTTTGAATTTTAAATTTCTTTCCTCTCCAATACTTTGGTATAAGACCTGGCCCTCCAAAACCTGAGAGTCCATGTGTACCATTACCAGAAGTCTGCTTGCCACACAGCAAGAACTTGACAACCCTGTACTTTAGATTTTTTTCAGAGCTGAACTGAAGGATTGAGTCCATATTTAAGCATCTCACATTAAAAATGATGCTGAGAGAGTGGAATGTCTAGAGAAAGGTCTTCAGTAGTTGAAAGACGGTTCACTTGAAGCATAATGGATTTCTCTGACTTATATTGGTCTGAATATACCTGAAGTACTGACTTACAACAAACAGTTATCTTCACCTGGACAAAATGGGCCTCTATCTCAGTGTAAAATGAACCAACGTTCCTTCCTTCCTTCCTTCCTTCCTTCCTTCCTTCCTTCCTTCCTTCCTTCCTTCCTTTCTTCCTCCCTCCCTCCCTTCCTTCCTTCCTTTACTTCTGATTCCAAAGAATCAAAACTATAACCTATGACACACATGCTGTTGCACTGAGAAAGATACTCAGCCTCAAAGTGGCTTGCTCAAGGCATATTCCTACCATGCATGAAGTGAGCTGCTTGCTGATGCAGTGGTCTTATGTTAGCTAAGCATTGCAAGAAAATACGTTTGGTAAATATACTACCAAACATATACTATACAGGTAATTTAAGCATTATCCAACAATTGAGCTGGGTAATTTTAACATGAGTAATTCTAATTATTTTAATTTTATTTATTCTACATCCAATCTGCAGTTTTCCCTCTCTCTTCTCCCCCAAGTAGCTTGTCTACAACATTCCTATGCCCCATCTACTCCTCCTTTCCTCTTCAGCAAAGAGCCAGCTTCTGTAGATGTCAACTACCCATGGCAAATCAAGTTGCAGTGGGACTAGGCACCTCTTCTCCATGTAAGGCTAGAAACAGCAACCCAGTAAGTAGAAATAGTCCCAAAGACAGAGTCAGAGACAGCCCCTGCTCCCACTGTTAGATTTCTACAAGAAGATCAAACATATATCTAACATATATCCAGGAGCCCTAGGTCAGTACCATGTAGATTCTCTGGTTGTCTGTTCAGTATCTGTCATCCCCTATTGGCTCAGGTTAGTTGATTTGGTAGGTTTTCCTGCAATGCCTTGACCCTTCTGGCTCCTACAACTCTTCCTCCCCATCTTCTGAGAGATTCCCCAAGTTCTTCCTAATGTTTGGCTGTTGGGTCTCTGCATGTGCTTCCATCAGCTGCTCGGTGAAGCCCCTCTGATGACATTTGGGGTAGGATCCAATCTATGAGTGTAGCAGAATATTATTAGGAATCATTCCATTGACTTTTTTTCCATTTGTGTTTGATTCTATTGTGTGTCTCTGGTCTTTCCAGCCTCTGGCTACTGGCCCTCTAGACAGTGTTAGGGTTTGTATCCCTCTCATTGCATGAGTCTCAAGTTGGTCCAGGCATTAGTAGGCCACTCCCGCAAGTTCTTTGCCATCTTTATCCCACATCTTGTAGTCAGGATAAATTATAGGTCAAAGGTTTTGTGGCTGAGTTGATATCCCATCCCCTCCTCTAGAAGTGTTACCTGGATGGGAATGTTTTATGTCTTTTCTAGTGGTCAATATGACTTTCATAAAAATGATGAGTCAACAAATTTTTACAAAAACTATGGTTCAAATTTAAAACTAGACTACATGTATGAACACTGATTACTGAAGTCAATACCTCTATGTATGATCTATATTTTTTATATCTGCTATATACATATCTATCTCTATATATGTTTTGTAATTGAGTATAAAATATTTAGGTAGTATGACCTATGGACCTATGTCACATTATAACACACACACACACACATATATATATACATATATATAACATATATAATTTAAAATTCATTTCAGTAGTAAGTTGAGAAAAATGATAGAATGAAGATCAAGAGTAACACAGCTTCTATTTCAAGGAAAAATGCATTTTACAGAGAGAACAAAACACCAGCAATAAATGTACTAGATATTAATAGAGAAGATTATGGGGCTGTTACACGATATCAGATTATAGATGTTCTGTAAGGATTATGCCTCTGAGCAATATACACAGCTTGAGACCTGAAGGATAAGTGGGAAGGCAGGGACATAGGTGCAGAGGCTGACAGAATACTCTTTATAAAGGAACCTTCAAAGAAATTAAAGTCTTAGGAGATTAAACAGAAGGCTCAGTGGTGGGAAAAACACAATACTATTTAAACTTCTTTACAAGTTCTGATCCACACTAATGAGCTGAATATAAATGTAAGAAAAGGAGGCATTCTGGGAACGTTTTCCATATTGGATGAAGAGAACTGTATTTTGGAACACCATTCTTTCTCTATGTAGGGAGAGCAAATGGGATAAGATTTGTGACAGTGGGGCCATTGGGTTTAGAAAATGATAGACCAATTGGAGATAGATTTTGAAAGCATCAGATACATATTCAACGAAAAAAGACATTGAAGCATTTCAATAATTGATTCAATGGAATGTGGGCATGCTACAGAGAAGATGAATAGACAAACATCTATGATTCAAGGTAATCTGTACTGTAATAGGAAGAATGATGGGTTCAGAAAAAAAGGGTAGTTTATATCTCCGGTACAGGCGAAGGAGTCACAGCAAAAGACATCAGAAGAGATCAAAGAAACTTCTTAACTACAAGATAGAATGACTCTGAATAGGCCATATGCAATGGTATAAAAATACTCAGTATTTTTATAAAAAAAAGACTGAAAATTGAACACATGAAAGTTAAAACTTTTCATAAAATATACTATTAATAGAATGTAAATGTTAGCAACACAATGCATGACAGAGTTCTGATATAAAATATATGAAGAGCTTCTATATTATATCAGAATAAAGAAGCTAGCCTGGTTTAAAAAAGATAGAAAATGGATAAAATACAGGTTTAAGTAGTTCACAAATAAGAATCTATAGATGACAAACATCTGAAAAGATGCTTACATTATCAGAAAAAATGTAGATGAAAACTGCCTTCTAACACTACCAGAGCACAGAACTCCATGCCACAAATGAAAAAGTTGGACAGTACCTAGAAATGAAAACTGAAATCATGAGTGCTTGCACACTTTGCCAGAGGGAGCATAAATTAGTTACAACCATTTTGGAAAATGGTTGATGATATGTACTAAGAATTGCATATGTGCTTTTGCTGTTACCCAAAAATATTAACTCCTAGAGATATGCCAAGAGAAGCATATCCAAGTTCACAGAAACTATGGCTGTTTATAGCGAATTCAATCACAATAGAAAAAAAGGAAATCATTGAATTGTATGTCTATCCTCAAGAAAATGAATATATTGATAGTACAGGCCCCCTATACAATGATGAGAAAGAACATGTCACTGCTTCATGAAACAATATGGGAAAATCTCACAAGCCTAACACTAAAGAGAAAATAAGCCAGACACAAAATGTATGTATGTTATGTAATTCTGTTTCTATAGTGGTCTAAAATTGTAAAAACACATAGTTTTAAACATCCAAAGACAGTGGAAATTTTAGGGAAGATGAATGGTACAATGACTAAAAGAGAACAAATAAAGTTCCTGGGTCACTAGTAATGTTGTATTCCTTGGCCTAGCTAGTTGTACCTGGCTATGTTTGTTTTGAAAATCCATAGAGTTAAGCACACATTATTTAGATTTATGCATGCTTATATATACATTATGCATCTATTCAATATTTATTTAATAATGCACTCAATCTTGACACTTCTGCCAAGAGACATTGTAAATAATGCAAAGGCACAAAAGAGAGCTCAGCCTAGCCAGAAGCTTAACATAGGACTGAGGGTAGAAAAGATATCATGGACAGCATTTATCATGTACTCAGTGATTTCCTTTGTGCTAGTGACTATACCAATAACGATTTTTCAAATTATCTTTGATTCCTGACATTTATTTTGAATTTGTAATTTTATTTATTTTATTAGATGGAGGATTTAGTTCTCACATGGTTTCCATGAAGACAGTAAAAACAGTATCCTTAATATACAGGTCAAATAACTGAGTTTCATTGAGCTTGCTCAATAAAGATTTGAGTTGGAATTTTTGCTTAGACCTCCTGACCTCATAACTCTTCTTCAAAATAATGTCATTCTATATATTTCTATCTGTCTGCTTATTCCTTTGAACAAACTGTTGGGAGTGGGGATGGGGATACTTAAGATACAGAATTGGATGCTCTCAGTCAACCATTGCACTGAGTGTGGGGTCCCCAATGGAGGAGTTAGAGAAAGGACTGAAGGAACTGAAGGGATTTGCAGCCCCATAGGAAGAACAACTGTATCAATCAACCAGAACCCCAGAGCTCCCAGGGACTAAGCCACCAAACAATAAGTACACATGGCTCCAATGCATATGTAGCAGAGGAAAGCCTTGTCAGGCATCAATGGGAGGAGAGGTCCTTGGTCCTATGAAGGATCCCTTTATTCCCCAGTGTAGGGGAATCGAAGGCAGGGAGGCAGGAGTGGGTAGGTGGGTGGAGGAACACTCTCATAGAAGAAGGGGAAGGGGTTATGGGATCGGGGATTTCTGGGAGGGGGAAACTGGGTAAGGGGATAACACTTTAAATGTAAATAAATTAAAAATAAATAAATAAAAATAAAAGAAGTTAACTTGGAAAGACTATAGGTAAAGTGGCCACTTTAATGTCATTTCATACCATGTGGTATGACATACAATGTTTAATGAAACCAGGTAAAAGCAAATTAGAATAATAAAAAAAAAGACAGTTGGATCCAGAGATTGAAATATGAGTGGAAAAGATGATGGAAAAATCAAACACAATTAGTAGTCATAGCAGCAACCACTAAACTACTGCTAATAACAAGAATGGCATAATGATAACTTTTTATTTTGTGGTTCTCTCTTCAAGAAGTCCATCACATATTTTGCCAACATAGTCAAGCAGTTTAATGCAGTTACCATCAGGTGAAGTATAATGTTGCCTTAGTAGCTCAATAATGTGGAAATGGATGTAGAATATTTTTCTGAAAACTATGAATGGAATCCAATTTTATCTATTCAGAAATACATGCATTCATTTAGCAGTTTTAATTGATCATTCACTACATGTCAACTTCAATTTCATGAATTGGACAGAAAATGGTTAATGAATTCTCTGTGTCATCTTGTAGCTGATGTTCAGTATGTGTATACAGGAGGAACAGACAATATTACACAAACAATGTATGTCTTTTCTTCACACTCAGAGAATACACAGGAACAGCTTTTGTTCATAGAAAAATATCATAGAAAAGAATTCAGTTTAAACTTAATGTGGAGAAACCAAGAAACCATTGCAAATTTAGACAAAGTGACTTAATCTACTTTGCAGTTTAAATAGATCTCTGTGACTATTAGCTAGAAAAGACTGCTCAAGATGAAATCATGTCGATGGGCCATGTTTGGGGGACTGGTTTCTTAATACTATGTGAGAAGATGGTGTCAATGATAGTTCCAATGAAGGCAGTGAGTAGTTAGAAGATTTATGCATAAATTTTAAGCACCATGGTGCAATATTTAGAAAACGAGTAGGAAAGACATATGAAATTACAAAAGGAGTCAAAAATAACCTCCATGTTTAGAACAAACACCTGTAATGGGATTTCCACTTTTTGGACATGTGAGTCTATAGGTGGGTCATTTTTTGATGGGCTGTGAGCAATTTGAACCTATATTTGATATGTTTATTAAAAAGACATGGACAGTAAGTATTTAGAATGTCAGATACTAAAGTTGAGGCATCAATTAACCTAGAAAGACTATAAAATTTAGCAAGGTTACCAAGTAAGAAAGTATGACTATTGTTTAAAAAGTAGTACAATCATTGAGCCAAACAAAATTTAACGGACAAGTTTGTATGGAAAGATTAGGATGCCGAAGAAAGAATGGGAGAATAGGAAGCAGCAGCAACAACACAGTGAAAAAATTGTGCACTGGGTGTGAGCACTCAGTGGGAAAATATCTTGCTCTGTAAGCACAAGGACATGAGTTTGGTTCCAAGAATCTGTATAAAAGTGAAAAGTTATGGATGTTACATACTTGCAATTTCAGGCCTAGGGAGCTGAACACAAGAGGAAATCTGAGGCTCACCTGGCCAGTTGACCTAGTTTCTTAGATAAGTTGTAGGCGATTGAGAGACCTTGCCTGGAGAAACAAAACAAAACAAACCTCAGTGACCACCTCCACACCATGTATGTATGGATCATATTCAATTATGAAGACAAACATTCAGACATGTGTAAGTGCATACGCTCATATGAGAGAAGGAGAGGAGGAAGGGAGGGAGGGAGGGAGGGAGAACTACATAATATCTATTCAGAAAGACATAAATCAGAGAGTTTAGTACTACAGATTTCAGTAAAAATTGTTTCCTTTACAGACAACTCAGTGGGTAACTACACAATGTTGAGTACCAGAGCCCTGGACATACACAGATAAACAATTACCCAGAACACTAATGGTAAATTCCCAGTTGAATAAGAGGCACTGTCTCAAAATAAGATGTTGATGGCATGAAGGAACACATTATAATTTCAGATTCTGGCATCCATATATGCCTCCATGGGGACATATGTGTTCTGTACACACACTCACACACACACTCACACACACACAAACACACACACACACACACACACACACACACACACACACACACACACACACCAGGCAAGTACATGTTTTTAAAAACCAAGACAGTATTGAAATATACAGATTGATGCTGATATAAACTTGAGAAATACTGAAAGAGGAATATTGGGTGGAGCAACAGTGAACTGATCTTGAACGTGATCTTGAAAAAAAATGTTTCTCAGCATGTACGGAGTAAGGTTCTGATTATAATGAACTCTCAGGGAAATTATACAGTACTATTGTTTTTTTTTTATTTACATTCCAAATGATTTCCCCTTTCCCGTTTCCTCCCTCCTCGAAAGTCCCATAAGCCCCCTTCCCTCCCTCTATTCCCCCTTCAACCTCCTCACACTTCTCTGTCCTGGCATTCCCCTACATCCAGTCTTTCCAGGACCAGGGGTCTCTCCTTCCATCTTCTTGGGATTCTATTGATATGCAAATTGTGTCTAGGGTATTCAGAAGATGTGGTATATTTACACAATGGAATACTACTCTGCAATTAAAAACAATGAATTCATGAAATTCCTAGGCAAATGGTCAGAACTTGAAAATATACAGTACTATTGTATTTAGCAATGCAGTAGCCTGGGGACTGGTGTATCAACTGATTTTCCCTTCTTAAATGCAGAATCAACAAAATCTTTATTTAACTATGGGAATTATTTTGTACACAGGGAAAGATTGATGCTCTAGACATGGGGAAGTGATTGCAGAATCAAAGTTGAGCATTCAAGAATAACTGGCATTTTGTGTATAACTGGAATCATCTAACATAGACAGATGATTCTATCCACTCTGGATTGAGGAAACGGAGAAAAAGGGTTCTTGTGTGGGACAATTTATAGATATGAGAATGGGCAATGTTTTATTGGACTTGATTACTCTTTGAAGGATTTAAGTTTCATGATTTCAGATTTCCTTTTTCTGCAATTGGATTGCTGCTTATAACTGATGGTGTGTCAGTTTAATTGGCAAGGTATTCTTTGCATAGTATACATAAAACAACATATGCTTTACAGTGAATGGCATCTCAGATACAATGCCATGTTCTGTTTTAAATTCCAGTGGGAAAAAGTGCAGTTATTAGCTTCTCCCATTTCTAATAGACAAAGATGGATGGGAGGAGGATGAAAATCTCAGTGTGTGAGGCAGGACCATTATGAAGATTACCAGGCAACTCTTCTAACTTCTGAGCCCTCTTGATGATCCATCTTGTTGCAGCAGCCAGTGTGGTCTTCTCAAAGCTGCACCAAATGCTGCTGCTTCCTCCTATCAAACCCTTCAGTGCTTCTCTTACAATTTTGTGATAAAGAATCTGTTACTAATATGATTCCCCATTAAAGCTGTTCTGTAAAGACAGTATCTCTTTTCAATCTTAGGACAGTCTATCAAGTCTTTATATACAGTGCTCAGAAAACATGCTCTGGGTGAATTAATGAATAAAAGAATGATTGAATGAACAAGCCAATTAATACATAGTTGTTCTTTTTTTTCCTACCACATTATAATGAATCCTTTTCAGTCCAATGACCATTTGCTGATGACCTGTGGGATCCCAGAACTGTTCTACTTTGCATAGATAGCGTGCTTTGTATATTCATGGAGGAGGGGGTATTCAGGAATATGTTCTTATCATTCAGTTCTGGTGGGCAACTTTAAACAAGAGCAATATCCTAGCTAACAATTTGTACAGATGTGTCTTACACTTGGCATTGGGATTTTTGTCTTAAATTCTGACTTTGGAAGCAGCATTATCTATGCCTGCATGGTACATCTGCTCATATTTTTGTTTGAATTTTACTCATATTTTTGATTAGTATACACAATAGTAAGTTTTATGTAACCTTTTCATAATCTTTATTTTTGTTTTATTACCCCCTCACCTCACCCAACTCAAACCTTTCCATGTGTAGAACTTTTTTACCTACTTTCAAATCACAGAGATTTCTCTAATAAACAGTGTTCTTAAAGAGAACTGGCCTTTCCTCCTGCACTATGAAGTCAAATTCTGATGCCTTTTCAGAAAAAAGGCATCTTATTTCCATAAGCGGGACTTTGTCTATTTCCCTTATACAAAGGCTTGTTTCAAGAAAAGATCTGGATTGTGTGGGTTGGGGGGCTGGGGAGAACTTCATTATCTGTCATATCCTTGAAATAGTTAGTGGCATCAAACATGTTCCTGCAGCTTTTAATTCTCTATTCTTCATGTAATTCCTGTGACTGTGTTCTAGTGTCACCCATGCCTTTGCTATATTTACATTGCATCCTCCAAGGATTATACATACAGTTGGATAATACCAAGTACTCACTAGAAATATGGTGAATAAATATGTATCAGTTAATCTAAATTTCCTGAGCACATATTTATATTGCACAAAATATTGAAAATACTGCTGTTTTAATATTTTCAAAATCATCTTGATAGTAATGGAGACAAAGTTATAAGAACAATACTTTAAAATCCAACTTTAGTTTTGTGATGCTGTTCTTTTATAGACAAGTTATCTACTCTACCAACTACTCGCAAAGTATTATTATTCTTACTTTAGAAATGAGGAAATTAAAAACATGGAAATGTAAGAAATAAAAATATTAATCTAATACTTTTCAATTTAGCTTTAGGCCAATTTTTAGGAGAAGGGTAGAAAACTGCCATAATATTTGCCAAAATATCACAAGAATGGCCTCAATCCCAGCTGCTAATACTGTGCATCTAAAACCTCTTGAGCTGTGCCTCCACTCTATATAGCTCTCAACTTTACTGTCTTGCAAGCTCCTGGTAGGATGGCCTTTTAAGCTGTGTTTACATCATTCAATTGATGTGCTTGTCTGAAGTCTCAAAGTTTCCCACATTCCTTCAAAGAATGGCATGGTCAGAAGTGTCACAATAGTCCCACTTCCTGATATTGATTTCTGTCTCAGTTATTTTTCCACTACTTCAATTATAATGCACTATGACTAAAACAGCTTATAATAGAAAGTTTTGAAATGGGCTTCCATTTTCTGATGGTTAAAATTCGTGATGACATTGTGGCTGAGACAGTTAAGTGCTCATGTCTTGATTTAAATGTAGAAGGCAAAAAGAAAACACTGGAAATGGCTTGACATTTTGGAAACCCTAAAGCCACTCCCAATGAAAAACCTCCTCCAGTAAGTCCATTAATTCTTCTATACAGTTCCTCAATTGGTGACCAAGTATTTATATAAGTGGCATTTTCCCTTAAAGTACCACAGGTTACTAGTCTGTAGGGCTCTATATTGACTATATTCTTCTTGTGATAGACTGAATAATAAGAGCACTCTAGCAGAGCTTCAAGGGAAATGTCCTTGTCCAAATGATAGGGTTGAGGAAGAGGAGGAGGAGGAGGAGGAGGAGGAGGAGGAGATGGTAGAACATGAGTAACTTTTATTTCCGTAAAGCCCCATTTCTCCCAAATCCCATTTCTCTGTGTTTTCCTGTGAGCTCAGGGAAGTACAGTAAGTTCTTGGTCCCTGCATCTGCTCACAAGGAGTAATTCTTGGTCAGGACTGCTCTTGTCTGATCCTCACTAGCCTGAGAGGCATTAGTCAGTATAGTTTTCTGCCTTCTGGGGTAGAATGTTCTATAACAGAGCCTTTGTGACAAATGGAAATGCTAACTACCTCCAAACTTCCTCTATGTAAGTGTTGATTTTCTACACCAAGGAAAACTCTATTTTCTCACTAGTCAGAAGAAGGACGGTTATTGTAAAGATGCAAATTGAAGATATCAGTCAAAATGATAATAAAATGGAGATGCTTAATAGACAACAGTTGATGTTCATAATTAAAAAATTCAGCCTCCTTATATATTCTAGTCTACAAAAATGGAAATGTGAAAATGTGTCTCACAGCATTTTTCTACATTTAATTAAGAAATACATATTACCAATCAGAGGAGGTGATACAGTAATAATTATGGCTGTCATTTTGGACAATTATTTTATATTAGGTATTGAGATAATTTCTTTGAGTAAATACCTCATATTAGCTTCAACACAAGCCCATATTTTTATTTGAAAATGGAACCTCACAGAACTTCTGTAACTTGCATTTGGCAGGACAGATAATTGAACTCAGGTCTACTCAAAGCAGTCTGTCATCTGGAATATCACAGCATTTTTCTCCAACCTGGGATGCAGAAATAAAGAATGATGCTGCTTTTAAAAGCAATTACTTTTTATGTTTTCCCCTCTATTATAAACCTTTAAGGTTATAGTACTTTGAGTAGAGTCCATATTTGTTATTAAATGACCGATCATCTTTTGTATGCATTGTTGTAACTGATTTCCTTAGTGATTTTCAAAATAGTCTTTAGGCAGAAAAGAACACTGCCCTCAGAATGGGTCGTCAATGAGTGTCAGGATGTTCCAGGACGTGTAACTGCAGAATGTGCTACTGAAATCTGTACGGAAGTCAGACTCCTTGGTCAGAAGGCAGATGGGAATTCTGAGCCAGTGCACACTTGCTGGAAAAAGAGTGATGCAGGCAGTTAATATGTCAGGGAATTGCACGTGTCTGTTGTGGTCACATGGGGCGGTTTCATTCAAATATACCTGTGGTTAAAGATGCATCATAAAAATTCTTTTAGATAAAGTATATATGTGGTAATTTGATTACCTTAACAACCAAGTGCCAGTAGAATGCTTGTCAATGTCAGTGATTAGGCAGAAATCAGCATCAGGGTGAACAGATTCTGAATAACTCAGCAGAGATGATTTCTTCATTGGATGCATTGAGATGCAGAACTTGTTTTTTTGTTGGGGTTTTTTGGATTTTTTGTTTTGTTTTTTGTTTTGTTTTGTTTTTCAAAACAAAAGCTTTATTGGGTAGGACAGAGGACCACATTTCTGCCTGCTCACCCGCAAACATTTAAGCTGTTATTGCTCAGAGATCCCTGGTGATCTCCTTGATGATCTCCATTGGAATCTGAAGAGAGTATAATCAGAAAAGCTCAAAGCTTCCTTCCTTAAACACAGGAAGTATTATTTACAGTTCACCTTACACTGGAGGTGAAAGTCACACTAGAATTTATCACTGAACCAAATTTATTTTTCCTTCTTAAATGTCTTTGCTACATAGTTTCATTTTTCTGGTGACTTCTTATTCTTCTTGGTGATACAATGTCTTCATTCTTTTTTGGAGTTTTTTAATCTTTCTTGGCACCTCATTTATTTTTAAAAATGATTAAATCAATGCTTATTTAATCCAACAACTTACATTAAGAGTAAGAGTCTCCAGCACAGCTCACATAATTTTTGATATGCATAAAATATATTACAACACATCTCCTCTTAAATGCACAATTATGCAGGGTTTCTACTCAATTGTCATGTGTATCTCCAAGAGTTCTATTTTTTAAAGGGTATTTTAAACATGGGTGTGTGTATGTATGTGAAATAGAGAGAGAGGAGGTCTAGAGGAGGGGGAGGAGAGAGAGAGGGAGGGAGGGAGGGAGAGAGAGAGAGAGAGAGAGAGAGAGAGAGAGAGAGAGAGAGAGAGAGAGAGAGAGAGAGAGAGAGATCCAAGCATGCTCAGATGCTCAGAACAAGACACTACCCAGAAGAAGACACTGCTGGATCTCTACTGGATCTCTGGAGTTACGGATGTTTGTGAACTGCTAGATGTGGGCCTGGAAGAGTAGTGAGTATTCATAATGGATGGATCATTTTTCAAGCACAAATTTAGCTGTTTATCAATCACTTCTGAGTTGCAAAGCAACATAGATACTCAATAAATGTTAATAATTTAAATTAGTTGGAACTGCAGAGTTAGTGTTCTTGGAATTGTATACATTCTGTGTGTGTGGCAAAATAAAAACAG
Source organism: Tokudaia tokunoshimensis (assembly GCA_036184795.1). NCBI lineage: Eukaryota > Metazoa > Chordata > Mammalia > Rodentia > Muridae > Tokudaia > Tokudaia tokunoshimensis. Next base: position 53,913,139 of record BTHU01000005.1, on the reverse strand, counting down.
CATAAAGTTTAACATCATGGACATTTTTTAAATGTACAACTTAGTAGCATTAAATATACTCACAATGCTATTAAATTACCATAGCAGATACCATAATGCTTTCATGTCTTGGACACAAATTGTCTACCTATTAATCAGTCATTCCTCATCTTCCTCTCTCTTTAACCTTGAGAGTTTCTTTCTATCTTTGAATTTACATATTTTTGATATTCTAAACAAGTAGACGTGAAGAGTGTATGATTTCTAGCTAATCTTCTGCCACTCTACATGTTTATAACTCATCCATGTTATGGGAAATATTAACATTTCTTTTTCAAGGCTGCTTTAGTATACTATGACAAGGGTATGCCACATATCACACATATTAATCAATTTATTCATCAATGTGTGTGTGTGTGTGTGTGTGTGTGTGTGTTTTCTTGTCATTATACATTATAATTCCACCTTCCGATACTAGCCTCTGGAGTTAGACACTGTCTCATTTAAGTTTCATACTTATGGCATCTCATGCTGCACTTGGCTTCATACAGTAGTGAATGAAAGGACATTATAGGTGCAAAATGAGGTTTTGCATTTTCCCTTATCATTTATCATCTAGCACTGTATTTGTTAAGTTGGAAAGAATGAAAAGAAATAAAAAGCACAATTATCCTCAAGAATCATAATTTTTTGCAAATGTATCTAAGACAAAATATGGGTTGAAATGAGTGTTCTTTAGTGCCATTGTTCTCTGAGTAGGTTTTCAGCTTGCGTATTGTTTTTTTAAATCTAGCTCTTTCTGAGTACTTGCATTTATAATTACTGAGATGCAGTTAAATTATACTCAGGTCTCAAGTTATAATACTGAGGATGAAGAGGCAGTTCTACTCAGAAGTGCTGAAGCTAGTCAAATTTACCATAGAACAGAGAACTAAGGTCTTCTGTGAAACCTATCCTTTCTAAATGCATCTTCATTCAAACACATTTTCCTGATACCCAGTAATGTGCTAGATGACAGAGAAATGCTCAAGATGAGTGCCTCTCATGTTCAGAGATCTGTTAGAATAAGAACATGAGCATAGGCACACATAATATAATGCAGTAAGTGTTTCTTTTAGAATTTTGAATAAGTATAAGTTATTTTTGGTTTCTTGCAGAGGGCCTTCTAAGGCTGCCTGCAACCTAGATGGAAAACAAGAAGGAACATGGCAAAGGCTGAAAAATGGCTTCAGTTGAACACAAATCATATCTTTTAATTATACATATTTTGCAATTTTATAAAGTGTTATTTGATTTCAATTTTAGAATCATTAATGTATGACTTACATATAATTTATATATAAGAATTTACACACAGCAATAAGTTGAGTCTTAACTGCAGTTATCCTATGAATTTAGGCCAAAATATACAGCCATGCACACCTAAGATGTAAAATATTTCATGCCATTTTCATGCCAGCCATACAAAGGAAGCTTTGATTAGCAACATGATGATCAGGAAACTTAAGCCTCTTAGTTTCTCTAAGCTCATTTAATGAATAAAATTTTGAGGTGAAATATGAAGAGAAAATAGCCTTAAGTGTTCAAAGGAGAGGTAGCAATATAAAAGCAGTGGATAAGGGAAGATCTTGGAGACATACATTAATCAAAATAGCAAACATCCTCACCCGTTGGGGTATTGTATTTGTTTTGTTCATGAATTCTATAAACAAGCCTCTGTTAAAACTGAGTAAACATCTTTACTACTTCAAGAGTATGTTCATGGTGAAATTATATAAAATTGAATCAATGATATGTTGGTCTTTGATCACTGGTGATTTTGCTTAGATTACCTTAATTTTTACAATGTTGAAATACTTATTTAGAATTGTCTCTTCTCCAAATCTATTTTGTCATGTAAATCTGTTTTATTTTTATTTATTCTTCATTGAGTATCTTCCCTAGTGAACTTTAATACCCCAAAAAACACAGATAGTGTTTCTTCCCTTTGCCTTCAGGTTCTAGAGTTCAGCCTGGGACACCATTTAAAATACAGTATGTATAATGAAGGAAGGAATGCAAATAAAACTATTAGGTTTGAACAAATCTTGATGGTCATCTCAAACAGAAGGTTGCAAACTTTTTTTTTAAGAGAATAAGATAGTTAATTTTTTAGGCTTGGATACATAGCCTGCATTGCAGCAGTTCAATTCTTCCATATGCACTGCCTTACAATAGAACTTGTTCATAAAAATACACTGTGTTTTTGCTTGACTATGTTATGCTAACTCCTATATGTGTCAGTATAGGTAACCTTATCAGGTAACAATCCCTTAATCTCAATGATTTGAAAAGGTGAATGTTCTTACTTTATGAGGATGTACAAAGAGCATAGCTCAATAGGATTCCTTTCTCAGATTCTTCTATGTGGAATACTGTTGATCTTGTGGAATTGTGATCAACTCACGCGTTGGTTCATATTGTCTTCTTGCAGTATTGCCATATCATTTTGAACTTGAAAAATACATTGCTTATGAATATGTCTCAGTTCAGATTTTGGAATATGTTAGAATATTAAAGAGAGGGCTTTCTAGGGAAGGGTACAATGTGAGTTAAAGGTAATACAGCCTGCTACATGTCATTTGATAACTTAGTCTACCACATGGCATTTGGATCTTGTCATTAGATTAATAATTCCTACCATGTAATCATTAAACACTGTTTCTATATTTCAAAGGCTTAAATGCTTTTTTTAAATTTTTGTAATTTTGTTTTTGCTTTGTTTTTTAATCTACCAAGAAATTTGGTTCATTCTTCCAAACACCTGACAGTAAATAATTCCATTATAAATTGCCCTATAATCTACTTTGATTATTTTCATCTAAGTTTTCAAAATCTATATGCCTAAGATCCTGCAGCCTAGTTGATGGTTATCGCTAACATAAAATATTACTCTTACCAAAATGCGCCATGTCCTAATTCTTACATTGAAGGAGGCATAACCCACCCTTTCTCCCCCAGGTAACTGCCTTTCTTCATTTCCCAGAATGTAAATGACCCATCACAGAGACAGGGCTGAACTTCTGAATGAGATCATAGCCTTTTTGCCCTTTCTGCACAGTTTCACTTGGTGAATTATTGTCTTATTTTCATTCCACTCCAATGAGCTGTCAGCAATGGCTACTGTAATTCACAGCAATAGAAACACAAACAGATGGGTAATTGACCTGCATGCCTTCATTACACTGGAGTTCAGCATGGCTGTGTAAGCCATAATGTCCTTTATCTGCCAGTATGAAATCCCCAGGCTTGCACAGAGAAGGGGTTCAGGCTTATGTTTTGCAAAAGGTGCTGTCCTTGTTGCTTGTCCCACCTTGTGCATTTCAGAAACGGACAGGATTTGACAGGCAGGACTTAGTGGGTATAAGACAACATCTGGGATTCCTGTAGGGCTCAGTGATACAAGGGCCACATTAGACACAAAGACAGAACAGAAAAATATTTATATGCAAATAAAATAGAACCTGTATTTTTCCTCTTCCTCTTGGCACTGCAAGAGATCGTGAATTTAATAGCAAGTGATATTGGTCAGAAAAGAGAAATGTCACTCAAAAGTAGACTGACTCAGATAATTAGGATATAGAACAAAATAAAGCAAATGTGAGCCATACCAGCTCATGATGGTGCCTTAAATAAGACTTAGAATCATCCCACATATTCACATACTGACCTGTAATTGATCCATGTCTGCTGTATGTGGTGGCGTTTACAGCTAGCCTTCTTTGTCAATTCAGACTATGCTCATGCTTTAAAACAATTTCTAGGGACTGCAGAAATGTCTCAGCTCTTAAGAATGCTTACTGCTCTTGCAGAGACCCCATATTTCACTCACAGCAACCACATGGAATGTCCCAACTGTATGTAACTCTTCTGATCTCTACGGACTCCTGCATGCATGTGGTGAACATACATGCATCCATCCAATCACACATACATACAAATAAAATTTTAAAAAATAGGCATTTTCAAAAACAAATCCTTATCCCACATTCATCAAGTCTTCCACACCTGCTATGTCCAATCTCACTGTCTTGCACCCTCACAAATAAATTGATAAAATGTTCACTATTTTTTAACATCAGTTAAATATTCTCAAGCACAACAGTGCTGTAAAATTTTAATCATCAACCAAAGTTCCAAATTCATTGTTACTGAATTTTGTTCTTTAGGTTAAGATCTGCATATGACCTGTGTTCTTAGAGAGGAAGAAGCACATATCAAATTTGTTAAAATTCTCTTTTCTTTTACCCATCAATTCCACATATACTGCCTTTGTAAAGAAAAGGATGAGGCTAAGAGTTCCTGTAATGAACTCACAGAAGCAAGTCTAGAATCAGAAATGACAATTGGGCTATATTTGTTATATCTTTAGTGAGACATCAGGTTCTGTTTAGTCTTTCTTTCTTTTCTTTATCTTTTTTTTCTTTTCTTTTTTTTTTTTTGAGACATTAGATGTCCCTAACCCACCCCCAAGCATGGTCAGCTGAATCAGGTTCCTAATTGATAAAATATAAACTTTGTCCTTGCTGTTCTTAGGGGATCTGACACAGATTCTCTATGCATTCTTATGTTCCTTAAATAGTCCTTAACTACTAAACTCTACAACACTAGGATCTCCATTTATCTTTCTGTATCTCAGAAACCTGATATGTGAGGACAAGGAGCTTCAGTCTATAGTTTAAGAATTGCTTTGCTTCCAAAGAGCTCAGGTCTCTCATTTACACCATTCATAACTTCAGTTTGTGTTTAAGACACAAGAATGTTTTCTCCTCTAAGGACTTTTGAGGAAGTAAGCTAAAAAGGGAAATGCCTGTAATCAGAAGGTAAGGTAGCTTGAATCTCAACTGGAATTTGTGTTAGCTGGAGCCTGTGCACTTTCTAGACTATTCTTCCTGTGACTTCCTTAACCACATTCCTGTCTTTCCACCATTAAAGGTATTCCAAGGAGGACTCTAGTTTGGCTCTGATAAAGGTTCATATTTTGAATTGTGATAAATGAACGAAGGCTCACACTTACTGCACACCTAATTATGTCAGTGCCTTATGAAGTTTGAGCTACAATATACTGGAGGCTAGCTAATCATTCAGAAGAAATCTGTTTGTCACATTCTCAGCACCATGAGAGCCAATAAAGCTACCATAAGATCTAGTGAAGACTGGATTTCTGATTTTCAGGTAGCTACCTTGTTATGGAATGTGCATGTGGCCTTCCTTTATGTGCCCAGTGTGAGAGACAATGTGATTGTCTTCTTGGATTCGAAGCTTAACTTCCAAGAAACCCCATTTCCTAAGAGATTCACCCAGTTAGAATTAAAGAATTCAACAAATGAATTGGTGGTGGGGAGAGAGACATGAGTTTTTGGATCATAATATTGGATCATAACAAACAATGTGCTTTCTGTAGTGTTTAGGCTTTTTGGGTTTGGGCTCTCTCTCTCTCTCTCTCTCTCTCTCTCTCTCTCTCTCTCTCTCTCTCTCTCTCTCTCTCTCTCTCGCTTTTTAACCTACCTAGTTAGTACTAAAAAACAACAATTATATTTCAGAAAGGCTAACACACTGCCCAGTTGCCGTTTATTGGATCTATGGTAGATTACTCAGCTTACATTGTCATCAGTTCATTTTGACTACAGAGGCAGAAGAACCGTGAAGTATTTCAAAAGGTCCACATACTCAGATTTGAATCATGATTCTGTTATTTTAATTGTGGGTCTTTGGGCAGATAATTTCACTTTTCATTTGAGCGTCCCCAAAGACAAATAGATCAACCAAGTTTTGGGTAGGATTAAGAAGAGAATAGTTGGGTGACAACAGCCCGAAATGGACTTGGCTTAAATTGGAGATCTGTCAGAAAAATATAGACTTCTTCTAAAATCAGCCTTTTAAGATGGGAGGTGGAAATCAAACAGATTATTAAAATAATTTAAGTCAACACTTAATCCTAGTAAGGCAAGCAACAAAGGCATTTGAGCTCCAATAGTGGGAAGGTCTATATTTCAGGACATGGGAGATAGGCTGACACACGAGGAAGAACTATTTTAGACATTAAATAAGATAAGAGAAGAGACTATAAGTATAATAGGAGTGATAGACTGGAAAGTCTCCAATCCTGCAAAGGAGAATGTATATCTATAGTATGATGTGGAGTCTGAGGAGATGAAGAAGTGGCAAAGATGTAGTAGTGTGGCAAGCTGCAGCAACGGAATTAAGAACTTTTATCAAAGAATCCCTACAAATTACAAAACACATTATGAAATGGATGGAAGGATGATAAGCTTGGAGTTGGGTGGGTGCACCTGAGAAGAATGAAGCAAGTATTAGGAAAAGGGGGAAGTCTTCTTGGGTATTTCTGCCTTCTTGTGCATTCCTCACATTCTTGACAGCACATCACAACAGTGCCCTTCAAAGCACAGCCAGACTTGAAAAAAAATTAATGAGGTTGAAGGGAAAATATTCCATATGTTCAGCGTGGGCAAGGTGGTATTCACATGTAACACTCAACCATTGCCTTTCTGAGCTGTGAGGCAAAATTTATATGCTTGGCAGTAAAATGTGACTGTTTCTCTCATTTTCTCAGTTTTCCTTTTTTTTCCTTCTCCCTCTCTATTTTTCCTACTTCCTCCTCTCTTTGTGTGTGTGTGTGTGTGTGTGTGTGTGTGTGCGCGCGCGCACACACACGCAGATTGGAGAGGAGATGTTCTGTGAACCAAGGAGATAGAATATTCCACCCCAGCCGGCAGCTGTATATCTTTCAAAAAGTGCTTCCACTGGCCAAATCCCCCTCCAAATTATTTATGACTCCCATTGAAGCTAGCAGGACTTGGGCACCAATCTAGGGGGTCAGCAATGGCTCTCTTTGTTGGACACAGGTCACTGGGAGACAACTCTCGCTGTGACTGCTGTGTGAACCTCCGCTGCCGTAGAAATGGTTGTGTAACTTTAAACAGTAATGACATTTTGCAGAAAAGTGCTTTTTAATTGCTATGTCTTCATTATTCTCTTTTGAAATTTGCCCAGGGGATTCTGCCTCTGAGACAGCTCGGCATGTTCTGAGTTTCCATTTTTAAAGAGCAGCCAGTGTTCTGTTTCAGCTGCTCTGAGAAAACCCCCAACCCTAAATTTTATCTGTTTTCAGTTGCATTAAATGGGGTAGGTAATACTGCCTTTTGTATCCTTGCCAAACTGAGAAATGATTTGATGCAATTTTCTAAAAATGCTCTCCCCGAATTTCTTTTGGGTTAGGACCAAGAATAGAATATCCTATCCTCTACAAAAGGGAGGAAAAAAGTGATGAGTTGTCTGAAAAAGTAGGACTGAGAATATAGTCTGTAGAGTTCCTTTAAGCAACAGAAACATAACCCCAATCCATAGACACAGTTGCCTATAGGGATCAGCTAAAAATAATTTTTGCTTTAGAGGAGAAAATGACAACATAAATGAAGCAACTCAATAATGCACCCTATAATGAACTGCAAGCTTGCTTTGGAAAGTACTTTATAGTTGGTTTGTGTTTCCCAGCCTTTGGTATCTCTCTCACAATATTCATGTACTAAACCATTGTGACTGATCACTTGTTCTGATGGGGATGCCTTGCTCAGTGATAAAGAGTATATCCAGTGTCATGGCAGACCATTGTCCAGTATTATAGCTTTCTCAGGATGCCTTCTAAGTAAGGACAAGTATGCCATACTAAATAAACACTCCTCTGCTTCAGCAGCCAGAGAATCTAAACCCACCTTCTTAAATGAGTTCTCCAGATGTTTAAAAATTCCCTTTAGAGTCTTTATGCTGAAGCTTGTATTGAAGGTTTAGGCATTTCATCAGAGGAAGGACAACATCAGCATCACTACCTCACCAGAAGTTTCTTCACATTAAAATTACAAACTGGTTCAGTGGGCAAAGGTACTTGATATCAGATCTCAATCCCTGTGACCTACTTGATAGGAAGAACAAATCGACTACTGCAAATTGTTCTCCAGCTTCCACACATATGTTGTGACATTACTCTGCTACATATACACACAAAATAAGTAAATCAAGTAAGTAAGCATCTTAAAAACAAGAATTGATAATTCAGGGTTTGTGTGTGTGTGTGTGTGTGTGTGTGTGTGCCAGCAACTGCTTTACACATACTATAGATATCTTTGCTTTCTTCCTCTAGGTATAATGTAGCTAATGCAAGTATCTCCATTTGAACATAAAAGAAAGTGGAGTTTTAGAGAGAAGATGAATACGTTTCTTGGAATGGTTTTGGTGTGGAACTCAGTGATAGCAATGGCCAACTCTTCATGTGGGCTGGGGCTTCCTGCCATACATGTTGAGACTCACTCAGTTGTGTTTCTCATGGAGCAGTCAGCAAATTCTACTGTAGTTTCCATATGAGAACCAGATAGAACCATAATAGAAATTCATTGTATATACAACCATAATAGCCATATACATTATATGTAATCTGAAAGAAGAAAAACAAGTCTATAAACTAAAAGGAGTGTAATTGCAAGGACCCATGTGTCCAGAAAATCTAGAGTGAGCGGATTCAAGAGTACTTCAGAAGCCCAAGTGAGAAACAAATAAAAATCTAAATAACAATACAACCTCCTTTTTACAAAGTGTGAGGTAAAACCATAACTCCTTTGTATGCTGAAGTCTAAAACTAATTAGCAGCCTCTGCAAAGCAAAGGGACGTGACTTGATTATCCAAATTTGCCTTTCTGTCTGGCTACTGTAGGCTCAAGCATGCACTTCTCTCATGCTTCTAGGTACCAGCTTGCAGCTTCGACCCAGATAAACCCAACTCAATCTTCCCTCTAAGGAGTCTGATTATTCAAATATAGAAAATGATCGGAAGATGTAGTCAAGGGTTCTCATCCTATACCCAAGGGTTAGTCTCTTTGTCTTAGTGTTCCTTTGTGCCTTCAGTTTCAGAGCAAACAAGAGAAAATTAGTATCTCTGATGCTCTTTTTCACAAATATTTTAGTTTGATAGTATATGCACTTATTCAACATTTCTCTTTATTATATCACTCCCGCTCTTGAAAAACTACTAATACTAATGTGTATTCAGTGATTAACATGGTAAATACATGAACGTAGTGTGTAATAAATTCCTTCCTGCCTTCTGGCCTCTATAGCTCTCTCAGTTTTTCTACGACACCATATCCCTATCCATTGGAGTTGGTTTCATGTGGTTGGAATTCCCAGATACACTTACCCTATCTTTGTCCATTCTGCTATTCATTTAACTCTGGTTATCTCTTATGTATCTTTCAACAATCCAAAATTCTTTCTCCTTTGGAAAGCTGACCTTGCAACCTGAGGTGCATAGTTCCAGGATCACTGCTGCCTTACTTTTTCTGTGACTCTTTCTGCTTTAGACCTGTAAACCATTTTAGGAAGACATGTGTCCACATATATCTCTGCCGATAATATTGCAAATATGCTTTATAAAATATCTTACTGGACATATTGGCACATGCCATTAAACTCAGCAATTGGGAAGCAGAGGCATTCAGATTTTTGAGTTTGCGTTTGAGGCCCATGTGATATGCATAGTGAGCTTCAGGACAGCCATGTCTGCTTAGAGAGATCCTATTTTTTTTAAGTGAAATCAAATAAAAAAAAACCTCTAAGAGTAGTGGGTAGCTCAGGACATGTTCATAAATAAAGCCCATAAATATTTCAAGAAAGGAAAAGAAAATAAATGAAGGATATAAGAAAGATAAATGATGATGTTATGCATTCAACAAGGGTTTTTCTCCCCACAGAGAAAGAAAATATACATATCGTAGAGCATCTCCAGGCTCAATACTAATATAACAGAGCAATGTCTGCATTTCCAAGAGAGCCAAGGTCATGGCCTAAGACAGTGAATTATAAGTGATGCAACTGAAGGCCCCAGTGGTTGTTACCCATCTCTACCTAAGAATGGTTTGGAATATTTTTATTCCAAAGCACAGGGAGAAACCTTACAGCGCCAGATTCTTGTCACCTTCGGAGGCTGTTAATAAAACACTTTTTTTTTTATCCTTTCTGATTTTTTCTTCTTGCTATTTCTAACCAGGTCTTCAGATAATCTTCCCGCAGTATCTGCAAGAGAAGTTTGTTCAGTCGGCCTTGAGTTACATCATGTGCAATGGTGAGGGAGAGTATGTGTGTCAGAACAGCCAGTGTCGCTGCCAGTGTGCTGAGGAGTTCCCACAGTGCAACTGCCCCATCACCGACATCCAGATCATGGAGTTTACACTGGCTAACATGGCCAAGGCCTGGACTGAAGCTTATAAGGACCTGGAGAATTCAGGTACACAGACTACTACCATGAACGCCTCTGGCCAAACCTAGAAAATGGTATCACCAAATTGCAGTTAAGACTGGTGTGAGGGGAACCAAATAAGGGCACTTGTTCACGTTCAAGGGTTCAGGGTCAGCTGTAGTAGCCCTCTCAAGGCAGTCAGACATTCAGTATCCACAGAATGAAATGGTGGATATCAAAAGGCAATATGTTTATATGATATATCGTCTCTGTTGGATTCACGACAAGGTAAGACTGAGAAGATTTCTATGCAGAGTGGAGAGTTAGAGGGTGTTATAATTATTCCCAAGTCTCTGTTAATGTGTGAATGTGTGTATAAACATAAGTGTGTATAAGTATGAATTAGCCAATAAGCACACATAAGTATATATAAGTGTGTGTGTCTATATATGATTATAAGCACATGCATATGCACCAATGTATATATGTCTTACATGTATAGAGCAAGATAAAATTATGTATATGCTTGAATATCACACAGACTATCAAAACTTAAATTTTCTTTTCTGGTAGTTTAGCTATTTCCTACATTTCCTGGTTCAGAATAATGAGTTACAGGGGAGAAAAATCAGTTATCCAAGGTCAAGAGTTGGGGGTTAAGGTCTAAAGTTGGACCTTTGCCTTCTTGAAACTTTGAATTCTGTCAGAAATTAATTATGTAACCATGTAAAAGATGCCAATGATTATGACGTTTCAAGTGTCTATGAGTAAGAATGAGGAGCAGCTGGCACAGTGATGTGCCTAGCAAAGTGAACGGTGGCCATGTGGAAAACAAGTGAAAGTCTCAGGGACTCAGTTCACAAGGTTCCTAGGAGTGATACAAACCCAGTGTAGATCAGGGGGTAGATGTAGAAATATACAGAATGCCTTGCATATGTAGAAGGGGAATTGGCAGACCTAGATGCTGGTTGTCTCAGAGAGTTTAATAGAAAAACTGACATGATGTCCAAGAGCATGGCTTGAAGATGTATATGAGATAACATTGTTGTTGGCATCCTGTGGGTGGAACACTGAAAACAAGCCTGAAATCAAGACCATGTAGTCAGTTTTAGACATGATAAGTTTGAGAGTCCTTAAGAATTCCAAGAAGCCTCACCAAGACCTAGTACACTTATAATATGTATTTGAACATCTGTTAAGTGAATAACCTAATCAATAGAGCATTACAGTTTGCAATATAATATTATATATCCTGTCTGTTATGATTATATGAAACCAAGTAGGGTGTGTATCCAGGGAGTAGTAGGGACACCAGGACTCACACTCTTCTCTGACATTACACTCTTTGTGAAGGACAGCATTGTAATGGAGTCCATGGCTCCAAACCCAGTTGTTACAGCAGTCTTTTCAATTTCTTAATTCTCCTGAACTCTGTAGAAATGCACCCCCTCATCTGATAAAGGAGAGGTCAGGTTTATGTTTTGAATATCTGAACGCATTTAAGTCTTTAGCCACAAAGTCCTTTGACCAAACAAAATCTTATCTCAGAGCCACTGTGTGTCACAAACAAAAGCAGAATTTCACAGGAGGTAATTTGAAATGAACTTGAAACCCCAGCTTGCCAACATATAGGATCCATCAAAGATTCTGCTCCTCCAGGGTCACGCAACTTGGATGGAGCTACTGTGGATGTCTTATGAAGCTGTGTCCATTAGTCTCTTTCAAATTCTTGGGTCTGTGAAGCAGAGCAATCATGATAGAAGGGTATTGTGGTGATTCTTGGCCTCAAACAAACAAAATAGATTTGACAGACTCCTTTTACAAAGAACTGCTACTAATTACTAAAATTCCGAAGGAAACGCAGGCTGTCTGCACCAGTAATAAGGAACACTAGTTTCAAAAAGAAGCTACTCTGAGTGGGTGAGTAAGAGGACAGAATGTGAGATACTGCAGAATAAGAAAATGTTAAATGATTTGTTTTGCCCCTTTTCTCCTGCACACATCCCTCGGAAACAAGTTCTCAATTTAACATATATCTGCTTATTGAAACAAATATCTATGTCATGAATTTATACTTTTTCCTTCTATTTGTTCAAATCCTTAGCCTTAATGGCTCAGGCCTGGGAGGAAAAATAATAAGATAATAATGGCTTTTTTGATGGTTTAAAATTTCTAAATTTGGATTAGTTACTGTTATACCAATTTAACAGATGTATTGATGAGGGCCCCATCTTTTTCAGTTGTCAATATGGTGTTTGAATTTTTTTTTTCTATTTGACTATCATCTCAAAGTTTCTAAATGTCTGGCTGAAAACATTTGTTTTTAGAATGTTTTCCACCCTCTCAGTATGCCAAGAGTCAAGGTTTCTGTCTGTGTATTGAGATGAAGTACAATACGTTAAGTGAGAGCATGTATTCTGGATCATGGCTGCACTTTCAAGTGTACCACCTACTGGCCATTGACCCTATGCAAGTTAGATACCTCCTTTGTTCTCAACCTCTGGAGGGAGATACTACAGAGAAGTAATTCTGAGGTTTGCCGTGAAGATCATTTGTGAGTTCCAGGTGCTTAGGTTTAGCTTCTGTGACTGTTGAGAGCTATGAATGTAGTCCTTATATAAATAAAATAAATATATCTATAGAAATTTCCTTGGATGTTTTTCAGCTGGAACTAAGGTGTTTGCTTTGGTTTTGTTGTTTTATTTGTTTATTTATTCATTTTACAGCTTGATCCAAAACCCCTCCCTCCTCTCTCCTACACCCTCCCTTATACACTCTTCCCCTTTCCCCTTCCACTTCTCTTCAGAGAAGGGGATGGCCCTAATTGGTACCCAATCACCCTGATACATCAAGTCACAGCAGGACTAAGTACATCTTCTCTCATTGAGGCTATTAAGGTATTCCAGCTATGAGAAAGGGATCCATAGCCCACAACATAGTCATAGACAGTCCTCTCCCTCTCCCCAATTGTTGAGACCCACATAAAGACCAAGCTACACGTCCACTACAAATGTATAGGGGCCTAGGGGACTGGCCAATGTATCCTCTTTGGTTGATAGTTCAGTCTCTGTGAGGTTCCTTGAGCCCACGTTAGCTTATTCTGTAGGTCTTCTAGTGGTGTCCTTGACCCCTCTGCCTCCTTTATTCCCTTATCCCATTCTTCCAAAACCTCCTCAAGCTCTGGCTTGTTGAGCTCTGGATCTCTGCATGTGTTTTCATAAGCTGCAGGATAAAGCCTCTCAGAACAGTTATACTAGGTTTGTCTCTGCAAGCATCACCAAAAATCATTAATAGTGACAAGGGTTGACTCTCTCTCATGGGATGGGACACAAGTTGGACCAGTCATTGCTTGTCTATTTCCTCAATCACTGTTCCATCTTTATCCTTGCACTTCTTGTAAGCAGGACAAAATTGGGTTGAAGTTCTTGTAGGTGAGTGTGTTGCCCTCCCTCCACTGGAAGCCCTACCTGTTTATAGGAGGTGGCCAATTCAGGCTCTACTTCCCCCATAGTTAGAATCCCAGTTAGGGTCACCCCCAAAGACTTCCAGGAGTCTCCCCTTTCCCAGGGTTGTCCCTCACAGATTTCTGTTGTCTCTTCCAGCCCTCTCCACTTCCCCACACCTGGTCTCTACCCTATTCCTCTTCTGACCCACCCCCCACCTAGTTCCCTACCTCCATCTACTTTAGATTTCTCTTTCATTTCCCATTCTGAGTAGCCTTCCTTGGGCCCTCCTTGTTGCGTAGCTTCTTTGGGTTTGTGGATTGTAGCATAGTCACACTGAACTTGATAGCTAATGTCCACTTATAGATGAGTTCATAGTCTTTCTGGGTCTGAGGTACCATACTTAAAATGGTATTTTCTAGTTCCACCCATTTGCCTGAAACCTTTTATCTGCAGAATGACCCATATTTTGTTTCATTTTCCCCAGCAGTTGAGAAGGACATGAGGGAAGGATGGTGTGTCTGAGAGAGTGTCAGAGTAGATAAGAGCAGGTTTTCCTCTTGGCTCTTGAAGCTCTATGCCTGTGTTATCTTTCAGAAAATCAATTTGTTGTTCTGGGCTTTAGTTTCCCAGATATGTGGATCTAGAGAGCTGAGCTAGGTTATTTCTAAGGTTATGCCAAACTCTTGCCTGAGATGTTGCTCCTAAATTCAACTTGAGAACTAGGATTGAAACATTTACCAACGAACGCTTTACCATCTTTATTTTATTTTAATTTAATTTTTTTTATTTTTATTAAATCGTTGTTTCTCAACACTGGAGAAGATGTTATATGGTTGATACCTAGGACTCCAAATGACAGTTGGATCATGAGTGTAGCATTTCACTTCCTTCAGATCTCCATCAGTCCTACAGGTTACCTCAAAGAAAAAGATTCAGTTGGGAGCTAATATGATTTTAACACCACTCTGAATCTACTAGAGTCCTATACTTGAAAGGGAAGGAAGGCACGTGGATTTGTTCACTTAGCAGGAAACAATATCTGAGTAGAATTTATTAACACTGTTTTCTTTGCATTTATTTTCAGTTACAATTCTACCAAAATCATAATAGATTGATTTTCTATGTAGATTGGCTAAATGCTTTTGAATTTTTTTTTAAAGAATTAAGAATAGTAATTTGATTCAAAAGGTACTGTTAAGTGTGAATGAATGCAAAGGGTATATATTTTAACCTGACATCCCCATGCTGGAAGTTTGTAGAACCATATCTTAAATATTGATGCCTCCTTCAATACAGGTACAATGTTAGCAGCCCAGCCGACTATGCAGTGTTGTACTGGACTCATTCAAATTACAAGGGCATTCATTGGCAGATGGAGCTAAACATCAGAAAAGAATACAGGATTGATCAAAAACCATTTGATATGTTCTTTCCTGGAGAAAAATCTGTTTCTGTACCTCTCAGCATCCCTTAGTTGCCTGAAGTTCTCTGTGTGTGATTCAGGTCTTGTGAGAGTTCCCAGGTTCACTTTTCTACATCCAGTGTTGTCTGTGTTCAACTCAATGTTAAGCAGTCGTATTGGTTAGACAGTATGGGTGTGGGTTCACTTTTCTACATCCAGTGTTGTCTGTGTTCAACTCAATGTTAAGCAGTCATATTGGTTAGACAGTATGGGTGTGGCTTCACCATTTCTAGGAGACACACTCTCAAAACAAACTCCCTGATATTCTGACTCTAAGAATCTTTATGGCCACTCTTCCTCAGTGTTTTCCTCAAGCCTTATATGTGGGAGTGGTTGCATATCCAGTAAGACTGAACTCCACAACTCTGTATTCTGATTGATTGTGGTAGTCTATAATGATCTTCTGATGCACAGACCAGTTGTCTTAATGATAGATAAGGAGTACACTTATATCTGAAGATTTAGAACTAGGAGCCTCTAGGGAGAGAGAACATGTAATATTTGTCTTTCTGTGTCTGGGTATTTCACTCAACATGATCTTTTCTAGATACTTCCATTTACCAGCAAATTTATGATTTCATTTTTATTTATAGCAGAATAGTATTCTATGGCATATGTGTTCCACAGTTTTGTTATCCCCTTGGTTGACTGAAAGCAGAAAATACTACAGGAATAAGTGAGAACTAAATCTTAAAACAGGACTTCAGATAGTGGCGGTCATGCTTAACCCTTCTCTCCTGACTCTTGTCTCTTGTCAGATGAGTTTAAGTCATTCATGAAACGTCTCCCAAGCAACCACTTCCTGACGATTGGCAGCATCCACCAGCACTGGGGCAATGACTGGGACCTGCAGAGCCGTTACAAGCTCCTGCAGAGTGCCACTGAGGCTCAGAGGCAGAAAATCCAGAGGACCGCCCGCAAGCTCTTTGGCCTCAGCGTGCGCTGCCGACACAATCCCAACCACCAGCTGCCTAGAGAGAGGTATGTGTGCTTATTCCTCCACTTCTACAGTGTCCTATAACCCCATTGCTCAGTGTCAGCTAGCACATTGTCCTAAAACAGAGGGATATGTGCTTCAGATAGCCCATTTAGGACTCTTTAAGCAAGGCAGTGGATGATCCTGACTGCATTTGGTTCTTGCAACTTTTAAATTCTATATGCTTTCTAAATATGCCATTGTTCTCTATCTGTGGGTTCTCCATCTACAGTTTAACTAACCTCAGATTGAAATTATCAAAACACACTTGTATTTCTTCTGCATATGCTTAGATTTTTTTTCTAGTCATGTTTGTCTAAACCACATGATAAAATTATGTTAAATGAAGGATTACAAGTGCTCTGGAGATACCTTAAAGTACAGAGGAAGATGTGCATGGGTAATATACAAATCCTACCTTCACTTAATTTAAAAAATTTGCACTTCTACTGATTTGGACATCTGTGTGAAAAGTCCTGAAAAAAGTTTCCCAATAATGACAAAGGAAATTGAACCATGAAGTCAGCTTCGCATTGTTTGTGGTTTTCTCTTCTTCTTTTTTTTTTTTTGATAATTTATTAATTTACTTTTCAAATATTGTCCCCTTTCCGGGTTTCCCCTAGGGAAACCCCCTATCCCATCTCCCCTCCCCCTACTTCTATGAAGGTGATCCCAACCCACCCACCCCTGACAGACAGTGACCTCCAACACTGGTACCAGCAATTACACGGCACCCCTCAGTTTACATACAATGCAATATCTGTACAATTTTTAAAGTACATTGTTAGGAAGAATTAAGAATCTCTTCTTAATGGTAAAGGAACTGGGCTACCTAATTAACTAGTCAGCTGAGGTAGTGGAGACCTTTGATCAGAGTGAAGTGGAACAAAGGTCGCACTGGCTATTGAAAGTTTTAAGGAGGATTATACAGGGCAGTCCCCTTGGTGTATAACCCTATCTAAAGATCATGTGTCTGCATAAGTTCACACCTGTTTCCTTTGCCTAGTCTGGTTCTAACTTCACCCTTCCTTATACCATTTACATTGATTTCCAGTGGGAAACACAGAAATGAACAGACAGGATCTACCTTTTCAATGAAGAAGCCCATATTCAATCTCAGTTGGTCAAAGTCTGTTCTTCCAGGCAATTTATGATCTATCTGCAGCTGAGACATTTCTATAGCATTGTAGCCAGGCTGTCTATGAAACTGTCACAAGATAGCCATAAAGCAGTTTAGGAGCAGGGTGGGATAAACCCAGGGTGTTGAGGTGGGGGGGAGCCGGAATCAGACTTGCTATCCTAATTCAGTCAGAACTCTTCTCCTATCATTCATTTTCTATTGGGGGTAGGATATTGCCTTTTATTTTATACAGAAAAAAAACATCCAATTTTTAACCCATGAGACAAGTTTGGGACTAGAGAGATAGCTTAGTTATTAAAAGTACTTTTGCCCAGTCATGAGGACTACCATTCTCATTTTGTGCCTACTGAGCAAGCTCAGCTTCTGCCACACATATATAAGCTTAACTCTACTCAGAGAGGAGGCAGGAATGCTGTGACTTGCTGGCCATTATCTTAGCTGAGAAAACACAAGCCTCAAGATTAGGGTGAGGATCTGCCTCAAGGAAATACATAAAAAATGAGAGAAGAGGGAACTCTCTTTGGTCTTTGTATGTATACACAAGTATGCACACATTCATGTACAAATGCACATATATGCAGACACACACACACGCACATACTTACATTTTGAAAAATCATGTCAAATTTACACAGCATGACCTGTCTTGGTCACATTGTGTGTGTGTGTGTGTGTGTGTGTGTGTGTGTGTGTTTGTGTATTCATTTTCCTATTGTGATGTCCAGAAAACTGAATTTCAGAGAACTGAAGTCACTAGTTCAAAGCTGCTACAGTTAATCAGAGGTTTTCAAATGGGGTTGACTTTGTCCCCAAGGAATATGTGGATAGGTACAAGGACATTTTTAATTGTCACATGGAATGATATTATACAGGGCAGTCTCTTAAACAATTATCTGATTTCAAAAGTCACAGAGACTGAGACTTAGCCAATCTGTTGTAAAGCAAAAGTCAAAATGTCATTTAAATCTATAAATCCAAATCTGTCCTCTGAAATGTCTTGTGTGCTAGCACACAAGACAAGAATTACAATTCATTATATTTCTCTTGATAGTGCAAGCTATGTATCCTAATTTGAAACTTTCTCCTCTTATGTTTCTACACCAATAGCTCATGTTACTTCCTCTGTGAAGTCTTCCCAGATTGTATAGAAAATGTTCCTTATTCCAAGTTCTCACTTATATAAAAACCATGTTTCTTAGTGCACCATCTCTCCTTCCTGCACTGTGACGTGTATCCTTACAATACTAGTGCTGTTCATCTTTGCTTGCTTCAGACCTTCCAATTCCTAGTCCACTGCATTGTCTCTCATTTGTAATAACCGTTTGAAGAGTGAAATCGATTTTTTTTCCTGTCAGTTGTTGACGTGTTGCTGTACTGCTGAACCACAGACTTGGAAAAGGGTCTGATCACAAATTGACTTCCCTGTTGCACGCAGCAGATGCCCAAGCTGCCACCATAAGGGACTCTCTGAAGTAGAACCATTAGATTTATCAGGCCTGTGGCAGGTGACCAGCCTCAGGCACTGTTTGTGGCTCGTAAGTAAGTGACTAGAGTCCACATTGCTATGAAAGATGGTTCTCAGAGCAGGAGTGAGGAAAGGTTCCTATGTGAATCAGAAAATAAAATTTACCTCAGGTGGGTATTTTGTAAAGGTTATTTCAGCTAAGTCCTACAGACTAGGCAACTTAAATGGTCAGAACTTGAAAATATCATCCTTAGTGAGGTAACCCAATCACAAAAGATCACACATGGTATGAAGTCACTGATAAGGGGATATTGACCCAGAATCTCAGAATACCCTAGACACAATCAGCATATCAATAGATTTCTAAAAAGATGGAAGGAGAGACCCCTGGTCCTGGAAAGACTGGATGTAGGGGAACGCCAGGACAGAGTAATGAGAGGGGGTTGAACGGAGAAAAGAGGGAGGGAAGGGGGCTTATGGGACTTTCGGGGAGGGAGGAAACGGGAAAGGGGAAGTGATTTGGAATGTAAATTAAAAAAATAAAATAAAATTAAATTAAAAAAAAAAAACAGCAGACGTCTATTTTCTTACAATTCTAGTAGCTTGAAGTTTAAACACACGTTTTGGTAGGGTTGTTTCTTCTGAGAATTCTGTGGCTTGTCTCCTGTGTCCTGTGCCCTATGTTTCTTTCAGCCAGGTATGTCTATGTCCTCATCTTCTCTACTTTAGAACCAGTCATATTGTATTAGCATTTATCCCTAATGAGCTAATTTCCACCTAAAATGATGCCTGAATACAGTTATGTTTAGCTGTACTGAGAGATCAGGTCTTCAACATTTGCATTTGCAGGGGAAGTTAGATAACCCAGCCTATAACACTGGAAAGCAGTGGTTTTCAACCTTTTTAATGCTGAAACCTTTTAACATACTTGTTGTGACCCTCACTCATAAACTAATTTTGCTGCTACTTCATAACTTTAATTCTGTTACTGTTATGAATCACAATGTGTATATCTAAAATGCAAAATATTTGATGTTTGTGGTCATGAGCCACAGGTCGAAACCACTGCTCCAAAAGATTTCTGTCACATCTTTAGATGAAGAAACTGTGAGTTCCAAGACTGACCAAACAGAAGTAAATCTGGACAAAAGGAACAATATTTAACTATTATAAGACAACACATGCATCTATAACATTTTTTGAGTGTCACTTCAGAAATTCCAAGTAAAGAGACTGGGGAAGCACATTAATTAAATTGGAGAAGAAATCTACAGGGCATAAACCACCACTGACACACTGGACCTAGGGAGAGACAGAAAGATGTCATATGTGCATGAGGATAGAGGAAGAGCCAAAATGGTAGAATGTGGGAACTGGACAGTCCAGAAACCTGAACTTGAATGATGGATTTGACAATGCCTTAGTATTAGTGAGGCTGTGTCCTCTCGGATAAGTGACTTCCTGATTCCAAGCACAGGTGTTCAACACTGTGCCTGACCCTTTTCTTCTGCTTGTGGAACTTGCTAGGTGTGGATAGCTAGAAATGCCATACTGCTACTAGGATCTTTAAATACAGAGCTCTGGGTGTTGACTTGCTCACCTGAAAAAGAGAAAGCTCACCTCAACCCCAACATTTCCTTCCACTCTCTCTAGGAGAGTGTCTGGATTCCGCAGTTGTCAAGTCACTAAGTGATGTTCATATACAGAGGAATGAATGCGATACTGCTGAGGGTGGGAGCATACAAAGTGAGGCTCTGAAGCTTTCCCAGGGGAGCTGAACTTTCTTGGCCTGGCTGTGGGCTGCTTCCTGACATCTGAATCAGAGGCCTTAGTGAGCATTTCTCAGACTAGCCGGGCACCTCTCCGCCAAAGAGCCGTGTCAGGCAGAGGTGATAGCAGGGAGAACCTTGAGCCACCTCTAGCTGAGCAAGTTTATGCTTGCAGATGACCTGACTGCTCAGCTTCATTTGTCTGCTTGTTGAACTCCATAGGAGCTGAGTGCTCTGCGCAGGTGCTGTTACTGCAACAGGTGACACTGCCATTTTCACTTGTCTCGCAGAAGGGTAGCATTGAGGCAGGATGGGAGAGGAGGAGAGGAAAGATCATTTGCTGTACACAGGTTGGAGTCAGGTCTTTCTGACATTTCCCAGCCATCAAGCTTTATGTAAGTACGTGCACCTCATTTGGGGCACTGGATAATGATTATTGCCTTCAGGTTAAGTATGAGGATGAGGAATTTTAAAATTTAAAGGCCTTGTGAAATATTTGACTCTAGTCAAAAGTGGCAGGGAATTCATTTATTATGTATGTTCTATATGCCTGGTATTCTGATGTCTTATGTGAATTCATTGTTTTATCACATTGCAGTTTCATGAAACAGGTACTGTTACTATTCTTATATTATAGATAAAGGCTCTGAGGAAAAGAAGGTTAGGGATGTGCCAACTAATTGCCAGCCATTATTGATATTTCAAATGAGTCATTTATCTTTTTGTGAGAGGTCAACTCTGGATGTTTAGAACTTTACTTGATGAAAAGTTTATTATCAGGCTGTTAGGCAGAATACATATCTTGGTTATTCATGAAAAAAAAATATTCACCCTAAAACTCTCAAAACCATGCACTGTGACCTCTCATGATTGTATATGTTGACTTGGTACAGTTGGAGGACTCTCAAATTGGCTGAGGCCAGTGTCCTTGGGTGACTTTCCTCAGTGGACCTCCAAAGTATCTCCCTCCCAGAGCTGGCAGTTGATGCTGGTTGTCAGCTGGAGGCTCAGCTGGGGCTGTCAACTAGAATGCTTACCCATGTCCTCTACATGTCATTTGGTCTTTTTGCAGTATGGCAGCTGGGCTATGAAAAGAGGACATCCTGAAAACAAAGGAAGTCCGAACATTTCTTCAAACTTACCTTTAACAGCTAGAAAATATCACTTCCATTTTATAATATTGCATTGAATATTGTGAAGATCTTTGAATGCAAGATAAGTCACAGAAAACTTCCTTGCCAGACCCTTTTACATTTGGCATACCCCATTTCTGTAATAGGATCTGGCACAAGGGCCGTTTCACAGGTAGGATAGGAAAAAATTGAGTACTGTATAGTCACAACTTTACAGAAGACCTCAAACATGACAGAAACCACATAGTTGGTCATAGCAATTCATCGCCTGGAATTTGTACAGTTGCATCCCTTTCATTTTACTAAGCACTACACCTTGAACAGGATGGGTCTTACTCATTTTTGGCATTTCCATAGCCTTGAAAAGAGCAAACATGTCTAATCTGAAAATCTGTTTAATGATGACAGGGTTTTTATTTTTTATTAGCAATTTATTTGTTCTTGTACAATTTGATACTTGCACATTAATTTGACTCTCCATTCTTATTTCCTTTCTTTATTTACCAACCTGTTCTACTTCCCCTGGATATCTTTACCTATTCACTAGTTTTGGCTTAATTTATTTTTCTACTGAATTTAAGTGGAACCATCTGTGTGATCCTTGGCCCCATTTATTCACAGCATCTTGTACAACCCTGGATCACTGCAAGACATTTCTCTATTTCAGGCTGAAAATACACTTTGTCTATGGGTATAAACATAAATATTTAGGGAATATTTAATGATATGGCAATTGAGATAAGAAATCCTCTTACATGCTCCTAAATTGTGTGTTTTTGACTGAGTTTACAGTTTTAGACATAGGTCCCTCTTATAGAGTAAGCTCCCAAATCAAAAAGAAAGTAATTAGTTATCTCCATAACAATGATACCACCATCACACCAATACGCCTATTTTTCTGGCTCATTTTTCTTATAGTTCAGAGAATTCACTATTGTATAATTAATTACCCCTCAGCCCCCTGCATAGTACCAGGGGATTATGTAGTATTAAAAAATACTGACATTAAGTATAAATGGAGAACAAAATAACTATACCAGATAGGGAAATAAGATTAATAGTGATGATGTAATAATATCAATGCTAACAGTAATGAACAACAAGAACACCTAATTGTTTCATAAGCATGTGATAATGAAGCAGATAATAGAACTCATTATGTGCACTGATTTTTGAATCAGACTCCTTAGGTTCAAATCCCAACACTATTGTCAGATAGTGATTCTGACATGAGGTACTAACACTTTTGTACCTTGATCTTTGGTTTTGTTTTTTTTGTTTGTTTGTTTGTTTTATAAAATGAAGCTAATAATGTTACCCACATGATAAGAGTGTTTAGTGAGTTGTAGGATTTTACCCACAGGAAGGACTAACCATGAGCTTGATAAGCAAAATTCTCAATAAAAATAGCATTGACATTTTACCTATTAATTTCTTATAAGACTATTATCACTCAATAATACAGAGTGCTGGTAGTAATGGCATGACATATCTTGCATGTTATTCTTCTCCTATCTCTAGGGAGTAGGTGATGTTGATCCATGGACAAAAAGAACTGACAAGCCAAGAGATATAATTAATACATCTTAGATTATGCCACAGTTGAACAGAAGGTTTAAAATTATTTTGCTGTCTCCCTAAATTGGCTGAATAGAAAAGTTTCTTGTGTAGTTAAGGAAAAGCCCATGTTATATAAGAAATGTGCTCTGCAAACTGAGATCTATGTAGTGGGATAGCCAAGATTCAGTGTGGCAATATCAAAATCAGGGTTAGATTTTCATGATTAGATATGTGGTAGACAAGGCTTAAGGTTTATAGGTGCTGTTCCTATGATTGAGACTTTAAAAAGTGTTTCTGTGATGAGGGTTATGGTGACTTTCCTGTTGTGGGGCCTTGAATCATGCTCCGAATACCAAGCAAGAACTGGGAAGAAATTCTTTAGAGTGAAAAGAGTCTTGGCTCAATTCAAGATAATGGGACAAATGTTTCCTGAGTAGTTACCATGTTCACGGTTTTGAAGTGTCAAGAGGTATAAGTCATATATGTGTGTATGTGTGCGTACCAAGATAAATACCATATATGTATATATGTGTGTATGTATATATACACTTATATGCATCTGCTCATATCAGTTGCTGAATGAAGTCTCTCTGGTCTCTTTCATGATGATTCTGCTAGGCTCTGGTCGGACAACACTCTGCAGGCAGGACAATCTGTAGGTCAGAGATTTTGTGACTGGGTTGGTATCCAGCTTGAGGTCTTCCCTGGTTACAGAAGGTGAGACAGTTCAGGCCCTGTGTCCTCATTATTAGCAGTTTTTGCTAGGGTCACTCTCATAAATTCCTTGGAGTTTCCATTGTACTGGATTTCTACCTCTCCCTGAAATGCACCAAATTCCAGTTATTTCTCTAAGTATCCCACACCACCACTATCTGATTGTTCCTGTTCTCTATCCTACCTGTCCCAATTCCATCTGCAAAATCTCTTCTATATCCCCTTCCTCAGAAGTTCCTTGCATTTCCTCTGAAGCATTCCTTGCTGCCTAGCCTCTCTGGGTTTGTGAACTGTAGCATGATTGTCATTTAGTTAACAGCTAATACCCACTTATAAGTGAGTAATAATATGTTTGTCTTTCTATGTCTGGTTTACATCACTCAGTATGATTTTTTTTCTAGTTCCATTTGCCTGCATATTTTATGATATCTGTTTTTAACAGCTGAATAATGCTCAATTGTGTAAATGTAACATATTTTCTTTATCAATTCTTTGGTTAAGGGAAATCTAGGTCATTTCTACTTTCTCGCTCTTACAATTAAAGCTGCTATGAACATAATTGAGCAAATGTCCTTATGAAAGGATGGAGCTTATTTTGCAAATATGCCCAAGAGTGGTATAGCTGGGTCTTGAGAAACCACCATATTGGTTTCCAAAATGACTGTATAAGTTTGCATACCAACTAACACTAGAGAAGTGTTCCTCTTGTTCCACATCCTCACTACCATAGCCTGTCACTTGTGTTTTTGAGCTTAGGCATTCTGGCAGGTGTGAGATAGAATCTCAAGGTCATTTTGATTTCTATTTCACTGATGGTTAAGGGTGTTGAACATTTCTTTAAGTATTTCTTGGTGATTTGAGATTTCTCTGTTGAGAATCCTGTTTAGATCTGCACCTCATTTTTAATTGGATTATATTTAGTTTGTGGATGTTTAATTTCTTGAGTTCTTTATATATTTTAGATATTAGTTCTCTGTCATATGTGGAGTTAGTAAGAATCTTTTCCCATTCTGTGGGCTGTTGGTTTTTTTTTTCTTATAGATTATGTCCTTTGCTTTGTAGAAGCTTTTCAATTTCATAAGATGTCATTTACTAATGGTTCTTTTTAGTGTCTGAGTGAGGGTATTCTGTTCAGGAAGTTGTCTCTTTTGGCAATGCTTTCAATACTATTCCCCACTTTCTCTTATCTTTAGGCTAATGGAACAAATGTTTCCTGACGGGTTACTCTGTTCATTGCTTTGGAAGTGCCAAGATAAATAACATCTATACCAACACAAGGTCAAGTCCAGTAATATTGAAAGATCAATTCTAGACTCAGCCAAATGACTTTTGGAATTTCATGTGTGATATTCCA
The DNA here is from genome assembly GCA_036184795.1 of Tokudaia tokunoshimensis. Taxonomy (NCBI): domain Eukaryota; kingdom Metazoa; phylum Chordata; class Mammalia; order Rodentia; family Muridae; genus Tokudaia; species Tokudaia tokunoshimensis. The sequence goes on along the minus strand of BTHU01000005.1, from coordinate 53,887,855 downwards.
TCTCAAGGTTTTGCTACACTGTGGTGGATTTTTATTAGTATGGAGGAAAGCTGTTTCTAGTTTCAGACACCTGTGGTCTGAACTGTAAAGTAAAGCAGAGATCTATAGTAAAATATGATGTGACTTCGGTCACCCATGGTCATTGCAGTATGCAGTTAAAAATAAAATTCATGCTGTAGATTCTAGTTTGGCTATTATTGCCAGGTGTTCTGATTTTTGATTATTGGAAACTCAGATAACCTGCCCCAAGCATGAGCACAGGTGAAAACACACACACACACACACACACACACACACACACACACACAAAACCAGTTCTTAATATGTATACTGCACTAAACTCAATCTTTCAGCAACTATGCTTCTACCTTTTGAACGCTATCATTAGAGACATAGATGTCCATACCCAGCTTGATTCCTGGTTCTCTCATATTTAACATGAGAATAATTACCATTTCATACATCAGAGGGTCATTTTTGTGTTAAGTACAGTTCAGAAATATGGATCATTTGAAGAAACAGAGCAATGCAAGTAAGGTGGACTTGAATCCAAACTCAAAGGGAAGAGAAAAAGATTGAGTTAAGAGTCAATGTAACTAGTTAGCGTTAGCACCTGTATCTAATTCACCAGTGCCAGGCATTAATCCATCATCCCTATCATCTTACCATTAGTGAGTTAGCACTAATCCATCTCACTTTTATGAATGATGTCATTAAGGCACAATGATGCAAAGTTGGCTGGTAGAGTTTTTTTGTTGTGGAGAAGACCATGTCCACTTTTATAGTATTCATGATATTCTATCCAGCCTTGAAGGGAGATACCCACAGATATTTATAAAGAATTTGTTTCAGTACTAGGATTTTCTTCTTATTGCTAAAGGTATAAGGAGAAAGTATAGATGAAGAAATGAAAGTAGAAAGAATTTGAGATTGTATAAATGTATAAAGGAAGGGAGAGAATTGAAAAACAAAGCCTCTCAGGAAATCCTGTATTCAGATATGTAAAACTGAGACCATTAACTGATCATCTTGTCTACTAGCACAATGCAAGGCTTTGGGGGTAGTTAAAGATAAAAACAACAATGCCCAAAATACACCAGTCTATATGTGGTAGGGTATAAAAGACAGTGTTTTACAAATGAGGTACCTGAGCTAAAATCATCACTGTCCAATAGGGTATACAGATTAAATAGGAAACAATTGTAACTCATTTTTTAGCTAAAACAATGATGTTTTCTTTATGGGAACTCTGAATTAAACTCATTATGGGAAGATGAGGTGATTTTTCTTTTGGCAAAACAATTTGAAAACAATGAGGTTTAATTATCTCTGAGGTCCTTCCTACGTCTATGAGAAATATCACTTAGAGTAATCATTCTATTCGGAAATATTGGTAGGTCAGTAATTGAATCTTTGAGCAGAGCTGCTCTCAGATAATGCTAATTAGTCAAATTTAATGAGTACCCTGTAGTTCAAACTATGGTCTGCTTTTGCCTGAATATAGAATACCCTCTTAACTAAGTGTCCCAGAATCAACTCTGATCACTTTTCAATTTGTATTCCCAGAAGCCATCAGAATTATTACTTAAGAAGCAAATCCAGCCTTGTCACCAGTTCACTTAGAGTCTTTTGACAAATACTAATTTTGATGAAAGGAATGAAATTTTAAGGTGACCTACAGATCTGATAAAAATTGGCCTGTGCTAAGTTCTCTTATATATAATCATATATATATATATATATATATGTGTATATATATATATATATATATACACATATATATACATATATATATACATATATATACACATATATATGTATGTATATATGTATATATATGTATATATATATATATATATGTATATATATATATGTCAGACAGTTCCTTCTGGTGATTTTTCTTTTAATGAAAAGTCTGCCTTGTGTCTCATTTCACATGATTTCTTAGCACTGTAACTTCCTGTGTGGATATTAAATCACAGTTCACCATTATACCATAATTTACTGGCCACAATACAAAACTATCAGCAATGTACAAACATCTCTGTCAACATGCTTCCTCATCTTCTTCATCTCAGAACTTTTTAGCACAGAAACTGTTACACACTATACATTTGGAAAATTTTTCAGTAAGTAAATGAAGCGATTATGTTTTTCCTCAGAATGTGTCTGGGTGGCATACTGACATCATCCTGTCAAAACTGAATGTCATCAACCTGCCAATGAGTTCTAGGTTTTCTGAATACATTGAATGTGTTTGGATTGCATTTTTTCCTTCATTTTGCATTGAAAGATTTAAGACCAAATAAATTAAGTCATTTGATCAATATCACTTCAAGAATTTCTGAAAAAAAAACAAAGCTAAAATTATGTCCTTAATTATGATAGTTCACTGTAGTAAAATCAAAAGAGCTAGTGTAAATTGTCTTCAACTATTCTGCATAAAAATTTTCAAAATCTATTACTTTGGAAAAATTCCTGTTAAACAAAGTAAGGAGTAAGGAAATGGATAAGGAGAATAATAAAGGGAACGAAAATAAAATAAAAAGAGAAGGTGAAAGAAGAGAAGAAAAGAAAGGAGGAAGATGAGGATAGAGAAAGATAATGAATAATAATAATAATATAATAATAATAATAATAAATTTAAAATATACTCTAACTATAAACAGATATTTTAACTCTTATTAAATTTAGCAAAAATGAACTGATGTTCTTTGCAGATATGAGTATTTGATGATGGTGTGACTTACATCCTGCCATTACTTTCTTGTTTGAGATGATTATGTTGTGAAATAAAGCAGAAAAATGGGACATTATTCATTGAGGGTATGTAGCATAATTATTTGCATTTCCCAATGACATGTGGACTTTGATTTATTTTTACGTCTGAAATTCACATGGCCTTGACCTGGTAGTGCGGGCTATAGCCAAGCACAATGTAATTATACATTGTTGAAATAAAAATCTCTTGGAGACATATGCCTCAGACTCTAGTCCTGGGGCCTTAGCTTCTGAACCCTTGTCAGCTTTTAATGTACTTTTTATTCCATTCAGTGTTTAATTGGTGTCTGTGGAAAGATTCTGGCTACCAGAATAATTATTACCTCAATTCCAATGACCCTTAATATCCACACTGGTTCCCACTTGTCTCTCTGAACTTTGTGCTTCATTGTTCTGGACAAAATCTCCACAGACTTCTGATGTGGGACACAGAGCTTTGGCGATTTATTGTTATTGAACTCAAGTTAGTTTCTAATTTATTGAAATGACAGTCTAGGCCATGCCATTTATTAGGTGTCTGACCTTCAGAAGACTCTAAATCTGCTTACGTCCTGTTTCCTCATCTGCAGTCAGGATAAGAACAGGTACCACACAGAGTCAGTGGCCCACTCAACTTATATGACAACTCTGTGTAACATGTAAAGAAATGCAGAGATGGAATATGAACATAATCAAGAACAGAGGGTAATGAACCTTAGAGCAGTGGTTCCCACACTTTCTAATGCTGCTCTTTAATACTGTAGTCACATTGTTGTGACCCCCCCATCATAAAATTATTTTGCTGGTACTTTACAACTGTAATCTTTCTTCTGTTGTGAATTGTAATGTAAATATCTGATATGCAGGATATCTGACATGTGATACCCAAAGAGGTCAGAACCCACAAAGAATGAGAAACATTGCCCTAGAGCAAGGAGGTAGACACAATTTCTCCTTCTAAGATAAGGGTCTTTCTGTTGTATAAGGTAAAATATGAGCCTAGCAAAATGTAATACTATGATGAAAATGATAGAAGTTAAGATTCTCAGTCCTGCAGATTCAGACACTTCAAGATATGATGGCATTAACCCTTAAGGAAAAGTTGACTCAGTATTTAGATATACAAATTTCTGTATATGGTGATAGATATAAACCTGTGCTGTTACTCTCAAAAGCCAGAAATAGAATATTTAATGTGGCATGTTTAGCACATGGCAAGACAACTAAAGCAAGTCCTCCAACCAGATCATGATGGAATGCAAAGGTTGTTAATTGGAACAGAAACAGAAGATAGAAGTAAAATTGAGTGAAAGAAGACATGTTTACATGCCATCTATACACATGTTCTACAATGAAAACATGTTACACATAGTGAACAATTTTATTTTAGCTTATAGTGTAAAGTCCTTGCCAGTCTTTTGGATATTGAGTCAAACCCATTTTAAGAGGGTTTGTATATTCAATTTGACATTCTGCAAACATGCTTACATAAGCCATATTAATAATTATGCAGTAATTTCACATTAGTTTATTCAGTTTAAACTCATAAGAAACAGTCTAAATGAATGTTTTTAGACTTTTTATGAACTCCAAATCCTCGGTTTTTCTTTATTTAAATTAATTACCTTTATTGTTATTAGCTGGTCTATATTAAATTTTGCTACATAGTTCAAATGAGCTTTTCCACAGTCTGGAAAAAGCAGCTCAGATATCATTGATTTATTTTATTATCTCCATAACATCTTGATACAACTGATATAAGCAGATTGAGGACAAGGCAGTCACTAAAATTCTGAGTGACATGAACATCGTCTGCCACCTTATCTGTTGGAAGGCAGAGAGTCAGCTTTCTGGCAATAATTTGCATAGAGGTCTGATCTGAGAGCCTTTCCCACGGGGGATAGAAGCACTTATTCCTTCTTTTGTAGCATTTTAAGAATTTTTTGAAAATTTTTATTAATTCTTTGAGAATCTTGTATATTGTATTTTGACCATATTTATCCCCATCCCTCAACTCCTCCAACATCCATCCCTGTTTCACACCATGGTCATTTCTCCTATAACCTCTAGTGTCCAACTTGTATTTTCCATATATTCCTAGATGCATGACCATCCTCTGGAATATGGTTGACCCACCAGATATCACACACCCTTTAAGAAAACTAAGATTAAACTGAGTGTGTATATCTTTGTGTGTGTGTGTGTGTGTGTGTGTGCATATACATGTGTGCTGTATATATGTATGCATTCATGTTTTATGGAAGCACATGCAGCCACAAGTGTTAATGTAACAGATAAAGTAAGAAGCCAACCTAGGATGTCTTCTTCTGTAACTCTCCACTTTATTTTCTTGGGATAGGGTATTTCTTTGAACCTGTATCTCAGTGGTTTGACTAGACATCATGATCAGCAAGCAGAAGGTATCCTCCTATCACTGTCTTTCCAGATATGCGATTGTAGACATGCACTGCTACACCTGGACTTTCATATTGATTCTGCGAGAATTCAAACTCTGAACCTTATGATTTCTCATTAAACATTTTAGGGATTTAGTGATCGTGCCAGTTCCTTAATGTATAGTTTCTAAGGAACACTTGGCCAAATGTCCAGGCTTGCAATGTTCCATTGTATGCCTTTACAGAACTTTGCATGCCATTCTTTCTAATATGATCACATTTGCAATTGTATGCTTCATTCCAGATTTCCCCCAGTTGAGCATAACTTTTGTGAGGGCAGAGACTCTACTGGGTTTTTGTTGTTTTGACTTCTGCTCAGTCAATGTATCCTCAGCAGCAGGTAGTATGCCTGCCACATAATAATGCACCATTTACTGAACTTTGAAATGGAAGGTGAGAGATGATATTTGAACTTGCAGTGGCAGCAATGGTTTTCCTATTTAAGAAAACAGGATTTACTTATTTACTTGTGAAGAGGTAAACTAAATTTTCCAAAAATGGGCAATCAGAAATCAGGATAATGGTTTACAAAATTTGAAATTAATCTAGCACATGGCTTTGTAAGAAGTTGTATTCAGTCTTATGAAGTTATGGGCTGTATGTACTTTGGCCCTAACTATTCTCACCTGTAAAATGATATAGTGGCAGGAATCCCTTCACAAGGCCACTGTGAGGATGACTCAAGATTTGTAAATGATAGTTGTATTGCACACAAAACAGTCAATACATACTAGCCCTTTCTGCAATTACCCTTACTGTTAGATCCCTGTGCTGGAATGGATTTATCCATGGATTAAATGTTTTGTACACTGAGTAATTATTTCATTGTTTTGATGGTACAAAGAAATGATGAGAGAAAAATAGAAGGGAAATTTTGATTTAGCAGCATGCAATGGAAGTTGTTTAAATGACAATCTTAAAAAAAATAGGCTGCCTTGTGAACATATAGGATTTATATTCCATTCCTCTGTTGACATGACTATTAACACTTGTTAGACTGCAATGAGAGACACACTGGAACCATTGCAATATACATAACTGGACCAATCCGGGATGTATCTGACTGAATAGATCTAGAATGTATCCTAGGTTCTTGGTGATACTGATATGATTGATTTTAAAGCCCCATAAATATTTGATTAGAAGACTCTACTCATTGCTACACATAAGGTTTCACCTTAGTACGTGTACTTGGCACAGAGGACACAAAAATGACTAAGTGAATTCTATAGAATGTTAGAAAGGGGAGAAAAACAGAAAGGAATATCCATGATTCCAGTAAATTTATATATTAGTGAATTAAAAAAAAACTAAGCAGAGAAGTGACAAAAATCTAAGTATTTCCCAAAATGGTCTTAGACAAATAAACTAAATTGAGATGATAAAGTACCTTTCAGCCTATAGACTGTCTTGGCTGTCAAAGCCTGTGGTTTCCTCTGTTGTCTGCAGAGATTCTCATTCTCCAGTCTTTCTGGAGCAGAAAATTCCAAAACCTTTTTCGGAAACAGTTGCTAATGTATTGTGTTGCTGCAAGTAGCATCTCTACTGAGAGGTAGCATAACTTCCAACTTTCAGCTGCTAATGTGACAGCAGAAAGATATCCCATATCTAGTATAATTTTGGAGTAAATTTAGCTGAATTAGTTTAGGGACATTCCAAATCTTGAAGAAAGAAATATCTCCAAGATAAAACCTTCCAATATAGGTAATTTTTAAGCCTCAAGCCTGTAAAGGGCTTTGTACATTGATGGTTGTACCTCCAGTTTCTGATTCTCTCATGATTATGGCATATGGCTCCTCCTACGGCAATCTTGTATGGGTCTGGTCCCATGAACTTGTCCCTAAATGATTTATATTCATGTTTACAAGGCATCTTCATTTATTGCTTCATCCAGTCCTTCATTCTAGAGATCTTTAGTGAATATTTGCTAAGGTGAGACACCACAGAGTTTATACAATGAAGCACTAAAGTGAGAAAGACGACAATAGATGCCCTTATTCAGTGCTACTTGAAATCTAGCACATTTAATGACAACCAAAGGACCAAATGACCTCAAATTATAAATCCATATGTTCTTTCTGGAAGGAAATCTAAAAGATGTAACTGAAACCCACTCATTTTATTAAAGGATAAAAGAAAATAGAATAAAGAAATGTCTTGATCAGAGTATACGTGAATTAGCTTGTATTGCTGTATGATGAATTACCACACATATAGAGGCTGAAATGACAGACCCACACTCTTACAGTGTTCATTGGTTTAAATCTGATTGTGATGTAGTTAGAAGCGCATGTTCCTCATGGATCAAAATTTAATAATTGGCCAGAGTGTGCCCTTACCTATTAAAATCCATGGGCAAGAATGCATATGTAAGTTCCTTCCTACTATGTGCAGTTATGGGACCCAGGTCATCACTCTCTTGTTGTTTTCTGTCTATGATACACTCCAACCTCATATTCGTTACTGTGCAGTAATTGCACATTGTCTGTTCCTCTTCAAAGGCATGAATAGCATGTTTTACATAGTTTCAGATGCTTCTGACTTAGAAAGTATTTTATCTTAATCAACACAACTAAATAGAATAGGAACTTCCAGATAAACTCCCCACCTTTAGGTCAGATATATATAAAATGATTACTGAAGTGACCACCTATCATACTGACAGTGATAGAAAATTGGACCCTGAAAAGCAGCGGGGGACTAAGGAAGCATATTTAGAATTCTCCCTCATATAGGAACATTAACCCACTCACAATCAAATAGGGAAAAGATACATTGAGTTTTCTTTTGAGTTCATAGCATATATACTGTTCAGAATATTTATTTCCCATAAAAACTGACCCATATTTAGAGTCTCTTTTTTAAAATTGGATATTTTTTTATTTACATTTCAAATGTTATTCCCTTTCCTGGTTTCCTCCCCTCCCAGAAACCCCCTATCCCAGCCAACCTCCCTTGCTTCTATGAGGGTGTTCCTCCACCCACCCGACTCCCTGTTCCCTGCCCTCAATTCCCCTACTCTGGGGCATCTACCAAGCCTTCACAGGAAGAATTACTGTCTAAACTCATGACTTGTTGTTATACATCCAAGCCTGTATTATCAAAGCAATTGCATTCTCCCTGTAGTAAACTGCAGTTACTCAGTTGTATACAAACTTATAGATGTCTTAACATAGAGATTCTAAGAAGTCCCCAATAGTTTATAAGCAGAGGTGGTCAAAAGACTGTGTTTCATTGACCAACTACTCATCTTTGGGGCCTCTCCACGTGGTTCTTGATCAGCATGACCAGGTTGTTCAGATGGGTCTCTGAGCATCAAGAGGTATATCTGCTGGTTTCTTCAGTTCTAGCTGCATAAGCAGCGTGTATCTTTTCTATCCTATTTTATTAATAAAAGAAGTAGTGGAATATACCAACATTCGAGAATATAGCCAGCATTCTGTCTCTATAGTAAGTGTACATATAGAGTATGGTTTGTATTCATTTATTTTTCTAGAACAATCCATGATACAAGAGAAGGAAGCCTTATGACCCTGTGAGGAAACATTTCATAACATAAAATTGACCTTTAGAACTTAGTTATTCAAAATTATTTTATTGAGTTTATTTTGATATTTAAAGCTATTGCTATATTCTTCTCTGAGGTATATGGTTTGTTATTTGTTTTAATAATTGTTTTCCTTTGTTGGCTTTCTAAAGGATGATTATAGAGGATTATTTCCCACAAGCTGTCATCTAATTTTCATATTCTGTGGGTGTATATGCAGTGTGGGTACCAGAAGAGGGAGAGAACATTTTGCAAGTGGCTGAGTATTCTAATTATGAAGAAAATTCCCTTATATACATTCTACAAATGAATGAATCCCATAGAAAATAATCACTGGACTCCTGTCAGAAAGGCATTCAGTACTTGAAGTCTATAAACTCCTATCCTAACTGAGTGGAAGGAGGGGCTCATAGTGCTCTTTTCTGTCTCCTAAAATTAGTGTCTTCAGGGCCAATGTCCAGCAGTCTCCTAACAATAAGATTATTTCCTTTCTTGAATGCACAATAATCTAGGTAGAGTGACGATTCCTCTGGAGAAAGCTTAAAGGAAGATTAACAGTGTTATTTTGGGCAATGTGCAAATTCTCTCTTGAGGGGAAGATTTGGGTTGTAGATTTCCAGTTACAATTTGTATAAGCTCAGGAAAATTACCTAGTGTTTCTGGTCTTAGTTTTCCATCTATTTCATGGTCAAGATCTTGCCCAAGCGTCATTTATATTCGTGGTTTTGATGTTCTGCCACTATAGTCTCATCAGCAGTTCCACTCACAAAACAAAGCAAAACAAACAAACAAACAAAAAATGCTTCTTAATATATCTTAACTACTAGTTTTCTCATGCACAAGCAAGTGTGTGTGTGTGTGTGTGTGTGTATGTGCGCGTGCATATGTGTTGACAGTTATACTTTGGGTGACAATAACTTATTCTGAGTGTGTATTAAACTGTCTTATTAAATAAGAGGTTTAAGTCCACAAATAAATTCAGCACAGCCTGGGGCAGTTGTCTGTCAATCATTGGAGCCTAAGGATTTCTTCCCAACTATGTGGCAATGAAGCTTTGAGCTAGTAGTATTTTGGGCACTTCTTATCTATTTATGGAGCGGAAAAAAAAATGGCAATGCGTTCCAACACTGTGGTAACCCAAGGGAGTACAATTAGGAAGAGGGGCTGGTAGTTGCATGCCTGAAGCTCATTCACAGCACTGTGCAGGATTTATCAAGTCCAAGATTGGTAGGAACATCTCGATTTCCACCAATCTTTGTCATTCTGTATTTGTAGCAAATAGGGCAGTTGACTCACTTCCCTGACGTAAGACAAGAAAATAAGTATTTCCATTGCTTTATATTGTTTTTGTTTGTTTGTTTGTTTGTTTCTTCTTTTTCTGTCTCTCTTTTTCCTGAGGCTCGGAAGTTGCTTTTTATTTGGATTAGAATCTAGAGGCTCGAGGGATTGAGTCAGAAATAGAACTGAGTTCTCACAATCTTTGTGGATAGGTCTTTCTTTTGTTTTGTTTTTAATCTTCCTTCAGAAAGATCTGCATTGCTTCCCACGCTGAAACCTTCTTCCAGTCTGTGCATGAGTGAGTTTTAGCCTCAATTTTGTAACAAGTAAATCATGACCATTAGGACATCTCTTCTCTTCTTCTGTGCCTCAGGCTTTTGTAATGTTAAAATTGCATTTTTAATCCTCCCTTTACCCAGCATAGGACAGAGAAAAATTATGAAGATCAAAGATAAGTATTAAGCAGACAAACAAAAGACCTGCAAGATTTGATGGTCCTATAAACCTGATATACGGACTGTCTACTAAGTGCTATTGCTCTGGATATTTTTAAGGAGTTATTTGGTAAATGTCTTATAAAATTATTGTATCTTTACAGAAAGGTCAAACCAAGTAAGTGGATGATACCCTTCCACCTCTAACTCTAGTAATATTGGTTGTAACATATGCATGTACACACATGTGTATATGTGCACACACACACACAAACACACACCCGGGGGGGGGAGAGAGGAGTTGGATAGAAAATTATCATGTGCCAAGTAGGAAGAGCTGCATTCATATACACACAAACAGCAATAAATAGACTGAGGATGGTGGGTGTGTGTGTGTATATGTGTGTATGTGTATGTTTGTGTGTTTTTGAGTGTGTGTGTGTGTGTGTGTGTGTGTGTATGAAACAATAACAATTAAAGAAAAAGAAATCATGATTTCTAGAGAGAACAAGGTGGAGGAGGAGGAAATATGATTTGTGTTTTAATTTTAAAAGTAAAAATATAAACATACACATGTATGTATACATATATACATATATTTATGTATATATATATGCATATGTAGGGCTCTGTCTATCTACTCATATAGATAAATATCTGTCTCTAACTCCATTTCATCTACATGTATCTATAAGTACCTTGCATCATATCTGCATTAAGGTATCCCATGTCTATCACTGTCTTTTTTGGGTACATTTACTATAGGTCTACTTTGTTTTGTATAAAACATTAATTAGCTAATTAGTACACTTAGTTAACTAATTGACTCAATAATTTGTAAGTATGCATGTGTGATTGCTAAGGTGCACAAGTGGAGGTCAGAGTACAACCTTCTAACATATGGATTTTAGGGCTTGAATTCAGGTTGTTAAGGATAGTGGCATGCACCTTTAACTTCTGAGCCATCTCATTGGCCCAAATCTGCCTTTTAAAATTAGTACAAACTCTTCCTTGCTTTTTGGTACCTTTTTATTTTTCTTAGAAATTACCATTTTTTGCTTTGTGTAACTGTGGTTGGCTCATCACCCTGGAGATTCCAAGCTGTGTGCTATTTTGGTGCTGATGGTCTTTTACATGGTCTCCAGGTTGGGGCTGCAATGAATATTGAAGCAATCTTAATGCATGCCTTTTAGGGTACTTGTGTTGTTGTTGTTGCTTACTAGGGATGGAATTTCTGCCACACATATGCTAATATGTACATTTTGCTAAATACTAAAGCAGACTGTTCCCTTTTCTCTCTTTGTTAGAGCTTATTTCTTTCCTGTCCTGCACTGGGAAGTTGCATTTGCTATATGCCTTTGCAATATTTAGCACTTTCCTTCGGTCAATTTAAATTTTATCTGAGCTGCTCATCTGAAGTTGTATATCATTGGAATTTTAGTTTATATCATCTTAATGATGAACAGAAGTAGAGATTCACAGGATTATTAGCTTTTTAAATAACCACTTTGTAAAATGAACTGTCTGCTTCTATCATTTGCCCATGCTCCATTTTTGCTTGTGGCTTGTTCTTACTGAGTTATAGTGCTTTATGTGGTGTCTTAATCCATTCCGAATTCTACAAAATGCCATAGCCTGCGTTTCTCATAAGCTACTAAATCTCTGTGTTCTGGAGGCCTAGAATTCCAAGACCAAGAAATTCACACAAATATCTAAGGAAGACTTTCTGGTCCTTGTAACTGTCTTCTCATAATAGAAGGCTTCACGGGTCTTCCTATGTTTAACAACATTAATTTAATGCATGAGAACTGCATTCACATGGACACATCACCTCAAAGCTCCCACACCCCCAACATTATGTCTTTGAAAATTGAGCTATAAATTGACAGATTTGGGGATACAATCTGACCATGGCTTGAATTATGAATGTAATCTTTTATTATTAATATATTGTGTTGTCTCTAATTCTGTTTTTTGGGGGGCCTGGGTGTTGTTTAATCTTAGCGTGTTTCTGTTAGCCAATATTTTTTCTCTGTAGTAAGTGCTCTAAAGACATATCTTCCTACTCCGATACCATGAAGAGAGTTGCCTTCCTTTTTGTTGAATTGTTTAGTCCTTGTTGCTGTTTACTTTTCACAGATCTTCCATCATTTGATTTAATTTGCAGGAGTAGACACAGTTACTATCAGAATTTCATTGTTTAATATCAGTAGTTAACTGAGGCACCAGTACTTGTTGGATTTTTCCTCCCTCATAGTTTTCAATCTGTAATTACTGATTTCAAAGGAACCACTTAACATGTGAACTCAAGGGGAACACAATCACTGTTTTCATAGAGAACTTGTGCACCTACTATAACTCTGAAACTTCTTTACATTCTCTTATCTGATGCTCAGAATGACCTTGCAAAGAGGTACACTATTATTCTATTCTGTACTGGAGACAACAGAAGCTTAGAAAGGACAAGTGATTAGTTCAAGGTTAAATAATGTACTCATTAGGATTGAACACCATTATTTTTCCCTTTGAGTACAATACCCACAACCAGTCTAGATCTTTCTTATGCAAGTATTCTAGTGGCAAAGTTCATTAGGATTGTGGAAAATGAGCAAACAGTGAAACTAGAATATTAGACTACAGTCAGTTGAGCTGTTTTAGTAACATAGAATTTTTTTTAACCTGGGACATTTACCCTCAATAATGATAATGGTTAATAGTTCTAACTTCCTTTCACTGAAAATTCGCAGAAGCTTTTCATTTTTAACTTAGCTCTTAAGTGCAAGGTAATTATTATGTGCATTTGGCAGACGTGAAAACTGAGATTCAGGGGTTGGAAGGGTAACTCAATTGGTAAGGTGCTTATCTGGTCAGAGGGTTGCATCAATAGCACCCACAAAAGAACCAAAGCCTGCATTATTAATTCATACTTGAAATCCCACCACTAAGAAAACAGAGAAATGGTGGATCCTGAAAGCTCAATGGCTGGCAAGCCTAGACTAATCAGTGAGCTTTGGATCCTAATGGAAGACCCTCTCACAGACAACAAAGTGGTGGGCTTTTGAGAAAATATTGGTTGGTCTATGGATTTCATGTGCATGGTCCCTTATGTAGGTAGAAACACACACACGTACACACACACACACACACACACACACACACACACACACACATGCACGCACACACACACAAACACTGGGTGCAAGAACGTACACAAATGAAGGACAAAAGGAGAAAGAAAGAAGAATGCTTGTCAAAAAGCTCAAGTGACTCATTCAAGGACAAATATCCAAGGTCAAATAGACTTAGTGCAAAGTACTTTTCTTCCTTAACTTATTTCTACCCTGTGATCACCCAGAGCATTGACCTTCATGATCACTGTCTCATCTCAAGGTCACAACAAGCCACTAGGCTCTGGTTTGTCCCCTTTCTCTTCCATAGGATTTTTGGACTGAGGCTTTTATTATGCTGCATATGTGCTGCTCAGGACAAATAACTGACTCTGACAGCATCCACAAAGGAGCACCTGCTGCTTTTAGTCCTTCTTTAATCTCTGAGCCACTCTTGCTCCTTCCATCATCTGTCTTCAGTACTTCTATGCCCCAAAGCAAAACTCAGAATTTGAATATGCAGCTGATGTTGCCTGTCACCTCCTTCCAGACACAGAACAGTGTAATTGCAAAAATTGTTTCATAATCCTCCCCAATTAAGATGCTGACAACCTAATTTGAAAGACCAGGTTGGATTCTTCCTTTGCAGCCAGCTTGCCCTCTTCCTCCTTTCACCCTCACCCCTGCCCCTACAAGCATACTTGCCACCTTCACTCTGTGCTTCCAACTAGAAAATGTCCTCAGCATGGAATGAGACTGTAAAACTCTCCTTTTGGTCATTACTTCACCACTCTTTTATGTTCTATTCAATGGGGCTCTGACCTCACGTGAAAAACTGAGGACAAACAGGCTGTTAAGGCTACAGAAGGAGCTTAAATAGAGCAATGATTAAAAGGTAAATATTTGTCCAGGGAAACTGATGAGCAGAGTGGACCTGATGGCTATATACATATATAATTGAGACTGGCAAAGCCAGGAACCAGTACTCCAGGCATCTGACCCTACAGACATGTGTAGGTTTGAAGAGCACCATTCTTTCTGGTCATGCAGAAGTATGGCTGTAAACACACCACACACACACACACACACACACACACACACACACAAATGCACACCCACACAAGCATATATATGCATGTAACTGCACATGCACAAACATTTAAACACACAAGCATATACACACATTCAAAGTGTATAAAGAACAGTACATACGAGACATCTCAGAGTAAGTGCTTGTCTCCAAGTTTCAGCCTGTCTTCTGCACAATATACACTCTATGGAGCAATGAGATTTACCTAGACACCAATTATAATGTTAAAGAAACACCTAGGAAGACACACATGGGCATAAATAAAAGAGTAATTTGAAATTCCACTTTCTTTTTTCATTTCTTCTGTTCTTTTAAAAACATACTTTTATTAAACAAATAGGCCTTATGGATTATAGGGGTTTTTTTTGTATTTTAGCCTAGATTTCTTCCTCTGTCCCCTGCAACATTCTCTTGGCACTAGATTTGTATGATCTTCCCTAAAATGCCACAGGCCAGGCACCACATTCCCAGCTTAGGCAAAACCTCCAATTAAAATCAGCAGGGAGGTTGCTTGAATTAGGAATCCCAGCCAGGGCTCCCCAGCCTGGTGGTTTAGAATGGGAGATGTGAGCCTTTAAACAACGGATGGGAAGCCCTGGGTGGCAAAGCCTCTGTCCTCCAAATGACAAGGGACTCATGCTGTGTCTCTGGGAGACCTGTCATGTTGCCAGAACATCCTGGCTGTGGCAAAGACAGGACCCGCAGGGAAGCAGCTGAGATGTCCCCAGGATTCTGAGAGTGGTTTGTATCTGCTTTGGGGTTTAGAGGGCACAAGATATATACTGTGATCATTGAGAGTATGCTGAAATTATATTTAGAAATCTTGAACTCTCGCCATGTCTATGCTGTGTGACCATGGATGAGTGACAGTCCTTCTCTGGCTTCAATATCCTTATCACTGACATGGAAATCAGAAGCAAATCGTAGCTCATGTTGTAATGCGAGGATGAAGAGATAACTGTTAAGACCTAGGAGGTACTAGAGAGGATTTATGTTCATCTCACCAAGAGAGGGGCAGTAGCATTCAGTTCTAAACACGAGGAAGATGGGCTTTTAATTTAAATGGCTTTTCTTAAAAGTTCTCTGCTTTTGTGGTCCAACCTACTTTATCTGAAGCCACTGTGAGGGCTAATAGATCAAACACTTGATTTTTTTCCACTTTAGAAGTGAACTTGCACCTTCCTGCCCTCCTCTTTACTCTTTTCTCTCTTGCTCCCTATGTCTTACCTCCTGTCTCTCCAGCTCTAGCCTTCCCTCCCTTCATTCCAATCCCCATCAGAATGAATTCAATATCTTATCCAAAAGAAAGAGGCTGGTTCGACTGCAAATGGAAGATGCTGTAGCTGGATCCTCAGAGACAGAGAAAAGCATTTTAAAACATGGTTCTTACTGCCTCACACTCACTGCCTAACACTGGGTCTGTGTGAACATTGTGAGACCCTCCCCTGCAGAACTGGCCTATTAAGCTGTTTCCCTGTCGCCGAAGTTGAGACAGCTGTCACTAGCTAGCCTGAGGAATGATATTTATAGATCACAGTCCCTCCTACCCCTGGTGCCCATCCTCTCCCTGTGCATTCATCAGAGAGCCCCAATTATCTCTAAATGTAAGAGAGTCCCTGAAAGGTTCAGAGGAAGAAAGGGATGTGGTAATAGATTCTTACACGATCAACTCTCTGTTTCCCCATTTGTTCCATTCATTTATCTTCTTGTGGCTACTTCTTCTTTCTTTTTATTTTATCCTTATTATTTTAATATCAGATTATGGTTTATAGCATAAAGTATACCTACGGCAGATGTACAAGGTTGGTCTTTGAATGGCATGCTACTTCACCTCTCAAGTCCTCTTCTGTCACACCACTGTGATGACAGGTGACACTCAGGACAACTGTGCACGTGAACATTCCCTATCACCATCCATGCCTCATAGTTGAATAATAATGGGAAGGCATAGAAATCCCTCCACTGGTTTAAGATTCTACCTCCAATGACATTTTTTTTAATTTAATTTAATTTTATTTTTTTAATTTACATTCCAAATCACTTCCCCTTTCCCGTTTCCTCCCTCCCCGAAAGTCCCATAAGCCCCCTTCCCTCCCTCTTTTCTCCGTTCAACCCCCTCTCATTACTCTGTCCTGGCGTTCCCCTACATCCAGTCTTTCCAGGACCAGGGGTCTCTCCTTCCATCTTTTTAGAAATCTATTGATATGCTGATTGTGTCTAGGGTATTCTGAGATTCTGGGTCAATATCCCCTTATCAGTGACTTCATACCATGTGTGATCTTTTGTGATTGGGTTACCTCACTAAGGATGATATTTTCAAGTTCTGACCATTTGCCTAGGAATTTCGTGAATTCATTGTTTTTAATTGCAGAGTAGTATTCCATTGTGTAAATATACCACATCTTCTGAATCCATTCCTCCGTTGAGGGACATCTGGGTTCTTTCCAGCTTCTGGCTATTATAAATAAGGCTGCTATGAATATAGTGGAGCATGTGTCCTTATTGCATGCAGGTAAAGTCTCTGGGTATATGCCCATTTTATTACTCAGATCACTGGGTGGAGATGGAAAAGGCATGGGAGATTATTTGGATTAAAGCTGATGTTGGAAGCTGATTGTATTAAAAAAAATCAGTAAATACATAAAAAATGAACTGAGCTTATTTTTCTGGTTTTAGTCTTCTCAAATGAAGGACTGTAAAGTAACAGGATGCTCAATGAAAGTGGGAATTAGGAATCACTGATAACACTGTTCTCTCTGTCTCTGTCTCTGTCTCATTCTGTGTCTCTGTCTCATTCTCTCTCTCTCTCTCTCTCTCTCTCTCTCTCTCTCTCTCTCTCTCTGTTGCTTTTATATAAAAGGAAAGGAATAGATCACTAATCTGTGCCCATCCTATGGTCTCTTCCCTGTCCACATTCTCTGAATCTTGTAACTGATAGTAATTTAACCTCCCCTGAAATGGTTTCTATCCTACCCACTGGTTGTGAGATAACACATTATGCCCAGGAACTTCCATGAACCCTTCTGTCCAACATCTCCAACATGAGGTCCCTTTCTCCTCTCTGTCACCCCACCTTTCCCCTCTGTTTCCTCTTTCCTGGGCCTCGCACTCCTTACACCCCTCCTTCACACCACTTCCCTTCTGCCTCCTCATACTGTACCATTAATGCCCCCTTTGATACAGCCCACAACTTCACAATTATTCCGAGCTCAGGAGACGCAGGTGCCATGCAGCCTGCTAATGTGTCTCAGAGGGCCTCTGTCCCCAGTCCCTCATGCCTGACAAGGCTGGAATCCTAATTCCCCAGCAGCCCCCTTGCTTGTAGCAGCATCACCAAGAACTTTCATCTTTTTATTTCCCCCACTGAGGATTCTGAGAGTGCCACCACAATGAAGCATTGACAGGAGGAGTGGGGGCTGTGGTCCTGACAAAGGGTCCCAAAGATGAGACACGAGAAAGGGGGCGCTCTACGGGCTTATAGAATGCCTTGCAGATGGGAACAGAAGCACTCTAAATGGGGTACTGTGCTGTCACTTGGAGAGGGAGTGACAGGGGCAAGTGTAGGCCATTTGAAAGAGGCATTTTGAAATAGAGCTCTTGTCAGATGTAACCACGCAATCGCAGCTGCGTGGAGGGCCCCTGCAGCTCACAAAAAATATCAGATGACTCATACCCCAATATTCAGTCAATGTTCTGATTTGGGAGGTGGGAGCCACACAGCTCATTATGATTCTTGCTCCGTTTCCTGAAAGCTGGGCCTGCTGTTCTCCAGGCTGTAATAGGATTGGTCTCACGAAGCAGAGACCAGGGAGGCCTGCGGCTGTGTGGGTGGATGGTATGGAAAACTAATACTGCTGTCCTGAGGGGACAGAGAGAAGTTTGTTTTCCTTTTTTCTTTTTTCCCCCTTTTTGTTAATAAAACGTAAGAAGGAAAATATTAATATTCTTTGTTCATTCATTCAGCAAACATAAAGCTAGCTAGGTTGTGTGCTACGTGCTGAGGAAAGAAAGGCCCTGCTTGCTAAACCTGAGAGGCTGGAGGAGAAACCAGGGATGAGACATACAGTTCAAGCACAATGCCTTGAGGTGTTTTCGGGGAGGATTTTTTCTTTTCTCATTTACCAGATTGGGGTGGGGGCGGGGGGTGTTCTGTGGATTAAACAGGTAGACAGTTTCAAGGAGCTAATTATTCCACCATTTTTCTGAGCTGATAAGTAACTCATTTAAATCCCAAGTCAGCTAGGCTGCCATTTCAACAATATCCATTTTCAAATGGCTACAACAAAATGGCTTCTTTTAGACTTCAGAGAATTCCAGAGAGTGTCTCAGGACCTTCAAAGGAAGAGCTTATTCTCTGAGATATGAGCACTGTGTACTCTTCATGCTTTTTTTTATCTATATAATTGCTGTATCCTAGACTTTTCTCAGCAGTTTAAATATATCTTCTCAGCATCCCTGTGCCAGCCACTTGAGACAGACTTTATTATCCCCATTTTAGCAAAGAATACCAAGGATTTAAGAGATGTAATGACTCATTCCCACTTCCAGGATAGGTTTGGGGTTTTTTTTTCCACCTGACTTCAGTTCTGCTTGAACCAACAATGTCCATGTTCTTCACCTTAGACTGTCCTATCTCCCCACTGACTTTGGGGGTTTTTGATTTTTTGAGTATAAGTCAAGAGAATTGCTAGAAGAGTTAGCTAACACATCCCACTACAGGATGTGTGGTACAAATGAGCTTCTTTTCTCATTCTCCTAGTGCTGGAGGACCATGAACTATGAACTCCATCATCATCATCTGTGTCATCACAAATCTTGCCTATAGTCCTAAAACATTTTATTTAAGACTTTTTTTAAAAAATTTAGGCTGATAGATAATGCCCAAAGAAAAGTTAATATGTCAGGAGACTTCACTGCTTAATGGTCATATGGTCCATCAGGTTGCCTTGGAGTTTCTGTATTCATGCTTATAAAATAAACCTGATACTCCTTTTGCAGGAAGAACAAGAGCTGAATTTGACTAAGCCCTTAATGCCTACCAAATTTGAAGGTATACTACTTCACACAAAAATTTGTATAATCCTTACAGCAATCCTAAGAACTCTTAAGAGGAGTGAGTGGGAAAGCTAAGGAAATGGCACACTGTCAACTCTGTTTAAGAACAGAAGAACTCCCAGAGGTCCCAGGAACTAAACCACTAAGCAAAGGATACACATTGAGGGACCTATGGCTCCAGCCACATATGTATCAGAGTATGGCGTTTTCAGACATCAATGAGAGGAGAGGTCATTTGTCCTGTAAAGGCTTGATGCCCCAGTGTAGGGGAATGCCAGGACAGGAAAGTAGGAGTGGGTGGGTTGGTGAGCAGGGGGAGGGGGGAGGGGAAAGGGGATAACATTTGAAATGTAAATTAAGAAAATATCTAATTAAAAAAAGAAGAAGAAGAAGAACAGAAGAACCAGGATTTTTTTTTTCCATTTGCTGGTAAATTCTGAATCTCAAATAATTGTCTGGGTGTTGTTGGTAGACTCAAGTGAGAAACTGGGTGTAAAAATGCCTGTGCATGGTAAAGACTGGTGGACAGAGAAGCAGGACTATTTGTAGCATGGAGGACAGCCAAGAGGTGACTTCCAAAAAAACGAGGAAAAATGAAAGGCCTCTGGGCTGACAGCTTTACATATTTTTATGTATTCTTCTGCTGCTTCTTATTGGTACATGGATCTGTCTTCATTAAAATGTTTTATTGCCTGGAATCTGGGTATAGACACTGGTATCATTCACAGCATGGATAGGCAATGTGGAAGGGTTCTAGAAACACAGTTTGCAATAGAAATGCTGTACAATTGAGGATTTAGAACTCTGGACAACTGAGGAGCATCTATCTTTATTGCATGTTCTGAAAAGCCACTGTGAGAATCATATCAGATGATCCATATAGAAGTACTATATGACTTCTAGAATATGATTCAATAGAGCTTATTTTTGTTGACAGGGTTGGGCATGCGATAACTTCATCAGTGAAAGGTGTGAAATCCTCTGGTGTTTACATAAAAAAAATACAAATTAGGGACTGGAGAGATGTCTCAGCGGTGAAGAGCACTGACTGTTCTTCCAGAGGTCCTGAGTTCAAATCCCAGCAACCACATGGTGGCTCACAACCATTTGTAATGGGATCTGATGCCCTCTTCTGGTGTGTCCAAAGACAGCTCCAGTGTATTTACATAAAATAAATGAATAAATCTTTTAAAAAATACAAATTAAAAAACATGATAGAAAGAAAGAAAGAAAGACAGACAGACAGACAGACAGGTTCACAAATCTTGCCCATGTGAGACTTTCCATGAATTGTTCTCTCCAGAAAGTGTATTTGTGCTCAGAAAATTTATACCCTAAAACAAATTTCTCAGTGCCTATTGTATAATGGAATAGCTAGAGATAGATGAATATCCTAATAATTCATAAAATGCCTCCTTTTTATAGATATTCACAAAGAATGTTAGATGTGTAAAGTACAAATTGATATAGCAACTTTAAGACAGTATGATGAATGACAATGTATTTATTAGTATATATTCACTCTATATTCTATATCTAATCTGCTTACCAATTAAGCTAGACTGGCTTGCTTGTGAGTCTCTGGAATCCTCCTGTCTCTGCCCTCCAAAACCTGAGATTATAACCTGAGTGTGGGCCAGCATGCCTATTTTTTCTACATGCATATTGGGAATTAAATTTAGGTCCTCATACTTGCGTGACAAGCATTTTACTAAACCATAATTCTAATCTCCCCTTTTCATTCTTTAGGAGGCTCCAATTTGAATGGTTAGTTGTAAGATGTACCTCACAATCCTATTGATGGTAGCTAACATTTTCCATTTTTCTTCTGTTTCACAGAACAATTCAACAATGGCTAGCAAGGGTCCAGTCACTTCTCTACTGCAATGAGAATGGGTTCTGGGGAACCTTCCTGGAAAGCCAGAGGAGTTGTGTGTGCCATGGTAGCACCACACTGTGCCAGCGCCCTATTCCATGCATCATAGGTGGGAACAACAGCTGTGCCATGTGCAGCCTGGCTAACATCTCACTCTGTGGCTCCTGCAACAAGGGCTACAAGCTGTATAGAGGCCGCTGTGAACCACAAAATGTGGACTCTGAGCGGAGTGAGCAGTTCATCAGCTTTGAGACCGACCTGGACTTCCAGGACTTGGAACTGAAGTACCTGCTGCAGAAGATGGATTCACGCCTCTATGTCCATACTACCTTCATCAGCAATGAGATTCGCCTGGATACATTCTTTGACCCTCGGTGGCGCAAGCGCATGTCCCTAACTCTCAAAAGCAACAAGAACCGCATGGACTTTATACACATGGTGATCGGCATGTCCATGCGTATCTGCCAGATGCGCAACAGCAGCCTGGACCCTATGTTCTTTGTCTATGTCAATCCCTTCAGTGGGAGCCATTCAGAAGGCTGGAACATGCCCTTTGGGGAATTTGGCTATCCTCGTTGGGAGAAGATCCGTCTGCAAAACAGCCAATGCTACAATTGGACTCTCTTGCTGGGCAATCGGTGGAAAACTTTTTTCGAGACTGTCCATATCTACCTACGTAGTCGGACTCGGCTACCCACCCAACGCAATGAGACTGGCCAGGGTCCGGTGGACCTGTCGGATCCCTCCAAAAGGCAATTCTACATCAAGATCTCCGATGTGCAGGTGTTCGGGTACAGCCTGAGGTTCAATGCTGACCTCCTACGAAGTGCCGTGCAACAGGTGAACCAATCCTATACACAGGGCGGTCAGTTCTATTCCTCCTCATCCGTGATGCTTCTCATGTTGGACATTCGGGACAGAATAAACCGCTTGGCCCCTCCTGTGGCCCCAGGAAAACCCCAGCTGGACTTGTTTTCCTGTATGCTGAAGCACCGCCTGAAGCTGACCAATAGTGAGATTATCAGGGTGAATCATGCCTTGGACCTCTACAACACTGAGATCCTCAAACAGTCTGACCAGATGACAGCCAAACTCTGCTAACCCGGGACCCTTTGCCATGGACTTTCCCTTCTGTTGTACAAATACAACAGAACAAAACAAAGCAAAACAAAAGAAAACACACACATGCATACATACACACACATACACAAATTTGTAAAATGTAATTAGTATTCAAAGGAAAGGAGGAAAAAACTTCATTTGTTGGAAGCTAAAGTGTTCTAGCAACTGTATAAAACCGTGGGGCATGTCTCTTACTTCTATATTCTGTCATGAAGGGTCTCAGAATTGTGTGAAGCTTTGAGTTGGTGGCTTCTTTGGCCTCAGGTGCTGTGTGAGGGGGGGAGAAGGGGAGAGCATATGCAATGAATTGTAAAGACCTCTGCTGTGCAGGTGCTAAGATTAAATACTAAAAGAGAGAGAAAGAGATATATGTAATGTACCTCTGACACTGCCATTTTTCCTTGTGAGAGGAAATGGACGTAGATAAAGAAGATATTTCTTCGGTTAAGATTTCTTCCCTCTTTATGCTTAATTCTTTGTGCTTCTTTTGACGCTCTGCTGGGGATGTGGGTGTAGGGGGGTGCAACAACACTGCAATCTTACCCATTTGGCTTCCTTACGTCTCAATAAACTGAAGCTAAAGGAAATTGGTCCATAGGTGGGGTTGGGAGAACACAAACTGACACAATTATAGAACAGTCGGTAACCTTAGATATTAGCTCTTTAAACTCCTTAGTTTAGAAACAAGGATCAAAGTAAAGCAGCATGTTCATGAACATCCCCATAATAACTGCTCCATAAGAATTTGAATCAGATGCCCTGCCAATACACATTCTTTCTCAGCACTCAGAACACTTTGGCATATTCTGCTTCAAAAATTTTTAACAAAGGGTAAAAGATTTCTCTATCCAAGACTGTGTTTGATGATGATTTTGCTAGTGTAAAGAAAAACTTTTCACCTACTTTCTCCAAAAAGAAATATAGTACTATATTATTCAGAAATGTTTTCCTAGTAGAGAGAGTTAATTTACGTATAGCCCATGACTATGTAATAATAGGAATAATAGAAGTTTTGGAGTATATGAAATATATAAGGCTTTCCACGTATATTTTTTAATTTCTTTTGGATTAATTTATAATACACAAGCACAATGAACATGTGTCAAGGCTTTGCCGCACATGTATATACAATATAAACACTAGCCCTTCTTATGAGGGATTTGGGTTTAATAGAATGAGAGACTGAAGAAGGCAGGCTCAACTCAAAATTCTTCAGAAGATTTCTGAGAACTATGCTTATTAGTCTTAGGAGCTCAGCATTTAGGTGATACTTGCAAGAAGAATTTGTCTGAATTCTGGATCCTCATTTGCATATGTGGAGCAAAATGCAGAATTATCGAAGTGTACAATAGAAAACAGAGGTTCTCCAGTCTATGTCATCAGTGTTCACTGATTGCCTGCCTAGACAAGAAACTGCATAGCTCTATTTTCCACGTTCCGTGAGTGCTGCTTTCACCAAAGAGAAGTAATCATTCCCACTTCAGGTTATGTTATAAAAGCTAGCTGATGATTAGTACACAATGACTTGACTTCTATTATGTGCTTTCATACATCCTTCATAGTATCTTCTTCTGCAGCCTAGGTGGCATGTGACCAGCACACCCATCCATGATAGTTGAAAGTGAAAATGGATTTACAAAGGAAGAATTTTCTGGTTCATTTAAATGAAAGTGATGGAGAAAAAATGTTTCTCTTAAAACAGCATATTAAATTTTTAATATTCTCATTTTTTGTATGAATTAACATACATTTACATTTTATGCTGCCTACAACACACTTGAATAGGTTTTCAAACCTCAGCCTTTGAAAGAGTCTGTTGGGAAATCCTTTATGTCATGGATTGCATTATATAATATTCCTAGAGCATAAGCAGATCCAGGCACTCATCAAACAATCTTTAAACATCTAGTAAACGAATGAAATTGTCAAAAATATAAATAATGTAAAAATGATCCATGTTTTATGTCATTCACATTATATATATGTATATATATATACATATATATATTTGAGGAACATCAAGATGAGTGTCTTGATGGAGTCACATATGCAGAGAAGAGCCCTGAGGAAGCTATAAATCATCTTGTGGGTCTGAAAAATAAAGTCTCTATAGAAAGAATAGGTCTACTATCAGTATTAGAAATTGGTTAGAAGTCAGACAAGTGGAAGGAACATGATGACCAGATAAAGGGTGAAAACAAAACACAAATATATAAATATAACTTATATAAAACAATTCAGTACTAGCCACAATAACGACTTTTAAAAGTTTCATTTTTAAATGAAACCCTTTCTAGAGGAGTGAGAGGGTTGATCCTATAGGGAAAATAGAAACAACCATCCACAACGATCATGACCTAAACAATTTTCAGACTGGTTATCTTCAGCTCATTTTCTTTTCTCCTTTATCTCCAACTTGCAAGGACTACCTCCTAACTGCTAACTGAGAACCTCTTGCAAGGTGCAGAACTTGGAAGGTTGCTAGGCAGTCCTCATCTTCACAACAGTAGTGTCCCATCCTCATCATAATGGTATTAGGACCTTCAGTCGAAGGTCCTCACCAGTCTTCACCAAAGGTATTTTTGGGAGAGCCACTTCCCCATCACCTTGGAAATATTGAGTGAGTCATTTCATCTTGGAGATACATTCAGTGCTTGGTGTTGAAAGGTTATGGAAATATAGGAAATTTCAAGAGGAAAAAATTAAATCACTAAAATATATTCTATGTGAAGAGAAAAACACTTTGCACTGATGGTACAACACAATACTGTAAAGTTCCATTGTCTCTTAATTCGGTCTGACTCGGAGCCCTTTGACCTAAAAATGTCCCCTCTAAATGTGAGGAAAAGAATCTGGAAGCCTTTGAGTGGGATTTTAATTCAATTAGTTTCTTAGCAAGTTGATGCAGCAACTGAGGACCTACAGCCTCTGATTAATATGCTGATACTAAGACACAAGAGTGAACAGAATGCCCATTTGGATAAGGCTTGGCAGCAAAGCATGTCATCACCATGGAAACCACAGAAAACCGTTAATTAGCTATCAAATAAAATCATTGGAAAATTCTAGACCATAGCATATCTGCCCTCTTTAAAGTAAAGGGCAAGGAGAGGGCCGCACTAACAGTAAGTCTCCCTTCAGAGATTACAGTAGTTATCCAGAGACTACATCTTGCAATGTGAAAGTTTGGTCTGTAAAACTAACAAACACAAAAACAATCATACTTTGTGGTTATTCGAGTAGAATAATAAAATTTCTAATATTTGTTCCTTCTTTGGTTGTCTAAACTAAAATAAAATGATATTAATGATTCATAATTTATCCTATTCACTCTTCTCTGAGAAAATGATTATAATGTAAATATGGATCCACTAGATGGTGATAAATGATCAAGAGAAGATGTCAAAGCACCAAATGGGGAGGAGTAACTGTTAATGTCATAGAGGCAGAATAAATCACTTACCAATTACTAAAGGAAAATATAAAAAATTAAGACAGTAATGGAGAAAATCAAAATAGCTACATAATCAGACAGCAAGACAAACATTTTAGGCAGACAATATTAACTATATTTAGATAAAATTGATCTGTTAAAAATAGTATTTGTCAGGTTACCAGTTATTAATTAAAAACTAAACATCAAGTTAGAAGATAAAGGAATGAGAAAAAATATGCTAGAGAAAATACCAGTAAAGAAAGTAGATACTACATTGTTAATAGCTGTCAAGAGAATTCAAAGAAATATATTATTAGCATAAAAATAATCACTTTATTAAGAAGAATAGAAACACAACAAAAGGATGCTTAGTGTTAAAGGAACATTTTAATATAGTTCAAATTTCTGCAATAAGGAATTATGCAAAAAGGTATTTTTTCAGTTTTTATTACTGATTGTGAGCTTAGTGCCCTTTTCATTATCTCAAAATGAAAGGTTATCTAGGATAATCACCTAACCAGTACAAGAATCTTCCTTGTGGAATTTCAGCTAATGGATTCCCCAAAGCACAGGCATGGGGTTTATATTTATTCTTTGCAATTTTCGCTGCCCTGTTCCTCTCTATCATCATCATCATCATATGACTCAAAAGAATTTTTGTAAATATGGCTCAATCAAATTCCTTTATGATTATAGTGATCTCAGCTTGAGTGGGGGTTATTTTCTCCCTCCCACTTATATAGACTCAGCAGCTACTGACTGATCAGCCTAAAAATTCTGGAGGGAAATGGGTGCTTGTAGGACCTCCACTCTCTTAGTGTTGCTCCTTCCAAACCAGCATCAAAGGCTGAACTGACAAACACAGTCATCCTTTATCCTCCAGCGCCTGATCTTTAAGCATACCGAGACAAGGCACTACCCTGAGACAAGTACACTATCTTGTCTTGCCAAACCTTCCCTACTCAATAAACTTGCAAATCAAGAAGAATGAAAGGATGCAATAGGGTAGACACAAATCAAAGATAAGGAAGTCATCTCACTTTTGTTATATAGACTTTTCAGATAGTAAATGCTGAAGGAAATATGAAACTTTATTTACATAGGTACATATATGTCTTGGGAGTCATAAAGATTTTGATCCTTTTTATAATAAAAATGTACAACTGCATGTTTACTTTTGAGCAGCATTCCCATGGTCCCTTGAGTTACTCAAGCATTCTGGATGTTACAAAACTTACTGACTGAAGCACAATTTGTTCTAAGACAACGTATCAATTCATATAGTTTATGTTTTATGTGGCATCATCTTTACTTCTCCTCTTGGTTACTATAGACCAGTTGACAGGAATGGTAGTGTGATTACATTAATGAAAATCTGCATGTTCTAGATCCAAATGCATTACATTAATTTGGTCTTTGAAAGCACTAGCTAAATAAAGGGTTATTACATCAAAAAAACAGTAATTTGAGAAGAGGCTAAGAAATAAAGATGTGGTATTATATCAGAGATAAAGAGAGCCTAACTCATCAGCCCAGTATAAGGGAGAGCATGATATATCAGAGGAGATTGCTAAAAGTGCAAAAGAAAAAAATTCCTTAAGTCCCTTGGCAGAAGCAAATTGATGCTAAGTATTACAAGTTGAGATTCTTCCTGAGTTAGTATCTGATCTTCAAAGCCAAAATTTCTTACTTGGAGGAAATTCTAAAATACTCTTTTCCCCAATGGAACACAACCTGTGTCACCACTAAAGCTTTCCAGTCTTGGTCCTACTTCCAATGGAACCGTTCCCCTGAAGGAAAAAGAAAAGGTGCTTTGATAAACTGTTGAGATAGGGCTTGAATGTGAGAATTGCCGATCTGAAAGCCTAAGTTGTGGTGTTGCTCTTACAAAAGATGTCTGTGTTCTCTGAGTCCAGCCATTCCCACAAACTTGGGCAGCAATAGAAAATTGGTCTAACTTTGTCACATACCTGAATAAGTGAGAAAATTATAGTCATCTTATAAATTAGAGGATGATTATAAATACTGCCAAGCATTGGTTAATTACATGATGTTATCATACAGTATATAATTACCAATTAATAATAATGTCACCTGATATTTTGTTGGTGCACAAAAGGATTCTAAAGGTACTGTTTTCAACCAAGTGATAGATTTTTTCCCCAAATTATCAATTGTCTACAAAATCAGAAATAAAATTAATATTTTTTTATTTCCAAGTTAGTGATTTTACCAACTACTTAACAATATTCTTAGCATGGGAAAAAATCACAGAGAATTCAGAACAGTAGCTAGAAGTGCTGACTTAGAGCTGAAAAGCAAGCCTGGGGCGCTGCTATTTATTAACTGTGGAGCTTAAATGATATATTTAGACTCTCTCTGATTCAATTTCTTCTGTAGAAAGGAGATTCTTAATAGGTCTTCTCTAACCTGGTTGCTATGAGAATTAAGCATTTTTGAAGAATCTGAGACCAACTGGCATGTAAGAAGCTTATCTATTTGGTAAAGAAATGTGATAAAATACAATTTAGTTAGCAGTGCATATTAGTATAATAAAAGCTGTAATCATTTCAGGTCACTTTACAAACTAAGTAGAACAAACTAAGTATGGACTTCCTGCAGGTTATCTATATATTAGTACATTTAAACAGCTATAACACAATAGTGAAACTGAGTAATTATTATCCACAGAAATATATTTTTCATCCATGTGGAAGTTTTGAATTCCAATATAAGTCATCAGCAGTTTTGTTGTCTGGTGTGAAAATGGAAAGTTTCTTCTAGATGGTACACCCTACATGTCATCACATAGTGAAGGACCAAAGGACATTCTTGTAAGCCTCTTTTAGAAAAATATCAATTCCATATATGATAACAGAATTCTCACAAATTAACCACTTCCCATGGCCCCACATTATGTAATGGGACATAGCATTTCTGTTCAGTGGGCATCTTTAGGATATATGATACAGAAACCTTGACTTCTATAGACAGGGACTCTGTGAGGATGTCAAAATCAATCAAGTCCCTGCTATTACACTATTTACACTTATAATTTCTATCTCCTGATTCCCAAAGTCACAGAATTACCATTGTTAGTCATAATATAAACATCCCCTCTTTCTCTTCCAAAGGCATTAAAACTTGGATAGATCGAATGAAGACACCATATTACGATGCAAGTTTTGAGATATTTACAACAGCATCACTTAATGTATGAACATTCTTGAAAGGGGAATATAAATGCCACTGTTATCCCAATGATTGGCTTGTCTCCATAACTAATGACAGAAAATTAATCTCTGGAAACCATAAGGTAAAATGTTAAGGACCAATTCCAACAAGCTGTCTTCTTTCCTCCACACATGTGTCGTGCCAAACACATGTACATGCACATTGAAGTTCACACATAAAACACAAATAAAAATTAAATTAAAACAACTTGCAAGCACTCTCAAGCTTTATAGGGTCATTGTCAGTCAGCTATGTTTCAGAAAATGGGATTCTGTACACACTGACAAAAGAAGAAAAAAGAACATTATTTTATAAGCAACTTTGATGTCTCAGATATGTTTCTTATTTATTCTTTAGAAACTCCTAAGAAAATTAATATTCTCATCATACAGGTAATGAAATCACAGCAGCTAATATAAGTTAGATTCAATTTTACATAAATACATAGATATAAAGGTTCTGAAGCCTAAAGGGTTCTTGGTGGCATCCTTGATAAATAGGATTATAATTGATGGCTATTTGATTTCTGTGTATTTCAGTATCTTTATCTTTTACCTAAGCATAATAACTTCTGCCTTGCCAAATTGAAATTTGATATTTCCTTGCTTAGAATTCCTCTCAATCCCTCACAGGAAGGAACTAGTTCTGTCAGAACATGTCTAGCGGTACAGAACATAGAATATAGAAGTTAGCTATGCATGGCCCACTTTGAAGACTAGAAATCATTTTCCAATGATGTCTTTATTTGTATCTGTGGGCCCTTCCAAATCCTTTCAACTAAAGTACTGAATTGAATCTTAATCAGAATGGATAGATGGATGAAGTGAACTAGGTGTGAGAGTAGGGGAAGAGGGAAATAGGATAAGGACTAAGTATGGGGAGAGGGAGTGTGGAAAAGGGATGGGGGTAAGATGGGGGACATCTGTGGAAGTAGCTGGAGATGACAAGGGAGGTTCCAGGGAATCTCGGGGGGTAACCCTAGCTGAGAATCCTACCAGCAGGGGATATGGAGACTGGAGTGGCTACCTCCAGGTAAGACTTCCAGTAGAGGGAAGGGGACATCATCCCACCCAAGAAAACCTTCAACCTGAAATGTTTCTTGTCTACAAAATGGCAGGGATAAAGAGGGAACAGAGATTAAGGGAACAGCCAATCCATTGGCTGGTCCATCAAAAAATATATCCCATTCAAGAGACCTAATCCCTGATGCTATTATTTATACTTTCCTATGCTTGTAGACAAGAATCTAGCATAACTGTCAATTGAGAAGTTTCGTTCAACAGCTTATGAAAACAGATGCAGAGTCCCACGAACAAATATCAGGTGATACTCTGGACATCTTGTGGAAGAGTAGAGGATAGAATTGAGCAAACTGGAGGGGGTCAAGGACTCCACAAGAAGACCTACAGAGGCAACTTGCACAAGACTAAACACCTACCAAAGGCATGCTCAGACTGGACCTAGTCTGCCTACAAATTTGTAGCAGATGTGCAGCTTAATCTTCAGGAGGGTCCCCTAATAATTATAGTAGGGGTTTTCCTTGACTTTGTTCTCTGCCTTTGGATCACCTTGCTCTAACTGGACTGCCTTGTTGGTCCTCATTGGAGATAATGTACTTAGGCTTACTGCAACTGGAAATCCCAGAGGTGGGTGGTACTTAAGGGGAGCTTCCTAGTCTCTGAGGAGAAGGGGGGATGGGGCAAGGGATTTTTAAAGGAGGGACAGGTGGCTTGAAGATATAAATAAATAAACAAACAAACAAATAGATGGAAAGATAGCATTTAATGGAAGAGTTACAAACAAATCTACCTTGTACAAGTTAATAAGAGAACAGTTGCAATAAATATAGTTCATATCCCAAGTAAAGGAAGACTGGAATTAGAAGACATATAGTTTTGAAAGGCAATAAAGGTGGAATCATAAACAGGAGACTAAATTTATAAATATAGAAGCCCCAAGAAACTGTTCCCACTGTCCTTGTTCAACAAACTTGGTATATAGCCTCAGCCCATTTCCAGGCAAATAGGCATGTTGCTTAGCAACCCATCCTGGAGCAACACAGGAACAGTAGAACAATCTCAGTGTTGGAGCATTAAAGGCTGCTACTGCAGTCCTGCAAAGGACTGAACTTTCACTTAAAGCTCTACCTTCAGCACAAGGGACGCCTGCAAATTGGAAGCACCTGGAAGAAGAGTCCTCTGAGGGTTAAGAATGAAGAGAAGACAGGCAAAGAAGAAAATATCCACTCTAAATTAGTAGAAAAATAGTGATTTTTTTCTTTATTTCCTGCAAACACTGCAGAAGCTTGATGCGCTCAGAGAATTGCCAAGCGAAAGACTTGGTGAGTTTACTTTATTGAATTTTGACATGGCAATTGAGGACAGCAGGACATAACCAGTTCTTAGTTCATGTGGGCAACTATTTTACAGCTTCAGGCACCTGATTACTGCCTACAGGTTCAATCTCAAAACAGTATCTGAAAAAAAAATGTTGTTAGCAAACACAGAAGGTATTGGAGCTCAATTCTATGCTCATTCATTCACTCAACAGATATGTTTCAAAGCCAATATTTTATAGGGAATCCAGACAGTGTCTTCAAGTATGATATATGCTAATGAGATGGGAGTATAAGGTTCTATTGGAGTATACAGGGAGTATAATTGTAAATGATAAGTCAAATGGCGACACTAAGAAGAAGGAAACAGTTACTGATTCTTGTAGAGGTTATGCTGTAATGCAGGACCACTTGAGACATGGGAGTAATACAAGAAACAAGAAACTAAAGGGTGGGGAAGTATAGTGGTATCAGCAGATTGAAAGAGAATAATGTGATAAAGCATCATGAAACTCAAATCAGAATTCTAGATTTTATTCCTAGAGAAACTGTCAGCCATTTTAGAATTTCAAGAAGGCCAATCTATGATGATATATCAGATCCAGTCAGTTTCATTATCTACTTTGCATTAATTACTTCTTTGTTTTGTGGCTACCAAATAGGAAGCAACTAAATAGAGGACTGGATTATTCTGCCTTATGAAGAATCTATAGTGGCAGACCCTGAAGCATCTGGTGACATTATGTCTGCAGGAAAATAATAATGGCCAGGAGATAAGATGAGGCTATAAAGGTTTTTTAAGGTTCTAAATGTAATATTTTATTAATACTTAGAAAAGTTCACACAATGCAATTAGATAATTTTCACCTCTCATTACTTTTCCAAGATCTACTTCCACCTCCCCACCTTTTTCCAACTTCCCAGATAGTTAAAATATATCCAGTGGAGTATTGTCACCTTGTCAAGGTCCTCATCTATGAAAGAAAATGACTTTCCTTTCCCCACATAAGCCATAGGGGTCTGAACTCCATGAGTTCCTTCCCTCACATGCTTGACTGCTACTAGGTTGATTTTATGTAATTCCTATGTAAACAACTTCAGCTATTTGAGTTGATGAGTTCAGTAATCTCTTATCAGGAAGAGTATGGTTCATGCATCATTAACAACCTCTAGTTCTCACAGTCTTTCTCTCCCATGTTTTATAATGGTTTATAAGTTTTGGAATTTTGAGTGATAGAGATATCCCGGTTTTTGACTGAGTACTCCCAGTCATTTGTTCTCTACATTTCAGCCACTTGTCAGTGTTTGCACTATCATTCACTTCACAACATATTTGCATTAACAGAATAATAGTTATAGGTTTACTCTTGGACCTTATGAGACTACCTAACCATATGCTAGATTTCTAGTAGGATACATGCATGTTCTCTTGTGGAACAGGCTTAAATTCAACCACAAAGTCATTGGTTACATTCATAATGTTGTGCCACTATTGCAACATAGGAATACCGTGCCCTGAAAGCCAATATTGTGGTTCACAAAGTTCGTAACTGAATAAGATTGGGTGGTGTTTGCCCACCACAACCTACATAGCACTTCTAGTATTATGAAAACTTATGTTATAACATTTTAAAGCCCATCCTCAGTAGTCTTCTTTCCCCATCTAGGCTCAAGCTCTTAAACGGTTCACAATATTGTAAAATGATGCCACCATCTGGAGACAAACTATTAAAACAGATTTGCCTATGGGGAAACATTTAACATTCAAATAATGAAGCACTTTATTCTTATATTTAAGTGGTTGGCTCCCTAGTCTTTCAAATGTCTGCTTTGTGTTTGGAAAAGTTCTCATGTTCCTGGAAAACAAACAAACAAACAAACAAACAACAAAAAACCTTCCAATGCTTTTTGTTTCTGTTGTTATTGTTGTCATCATTTTTCTTGATATCTATGTTCTCTCTAATGTATACAGTTAGGTTTTGTTATTGTTTTGTTTTTCAGTACTGGGAGTGGAAGCCAAGATCTTACACATGGCTACATGATGTCTCTACCTCTTATCTCTGTTCCCAGTCCTGGAATCCTACTCTTAAACTACCTTTCACCTCATATATATTTCCATGCCTTTTCTTCTGACTTGCTAGTTAGAGACCGTCATTCACACAACTTGCCCTACCCCCTTTTTCAATGTGATGCTATGGCTGCCACAAGTACTGTTAGATCAAGTTATGTCACTACACCACCATTTTTTTTTATTCTTCTAATTCCAGGTAGATGTATAGTTATACTATCTTGTTATATACTGTATCAACTACTTTGCAAAAAACTACCTCCCTTCAGATACTGATTTTTTCCCTCAAGCTCAGGTCAGCTGGGGATGGCATGAGATCCATCTTGCCCAATCCAAGTGTTTTGGAATAATGACCAACAGCAGAAATTATTATTTTCATCACTTTATTTATTTATTTATTTATTTATTTATTTATTTATTTATTTATTTATTCACTTTACGTCCCAATATCAGCTCCCCTCTCCTCCAAGTTTCCCCCTCACACAGATTCCCCATCAACTCTACCCATATCCTGTGAGAAGAGAGAGGTCCCCCCTGGGTATCATTCCACCCTGGCAGATTAAAGTCACTGTAGAACGAGTTGCATCCTCTTCCATTGAAACCAGCATGATGGCCTAGCTAGAGGACCAGGATCTATAGGCAGGCAACAGATTCAGTGGCAGCCCCCACTCTAGATGTTGGGACATCCACATTAAAACCAAACTGTACATGAAGAATAGAAATTATTGATTAAACTTGCCTTGATGGTAAACTCATGTCTCCAACAAGACTTAACTATATGAACTTTAGAACATCAGCTCATCTCTCTGGGCCTGGTTTAACATCCTGTGTAAAAATTTTATCACCCACCTGAAATCCTGTTATAAATTTTTGTAAGAATTATAAAAAGAACCTCTATAATAGCACATTGCATATGGAGGAACAAAGTAAATATTTCTTGCTCCTTACTTGTCCTCTGAAAGTTTCTTATCTGCATAAATATCTGGTTTTGACCTTTAGAATGATTTCCGAAGATTAGAAGAGTGAAGAAGATTATGCATATGAAATACTAGGTACATAGTAAACAAAAGTATAACTTCTATTATAATATTATTAATGAATTGACATATACTGGTGGAAGAATTAGCTGTGTCTTATTTGCCTATATGTGGTCTTACCATAAATAAACAGAGATAACCATTTATCTTGATGTTTCATTTCTCATACCATGTGAAAAAATACACTATACTTTTTTGCATGTGTATTTGCATATGTGGTATGTGGACATGTGTGCATATATGGTTTCACGAGTGTGGACTCCCCTGTGGGTGGGTTCATGTGAACATAGTTTCTAGAGATATATATTAAGTGTATTCATCAATTATTCCCTCTTTTATTTACTATGTCAAGGTGTATCCATGAGTCTGATGTGTCCCAGGGTGCTTAGTTGAAATAGTAATCCAGTTTTGGAGATCTGTGTCTCTTCCTCCAAAGCGTAGGAATTACAGGTATTCTTCCACTTTCACACAACTTTCCTGTGGGTCCCTGAGATCTATCTTGTGTTCTCACATATACATATTGTATTAGCTAGTTCCAATGCCAGTTTGACATAAGCAGAGTTGAGGGAGACAAAACTGAAAAAAAAAAATAAAAAGGCCTCCATAAACTTGACCTGATATTTTTCTTGATTAATGATTTATGTGGCCAGACCCAGACCATTGACAATGGTAATACTCTTGATCCACAGGGTATATAAGAAGTGAAACTAAGCAGGCCTCAAAGAACAAGACAGTAAGTAATATTCATTTATTGCCTATGTATCAATTCCTGCTTCTTGGTTCCTGGGTTCCTTCCTTGACTTCTCTGGTGTACTACAAATCATATAAAGAAATAACCTCCTTCCTCCTTAAGTTTTTTTTTTCATTAAGGTGTTTTATCACAGCAATCAATCCTCTAACTAAGTCACAAGCCAAGTACTTTTTATCTATTGAGGCAACTCCCAGGTCGACCATTTCTATTCTTGAAGGCCTCTTCTCAAATTTGGATAAGAATCAGATGCTTTTGAAACTATTTCCTTAATTTCTGATATCACTATATATAAAAAAGTCAGCATAAAGGCTTTCAAATACCCATCTGAAAGACAGAAGGATCTCAGAAGACACCTAATATGTTATATCTCAATCTTAAACTTCTGGTCCACAAAATTTATTTGTATTTTTCAAATAATTTTGTTTGTGATATTTTGTCATGCAGATCTTAGAAAACAAGTGAAATAGTCAGAGGAAAGAACTGGTTTGTTGTTATTGTGAAGCAAGATCTAGGATAAGTGGAATGAGACAAGTGCTTGAGTTAAAGAAGAAGGATGATTCTTAGGACAAGACATGGTGAATTGGGTTTCTCATGACTAAAATAAATGAAAACTGAACTCCTCTTCCACAGGGGAAACTTGATTAATGCAACTTTGACCTTGGTATATTTAGAATGGATATTTGTTATTTGAATTTGAAGACAATGTCTAGGTCTTATTTTTAATATACTAATGAAAATAAAGGACATTATTAACAACTCAAGCATGGGTCTTAGCAGTAACCATATATACCCACAGGATTTCTATTAAGTATCTACAGATAATGCTTGTGTCATAGGGATCAATAGACACAAGGGGCTAGTCTTCATTTTTATGGAGCTGCATATATTGGAGATTAATTGCATATCTAAGAAAGGGTCAAAGAAAGTGCATTAATTAAAGTATTAGTCATCTTGATAATCAAAAATGGGTGCCAGAGAACAAGGTACATGAGTCACAATAATGGAAAATAATATTTGAATGCATAATACCCATGAAAAAGCTGTACATGGCAGCATACTAGTGTATCCTCTGTGCATGTGAGGGGCTAAAGACAAACAGGTTCTTGGAACATATTAGCTAGACAGAATCCCTGAATCAATGAGCTTCAGTTTCACTGAAAGATTCAGTCTCAGAAAACAAGGATTCTGATATAGGAAGACATAAAGACAACCTTCTACTTCCATGTGCATATATACCAATATGTACATATGCAAACATTGTGAGCAGCAGGAATACAACACACACACACACACACACACACGCACGCACGCACGCACACACACACAAACACACAAACACACACAATTATAAAGACCAAAAGGTTATAACTCAGATCCAGGTATAATTTAAAAGAATTAATGCTAATGCTCTTCATCTTTGTACTATAAAATAAACTATGTCCATTATCTATAAGCAGCTGGAGAAATGATAAGGTCACTATTAAAGTAAGGGACATATTTATTTCAGTCACCCTGTTGCAAAATCAGAGCACGCCCTGACATCAGGACTGTTCTCAGTAACCATTTGTTGAGTGTTTATGTATTTTTTCTCCAGTTATAAATGCACAGAAGCCTTAAGTTGTAAATAGACTTAGCAAAGCCCATAGAGTGTATCAGTAACAGAGAAATGACAGAAAACATTTGACTTCCATTCTAATTTTGAACTCCAAACCTGTGTAGACATTTAACCTCATTTCTCCAGACGCTACTATATCAGAGTATTTCAGCATTCTGCCAATGGATGGGCACAGTGATCTAGTGTGACAAATCCTTGTTGCCTCTTCCCTTGTGCAGTGGGAATTTACCATATTCTGTGATCATCAGGCTGGCAACATCAATCTCAAAGTGTGTTAATGACACTGACCTTAATCTGTCACATCACAAGCAAGTCTTCACAGCATTAGGGTTTTGCTGCCACATAAAGGCTTAAAAGTAGAAGGAACCCCATAATAAGCTGATTAAAAAATAAATTTTTGAATTCTTGAATAAGCACTTTCAGACATCTGATGTGAGGCAGAGTGAAAGGAAACATCACAGAGTGTAAATTATGAATCCTGACGTGTCAGAGATTCTCATTCTCAGACTGTGGTGCATCCCTCACTGTTGACAGAATCAAGGCCTGACATGATCATGATCCTCTTTCAAATGTTCCTTTGTTCTGTTGTTGAGCCTATCTAATAAATGAGGTCATTGGTCAGAAGGGTGAAGAGTGGTCTTCAATACAATCAGGTCTCTTCCATTTTGCCCCATGAAGAAGACCCATTTCAAGTGTGCACCCGAATCAAGTGCTGGGTGCAAATGTCTAATTGTCCAAAAGTCCAGGAAACCTGAGTGTACAGGGTCACTTGCATTTCCCAGGAGAAAAAGCTGACTCTCAGAATGCCTTTGTCCTTATGACATTGGAAAGCAAGACATATAAAACTCTTTAAAGACCCAAGTTTCATCTGCTCATTTAATCTACTAAAACATGTGCTGGAGTACTTACCAAGGACTTAGAATTTAGTTGAGATGGCCATCTACCTTAAAACAAGAAGATGAATTAAAAGGTAATTCATTATTTTGTCATTGACCATTGTGATGAAAGACAACCTGGGCT
The DNA here is from genome assembly GCA_036184795.1 of Tokudaia tokunoshimensis. Lineage (NCBI taxonomy): Eukaryota > Metazoa > Chordata > Mammalia > Rodentia > Muridae > Tokudaia > Tokudaia tokunoshimensis. Next base: position 53,849,634 of record BTHU01000005.1, on the reverse strand, counting down.
ACTCAAACCATGAATTGTTCCAAGAAAAAATTCCTTCAAGACAGATTTTTGAGTGACCCCTACAAGATAGTCTCTGACCCCCTGGAATATTCTGCTTTGTAAGACATTTTTTACACCTTCAGACCAATGGACCTTAGTGTATCAGTGTGTGCAGATAGTTTCTGTTACTTGGTGTTACCTACAATGAATATTTGATTTTACTCTGGAAACCAACAGCTAATGCATCTGAAGACAATTGTGCAACTACCCTCTGCCTGTATAACTGATCTTCAGTGAAAACATGCACTAGTGCTCACTTGTTAGTGTCTCACAATGCAAACATTTCCTGGGTATCATTCAAAGTAGCTAAGAGAATTGAATATTCTTTGAAGTTCCACAAAGTGATTTTCCTTGGAAGTATGCAAACGTTTTCCCTTGGACTTTGATATGTGCATCATTTCCCCTTGCACCTTTTAATTTGCACCTTTTTCCAGAAAAATTACCACATTGTTCATGATGAATGTAGCACATTTTGAGTTTCTGCATTTATTCTACTAAACCATTAAGATGTAGAGTAGTGATGGGATCGCTTAACACAGCAATCCATTTATCTGTTTCATCCACAGCCTGAGAATGTCTTCCCTGACAGAGTCATCCTGTGAATAGGATTTCCTGAAGTCAGTCTTCTTCAGGATAGTGTTTCACTGGGTATAGTGTCACTTGAGTTCAAAATCTTTGATATTGAAGAACAAAAATAAAAATGTTTCCTATTATTTCTCTGTAACTGCCAGCAGTTACATCAAACAGGTTACCTGGAAGGGAAGCTGGGGATGAATGGGAAGGCACTGAAAAGAGATTGAGACTAAGACAACAGTTGCTGTTCAAAGTCTCAAGGTTTAATGGAGGACTCAGAATTTTAAAGTTTCAGGAAAGACCATTCCCCCAAATTCCAGGGTGTGTTCAGGGGAACTGGTCTGGCTATTCACTGGGTGTTGGCTCCACTGCTCAGGTGGCTGGGTGGGTCATCTGCTTAATTCAGGAATTTGTAGATCTGGAGGAACAATGAACTTCACCTTGGTAGGAGTACTCCACTCTAGGTGGAGAGGATTATGGCTAACAGGAATTCTGGCCCCAAGGCTGGGAGAGGAACAACACCTTGGTCAATGTCAAGTTCCTGCCAGGTAGCATGGCACCCCAATAAGGTTCTCTACATTTCTCCCTGGAAATGGATTTATCTAACCAATCAGAGACAAACCTGAAGTTTGCCTCCTCTGTTGCTGAGAGCTTTGCTTCCATCTTAAGATTATGACACATTCCATAAGACTATGATACATTAGAAAGAAAACAAGTATGCTGACCTCTAAGTAGGCAGATACTAGGAAGAAAAACTGACTCGTACTCTCAATTGCAACCATCAGAACATATGCTCCATATTCTTGTGAGGAATAAATGAATAGAAAAAAATGCATGAGACAACCTTCTAGTTAATAGGTGCCTTTCAGTTCAGAGCCAGTGATCTGGAAGGAAGAAAATTGCTTGGAAATTGCAGGAAATAAGCATTTCTACCAACACAGAGACTCCAAGTGTTTTGTAGCCCAAGTCTACACCAATCTGCACTGACCCTTTGGCAAATACAGCTTCTCATTGGTAACTTTAAAGTCTCAGGAATTTTGTAGAAAATGCTGCACTTGTTAAATATGAAATTACCTCCAAATAACCTTCATTGAACTTAATTAATAGCACATAATTAATGAAAACTATCTCCTCCCTGTAGACCTCACTATTTCTCAAAGCCCATGTCTGATATTTAAGATAAGCATAAACCTCTTATGCAAATTGTCTCACATCGAATCAAAGCACAGCCAAATGGCTCTATCAACCCATTTTTATCCCTATCTCAGCCCTATCCTCTGTTGGAGATCCTGAAACTAGGAATTGCATTCATTTTATTCATTCATTTGCTTATTTAATAAACATTTGTAGCATATATAAATTTGTTCTATATTACAGGAACAGATCATATAAACTCTTGCCTCAAAGTGTTCATCCTCAGTTTTAGGGAAGGAGATATGTTGTTGCTGACAAAGCAAGGAGGCTAATGTCCAGAATAAAAACTTGAAACATTTCAAACATGAAGAGTGTATTAGTCAGGGTTCTCTAGAGTCACAGAACATGTGGGTAGTTCCTATATAGTTAGGGAATTTGTCGATGACTTACAGCTTGTAGTCTAACTCCCCAACAATAGTCAGCAGTACTTGTGGATGGAAGTCCAAGGATCTAGCAGTTGCTCAGTCACACAAGGCAGGTCAGGAAAAATCAGAGTAAATCTTCCTTCTTCCAATGTCCTTATATAGGTCTCTAGCAGAGGGTGTGGCCCAGATTAAAGGTGTGTGGCACCGTACCTTTAATCCCAGATGACCTTGAACTCAGAGATCTCCTAATCTTAATCTTCTGGAATTCATAGTCACTATGCATCAAGATCTCCAGGTCAGGAACTTGTATCTCTGAGCCTCCAGATTAGGATTATAGGTGAGCCTTCCAATTCTTGATTAGTTCATTCCGGATTTAGTCAAGTTGACAACCAGGGATAGCCACTACAGAGCCTAGTTGAGGGACTGGTTCATTTGGTAGTCAGCTAGCTCTCATCTATATTCCAAAGTATCGAATCTTGCTTTTTTCACTTATATTATTTCATTTACATCTTTTCTCCTTAATATTTCCCTTATATCTCAAATATTTCCAATACCCCGACATGATCTTGTGAACTCTTACTTCTCAGCACCCTTTAACAACATGGGGGGCCAAAATGTTCTGCAGAATGTCATTCCTTCATTCCTATGCTCCCTAACCTTAAGAACATTCAGTCTGGGCTATGTCTACCTCTCAACCTTTTTTTTTTTCTCTTCATGTTTTATGTTTATTCCTTTTATTTATTTTTTTTGTTACTGTATACTATTTTTTGTTTTTATTGGATATTTTCTTTATTTACATTTCAAATGTTATCCACTTACCCAGTTTCCCTCAAGAAACATCCTATCCCATATCCCCTCCCTGCTTCTATGACTATCAACTACCAATAACTCCCGACTACCTGTCCTAGAATTCCCCTACATGGGGGCATCAAGCATTCACAGAACCAAGGGCCCCTCATCAAATTCATGCCAGACAAGGCCATCCTCTGCTACATATGTGATTGGAGCCATGTGTACTCTTTGGTTGGTGGTTTAGTCCCTGTGAGCTCTAGGGGGATCTGATGGGTTGATATTATTCTTCCTATGGGGTGGCAAACCCCTTCAGTTCCTTTAGTCCTTTTTCTAACTCCTCCATTGAGTTTCCCCATGCTCAGTTCATGGTTGGCTTTGAACATCTGCCTCTGTAATTGTCAGGCTCTGGCAGAGCCTCTCACGAGACAGCTATTTCACGCTCCTGTTAGCAAGCATTTCTTAGCATCCACAATTGTGTCTGGGTTTGGTGAATGTATATGGGATGGTTCCCCGGGTGGACAGTCTCTAAATGGCCTTTCCTTCAGTCTCTACAACACACCTTGCCTCCACATTTGCTCCTGTCAGTATTTTTTTACCCCTTCTAAGAAAGACTGAAACACCCACACTTTCATCTTTCTTCTTCTTGAGCTTCATGTGGTCTGTGAATTGTATTTTGGGTATTCCAAGCTTTTAGGCTAATATCCACTTATTATTGAGTACATACCATGAGTGTTCTTTTGTGTCTAGGTTATCTCACTCAGGGTGATATTTTCTAGTACCATCCATTTGCCTAAGAGTTTCAGGAAGTCATTGTTTTTAATAGCTGAGTAGTACTCCATTTACTAATTCTGTTGCAAGCCTGTTGTCAATGCACCTCATATCATATTTCTAGAAACACAGAGGCCATACTTTCTAGCATGATCTCATGTGCTAGAATTGCTTGTCAAAGAAGAGACACCATCTATCTTTCTCCTGCTTTCAAGGCAAAATTTAATTCCCTAGTGTTGTCTTAATGATTTCCTAAAGTGTGCTCTGAACTGGCACTCTGTTGCTGTACATTTTAATTGTCACTCTCTTGTTCTTCATTGCAAGGTAATTTATCAGGAGGAAAAAATGCTTGAAGAAGCAAAATCAACTACAAGTCAATCTCATTAATTCAAATTTCACTAATTCAGACCAGACTCAAACATAATTTTAAGTTTTCTAGAAGTAAAACAAATTTTTAAATAAATTAACTGTATAAATAAGATTTGAAGGAGAGAGAAATGTTTCCCCAGATTCAGACACAGTGCCCCTGAATATATTAGGCATGCCAGGAGGGCCCCCAACATGTAAGGTTTTTTGTATATTTGTTCCTTTTTCTGTATGCTAACTATTTTTTATTTTGTTATATTTAAAAATTATGACCTATTTAAAATATATAACAATTGCATTCCCTTTTATAATGTTAAGTATAACAGAAATATAATGTATCTATATCTAAATACATATAGGCATATTTTAAAATATAATAAAAATCTTGATGTTGCATATTTACAGTTGTTAAGATTAAAGGTGAATTTTATACTTTCAAATTTGCAAGTATCTTTGCAATGAATTCTCATTTTTATCATTTACATAAAATTGTTCAAAAAGGAACTACTAGTTGTTTTAAATACATATATTTTTTACCAAAATGCAATATATTATATGAATTAGGTCATATTCAGTATCCAGCATTTGCATATAAATCAAATTGGTGGTAGTATGAGAAAATGCCTTAAAACCTATCCAAAATTAAACTTCTAATCTTCCTTATTGCAACCAGAATAGTCTAAATTAAATTTAGCAAATGAGTAAAACAAGATTATGCTTTCTGTATCATGAGCACTACTATAGATTAACCTCCTGTTATGAAAGGACCTTGTTAGCGTGTGTACAGGGAGATGTACACTCTTCCATCTATGTTTTTTGGTGTATAGAAGGTGTCATGGTCAAACTGAGGCAGTTCACATACAACATTAATGGACTATTTGGGTACTAAATTCTATCAAAGTTGTAACTAATCCTAACTATGGCCAACAGCCTTTCTCCACCTCATCACAATAACAATTATCATGGGTGTATTTAATAACTTTTTTGTGCTAGGTAAAATCCCATGGTTTTTAAAGATAGAACTTAGGTTTTAATCCCTAATTATTCACAGATTGAATTTCAAGGATATGAAGAATCAATATTTTTATAGGTAGTGCTCTTTAGAGGCAAAATTTAAATTCACCTTTACCCAATATGAATTTCCCACTCTGAACACTACACAGCATTGCCTACTGTAAAACTGGCTGTCTGAGGATGTTGTGATTGCCTCAAATATATGATAGTCAGAGTGGTAACCTTAAAGTGCCCTTAGGCTTTGTTGGTTATTCTTTAATTTCAGTCATTTATTCCTGAAATTCCATGATGTTGGTTGAACCTTGATGACTTCCCTTGACACTAGATTTATTTTGATTCAGAGAAAACACATTGTTAAGAAAGAAAGGTATGTTGAGAGCAAAGAATGTTACACTTTCAGACCCATTTCAGTTTCTAATTAGAGATGGTAAGTTTAGCTTTGTGTTTGCCTCTATTAACCTTTACCTTCTGAAAAATAATGTAGATATATGTCTGATGAGGATAAAATGGGATAAAATCTTTTATAAAATAGCAAAAAGTTTTCTTTTATCAATATAATGTATAGTTAAAACCACCTTAATTTTTATAATCAATTATCTGTAAAGGCCTTTACATACAATTCAAATGATCAGAAATAGGTAGGGCAGATGTGTTCTAATTTATTATAAACATTAGTAGACCTTTGTGGAACTAAATGGTATACTACAAACAAGAACTGGAGCTGGAGAGAGCTCAGCAATTAAGAACACTGGTTGCTCCTGCAGAAGATCTAAGTTCTATACGTAGCATGCACATTGAAGTTATTAACTCTCTGTAACTCCTTTTCCAGAGAATCTGATACCCATTTTTGGTTTTATGGGCAATGTGCATGCACAACACTCATACACATTATGGAAAACAACTGAATCTAAAACTTTCAAAATTGTTACTCAAAATAAATCTTTCATTAAACATACAAAAGGAAGTAACAGCAGACAGACTAATAATAAAAAAAATACAGCAACAATGTGTATCCTTTCTAGTGTTTATCACATAGCCAGTTCAGTGCTTCTTTCTTTTTCTTCCACTGTGACACTTTGAAATTCAAACTTTAACTCAAACATTTAATGTTAATCAAATAAATAGCAAATGTATCTATGAACAACTACCTAGGATGTTTGTCATAACAGTAATATCCACAACATCTCAGCATTATAGAATAAAATAATCTCAGTTTCTCCTCACATCACAGTTAAGTGGAGATGTGTAGGTCCTTTAGGTAGCTCTACCCTGAGTTGTAACCCTGAAATGTAGACTCCTCTATTTTTGAAATGTAGCCATAACTATCGAGCCTGCTTCAGAAGACAGTGATTATCCAGTTGAAAATTTTAGCAATAATATCGGGGTTTACTAGAGATACTGATCATCATGAGTCTCATGGTTCCAGCCTCTTATTGCCTTTAGTGTATGTCAGTGAAGAGGACAAGGAAGATTTTTCTTGAGTCTTCTTTTTTTTTGGAATCACACCACACATAAAGCTGTGCATCATGAAGGCAAAAGCCTGTTTCTACTGGCTTCTATCTATACTGTACCAGTTGCTCAGGCGTTTGTTGGGTAGTATCACTTTTTAAAGGGATTAAAGGTAACCCACATTTCTGATGTCTTGATAACTCATTTCCTTCAATTGCCCTGTTGAACAGGTGCATCATTTTGTTTACACACTCATCTGTTGAAGCACTACTTGGTTGCTTCCAGTTTAGCTGCATTGAAATACAGTTGCCATAAATATTCATATGCAGATTTTATGTAGATGAAGCTGTTCAGTTAACTTGTGTGGATACTCAGATACACACTGTTGAATCAAATGTCAAAACTATGTTTGGTTTTGTAAGATGCTACGAAACTGTCTTTCATGACTTTACCATTGTTAACAACCAGTAGCAACAGGAATTCTCAGAGATCTATAGTCTCACTAGCATATGGTATTGTCAACTTCTTCGCAAGTCTATTCTAATAAATACATCCAAGACAATCATTATTCTTTAAGCTTTAAATGTTTTTGGGTCACTATGGGAAGATTCACGAAGTATTGTAGCAAGGTTTCTTGACATAGGCAAAATTCATTCTGAGCAAGACTATATGAAACGGGTTATGGGATGATTCTTTGAAAGAATTTGTCATGCTCATATGGATGTATAACTGCACATGTTTACAAAGCACATTGCTTTGCTGCTGAAAACTCTGCATTCATCTCTCTGGCAGTACAACAGTAGACTTCTCCATGGTCCACCGTGAACCTGTCACCTAGACTCCTTGGAATGGAGTTTTTCTCTCTAATCTATGGCATATAGCAAACCTGACAGAAAAAGACACATCTAAATTATTACTTGGCAAATATGGGCCTATATGGCTTTTAGGGAAATCTAGAATACTGACTTTGTTGTTGTTGTGTTCTTATTTTTGCTCAGACTCAGAAATTCTTCAGTACAAAGACAAATATCTCAAAGGCAAAAAAAACTTGACAGAGATGGAGAGACAAGTATTTGAATTAATGTCTCATATTCTAAGTTTAAAACTGACAATGTCCTCTTTTCATGAAGAACATCTATTCCAAGTTGAATAATAACATCACAGTCTCCAATACTTTGTGTGTGTGTGTGTGTGTGTGTGTGTGTGTGTGTGTGTGTGTGTTCACATAGTAGTGTCTATAATATATCCACTATGGTGGATTATAGTGTGTTAGCAAAAGCTAAGAATGTGCAATAACAACAGCAACAAACAAATTGAAACATCACGTTAGAGTATATTTACACAATACTAAGTTCAGGGTAATACATATTTCATAGATTTGGAAACATGGAGAGAGGTGATACTAATGTGCATGTACTTTCAACCATGTTCATTGATAAATATGTTACTGTACTCACTACAAAAAAGAATAATATCAGAAGAGTGAGTGACACAAATACATATACCAAAACTTCCTGAATAGGATATAAAATAAATAAGGATATCCTATTTTTATGAGGCCCAATGAAATTTGGTAGAGAAGAAACTATCAACCAAGTAAATCCAGAGGAAAAATGAAGAAATCCAGAGGATGAGTGAGAAACTTTGCTAAGAAAGGTTTTTGCAGGAAATCGGCCCAGGTTCAGAAAATCAAACATCTCACATTTAACTTGATATTTATACAGAGGTCTAGAAACTAGAAAGGGGGCATGAGAGTGACCTTAAGGGGAGTTTGGGAGGTAGAACACATATGAATGTAGAGGGAGGGAATATTGGAGGTGGCAAAGTTTAACACAAAGGGCACAGAGCTGATGGGAAGGACGGGGTGAGTCCACCAAAATTAAAGATATATGAAAGGGCTACGTGAAAACTACTTATAATCTGACTTTTTTATTATTATTGTTTCCTATATTTTTTTATTTACATTCCAAATGATTTCCCCTTTCCTGTTTCCTCCCTCCCGGAAAGTCCCATAAGCCCCCCTCCATCCATCTGTTCCCCATTCAAGTCGCTCTCACTTCTCTGTCCTGGTATTCCCCTACATCCAGTCTTTCCAGGACCAGGGGTCTCTCCTTCCATCTTCTTGGAAATCTATTGATATGTGAATTGTGTCTTGGGTATTCTGAGATTTTGGGTTAATATCTTCTTATCAGTGACTGCATACCATGTGTGTTCTTTTATGATTGGTTTACCTCACTAAGGATGATATTTTCCAGTTCTGACCATTTGCCTAAGAAATTCGTGAATTCGTTGTTTTTAATTGCAGAGTAGTATTCCATTGTGTAAATATACCACATCTTCTGAATTCATTCCTCCATTGAGGGACATCTGGGTTTTTTCCAGCTTCTGGCTATTATAAATAAGGCTGCTATGAACATAGTTGAGCATTTGTCATTACTGCATGCAGGGGAAGCCTCTGGGTATATGCCCAGTAGTGGTCTAGCAGGATCCTCCAGGAGTGTCATGCCCAGTTTTCTGAGGAACTGCCAGACTGCTTTCCAGAGTGGTTGTACCAGCTTGCAATTCCACCAGCAGTGGAGGAGTGTTCCTCATTCTCCACATCCTTGCCAACAACTGCTGTCTCCTGTGTTTTTGATCTTAGCCATTTTGACTGGTGTGAGGTGGAATCTCAGGGTTGTTTTGATTTGCATTTCCCTAATGACTAAGGATGTTGAACATTTCTTTAGGTGCTTCTCAGCCATTAGATATTCTTCAGGTAAGAACATTTAAAATACATTTGAAAAGTGAATTTAAAAAGAGAAAAACCTTACATAGGCAAATAGATGATCAGAAAATTCACATAGTATAATAAAAATTCCCATCATTAGTTGTTGGATAGACTTCTGTTAGATTTTGGCTACCAGTGCTACAGAGGTCTAGCCCTACTACAATACATTTTATCAATTTTGGCATTTCACTAAATCTAGATAATGAGACCCTAAGTTTTGAGACATTACACACTGTGGATATCTTCTCAGATCTTAGAGAACTTATGTTGGAATTGAGCTGAAAAACTCCCTGATGATTTCCTTCCATAGTGTCAGATGTTTCTAAGTAGGCAAATAGAGAAGGAGAATTGTTCATGCTTTTACTTTGCTGTTGGCCATGAATGCTACAATATCAATATACCTGGATGAATGTGCCTAGATACGGAATAGTGGTATGACTGTTAACATAGATAACTAAATACATTCTAAGGAATGTTTCACAGGAGGGAACTACTGCTTGGTACAGTATGCTTCATCAAAGGCTAACGAACAAAAATGAAATTCTGGAATGATGACTCTATTACATCTTTTTTGCTAAATGTATATATTATCAAGTTGATTTAAATATTTATTTTTATAAAGTATTTATTATTGCTTCCCTCATCTTTTGTCAAAGAACCTTATTTTGCATCAAATGGTGGATAATGCACATAGTAGAACACATTGAATTTGAAACGTGATGGTCTTGTTGGACACCAAAGGAAGGAGAGGCCCTTGGTCCTGGAAAGACCTGATGCCGTAGTGTAGAGCAAGACTAGGAGCGGGGGAGGGTTGACTGGGGAAGGGGAGATGGCTTATGAGATTTTTGGGGGAGGGGGGAACCAGGAAAGGGGACAGCATTTGAAATATAAATAAAGAATATATCTAATAAAAAAAAGAAAAAAGAAAAAAACAAAGTGGATTGGAAATTATGGAGAGGAAAGAAGTGGGGTTGAATCTACATGGAGTTGGGGAAGGACTGTGGGATGAAAATCATCAATGCATATAGTATACATGTATAAACTTATAAAATAATTAATAGCAATGTTATATTTAAATAGTTGTAGTTTATGAGAAGAGGGGAAAGTTAAACTTAAACACCTGTGAATACCAACTAAAAGACTGTGGAGGGTGAGTTTATCAAAATGATATAGGATAATATGGAAAGGAAAAAAATGTTTGGAAGGAATATTATTGCTGTGAAGTGAAGAAGAAAGCAAACATTTAAATAATTAGTGTTTCCAAAGAAATGGAAAAAATAGAAAACAATCTCTTAAAACAGAAAAATATATGGAATTAAATGAGAAAATCCATCTAAAAATGAGTGTAAAATATTACAAAAATTAATTGAACAAACCTTAGTTCAAAAATATATTTAACATACAAAATAGCTATGAAGATTATTATGTTTCAAAGACAACAAATGACATCTAAAGGCATTCAGATACCTATTTGTTGATTACATACACTTTTCCTTCTGGGAAGAGAATAAAGAACAAATAAATTTTCTCTCATTCTTTATAAAAGAGTTTTAGAATGAATATGTTGACACGCAGCTCTGACTGGTCTTAAATTTATAATGTTCTTGCTTTTCCCTCCTGGGAACTGCGATTACAGTCATGTGTCACCACATCTGAGTAACCTTGCTTACTTCTAGGCAGTAGTCAATGCTAGACGACAATTTAGCATTATATATTAATTATACCTCCCTGATTCAGAAGAAAGGAAGGATAACCCAAGAGTTTTATACCATAAAAAGTTGGATCTCAAGGATAAAGTTACCCAAAAGCAATTTTATGCACTTTATACATGGTAGAACTCATAGTAAATGTCACCCTTGAGCCATACTTGAAAAAAAGAGATGATCATAAAAACTAATCAAACAAAAAATAAAGCAAAACACACTGCAGAAAATGGAGGTACACTGGAAGCACAGGTTTTATACACCAATTTATTTTTATATTTGGAGTTAGGGCAAAAGCTAGCTAAATTTTTATATTGTGAAAATTATTATAGGGTATAAACAAAAATGTATATGAAAGTGAAAGTAACAAAGTTAATGAGAGCATTCAATAAATAATAGAAGAAAGCAAACAAAGAAAATTCAGCATTTAATATGGCATGGTGAACTGCTGTAATAAAAAATTCCACCAAAAAATATTACACACACAAAACGAAGTCAGAAGTGAAAGAAAGTGCATCAGATAATTTTAAAATATCTAACAAAGCCATACTGTTTAAGCAAAATTAACTCAGGAGGTAAACTCTAAGCACAAGTTAAATTAGAGTAAAAGGTTAAATAAGTAAAAAGCTATGAAGACATCATTGTTCCTAATGCACCTCAGGAATGCTCTCAAGAAATTATATAGGAAATATCAAAATTAGTAGACAGAAAAACAGTTTTGGCAGAATTTTCTAACTAAACTCATACTTTTAAAAGATGCATTAAGCAGACATTTAAAAAGATCTAAATAAGAAGATCTGACATAAATACATACTCAACAAAGCAGATATGTTCAATTCAATACCAGAGAATAGCAACTGCCTGCAGTTTACATCGTGAATGCCAAGGAAGTTTTGTTTAGCCCAGTTTTGTAGTGGCCATCTATTAACACGAATGCAAAAAATGGAAGGAGAGACCCTTGGTCCTGGAAAGACTGGATGTAGGGGAATGCAAGGACAGAGAAACGAGAGGGGGTTGAATGGGGAACAGAGGGAGGGAAGGGTGCTTATGGGACTTTCAGGGAGGGAGGAAACAGGAAAGGGGAAATCATTTGGAATGTAAATAAAAGAAACTTAGAAAATAAAAAAAAAAACTAAGAGAAAATGGGGTTGGAGAAAGGACTGGCTAAGGACATGATGAGCTATCTGAAGTACAGGAGTTTGGCATCCCAGAATCACCTGAGAGTTCCTAGCTCCATGAGATATTGCACTGTCTTCAGGTCTTTGTATGTCCCCCATTTCTCTCTGTCTGTCTCTGTTCATCTCTCTGTCTTTCTGTCTCTCTCTCACACATATATACAAATTTATTTTTTAAAAAATATGCATAATAAAAGAAAAAACTAAGGAAGATGAAAGAGGATGTTTTGATCTGAATACAAACAAAATGGACTGATCATAATACATTCATAAATGTCATTCATGAATAACCCTATAACAAAAAGAAGGCACAACAGAATTTTTGAGTATCTTGAAGACAGCAATCATGCAGATGCTAAGTATGAAGCCACAGAGAAAAGGGGTAATTATGTTTAGAGAATAATTCAAGCTATAAATATATTACTCTTTTCAAAACATGAGAATAAATTAATCATTCATCTAAAGATTATAAAATGAAAAATAAAATAAATGTAAGGAAAACAAGGTGAGAACTAATAAATAAAATTAAAATTAATTATTTTGGAAACAAAGACTGTAGGGTTAAAGAAGATAATGAAAAGTTTTTTATTTGGGAAAATAGGTTATTCATTAACTAATTCAAATGTAGGTAACTGTTGGAATTGGCATGAATAAAGAAAAATGACAATTTGACATTAGAAAAAGTTAGAATTCAAAAGGTCAATATTTTCCCTGACTATTGAATGCATACCTTAACAACTTACTAAATATAATGTAACTCTAGTTAATTAAATATATTAACAAGTTATATTTTGTGGACATTTTTTCTAGAAAATAAAAGTCCATTCCAGTTAAAATATAACATTACTATAATGCCATATGTAAATAAACTAAAAGAAAGTATTCTCATGATTATAGCAATAAAGTTAATTATTCATATTTAGAATGGTTTGTTTGTCCGAAATGGTCTCATTAAATACTCCAGGAATGTCCTTGACTACTTGATCCTGCCTTCTGAGTTCTGAGATTATAGACATGCACACTACACCTGTTTTTGTTGTTTCTTTGTTTTTTTTTTTTTGTGGGTTGGTTTGTTTATCCCCTTTGTTTAAGTGTTTAACAAAATATGAAATAAATAGATTTCTTCTTTAATCTTATACTAATGAAAAGTTTGTGAAGTTTAAAATAAAGCATTAAAAATAAGAAAAGTGCAAAGGAAAAATAGTGTTGACTGCTCCTTATTAAAGACCTAAAGTAGAACTATATGACAGGCAAAAATTTAAATAAAATTAAAGTCAAGAAAATGATTCCTAATGATATTCTGTTATATTTACAGACAGGTACATGGTATGGTTCTATCAGAGTGATTTCCTATGAAAGTAGATGCAGAGACATACAGTCAAGCCTTATGTGGAGAGAGATTACAAATTGGAGTTCTCCATCTGTTCCCTCCCTTTGGAATTTGTGGAAACCCTTGAAAGATGGAGGGGAAAGAATGTGGGAGTCAGATGAGAAGGAGGACAGCAGAAGAATATGACCGACCAAAACTACGAAGCAGGGCTTATATGGGCTCACAGAAACTGAAATGTCAATTTATAGTCCTGCTTGGGTCTGACACTAGATTCTATGCATATATGTTATGGCTGTTAGCATGGTATTTTTGTAGGGCTTTTAAGAGTGGGAGTGGGTGACCTCTGACACTTTTGCCTACTCTTGTAGCTCTTTTCCTCCTATTGGGTTGGTTGCCTTGTTCAGTCTTGAAATGTGGGCTTTTGCCTGGTGTTACTGTATCATCGTTTTTCCTGGTTGGCTGTCATTTCTTGGAAGCCTGCATTTTTTTTTTCTGAAAAGGAGGGGTAGAGCTGAAAGAGATGGGAAGTAGAGAGGAGATGAAAGAAGTGGAGGGAGGTGAAACATTACTTGGGATGTATTGTATAAAACGATTCTATTCATATTTTTATTGGTTATTTTATTTATTTATTTACATTTCAAATGTTATTCCCCTTCACAGGGTTTCTTCTCTGCAAACCCCCTATGCTCTCCCTCATTGCCCCTGCTTCTATGAGGGTGCTTCTCCACCCACCCACCCACTCCCGCCTCACTCCCATAGCATTCCCCTATGATGGGGAAACAAGCCTTCACAGGACCAAGGGCCTCTCCTTCCATTGATTCCAGATAAGGCTACATATGCAGCTGAAGTCATGGGTTCTTCCATGTGTTGTAATTATATAAAGGGATATAAAATATGTTCTATGGGGCATGGTGAGGTGTGAGGAAAGAGGTGTCTCAGTGGGCCCATGCCAAGGCATCCCTTTCCCCTGAGAGACCAGCCACTCAATGGTATAACCTAGAATAGAGTTTATTTAGGGCATGGGGTGGGGAGTTAAGAGAGTAGTAGAGGCAGAGAAAGCCAGAGAGAAGGAGAGAGTAGAGAAGTAGAGGCCAGCCATGACCACGTGGTGGGGGGAGGGAATGTAGACCAAGAGGCAAAAAAGAAAGGCAAGAGTAAGAGCAGGAGAGAGAGGAGGGGACAAACAGCCCCTTTTATAATGGACCAGGCCTACCTGGCTCTTGTCAGTTAAATGTGGGGAGGAGCCTACCTGGCTATTTCCAGGTAACTGTGGTGTGGATCTTAGACAGAATCTTAAAACCATGTGTGTTCTTTGGTTAGTAGTTTAGTCCCCGGGAATTCTGGCATGCTCTGGTTGGTTGATGTTGTTCTTGCTTTGGGATTGCAAACTCCTTTAGCTTCTTTAGTCCTTCCCCTAACTCCTCCGTTGGGGTGCCTGTGCTCAATCCAATGTTTGGCTGTGAGGACCTGCATCTGTATTGGTCAGGCTCTGGCAGAAACTCTCAGGGGACTGTTATACCAGGCTCCTGTCAGCAAGCACTTTTTGGCAGCAACAATAGTGTCTGGGTTTGGTGTCTGCAGATCGGATGGATCCCTAGGTGGAGCAGTCTCTGGATGTTATTTCCTTAGTTTCTGCTACACTCTTTTTTTCCTGAAATTCCTTTAGACAGGAGAAATTATGGCTTAATATTTTTTAGATGAGTGGGTAGCCTCATTCCTCAACCAGGGGCCATGCCTAACATCTGGATATGGTCTCTACAGGTTCTCTCTCTCTCTTTTGTTGGATATTTTGGTTAATGTCATCTCTGCTGGGTTCTGGGAGTCTCTTGCTTTCCTGTCATCTGGAACTTTTTAGTGGCTACCCCAAGTTCTCCATCCCTCATTGCTACATACCTCCATTCAATTTCTTAACCATCTGTACTTCTCCCCCCTCCTACTCCCATCTCCTCCAACTCATGATCCTGCCTCCATTTTTTCTATCCCCTTCTCTCTCCCTCCCAGCTCCCTCCTTCTCTCTACCTTCCATGATTATTTTGTTACTCTTTCTAAGTAGGACTGAAGGATTCACACTTTGGTCTTTCTACTTCTTGAGCTTCAAAGATCTGTACAAGAACTTGAAGTCTCTGAAGAACGTAATCAAAGAATGACGGCAGAAGATGGAAAGATCTCCCATGCTCATGGATTGGCAAGATAAACATAGTAAAAATGGCCATCTTACCAAAAGCAAGCTACAGTTTCAATGTTATCCCCATCAAATCACAATTCAATTCTTCACAGAGATAGAAAGACAATACTCAAATTCATCTGGAATAATAAAAAACCCAGGATATCAAAGACTATGCTCAACAATAGTGACCTCAAATTGTATTACAGGGCAATAGTGGTAAAAAACTGAATGGTACAGAGACAGACAGGAAAATTAATGGAAGAGAATTGAAGACCCACAAATGACCCCACACACCTATGGTCACTTCATCTTTGACAAAGGAGCTAAAACTATCCAGTGGAAAAAAAGGCAATATTTTCAACAAATGATGCTGGCTCAAGTGGCAGTCAGCATGTATAAGAATGCAAATTGATACATTTTTATCTCCTTGTACAAAGCTCAATTCAAGTGGATTTGAGACCTCCACAAAAATCCAGACAGGCTAAAACTAGTAGAAGAGAAAGTGGGGAAGAGCTTTGAACACATGGGCATAGGGGAAAATTTCCTGAACAGAATGTCAATGGCTCAGACTCTAAGATCAACTATAGACAAATGGGAACTAATAAAATTGGAAAGCTTCTTTAAGGCAAAGGACACTGTCAACGGGATGAAATGGCTACTTACAAATTGGGAAAAGTCTTTTATTAGCCCTACATTTGATAGAGGACCCATATCCAATATACATAAAGAACTCAAGAAGTTAGATTCCACAGAAGTAAATAACCCTATTAAAAATGGGGTACAGAGATAAACAAAGAATTTAAAATTGAGGAATCTCCAATGGCTGAGAAACACCTAATGATGTGTTCAACATCCTTAGTTTTCAGGAAATGCAAATCAAAACAATGCTGAGATTTCACTTCACACCAGTCAGAATAGGAGAGGCCATTGTTCCTATGAAAGCTGGAAGCCCTGGTGTAGGGGAATGCCAGGTCAGGAAAGTGAGGGGGGGTGGTAAGCAGAGGGAGGGGAGATGAGATAGGGGGTTTTTGAGCTGTAATGAGGAAAAGGAATACCATTTGAAATATAAATAAAGCAAATATGTAATAAAAAACAATTAAAACTAAAATTAAAGAAAAAGAAAAGTAAGAAACAAAGAAAAAATTTAAAGTAACTAGAGAACAAAAATATACTGTATAGTTATAAAACTAAGAAATATTTTGCATAGTTTTAAAATAAAGAAGTGATTGGTGTTTAGACTAAAATATGTGTTAATACTAATTTAAATAGCATACACATTAAGCATGTATTGTAACATTATGTAATATCCTATTAGGACTTGCAACTTTTATAGATATTTCATATTGTTAAATATAAGTTTAATTTAGCTGTTTCTAGTTAGGCTTTGCTTACACTCCAAAGTTATTTCCCATTTTTAATTATGTAATTAATAAATGTACATCCACATTGCAAATGAATGAATGACTGAATAATTAAATAAATGCATGAAATTTAATTTAAATTAAAGTATCCTTAATTGGAAAGATCATTTGCTATTTTATGATGTCAGAAATTATCCAGATATGGATTATTAAACATTGAAATAAGCTAAATATTTCTACAGAATATTTAGAATCATCCAACGTCAAAAAATAAAAGGAGAAACATAAATATGTAGTATAGAGGACTGATAGCTAAAGTTCTTATAGAAAGGCATATAAAACACAAAAGCCTATGAACAAATGAGAAACTTAACAAAATATCAAATGTATTTCACAGAAAATTCATCCATGCAGAGATAGAGAAATAGCTAGAGAAATACACAAGAGCAGTTTTAGCACATTCTTTCATAATTAAAGGAAAGAGAAAGAAAATAACAGCAAAGTATCATTTTTCATTCATTGTTTAGCTTGAGATTAAGAACTAAACTATCATCATTAACTACTGAGAGATGAATGCACTGAAGATGAGATTGGCTGACCTAGTTAAGATAAAATGTGCACAACCTACTTAGCAATTTCACAGTTAAAAGCAACCCATAAATACTTTTGGCCACATATGAGCAAAGATATTCTGTACATTTGCCTCCAAAAGTCAATTAAATGAGTTAAAGTATATTCATACATTGAATATTACACAGCAACTCCAAAGATGGAGTGTTTTCTTCTGTACAATTATCAAAGAATGTTCAGCCTTCATTCAGGGAAAAACATCAAAAGCAGTACTACAGTATAAGTCCATCTGTTTTCAGTAAGTTTCTATAGTATACATAAACTAGCAATTGCTTTCACCAATCCTGGCAAGATATACACACAATACATAAAATGCATTTAAACTACACTCATACACATAAACCTGCACACAAACATACATGCATACTAATACATACACAGAGACACACAAACCAATACATGCATACACACAAGTACACACACTCCCACTTACACACTTACAATCACATAGTTTGCA
Source organism: Tokudaia tokunoshimensis (assembly GCA_036184795.1). Classification (NCBI taxonomy): domain Eukaryota; kingdom Metazoa; phylum Chordata; class Mammalia; order Rodentia; family Muridae; genus Tokudaia; species Tokudaia tokunoshimensis. Next base: position 53,831,484 of record BTHU01000005.1, on the reverse strand, counting down.
GAAATGTTCTTTGAAAGAAGGAGTAAGTTTGTCTTTACAAGAAATATATTTTTTCTCTTAGACTATATTTACCAATGGTTACATTTCTTTTACAATAGAAGTTTCTTTTATTTATTTATTTTTATTCTTTTCTCATGTTATGTCCCAACTCTGATTCGCCTTCCATTGCTCCCCTCAGCCTTCCTTGTAACCTGTCCTCCTCCCTTCAGAAAAGAACAGTCCTACTAGGAACATCAACCAGATATAGCATAACAAGCTTCACTAATACCTGATGTATACCATCCTATCAGGTCTAGACAAGGCAAACCAGTAGGAGAAAAAAGGTTTCCAAGTGTATGCAAAAGAGTAGAAACATCTCCTGCTCTCACAGTTAGGATTTCCACAAGAACTCTAAGCTACTCAACCATAGCATATACACAGAAGACCTACATCAGACCCCTTCAGGCTTGCTAATCTCTGCAAGTTCCCATGAGTCTCAGTCAGTTGATTCTGTGGGCCATATTCTCTTGGTGTGTTCCTGATGACTCTGGTTCCTCTAATCTTTCCTCTCCCTCTTCTACTGGATTTCCTAAATTCTGCCTAATAGTTGGATGTGGGACTCTGTAGCTTCACCCATCAGTTGCTGGGTGAAGTCCCTCTGGTCTCTTTGATAATGATACTGCTAGGCTTCAGTCCCCAACACACTCTGCAAGCAGGACAATCTGTAAGTTGAAAGTTTTGTGTCTGGTTTAGTGTTCCAAACCTTCAATTTGAGGTCATTCTTGGTTTCAAAAGATGGACAGTTCAGATCCCATGTCCCCCATTACTCGATGTCTTTGCTAGGGTTACTCTTTTATATTCACCTACATTTCCAGTATACTAAGTTTCTTTCTCATCCCTGAAATACCCCCAATTCCAGTAATTTCTTCCACCCCCACCCGGTCTGATCCCTTCTTTTCCAAACCCACTCAACCACAGTCCACCTGTGAAATCCTATTCTATTTCATCATCCTCTGGAGATCTTAATGTCGTCCACTTAAGCCCTTTTGGCTTAACCTCTGTGAACTGCAGCATGATTGCAGCATGATAAGCAAGAGCATACCATGCACCTTTTCGGGCCTGGGTTAACTTGATCAGGATAATTTTTTCTTGTCCCATCTATTTGCCTTCAAATTTCATGATGTCATTTTTTAAAGAGTCATGCATTACTCTGTTGGAGAACCCTGCTATTAAATTCATACTCCACCATGTCTAGATAGCTCTCTGACCTTGGCACAAAATTGAAGACTCACTTTCTCAGCAGACTTCCCTTTTTATGCATAACCTTACCTAGAGAGAATCTCTGAGCATGGATGCCTGACCTTATCTAAGAATGACTTTGAGCAGAGCTATTGCCAAGTGCTGCACAGACTCAGCAATAATGGTTCCTTCTATCTTCTTGCCCACATGATAATAAGGTTCTGTGTTATGGCCAATCAGCCCTTATCTACCCCAACCCTGGAGCAATAAAATAGAGCTGTTTCAGAGAAGCTATCTCCAGAAGTTCTTCCATCAAAATCACAGTAATTTGAACCCCATCTACCATTTCTGCTCCCTCAATCTTTGTGGGCTGGTGGCCAATGACCCCTGAGGAGAAGGGAGACCCACAATACTCTACTATGTAAATGTACCACAATTTCTTTTTCAATTCTTTGGTTGAGGGACATCTATGTTATTTTCAGTTTCTGGCTGTTATGAATAGAACTGCTATAAACATAGTTAAGCAAGTATCAGTGAGATAGGATGGAGTATTCTGTTGGAAGAAGCCCAGAAGTGGTATAGCTGAGTCTTGAGGTAGATCACTTTCCAATTTTCTGAAAAAATATCCTATTGGTTTGCAAAAGTGGTTGTGCACATTTCTAGTCCCACGAGCAGTGGAGTAGTGTTCCTCTTGCTCTACATCCTCTCCACCCTGAACTCTCACTTATGTTTTTGATCTTAGCTATTCTGACAAGAATAAGATAAAGTCTCAAAGTTGTTTTGATTTACATTTCTCTGATGTCTAAGGATGTTGGACATATCTTTATGTGTTTCTTTCATTTGAGATTCTTATATAGGTAATCTCTGTTTAAAACTGTACCTCAGTTTTCAAATGAGTTGCTTACTTGATATATAGTTTTTTGAGTATTTTATATATTTTGGATATTAAACCTCTGTCAGGTATAGAGTTGGTAAAAATATTTTTCCATTCTGTGGGCTGCTGTTTTATGTTATAGAAAGTGTCCTTTCCTTTGTAGAAGATTTTCAGTTTCATAAATTCCCATTTATTAATAGTTTATCTTAGTGCCTATGCTATTTTGTTTTGTTCATGAAGTTGTCTCCTGTGCCAATACATTCAAGGATATTTCCTAATTTCCTTTCTATCAGGTTCTGTATATCTGGTTTTATGTTGAGGTATTTGATCCCCTTGGCCTCCAGTTCTGTACAGGATAATAGATATGTGACTAGGTGTATTCTTCTACATATTGATATTCAGTTAGACCAGCAGCATTTGTTGAAGATGTTTTCCTCCATTCTATTTTTTTAGCATCTATATAAAAAAAATCAGGTGTCTGTAAGTGTGTGCATTTATGTCTGCATCTTTGATTTGCTTCCTTTGATAAACTTGTTTACTTTTATGCCAGTATGAAATGTTTTTTTTTATTATTGCTCTGTAATATAACTTGAGATAAGAGATGGTGATAATGCCAGAAGTTCTTTTACTGTATAGGATTTCTTTACCTATCTTGGTTTTTGTTTTTCCCTATGAAGTTGAATAGCATTCTTTCAAAGTCTGCAAAGAATTGTGTTGGAATTTTGATGTGATTGAGTTAGATCAGAGATTGCTTTTGGTTGGATGACAATTTTTTACTATGCTAATCCTACTGATCCTTGAACATGGGAAATGTTTCTATTTTCTGATATCTTCTTCAATTTTCATCTGCAAAGACTTGAAGGCCTTGTCATACAGGTCTTTCACTTGCTTGGTTACAGTTATATCAAGGTATTTCATATTGTTTTTGACAATTGTGAATGGTGTTGTTTCCATAATTTCTTTCACAGTGCATTTGATGACTACTGCATGTGTATGTGTGTGTGTGAGTGAGTGAGTGAGAGAGAGAGAGAGAGAGAGAGAGAGAGAGAGAGAGAGAGAGAGAGAGAGAGAGAGAGAGAAAGAGAGAGAATATTGTGTCCATCTCCTTAGCTGAAGGAGTTTAACAACTATAGAAGTTTCCTGGTAGAATTTTTGGGTTGCTTTTGTATACTATTACATCATCTGCAAGCAATGATGATCTGAATTCTTCTTTTCCAGTCTGTATCCCCTTCATCTCTTTTCATTGTCTTATTGCTCCAACTAGAACATCAAGTATTAAATTGAATAAATGTGGAGAAAGGACAGCAGTTTCTTGTTTCTGATTTTAGGGAAATTGATTTAACTTTCTTTTCATTTAATTTGATGTTGGCTATCAGCTTGCTCTAAAGTACCTGTTTAGGTAAGTCCTTTTTATTCTTGGTCTCTCCAAGACATTTATCGCAAAGGTTGCTGAATTTTGTCAAAGGCATTTTAAGCATCTAGTGAGATGATCATGTGCTTTTTCTCTTTCATTTAGTTTATTCAGTGTACTACACTGACATAGTTTTATACCAAAAGAAGTTTTAGGAGACAAAATGGCTGTTTCTCATGATTATATGAGAGTTAGATGATAATATTTCTGAAATAATGCTTTATAGCTTACATAAATAATCAATTTAAAAATAGCTAAAATGTTTTGTTTTGAATACAAAAAACTCAGAGATAAAGTATGAAGTATTACATCAAAATTAACTGATTATTTGTGGAGGCTTATAGGTTCAGAATTTCATACCTATAACTAACCATGGGTTATCTATATTCAGTCTTGAATGAGAAACTAGTCTGGACATTTTACACATTTCCCTGAGCTTTAGATTCATGCTAATATGGGAATAATAATAATGGTAAGCCCATTATTACCAACCTGATAAAGCCATTTTACAAATTAAGAAAATGACCATAAAGTTTTACCACAGTTCTTGACACAGTGATTACTTATGAAATATTAACTATAACCAAAGAGTAGAAGAAAAATATATTTAAAAGACATGTCAAAGAGAGCAATAGGGAATCAGGAAGTGTTTGAGACCAGTTTGGGTCATAGTAAAACTTGTCTCAGAAGAAAACAAAACAATGTAAAATAAAACAATATCAGCTGTGGCAACAAAATCAGGTTATATATTTATTTGCTATTGGCAATACATCACAAAGGCGCTGCCCATTGTCCATGGGCTTACATTTCATCTTAAAGTGCACAGGATTTCCCATAATGCAGTCTTTCTATTATTGGGAGTATTTTCTTTTCCACCCCTTTTCTCTGCATTTTATTCTCTTGTCTCATCTCACAAGACAGAGTGAAAGGGTCTAGTGCTTTCTCCCATTTGAAAAAGCCTGGGCAAGGATAGTTGTTTGAATCAAACTAGTCATGATTTCTAAAACAATGACTGGCAAGAAGAAAATTTTTTGGCTTCTTTGCTAAGCAAATTAGCTTTCCATGACATAAAATTTTCTTATGTAAATATAAAAGCACTCAGGTTTACAGGTCAATACATAGGAATCTTTAAGAAAAGGTATGATGTTTCCTGAGCTTTAGTAGTTGTATAACTGTTTACTCTCTTAGCACAATGGCAGTATCTCTCACATCTGGAGTCTTCATTTAATGTGTACTATAAGTCTCTTAGTTCTAATAGTCACTTGGTTCCGTGGATTATTACATCAGCCTTCTTACTTGCTTCCATATCTCAATGTGATCTGTCCTATTTTCTTTATTTCAAATTGATCTTTCTGAAGTATTCTGACCCGTGCCTCCCTGCTTCTTAAAATTATGTTATAATTAAACTGGACCAAAGGCTATGCTCCTATATTTTTCCAACCCCATGGCATCTTCTTCCATTATGTTTTGCCTATCCTCAATATTGCTTGAGTTTGACATACTTTAAGAATTTTGTTCTGTGGAATATCACTTTACCTCTAAGCTCAAATTGCCAACATTTCTTTACAGCTAGACTCCCTTAATGTAAACAGGTTTCATTTATATTTCTGAGCATGTTAAGCAGTCTTTTTCATGTACATATATTTATATTCACTCTCTGTAAATATTTATCTTGATGAACTTTTATGAACAAGTAGTGTTCTATTTATCATTATACTTCTATCACACTGAATTGTATTTGAAACACAATAGTAAATTATTTTTTAAATTTAAGTAGCATTTTATCAATATTTATGAATGATATAGAATGGTGTTTCATTTTGATATCTTCATGTATTTCTAAGTAAATTTATTTAATATGTTATATTTTGATCATGTTTTTCTTCTGCAGTTTCTTCCTAGACACTCTCCAGTTCATATCTCACCCAAGTTCATGTCCTCTCCTTCAAAAAAACAAAACAAAAAGAGTAGAAATCGAAGCAAGTAAACAACAACAAAAAGAAACAAAGATACAAAGCTACTGAAACCACACACACACATACACACAAGCACACACATGCATACAACAGAAAAAAAACAAATAAAAAACAAGGAGCCCAATTTGTATTGTCCAACTGCAACTTGGAATGGAGTCTGCCCTGGTAGGTGGTAACAGTGACCCAGTGACAGTCCATTGAAAAAAACTTATTTTCTTTTTGATAGAAAGACTCTTAATAACCCTCAAGGAAAGTTTTTGCTTCCTATCCCCACAACCATAGGTTCTGCTGGCCTAGAAGTTTTGGTTCCTGGGAGGGGAGTGCTCCTACCACAAAAAAAAAAAAAAAAAAAAAAACAAAAACAAAACAAAACAAAAAAAAAACCAAGCATTCCATTGAACTGGAAGCTCAGACATCCCCTGGTCATTTTGGGATTCTTTTTTTTTTCTTAATTAATTTATTTTTTTTCTATATTTTTTTATTTACATTCCAAATGATTTCCCCTTTCTCATTTCCTCCCTCCCTGAAAGTCCCATAAGCCCCCTCCCCTCCCTCTGTTCCCCATTCAACACCCTCTTGCTTCTCTGTTCTGGTATTCCCCTACATCCAGTCGTTCCAGGACCAGGGGACTCTCCTTCCATCTTCTTGGAAATCTATTGATATGTGAATTGTGTCTAGGGTATTCTGAGATTCTGGGTTAATATCCCCTTATCAGTGACTGCATACCATGTCTGTTCTTTTGTGATTGGGTTACCTCACTAAGATGATATTTTCCAGTTCTGACCATTTGCCTAGGAATTTCATGAATTCATTGTTTTTAATGGCAGAGTAGTATTCCATTGTGTAAATATACCACATCTTCTGAATCCATTCCTCCATTGAGGGACATTTGGGTTCTTTCCAGATTCTGGCTATTATATATAAGGTTGCTATGAACATAGTGGAGCATGTGTCTTTACTGCATGCAGGGGAAGCCTCTGGGTATATGCCATGAGTGGTATAACGGGATCCTCTGGGAATGTCATGCCCAGTTTGCTGAGGAACCACCAGACTGCTTTCCAGAGTGGTTGTACCAGCTTGCAATCCCACCAGCACTGGAGGAGTGTTCCTCTTTCTCCACATCCTATCCAACAACTGCTATCCCCTGTGTTTTTGATATTAGCCATTCTGACTGGTGTAAGGTGGAATCCCAGGGTTGTTTTGATTTGCATTTCCCTAATGACTAAGGATGTTGAACAATTCTTTAGGTGCTTCTCAGCCATTAGATATTCTTCAGGTGAGAACTCATTGTTTAGTTCTGTACCCCATTTTTAATAGGGTTATTAGGCCCTCTGGGGTCTAACTTCTTGAGTTCTTTGTATATATTGGATATTAGCCCTCTGTCAGATGTAAGGTTGGTAAAGATCTTTTCCCAGTTTGTGGGCTGCTGCTTTGCCCTTTTGACAGTGTCCTTTGCCTTACAGAAACTTTGTAATTTTATGAGGTTCCATTTGACTATTCTTGACCTTAGAGCATAAGGTATTCGTGTTCTGTTCAGGAAATTTTCCCCTGTACCCATATGTTCAAGGTCCTTCCCTAGTTTCCTTTCTATTAGTTTCAGTGTGTCTGGTTTTTTTGTGGAGGTTCTTGATCCACTTGGAATTGAGCTTAGTACAAAGAGATAAGAATGGATCGATTTGCATTCTTCTGCATGTTGACCTCAAGTTGAACCAGCACCATTTGTTGAAAAGGCTATCTTTTTTTCCACTGGATGGTTTTAGCTCCTTTGTCAAAGATCAAGTGACCATAGGAGTGTGGATTCGTTTCTGGGTCTTCAATTCTGTTCTATTGTTCTACATGCCTGTCACTGTACAAATACCAGGCAGTTTTTAACACAATTGCTCTGTATTACAGTTTGAGATACAGGATACTGATTCCCCCAGAAGTTCTTTTAATCTTGAGAATAGTTTTCACTATCCTGGGTTTTCTGTTATTCCAGATGAATATTTGAATTGCTCTTTCTAACTCTATGAAGAATAGCGATGGGATTTTGATGGGGATTGTATTGAATATGTATATTGCTTTTGGCAAGATGGTCATTTTTACTATATTAATCCTGCCAATCAATGAGCATGGAAGATTTTTCCATCTTCTGAGGTCTTCTTCAATTTCTTTCTTCAGAGACTTGCAGTTCTTGTCATACAGATCTTTCACTTGTTTGGTTATTGTCACACCAAGATACTTTATATTGTTTATGACTATCGTGAAGGGTATCATTTCTCTTACTTCTTTCTCAGTCTGCTTATCCTTTGAGTATAGGAAGGCTACTGACTTGTTTGAGTTGATTTTATATCTGGCAACTTTGCTGAAGTTGTTTATCAGCTGTAGGAGTTCTCTGGTGGATTTCTTTGGGTTGCTTAAGTATACTATCATATCATCTGCAAATAGTGATAGTTTGATTTCTTACTTTCCAATTTGTATCCCTTTGACCTCCTTTGGTTGTCTAATTGCTCTAGCTAGAACTTCAAGTACTATATTGAAAAGATATGGAGAGAGAGGGCAGCCTTGTCTAGTCCCTGATTTTAGTGGGATTGATTCAAGTTTCTCTCCATTTATATTGATGTTGGCTACCAGTTTGTTGTAAAGTGTTTTTACTATGTTTAGTTATGGGCCTCGAATTCCTGATCTTTCCAAGAACTTTAACATGAAAGGATGCTGAATTTTCTCAAATGCTTTCTCCGTATCTGATGAAATGACCATGTGGTTTTTTCTTTGAGATTGTTTATGTAGTGGATTACATTGAAGGACTTCCTCATATTGACCCATCCCTGCATCCCTGGGATGAAGCCTACTTGATCGTGGTGAATGATCTTTTTGATGTGTTCTTGGATTCGGTTGGCAAGAATTTTATTGAGCATTTTTGCATCGATAATCATAAGAGAGATTGGCCTGAGATTCTCTTTCTTTGTCGTATCTTTGTATGATTTTTTTAATTTTATTTTATTTTCTAAGTTTTTTTCTATTTACATTCCAAATCATTTCCCCTTTCCTGTTTCCTCCCTCCCCGAAAGTTCCATAAGCCCCTTTCCCTCCCTCTTTTCCCCATTCAACCCTCTCTCGCTTCTCTGTCCTGGCATTCCCCTACATCCAGTCTTTCCAGGACCAGGGGTCTCTGCTTCCATCTTCTTGGAAATCTATTGATATCCGAATTGTGTCTGGGGTATTCCGAGATTCTGGGTTAATATCCCTTTATCAGTGACTGCATACCATGTGTGTTCTTTTGTGATTGGGTTACCTCACTAAGGATGATATTTTCAAGTTCTGACCGTTTGCCTAGGAATTTCGTGAGTTCATTGTTTTTAATTGCAGAGTAGTATTCCATTGTCAAATATACCACATCTTCTGAATCCATTCCTCCGTTGAGGGACATCTGGGTTTTTCCAGCTTCTGACTATTATAAATAAGGCTGTTATGAAGATAGTGGAGCATGTGTCCTTATTGCATGCAGGTAAAGCAGAGGGCTAATATCCAATATAAACCATGAACTCAAGAAGTTAGACTCCAGAGAGCCAAGTAACCCTATTAAAAAATGGGGTACAGAGCTAAACAAAGAGTTCTCACCTGAAGAATATCTAATGGCTGAGAAGCACCTAAAGAGATGTTCTACATCCTTAGTCATTAGGGAAATGCAAATCAAAACAACCCTGAGATTCCATCTCACACCAGTCAGAATGGCTAAGATCAAAAACACAGGAGACAGCAGTTGTTGGATAGGATGTGGAGAAAGAGGAACACTCCTCCACTGCTGGTGGTATTGCAAGCTGATACAATCACTCTGGAAAGCAGTCTGGCAGTTCCTCAGAAAACTGGGCATGACACTCCTGGAGGATCCGGCTATACCACTCCTGGGCATATTCCCAAGGTTTTCTATCTCCAAAGTTGTCTCCCTTTGTGATTTCTTAGTTGTTTCTACTTCCTTTTTTAGATCCTGGATGGATTTTCAGATCCTTCACTTGTTTGTTGTGTTTTCCTGTATTTCTTTAAGATATTTTTGTTTTTCCTCTTTCAGGATTTCTGCTTGTTGACCCAAGTTCTCCTGTATTTCTTTAAGTGATTTTTGTGTTTCCTCCTTATGGCCTTCCGTCTGTTAATCCATATTCTCCTGCATTTCTTTAAGTGATTTTTGTGTTTCCTTTGTAAGGGCATCTACCCATTGAATCATGTTCTCCTGTATTTTTTTAAGCGATTTTTGTGTTGCCTCCTTATGGGCTTCTGTCTGTTGATCCATATTCTCCTGTATTTCTTTTTTTTCTTTTAATTATCATAATCTTTTTTTCAAATTTTATTTTCTTTTCTAAGTTCTTTTTTATTTACATTCAAAAACATTTCCCCTTTCCCGTTTCCTCCCTCCCCAAAAGTCCCATAAGCCCCCTTCGCTCCCTCTTTTCCCCATTCAACCCCCTCTCACATCTCTTTCCTGGCATTCCCCTACATCCAGTCTTTCCTGGACCAGGGGTCTCTCCTTCCATCTTCTTGGAAATCTATTGATATGCGAATTCTTTCTAGGGTATTCTGAGATTCTGGTTTAATAACCCCTTATCAGTGACTGCATACCATGTGTGTTTTTTGTGATTGGGTTACCTCACTAAGGATGTTATTTTCAAGAACACAGGAGACAGCAGTTGTTGGCGAGGATGTGGAGAAAGAGGAACACTCCTCCACTGCTGGTGGAATTGCAAGCTGGTACAACCACTCTGGAAAGCAGTCTGGCGGTTCCTCAGAAAACTGGGCATCACACTCCCGGAGGATCCGGCTATACCACTCCTGGGCATATACCCAGAGACTTTACCTGCATGCAATAAGTACACATGCTCCACTATGTTCATTGCAGCCTTATTTATTATAGCCAGAAGCTGGAAAGAACCCAGATGTCCCTCAACGGAGGAATGGATTCAGAAGATGTGGTGTATTTACACAATGGAATACTACTCTGCAATTAAAAACAATGAATTCACGAAATTCTTAGGCAAATGGTCAGAACTTGAAAATATCTCCTGTATTTCTTTAAGTGATTTTTGTGTTTCCTTTGTAAGGGCTTCTACCCGTTGATTCATGTTCTCCTGTATTTCTTTATGAGATTTATTTACGTCCTTCTTGAAATCCTCTAATAACATCATGAGAAGTGATTTTAAATCCCGATCTTGCCTTTTGGGTGTGATGGAGTATCCAGGACTTGCTACAGTTGGAGAGTTGGGTTCGGATGGTTCCATATTGCCTTGATTTCTGTTAGTAATGTTCCTAGGTTTGCCTTTTGCCATCTGGTTATCTTTGGTTTTAGTTGGTCCTGCTGTCACTGACTGTTTCTTGGATCTCCTGTAAGCCTGTAAAGCTATTTCTGCCCCACTGGATGACTGGGATTCCCCTGGCACAGATTGCTGTAGGGGCTGCCCGGCTCCTGAGTGACTTTGGAGCCCTGATGTGTCTTGCCTTAAGTGATGTTATACTAGGGGAATCCCTGTGTACCTGGAAGCTCAGAGTAGTCAATCCCCGGAGCAGAGGTGGCTAAGGGGAGGCTGGTGTGCTCTCTCCCGGTGTGGGTGCGCTCTCTCCCAGTGCGGGTCCTTCTGCAGGGCAGATGTCCCACAGTAGAGCTGGCGGCGTGTAGGTGACCACAGAACTGCCCAGCTCTTGTGTGCAAGGAGCACACAAGCTGTCTGAGTCCCAAGGGATGTTATGCTTGTTTATCCCTGCCCCTGGAGGTCCCCACTGCTCTGTAGCTGGAACAAAGATGGAGGAGTGCACTGTGCACCCTCTCTGTGCAGATCACTCTGCAGGGCAGATGGCCCACAGCAGAGCTGGTGCCCTGACAACCACAGAGCTGCCCAGCTCTTGGGCGCAGATGGAAGCCCAGCATGCTGTGTCCCAAGCGATGTTATATTGGGGAATTCCTATGTACCTGAAGACTCAGTGTTTTCAATCCCCGGAGCAGAGGTCGCTAAGGGGAGGCTGGTGAGCTCTCTCCCTATGAGAGTGCGCTCTCTGTCAATGTGGTTCCCTCTGCAGTGCTGATGTCCCACAGCAGAACTGGCATGTAGATGACCACATATCTGCCCAGTTCTTGGGAGCAGGAAGCACACAACCTGGCTGAGTCCCAAGCGATGTTATGCTAGGTTATCCCTGTGCCTGGAGGTCCCAACTGCTCTGTTGCCTGAACAAAGTTGGCGGAGTGCACTCCATTTTGGGATTCTAATGTCTTTAAACCAACAGGCTAAGAAAGGAATAACAGTTAGGTGGGTTGATAGATCCAGATTACCATAGGGAAATTGGATCGTCTCTCCACAATGGAGGTAAGACGGATTATGTCTGGAGTGCAGGAGATCCTTTAAGGTGTCTCTTAGTACTACCATGCCCTGTGATTAAAGTCAATGGAAAACTACAACAGCCTAATCTAAGCAGGATGACAAAGGGTGCAGACCTATAAGGAATGAAGGCATGTGTCACTCCTCCAAGAAAAGAGCCAAAAATAAATAAATAAATAAATAAATAAATAAATAAAATTAAAAAAAAAAAGAAAAAGAAAAGAGCCAAGACCTGCTGAGGTGCTTGTGGGAAGTGGAAGAAATATAGAATGGGTATTATAGTTATGTAGGTATAAATATCATCTAAGGTCATCTGACCAGTTACAGAAATGATGATTATAAAGCAATATGAATGCTTCTGTTTTATTTTGTTAAGAACATATTTGTATAGATATTAGGGCTTTTAATCAATTTTTTGAACATCAATTGGTATTTAAGTTGAGATACTAAAAGAATGTTTCCAAGAGACATTGACCTATTCTAAATTTTCAAATGTATTTGCAATTTTATGAAGAAAAGTTCTGTCATGTTAGACATATTTATAACCTAGTCATTGTTTCATTATTTATGTCATGTTGACAAGGGCTAGATTGTAATGGTTATTCTTGGTTGTCAACTTGATTATGTCTGGAATGACCAACAATCCAGAATTGGAGTGCTCACCTGTGATCCAGATCTTGAGGCTGGAAGACAGAAGTTTCTGACCTGGAACTTGGCATGGAGATCTTGAGGCATAGTGGCCATGAAAAGCTTAGGGCAAGGCATGGCTTTAATCCCAGGAGACTGAGGCAAGATCTCTGAGTTCAATATCAGCCTGGAACAATGCAAGTCCCAGAAATGTGGTAGTACACACCTTTAATCTGGTCATACCTTCTGCTGGAAGCCTACATAAAGACATTGGAATAAGGAAGATTCATTCTTCCCCTGACTGCTTGTACTTATTTGCCAGCACATCTGTTGGAATCTACTTCTATAGAAGACTAGCTTAAGCAACTGGTCTCTTTGGACAAAACTCGATTTTTGAACTTCACATTCACAGCTGCCCATTGTGGTGTTAGTTGAACTACAAATGCCCATTTACACCATTTAGATCAGGGTGTTCCAAAGTCTTTCACTCTCTGCACTTTGGCCCATTCTGAATCTCTGTTTTGATTACCACCTTCTGCAAATAAGCTTCTCTGATGAGGGTTGAAAGATGATGTCAGGATAAAATAATCCTTACTTAAATAAAACCATTGACCAAAAAGTCTAGAAGCCAGGCAGCAGTGTAGCTCAGAGCCAGCTGTGTAAGTATTACATGCAATGCAATGATGACTTTTTTTGTTCTGCTAATAAATGAAGAACATTACAATAATAACTTTTGGTAGTTGGGGTAGTTATCTTTACCCTAGATATATAACTAGATATTCAATTTCAACGCCAAATTTTATCCTGATATTCAAGCTTGTCTTATTCCATAAGGTCTTGCTGAATAGATAAGAACACTAAGATCTGAGGATATTAATACTTAACTCACATATTGCTGTCTTTTGTGTGGTATAATGGTCTTGATTGCCAACACAGCTGGATCTGGAATTAATTAAGAGATATACCTTTTGGCATCCTTGCAAAGGATTTTCTTCCTGTCTTTTCTCTTTTTTTCTTTTCTTTCCTCTTCTTTTCTTTCTTCTTCTTTTCTTTACTTTTCTTCTTTACCTAATACTTGAATTGCATATTTGGGAATTTCATATAATGAATTCTGATCACATTCATTCCCAGTCCCCAAGGCTACCCTCAACCGTTTTGACCTCCCTTCAGAAAAAAGGAAAAACAAAACAAAACAACAGCATAAACAAAACATGCTCAATTTTTGTTGCTTGGTTACTCAATGGAGTCTGCTCAAATTCCCAGTGGCCAGCCCCTTATTGAAAACTGAGTCCTTCTCCTCTTGCACCCCTGCCAGAAGCTATCAATTGTAGAGGTACATTTCAGCATTCTTATCACAATCTGAGGAGAAACCCTTGATCCTGAGAAGGTTCGATGCCCCAGTATAGGGAAATTACAGAAAAGGGAAGTAGGAGTGAGTGGGTTGGTGAGCAGGGGAAGGGGGGATAGGTTAGGGGGTTTTCGGAGGGGAAACCAGGAAAGGGGATAACATTTGAAATGTAAATAAAAAAATCTAATAAAAAAAAGAGTTCTCTTCAAAATCCGAGAGAAAAGAAAATATAAAATACCCTTGAATGCACTGGTACAGGAGACTTTTCTTGACAGATCACCAATGGCTCAGGCTTTAAGACCAATAACTGATAAAGGGGATGTCATGGACTTGCAAAGTTGATGTAAGGCAAAGGATAAATGCCAGGTTACAGATTAGGAAAGAATCTTCATGAACCCTACATCTGGCAGAGGGCTAATATCCAATATTTATAAAGAACACAAGAAGTTATGCAGTCACTGATAAGGGGATATTAACCCAGAATCTCGGAATACCCCAGACACAATTCGGATATCAATAGATTTCCAAGAAGATGGAAGGAGAGACCCCTGGTCCTGGAAAGACTGGATGTAGGGGAACGCCAGGACAGAGAAACAAGAGGGGGTTGAATGGGGAAAAGAAGGAGGGAAGGAGGCTTATGGGACTTTTGGGGTGGGAGGAAATGGGAAAGGGGAAAGGATTTGGAATGTAAATAAAATATAACTTAGAAAATAAAATTTAAAAAAAAAAAGAAGTTAGACACCAACAACCCAAATAACTCAATTTAAAAATGGGGTAGAGAGGAGAGATGGCTCAGTGGTTAAGAGTACTGACTGCTCTTCCAGAGGTCCTGAGTACAATTACTAACACCCACATGGTGGCTCACAACCATCTATAATAAGATCTGATGCCCTCTTCTGGTATGTCTAAAGACAGCAAAAGTGTACTCATATACGTTTAAATAAATAAATAAATAAATAAATAAATAAATAAATAAATCTTTAGTTCTAGGCCAGCCTGGTCTACAGAGTGAGTTTCAGGACAGCAAGGACTATACAGAGAAACCCTGTCTCAATAAAACAAAAACAAAAAAATCCAACCAAACAAACAAACAATGGGGTACAGAGCTAAACAGAGAATTCTCAAGAGAAGAATCCCAAATTACCAAAAAGCCCTTAAAGAAATGTTCAAAGTCCTCAGTCATCAGGTAAATGCAAATCAAAGCAACTCTAAGGTTCGATTTTATACTCATCAAAATGGCTAAGATCAAAAACTCAAGAGATAACACAAGAGGATGGGGATTAAGGGAAACACTGCTTCATTTCTGGTGAAAGTGCAGACTTGTACAACCACTTTGGAAATCAATTTGGCATTTTCTCAGAGAACTGGGAATAGTTCTACCTCAAGACCCAGCTACAGAACTCCTGGAAATATACTCAAAAGATGCTCCACCATCCCACATAGAAGCTTTATTTTTAATAACCAGAAAGTGGAAACAACCTAGATGTCCCTCAACTGAAGAACTGATAAATAAAATAGGGTACATTGACACAATGGAATACTATTAAGCTTTTAAAAACAAAGACAGACTAATGGATGGAACTTGAGAATATCCTGATGAAGTAATCCAGCCCCAAAAGAACATGCATGGTATATACTTACTTATAAGTGGATATTAGCCATTAAATACAGGTAGCATGCTACAATACACACACACACACACACACACACACACACACACGCACATGCAAATGAGATAAACAAGAAGGAAGAGCCAAGGGAGGAAACCTGAATCTCACTTAAAAGGAAGAATAAAATAATCATAAGAGACAAATGGAAGGAGGGAAGGAGGTGAATGGGGAAGGGAATGTGGTTTAAGGATAAGGTGTGGGGAAGGACAGGGAGAGATGGCTAGATGGATGTGAAAATGAATGGAAATCTGCAACTGACAGGGGTGAGGAGGTTTGAGGCATCTCCAGAATGGGACAGGGACCTGGGATAAGGAAGGTATCCAAGAATCAATGGGGGTGACCTTAACTGTGACTCACAACATTGGGGATATGGAACCAGAAGTCACATTCTGTAAACAAGCAGGAACCCCAGTGGAGCAATAGAGACATCAAACCACCCACAAAACTTTCAAACACAAATTTATCCTTTCTATGCCTGAAATTCAGGCACAGGTGATGGAGCAGAAATTGAGGAAATGGCCAACAAATAACCAGCCCAATTTGAGACACCATCCCATGGGCAAGCACCAATTCCTGACACTGTTAATGATATTCTGTTATGCTTGCAAACAGAAGCATGTTGTCCTCTGAGAGGCTTCTCCCAGAAGCTAACTCAGACAGATAAAGACACCCACAGTCAAACAATCCAAACAATGGATTGAGCTTAGAGACTCTTATGGAAGAATAAGAGGAAGGGTTTGCAAGGCTTGAAAGGGATAGAAACTCCACAGGAAGATCCACAGCATCAACTAACCTGGACCCTAGGGGCTCTTAGAGTCTTAACAACCATCAACAAAAGAACACACTAGAGACTAGAGAGGTCTAGGCTTGACCTAGACCTCTCTGCACATATGTAGCAGATATGCAGTTTGGTCTTCATGTGGGCCATGAACACTTGGAGCAGTTTCTGTCCCAAAAGCTGTTGCCTGCATGAGTGATATGTTCTTCTAGCTGGGCTGCCTTGTCTGGCCTCAGTGGGAGAGGAAGCAGCTAACATTGCAGAGACTTGAAGTGCCAGGGACTGATACCCGGGTGGGGGAAATACACACTTGCTCAAAGGAGAATGGGACAGGGGAACTAGGAAGCATTGTGGAAGGGAGTGACCTGGATGGGGCCAGTGAGCAGGATGTAAAGTACATTTAAAAAAAAGTTCTGTTTTATGTAATTCTGTCTAGACTGTATTTTTGGACAGGAACTAGGAGGCAGTAGTTGTCAACAAAACTTTTTTTTTTTAGTCTTGAGTTCATATAGAATATATTATACATTATACTACCAAATACAATGACAGTGTAAATATTTCCATTTCAAAGGAGGAAATAGTATAATTAAGGGGAAAGGATCATATAAAATCAAGAGCAAAAGACAAGTGAATGCTATGGGTAGGCTTATATAAGAAGGCTATCCAGAAGCTTGTATAACCTCTTATTCCTCCTTCAGTTTAGACAATGTATTGGATCATGTAAAAGCAACTTATATTGTCATCTCTGACGCTTACTGCTAAATAAACTCAGCCTTTCTCCCTCCCTCCCTCCTCCCATCTCTCTCTCTCTCTCTCTCTCTCTTTCTCCTCTCCTCTCCTCCCCTCCCCTCTCCTTTTCTCTTCTCTTATTTTTTCATTATTTTATTTTATTGGCTATTTTATTTATTTACATTTCAAATGTTGTACCCCCCTTTCCAGTTAAACCCACTGTCCTCTCCCCCATCCCCCCTGCTTTTATGAGGGTGCAACCACCCATCCACTACCAACTGCCTCAGTGCCCTAACATTCCCCTCAGTTGGTTCATCATGCCTGCATAGGACCAAGGGGCTCTGCTCCCATTGGTGCCAGATAAGGCACTCCTCTGCTACATAAGCAACTGTGTAATCTGAGGGGAAAGCACATTGCATTTTCCCTGCCTGATTTCAAGTTTTGCTTGTGACTTCCTCTACTCTTTTCCTGCCCTCACTATTAGTGCTGGAACTGCCATCCACTGCTCACACTAGAACCCAACTGTTACTTCTGCTTTACAATGTGGACTGCAGATCACTATCTCTCCAGGAATCCTCGAGGCCTTCTATTCATGATAAACACTGCTGAAGATTCCAGGCTTGTGAACTGAGCAGCTATTGCTTCTCAATTTCCTTATTGTGAAGATAGCCACTGTTAGATTACCCAGACCACACTACGTAAACTATTGTAATACGTTACCTTTAATATATTTTTAGAGCACTACAGTTTTCCTCTAGAGGACCTGACTAAAGCACTCTGTATCCAAGTCATATCATTTAAGGAAACACAGGTTATTTTTCATGGAATGTCAGTGGTATTCCAGCTACTGTGCCTGACCTTTCATATACTTATTAGTGTAATCCTTTTAAAAGACAATGTTCTAGATGTTAAGTGCTTTTTCAAAATCATATCTGCTTGGCTCTAAACTGTAGTGTTAATTAACTAATAATGACCACCGTGCCAGACCTCTTCTAGCTAGCTTTCTTAGGATCTCAGCTGCGTTCTCCCTCTGCCATCAGTGGACCCATATTTCACCCATGCCACACCACCCATAGACTGCAAGTTCCTTTGGTTCCCCAACCGTGATGTTCCAAAATACCTGGTAGAACAGACTCTCAACTCTCAATTAATTTGCCAATCAGATTTGTCAATATTTAAAACACAATTTTAAGATGTCAATACAGTGAAAGCTTTTGCCAATATTCTTAACCTCATAATACTTACATAAAGCTGCCGCCACCACCTTTTCTGCTCACCTCCCAGTGCCTCTCCTAGCTCTGCCTCCTATCTCCCCATCCAATCACTGGACTGATGAAACTGGACAGGAAAGTATTTGCAACACTAAACCCCTTGTCTTGCATTAAATAATACAGTATACCAAGGGCCTTTATGCCACATTATATATTTGGAATCTTCCCGTAGGCAGATAGGGGAAACATTAAATGCTAGCTGGGAAGAAATAGGAGAAATGATTTTGTAAGCTGTTTTATGGTGTCTACCAAAGATATGGTGGCCAAGTTAATTTTGAGTCAAAGATAATCAGGGGGTTGTCTATTTAACAAGTTTGACAATTACTTCTTGAGAAAATTTCACAATATGCAGTTCATGGCAGCTTTCCATGTGTTTGTTAAAACCAATGTAAAAAATTGTGGCTACTATTGTCCGTAGGCCTATAGTTTATTCTGTAACCATCAATGGGGATAAAAGGCCCTTCAACAAGAAAAATGATGGTTGTGCTTCTCAATCTTATTACATCATTTTAAAAGATGCTGAGGTATAGCACTTAGGAAGGTGTGCAGAAGTAAGCCTCCCCTTTGCAAAAGAATCAATAGCCATCCACTAGCAATGGCTACAAAGTACCTTTTAAAACTAATAATTATAGAAGGGCTGAATCCTTCGTAATAAAAATCTTTAAAACCTTTACGAAATTCCTCTGTAAAGACACATTCCTGGAGAGACCTATAATTGTTGAAAGGCAAGGGGAGAGCATCAGACCATTTCACATAAACACGGACGATGCTGGCCTCAGCCAGGAAGCTGAGGGTAGGTGAATAAGACCCAAATGAGAAAATGAACCAGGATCAATTTTTCTTCCCAATGTATTTTGTTGTATACAAATGATAAAGCATAAACAGCCTCTGATTTCCCTCTAGACACTGCTGCTGTCTTTCTATTTTCTTTCTTCAACAAAAGCTATGTGGCTGACATTGAATTGCAAATTCTGTCCTTCAGATATGCATGCCACATTCAGGCTTCATACACTCATTTTGTGGCAGTTAACCCTATTTTTTGTTTGACTGTTCTTGTGTCCTCTTGAATTCTAAATTCAAGCATTAGATGGCATTTAGAATCTTCTTTATTTCTTGGCTACCTTAAAATAGTAGTGGTTGGGATAATTGGCACTCTTTCAGTCTTTGCTCAAAATTATTTCTGTTGAAAATACAAGAAAAAATAATCCTAGTTTTAGTAAACTTTTGCAAGGCACTTATTTCTAAACATCCAACATGACTTGGACATTTTTAATTTACTGCATAGTCAGGAGGAGAAACAACAGGATTCTGAGATTTAAGAATGTATTCAAGAACTATGGGAAATTTGACTCAACATAGGGTAATGACTGAGACCAAAGCTGTATTTGAAGTTGATTGCACCCTGGTGTGGTGGTTGAAAAACAGGTTTTTTTTGTTTTTGGAGAAAAGTCATTCTTATACGAGACACGGGGAAGCATATGTAAGTTTTTGAAAAAAAGATTGTCTTATGCATATTGTGTGTTGAGAATATTCTCCATCTTCTCTCCACTAGGAGAAAATTCTGTTTTTCAACCTTCTTAAACTTGCTCTTCCATGGCAACATTATTGAAACATTTTTATGCAAGAAACAGCAATGAGTGTTACCATGAAATTTACAGGGCCTGAGCAATAATGATGATTTAAGCATTAGATTCAGATTTGTCATAGCCTTAGAACTTAGGACTTCTAGTTCATCACCATGCAGCAATATGCTAATAGGCTTTAAAACATTCGAAATAGGACTAGTGTAAGTTGAAATTAGCCTAAATTAACACCAATATTAAGATGGAGCATGAAAAATAGAATATATAAAGATAGTTTATTAACATTTTAATATATATTATATGTTAAAATAATAGTAATTTTAGATATAGTGAATGAAGCCTACTGCTACCACTAATTTTATCTATTTCATTTTTGCATTTGTATTATAGATACTTGAAAATTTTTAAATTTTAATTGGTTTTCACATGACTTTTCTTTAGTGTTGTTTAAACTAAACAGGTACTCTTATCTTTCTTCTCCTTTTTAGAGAGAAGAAATAAGGGAGAAGGGAGAAGGATGATAGTTGAGATAAATAAAACAAGAGAGAGAAAGATAAACTTAAATCTGATAAACTGGTCACATTGCATAATAATAAAATGTGTGTACTATGTTTAAATGTAAGATGATTCCCTCTAAAATTCATGATGGGGAACCAAATCCCTAAGTTGTTGAAAATAAGAGTTAAAGCCATTGAGAAATAATTAGGGTAGTATGACTACATGGTTTTCTCTTTTACTTTTCTATATTTTCAAGATCTCTCAAAGATAATAGTGAATGAACAAAAGCATTAAAGTTTGATCTCCTGTAACCTTAGAAACATACACTAGCTCTATTGGATTCACTGGACAGTTTGTTGAATTATGTCCCAGAGCCTTGTGAAGCAAATAGCATTAATATTGCCATATGAACTAATAATTGATAAAGTATCTCGAGCAAATCACAGCTATTCTTCACCTCCTTTCTTTATTCTCTTCCTTCTTTTTTGAACCTTTAAAATTTTTTATTTTTTGTATTAGGTGTTTTCTTTATTTACATTTCAAATATCATCCCCTTTCCTGGTTTCTCCTCCAAAAACACCCAATTCCATTCCCCCTTCCTCCTGCTTACCAGCCCACCCATTCCTGCTTCCCTGTCCTGGCATTACCCTGCACTGGGGTATCAAGACTTCTCAGGACCAAGAACTTCTCCTCCCTTTGATCGTTATTCCCTTTCTATCTTCCCTTTTTCTATTCATAACATTGTTATCAAAAGCAATAACTGTAGTGAAGTATTTTCCCCCAATTTGAAACATTCTGTCCAGGAACAAGGATCTTTAAGACTCAAGATGTGGGACCCTATTGCTCAAGATACCACAAAGAGATTACAGGACAGAGACATCAGCCTTCAACTGAACAGTTGGCTAAGATGCTGGCTAATTTGCATAGTGTATAGAATGTGATATGGATACCAACAATGGAAAAACATCAATGGTTTTGCTCTATGCTAAACTCTGCATGTCCCAATACCTGTCTGACAAGATCTAACCACTAGTGTAATTGTACAAAACTCTTTACATGACAACCAAGATTTTATGCCTGGTCCTATAAACAATGTCAAAACCTTCAGTGAGGGAAGCCATAGTCCCTAAGGGAAAGATTTCTGGTGTTGTCCGTATAAATGACCATAGTGCATAAAAACAAAACCTTCTAAATTTCTATGCCTATCTTCTTAGACTAGTGCTTCTCTCAATCTTTGTACGAGAAGCTTCTAATTGCAGAGGTACCAGTAAGTGAGGAGATTAATAACTGTTCACAATACTAAGAAATAGAGGGGGTTGAATGGGGAACAAGGGGAGGAAAGAGGGCTTATGGGACTTTCGGGGAGGGAGGAACTGGAAAAGGGGAAATCATTGGGAATGTAAATAAAAAAAAATAGAAAATAAAAAAAAGTGAAATGGAAGCAAGGAAGGACAAAAAATAAATAAATTCTACATACATGCATATGTATTTAAACTCAATATTTTTATGAATGAATGAGTGGTGGGCTTTAGAATGAATGGTGAGCTACTATGATAATATGAGTCAGGACATATATATCAAATATGAACAATGTGGCAAATTCTTTGCTGGTATAACTTTGAGGTATTATATATGCATAACATATAATTCCTACTGTCATTGAATAAACTCATATATATTAAAAAAAGAAAAAGCAACTGTGATTGGTGAGGCATAAATGGGACCAACTTCAATAAAGTAATTAACAATGGACATAGAAAGTAGATTAAAATTAATAGAATAAACTAGTGAACAAGTTAATTCCCTTATCACCTCTCCTTCCATCTGTACCAGACCTGCTGAGTCTGAACCATACAGGTAAGCTTTCCCTCTGCCATCTATTTCCCCAAATTGCAGAGTACTCTGGGGATGCCAGCCTGCCATGAGCAACCTGCTAGGCCAGAAGAATATCCAATCTCTTGCCAGCTCTCTGCCCATCTTCAGTGGATCTAAGGCTCCTGAACCATACAGATCTGCATATCCATAACCATACAATCCAAAGACCTACCATACCAGGACCATGGAGGTTAACTACCTTCCCAATACCTACTATAACAGGAACATCCTGGGACCAAAGCCATCCAGATGGGTAAAAGTCCTTCAAAAAACACAATTGACAAAACCCAGGGCACTATGAAACCCTCGGGGTAGAACTGTCCTTCTACAGCAAGCTTTAGGTATCCCAGCACAACCAAAGCACGAGAAAATGATCTCAAAGCAACTTATAAAGATAATAGAGGCCTTTAAAGACAAAATGAATAAATCACTTAAAAAAAACAGGAAAGTACAATCAAACAGGTAAAGGTCTTTAAAAAGTAAACAAATAAATTCCTTAAAGATATATAGGAAAATACAATTCAACAAGTGAGCATAATAAACAAAGCTACACAAGACCAAAAGTGAAAATAGAGCCAAAATTCAACCAACCAAACAGAAAGCTCACAAACTGAGGAAATCCTGAAGATGGAAAACCTAGAGAAGATAATAGGAACAACAAGGAAAATCTCAGTCCTACAAGGCACAATAGAAGTTGATATATCAGTCAAAGAATACATCAAGTCTAAAAAATTCCGTACATAAAACAACCAGGAAATCTGGAATACCATGGAAAGATCTAACTAACCTAAGACTAATAGGAAGACAAGAAGGTAAAAAGTCCTGGCTCCAAGGCCCAGAAAATATTCTCAGCAAAATCATAGAAGAAAACTTTTCCAGCCTAAAGAAAGAGGGGCCTATAAACATACAAGAAGCTTACAGAACAATAATTAGACTGGATCAGAAAAAAAAATCTCCCATCGCATAATAATCAAACCAAAATCTACAGAACAAAAAAAGATTGTCAAAAACATTAAAGAAAAAATTCCAGGTAACATACAAAGGAAGACCTATCTAAATTACACCCAATTTCTCAACAGAGACTGTGAAAGCTAGAAGTGCCTAGACAGAGACCTTGCAAATTCTAAAAAACAAACAAACAAACAAACAACAACAACAAAAAAAAAACAAAACCCAAAACCACTGATGTTAACCAAGACTACTATGCCCAGAAAAATTCTTTTACCCTAAGTGTAGAAAACAAGATATTTCAAGACATAGCCAGATTCAAAAAGTATGTATCCACAAATCTAGCCCTACAGAAAATACTAGAAGGAAAACTCCAAACAAGGTAACTATGTCCAAGAATCCACAAGAAATAAGTAAAAACAGTAAAAGGGAAGTGAGAAGCACACACATAGTGCTTGCACACACACACACACATACACACACACTTACACATATATGCACAACCACTACTAACATCAAAATAACAGGAAATAACAATCACTGATCATAAGTATCTGTCAACATCTTTAGATTCAATTTCTCCAAAAAAAGACACAGACTAACAGAATGGATGTGACAACAGAATCCATCATTCTGCTGCATACAAAAATCCAACCTCAACAGTAAAGATGTACATTACCTCAGAGTAAAGTGCTATAACAAGTTTTATAAGCAAAGAGACCCAAGAAGCAAGTTGAAATATTCATTCTAATATCTAATAAAATAGACTTTAAATGAAAATTAATCAAAAGTCAGGGAAGGGCACTTCATACTCATAAGAAGAAAAAAAAAATCTATGAAGATGGTATTTCAATTCTGAACATGTATGCTCCAAACTTAAGGGCACCCACATTGGCGAAAGAAACATTGTTAAAGCTTAAATCACACATTGAGCCCCACACATTATTAGTGGGAGACTTCAACACATAACTATCACCAAATAACAGGTCATCCAGAAAAAACTAAATGGAGAAGTGATGAAACTAACAGACATTATGAATGAAATGAACCTAACAAATATTTCACCCAAATTCAATATACTTTCTTCTCACCACCTCATAAATCTTTCCCCAAAGTTGAACATATTTCAGTCACAAGGCAAGCCTCAACAGATAGAAGACAATTGAAATAATACTTTGTATTTTATCAGTCCACCATGGATTAAAGCTAGACTTCAACAACAGCAGAATCACCTGAATGCCTACACACTCACGGAAATTGTATAACTCTCTACTCAATGATCTCTGGGTCAGATAAGAAATAAAGAAAGATATTAAAGACTGTCTAGAAGTCAATGAAAATAAAAGAACAACATAATCAAATTTATGGGACACTATGAAAACAATGCTAAGGAGAAAGTTCATAGCACTAAGTGCATCCATAAAGAAATTAGAAACTTTTCTTACTAGAAATTTAAAAGTATAGGTGAAAACTCTAGAGAAGAAGAAGAAGAAGAGGAAGAAGAAGAAGAAGAAGAGGAAGAAGAAGAAGAAGAAGAAGAAGAAGAAGAAGAAGAAGAAGAAGAAGAAGAAGGAGGAGGAGGAGGAGGAGGAGGAGGAGGAGGAGGAGGAGGAGGAGGAGGAGGAGGAGGAGGAGGAGGAGAAGGAGAAGGAGAAGGAGAAGGGGAAGAGGAGGAGGAGGAGGAGGAAGAGGAAGAAAGCACACTAAAGAGGAGTAGAAGGCACTAAATAATCAAAATCTTGGCTGAAATCAATCCTTAAGTAGGAAAGAAAACTATTGGTGTTCAGGAATTTTTCCCTGTGCCCATGTGCTTGAGACTCTTTCCCACTTTCTTTTCTATTAGTTTCAGTGTGTCTGGTTTTGTATGGAGGTCCTTGATACACTTGGACTTGAGCTTTGTATAAGGAGATAGGAATGGTTTGATTTGCATTCTTCTGCATAAAAATGGGTGGAATTAGAAAATATCATCCTGAGCGAGGTAACACAATTACAAAAGAACAAAAAAGAACACACACAAGAAAACCACACATGGTATGCACACACTGATAAGTGAATATTAGCCCAGAAGCTTGGAATAGCCAAGATACAATTCACAGACCAAAGGAAGCTCAAGCAGAGGATGGCTTTCTCTTGGTCAACAAAGGGAGGAGAGGCCTTTGATACTGAGAAGGCTGGATGCCACAGGATAGGGGAATGCCAGGACAGGTTAGAGGGAGTGGGTTGGTGGTGAGTAGGGAAAGGGGGGATGGGATAGGGTCTTTTGGAGGGGAAACCAGGAAAGGGGATAACATTTGAAATGTAAATAAATAAAATATCTAATTTTTAAAAAAGGAACAAAGAAAACAATACAAAACCAAATCTAGTTCCTTGAAAAAATCCACAAGATAGACAAACTCTTAGCCAAACTGGTCAAGAGACAGAAAGAGACAATACTACATAAACAAGATCAGAAATGAAAAAGGGGACAGAGTAGACAGGGACTCCAGGTTCACAGAGATATCCCGAGTCTAACATCGCTTGGGACACAGTCAGCTAGAGTGCTGCCTGCATCCAAGAGCTGGGCAGCTCTGTGGGCATCTGTGCGCCAGCTCTTCTGTGGGACATTTGCCTTGCAGAGTGATCATTGCCTGGAGGGAGCGCCGCAGCCTCTGTCATCTTTGCTCTAGTGCTAGACCAGACAGGGACTCCAGGTAAATAGAGATTTCCCAAGTATAACATCGCTTGGGAAACAGCTAACGAGGGTTCCACCTGCTCCCAAGAGCATAGCAGCTCTGTAGTCACATGGGTGCCAGTTGTGCTGTGGGACATCTGCCCTGCAGAGTGACCTACACCAGGAGGGAGTGCAGCAGCCTCCACCATCTTTGCTTTGGCAACAGAGCAGACAGGAACTCCAGGTTTGGGACCATCCTCTGCCATAGCTCACCATCTCCAAGTGGCGCAGGAAGACAACTGTCTACCCAGCTGCTCAGAGGAGTCAGGCAGCACAGGAGAGACCTGCATTGCAGAGCAGAGGAGCCATCTTCTGCCACTGGGTAGCATATCCAAGAGATACACAGAGGTAACTAAGCACTCAGGAATGCAGAGAGGCCCGGTGGTATAGTAGGACCACACTGCTGCTAAGAGGAAACAGCCTGAGACCCTGAGGACACAAGAGCCTAGGAACAGATTGGGACAGGAGTCTTCTGTTTATCATCTGCACACAGAGTTGATCTGGGCCACAGAGGTACATACCCAAATACAACTATAAGAGAGCAGGTCTTGCAGAAGTACTTACATATCAGTGTACACAGAGAGAACAGGTCTCCCAGGAGCACTGAGAAACCACAGTCAGAGACAGCAATACCAGTTCACATCAGAGATAACCAGACGGCAAAAGGCAAACACAAGAACACCACCAACAAAAACCAAGACAACATGGCTCCATCGGAACCAAGTTCTCCAACAACAACAAGTCCTGGATACCACAACACACCAGAAAAGCAAGAACTGGATTTTAAAGCACTGCTCATGATACTGATGGAGGGCTTAAAGAAGGACATAAATAACTCTCTTAAAGAAATACAGGAGAGCACAAGTAAACAGAGAGAAGCCCTTGAAGAACTAAGGGAAAACACAACAAAACAGGTGAAGGAATTGAACAAAGCCATCCAAGATCTAAAGATGGAGGTAGAAAAAATAAAGAAATCACAAAGGGAAACAACTCAGGACATAGAAAACTTAGGAAAGAAGTCAGGAGTCATGGATTCAAGAATCAACAACAGAATATAAGAGATAGAAGAGAGAATCTCAGACGCAGAAGATATCATAGAAAGCATTGATACAACAGTCAAAGAAAACGAAAAATGCAAAAAACTCCTGACCTAAAACATCCAGAAAATCCAGGACAAAATAAGAAGACCAAACCTAAGGATTATAAGTATAGAAGAGAGTGAAGATTTCCAAGTTAAGGGGCCAGTAAATGTCTTCAACAAAATTATAGAAGAAAACTTCATTAACCTAAAGAAGGAGATGCCCATGAGCATACAGGAAGCCTACAGAACTCCAAATAGATTTGACCAGAAAAGAAATTCCTCGTGTCACATAATAATTAAAACACCAATGCACTAAACAAAGAAAGAATATTAAAAGCAGTAAGGGAAAAAGGTCAAGTAACATATAAGGTAGACCTATCAGAATTACATCAGCCTTCTCACCAGAGACTATGAATGCCAGAAGAACCTGGGCAGATGTCATACAGACCCTAAGAAAACACAATTGCCAATCCAGACTGCTATATCCAGCCAATCTCTCAATTACCATAGATAGAGAAACCAAGGTATTTCATGAAAAACACAAATATATACAGTATCTTACCACAAATACAGCCCTTCAAAGGATAATGAATGGAAAACACCAACAAAGGGAGAGAAACTATACACTAGAAAAAGCAAGAAATTAATCCTATTCCAACAAACCCAATAAAAGATAACCACACAAACATAAAAAATTACATCAAATAGAGCAGGAAGCAGCAATCACTTTTCCTTAAAATCTCTTAGCATCAATTGTCTCAATTCCCCAATACGAAGACATAGATTAACAGACTGAATATTTAAACAAGACCTAACATTTTGCTGCATACAGGAAATGCATCTAAGTGTCAAAGACAAACACTACCTCAAAGTAAGGGGCTCCAAAACAGTTTTCCAAGCAAATGGTCCCAGGAAACAAGTTGGAGTAGCCATTCTAATATCTGATAAAATAAACTTTCAACCAAAAGTCATCAAAAAAGACATGGAACGACACTTTATGCTCATCAAAGGAAAAAATCTACTAGGAAGATCTCTCAATTCTGAACATCTATGGTCCAAATACTAGGGCACCATAATTCGTAAAAGAAACCTTACTAAAGCTGAAAGCACACATTGCACCCCACACAATAATTGTAGGTGACTTCTACACCCCACTCTCCTTAATGGACAGATCAGGGAAAAAGAAAATAAACAGAGACACAGTAAAACTAACAGAAGTTTTGGACCAAATGGATGTAATAGATATCTATAGAACATTTCTTCCTAAATCAAAAGAATATACCTTCTTCTCAGCACCTCATGGTACCTTCTCCAAAACTGACCATATAATTGGTCACAAAACAGACCTCAACAGATACAAAAAAATCGAACAAATTTCACGCCTCCTATGTGATAACTCAGGAGTAAGGGTGGTCTTCAACAGCAACAAAACAAGAGAAAGCCCACATACACATGATAGGTGAACAATGCTCACTCAATGGTATCTTGGTCAAGGAAGAAAGAAGGAAAGAAATCAAAACCTTTTTATAGTTTAATGAAAATGAAGGCACAACATACCCAAATTTATGGGACACATTGAAAGCAGTGCTAAGAGGAAAACTCACAGCTCTGAGTGCCTCTAAAAAGAAGCTGGAAAGAGTATACATTAACAGCTTAACAGCACACCTTAAAGCTTTAGAACAGAAAGAAGTTAATACACCCAAAAGGAGCAGAAGTCAGGAAATCATCAAATTCAGGGCTGAAATTAACCAAGTAGAAACAAAAAGAACTATTCAAAGAATCAACAAAACCAGGAGTTGCTTCTTTGAGAAAATCAACAAGATAGATAAACCTTTAGCCAGACTAACCAGAGGGGACAGAGAAAGTATGCAAATTAACAATATCAGAAACGAAAAGGGAGAAATAACAACAGAAACTGAGGAAATTCAAAAAATCATCAGATCCTACTACAAAAGCCTATACTCAACACAATTGGAAAATCTGGAGGAAATGGACTATTTCCTAGATAGATACCAACTACCAAGGTTTAGTCAGGATCAGATAGACCATCTAAATGGTCCCATAACCTCTAAAGAAGTAGAAGTGGTCATTGAAAGTCTTCCAACCAAAAAGAGCACAGGACCAGTTGGTTTTAGTGCAGAATTCTATCAGATCTTCAAAGCAGACCTAACACCAGTACTCTTCAAACTATTCTACAAAATAGAAACAGAAGGAACACTACCCAACTATTCTATGAAGCCACAATTTTGCTGATACCAAAACCACACAAAGATTCAACAAAAAAAGAGAACTTCAGACCAATTGCCCTTATGAATATAGATGCAAAAATACCCAATAAAATTCTTGCCAATCTAATCCAAGGACACATCAATACAATCACTCAACATGATCAAGTAGACTTCATCCCAGAAATGCAGGGATGGTTCAATACAATGAAATCCATCAATGTAATCCACTACATAAACAAACTCAAAGAAACAAACCACATGGTTATTTCATTAGATGCTGAAAAAGCATTTGACAAAATTCAGCATCCTTTCATGTTAAAGGTCTTGGAAAGAACAGGAATGGAAGACCCATACTTAAACATAGTAAAAGCAATATACAGCAAACCAGTAGCCAACATCAAACTAAATGGAGAAAAACTTGAAGCAATCCCACTAAAATCAGGGACTAGACAAGGCTGCCCTCTCTCTCCATATTTATTCAATATAGTACTTGAAGTTCTAGCTAGAGCAATTAGAAAACAAAAAGAGGTCAAAGGGATATAAATTGGAATGGAAGAAATCAAATTATCACTATTTGCAGATGATATGTTAGTATACTTAAGCGACCTACAAAATTCACCAGAGAACTCCTACAGCTGATAAACAACTTCAGCAAAGTGTCTGGATATAAAATTAACTTAAGCAAATCAGTAGCCTTCCTATACTCAAAAGATAAACAGGCTGAGAAAGAAATTAGGGAAATGACACCCTTCAAAATAGCCACAAACAATATAAAGTATCTTGGTGTGACTCTAACCAAACAAGTGAAAGATCTGTATGACAAGAATTTCAAGTCTCTGAAGAATGAAATTGAAGAAGACCTCAGAAGATGGAAAGATCTTCCATGCTCATGGATTGTCAGGATTAATATAGTAAAAATAACCATCTTGCCAAAAGGAATATTCAGATTCAATGCAATCCCCATCAAAATCCCAACTCCATTCTTCATAGAGTTAGAAAGAGCAATTATCAAATTCATCCGGAATGACAAAAAACCCAGCATAGCAAAAACTATTCTCAAGAGTAAAAGAACTTCTGGGGGAATCTGTATCCTGGATCTCAAGCTGTACTACAGAGAGATAGTGTTAAAAACTGCATGGTAGCCGGGCGGTGGTGGCGCACGCCTTTAATCACAGCACTTGGGAGGCAGAGGCAGGAGGATTTCTGAGTTCAAGGCCAGCCTGGTCTACAAAGTGAGTTCCAGGACAGCCAGGGCTACACAGAGAAACCCTGTCTTGAAAAAACCAAAAAAAAAAAAAAAAAAAAAACAAGAAGAACAACAAAAAAGAACCGCATGGTATTGGTACAGTGACAGGCAGGTAGATCAATGGAACAGAGTTGGAGACCCAGAAATGAATCCACACTCCTATGGTCACTTGATCTTTGACAAAGGAGCTAAAACTATCCAGTGGAAAAAAGATAGCCTTTTCAACAAATGGTGCTGGCTCAACTGGAGGTCAGCAGGCAGAAGAATGCAAATCAATCCATTCTTATCTCCTTGTACTAAGCTCGAGTCCAAGTGGATCAAGGACCTCCGCATAAAACCAGAAATACTGAAACTAATAGAAAAGAAACTGGGGAAGTGCCTTGAGCACATGGGCAAAGGGGAAATTTTCCTGAACAGAACACCAATAGCTTATGCTCTAAGATCAAGAATTGACATATAGGATCTTATAAAATTACAAAGTTTCTGTAAAGCAAAGGACACTGTCAAAAAGACAAAATGGCAACCAACTAATTGGGAAAAGATCTTTACCAATTCTACATCCGACAGAGGGCTAATTTCCAATATATGCAAAGAACTCAAGAAGGTAGATTCCAGAGAGCCAAATAACCCTATCAAAAATTGGGTACAGAACTAAACAAAGAATTTTCACCTGAGGAATATCGAATGGCTGAGAAACATCCAAAGAAATGTTCAACATCCTTAGTCATCAGGGAAATGCAAATCAAAACAACTCTGAGATGTCACCTCACACCAGTCAGAATGGCTAAGATCAAAAACTCAGGAGACAGCAGGTGCTGGTGAGGATGTGGAGAAAGAGGAACACTCCTTCACTGCGGGTGTAATTGCAAGCTGGTAAAACCACTCTGGAAATCAGTTTGAAGGTTCCTCAGAAAACTCGACATAATACTATAGGAGGACCCAGCTATACCACTCCTTGGCATATACCCAGAGGACTCTCCAACATGCAATAAGGACACATGGTCCAATATGTTCATAGCAACCTTATTTATAATAGCCAGAAGCTGGAAAGAACCCAGATGTCCCTCAATGGAGGAATGGATACAGAAAATTTGATATATTTACACTATGAACTACTACTCAGCTATTAAATACAATTAATTCATCAAATTCTTAGGCAAGTGGGTGGAACTGGAGAATGTCATCCTGAGTGAGGTACCCATTCACAAAAAAATCACACATGATATGCACTAACTGATATGTGGATATTAGCCCAGAAGCTTGGAATAACCAAAGAACAATTCACATATCAACAGATACCCAAGAAGAAGGAAGGAGAGGCACCTGGTCCTGGAAGGGCTCAATGTGGCAGTGTAGGGGAAGACCAGGAAGGGGAGGCAGGAGTGGGTTGGTTGGGGAGCAGGGGGATGGAAGAGTGCGTATGGGACTTTTGAGGAGGGGGGTAACCAGTAAGATGGAAATCATTTGAAATGTAAATAAAGAATATACCTAATTAAAAATTTAAAAAAAGAAATGGAAAAACAAGACATAACAAAAGACACTTGAAGAAATTCAAATAATCATTATGTCTTACTTCAAAAGCCTGTATTCCATAAAATTGGAAAATCTCAATGAAATAACAATTTTTTAGACAGATACCACTTGCCAAATTTAAACCAAGATCAGGTAAACTAGTTAAACAGTCCTATAACCTCTAAAGAAATATAAGCTGTCATTAAAACTCTCATCACAAAAGCTGTTCGTCAGATGATTTTAGTGAAGAATTATACCAGGCTTTCAAAGAGCTAATACCCATACTTCTCAAACTATTCCACACCATAGAAACAGAAAGAACACTGCCAAACTCATTCTATGAAGCACCTGACACCCTGATACCTAAACCACAGTAAGATTCAAGCAAGAAAAAGAACTTCAGACTGCTTTCTTTTATGAGCACTTATGCAAAATACTCAAAAGAAATACTAGCAAACTGAATACAGGAACACATCAAGGGCATCATTGATCATGATCAAGTGGGCTTTATCTCAAGGATGTAGGGATAGCTCAGTATAGGAAAATCCATCATATAAATATACTGAAAGAAAATCACATGATCATCTCATTAAATGCTGAAAAAAACCTTTGACAAAATCCAACACCCCTTCATGTTAAAAGTATTAGAATGATCAAGGATACCAGAGAAATGCAAAAACATAATAAAAGCAATATGCAGCAAGCAATACAAATATCAAGCAAAATAGAGAGAAACTTAAAGCAATTCCACTAAAATCAGAGAAAAGTTTGCCCCTTCTCTTCCTATCTATTCAAAATAGTAGGTAAAGTCCTAGCCAGAACAATAAGACAACTAAAGGAGATCAAGGGAATACAAATTGGAAAAGAAGTCAAAGTATCACTATTTTCTGATGATATGTTTTATACATAAGTGACCCAAAAAATTCTACATGAAAACTTTCACAATCGATAAACACTGTCAGCAAAGTGGCTGGATATAGAATTAACTCACACAAATCAGTAGCCCTTTTTTAATCAAATCATAAACTGGCTGAGAAAGAAATTAGGGAAACAATACCCTTTAAAATAGCTAGGAATAGTATGAAATATCTTGCTATAACTCTAATCATTCACTTGATAGATTTCTGTGATATGAACTTCAAGTCCCTGAAGAAAGAAAATGTAAAATATGAGAAGATACAAAGATTTTCCATGCTCATGGATAGGTAGGCTTAACATAGTGAAAATGTTCGTTTTACCAAAAACAATCTACAGATTGAATATAATCCGCATCAAAATTCCAACACAGATTTTTATAGACCTTAAAGAGCAATTCTCATCTTCATCTGGAAAAATAATAAATCCATGATAGCTGAAACAATCCTGAAAAATAAAAGAACTTTGGGAGGAATCACCATCCCTAACCTCAAGCTGTACTACAAAGTGATAAAAACTGCATGGTATTGGTACAGAAAGAGACACTTTGATTACTGGAATTGAATCAAAGTTACAGAAATAAACTCACACACCTATGAGTACTTGAGTTTTGATAAAGAACCTAAAGTCCTACAATGGAAAAAAGAAACCATCTTCAACAAATGGTGCTATTGCAACTTGTTGTCTTCATGTGAAAGAATGAAAATAGATCCCTAATCTTCACTCTGCACAAAACTCAAGTCTAAATGAATCAAGAAACACAACATAAAACTGGATACACTAAATCTCATGGAAAAAAAGAGTGGGAAATATCCTTGAACAAATTAGAGCAGGAGACAAGTTCCCGAATGGAACACCAATGACTTGGGCTCTAAGATCAAAAATTAATAAATGAGACCTCATAAAACTGCAAAGCTTCTCTAAGGAAATGGACATTGTCAATGTTCATAGCAGCTTTATTTTTAATAGCCAGAAAGTGGAAATTTTCTAGATGTCTTTCAATGAAGAACAGATAAAGAAAATATGATACATCTATACAGTGGAATACTATTTAACTATGAAAAACAAAGACATGTATTTTGCAGGCAAATGGATGTATCTTGAGAATATTATTCTGAGTGAGCTAAGTCACATTCAAAGGACATGCATGGTTTGTTTGAAGATTTGAAGCACATCACAAACATTGAAATTCACCAAGGATACCTGTCACACTTACTGTATAGAACAATTTATTTTAAAACCCAATTGTGAGGGTTTGTAAATGCTTGAGCTGGGGAGTGGCATTATTAGAAGTTGTGGCCCTGTTGAAGTAGTTGTGTCACTTGTGGGTGTGGGTTATTAGACGACTCTCATTCTATCTCCCTGTAAGTCAATATTCTGCTAGCAGCCTTCAGCTAAAAATATGAAGCTCTCAGTTCTGCCTGCATCATGCCTGCCTTGATGATAATAAACTGAACTCTGAACCTATAAGCCAGCCCCAATTAAATATTGTCCTTTATAAGACAGGCTATGGTCATTGTGTCTGTTCACAGAAGTAAAACCCTAACTAAGTCATGGGGACACTGGGGAGCATCTCCAGGAAAAGATGAAGACCTGAAATAGGGGAGACACCCAAAAATTAATGGGGTGTTCTTAACTGTGTGTTGCAGTATTGGTGATATGGAGCCTGGGAAGGCTGCCACTGCTAGGCAGAAACCTTGGTACAGCAACAGAAACACCAAACCACCCAAAACTTTTGACTCAAAATTTACCTTATCTGCAAGAAGTGCAGGCATTGGGAATGGAGTAGATTGAGGGAATTAATAACTGGCCCAACCGGAGATCCATTTTATGTTCAATCACAAATCCCTGACACTATTAATTATACACTGTTATGCTTGCATAAAGGAATCTAGCATGGCTGTCTTATGAGAGGCCCCATTCACCAACTGATTCATACAGAGCTATACACCCACAGATAAAGAAGGGATGGAGCTTGGGGAATCTTATGGAAGAGTAGGAAGAAGGATTACAGTCAGAGAAAGACCAATAGAGTCAACCAATCTGCACCCTTCAGGCTCCAGAGACTGTACCACCAACCAAACAACATTCATGGGTTGTACCTATGCCTCTTAACACATATATAACAAATATGCAGCTTTGTCTTCATGTGGGTCCCAAACAACTAGAATGGGGGCTATCCCAAAAGTCTTTGCCTGTATGTGGAATATGTTCTTCTAGCTGGGCTGCCTTTTCTGGCCTCAGTGGGAAAGGAAGTGCCTAGCTTCATGGAGACTTGAAGTGCCAGGGTGTGTGGATACCCAGGGGGCCTTCACCCACTCAGGGAAGAAAGAAAATGAGGAAAGGGGAAAGATTGTGGGAGGGGGTAGATTGATGGAGGGCAGTAACTGGAATGTAAACTGAATAATTTTAATTAATTATTAATTAATATTTTAATTAATTAAAAGAAGTGAACAAGTCACAGGAAACTACTATAAATATACATGATCTACAAGATTTTTCTCAATCCTAGCTCATAGAAAGAAGGAAAGATTACTGTGGACAACAAACTTCAGAACTTGACCTGTGAAGCTGTGTACAAGTCTTCCAAGGAGCTCCAGAGATTAATTTTCTTGAGTTGTTGACCATGGTGGAGTGGCCCAGTTTCCCTTTAGTTTTTCATGCTTCTGTATATGATCCCTAACTCATACAGGTATAAACGATCTCTATGAACACATTGGTTTGCCAAAATGGGCATCAACATAGTTGTTTCCTTGGTTGGACTGTTCTATGTTTTTTTTTTAATTTAATTTGATTTTCTAAGTTTTTTTTATTTACATTCAAAATAATTTCCCCTTTCCTGTTTCCTCCCTCCCCGAAAGTCCCATAAGCCCCCTTCCCTCCCTCTTTTCCCCATTCAACTCCCTGTTGCTTCTCTGTCTTGGCATTCCCCTACATCCAGTCTTTCCAGGACCAGGGGTCTCTCCTTCCCTCTTCTTGGAAATCTATTGATAGGTGAATTGTGTCTAGGGTATTCCGAGATTCTGGGTTAATATCCCCTTATCAGTGACTGCATACCATGTGTGTTCTTTTGTGATTGGGTAACCTCACTAAGGATGATATTTTCAAGTTCTGACCATTTGCCTAGGAATTTCGTGAGTTCATTGTTTTTAATTGCAGAGTAGTATTCCATTGTGTAAATATACCACATCTTCTGAATCCATTCCTCTGTTGAGGGACATCTGTGTTCTTTACAGCTTCTGACTATTATAAATAAGGCTGCTATGAACATAGTGGAGCATGTGTTCTTATTGCAAGCAGGTAAAGCCTCTGGGCATATGCCCAGGAGTGGTATAGCCGGATCCTCTGGGAGTGTCATGCCCAGTTTTCTGAGGAACCGCCAGACTGCTTTCCAGAGTGGTTGTACCAGCCTGCAATCCCACCAGCAGTGGAGGAGTGTTCCTCTTTCTCTACATCCTTGTCAACAACTGCTGTCTCCTGTGTTTTTGATCTTAGCCATTCTGACTAGTGTGAGATGGAATCTCAGGGTTGTTTTGATTTGCATTTCCCTAATGACTAAGGATGATGAACATCTCTTTAGGTGCTTCTCAGCCATTAGGTATTCTTCAGGTGAGAACTCTTTATTTAGCTCTGTACCCCATTTTTAATAGGGTTACTTGCCTCTCTGAAGTTTAACTTCTTGAGTTCTTTGTATATATTGGAAATTAGCCCTCTGTCAGATGTAGGGTTGGTAAAGATCATTTCCCAGTTAGTTGGTTGTCGCTTTGTCTTTTTGACAGTGTCTTTTGCCTTGTAAAACTTTGTAATTTAATGAGGTCCCATTTGTCAATTCATGATCTTAGAGCATAAGCTATTGGATTTCTATTCAGGAAATTCTCCCCTGTGCCCATATGTTCAAGGTTCTTCCCTAGTTTCCTTTCTATTAGTTTCAGTGTGTCTGGTTTTAAGTGGAGGTCCTTGATACACTTGGAATTGAGCTTAGTGCAAGGAGATAAGAATGGGTCAATTTGCATTCTTCTGCATGCTGACCTCCAGTTGAGCCAGCACCATTTGTTGAAAAGGCTATCTTTTTTTCCACTGGATGGCTTTAGCTCCGTTGTCAAGATCCAGTGACCATAGGAGTGTGGATTCATTTCTGGGTCTCCAATTCTGTTCCATTGATCTACATGCCTGTCACTGTACCAATACCATGCGGTTTTTAACACTATTGCTCTGTAGTACAGCTTGAAGTCCGGGATACTGATTCCCCCAGAGGTTGCTTTACTCTTGAGAATAGTTTTAACTATCCTGGGTTTTCTGTTATTCCAGATGAATTTTTGAATTGCTCTTTCTAACTCTATGAAGAATTGAGTTGGGATTTTGATGGGGATTGCATTAAATTTGTATATTCCTTTTGGCAAGATGGTCATTTTTACTATATTAATCCTGCCAATCCATGAGCATGGCAGGTTTTTCCATCTTCTGAGGGCTTCTTCAATTTCTTTTTTCAAAGACTTGAAGTTCTTGTCATACAGATCTTTCACTTGTTTGGTTAGAGTCACACCAAGATACTTTACATGGTTTGTGGCTATCGTGAAGGGTATCATTTCTCTTACTTCTTTCTCAGCCTGCCTATCTTTTGAGTATAGGAAGGCTAATGA
Organism: Tokudaia tokunoshimensis; assembly: GCA_036184795.1. NCBI lineage: Eukaryota > Metazoa > Chordata > Mammalia > Rodentia > Muridae > Tokudaia > Tokudaia tokunoshimensis. The sequence continues at coordinate 53,794,008 of BTHU01000005.1, read as the reverse complement.
CTTGCTTGAGTATCCAGCCACTTTGCTGAAGTTGTTTATCAGCTGTAGGAGTTCTCTGGTGGAGTTCTTTGGCTCGCTTAAGTATACTATCATATCATCTGCAAATAGTGATAGTTTGACTTCTGCCATTCCAATGTGAATCACTTTGACCTCTTTTTGATGTCTAATTGCTCTAGCTAGAACTTCAAGTACTATATTGAAAAGATATGGAGAGAGAGGGCAGCCTCGTCTAGTCCCTCATTTTAATGGAATTGCTTCAAGTTTCTCTTCATTTGGTTTGATGTTGGCTACCGGTTTACTGTAAATTGCTTTTACTATGTTTAGATATGAGCCTTGAATTCCTGATCTTTCTAAGACCTTTAGCATGAATGCATGCTGAATTTTGTCAAGTGCTTTCTCATCATCTAATGAAATGGCCATGTGGTTTTTTCTTTGAGATTGTTTATGTAGTGGATTACATTGATGGACTTCCTTATATTGAACCATCCCTGTGTCCCTGGGATGAAACCTACTTGATCGTGGTGAATGATCATTTTGATGTGTTCTTAGATTCAGTTGGCAAGAATTTTATTGAGTATTTTTACATCGATATTCATAAGAGAGATTGGCCTGAGATTCTCTTTCTTTGTCGGATCTTTGTGTGCTTTTGATATTAGCATAATTGTGGCTTCATAGAACGAGTTGGGTAGTGTTCCTTCTGTTTCTATTTTGTGGAACATTTTGAAGAGTATTGGTGTTATGTCTTCTTTGAAGGTCTGAGAGAATTCTGCCTTAAAACCATCTGGACCTGTGATTTTTTTGGTTGGAAGACTTCCAATGAAGGCTTCTATTACTTCATGGGTTGTAGGAAGGTTTAGATGGTCTATTTGATCCTGATTTTATTTTGTTATTTGGTATCTGTCAAGGAAATTGTCCATTTCCTCCAGATTTTCTAGTTATGTTGAATACAGGCTTTTGTAGTAGGATCTGATGATTTTTTGAATTTCCTCAGTTTCTGTTGTTATCTCTCCCTTTTTGCTTCTGATTTTGTTAATTTGGATACTGTCCCTGTGCCCTCTGGCTAGTCTGGCTAAGGGCTATCTTATCTATCTTGTTGATTTTCTCAAAGAACCAACTCCTAGTTTTGTTGATTCTTTGTATGGTTTTATTTGTTTCTACTTGATTTCAGCCTTGAGTTTGATGATTTCCTGCCTTCTACTCCTCTTGGGTGTATTTGCTTTATTTTGTTCCAGGGCTTTCAGGTGTGCCATTAAGCTGCTAGTGTATGCGGTCTCCCGTTTCTTTTTGGAGGTATTCCGGGCTGTGAATTTTCCTCTCAGCACCACTTTCATTGTGTCCCATAAATTAGGGTATGTTGTGCCTTCATTTTCATTAAATTTTAAAAAGTCTTTGATTTCTTTCTTTATTTCCTCCTTGACCAAGTTATCATTGAGTAGAGCATTGTTCAGCCTCCATGTGTATGTGGATTTTCTGTTGTTTTTGTTTCCATTGAAGACCACCCTTATTCCATAGTGATCTAATAGGAGGCATGGGATTAGTTCGATCGTCTTATATCTGTTGAGGTCTGATTTGTGACCAATTATATGGTCGATTTTGGAGAAGGTGCCATGAGGTGTTGAGAAGAAGGTGTATTCTTTTGCTCTAGGATGAAATGTTCTATATATATATCTGTTAGTTCCATTTAGTCCAGGGCTTTAATTGGATTCACTGTGTCCCAGTTTAGTTTCTGCTTTCCTGAATGATCCATTTCAGAGAGTGGTGTGTTGAAGTCACCCACTATTATTGTGTGAGGTGCGATGTGTGCTTTGAGCTTTAGTAAACTTTCATTTACGAATGAGGGTGCCCTTGCATTTGGAGCATAGATATTCAGAATTGAGAGTTCTTCTTGGTGGATTTTTCCTTTGATCAGTATGTAGTGTCCTTCTGTGTCTTTTTTGATGACTTAGGTTGAAAGTCAATTTTATCTGATATTAGGATGACTACTCCGGCTAGTTTCCTGGGACCATTTTTTTCCAGCCTTTTACTCTGAGGTAGTGTTTGTCTTTGACACTGAGGTGCGTTTCCTGCACGCAGCAAAATGCTGTGTCCTGTTAACATATCCAGTCTGTTAGTCTATGTCTTTTTATTGGGGAATTGAGACCATTGCCATTAAGAGAGATTAAGGAATAGTGATTATTGCCACCTGCTATTCTTGATGCTATCTTTATGTTTGAGTGGTTATATACTTTTGGGTATGATGCAAGAAGGTTACTATCTCGTTTTTTCCAGGGTGTTGTTTTTCTCATTGTATTGGCGGTTTCTACCTATTATCCTTTGCAGGGCTGGGTTTGTGGAAAGATATTGTGAAAATTTGCTTTTATCATGGAATGTCTTGGTCTCTCCATCTATGGTGATTGAGAGTTTTGCTGAGTACAGTAGTCTAGGCTGGCATTTGTGTTCTCTTTGTGTCTGCATGAGATCTGCCCAGGATCTTCAGGTTTTCATAGTCTCTGGTGAGAAGTCTGATGTCACTCTGATAGGTCTCTCTTTGTATGTTACTTGACCCTTTTCTCTTACTGCTTTTAATATTCTTTGTTTGTTTAGTACATTTGATGTTTTGATAATTATGTGACGGGAGGTATTTCTGTTCTGGTCCAGTCTGTTTGGAGTTCTGTAGGCTTCTTGTAAGTTCATGGGCATCTCTCTCTTTAGGTTAGGGAAGTTTTCCTCCATAATTTTGTTGAAGATATTTACTGGCCCTTTAAGTTGCAAATTTTCACTCTCATCTATACCTATAATCCTTAGATTTCGTCTTCTCATTGTGTCCTGGATTTCCTGGACGTTTTGGGTTACACGTTTTTTGCATTTTGCATTTTCTTTGACTGTTGAGTCGATGCTTTCTATGGTATCTTCAGCACCTGAGATTCTTTCTTCCATCTCTTGTATTCTATTGTTGATGTTTGCATCTATGATTCCTGATTTCTTCCCAAGGTTTTCTATCTCCAAAGTTGTCTCCCTTTGTGATTTCTTAGTTGTTTCTACTTCTTTTTTTAGATCCTGGATGTATTTCCTGAGATACTTCACTTGTTTGTTTATATTTTCCTGTAGTTCTTTAAGGTATTTTTGCATTTCCTCTTTCAGGATTTCTGCCTGTTGACCCAAGTTCTCCTGTATTTCTCTAAGTGATTTTTGTGTTTCCTCCTCATGGGCTTCCCTCTGTTGATCCATCGTCTCCTGCATTTCTTTAAGCAATTCTCATGTTTCCTTTGTAAGGGCATCTATCCCTTGATTCATTTCTTTAAGCTATTTTTGTGTTGCCTCCCTATGGGCATCCATCTTTTGACCCATATTCTTCTGCATTTCTTTATGCGATTTTTGTGATTCCTTTGAAAGTGCATCTACCCGTTGATTTATTTCTTTAAGCGATTTTTGTGTTGCCTCCTTGTGGGCCTCCATCTGTTGACCCAAGTTCTCAGCATTTCTCTAAGCGATTTTTGTGTTTCCTTTGTAAGGGCTTCTAACCGTTGGTTCATGGTCTCCTGTAATTCTTTATTAGATTTATTTGTGTCCTTCTTGTGATCCTCTAATAGCATCATGAGAAGTGATTTTACATTCAGATCTTGTCTTTCGGGTGTGGTGGGGTATCCAGGTGTTGCTGCTGTTGGAGAGTTGGGTTCGGATGGTGCCATATTACTTTGATTTCTGTTAGTAACGTACCTACGTTTGCCTTTTGCCATCTGGTTACCTCTGGTGTTAGTTGGTCCTGTTGTCACTGGCTGTTGGTTGGACCTCCTGTGAGCCTGCAAAGCTATTTCTGACCCTCTGGATTGCCGGGATTCCCCTGGCACTGAGTTCTGGGGCCTGCCCTGCTCCTGAGTGACTTTGAAGCCCTGAGGTGCTTTGCCCTAAGTGATGTTATATTGAGGAATCCCTGCACATCCAAAGGCTCAGTGTAGTGGATTCCTGGAGCAGAGTTCGCCAAAGGGAGGCTGGTAGGTTCCTGCCCTGTGCAGGGGTGTGTGATCTCTCCGGGGGGGGTGAGGGGGGATCCCTCTGCTAGGCAGAAGTCCCACAGCAGAGCTGGCGTGTCAGTTACTGCAGACCTGCCCAGCTCTTGGGATCAGGGTACACACAAGCTGCCTGAGACCCAAGCGATATTATGCCTGATTGTCTCTGAGCCTGGAGGTCCCAACTGCCCTGATGCTGGAGCAAAGATGGTGGAGTGCACTCTGCACTCTCTGGGGCAGATCACTCTGCAGGGGAGATGGCCCACAGCAGATCTGGCACCTGGACGACCGCAAAACTGTCCAGCTCTTGGGTGTAGATGGAAGCCCAACAGGCTGTGTCCCAAGCGATGTTATATTGGGGAGAAACCTGTGTACCTGTCTCCTCAGTGCAGTTGATCCAGGAACAGAGGTCGCTAAAGGGAAGCTGGTAGGCTCCTGCCCAGTGCAGCGGGTCCCTCTGCAGGCAGAAGTCCCACAGCAGAGCTGGCGCATGGTTACTGCAGATCTTCCCAGCTCTTGGGAGCAGGGTACACACAAGCTGCCTGAGACCCAAGCGATATTATGCCTGTCGGTCTCTGAGCCTGGAGGTCCCAACTGCCCTGATGCTGGAGCAAAGATGGCAGAGTGCACTCTGCACTCTCTTGATGGCGCAGGTCACTCTGTTTTTCAACTTGATTAATTAAATATTAGTATATATTATCCCAAGAAAAAATCTAACACACAGTTCTGCTGTCCTCTAAATATCAAAAGAGTGTTCAGAATCAAAGTGGTTAACTTTGTTGAGTTTTCTCCCAAACTGGAATCCAATTAAGATTGTCATCTTCAATATGTTTGGTATGTCAATTAAGTCTACTATAGCCTATAGCATTCCTTTCACTCTTGTTATGGTTACTTGATGTTGAAAATGTTTTTCTTTGAGATATTATTTACACTCATCAAGTCTACAGATCAATGACTTCTACATAGGCATGCAGTTACTAGAACACCAGGCTACCAAATGATCCTTCCTGACAGTTCTAGTCATTGACCTTGGCAAAACCTTGTATTCTATAGTGTTTACTTTACTATGCAGCTTTATTCTGGCAATGTTTGAAGAGATTATCTTCTACTTTGTATAAAGTTAATATTTACATTTTTTTATACAAGAAAAACATTTATCATGTAAATCTTCCTACAATTTTTTTTTCCTGATAGTATCTTCAGCAAATGTTGCTTTATTTGCTATGTTTCTTAAAATTTTAGGGTTACCTTTGGAAAGGTGATTGTCCTCAAGATAATATACTTCCTACTGCATCCTGAGGACACCTAGTATCTTACTGGTCACTGTTTATTTTATTAGAGAATTTCATGTGAATGTACTGTATTAGAATTATTTGTATCACTTTCCCCATCCCCAACTCTTCTTACTCTCTCTAACCAGATTCAAATTCATAGTGTCTTCACACACACACACACACACACACACACACACACTGAGAGAGAGAGAGAGAGAGAGAGAGAGAGAGAGAGAGAGAGAGAGAGAGAGACAGAGAGAGAGAGAGACAGAGATAGAGACAGAGAAATTATTCTTATTGAGTTCAATTATTGTTGTTTCTACTTGCATTTGTTTGGTGCTGAACACTCAGGATTAGAATCTTGCCCCTGAGAAAGGATAATATCCCCTTGCTTCACTCAGGTTTCATTGGTATGATAAAACCCTATGGGCAAGAGCAACTATCTGAGGAAAGGGTTTATTAGTTTTTAATACTTCCACAGGGCAGACCATCACTGAAGGAAGTCAGAGAAACAACTCAGAGTGGGGATTTGGTTTCAGGAACTGGAGCAGAAGCCATGGGGGAGTGCACCTTTCTGGCAAGCTCTGCATGGCTTACTCTTATATCACTCAAGAGCATCTGCCAAGAGGCAGGACCACTCAAAGTAAGCTGGGTCCTGCTGTATAAACCACCAGTTAAGAAGCAGGTTTTCTTATAGGCCAATCTTATTAAAGTCATTTCCTCAGTTGTTTCCTTTTCTTAGATAACTGTACCTTGTGAGAAGTTGACAACAACAACCACAAAATCCTTCCAGGCCTGTCTTTAAAACAATAAAAACAGACAATAATAATAGTCTCAACAAAACAATATTCAGGTCTTATTCAGGCAACCACATTTTTGAGAGTATATGAAGTAATACTCTTATCTTGTTCAGAAGAAATTATCACACAGCATTCATTCTGGTCCTTAGGCTTTTGCATTCTCCATCCATTTCTTCTACATGTTCCCTGAATTTTAACTGAAGGGGTTGAGTTATAGATGCTGTACTTTTTTTCCTGGGAATATATATATATATATATATATATATATTCCTGTGTATTATCCTTCATATTCAATAGTTAAGTCTTCCCTTCTGCTTTTCATAACACCTCTATCCTGCTGTCCTTTACTTTAGTGCATCCATCCTTTTCTGCTTATACTCATAGGATTGTTATCTATGTTAGTCAACCTTAAAATGATGCTAAGAATGGCATATAGCCTTTGAAACATTTTCTATCTTGGTGAAGCCTTTTTCTTTTCTTTCTTTAGATATATTCTTTATTTACATTTCAAATGATTTTCCCTTTCCTGGTTTCCCCCCACCTGAAAGTCCCATAAGCCCTCTTCCCTCCCCCTGTTCCCCAGTTAACCCCCTTCTGCTTCCCTGTCCTGTTATTCCCCCATACTGTTGCATCTTTCTGGGACCAGAGGCCTCTCCTTCCTTCTTCTTGGGCATCATTTGATATGCAAATTTTGTCTTGGGTATTCCGAGCTTCTTTTAAAGATTGGGCCAGTGTCTTACACAAAAAATAAAAAAAACTAATCAATTTTATTTTCTTCCTGGTAAAGAGTAAACACTAAGCGGGGAGAGTTGATTGGGGAAGAGGAAATGGCTTATGTGATTCTCTTGGGAGGAGGGCAACCAGGAAAGGAGACAGCATTTGAAATGTAAATAAAGAATACATCTAATAAAAAGAAAGAGTAAACACTAATTAAGTATTTGTGGAAGGAAGACAGAGAAAGTACCGAAAACAAAGGTTTTGAAAAACAAAACAAAACAAAGCAAAACAAAACAAAAAAAAAAAAAAAGGAAAGAAGGATGGGTCATGCAGTAAATAAGGAGGGACAAAAGGAGTTGTAGAGCAGGAAAGAGGAAGAGGAGGAAGCAATATGGACTTTGTCTTGAGAGAATTAATTAATACTATGTTTCATTTCTTATGAACTGTATTTCTAGCTCTTAAGTATAATATTAAAACAGCTGTAATCATTAAATGAAAAACACATATTGTCCTTGGAACTTCATTAATTGATAAAAAATCATCTCAATTCTTACATGAAGTACACAAAATATCTAAAATTATGTACATTTTTATTAATGAATAGAAAGATGAGGTTTCATGTCCATAGTTATTAAAGTTTCCAAAGCAGAATTTCTGGCCTGTGTGTCCCTATACATTTTTGGGGAATTAAAAAGCCAGAAAATATTCACCTAATGAGTAATTAAGGTCACAACTTAAATGTCTAAAATGTAATAGCTGCTCAACAAATATTATGATGTCATCATTGATTTTTAAGGTCATCTCCAAAGGCTTTGCGAAAAGTCTTCTGTTGTAAAAGGTCTCTCATATTTTAGCCTTGTATCATGGTGGAAGTTGTTTATATGCATGTACTACTCATATGTAGTTCTTGTATTTTAGGTTTGTCTTTGGGGTTCAATAGCAAGCATCTTCATACATGTATAACTCCTCACAGTGTGGTCACTCCAGTCATGGTTTGAACTCCAGAGTTGGCTTAGCAGCAGTTGTAGTAAAAAAAAAAAGCCTCTGTCACTTGGCTAATGTTTTATCTAGAAGCATCTTTATGTCAAAGTAGCATTAGACTGAGTGGTAACTGCAAACACCAGTTCAATTACTGATAGTACAGGGAAAGGACACCACAGGAAAGCCAATTAACTGCCACATGTTTTCACTTTCAAACTATAAAATTGGTGTGATTGTCTCCATCCCCATAATGCTCAGGTATATGGTGAGATTCAAACAGGATAATGCAAGTCATAAATTTCAGTAGAGACACAAGGTTTTATTATCCCAGTTACACTGTATTCCTGTCTCCCTGCCATATTTTATCACCTTCTAGTTTAGGGGAACATTCAATATTCACTGAATGATTTTTCCTAAATCAATAATATAAACAAAGAAAACAAGACGATCTAGTAAAAGAGGCTCAGGAAATTAACTCTCAGGGTGTGTACATACTGTCTCTGAGCAGTAGGCTGATATAATATGACACTAACGCTCTATGTCAGGGAAGAATTTGCCAGAAATCTTGCAAGTAAATGCATTTTCTACAATTCATTGTAGTGCAACAATTCCCAGGAGAAAACAGCATTAATACTCTGCTCCAAATTAAAAAAACAGATGCTTTTCTTCTTCCCTTAAAAACAGAAGCAAAAAAAACCATGTCCCATTTTCTTTCCTTTATGAAAACAAAAGCTTTTAAAATGATAAAAATTACCTCTGCATGATCAAACAGCCATCTGCATCTGATTTAGTTAAGTGTTTCTCTTGTAGCTTTTCATATTATTTTTATTGTTGGCTGAGGAAATGCATAAATACAAAGAAAGGGCTTTGGATGGGTCACACAGTTTCTACTTCCACTATCCTGAAACTTGATCTCACCTTTAAGGTGACCCTGAAATCTTGTCTTCACCATTAATACAATTTGAGTGAAGCCTGGTAAACTATTTCTAATAATTTATGTACCAGGTCTTGCCTTTTTCTCCTTATTTCTGTGATGTTGGTGAAGAAGTGACACTATTGTATTTGGCATTTCTATGACTCTCTATTATTGTAACCATTTTTATTAGTTATGTCTCATGTTGGCTCTTGGAAAAAGATTGGATTAGCTTAGTATGCAGAGTGGGTAAGTTCCCCATATGCTGATAACTCTGATTTGATGGTTACAAACACCAAATGGCTTGCCATATGAAACAAGTACAGGATGGGCTTTCCAAAGACACAGATAACATAAGGGGAAGTGACATCTACACAAATGCTACAGCAGCTTCAGAATTAATCTCATAGAGATTTTTTTTTTGTATTTATGAGAGGGAGCACAGGAGTGATTTGTTGATAATGTTCTTAAAGAGACTATACTGATATGATTTGAAGTCTGCAGATAAGGCAACTGTGAGAAAAGAGGCCAGATCAGATTTGAAGTTTACATATTTATGTTTGTATGGTAGGGTATATATGATAGCATCCCATTATCCATGGAGAATACATTTTGAGATTCCTTATGGATATTCCAAATCATAGTACACAGTGATCTCTCTCTCTCTCTCTCTCTCTCTCTCTCTCTCTCTCTCTCTCTCTCTCTCTCTGTCTCTGTCTCTCTGTCTCTCTCTGTCTGTCTCTCTCTCTCCCTCCCTCCCTCTCCCTCCCTCCCTCTCTCTGTCTCTCTCTCTGTCTTTCTCTCTCTCTGTCTCTGTCTCTCTCCCCTCCCTCCTTTGTGTGTGTGAGTGTGTGTGTGTGTGTGTGTGTGTGTGTGTGTGTCTGTGTGTGTAATAAATCTGATGGTAGAGAGATGCATTTCAGAATGTGTCTGCAGTGTTATTTCTAGAAAACTTCAGGCATGGGCCCAAACAGAGGAATGATCAACTAAAGAGCGTGGACAGCATCATTCAATAGTTTGCAGTGTGTCTAGACAGAGGGACATTTAAAAGAGAAGTCAGTGCAGATGCACACACGTTGCTCTTTCTTCATGAGTGTTTATTAGGTTTACTATCAGCCACATGCTGCAGTTTATTTGGCCTCTACAAATTGGACTCACTAACAGATATTCCAGATGAATTTCAATGCTCTAGCAGGAACTGGGACAATTAAACTTTCAGATTAAAGAGCTACCAGGCTTCCTGCCTCTCCCAAAAGCACATTTTACTTATCTATCCTACTATCATGCAACCCAACACAATTAATTCCATAACATATGTAAATATTTATTCAATATATGCAATGCAACATATTCTATTGTTTTAGTGATTTGGAAAATTTAGTGAATATATACACTATATGCATTTATGATAAAATTCAATGTTTTAGATACGCATAGTAAGAATTTAGCTACAAAACCACTAAAAATTATATGTTCATAGCAGCCATATTTATTATAAACAGAAGCTGGAAACAACCCAGATGTCCCTCAACAGAGGAATGGATATAGAAAATGTGTACACATTTACACAATGGAATAATACTCAGCTATTAAAAGCAATGACTTCATGAAATTCGCAGGCAAATGGATGGAAATTGAAAATATCCTGAGTGAGGTAACTCAGTACCAAAAGAACACACATGGCATGTACTCCTGATAAATGGATATTAGCCCAAATGTTCAGAATACCCAAGATTCAATTCATAGACCATATGAAGCCTAAGAAGAAGGAAGAGCAAAATGTGGATTATTCAGTGCTTCTTTGAAGGGTGAACAAAATATTCACAGGAGGATATGTGGAGACAAAGTGTGGAGCAGAGACTGACAGGAAGGCCATCCAGAGACTGCCCCACCTGGGGATCCATATCATATATAGCCACCAAACCTGGACACTACTGTGGATGCTGGGAAGTGCTTGCTTATGGAAGCCTGATATGTCTGTTCCCTGAGAGGCTTTGCCATAGCCTGACAAATACATAGGTGGATGCTCTCAACCAACCACTGGACTGAGCACATGGGTCCCTGGTGGAGGAGTTGGAGAAGGGACCGAAGGAGCTGAGGGGGTTTGCATCACCATGGAGGGAGCAACAGTGTCAATAGGCCAGACCTGAGGAGCTCCCAGGGACTGGACCTCCAACCAAAGAATACACATGTAGGGACCCATGGCTCCGGGAGCATATGTGTAAGAAGATGGCCTTGCTGGACATCAGTGGGAGGAGAGGCCCTTGGGCCTGAGGGTGTTTGGTGCCACAGTGCAGGGGAATGCCAGGGCAGGAGGAAGGAAGTAGGTGGGTGAGTGGGGGAATACCCTAATAGTGGCAGGGGGAGGGGGCGGTGGGATAGGTGGTTTCCAAAGGGGAGACCCAGAAAGGGCAAAACATTTGAAATGTAAAGAAAGAAAATATCCAATAAAAAAGAAAAGGAAACAAACAAAGAGGGGAAAAAGAAAATGTAGAAAGACTGTAGGAAGAAGACCAGGAATTCTGCTACAAGATTGTGTCTTGTAAATATGACCAGGAAGCCATGATGTTTTACCAATGTGGCTGCTTAAATAAGACCTGAAGAGTGACAGCATCAGGTGACAGGCTAACATAGGTGGGGATTATTGTACAGGGCCCAAACACTAGATGAAGATGAAAAGCTCCATGAAATTAAAGGCTGCTGAGGAATTAATCCTTTCCAGGGATGAGCCCCTAAATGATTATCCAGTACCAGTAAAACACAAACAAGGATCACCAAACATATTCAGCAAGTTGTTGAGTGTGTGTGTGTGTGTGTGTGTGTGTGTGTGTGTGTGTGTGTGTGTGTGATAAAGAAATTTCAAGGAAATAGGGGTTAAGAATGAGAGGATTTGGAGGAAAAGAATGTGGATGATATAATTATATTTTAATTAATTAAAAACTTTAAAATTAAAAAGAAAATATCACCTGGCAGTGGTGGTGCATGCCTTTAATCCCATCACTTGGGAGGCAGAGGCAGAAGGCAGGCAGATTTTTGAGTTCGAGGCCAGCCAGGTCTACAGAGTGAGTTCTGGGACTGCCAGAGTTATACAGAGAAGCCCAGTCTTGAAAAAAACCAACCAATCAATCAATCAATCAAACAAGCAAACAAAAATACAAAAAAGAAAAGAAAAGGAAGAAAGAAAGAAAGGAAGGAAGGAAGGAAGAAAGGAAGGAAGGAAGGAAGGAAGGAAGAAAGAAAGAAAATATCAGAGCAAAACCTATGTTACTTTCTCAAAATGTCTTTTTTTCTTAATTGAAAACTGATTATTAAGTTTATCTTGTTATTTTGAGGTCTTGAAGGTGGCACATGGATCTCCCGGGGAAGGGGAAATAGAGTAGATTTAATGGTTGAATTGTGGACAGATGGGGAATGGGAAAAGGAACGATTAACTCCTGGTGGGGGGGGGTTGAAGGAGAGAGTAGTGGCAGAGACAACAGGCATTGGAGTGTATTTCGTGGCAGGCAGTATGGAATCCTAGTCCAGTAGAAACTGTCAGGGTTCTAAGATAGTGAAACTAGCAAGGAGTCCTAGTGATGGAGAATTCAGAGCTGGAATTGGCTATCCTCTGTAACTTAGCTGAAAACTTTGAACCTATAATTTATCCCCCTTGCAAGATATACTGTGTCAATGGAGTGGCTAACCAATGATGGGTCTAATTTAAGGCCCACACCAGGAGAGGGAGCCAATGCCCAACACTACCTGGATGACCAGTAACTCCAGGATGGATAGGCCAGAGGTCAAGGTCAACGATAGAAAAATAATCGACGATTTTTTTTTTTAGTTTTATTTTATTTTCTAAGTTTTTTTTTATTTACATTCAAAATCATTTCCCCTTTCCCATTTTCTCCCTCCCCGAAAGTCCTATAAGCCCCCTTCCCCCACTCTTTTCCCCATTCAACCCCCTCTCGCTTCTCTGTCTTGGCATTCCCCTACATCCAGTCTTTCCAGGACTAGGGGTCTCTCCTTCCATCTTCTTGGAAATCTATTGATATGCGAATTTTGTCTAGGGTATTCCGAGATTCTGGATTAATATCCCCTTATCAGTGACTGCATACCATGTGTGTTCTTTTGTGATTGGGTTACCTCACTAAGCATGATATTTTCAAGTTCTGACCATTTGCCTAGGAATTTCGTGAGTTCATTGTTTTTAATTGCAGAGTAGTATTCCATTGTGTAAATATACCACATCTTCTGAATCCATTCCTCCATTGAGGGACATCTGGGTTCGTTCCAGCTTCTGACTATTATAAATAAGGCTGCTATGAACATAGTGGAGCATGTGTCCTTATTGCATGCAGGTATAGCCTCTGGGTATATGCCCAGGAGTGGTATAGCTGGATCCTCTGGGAATGTCATGCCCAGTTTTCTGAGGAACTGCCAGACTGCTTTCCAGAGTGGTTGTACCAGCTTGCAATCCCACCAGCAGTGGAGGAGTGTTCCTCTTTCTCTACATCCTTGCCAACAACTGCTGTCTCCTGTGTTTTTGATCTTAGCCATTCTGACTGGTGTGAGATGGAATCTCAGGGTTGTTTTGATTTGCATTTCCCTAATGACTAAGGATGATGAACATCTCTTTAGGTGCTTCTCAGCCATTAGATATTCTTCAGGTGAGAACTCTTTGTTTAGCTCTGTACCCCATTTTTTAATAGGGTTACTTGCCTCTCTGCAGTAACTTCTTGAGTTCTTTGTATATATTGGATATTAGCCCTCTGTCGGATGTAGGGTTGGTAAAGATCATTTCCCAGTTATTTGTTTGCCGCTTGGTCTTTTTGACAGTGTCTTTTGCCTTGCAAAAACTTTGTAATTTAATGAGGTCCCATTTGTCTTTTCTTGATCTTAGAGCATAAGCTATTGGAGTTCTGTTCAGGAAATTCTCCCCTGTGCCCATATGTTCAAGGTTCTTCCCTAGTTTCCCTTCTATTAGTTTCAGTGTGTCTGGTTTTATGTGGAGATCTTTGATCCACTTAGAATTGAGCTTAGTGCAAGGAGATAAGGATGGGTCAATTTGCATTCTTCTGCATGTTGACCTCCAGCTGAGCCAGCACCATTTGTTGAAAAGGCTATCTTTTTTCCACTGGATGGTTTTAGCTCCTTTGTCAAAGATCAAGTGACCATAGGAGTGTGGATTCATTTCTGGGTCTTCAATTCTGTTCCATTGATCTACATGTCTGTTACTGTACCAATACCATGCAGTTTTTAACACTAGTGCTCTGTAGTACAGCTTGAGGTCCGGGATACTGATTCCCCCAGAGGTTCTTTTACTCTTGAGAATAGTTTTAGCTATTCTGGGTTTTCTGTTATTCCAGATGAATTTTTGAATTGCTCTTTCTAACTCTATGAAGAATTGAGTTGGGATTTTGATGGGGATTGCATTGAATCTGTGTATTACTTTTGGTAAGATGCTCATTTTTACTATATTAATCCTGCCAATCCATGAGCATGGCAGATTTTTCCATCTTCCGAGGTCTTCTTCAATTTCTTTCTTCAGAGACTTGAAGTTCTTGTCATACAGATCTTTCACTTGTTTGGTTAGCGTCACGCCAAGATACTTAATATGGTTTGTGGCTATCGTAAAGGGTATTATTTCTCTTACTTCTTTCTCAGCCTGCTTATCCTTTGAGTATAGGAAGGCTTCTGACTTGCTTGAGTTGATTTTATATCCGGCCACTTTGCTGAAGTCGTTTATCAGCTGTAGGAGTTCTCTGGTGGAGTTCTTTGGGTCGCTTATGTATACTATCATATCGTCTGCAAATAGTGATAGTTTGACTTCTTCCTTTCCAATTTGTATCCCTTTGACCTCTTTTTGTTGCCTAATTGCTCTAGCTAGAACTTCAAGTACTATATTGAAAAGATATGGAGAGAGAGGGCAGCCTTGTCTAGTCCCTGATTTTAGTGGGATTGCTTCAAGTTTCTCTCCGTTTAGATTGATGCTGGCTACTGGTTTGCTGTAAATTGCTTTTACTATGTTTAGATATGGGCCTTGAATTCCTGATCTTTCCAAGACCTTTAGCATGAAAGGATGCTGAATTTTGTCAAATGCTTTCTCAGCATCTAATGAGATGACCATGTGGTTTTTTTCTTTGAGATTGTTTATTAGTGGATTACATTGATGGATTTCCTTATATTGAACCATCCCTGCATCCCTGGGATGAAGCCTACTTGATCGTGGTGAATGATCGTTTTGATGTGTTCTTGGATTCGGTTGGCAAGAATTTTATTGAGTATTTTTGCATCGATATTCATAAGAGAGATTGGCCTGAGATTCTCTTTCTTTGTCGGATCTTTGTGTGCTTTTGTTATTAGTGTAATTGTGGCTTCATAGAACGAGTTGGGTAGTGTTCCTTCTGTTTCTATTTTGTGGAACAGTTTGAAGAGTATTGGTGTTAGGTCTTCTTTGAAGGTCTGATAGAATTCTGCACTAAAACCATCTGGACCTGTGCTTTTTTTGGTTGGAAGACTTCCAATGACAACTTCTATTTCTTCAGGGCTTAGAGGACGGTTTAGATGGTCTATTTGATCCTGATTTAATTTTGGTACTTGGTATCTGTCAAGGAAATTGTCCATTTCCTCAAGATTTTCTAGTTGTGTTGAATACAGGTTTTTGTAGTAGGATCTGATGATTTTTTGAATTTCCTCAGTTTCTGTTGTTATCTCTCCCTTTTCGTTTCTGATTTTATTAATTTGGAGACTATCTCTGTGCCCTCTGGTTAGTCTGGCTAAGGGCTTATCTATCTTGTTGATTTTCTCAAAGAACCAACTCCTCGTTTTGTTGATTCTTTGTATGGTTTTATTTGTTTCTACTTGATTGATTTCAGCCCTGAGTTTGATGATTTCCTGCCTTCTACTCCTCTTTGGTGTATTTGCTTCTTTTTGTTCCAGGGTTTTCAGGTGTGCCATTAAGCTGTTAGTGTGTGCTGTCTCCCGTTTCTTTTTGGCGGCACTCAGGGCTATGAATTTTCCTCTTAGCACTGCTTTCATTGTGTCCCATAAATTAGGGTATGTTGTGCCTTCATTTTCATTAACTTTCAAAAAGTCTTTGATATCTTTCTTTATTTCCACCTTGACCAAGTTATCATTGAGTAGAGCATTGTTCAGCCTCCATGTGTACGTGGGTTTTCTTTTGTTTTTGTTGCCATTGAAGACCACCCTTATTCCATAGTGATCTGATAGGAGGCATGGGATTAGTTCTAATTTCTTATATCTGTTGAGGTCTGATTTGTGACCAATTATATGGTCGATTTTGGAGAAGATACCATGAGGTGCTGAGAAGAAGGTGTATTCTTTAGCTCTAGGATGAAATGTTCTCTATATATCTGTTAGTTCCATTTGGTCCAAGGCTTCAATTAGATTCACTGTGTCCCTGTTTAGTTTCTGCTTTCCTGAACGATCCATTTCAGAGAGCAGGGTGTTGAAGTCACCCACTAATATTGTGTGAGGTGTGATGTGTGCTTTGAGCTTTAGTAAAGTTTCTTTTACGAATGAGGGTGCCCTTGCATTTGGAGCATAGATATTCAGAATTGAGAGTTCTTGTTGGTGGATTTTTCCCTTGATCAGTATGTAGTGTCCTTCTGTGTCTTTTTTGATGACTTTAGGTTGAAAATTAATTTTATCTGATATTAGGATTGCTACTCCGCCTCGTTTCTTGGGGCCATTTGCTTGTAAAATTGTTTTCCAGCCTTTTACTCTGAGGTAGTGTTTGTCTTTGACAGTGAGGTGCGTTTCCTGCATGCAGCAAAATGCTGGGTCCTGTTTACGTATCCAGTCTGCTAGTCTATGTCTTTTTATTGGGCAATTGAGACCATTGATATTAAGAGAGATTAAGACATAGCGATTATTGCCATCTGCCATTCTTGACGCTATCTTTATGTTTGAGTGGTTATCTACTTTTGGGTTTGATTCAAGAAGGTTATTATCTCATTTTTTCCAGGGTGTTGTTTCTCTCCCTGTATTGGCGGTTTCCACCTATTATCCATTGCAGGGCTGGATTTGTGGAAAGATATTGTGAAAGTTTGGTTTTATCATGGAATATCTTGGTCTCTCCATCTATGGTGATTGAGAGTATTGCTGGGTATAGTAGTCTAGGCTGGCATTTGTGCTGTCTTAGTGTCTGCATGAGATTTGCCCAGGATCTTCTGGCTTTCATAGTCTCTGGTGAGAATTCTGATGCGATTTGGATAGGTCTTCCTTTGTATGTTACTTGGCCCTTTTCTCTTACTGCTTTTAATATTCTTTCTTTGTTTAGAACATTTGGTGTTTTGATTATTATGTGATGGGAGGTATTTCTGTTCTGGTCCATTCTGTTTGGAGTTCTGTAGGCTTCTTGTACGTTCATTGGCATCTCTCTCTTTAGGTTAGGGAAGTTTTCTTCCATAATTTTGTTGAAGATGTTTACTGGCCCTTTAAGTTGCAAATCTTCACTCTCATCTATACCTATAATCCTTAGGTTTGGTCTTCTCATTGTGTCCTGGATTTCCTGGATGTTTTGGGTTACACTTTTTTTGCATTTTGCATTTTCTTTGACTGTTGAGTCGATGCTTTCTATGGAATCTTCAGCACCTGAGATTCTTTCTTCCATCTCTTGTATTCTATTGTTGATATTTGCATCTATGACTCCTGATTTCTTCCCAAGGTTTTCTATCTCTAAAGTTGTCTCCCTTTGTGATTTCTTAGTTGTTTCTACTTCCTTTTTTAGTTCCTGGATGGATTTGCTGAGATCCTTCCCTTGTTTGTTTGTATTTTCCTGTATTTCTTTAAGGTATTTTTGCATTACCTCCTTCAGGATATCTGCCTGTTGACCCACGTTCTCCTGCATTTCTCTGAGTGAATTTTGTGTTTCCTCCTCATGAGATTCCATCTGTTGATCCATCGTCTCCTGCATTTCTTTAAGCAGTTCTAGTGTTTCCTTTGTAAGGGCATCTATCCATTGATTCATTTCTTTAAGCAATTTTTGTGTTGCTTCCTTATGGGCATCTGTCTGTTGACCCATATTCTTCTGCATTTCTTTATGCAATTTTTGTGATTCCTTTGTGAGTGCATCTACCCGTTGATTCATCTCGTTAAGCGATTTTTGTGTTGTTTCCTTGTGGGCCTCCATCTTTTGATCCATGTTCTCTTGCATTTCTCTAAGCGATTTTTGTGTTTCCTTTGTAAGGGCTTCTAACCGTTGATTCATGATCTCCTGTAATTCTTTATTAGATTTATTTGTGTCCTTCTTGTGATCCTCTAATAGCATCATGAGAAGTGATTTTAAATCCAGATCTTGTCTTTTGGGTGTGGTGGGGTATCCAGGACTTGCTGCTGTTGGAGAGTTGGGTTCGGATGGTGCCATATTACTTTGATTTCTGTTAGTAACGTTCCTACTTTTGCCTTTTGCCATCCGGTTACCTCTGATGTTAGTTGGACCTGCTGTCACTGGCTGTTGGTTGGACCTCCTGTGAGCCTGCAAACTATTTCTGCCCCCCCCACCCCCGGTTTACCCGGATTCCCCTGGCACAGATTTCTGGGGCCTGCCCTGCTCCTGAGTGACTTTGGAGCCCTCATGTGCCTTACCCCAAGTGATGTTATATTGGGGAGTCCTTGCACATCCAAAGGCTCAGCGTAGTGGATTCCTGGAGCAGAGGTCACCAAAGGGAGGCTGGTAGGCTCCTGCCCTGTGCAGGGTTGTGTGATCTCTCCTAGATTGGGGGGGGGAGGGGGCGTCCCTCTGCCAGGCAGAAGTCCCACAGCAGATCTGGTGCGCTGGTTACTGCAGATCTGCCCAGCTATTGGGAGCCGTGTATATACAAGCTGCCCGAACCCAAGCAATATTATACCTGTCTGTCTCCGAGCCTGGCAGTCCCCTCTTCCAGGCCACTGGAGCAAAGATGGCGGAGTGCACTCTGCACTCTCTCCGTGGCGCTGGTCACCCTGCAGAGGCGATGGCCTACAGCAGATCTGGCACCCAGACGACCACAGCGCTGTCTCGTTCTTGGGAGCAGGCGGAAGCCCCTACAGGCCGTGTCCCAAGCGATGTTATATTAGGGAGAACCTGGGTACCTGTCTCTTCAGTGCAGTCTACCGGAACAGAGGTCACAGAAGGGAAACTGGTAGGCTCCCGCCCAGTGCGGGGTCCCTCTGCCAGGCAGAAGTCCCACAACAGAGCTGGCGCACTGGTTACTGCAGATCTGCCCAGCTCTTGGGAGCAGCGTACACACAAGCCGCCGGAGACCCAAGCGATATTATGCCTGTCTGTCTCCGAGCCTGGCAGTCCCAACTTCCTGACCACTGGAGATCATGTAGTTTTTTATTTGAAATTTTATATAGTAGATTACTTGATGAATTTCCTTATATTGAATCATCCCTTCATCCCTGGGATGAAGCCTACTTGATCATAACGGATGATCATTTTGATGTGTTCTTGGATTCGGTTTGTGAGAATTTTATTGAGTATTTTGCATTAGTATTCATAGAGGAAATTGGTCTGCAGTTCTCTTTCTTTGTTTGGTCTTTGTGTGTTTTAGGTATAATCATAATTTTTGATTTGTCAAACGAATTGAATAGTGTTCCTTCTGTTTCTATTTTGTGGAATAGTTTGAAGGGTATTGGTATTAGGTCTTCTTTGAAGGTCTGATAGAATTCTGCATTAAATCCATCTGGTCCTGGGCTGTTTATTGTTGGTAGTCTTTTAATGACTGTTGCTATTACTTTAGGGGCTATGGGACTCTTTAGATCATTTATCTGATCCTGATTTTACTTTGGCACCTGGTATCTTTCTAGAAAATTGTCTATTTGATCAAGATTTTCCAGTTTTGTTAAGTGTAGGCTTTTGTAGTAGGATCTGCTGAATTTTTAAATTTCCTGGGTTCCCTTTCTTATGTCTTCCTTTTCATTTCTGATTATATTAATTTGGATACTATCTCTGCAGTCTCTGGTTAGTCCTGATTCAGGTTTACCTATCTTGTTGATTTTCTCAAAGAAACAGCTCCTGGTTTTTTGTTTGTATGTTTGTTTCTTTGTTTTTGTTTGTTTCTTTGTTTTTCCTATTATAGTTCTTTTTGTTTTGACTTAGTTGATTTTAGCCCTGAGTATGTATATTTTCCGCCATTCTATTCCTTTTCTGTGTATTTGCTTCTTTTTGGTCTACAGCCTTCAGATGTGCTGTCAAGCTGCTAGTGTATGCTATGTCCAGTTTCTTTTTGAATGCACTCAGAGTTATGAGTTTTCCTCTTAGCACTGCTCTCATTGTATCCCATAAATTTAGGTATATTGTGGCTTCCTTTTTTATTAAATTCAAAGATGTCTTTAACTTCTTTTTAATTTCTTCCTTGACAAAGTTATCATTGAATAGATAATTGTTCAGCTTCCATGTATATGTGGTCTTTGAGTTGTTTTTGTTGTTATTGAAGGCCAGCCTTAGTCTATGGTGATCAGATAGGATGCATGGGATTATTTCAATCTTCTTGTATCTGGTGAAGCCTGTTTTGTGACAAATTTTATGGTCAGTTTTGGAGAAGGTACCATGAAGTGCTCAGAAGGTATATTCTTTTCTTCCTTATTTTTACTTTTTTATTAAATATATTCTTTATTTACATTTCAAATGATTTCCCTTTTACTGGATCACCCCCTCCCCAAAAGTCCCATACAACCTCTTCCCTCCCCAAGCTTCCCAACCAACCCACTCCTGCCTCCCGTTCCTGGCCTTCCCCTACACTGCCTCATTGAGCCCTTCCAGGACCAGGGATCTCTCCTTCCTTCTTCTTGGGCATCCTTTGATATGTGACTTGTTTCTTGGATATTCCAAGCTTCTGGACTAATATACGCTTATCAGTGAGTGCATATCATGTGTGATCTTTTGTGAATGGGTCACCTCACTCAGGATAAGATTCTCTAGTTCCACCCACTTGCCTAAGAATTTCATGAATTCATTGTTTTTAAAAGCTGAGTAGTATACTATAGTGTAAATATACCACATTTTCTGTAATCCACTCCTTCGTTGAGGGACACCTGGGTTCTTTCCAACTTAAGGGTATTTTAAATAAGGCTGCTATGAACATAGTAGAGCATGTGTCCTTATTGCATGCTGGGGAATCCTCTGGGTATATGCCAAGGAGTGTTATAGCTGGGTCCTCCAGTAGTATTATGCCAAGTTTTCTGAGGAATCGCCAAACTGATTTCCAGAGTGGTTGTGCCAGCTTGCAACTTCACCAGCAGTGGAGGAGTATTCCTCTTTCTCAACATCCTCACCAGCACCTGCTGTCTCCTGAGTTTTTCATCTTAGCCATTCTGACTGGTATGAGGTGAAATCTCAGGGTTGATTTGACTTGAATTTCACTGATGACTAAGGATGTTGAACGTTTCTTTAGGTGCTTCTCAGCTATTCGATATTCCTCAGGTGAAAATTCTTTGTTTAGCTCTGTACCCCATTTTTTTAGGGTTATTTGGCTTTCTGGAATCTACCTTCTTGAGTTCTTTGAATATCTTGGATATTAGTCCTCTGTCAGATGAAGGGTTGGTAAAGATCTTTTCCCAATTAGTTTGTTGCCGTTTTGTCCTCTTGACAGTGTCCTTTGCCTTACAGAAATTTTGTAATTTTATGAGGTCACATTTGTCAATACTTGATATTAAAGCATAAGCTATTGGTGTTCTGTTCAGGAAATTTTCCCCTGTGCCCATGTGCTCAAGGCTCTTCCCTAGTTTCTTTTCTATTAGTTTCAGTGTGTCTGGTTTTATGTGGAGGTCCTTGATCCACTTGGAATTGAGCTTACAAGGAGATAAGAATGGATCGATTTGCATTCTTCTGCCTGCTGACCTCCAGTTGAAAAGGCTATATTTTTTGACTGGGTGGTTGTAGCTTCTTTTCCAAAGATCAAGTGACCATAGGTGTGTGGGTTCATTTCTGGGTCTTCAATTCTGTTCCATTGATTTACCTGCCTGTCACTGTACCAATACCATGCAGTTTTTTACACTATTGCTCTGTAGTACCGCTTGAGGTTGGGGATACTGATTCCCCCAGAAGTTCTTTTACTGTTGAGAATCGTTTAGGCTTTCCTGAGTATTTTGTTACTCCAGATGAATTTGATAATTGCTCTTTCTAAATCTATGAAGAATGGAGTTGGGAATTTATGGGGATTGCATTGAATCTGTATATTGCTTTTGGCAGGATAGCCATTTTACTATATTAATCCTGCCAATCCATGAGCATGGAAGATATTTCCATTTTCTGAGGCCTTCTTCGATTTCTTTCTTCAGAGAATTAAAGTTCTTGTCATACAGATCTTTCACTTGTTTGGTTAGAGTAACACCAAGATACTTTATATTGGTTGCGGCTATTGTGAAGGGTGTCAATTTCCTAAATTCATTCTCAACCTGTTTATCCTTTGAATATAGGAAGGCTACTTATTTGCTTGAGTTAAATTTATATCCAGCCACTTTCCAGAAGTTGTTTGTCAGCTATAGGAGTACTCTGGTGGAGTTTTGTGGGTTGCTAAAGTATACTATCATATCATCTGCAAATAGTGATAATTTGACTTCTTCCTTTCCAATTTGTATTGCTTTTTCCTCTTTTTGTTGTCCAATTGCTCTAGCTAGGACTTCAAGTACTATATTTAATAAATATGGAGAGAGAAGGCAGCCTTGTCTAGTCCATGATTTTAGTGGGATTGCTTCAAGTTTCTCTCCATTTAGTTTGACATTGGTTACTGGTTTGCTGTGTATTGCTTTAACTATGTTTAGGTATGGGCCTTTCATTCCTGTTTTTTCCAAGAACTTTAACATGAAAGGATGCTGAATTTTGTCAAATGCTTTTTCTGTATCTAATGAAATGACCATGTGGTATTTTTCATTGAGATTGTTTATGTTGTGGATTACATTGATAGACTTCCTTATATTGAACCATCCCTGCATCCCTGGGATGAAGCCTACTTGATCATGGTGAATGATCATTTTGATGTGTTCTTGGATTCGGCTGGCAAGAATTTTTTTGAGTATTTTTGCATTGATATTCATGAGGGAAATTGGTCTGAAGTTCTCTTTCTTTGTTGGATTTTTGTGTGGTTGTGGCATCAGTGAAATTGTGGCTTCATAGAACAAGTTGGATAGCATTCCTTCTGTTTATATTGTGTGAAATAGTTTGAAGAGTATTGGTGTTAGGTCTTCTTTGAAGGTCTGATAGAATTCTGCACTAAAACCGTCTCTTCCTGTGATTTTTTTTGTTTGGAAGACTGTCAATGACCACTTCTATTTCTTTAGAGGTTATGGGACCGTTTAGATGGTCTATCTGATCCTGATTAAATTTTGGTAGTTGGTATCTGCCTAGGAAATTGTCCATTTCTTCCAGATTTTCTAGTTTTGTTGAATATAGGCTTTTCTAGTAGGATCTGATGATTTATTGAATTTTCTCAGTTATCTTTATTATTTCTCCCTTTTCATTTCTGATATTGTTAATTTGCATACTGTCTCTGTGCCCTCTGGTTAGTCTGGTTAAAGGTTTATCTATCTTATTGATTTTCTCAAAGAACAAGCTCCCTGTTTTGTTGATTCTTTGTATGGTTCTTTTGTTTTGACTTGCTTGAATTCAGCCCTGAGTTTGATGATTTCCTGCCTTTCCTCCTCTGGGATGTATTATCTTCTTTCTGTTCTAGAGCTTTCAAGTGTGCTATTAATCTGCTAGTGTATGGTCTCTCCAGTTTCTTTTTGGAGGCACTCATAGCTATGAGGTTTCCTCTTAGCACTGCTTTCATTGTGTACCATAAGTTTGGCTATGTTGTTCCTTCATTTTCATTAAATTCTAAAAAGTCCTAGATTTCTTTCCTTATTTCTTCCTTGACCAAGGTAACATTGAGTAGAGCATTGTCAGCTTCCATGTGTATGTGGGATTTCTCTTATTTTTGTTGCTATTGAAGACCACCTTTTCTCCATAGTGATCTGATAGGAGGTATGGAATTAGTTTGATTTTTTTTATATCTGTTGAGGTCTCTTTTGTGACCAATTATATGGTCAATTTTGGAGAAGGTATCATGAGGTGCTGAGAAGAAGGTATTTTCTTTTGATTTAGGATTAAATGTTAGATACATATCTATTAAATCCATTTGGTCCAAAACCTCTGTTAGATTTACTGTGTCTCTGTTTAGTTTGTGTTTCCCTGATCTGTCCATTAAGGAGAGTGGGGTGTAGAAGTTACCCACAATTATTGTGTGGAGTACAATATGTGCTTTCAACTTTGGTAAGGTTTCTTTTATGAATGATGGTGTCCTTGTTTTTGGAGCATAGATGTTCAGAATTGAGAGTTCTTCATGATAGATTCCTTTGATGAGTATAAAATGTCCTTTCATATATTTTTTGATGATTTTTAGTTGAAAGTCCGTTTTATCAGATATTAGAATGGCTACTGCAGCTTGTTTCCTGGGATCATTTGCTTGGAAAACTGTTTTCCAGCCCTTTACTTTGAGATAGTGTTTGTCTTTAACACTTAGATGCATTTCCTGTATGCAGCAAAATGTTGGGTCTTGTTTACATATCCAGTCTGTTAGTCTATGTCTTTTTATTGGGGAATTGAGCCCATTGATGTTAAGAGATATTAAGAAAAGTGATTGTTTCTTCCTGCTGTTTTTCATGCAATTTTTAAGTTTGTGTCGTTATCTTTTTTGGGGGTTGTTGGAATAGGATTAATTTCTTGCTTTTTCTAGTGTATAGTTTTTCTCTCTTTGTTGGTGTTTTCCATTCATTATCCTTTGAAGGTCTGGATTTGTGGAAAGATACTGTGTAAATTTGTTTTTGTCATGGAATACCTTGGTTTCTCCATATATGGTAATTGGGAGATTTGCTGAATATAGCAGGCTGGGTTGGCATTTGTGTTCTCTTAGGATCTGTATGACATCTGCCCAGGCTCTTCTGGCATTCATAGTCTCTGGTGAGAAGTCTCGTGTAATTCTGATAGGTTTACCTTTATATGTTACTTGACCTTTTTCCCTTACTGCTTTTAATATTCTTTTTTTGTTTAGTATATTTGGTGTTTTAATTATTATGTGATGCGAGGAATTTCTTTTCTGGTCAAATCTATTTGGAGTTCGGTAGGCTTTCTGTATGTTCATGGGCATCTTTTTCTTTAGGTTAGGGAAGTTTTCTTCTATAATTTTGTTGAAGACATTTACTGGCCCTTTAAATTGGAAACTTTCACTGTCTTCTATACCTATAATCCTTAGGTTTGGTCTTCTCATTTTGTCTTTGATTTTCTGGATGTTTTAGCTCAGGAGCTTTTTGCATTTTTCACTTTCTTTGACTGTTGTATCAATGCTTTCTATGGTATGTTCTGTGTCTGAGATTCTCTCTTCTATCTCTTGTATTCTGTTGTTGATTCTTGGATCCATGACTCCTGACTTCTTTCCTAGGTTTTCTATGTCCTGAGTTGTTTCCCTTTGTGATTTCTTTACTGTTTCTACCTCCATCTTTAGATCTTGGATGGCTTTGTTCAATTCCTTCACCTGACTTTTTGTGTTTTCCCTTCATTCTTCAAGGGCTTCTCCCTGTTTACTTGTGCTCTCCTGTATTTCTTTAAGGGAGTTATTTATGTCCTTCTTGAAACCCTCCATCGGCATCATTAGCAGTGCTTTAAAATCCAGTTCTTGCTTTTCTGGTGTGTTGGAGTATCCAGGACTTGCTGTTGTTGGAGAACTTGGTTCTGGTGGAGCCATGTTGCATTGATTTCTGTTGGTGGTTTTCTTGTGTTTGCCTTTTGCCATCTGGTTATCTCTGGTGTTAGCTGGTGTTGCTGTTTCAGACTGTGGTTTCTCTGTGCTCCTGGAAGACCTTTTCTCTCTGTGTACACTGATATGTAAGTATTTCTGCAAGATCTGCTCTCTTATAGTTGTATTTGGGTATGTACTTCTGTGGTCCAGATCAACTCTGGGTGCAGTTGGTAATCAGAAGACTCCTGTTCCAGTTTGTTCCTAGGCTCTTGTGTCCTCAGAGTTTCAGGCTGTTTCATCTTAGCAGCAGGGTGGTCCTACTTTACCACCGGGCCTCTCTGCATTCCTGAGTGGTTAACTACCTCTGTGTGTACATTGGATATGGTACCCAGTGTCAGAGGACAGCTCCTCTGCTCTGCAGTGCAGGTCTCTCCTGTGCTGGTTGACTCCTCCGAGCAGCTGGGTAGATAATTGTCTTCCTGTGCCACTTGGAGATGGTGCACTGTGGCAGAGGATGGTCCCAAACCGAGGACCAGAGCTGGAAGTCTCCTGCCAGACTATTCTGGACGGTGTCCTCTCCTCTGCATTGCAGGTCTCACTTGTGTTAGCTGATTCCTCTGTGTAGCTGGGTAGGTGGCTGGCTTCCTGTGCCACTTGGAGATGGCACGCTGGAGTCCCTGTCTAGTCTATTACCTGAGAAATATGACAGAAGCTGATGTGCTCCCTCCAGGCGCGGGTCACTCTGCAGGGCAAATGTCCCACAGCAGAGCTGGTGCACAAATGACCACAGAGCTGCTCAGCTCTTGGGCTCAGGCAGCACCCTAGCTGGCTCTGTCCCAAGTGATTTTATACTTGCGATATCTCTGTTTACCTGGAATTTTTGCCTGCTCTGTCGCCAGAGCAAAGATGGGGGAGGCTGCTGCGCTCCCTCCAGGTGTAGATCACTCTGCAGGGCAGATGTCCCACAGCAGAGCTGGCACCCAGGTGACCATAGAGCTGTCCTGCTCTTTGGAGCAGGTGGAACCCTAGCTGGCTGAGGCCAAGGTACACTTGAGATATCTCTGTGTACCTGGCCTCTCTGTGTAGTCTATCACCAGAGCAAATATAGCAGAGGCTGCTGTGCCCCTCCAGGCACGGGTCACTCTGCAGGGCAAATAACCCACAGCAGAGCTGGCTTACAGGTGACCACAGAGCTGCTCAGTTATTGGGCTCAGGTGGCACCCTAGCTGGCTGTGTCCCATGCGATGTTATACTTGGGATATCTCTGTGAACCTGGAGTCCTTCTCTGCTCTGTTGCCATAGCAAAGATGGCAGAGCTTCTTTTCTTTTAGAATAAAATGTTCTATAGATAGCTGCTGAATCAATTTTGTTCATAACTTGGGTTAGTTTCATTGTGTCTCTGTAATTTCTGTTCTCGTGATCTGTCTGTTGCTGAGTGTGTGGTGTTGAAGTTTCCTACTAATATTGCGTGAGGTGCAATGTGTGCTTTGAGCTTTAGTAAAATTTCTTTTATGAATGCAAGTGCCCTTGCATTTGGAGTATAGATGTTCAGAATTGAGAGTTCTTCTTGGTAGATTTTTCCTTTAATGAGTATTAAATGTCCTTCCTTATCTTTTTTGATAACTTTAGGTTGAAAGTAGATTTTATTTGATATTAGAATGGCTACCCCAGCTTGTTTCTTGGGACCATTTGCTTGGAAATTTTTTTCCAGCCTTTTACTCTGAGATAGCATCTTCTTTGTCTCTGAGGTGCGTTTCCTGCATGCAACAAAATGTTGGGTCCTGTCTAAGTATCCAGTCTGTTAGTCATTTTACTGGGGAATTGAGTCCATTTATATTAAGAGATATTAAGGAAAAATGGTTGTTGCTTCCTGATATTTTTGTTGTTAGAGGTGGAATTATTTTGTGTGCTATCTTCTTTTGGTTTTGTTGAAAGAAGACTACTATCTTCCTTTTCCTAGGGTGTATTGTCCAACCTTGTGTTGGAGTTTTCCATCTATTATCCTTTGAAGGACTGGATTTTTGGAAAGATATGTAAATTTTGTTTTGTCATAGTATATATTGGTTCCTCTGTCTATGGTAATTGAGAGTTTTGCTGGGCATAGTAGCCTGGGTTGGTATTTGTGTTCTCTTAGGTTCTATATAACATCTGCCTAAGATCTTTTGGCTTTTATAGTCTCTGCTGAGAAGTCGGGTGTAATTCTGATAGATCTGCATTTCTTTGTTTTGTGCATTTGCTGTTTTGATAATTATGTGATAGGAGGAGTTTCTTTTCTAGTTTAGTCTATTTGGTGTTCTGTAGGCTTCTTGTATGTTCATGGGTATCTCTTTCTTTAGGTTAGGGAAGTTTTCTTCTATAATTTTTTGAAGATATTTACTGGCCCTTTAAGTTGGGAATCTTTACTTTCTTCTATACCTATTATCCTTAGGTTTTGTGTTCTCATTGAATCCTGGATTTCCTGGATGTTTTGGATTAGGAGATTTTTTTTTTTTTGGTTTTGTTTTTGTTTTCTTCCATTTTGCATTTTCTTTGACTGTTTCCAATGTTTTCTATGGTATCATCTGCACCTGAGATTCTCTCTTCTTTCTCTTATATGCTTGCATCTATGACTCCTGATCGCTTTCCTAGGTTTTCTATCTTCAGAGTTGTCTCACTTTGTGAATTTCTTATTGTTTCTATTTCCATTTTTAGATTCTGGATAGATTTGTTCAATTCCTTCTCCTGTTTGACTGTGTATTCCTGTAATTCTTTAAGGGATTTTTGCATTTTCTTTTTAAGGGTTTCTACCTGTTTTCCTGTGTTCTCCTATATTTCTTTAAGGGGGTTATTTATATCCTTCTTAAATCCTCTATCATTGTCATGAGAAGGGATTTTAAATCCGAAATTTGCTTTATTGGTATGATGAGGTATCCATGACTTCCTATGGAGGGGAACTAGGTTCTGATGATGCTAAGTTTCTGTGGCTTATGTTCTTATGCTTGCCTCTTAGCATCTGATTATCTCTAGTGCTACCTGCCCTTGATGTCTCTGACTGGATCCTGTCCCTCCTATGATCCTGGATGTGTCAGAAGTCTTCAGAGTCTAGCTGTCTCTGTGATCCCGTAATTCTGGAATCCTGGGATCCTGAGCTCCTGGGTGTGTCAGAGCTCCTGGGTGTCAAGGTGCTTCTGGGATCCTGAAATTCTGGTGTGACCAAGTTCCTGAGATCCTGTGATCCTAGGCATGTTAGATCAACTATGGTCCTATCATCCTGGGCATGTTGGAGAACTGAGAGTCAAGCTTCCTCTAGCTGTTGTGGGACTTGTTATGGAGCTAGCACCCAAGGTCTGCTAAGGGCACTGGCTCAGACCAGAAGGCTGCTCTCATTATTATTAATTATTATTATTATTATTATTATTATTATTATTACTATTATTATTTAGTTTGGATAAGGGTTTTCCTATCTTGTTGATTTTCTCAATGAACCAACTCATTTCATTGATTCTTTGTGTTATTCCCATTGTTTCTAATTTATTCATTTCAGTCCTCAGTATGATTATTTCCTACCACCTAATCTATCCTCTTGTATGTGCTTCCTTTCACACTAGAGCTTTCAAGTGTACTGTTAAATTCCCAGTATGAGATCACTCCATTTTTTTAATGTAAGCTTTTTGTTGTTCCTTTTGTTGTTGATCTACTGCTTTAATTAATGGCGGGTCTTATGGTATACAGGGAGTTATTTCAATTTTCTTGTATCTATTGAGACTTACTTTCTGTCCTAGTATGTGGTAAATTTTGAAGAAAGTTCCATGAGTTGCTGAGTAGAAGAAATATTATTTGTGTTTGGAAAAATGTCCTATAAATATATGTTAGGTCCATTTGGTTTAAAATTTATGTTTGTTCGAGTGTTTCCTTGTTTAGTTTTTGTTTAGGTGACCTGTCCATTCATGAAAGTGAGGTATTGAAGTCACTCACTGTCAGTGGTGAACGTGAGTATGTGATTTAAGCTGCAGCAGTACTTCTTTTAGTAAATTGAATACCATTGTCTTTAGGGATTAGATATTAAGAATTCAAATGTCCTCTTGGTGGATTTTTGTCTTTGATGAACATTTAGAGTTCTTCCTCTGTTAATTAATTTTTGCTTGAAGTCTATTTTGTTAGATTTTAAAAAATTGCTACACTAGCTTGTTTCTTGGGTCAATTTGTTTAGAAAATCTTTTTTTAACAGTTGATGCTGTGGTAATGTGTATCCTTGATGTTGAGGTATGTGTCTTGTATGCAGCAGAGGGATCCTATTTGCACAACCATTTTGTTAGTCTGTGTATTTTTACTCAGGAATTGAGATATTGAAAGATATCAATGATCAGTGAAGGTTAATTCTTGATATTTTACTGTTTTTGTATTTGTTGTTGTTAGTAGTGGTGGTAATGATGGTGGTGGTGATGGTGTGTGTGTGTGTGTGTGTGTGTGTGTGTGTTTTCTTTTCTCAGTTGTTCCTATGTTTTCACAGGTAAAGTTAACATTCTTGGGTTGGAGGTTTTCTTTTAGCACTTTCTATCGAGCTGTATTTGTAGATAGATATTGTTTAAATTTGATTTTACCATGGAATATATTATTTTTTTGGCCTATAGTTACTGAGAATTTTGCTGGGTATAGTTATCTTGACTAGCATCTGAGGTCTCTCAGTGTTGGTAGTACAACTACCCAATCCCATTGCTGGGTATAGTTATCTTGACTAGCATCTGAGGTCTCTCAGTGTTGGTAGTACAACTACCCAATCCCATCTGGATTTTAGCATCTCTGTTGAGAATTCAGGTATAACTCGCCTGTCTTTTTATTTTCCTTGGTCTTTTTTTCCTTTCAGCTTTCCTTTTTTATTTTTTGGCTTTGTTCATTTCCTCCAAATTGCTTGTTTGTTTTTTCCTAGATTACTTTAAGGAATTTGTTCATTTCCTCCTTAAGGACCTTTATCATTATCATGTAGTAGACTTAAGGCCCTTTATTTGTCCTCCAGCTATGTTGGAATATTCAGAGCTTGCTATGGTGATATAGCTGTGTCTGATGGAGACATATTGGCCTGGATGGTATTGATTGTGTTCTTATACTGATTTTTAGGCATTTGGATTTGGGGTGATTATAGGTCTAGCTGCTGATTTCTTAATTGGTCTTTGCTGGGTGAGTGTTCTCTTCCTTAATTTCTGCTTCCTCTTTGTATTTTTCAGTGTGTTGGTTGGATGCTGCTTCTTCTTCTGGTTGGCTAGGGTGTTATTTTTCATAGGGAGTTCATGTTTGTGTTGGAGCCTGGGGGAAGGAGAGGCCAGGAGGGCCTGGTATACGGGATCTATAGAAGGCATCCAAAATTGGAATGGAGGCTACAGCTTGTTTCCTTCTGCAACTTAAGGATGATGTTGTGATTGGGACTTAGTGGTTCAAAGAAAGTGAAGAAGGTCCACAGGCAGCCTACCTGGTCTTCTGAAAGGTGTGGCCTGTGGTTGAGCAGGATGTGTCCTTTTCAGATGGGGACTGGGACAAGGTAACAAGACATTAGTGAAAACCAGTAGGGACTGGTCTATTGGATCCACAGGAGGCATAAACAAGGGGAAGAACAGGCTTGACCTAGTTCTGTATGAAAAACAACAGACAACCTTGACAATTGGGTCTGTGGTAACAGAGAGAGCAAGAAAGTGGAGAAAGTTTGCAGGCAGTATGCCTCCAAAATATCTTTGTTGTCTCATATATTACCTCAGATACCCCTCCCTCCATCTGCTGCCACACCCCCATTTTTATTTTTTTACCTACTTTCTCCGCATCTACTCTTCTTCTGTTTCACTTCAGAAAAGGGCAGGTTTCCCAGGTATATCAACCATACATAGCATATTATTAACTTGAAATAAGACTAGGCACCTCGCCTGATACTAAGGCTGGAAGAGGCAACTCAGTAGGAGGACAAGAGTCCCCAAAGGAGGAAAAAACATTAAAATCAGCCCCTGATCCCTATGTAAGGAGTCCTACAAAAACATAATGCTACATAAGTATAACATACACAGAGGGCCTATGTTAGACCCATTCAGGCTCCCTGGTTGTTAGTTCAGTCTCTGTGAGTCCTATGAGTGCAGGTTTGTTGATTCTGTGGCAGGGACAACACAAGCAAACTAACAGAAGTAAAGTATCTTATTGTAATTGATATGAAGGAAAATGCTTGTAATTCAATAATTCAGAAAGCTGACTTCAGAGGTTTGAGAGTTCAAATACAGTTTAGGCTACATGAAATGATGTCACTTTAAAAAATAGATTTCTTCATTTCTATTTCATGTGTGTGGAAGTTTTCTATCTATGTATGTACCATGTACATGAAATGCTCATAGATGCCAGAAGATAGATAGAATCAATTTAGTTTCTTTAAGTAGCAATAGGAGGAGAGAAGATTGTTAAATGGAGGGATCTGAATATAGAAGAGTAATATAATATTCTTAGCTAAGATATTAGCATAAGCTAGCAAGACATCATTAGGCACAACATCAGTTGTAAGATAAGAGGCTCTTTGTAGTAGGATCTGATGGACAAAATTGGGAACAATGACATCTAAAATGAGATCAAATCATGGACATGGTAAGATGCTGTGCTAGGTAATATACAACATCAATTGAGAAGTCATGTCTTTGTTGCTTTTTTTTTTATCACAGTCCTTTATGGGTTTTCATATTTTATCTTTGGTATCAGAGAAGAACAATGTTAAATAGCTCAAAAATAATCCTATTAAATAAAATGTATTGGAGAAAGGAAAAATCCTCAAGCAGAAAAGCAGTTAGAGATTCTTCTGGGCAAATATGGATGTTGTAGAATGGGTATAGGACAGTAAAATGAATTTTGAATATATTTGAAGTCTGCATGATGAATATACAGGTCATGTATGTTATCTGTTATCATTTCCTTTGTAGGGTTGTACTTTGCAATTTTGAGATGACCCCTCTGATAGCAATTGCTGTCTTTTTTGCAGCTGCGGCTGAAGAAAGAGACCCAAGACAGCAGGATTTATCATAAGTCAGAAGGCAGGTTGCAGAGAGGAGGCTTTAAGCCAGATGTAGCCTTTCTTCACACCTCTGAACTTTCTTTTTTTACAGAATTCCACCACCCACATCCTGCTTCCAACATCCAGTAACCATGTTGTCATATTAATAGAAACCTAGAAGACAAAACCTCCACAAGTGGGTTCATAAAAGGAGACACAGTATTGGCAGATGGTATTGTGACATGGTATTGGCAGACATTGATATTAAAGACAATTAAGTTTAGAATGGGAAGATGTTTTATTCAAACTGTGCTTTTTTTCTCCATGATTTACCATACTATGGCTACATGAAATTATTAATTTTATTCAATTTTGAGCAAAATTAATGTAAGCATATGCTTCAATTCCCTCTCTTTACAGTGAATGTATACACACACATTACATGTGTAATTTGGATCAAATAAGAGAATATAAAATACCCAACCCATAGCCTCATCACAAGGTAGAAGTGGAGGAATCAGTCATCATTCTAATTTTTATGGAGAACTTTGCTATCTACTTTGGACTCCCCCATCTCTGAAATAGGTAGATTTTCTCAGATCACATATTTTAAGCTGGTATGTGGAAGAGACACCACTATATTAACCAACATCCATAGAGGCAAAATCAGGGAGGCAATTGTGAAGCACATAGCTACTGCAGTCTAACTTTCAATGCTCATATCATTAGAGAAACGAGCTATGCTGTGCAAGAGTGTCACTATACCATAATAAGTGTAAATTTAAAAAAAAAGCACATCAAACATAAAATTATAAGTGTAAACATTACAGATAATATAGCTGAAGAGCAGTGGACTTACTAATTATTGAAGATATTACTCATAATTTTTAGATGTTCACATTTGTTGACATAAGCAAATATTCCCAACACATGAACAACATTCCCCTAAGGAATATGTATGGATACACATGGGAGTTCTTTTTATTTGTTATGACTGTGGAAGAGTGCTATAAGCATCTAGGGGTCTAGCACTCATTGTAGGTGTACTCACATTTCTCTAGGAGTTTTTGCCTCATTTTTTGGGCTCATTTTTAGAGTGAAACATTTTCTAAGGCATTCATTCCATCAATGAAGTGGCCTGCATCACCAGTCTGTACATAGCACTTCTACTTTCCCTTACTCCTTCATAAAACGAAGGCCAGATATTATTTTAATTTTTTATTGTTCATGAATTTCATACATGTATACAGTATATTTTGATCAAATCTACCTCCAAATTTCTCTGACTGCTACCTTATGGGTGCCATTAATTCTGCCTTTTAATTTCATGTGTTTTTCTTTCTAACCCACTGAGTCTTTTTTTTTATTTTCTATATTCTTTATTTACATTCCAAATGATTTTTTATCAGTGTGTTTGAATATAGTATCATGCCACTACTGTCTCTTGGGGTCTTCATCCTTGAAGAAATCCAGCTCTTCTTTTTCTAGGATCAATCAATTACCCATACATCCTGGTCTATTAACATTGGCCCTTACAAGTATCCTGTCTTCTGTTACTTGATAATCTCAAGCCTTGGAGGACAAAGATGTATTAGAAATGTTTCATTTAGTCTGAGCACTAATCTTTTATTATCTGTATGACTTTAATATAGTTTTCAAGATGCACAAAAGGAAACCAGAAACAAAACAGACAACTTTTGAAATGAGATGGAGGTTATACCAGTAGGTTTCCAATCTTTTGACATTGAGACCCTATATCACCGACAATATTCATAACTAGCCTGCTATGCATGAATACCATCTATGAATCACATTTTGGACACACCTGTATTTGTTGAAAGATTCTTTTACATAGTGAATCATTTTTCTTAGATGTGTACTCACTAGTGAACTCACAAAGTTCTAAGGGATACCTCAAAGACTTTGGTCATAGACAGTCCTGGTTAAACTCACAAAACAGAAAGGAATGAACATGAAACAGGAATTTGGGTGGAGGAAGAAGAGGAATGATAGGTATGGTAAGGAATTAATACAGGATTGGGGTGAAAGGAATTATAGAGTATTATATGCCTATACGAAATTGTCATAGTGCAAATTTAAAAAAATTATTTAGCATATTAAAAATTGCTGAGATCTCGGATCAGTCCTCACTGTGGGGGTATATGGATCCAAAAGTCAGAGCACCTTTTCTTTAGTAGCCCACAGAATTGTGCAGAGGGAAGATGAATGAGGAATCCACTTTAGTGTAGCAATGTCTCCATGGGAGCACGCCCAACTCAAGAAGAAGAGTTTTAGCTAGTTTCTTTTCCTAGTTTCTCCTTCTGTGTCTCCTGATCTGTTTATAACTTGACAATTTCACTTTGCAATTTGCTGCATAGAATTATCTCCCAGAGACCTTGATCCCATTCCAATCAATAGCACAAAACATAAAACAAAATAAAGACTTTATCCATCTCCAATATATGTTTGTTTAGAAGGATACAGTATATGACACCCATCTGAAGAAATAGATATTGAAAGAAAGACTGGATGTAGGGGAATGCTGAGACAGAGACGCGAGAGGGGGCTGAATGGGAAAGAGGGAGGGAAGGGGGCATATGGGACTTTCAGGGAGGGAGGAAACTGGAAAGGGGAAATGATTTTGAATGTATAAAAGAAATAAAGAAAGAAAGAACAACAGCATAAAATCCTGACTCAATGCAGATAATCTGTGTACTCTTTCTTTACATTCACTAAAACACTCTGCAAAACTACAACTATGGAAAGAAAGAAATGTGGTTACACTAATAAAATTTACACAAGTTCTGATGTAAGAGTCATCCATCACAAACCTTTTCATGAGTCAGATGGAAGAAATGCAAAATTATTTCTCAGAAAGAATCATCAGGATTTACTGACATGAGAAATGGAATATAGCAGCATAAGTATTTAAATGGAGAATCATTTTGGCAGTGATTCTATCACTAAGAGGCTGGACAGCAAGACTTTTGGCAGGGGCAAACTTAGGGAGTAAAGATAAATTTGCTATTATTCACAACATCTTCAAGGGATGTTTTAAAAATGCAGCCTAATTTGGCAATTTTGTCACACCCAGGCCTTCCTAAAGTACATATGAGAATAGATAAAATGAAGGAGACTACACCAAAGAAAGAGAGAGAGAGAGAGAGAGAGAGAGAGAGAGAGAGAGAGAGAGAGAGAGAGAGAGAGAGAGAGAGAGAGACTTTTCTGTTTCTTTCAGGGGTCAAAGATACCTAGAATTGATTTGTGTCTCCTGCATCCTGGTCCCATGCTTCTATAAAGCACAGACCGATTTGTCACCATTTCTGCATAGTGTCAGCAAAGTGGACATAGTTCCCTTTCCTTAACAGATTTTGCTGAAACAATCTTTCAGACTGAATGAAAAAGGGGTTCGAGGCCAAAAATTCTGGGCAAGGAGCTGCATTGTGGTGGGGGTGACCTTGGAAATTGGGACATTGGGAAATTTGCACTGGGTTTATCTGAAACAGGCTGTTTTAATCACTGTGCCAAAGGAACTGCTTCAAATACAGCTTAAAGACTCACCTTTCAGCACAGCTGATAAAGAAATGGTCCAGATCTTCAAACCTTTGCACTAGTTCATTAAGGGAGGAAGCATCTTTGGGTATCTGCTGGGATGCATGTGGAGTAAAGGTTCAGTGGGCACTTCAAGGTTTCCTGTGAACACTTAGGAACACATGTATAGACAGAAGGATTCTAGAAGGACTCTGGGAACAAGCAAACAAACATAAATCTTTCTAAGTCCAATTAGAAATTAATATCCCACTCCTGGGCATATACCCAGAGGCTTTACCTGCATGCAATAAGGACACATGCTTCACTGTGTTCATAGCAGCCTTATTTATAATAGCCAGAAGCTGGAAAGAACCCAGATGTCCCTCAACGGAGGAATGGATTCAGAAGATGTGGTATATCTACACAATGGAATACTATTCTGCAATTAAAAACAATGAATTCACAAAATTCCTAGGCAAATGGTCAGAACTTGAAAATATCATCCTTAGTGAGGTAACCCAATCACAAAAGAACACACATGGTATGCAGTCACTGATAAGGGGATATTAACCCAGAATCTCAGAATACCCTAGACAGAATTCGCATATCAATAGATTTCTAAGAAGATGGATGGTGAGACCCCTGGTCCTGGAAAGACTGGATGTAGGGGAACGCCAGGACAGAGAAACGAGAGGGGGTTGAATGGAGAAAAGAGGGAGGGAAGGGGGCTTATGGGACTTTCGGGGAGGGAGGAAATGGGAAAGGGGAAATGATTTGGAATGTAAATTAAAAAAATATAATAAAATAAAATAAAAAGAAATTAATATCCCCAGATATATGGAGAAATTGGAAGATACGATTTACTACAAGATAAATAAATATTCCAACAGCCACCTTTAGCTGGATTCAATCTCATCTCTAAGCTTTCTGAAATCTTATTGAAAAGATTCAGGGACACTGAAGAGATGGCTCAGTAGTGAATATTTGCTATTCTTAGAGAGGACATGGTTACAATTTCCAACACACACAAAAGGGCTAGCAAATATGATTATGTATTTCTAAGTCTGAAACCCTCTTCTGAATTCTGCAGGCAACAGGCATGCATCTATAACCATTTTGAGACAAAGTCTCACTATGTAATTTTAGTTGGCTTTGAATTTGCTATGTAGACTCTACTGGTGT
The DNA here is from genome assembly GCA_036184795.1 of Tokudaia tokunoshimensis. NCBI lineage: Eukaryota > Metazoa > Chordata > Mammalia > Rodentia > Muridae > Tokudaia > Tokudaia tokunoshimensis. The sequence goes on along the minus strand of BTHU01000005.1, from coordinate 53,756,933 downwards.
TGACTTAGAGCCCCTATTTCCTGAGTGCTGGGGCTAAAATAATGTGTCACCATACCTAGTCCGCAGCTTTTCATCTCACTTGTTCTGTTATTATCAGCATAGTTTACAATATTTCTTTGATGACACTGTTGCTTTCTCACCATAGAAATGCCATAATTCCACTTTTCGTAGGCTTTATTTTCTTAAATATTAGCATCTTGGTTAGTTAAAAATATGCTTGGAGATAATCAGAGAGCCAAGTAACCCAATTAAAAAATGGGGTACAGAGCTAAACAAAGAGTTCTCACCTGAAGAATATCTAATGGCTGAGAAGCAACTAAAGAGATGTTCATCATCCTTAGTCATTAGGGAAATGCAAATCAAAACAACCCTGAGATTCCATCTCACACCAGTCAGGATGGCTAAGATCAAAAACACAGGAGACAGCAGTTGTTGGTGAGGATTTGGAGAAAGAGGAACACTCCTCCACTGCTGGTGGGATTGCAAGCTGATACAACCACTCTGGAAAGCAGTCTGGCGGTTCCTCAGAAAACTGGGCATGACACTCCCGGAGGACCCGGCTATACCACTCCTGGGCATATACCCAGAGGCTTTACCTGCATGCAATAAGGACACATGCTCCACTATGTTCATAGCAGCCTTATTTATAATAGCCAAAAGCTGGAAAGAACCCACATGTCTCTCAACGGAGAAATGGATTCAGAAGATGTGGTATATTTACACAATGGAATACTACCCTGCAATTAAAAACAATGAACTCACAAAATTCCTAGGCAAATGGTCAGAACTTGAAATATCATCCTTAGTGAGGTAACCCAATCACAAAAGAACACACATGGTATGCAGTCACTGATAAGGGGATATTAGCCCAGAATCTCGGAATACCCTAGACACAATTCGCATATCAATAGATTTCCAAGAAGATGGAAGGAGAGAACCCTGGTCCTAGAAAGACTGGATGTAGGGGAACGCCAGGACAGAGAAGCAAGAGGGGCTTGAATGGAGAAAAGAGGGAGGGAAGGGGGCTTACGGGACTTTCAGGAAGGTAGGAAATGGGAAAGGGGAAATGATTTGGAATGTAAATAAAAAAAACAGAAAATAAATTATATATATATATATAAAGTTCTCACTATCTGCCCAAACTGCCCTAAATGCTTTGTATGAATTTAATTGGAAGTTATATCATATTAAATTCTAACCTCTCTTCTCTTTGTAAAATGACACAGAATCAGAATGATCTTTGTCACAAAATCAGGGTAACTCCAGTGCTTATTCATGGTCCTAAACAGAGCAGAGTTTCCCTTCACAGAAAAAGAACCTGTAAAATTAACTTGAAAAGATTACCCTTAATATAACAAAGATGGTTGTTGATGTTTGCGGGCATAGAACTGGGAAAGAAAGACTTAGTTCAGAAAAAATCATAAAACAAAACCAACCAATAAAAGATAATATCAAATAGCAAGTATCTTTTCAGTTAATTTTGAGAAAGTAAGCTGTAGATATTTTGGTTAAAAATAGAGGTGAACACATTTGGGAAATTTCGTCCAGTCTCTTGAAGGAAAAGCAGAAATATAAGAGGAGGGTCTGTACCCAGCTCTCGCCATAAAAAACCAAAATAATTTTGTGAGGTCCCATTTGTCAATTCTTGATCTTAGAACATAAGCTATTGGTGTTCTGTTCAGGAAATTTTCCATTGTGCCCAGATGCTCAAGGCTCTTCCCCAGTTTCTTTTCTATTAGTTTCAGTGTGTCTTGTTTTATGTAGAGGTCCTTGATCCACTTGGAGTTGAGCTTAGTACAAGGAGATAAGAATGTAGTGATCTGCATTTTTCTACATGCTGACCTCCAGTTGAACCAGCACCATTTGTTGAAAAGGCTATCATTTTCCCACTGGATGGTTTTAGCTCTTTGTCAAAGATCAACTGACCATAGGTGTGTGGGTTCATTTCTGGGTATCCAATTCTGTTCCATTGATCTACCTGCCTGTCACTGTACCGTGCAGTTTTTTTACACTATTTCTCTGTAGTACTGCTTGAGGTCGGGGATACTGAATTCCCCAGAAGTTCTTTTACTGTTGAGAATAGTTTTCGCTATCCTAGGTATTTTGTTATTCCAGATGAATTTGGGAATTGTTCTTTCTAACTCTATGAAGAATTGAGTTGAGATTTTGATGGGGATTGTATTGAATCTGTACATTGCTTTTGGCAGGATAGCCATTTTTACTTACATTACATTTACTTACATTAATCCTGCCAGTCCATGAGCATGGAAAATTTTTCCATCTTCTGAGGTCTTCTTCAATTTCTTTCTTCAGAGACTTGAAGTTCCTGTCATGCAGATCTTTCATTTGTTTGGTTAGAATCACACCAAAATCTTTACCAGCCCTACATCCAACAAAGGCCTAATATTCAAGATATAAGAAGAACTGAAGAAGGTAGACTCCAGAGAGCCAAATAACCCTATTAAAAAATGTGGTACCGAGCTAAAAAAAAAAGAATTTTCACCTGAGGAACATCTAATGGCTGAGAAGCACCTAAAGAAATGTTCAACATCCTTAGTCATCAGGGAAATGCAAATCAAAATAACCCTGAGATTTCACCTCATACCAGTCAGAATCAAAAACTCAGGAGAAAACAGGTTCTGGCAAGGATGTGGAGAAAGAGGAACACTCCTCTACTGCTGGTGGGATTGCAAGCTGGTACAACCACTCTGGAAATCTGTTTGGTAGTTCCTCAGAAAACTTGGCATAATATTACCGGAGGACAACATTATACCACTCCTGAGCATATACCCAGAGGATTCCCAAGCATGTAATAAGGACACATGTTCCACTATGTTCAAGCAGCCCTATTTATAATAGTCACAAGCTGGAAAGAACCCAGATGTCCCTCAATGGAGGAATGGATACAGAAAATGTGGTATATTTACACTACGGAATACTACTCAGCTCTTAAAAACAATGAATTCATGAAATTCTTAGGCAAGTGGGTGGAACTGGAGAACGTCATCCTGAGTGAGGTGACCCATTCACAAAAAATCACACATGGTAAGCACTCACTGATAAGCAGATATTAGTCTAGAAGTTCGGAATACCCAAGACACAATTTCACATATCAATAATGCCCAAGAAGAAGGAAGGAGAGGCCCCTGGTCCTGGAAAGGCTCAATGCAGCAGTGTTGGAGAATGACAGGACAGGGAAGAGGGAAGAGGTTGATTGGGGAACAGGCGGAAGGAAGAGGGCTTATGGGACTTTTGGGGAGGGAGTATCCAGGAAAGGGGAAATAATTTGAAATATAAATAAAGAATATATCTAATAAAAAAATAGAATAAGTACTGCTGTTTGACAAGAGCCAAAACCAAGTTTCTGTTAGCATTATGTTCTCAGTATAGGGCTCACATCTCAGTGTAGCATAAATTCCTTCATAAGATCTTTATTTGTGTGATATAAAAGGGAGCAAGGAGGGCATATATGGGATGGGGGGAGTGTTGTAGAGTGGTAACCAGGAAATGGTATATCATGGGAAAAAGGATTTTGTGGAAGTAGGATATCATTTGAGATATAAACAAATGGAGTGATTAATAATAATAAAAGGAAAGTTTTAAAAGAGCATACTTATGAAAAGACTAATAAATGTTCATTTACAGACTGGAGAAACTGCCTTGAATAAAGTAAGACATCTCTATTAAAGTAAACACTTGGTGAATTGCATACAAGATTAGATACATAGCAAGTATTTAATCAATAATTCTTGAATTAAACTAAATGTTTTATATGGCATACATACCACTCTTCAATCCATTTTCTAGTTGTTCTCTCCATCTTGTGTCTATAGGTTAAGTCTATGATTTTAGAATGGTAATGTGTCTCCGCTATTGGTGAATTAGCAGATATCATACCTTGCATGATTAATAGCTTGGATATATAAAAAAAAGAATACACTAAGGATTGTTACCCTGTCATTGATATAATTTGGAATTTCTGGGACTAGAACCCAGTGCATCATATATGCTAGCAAATACTTATGTTTTATCTCTACTTTAAATTACTCTCTCCTGTGTATGACAACTTTTCAAGTTAGATCTTATAGCAGGATGTGTGTATAAGTGACGATTAATGTAGTCATTTTTCATTTTCTTCATGATCTTCCCAAAAATGGAATATAATCACACTAACACTAATTGTAAGACACTACAATTTTTATTGGTTAAATGATAAAGACCTTCAAAAGACATGTAGATGATAAAAGGGAACACTTAGTTAGTTACTCAATGTAGTTGAAGTGAAGCTCAAAGCAGAACTCCTAGACAAGAAATGTTTAGTGGGGTCTTGATAGGTAAATGAAAATAGGAAAAAGTAATCTAGTAAAAGCTTGTCAGAAAGGGAAACTATGGGTCTTTGATCATCAAAAACAACCTATTGAATTGCAAATGACCCATCAGCCAAATCACAAAGTTTATGTGCTTACTTGGGCTACACTGAGAAGAGTTGAATATGTAAAGCAGGAGCTGGCTGGTTTCCATTATGTCAGATACAGAAACTAGAATGATTGTAACAGAGTGCTTTTGTTTTAAATGGAAGTGTAATACAACCAGATTTACATTTAGAAAGATGAATTTGGTAGCAACAGATACTAGAAAGGAAGAAATAGCAAAGAGAAGGGAGTTATTGAAGAATCTTTTGAATTATGAGAAAAGACATTGTAGACCTGGCTACAATGGTGAGCATGAGCAGAGGCAGATAGGATTAACATACATTCTAATGGACTTGAAGAGTGGTTGGATGCAGATCCTAAGGAGTGTGAGTACATTAATGGACTGCAGCAGACTCCTTGCACCACTGGCATTCCCATACTCGATATTCAAAGGTATCCCAATTCTATTTCTTTGGGTTCAAAGGATTCGAACTGTAAAAGGATGTTACTGTCCACTGCTGGTCTTGGACATGGCTACTGGCTCAGAACTTCCTCTGGCATCTCTAAACTTTACTGAGTTTATCATTTGAATTATTTGTCTGTACTGAGTAAACAAGACCATAGGTTTCCACATTACAGCTATTAAAATAAGATGCTTTTATTTTCCCACTGTCACTTTGCAATATGAGATGATACTTCTAAAAAGAAAAAAAATGACAGAAAGGAACAACAAATCACATTGAGGATGAAAAAAGAAGGGGCTAAGCTTTCATTCCTCACACATATTTACAAGTGACAACTTTAAGGAACAAAGAAGGTGTTGGGGGCATCAGCACCCTGCTGCCACTCACCTGTACACCTTGTGTCTATGATAGAGTACTCCTTCTTTGTAACTCCAGTTAATTACAAATATGTGTAAAACTATACTATGGGCCAATACCCTTTTAAAATCTTTTATTAACATGTAGCGTCTGAACCTGTACTGCTGAACTAATCATGTAATCCTCTACACAAAGCAAAATAAAATTACTTTCCTCTAAATAGCTCCCAATTCCCCATCATGCAAAGCTTCAACTGAATGAAGATATCTGTCTTCTTGGAATTAAGTTACTTGCTTTTTCTATAGATATTTTGTAGCACTCAGAATGATACTTTCTTATATTCCCTCTCAGCCTCAGTTCCTCAATTCTGGATTTGAGCTCTACTCCCATTTCTATTCCACAAAGCACCAAGTTTTCTCTCTCTCTCTCTCTCTCTCTCTCTCTCTCTCTCTCTCTCTCTCTCTCTCTCTCTCTCTCTCCCCCCACTCCCTTCATCCCTCCCTCCCCTCTCTCTCCTTCTCTTTTTCCCTCCCCCTCTCCCCCCTCCCTCCCCTGCTCTCTCCTTCCCTTCCTCCCTCCCTCCCTCCCTCCCCCCTCCTCCTGCCCCTTTGCTGGTTGGGATCTGTTCATAAGACCTTGGTTCTTTGACCACCCTCTATCTCCTTTTAACTATGTATTGGAGAAACTGGTTCAGACCTTTTCTGCGCAGGCTTCCCTACCATTATCAGACCAACATAGACTTTCTTTACAAGTATTAGACACATAGAATCTGATGGTAAGTTTTGAGACCCAACATACTACTTTTTTTCAAGGGTTATGTGATGATACAGCTTCTAGACTCTTCCTAGCCTTGCCCACTGAAAAGAACTCCTACAAGTACTTACCTCTCAGGTAAGGGTAGATTCTGTTTTCTACTATAAAGGTTTTAGTTAAGGATGAGGAATATGTAATCCTTAGCAAGAAAATTAGATACTTACAAGTTAGTGAAAGAATTTGCCATATAATGCCAGCATTTATGAGTTATAACTTAGTCCCTTTCTTCAATATCTTATTTTGGTAGGGATAAACAGGTTAAATAGATGCACCAGAGATGGAAATATGCCTACTTATTTATTTCTCCCAGTTGTGACAAATTCTTTTATTGAAACATATATAGGCATTGTTTGTCTTCCATACTGAATTCCACTTTTGGTAAACCAACCCACATTAGTAAAGTGTAACAGAACAATTTTCTAAAGAGATTCAAAGTTTATTTTACTTATTTTTATTAGGTATATTCTTTATTTACATTTCAAATGAATTCCCTCTTATTGGTTCCCACCCTCCCCAAAAGTCCCATATGCCATCTTCCCTCCCCCTGCTCCCCAACCAACCCACCTGCCCTTCCTGGTATTCCCCTACACTGCAATATTTTTCAGGTGAAAATTCTTTGTTTAGCTCTGTACCCCATTTTTAATAGGGTTATTTGGCTCTCTGGAATCTACCTTCTTGAGTTCTTTGTATATCTTGGATATTAGCCCTTTGTGAGATGTAGGGTTGGTAAAGATCTTTTCCCAATTAGTTGGTTGCCGTTTTGTCCTTTTGACAGTGTCCTTTGCCTTACAGAAACTTTGTAATTTTATGAGGTTCCCTTTGTCAATTCTTGATCTTAGAGAATAAGCTATTGGAGTTCTGTTCAGGAAATTTTCCCCTGTGCCCAAGGGCTCAAGGCACTTCCCAAGTTTCTTTTCTATTAGTTTCAGTGTTTCTGGTCCTTGAACAACTTGGACTCAAGCTTAGTTCAAGGATATAATAATGGATCAATTTGCATTCTTTTGCATGTTGACCTGCAGTTGTACCAGCACCATCTATCCCTTGTCCACTGGGTGTATGTAGCTCACTTGTCAAAGATCAAGTGACCATAGGTATATGGTTTCATTTCTGGATCTCCAATACTGTTCCATTGATCTACCTGCCTGTCACTGTACCAACACCATGTAGTTTTTTACACTATTGCTCTGTAGTACTGCTTGAGGTTGGGAATACTGATTCCCCCAGAAGTTCTTTTAATCTTGAGAATTATTTAGGCTATCCTGGGTTTTTTGTTATTCCAGATGAATTTGATAATTGCTCTTTCTAACTCTATGAAGAATTGAGTTGGGATTTTGATGGGGATTGCATTGAATCTGTATATTGCTTTTGGCAGGATAGCCATTTTTACTACATTCATCCTGCCAATCCATGAGCATGGAAGATTTTTTCATCTTCTGAGGTCTTCTTTGATTTCTTTCTTCAGAGACTTGAAGTTCTTGTCATACAGATCTTTCACTTGTTTGGTTAGAGTCACACCAAGATACTTTATATTGTTTGTGGCTATCGTGAAGTGTATCATTTCTCTTATTTCTTTCTCAGCCTGCTTATCCTTTGAGTATAGGAAGGCTACTGATTTGCTTGAGTTGATTTTATATCTGGGCACTTTGCTGAAATTGTTTATCGATGTAGGAGTTCTCTGGTGGAGTTCTTTGGGTCGCTTAAGTATGCTATCATATCATCTGCAAATAGTGAGAGTTTGACTTCTTCCTTTCTAATTTGTATCCTTTTGACCTCCTTTTATTGTCTAATTGCTCTAGCTAGAACTTCAAGTACTATATTGAATAAATATGGAGAGAGAGGGCAGCCTTGTCTAGTCCCTTATTTTAGTGGGATTGCTTCAAGTTTCTCTCCATTTGGTTTGATGTTGGCTACCGGTTTGCTGTATATTGCTTTTACTATGTTTAGGTATGGGCCTTGCATTCCTGTTCTTTCTAAGACCTTTAACATGAAAGGATGCTGAGTTTTGTCAAATGCTTTTTCAGCATCTAATGAAATGACCATGTGGTTTTTTCTTTGAGTTTGTTTATGTAGTGGATTACATTGATGGATTTCCTTATATTGATCCATCCCTGCAATCCTGGAATGAAGCCTACTTGATCGTGGTGAATGATCATTTTGCTGTGTTCTTGGATTTGGTTGGCAAGAATTTTATTGAGTATTTTTGCATCTATATTCATAAGGGCAATTGGTCTGAAGTTCTCTTTTCTTGTAGGATCTTTGTGTGATTTTGGTAACAGCTAAATTGTGGCTTCATAGAACAAGATAGGTAGTGTTCCGTATGTTTCTGTTTTGGGGAATACTTTGAAGAGTACTGGTGTTAGGTGTTCTTTGAACGTCTGGTAGAATTCTGCACTAAAACCATTTGGTCCTGTGCTTTTTTTGGTTGGAAGACTTTCAATGACCACTTCAATTTCTTTAGAGGTTATAGGACCATTTAGATGGTCTATCTGATCCTGATTAAACTTTGGTAGTTGGTATCTTTCTAGGAAATTGTCCGTTTCCTCCAGATTTTCCAGTTGTGTTGAGTATAGGCTTTTTCAGTATGACCTGATGATTTATTGAATTTCCTCAGTTTCTGTTGTTATTTCTCCCTTTTCATTTCTGATTCTGTTAATATGGATACTGTCTCTGTGCCCTCTGGTTAGTCTGGCTAAAGGTTTATCTATCTTCTTGATTTTCTCAAAGAATCAACTCCTGGTTTTGTTGATTCTTTGAATACTTCTTTTTGTTTCTACTTGATTAATTTTAGCCCTGAGTTTGATGATTTCCTGCTTTCTGCTCCTCTTGGGTGTATTAGCTTCTTTCTGTTCTAAAGCTTTCAGTTGTGCTGTTAAGCTGCTAGTGTATGCTCTCTCCAGCTTCTTTTTGGAGACACTCAAAGCTATGAGTTTTCCTCTTAGCACTGCTTTCAATATGTCCCATAAATTTGGGTATGTTACTCCTTCATTTCATTAAACTCTAAAAAGGTTTTGATTTTTTTCCTTATTTCTTACTTGACCAAGTTATCATTGAGTACAGCATTGTTCAGCTTCCGTGTGTATGTGGGCTTTCTGTTGTTTTTGTGGCTGCCGAAGACCACCCTTACTGCTTAGTGATCTGATAGGAGGTATGGAATTAGTACTATTTTTTTGTATCTGTTGAGGTCTGCTTTGTGACCAATTATATGGTCAATTTTTGAGAAGGTACCATTTGGTGCTGAGAAGAAGGTATATTCTTTTGATTTAGGATGAAATGTTCTATAGATATCTATTACAACCATTTGGTCCAAAACTTCTGTTAGTTTTACTGTGTCTCTGTTTATTTTGTGTTTCCCTGATCTGTCCATTAAGGAGAGTGGGGTGTTGAAGTCACCCACAATTATTGTGTGGGGTGCCATGTGTGCTTTCAGCTTTAATAAGGTGCCCTTGTATTTGGAGCATAGATGTTCAGAATTGAGAGTTCTTCATGATAGATTTTTTCCTTGATGAGTATAAAGTTTCCTTCCATGTCTTTTTTGATGACTTTTAGTTGAAAGTCTATTTTATCAGATATTAGAATGGCTACTCCAGCTTGTTTTCTGGAACCATTTGCTTGGAAAAATGTTTTCCAGCCCGTTACTTGAGGTAGTGTTTGTCTTTGACAATGAGATGCTTTTCCTGTATGCAGCAAATGTTGGGTCTTGTTTAAATATCCAGTCTATTAGTCTATGTCTTTTTATTGGGGAATCGAGACCATTGATTTTAAGAGATATTAAGGAAAAGTGATTGTTGCTTCCTTTTATTTTTGATGTAATTTTTATGGTTATGTGGTTATCTTTTTTGGATTTGTTGGACTAGGAATAATTTCTTGCTTTTTCTAGTGTATAGTATCTCTCCCTTTGTTGGTGTTTTCCTTTCATTATCCTTTGAAAGGTTTGATTTATGGACTGATATTGTGTAATTTTGTTTTTGTCATGAAATACCTTGGTTTCTCCATCTATGGTAATTGAGAGATATGCTGGATTTAGAAGTCTGGGTTGGCATTTGTGTTCTCTTAAGGTCTGTATGACATCTGCCTAGGCTATTCTGGCTTTCATAGTCTCTGGTGAGAAGTCTCGTGTAATTCTGATTGGCCTTCCCTTGTATGTTACTTGACCTTTTTCCCTTACTGCTTTGAATATTCTTTTTTTGTTTAGTGTATTTGGTGTTTTAATTATTATGTGACAGGAGGAATTTCTTTTCTGGACAAATCTATTTGGAGTTTGGTAGGCTTCCTGTATGTTCATGGGCATCTTTTTCTTTATGTTAGGGAAGTTTTCTTCTATAATTTTATTGAAGACATTTACTAGCCACTTATGTTGGAAATCTTCCCTCTCTTCTATACCTATAATCCTTAGGTTTGGTCTTCTCATTTTGTCTTTGATTTTCTGGATGTTTTAGCTCAGGAGCTTTTTGCATTTTTCATTTTCTTTGACTGTTGTATCAATGCTTTCTATGGTATCTTCTGCATCTGAGATTCTTTCTTCTATCTCTTGTATTCTGTTGTTGATTCTTGGATCCATGGCTCCTGACTTCTTTCCTAGGTTTTCTATGTCCCGAGTTGTTTCCCTTTGTGATTTCTTTATTGTTTCTACCTCCATCTTTAGATCTTGGATGGCTTTGTTCAATTCCTTCACCTGTTTTGTTGTGTTTTACCTTCGTTCTTCAAGGGCTTCTCCCTGTTTACTTGTGGTCTCCTGTATTTCTTTAAGGGAGTTATTTATGTCCTTCTCGAAGTCCTCCATCAGCATCATGAGTAGTACTTTTAAATCCAGTTCTTGCTTTTCTGGTGTGTTGGGGTATCCAGAACTTGCTGTTGTTGGAGGACTTGGTTCCGTTGAAGTCTTGTTGCATTGATTTCTTTTGGTGGTGTTCTTGCATTTGCCTTTTGCCATCTGGTTATCTCTGGTATTACCTGGTGTTGCTGTCTCTGACTGTGGTTTCTCTGTGCTCCTGGGAGACCTGTTCTCTCTGTGTACACTGATATGTAAGTACTTCTGCAAGACCTGCTCTCTTATACTTGTATTTGTGTATGCACCTTTGTGGCCCAAATTAACTCTGGGTGCAGGAGGTAATCAGAAGACTCCTGTCCCAGTCTGTTCCTAGGCTCCTGTGTCCTCAGGGTTTCAGGCTCTTTCCTCTTAGCAGCAGGGGTGGTCCTACTGTGCCACTGGGCCTCTCTGTATTCCTGAGTGGTTAGTTACCTCCATGTATCCCTTGGATATGGTACCCAGTGTGAGAAGAAGGATCTTCTGCTCTGCAATGCAGGTCTCTCCTGTGCTGTCTCACTCCCCTGATCAGCTGGGTAGACATTTGGCTTCCTGTGCCACTTGGAGATGGTGCACTATGGCAAAGGATGGTCCTAAACCTGGGAATAGAGCTGGAAATCCCTTGCCAGACTATTCAGGATTGGGTCCTCTGCTCTGCAATGTAGGTCTCACCTGTGCTAGCTGACTCCTTCATGCAGCTGGCTAGATGGCTGGCTTCCTGTGTCACTTGGAGATGGCGAGCTGGAGTCCCTGTCTTGTCCACCACCAGAGCAAAGATGGCAGAGGCTGTGGTGCTCCCTCCAAGCGCTGATCACTCTGAATGGCAAATGTCTCACAGCAGAGCTAGCGCACATTTGACCAAAAGAGCTGCCCAGCTCTTGGGTGCAGGCAGCACCCTAGCTGGCTGTGTCCCATGCGATGTTATACTCAGGATATCTCTGTGAACCTAGAGTCCCTTTCTGCTATGTAGCTGGAGCAAAGATGGCAGAGGCTGCTCGAGATTCAAAGTTTATAAAGCAGCCATATTCAACACACATTTACATGTTTCTGTTTTGACACATACCACGAACATTGGATCCTAAATTTAGGCATTCTTAATAACTAAATTTTACAAAGCAGACTATTATTTGATAGTTATTCATACCTTTAGATCTTAAAATTGCTTTGGAACACACACACACACACATATATATATGAGAGAGAGAGAGAGAGAGAGAGAGAGAGAGAGAGAGAGAGAGAGAGAGAGAGATCTCCTGAATTTATATAAATGTTCTACACTTTGTCTCTGTATTTCCTCCCCTGGATATTTTGTTCCTCCTTCTAAGACAGACCAAAGTATCCACACTTTGGTTTTCCTTCTTCTTGAGCTTCATGTGGTCTGTGAATGGTATATTGGGTATTCTGAGCTTCCGGGCTAATATCCACTTATCAGTAAGTGTATACCATGTGTGTTCTTTTGTGATTGGGTTACCTTGCTCAGGATGATATTTTCTAGTTCTGTCCATTTGCCTAAGAATTTCATGAATTCATTGTTTTTAATATCTGATTAGTACTCCATTGTGTAAATGTACCACAATTTCTGTATCCATTACTCTTTTGAGGGACATCTGGGTTCTTTCTAGCTTCTGGCTATTATAAATAAGGCTGCTATTAACATAGGGGAGCATGTGTCTTTATTACATGTTGGAGCATCTTTTAGGTACATACCCAGGGGTGATATAGCTGGGTCTTCACATAATACTATCTCCACATTTCTGAAGAACAACCAGACTGATTTCCAGAGTGGTTTTATCAACTTGCAATATCACCAGCAGTGCAGGAGTGTTCCTCTTTCTTCACATCCTGGCCAGCATCTGCTGTCACCTGAGTTTTTGATCTTAGCCATTCTGACTGGTGAGAGGTGGAATATCAATGTGGTTTTGATTTACATTTACCTGATGACTAAGGATGTTGAATATTTCTTTTGGTGCTTCTCAGCCATTCAGTATTCCTCAGTTGAGAATTCTTCATTTAGCTCTGTACCCCATTTTCAATAGGGTTATTTGAGTGGAGCAGAGACTGAAGGAAACATCATCCAGAGAAGGCCCAACCAGGGTTTCCATCCCATATATAGTCACCAAACCCAGACACTATTGTGGATGCCAACAAGTGCTTACTAACAGAAGCCTGATATAACTGCCTTCTTAGAGGCTCTGCTACTACCTGAAAAATACAGAGGTGGGTGCTCTCAGCTAACAATTGGACTGAACACAAGGTCCCCAATGGAGGAGCTAGAGAAAGGACCCAAGGATCTGACGGAGCTTGCAGACTCATAGGAGGCACAACAATATGAACCAACCAGTTCCAGAGCTCCCAGGGACTAAACTACCAACCAAAGAGTACACATGGATGGAGCCAGGGCTTCATATACATATGTAGAAGAGGATGGTCTTGTTGGATATCAAAAGGGGAGAGGCTCTTGGTCCTGAGAAGGCTAGATGCACCAGTATAGCGGAATTCCAGGACAGAGTGAGATTTAAATAATTGATTCTCTTTGGTAGAAATTGCCAAGTACAAGGAAGTTCAGGATTAGACAGTGGAAGCTCTCTTAACTCAAGGCACTAGACGACAGGAACGAGAGAAAGTGGTAAATGAAGGAAGAAATGTTGGGACCCTGGAGAACACAGGGAATAGAATTTCCAAAATCTCTATAGCCTATGGACTGTAGAGTCCTCTGTAGTCAGAGTTGATAGAATCTATCTATCTATCTATCTATCTATCTATCTATCTATCTATCTATCTATCTATCATCTATCTATCTATCTATCTATCTATCTATCTATCTATCTATCTATCTATCATCTATCTATCTATCTATCTATCTATCTATCTATCTAATTTATATCTTTAAGAAATGAATTTATTAGATTTTCTTCAGGTGAGAACTCTTTGTTTAGCTCTGTACCCCATTTTTTAATAGAGTTACTTGCCTCTCTGGAGTTTAACTTCTTGAGTTCTTTGTATATATTGGATATTAGCCCTCTGTCGGATGTAAGGTTGGTAAAGATCATTTCCCAGTTAGTTGGTTGCCGCTTTGTCTTTTGACAGTGTCTTTTGCCTTGCAAAAACTTTGTAATTTAATGAGGTCCCATTTGTCAATTCTTGATCTTGAGAAGCACCTAAAGAGATGTTCATCATCCTTAGTCATTAGGGAAATGCAAATCAAAACAACCCTGAGATTCCATCTCACACCAGTCAGGATGGCTAAGATCAAAAACACAGGAGACAGCAGTTGTTGGCGAGGATGTGGAGAAAGAGGAACACTCCTCCACTGCTGGTGGAATTGCAAGCTGGTACAACCACTCTGGAAACAGTCTGGCGGTTCCTCAGAAGACTGGACATGACACTCCCGGAGGATCCGGCTATACCACTCCTGGGCATATACCCAGAGGCTTTACCTGCATGCAATAAGGACACATGCTCCACTATGTTCATAGCAGCCTTATTTATAATAGCCAGAAGCTGGAAAGAACCCAGATGTCCCTCAACGGAGGAATGGATTCAGAAGATGTGGTACATCTACACAATGGAATACTACTCTGCAATTAAAAACAATGAATTCACGAAATTCCTAGGCAAATGGTCAGATCTTGAAAATATCATCCTTAGTAAGGTAACCCAATCACAAAAGAACACACATGGTATGCAGTCACTGATAAGGGGATATTGACCCAGAATCTAGGAATACCCTAAACACAATTCGCATATCAATAGATCTCTAAGAAGATGGAAGGAGAGACCCCTGGTCCTGGAAAGACTGGATGTAGGGGAACGCCAGGACAGAGTAACGAGAGGGGGTTGAATGGAGAAAAGAGGGAGGGAAGGGGGCTTATGGGACTTTCGGGGAGGGAGGAAATGGGAAAGGGGAAATGATTTGGAATGTAAATTAAAAAAAATAAAATAAATAATAAAAAAAATAAAAACAATGAATTCACGAAATTCCTAGGCAAATGGTCAGAACTTGAAAATATCATCCTTAGTGAGGTAACCCAATCACAAAAGAACACACATGGTATGCAGTCACTGATAAGTGGATATTAACCCAGAATCTAGGAATACCCTAGACACAATTCACATATCAATAGATCTCTAAGAAGATGGAAGGAGAGACCCCTGGTCCTGGAAAGACTGGATGTAGGGGAACGCCAGGACAGAGTAAGGAGAGGGGGTTGAATGGAGAAAAGAGGGAGGGAAGGGGACTTATGGGACTTTCGGGGAGGGAGGAAACGGGAAAGGGGAAATGATTTGGAATGTAAATTAAAAAAAAACTTAGAAAATAAAAAAAATAAAGATTTGAAAAATAACATGTACATGAAAATAGTACATTTTATAATATGGAATAAAAATATGTGTTTATTTAAAAAAAAAGAAATGAATTTATTATAATGGCTTACAGGCTGTGGTCCTGCTTGTCCAAAAATGACTATCTACTTAGAGAAGGTCGTAGAATACAGTTGTTCAGTCCATAAGGTAGTCTCATCTAAACTGATTTTTAGTATATCCCAGAATCTAAAAGAAGTAGGCTCTGATGCCAATAAAAGAATAGAATTTCCAGTGATAACAAAAGCAAGCAGGCAATGAGAGTTGGCTTCCATCCATATACTTTCTATAGGTTTCCAGTAAAATGTGTGGCCCAGATTAAAGTTAGATAAAAATATTTAGATTAAAAGTGTATCTCACCACCTCAAAAAATCTGGATCAAAATTAGGTCTTCCTTCTTTGAATAATTTAATTAAGGAAATATCCCTCACAGTTGTAACCAGCTGCTTGGGTTTTAGTTAATTCCAGATCTTTTTAAGTTGAAAACTAAGACAACTCACCTTATTCTGTAGCTGAAGCCTCAGCTGACCAGTAAATTACAAATAAATGGGCAAGACATGGAAATCTCTCTGCAAAAATGACAGAGTTACATAATGCCCACAATAAATACCCATGAGAACATGATAGTGACTGTACTTAGAAGGACAGAGGAAATTCCAGAATCAGTAACAGTCCATAGTTTAATTTTCAAATATAAAATTTGAAACATGCCAAAGGCTCTGCAAATATGACTTAAATGCCAAACAAAGGACAACAAAGCCCCCTATATTAAAAATTGACATGAAATTTTCATGTGTTCAGTCTAGTAGATACAGACATTGAAACCATCGTTTCAAAGTTTTACTGAAAACTAAATTCAAAAGATTAAAAAATATATGGTGCATTAGATACTTCTGTTGTGACAAAATATGTGCAAAAAATCAACTTAAGGGAAGGAGAATTCATCTTGACTCTAGGTTTGGAAGATATCAGCCATCCAAGTTGGGAAGACTTGAGGGAGTTTATGGCAGCTGAAGTATGCAGTCAAGCATCCTCATGTCTGGGGAGAGCATGAAGCAGCAACCAAGGCATGTTAATGCTGTGTTTTCTATCTTTATTCAATCTCAACAATACAGGTCCATGATCAGTTTGTCTTGTTCATTGAAACCTCTCTCTAAACACCATCCATAGATATGCCCAAACATTGTGTCACATATGTGTTTTCAAATCCACACAAGTTGATACAGAATACCAATTTACACTAATATTATTAAACTCATACATAGGTCATTTTAAACAAAAGCTAAGAAAATTCTAATCACATAAAGAATAAAAAAGTAAAGTTAAAAAAAAAAGTCACCCGATGGGTACCAAAAACAACAAATTTAACATGGCAAATGAAAAGAACATTCATGAACTCAAATGCAGATCAACTGAAATTTTGAAATGTAAATTAGTAGGGAGGAGAAAGTTTGAATAAAGCTATGAAAAAAACATAGATCTACAGTCACTTTTGGGTAGTTCTCCAATTCCCAACATGAGAACATAGTATAGAACAGTGAATTTCCTAAATTTGTTCTAAAAACTAGATTTACAAAAGCTTAACAAGTTGAAAAAATGTGCAAATAAATGATCATAAGCACAAAAATATTATAGGAAAATCCCATATATGTGTGTATTTATCTGTGTGCATGTGTGTGTATGTGCATGCATATTCATGTTTTTGTGTGTGCAATATAAAAAATTGTAAGAAGAACAACAAAAGCAATACATTACATACAGGGACCCAATGATATAGTTAATGTTTGAATTACATAAAAATGGTGAAGGGCAGAAGACAATGAATGGAATATCCAAAATGTTAGAAAACATAGTGATATCAGCATAGTTTCTGAAAAAGAAACACTGAACAAATTTATTGCTACCAAGCAAAAATAAAATATAAGTTAAAGGAAATATTTTAGAAAGAAAAATGTTTCTGTTTGATAATGAATGTTTTGCTGTCTCATACTTAGGAAGAACATTGCAAATAGTACACATACAAATCAAATCAAACAAAACAGAAACAAATACTATTAAGTATTTTATTCGGTTTCATCTTACTTTCAGTAGTCTAAGTGACCATGTTGGGTTTATGTTACAGAAATTTATTGAGGAGGGTATCTGCAAGAATAAATGTGGATAGATAGAAAGTGAGTACGCAGGAAAACAGCAGATAATAGCAAACGATAAACATTGAGAATAGAAGCAATAAAAACAAGAGTGGAAAGTTTGCATATATTTGGCTTGTGTTATCATTTGAGTTGCTGACACGAATTTCATTTCAGAAAATGTTAAATAAATTTTAACATGGGATTATGACACAATTTCCAATAATTTCTTCAATGTCTTTAAACAGTTTATACTGTGTATTTATGCAAAGTGGCATTCTCAGCATTAAATTTATACAATCAAAATATTGATCAACTCTGTAAAAACATTGAAAATGCTCCATGTTCTACAATGTCAAAGATTCCGTTAAGATTTAATTCCTTATATAACAACAAATAAGCACATGCATTCAATTAATATGCAAATTTTGTTTGTCTTTAATAAATAGTGAAGTTACACATATACCAAAGAATTGTCCTGAAGTGTGTTTATGACTTATTAAAGAGAAAATGGATTCAGTAGGAAATGATGAGATCATAGTCCAAGTAGAGTAATGAAGAAGCAGAAATGAAGGGCAAAGGGAAATCTTAGCAAATGTGAAGAGGATATGATGGACCTTCAAAACTATGATCTTTCAATTCAAGTAAATGTATATTATTTATGCAACTTAATACATATCATATATATACAGCATTATTATTATTACAGCATTATGATAGAACTAAATTTTAGTTAAGAAGATGATGGTGGCAACATAAAGAGAAGATAAAGGATAAGCAAAACTAAGTATATATGATAAACCTTTATAATACCACACTTTATAAGCCAATTTTTTAAAAGTGGTGTTTGAATAGAGGTACCACATATTAGTTAACAATGTTGGTTCCAGAAATCATAGGTTATTAAAGGTCAATCTCATTATTGGGTACAAAATGGTTCCCTATGAATTGCTGTTCAAGGAGCCCCTAGTCACCCAAATTAATAGAAGCTTTTGACATTATTCTTGGCTGCTCATCGTAAGATAACTATGCCCCAACATAGAGGGATGCTAGAGGGGTCAGGTGGGAGTGGGTCAGTGGATGAGTGAGAACTCTCTTAGAGACAAAGTAGAGGGTGAATGGGATGGGCAGTTTGTGGAGGGGAGACCAGGGAAGAGGGGGCACATTTGAAATGTAAGTAAATAAAATAACTAACTAATTTAAAAAATGAAAAAGAAAGAAAATCACACATACACACACATTTGATATTTTTCCAAATTAAAAGATATAGATAGAAGAGAAACTTACTTTTGCAATTTTCTCACTAAACTGTGATAAAAAATAAACAACAAAATATGATTGAAGATATAGCTCAATGGTGGAAGACTCTGCATGCAGATTACAATCTCTAATGCTCCAAAAAGTTACTTATCCTCAATGAGCAGCTTATTACCTTCCAAATGATTTACATAGAATTTAATATGTAAGGAAAAATATGAATGTTTTCATCAAAAAGGTTAAATTGCTGTAGAAATCACAGATTTTGATTGCACGTCATAAAAAAATAAATTTGTATATTACCAGGAAACTATTTTTTTTCTACCTATGTATTATAGTGCTAGAACAGACTTTGTAGGATGCTGATGTTCAAAATATCAGTGACTTAATCAGTATGGGAGTTACAATGATGGGTGTCAGACAAATGGTAACCATTGATGCCATTTTGGTAAAGCTATTTCTGGAGCAACCAGCTTGCCTTCTTATTGGAGGAACTCATGCTTGGTACTGAAAATATGATCCAACATCAAGGCTAGAAAACTCTCAGGGGGGAGTTTTTGATGTTGTTTATACAACACATTTGTATACAACATTTTGTGTTCGATTTTGATTAGTGAAGGTTTTTATTGTATTAGGAAATGGCTATTTCAGCAGCATGTTCACTGTTCTAAGTAATGAGCATAACTGATTGCTCAGCCTTAAGAAGGACATCTATGTCTCTAGAGCTCCAAAACTTAAGGAACACCGAAGAAGAGTGAATTGAAAGAATGTTAGAGCCAGTCTATATGGAGAACTGCAAAATGCTGTTCTCTTGGTGTGTTATGGCTGTTTCATCCATGAATACATAATATAAAATCTGCTCAAAGTTAAGCTAGTGAAAAATCCAGCTTGGCAATTTCTAGCATTTACAGGAGAAGGTAGTATGATCATTTTTTATTTGCCCCTGTTTTAATGATTGACCCCATGCCCCTATGCATTTGAGAAGCTCTAATTAGACTTGTGAATTAAAAAAATAAATATTTTTAAATGAAGATATGAAGTTGAAAGAAAAATATGCTCAGGAGTACTGGGGGAAGTTTATGAGAATGATTAATAGACAGGTATATTTTGCATAAATTAATTATTTACAGAATTTTATAGAATTACAACATTAAAGAATTGCTTATATTCACTAGCATGATTAAATATTACTTAAGGTACATCATGATATTTTAAATATGTATATTAATATTTTTAATTAAAATGCAAAAACATACATAGTAAAAAATACATCTGTAAAATTCAAATACTAAGCAATGAAAGATGAGAGCTAAGTATGGATCTGAAAGGTAGAATGTAGGCCTGACATATTTGAAGCCCTGTTCCTGTCTCCACTTAGTTCTATCAAAAATTAAAATAAAAAGATGAAGAATAAAACAAGAAAAATGATAATTTGAAAAATAATAATGTTGGTATCCTGAGAAATACCATAATTCTAAATTTGTATGCACATATGCACATAATAACACTTTTACAAATAGATAAAATAGTAGAACTGAATGGGAAAAGGATAAAATCAATCACTGTGAGAGGAACTTTTCAGAGGACTCTTTCAATAATTATTATGCAATGTACACAAATTATCAGCCCTATTCAGGATATCTGGTGAATATAATAACCTTGGACTAATATCCACTTGGTCACATCTCATTCTATACACAGGCAACTGACACTTCACTCACCATTCTTATCTACAGCATAACAAAGTTACCTAGACACTCCCTTACATACATGAGACAAACCTTAATAAATCATGAAACTCAGAATCAGTAACTAGACACAAAAATAAAATTGTGTTTATAGAAAATAATCTTGGCTCAAGGCAGGAATCTTGATAGTAATTGTAAAGTATTTGAATTGATTAGTACTGAAAAAATTTGACCAAAGAAATCACAGTATGTTTCCAAAAATGGCCTCACACTGGAATCTCAATTTGTCATAGGCAAGTCTATAACTGAAAATCAATTATCAAAAACTTACCACTTGATTTCAGAAAAAAAGTAAATTTTGTGAATTTAATAAGAAGAAAGTAGTAGGAGTGAAGTTTAATAAAACAGAAAGCAATTCATACAAAAAAATCATAAAAGTAATATCTTAAAATATTAAGACAATTCACATTATCTCCATTTCTACTTAAGATGTTTATGGAGACCATTCTATGTGCCCTAACTCAAAAGGAAATAAATGATCTTTTTAGAGAAACATAGGCTAAAGAAACCTGGATCTAGAAAATAAAAGATCATTCCAAAGAATTTATAACGCAAGGAAAAAAAAAGTGATGGATGCTTAGACTTTGTGTATATTTGGTAGTGTAGGGGAGATGGGCATTATATCTTCTTTCTCCACTTACATGGAAAACAATCAAATGTTCGTGAAATATTATACAGAAAAAATGGTGCTAAATGTTCATAAAATAATGTACAGAAAAAAAAGATCATTCCAATTTTGTCAAAGCATTTCAGCATCTAAGGAGATGATCATGTGATTTTTTTCTTTGAGTTTGGTTATATAGTGAGTTATGCTAATGGATTTTTGTATATTGAACAACTCTTTGCATCCCTGGGATGAAGCCTAATTAATCTAGGTGAATGATGATTCGATGTATTCTTTGATTCTGTTTGCGAGAATTATATTGAGTATTTTTACATCAATATTCATAAGTGAAATTGGTCTGAAGATCCTTTTTTATGTGGTTGGGACCTTGTGTGGTTTGGGTATCAGAGTAATTGTGGCTTCATAGAATAAATTAGATTGTGTTTCTTTGGTTTTTATTTTATGGAATAGTGTGAGGAATATTGGTGTTAGCTCTTCTTTGAAGGACTGGTAGAATTCTTCACTAAAGTCATCTGGTCTTAGGCATTTTTTTTTTGTTTTTGTTTTTTTGTTTTTGATTGGGAGGTTTTTAATGACTTCTATTTCCTTAGGGAATATGGGACTGTTTTGATAGTTTACCTGCTCTTGAATTAACTTTGGTATGATCATATCCTTAGATGCTGAAAAAGCATTTGACAAAATATATCACCCCTTCATATTAAAAGTAATGAAGAGATCAGGAAGTCAAGGCCCATACCTAAGCATAGTAAAAGGAATTTCAAACTAACAGCCAATATCAAATAAAATGGACTCATTCCAATTACAGGGCCTGAGAAGCACCTAAAGAGATGTTCATCATCCTTAGTCATTAGGGAAATGCAAATCAAAACAACCCTGAGATTCCATCTCACACCAGTCAGGATGGCTAAGATCAAAAACACAGGAGACAGCAGTTGTTGGCGAGGATGTGGAGAAAGAGGAACACTCCTCCACTGCTGGTGGAATTGCAAGCTGGTATAACCACTCTGGAAAGCAGTCTGGCGGTTCCTCAGAAGACTGGGCATGACACTCCCGGAGGATCCGGCTATACCACTCCTGGGCATATACCCAGAGGCTTTACCTGCACGCAATAAGGACACATGCTCCACTATGTTCATAGCAGCCTTATTTACAATAGCCAGAAGCTGGAAAGAACCCAGATGTCCCTCAACGGAGGAATGGATTCAGAAGATGTGGTATATTTACACAATGGAATACTACTCTGCAATTAAAAACAATGAATTCACGAAATTCCTAGGCAAATAGTCAGATCTTGAAAATATCATCCTTAGTGAGGTAACCCAGTCACAAAAGAACACACATGGTATGCAGTCACTGATAAGGGGATATTGACCCAGAATCTCGGAATACCCTAGACACAATCCGCATATCAATAGATTTCTAAGAAGATGGAAGGAGAGACCCCTGGTCCTGGAAAGACTGGATGTAGGGGAACGCCAGGACAGAGAAAGGAGAGGGGGTTGAATGGAGAAAAGAGGGAGGGAAGGGGGCTTATGGGACTTTCGGGGAGGGAGAAAATGGGAAAGGGGAAATGATTTGGAATGTAAATAAAATAAAATAAATAATAAAAAAATAAATAAAATGGAGAGATACTTGAGGCAATCCCACTAAAATCAGGGGCAAAATCATTTCCCCTTTGGAAAAGGGAAATGATTTTGAATGTAAATAAAAAAACCTAGAAAATAAGAAAAATATTGAAAAAAAATAAAATAAACAGTCCTCTAAAACTGAAAAAAAAAATCAGGGGCAAGACAAGGATATCCACTCTCTGCATATTTATTCAATATAGTACTCAGAGTACTAGCTAGAGCAATAAGACAACACAAGGAGATCAAGAGGATAGCAATTGGCAAAGAAGAAGTCAAGTTACCACTATTTGCAAATAATATGATAGTATACATAAGGAACCTCAAAAAGTCTACCAGAGAATTTCTAAAGCTATTAAACAACTTCAGCAATGTGGCTGGATATAAAATCAATTTAAACAAACCAGTAGCCTTCCTTTATATAAATGAAAAATAGATTGAGAAAGAAATTAGTGAAATAACACCCTTCACCATAGTCACAAATATATAAAATATCTTGGGGTAACTCTAACCAAACAAGTGAAAGATCTGAGTGAAAATAACATCAAGTCTCTCAAGAAAGAAATAGAAGATCTCAGAAAATGGAGAGATCTCCCATGTTCATGGATTGGCAGAATTAACATAGTAAGAATGGCCATCATACCAAAAGCAATCTACAGATTCAATGAAATTCCCATCAAAATCTGAACACAATTCTTCAAAGACATGGAAAGAGCTATTTTCAAATTTATCTGGAAAAGCAAAAAACCAGAATAGCCAAAACAATTCTTAACAATAAAAGAACTTCTGAGGAAAACACCATCCCTGACCTCAAGCTATACTACAGAAAAATAGTGATAAAAACTGGATGGTATTGGAACAGAGATAGACATGTTGATCAATGGAATAGAATTGAAGACCTAGAAATAAAACCACACACTTATGGACACTTGATCTTTGTGAAAGATGCCAAAAATATACAATGAAAAAAAGAAAGCATCTTCAATAAATGGTGCTGGTCTTCCTGACAGATGTTATGTAGAAAAATGAAAATAGATTCATAATTGTCACCTTGCACAAAGTGGCTAAATTGGATCAAAGACCTCAACAGAAAACCAGGTACACTAAGTTTAATAGAAGAGAAAGTGGGAAAGAGTTTTGAACTCATTGGCCCATGGGGAAATTTCCTAAATAGAACTCCAATGGATCAGGCTCTAAGATCAAGAATTGATAAATGGGACCTCATAAAAATGGAATGCTTCTGTAAGAGAAATGACATAGTCAATAGTACAAATCAGCAATCTACAGATTGGGAAAAAAATTTCACTAACCCCACATCCAATAGAGTGCTAATATCCAAAATATATAAAGAACTCAAGAAGCTAACTACCACAAACACAACCTAATCAAAAACTGCTTTGTAGAACTAAACAGAATTCACACCAGAGGAATCTTAAATGACTGAGAAGCATTTAAAGAAATATTCAAAGTCCTTAGTGATCAGGGAAATGATCAAAACAAACAAAATCAAAACAAACCTGAGATTCCACCTTACACCAATCTGAATGGCTAAAATCAAAATCTCAGGCACAGACTATGTTGGTGAGGATGTGGAGGAAGAGGAACACTTCGCCATTGCTGGTGACATTGCAACTGGTATAACTCTGGAAGTCAATCTTGAGGTTCCTCAGAAAATTAGAACTAGATCTACCTGAAGACCCAGCTATACCACTCTTGAATATATACCCATAAGATGTCCCACTATGCTATAGGGGCACGTGTTCCACTATGTTCATAGCAGCCTTCTTTGTGATAGCCACAAAGAAGCCTGTGAGAAGCAGGAACAACTCAGATGTCCCACAACAGAAAAATGGATACAGAAAATGTGGTTCATTTACACAATGGAATGATGAAGTTTTTCAAAACTCTACTCCCTATACATTCTTTAACTAGTTTCCCAGTTCTTTCCAATATTCATGACTAAGCAATTTCAACCCAGTACGGAAACTGAGTCATCTTTTGTTGTTACATGAGGTCTTTTTCAATTGCCCGAGGAATGTTTGTGAGAGGCTAAGGAATTGAAAAGAAGTCTCCATATTACATTATTGGAAAACTTAGGTTGTAAAGAAAACTAAACAAAGCAATTACATGAAGGCAGGGAGGGAGAGACCTGGGAGAGAAAGTGGATGGGGGGCAGGGATTGGAAGGGAGAGAGGGGAATCTTTTCTGGTATTGGGTGAGGGAAAAGGACTGAAGCCTGAGGTCCAGCAGGAAGAATACAAACAGGCAACCTCAGGAGGTAGGTGGTTTGGGGAACCCTCCAGAATGTACCAGAGACCTGGGAGCTGAGAGACTCTCATGACTGCCCTCTGAAGGACCCAACAAGCATCTGAAAGAGTCAGTTGCAGATATTTGCATCTAACCCATGGGCAGAAGCTGCTGACCCCTGTGGATGAATTAGGGCAAAGCTGGAAGAAACTGAGGAGGAGGTATAACCCTGTAGGAGGACCAGCAGTTTCAATTAACCTGGATCCCTGAGATCTCTCAGACAATGAAACACCAACCAGGCAGCATACACCAGCTGATATGAGGCTCCCAACACATACAATAGAGGACTGCCAGGTATGGGTTCACACATGGGCACAGGGGAACATTTCCTGAACAGAACACCAATAGCCTATGCCCTAGGATCAAGAATTGACAAATGGGACCTCATAAAATTACAAAGTTTCTGTAAGGCAAAGGACACTGTCAATAGGACAAAACGTCAACCAACAAATTGGGAAAAGATCTTTACTAACCCTATATCCAACAGAGGGCTAATATTGAATATATAAAAAGAACTCAAGAAGTTAGACTCCAGAGAACCAAATAACCCTATTAAAAATGAGGTAAAGAGTTAAACCAGGAATTTTCACCTAAGGAATATCGAATGGCTGAGAAGCACTTAAAGAAATATTCATGGCTGGAGAGATGGCTCAGCGGTTAAGAGCACTGACTGCTCTTCCAGAGGTCTTGAGTTCAAATCCCAGCAACCACATGGTGATTCACAAACATCTGTAACAAGATCTGACTCCCTCTTCTGTAGTGTCTAAAGACAGCTATGGTGTACTTACATATAATAAATAAATAAATCTTTAAAAAAAAAGAAATATTCAGCATCCTTAGTCATCAGGGAAATGCAAATCAAAACAATCCTGAGATTTCACCTCACAACAGTCAGAATGGCTAAGATAAAAAAACTCAGAACACAGCAGGTGCTGGAGAGGTTGTGGAGAAAAAGGGACACTCCTCCACTGCTGGTAGGATTGCAATCTGGTACAACCACTCTGGAAATCAGTTTGGTGATTCCTCAGAAAACTGGGCATAATACCACCGGAGGGCCCTGTTATACCACTCCTGGGCATATACCCAGAGGATTTTCCAGCATGTAATAAAGGCACATGCTTCACTATGTTCATAGCAGTCCTATTTATAATAGTCAGAAGCTGGAAAGGACAAATATGTCCCTAATGGAGGAATGGATACAGAAATGTGGTGTATATACACAACGGAGTACTATTCAGCTATTAAAACCAGTGAATTCATGAAATTCTTAGACAAATGGATGGAACTGGAAAATATCATGCTGAGTGAGGTAACCCAATCACAAAAGAACACACATGGCATGTACTCACTGATAAGTGGATATTGTCCCAGAAACTTGGAATACCCAAGACACATTTCCCGTATCAAATGATGCCCAAGAAGGAGGAATAACAAAGTATGGATCCTTGGGTCCTTTGTAGAAAGGGGAAAAAATACCCACAGAAAGAGATACAGAGACAAAAGGTGGAGCAGAGTATGAGGGAAAGACCATCGAGAGACTACCCCATCCAGGGATCCACCCTATGTACAGTTACAAAACCTAGACACTATTGTGGATGCCCACAAGTGCTGGCTGACCAGAGCCGGATATAGCTATCACCTGGTAGGCTCTCTTCTAGTGCATTACAAATACAGAAGGGGCACTCTTAGGCAGCCATTGAACTGAGCACAGGGTCCCCAATGAGGGAGCTAGAGAAAGGACCCAATAAACTTAAGGGGTTTGCAGAGCCACAGGAGGAACAACAATATGAGTCACCCAGTACTTCCAGAGCTCCCAGGGACAAAACCATCAGCCAAAGAGTACACATGGAGTTACCCATGGCTTCAGACACATAGGCAGCAGAGGATGGTCTTGTTAGACACCAAAGGTAGGAGAGACCCTTGGTCCTGGAAAGACTTGATGCTGTAGTGTAGAAGAATACCAGGACAGGGAAGTGGGGGAGGGTTGATTAGGGAAGGGGAGATGGCTTATGGGATTTTCGGGAGAGGGGGGAACCAGGAAAGGGGACAATATTTGAAATGTAAATAAAGCATACATCCAATAAAAAAATAAAAATGTACCAATAAAAAACATAAAACTCACAGTACATGTTAACTGGAGAGAGAGAGAGAGAGAGAGAGAGAGAGAGAGAGAGAGAGAGAGAGAGAGAGAGAGAGAGAGAGAGAGAGAGAGAGAATCTAACACTCAAGAGGCTGGAATTTAGAGGTCAGGTGGGACATCCTTGTGGGGAGGAGGTATGGGATGTGGAACAGTCAGGGGGTGGATGGGGGTGGGGAATAAAATATGGAATATCTATCTATCTATCTATCTATCTATCTATCTATCTATCTATCTATCTATCTATCTATCTATCTATCTATCTATCTATCTATAACCCAGACATGGCAGTCCTCTGCTGTATATATATTTGGGGCCTCATATCAGTTGGTGCATGCTGCTGGGCTGGTGTTCCAGTGTCTGAGAAGATGCACTTTAACCCTCAAGAGACTGGAGCCCTCAGGGAGTTTAGAAGTCTAGTGGGGTAGGTGGTGGGTGGTGAGTGGTGCGGATATCCTTGTGGAGAGTGCAGGGGTATGGGGAGAAGTTATGGGATGTGGAACAGTAGGAGGTATACCAAGAGGGGAATAAAATCTGGAGTTTTAAATAAATAAATAAATAAAATGATTGAAAAAAGAAAGAATCTACCAGAAAACTCTTTGAATAAGGCACAGTGACATCTAACACCTTATATGTTAATTTAAAACTTAATTAATTAAACTACAAAAGTCTGAAAATAAAAGATAGGGCTTTCATTTCAGTGGTAGAGCACTTGCCTCACAAACTCAAGTTCCTGATTTCCATGTTCAGTAACCAGTACTATACAACCTACAAACCATATGCAGCTTAAGCGGAAGGAAGACAAGAGTGTAGTTGCTTCAATCCTACATAGAATGGGGAAAAAATAATCACAGGAACTAGAGGGAGGGAGGAATCTTGGGGGAGAGAGAAGGGAGAAGGAACAAAGGGGGAGCAAGAACAGATATCAGAAAGGAACAGAAGTACAGAGGATCAGGAAATTGAATAGAAACATGTAGCAGAGGGAGATGTGAAACTGGGGTGCCACTTGAAAGTTCCAGACTCCAATGGTGGTGACATTAGCTGAAATACCCAACATAGGGGAGATATAGCCTGTAGAGACCACCTCCAGTAGATAGGCATGGCCCCCAGTTGAAGGATGGGGCCCACCCACCTTCTCAAAAATTTAAGCCCAGAAATATTCCTGTCCAAAGGAAAGACATGAACAAATAAATGGAACAGAGCCTGACAGAAAGACCATCCACAGAACACCCCACCCAAGGATCCATCTCATCTGCAAACACCAAACCCCCACATTATTGCTGATGCCAAGAAGTTCTTGCTAACATAAGTCTGGTATAGCTCTTCCCTGACAGGTTCTACTAACACCACACCAATACAGATGCAGAATCTTGCAACCAACCATTAGACTGAGTACCAGGACCCCAAGAGAAGAGCTAGGGGAGTGACTGAAAGAGCTGACGGGGATTGCAACCTCATAGGAAGAACAGTATCAATTGTACCACAAAGTGATCCCAGGGACAAAAAGTATACAAGGAAGGAACCAAGACTCCAGATACATATGTAACAGAGGATGGCCTTATCTGACATCAATGATAGGGGAGAGAGGCTTGATGCCTTAGCATAGGGGGATGTTAGAGGGGTAAGGCAGGATAAATAGGTAGAGGAGCACCCTCATAGAGGCAAAGTGGAGGAGGGTGAGGGGGAGTTGTTGGAGGGGTAACCGGGAAGGGGGATATCATTTGAAATGTAAACAACTAAAATGATTTTTAAAAAGCTAAGATAGAGGTTAAGTGTCTGCATACATACTCATGCATGATAGTTGTCAAGAGCTATATTAAAACTCTCTCAAGAATTCTTAGCAATATCCCTCTAATATAAAATCATCAAGGATTGGGGCATAATTCAGTGATAGAACATTGGCCTAGAGTGTATGGATCCCTAAGTTCAAACACCAATACTACAAGAAATATAAAACAAATAAAAACATGGCAAAGGTTTGAATAGATCTTTCTAAATTCAAAAATGCTATAAATATCCAAAACATACATGGAAAAAGCATTCAAAAACATAATTGTAAAGCTATGTACTGCTTTCAGAGATGGCCTGTGAGAACATTGCAATTTGAAGACTTAGTGACATTCCCATCACACTGGTAAATTTCTTGTTCTGAGTGTAATTTATGTTGGGGTTTAAGTAACATACTCTCCATATGTAGATGCTAGACTTGAATAAAATGTTAGCCTCAAAATCTAACTTTTAGTTATAGAATAAGAAATATTTTAAAATTCAGATCTAAGAATAACGCATCTTCATATAGGGCAAACCTGTTTGATAGTGAATACAGAGAAAATATTTATATTAACTTGGTATGTCAGTTTTGGTTTTAGGCTGACTTGACTTTTAATCACCGGTTTTCTAGATAGGCACTTCTCAATCTGTAGGTTATGACCCTTTGAAGTTTGAATGACCGACCCTTTCACAGGGATCACATATCAGATATCATGCATATCAGTTATTTACATTATGATTAATAACAGTACTAAAATTTCAGTAATGAAGTAACAACAAAAATAATTTTAAGGTTGGGTGCCACCACAACATGAGAAACTGTATTACAGGAACACGCATTATGAAATTTGAGAAACACTGCTCTATATAAAAGAGAATGTCTCCCTCAGTTACTTTGTTAAATGAAAACAATTCTATAACAGCTGTGTCTTCTTCATACATACATTTGAAAGAATAAAAGACACATTTACAAGAATATTGAACACTATATTGAAACATATATAAATTGGCTATAATGAATGGTACTACTAAAGTTTTAATAATATGAGTAAGAAATATATTAATATGGACTCACTTTTTTAATAGTGATCAAAGAAAAGCCTGATTTGTTACTTTAAATCTTCATAAATTGCTTAGGAGATTACCAATCAATAACATCACTAGTAGAATTTCAAATAAATGGAGATTAGATACACTGTTCTCATAAATCATTTTTAAGTCCAAGGATGAACATGCAAGAGGAAATAAAATTTTGATGTGGTATATAGGAAAAAGAATATTAAAGTGTCCCTTATTTGAAAAATTATTAAAATCAGCAAACTGATTTATAAATAATAAAAATCAAAGGACTCATTTATAGAAGTCAGAAAAGAAATATGTATATACATGCACATTTTTGTATATAGCAATATGTATAGGCTGACTATTCAAATGAAAGTATTATATATTATACAGACAAATTAGGTCATAAGATAGACTTATTAAATAACCCACATATATCATCCATTTATACTAACTTTGTCAGATTGAAAGCCTTGTCAGACACCTTTTGTTGTAAGTAGGTAAATAGTAGGATTTTTCTAGAAGAAAATTTGGAAATATGCATTGGAAGTTATAAACAGGTAAATCCTCATTGATCCAGAAATTACTTCTGTCAAAATTTATCAGAGAGAAGTAACCATGATCACACCTGAGGGTTTGGCTATAAAGAGAATAATTGCCTTCCCATTTGTAATGTGAAATTTGGGATATAACTGTATTTCAAATAATAGGAAATTGTTCCATTCATCTAAGGAAATGCTTTTCAACTTTGACAATAATATTAAAAAATAATTTTAAAGCCACAAGATAATATTACAGTGTGCCCTTCCATTTCAAATATTCCCATTACAAAACAATACTAATAGTATTATTATACTTTTTGAAAAATAAACAGATATATCCAGAGAAAAGGCTAGCGGTAGAGTCTACCAAATGTTAACAATAGTTGCAACTGAGTGACAAAATTATGGATTATTTAATTTTTTCCATTGTGCTTATCTATATTTGCTGAAGGTTTTACAAGGTGAAGATATTACTTTGCAATGAAAAGAAAGTTATAATATGTCTATGCAATCCATGTAATGGTAGTTATACCCATTTGGATCATGAATAGTAAGAATTGAGTAATAAATGTTCTCTGCAAAAGATAAAGATTATCTTTTCAAATAAACCAGTTTGGTAGTAAAAAAGAAAGACTATTGTGGAAACCTTTTTTTTAGCAGGAATGGGAAACAGTATATAGCAAGGGCAAGAGTGCAGGCACCATTTTCCAGATAATAGACAGTAATTAAATGTCTAGAATTGCTACATAACTATCGTTTAATAGTTATGAGTTACATATGAAGTGATTCAAATGACACTAGGTCATCCTATAGCATCATCAAGGAGCTCAGTTTTAATCCTTCAAAATGTGGAATTTGCAAGAAGAATGATCATCTCTCCATTGTAAAGAGGTTTCTTTTATAGCATATTTGGGGAAGAAAGTTATTGTTGTAATGTAAAGAGAATCAGATATTCACAGTCCTGTTGCTATGTGCATACCTAAGCAATGGCTTTCAGTAAGAGGGTCAAAGTTCTTATTTACAGCTTTTTTTTGTTGTTGTTGTTGGTTTTTTTTTTTTTTGGTTTTTCGAGACAGGGTTTCTCTGTATAGCCCTGGCTGTCCTGGAACTCACTCTGTAGACCAGGCTGACCTCAAACTCAGAGATCCACCTGCCTCTGCCTCCCAGCTGCTGGGATTAAAGGTGTGCACCACCACTGCCTGACAGAGGGTCAAAGTTCAATAAAAGCAAATTTAGTGAATAAGATTAAAGGGGTTTAGCAATTACTGTGACACAGAATAAGATAAACATCAAGGAATTCCCACAGTGATTTCAAAGGATGGTATTTAAATATATAATAAAGAACATATTTTTGCCGTTTTGCCTAGTGACCAAACATACATCATAATAGATACATGTGTATGTACAAAACCACATTCAAACACTTAAAGATATTACAACATATTTTAAAATTTAAGCCAACCAAACCCCAAAAATCAATTTTAAAAAGAAGAAATCAAAGAATTCCTGTGAGGAATGTTATGGGCTCAGGAACCCCAAAGCCAAGTTCTCAGCACAAAGGCATTTTATTTGCCTCAGAGAGACAAAGGTCAGGGAATAAGAAATAAAAACAGAAACTAGAGATTGAGGGAAAAGGGAAAGGAAATAAGGAGGAGGGGGGTCAGGGAATTTGTTCTGGAAAAGAACAAAGGAACCTCCCTCTCTCCCCCCCACACACATATTGATTTAACAATAGTAGTTTAAAAATGAAGTCATCTTATAAAATAAAAATATGTAGGCAAAAGACATGTAATGTAGAACTCTCAAGGAGGTAATAAGGAAAAAAAAAACAAAACGAGATCAATAGACGTAACAACTAAGAAAAGAAAATAAACATTAAAGAAAATAGAAAATTGGTCAGTCTTACTTTCCTATGAGATAAAGTCTTTGTTTTTTGACCATCAGAACAATATAGTCAAAACTATGATTCATATCACTGAGAAAGGACAAGCAGTCTTCTTCTATAGTGTTCTATAGATTTTACCTTTCATGCAAAAACATGGAATGCTTTTTGCCTGAAAAAACTATATATCAGAGAATTCAAGTTTGTTTCCTGCTTTCTCTGCTCTATTTGTAGTTAAAATTCTTTTTCTGACTTGCTGCTCACTAAGAGCACAGCTATAGCATTATATAAATGCTCACTGTAATCATGACATTTTGTGTTTGTCTAGAAAAAAATAGGTGTGGGCAGGAAGGCACCTTGGTAGAGCAGAATGTACAATCCTGCCAGTCATGAGAGCTTTTCTTGATGCCTACAGCACCCACTCATCACAGTTCTTAAGCAGTTCACAGTAAATAGGTGCTTGCCTCATTTTGTCCTCTATTTATGCATGCATTGTGGTGGGAGTTTTGCTAGGAAGGCAGATGGATAAATTATGATAGTTGATAGCATGGGTTCAGCATTAAATAATAGAAATGATGAAATATAGTTAGGTACAGGTAGGTATATTAGAGATAGTCTATAATAGTTAATAGAAAATGAGATGGTATGTAACAGAGATAGAAGGTGTCTTAATTTCATGTTCTGTTTCTGTGATAACATATCCCAACAGAAGCAATTTAAAGGGTAAATGGTTTATTTGTCTCTCAAGTCCAAGTTACAGACCATAATTTCAGAGAAGTCAAGGTAGCAGATATCATTTGCATTTTGTTATATAACATACACAATCACGAGCAGAGAGCAATTAGTTAAAGCATGCATGTTAGTGCTCATCTTGCTGTCCTTACTTTTATACAAGCAAGAATACTTTGCCAGGAGAATTGTGCCACCCACAATGGGGTAGGTCTTCCCATGTCAATTCATCTAATTGAGATAATCTCTATTACCATGCTCACAGGTCAATTTTCATCTAGATAGTTCCTCAATAAGAGTCTCTTTGCCTAATGATTATAGACGGTATCAAGTTGATATTTGAAACTAACCATCATAGATACAAATAGATAGATGATAGATAGATAGATAGATAGATAGATAGATAGATAGATAGATAGATAGATAGATAGATGATAGATAGATAGATAGATAGATAGATAGATAGACAGATATAGATACAGATATAGTTACAGATGATTGCTATATAGATGGTAGATGGATAATGTATGAGAAACTGATAGTTAAAAAGACATAGATAGATGATAGATAGATATAGATGATAATGTATTAGATATATAATTTGTTCCTTTAAAAAATTCCTGACAAGAAGAAACCCTACACTTAACTTGGCTCCTGACAGGGAAGCATGAAGGCAGAGCCACAGTGTAGCTCTGGGTAATTGCTCAGCTGTAAACTCTTGGGGCACAGAGATAAGCAAGGAGGTTGAAGTAAAGAAGGAAGGGATATAAACCTCAAGTCCTGATCTATAGCCCCTCAACTCCCTCTACAATATATCCCACCAGGGAATGAAGTTTTTAAGCATGTGAACATGTGGGGAACATTTTATTGTCAAATCATAAAATCTAGTTTACCAAAGAGATGAATAGCTGACCCATTGAACCCATTCATTCAACAAGTATCCTATGATGTCCCTTCAGACAAGCATAATCCAAATTCTTAACATAAGAGGTTGTGTGCATTTCCCTGTGTCTCACAACAGTGACCAACATGGGCCGTGACCACTAGCATGGATAATGTATCTGTCATTTACAGGTGGCTTAGATTTTGGGTTTAAACCTCCTAAATCTGTGACCCTGCACAAGTTGTATTATCAGTGGTGTGTTTTTGTTGTTGGTTTTGTTTTGGTCGGTTAGTTGGATAGTTTTGTTTGTTTGTTTTTGTTTGCTTGCTTTTAAATGTATTTTAAACTCAAGATTTTATTCTTCTCTTGGTCCACTCTCTATTCCACATCCCATACTCCCTCCCTGACCCCTGTCTTCATGAGGACTATCCCCCTCCCCAACTGCACCAGACCTCTAAACACCTTAGGGTTACCACTCTCTTGAGGGTTAGGTGCATCTTCTCTGATTGAACCCAGACTTGGCAGTCCTCTCCTGTGTATGTGTTGGGGGCCTCATATAAACTGGAGTATGCTGCCTGGTTGATGTTCCAGTATCTGGGAGATCTCTGGGGTCCAGGTTAATTGAGACTGCTGGTCTTCCTACAGGGTTGCCCTCCTCCTCATCTTCTTCCAGCATTCCCCTAATTCAACCACTGGGGTCAGCAGCTTCTGTCCATTGGTTGGATGTAAATATCTGCATCTGACTCTTTCAGCTGCTTGTTGGGTCTTTTTAAAGGTAGTCATAATAGGTCCCTTTTTGTGACTGCTCCATAGCCTCAGTAATAGTGTCAGGTCTTGGGGCTTCCCCTTGAGCTGGATCCCACTTTGGGCCTGTTGCAGGACTTTCTTTTCCTCAGGCTTCTCTCCATTTACATCCCCTCAGTTCTTTCAGACAGGAACAATAACGGGTCAGAATTTTGACTGTGGGATGGCAACCCCATTCCTCACTTGATGCCCTGTCTTTCTGCTGAAGGTGGGCTCTACAAGTTCTCTATCCCCAGTGCAGGACATTTTATCTAAGGTCTCTCTCTTTAAGTCCTAAGAGTCTCTCACCTCCCAGGTCCCTGGTACATTCTAGAGGGTCCCCCCAACCTCCTGCCTCCTGAGGTTGCATGTTTCTAT
Source organism: Tokudaia tokunoshimensis (assembly GCA_036184795.1). Lineage (NCBI taxonomy): Eukaryota > Metazoa > Chordata > Mammalia > Rodentia > Muridae > Tokudaia > Tokudaia tokunoshimensis. The sequence goes on along the minus strand of BTHU01000005.1, from coordinate 53,721,867 downwards.
TCTTTCTGCTGGCCCTAAGGGATTTTAGTCCTTTTCCCCCATCCAATACCTGATCATGTTCCCCCTCTCTGCCCTCCCATCGCCTTTCTCTCCCAGATCCCTCCCTCCCCACTTCTGGATAATTTTATCCTAAGGACTTCAGTCCTATTCCCTCACCCAATATCAGATCAGGTTGCCCTCTCCCCTTCACTCCTCCCCACCAGTCTACTTCACTCCCATGTCCCTCCCTCCATCCCTCCCCACTTATGATTGTTGTCTTCTCCCTTCCAAGTGGGACTGAGGCATCCTCACTTGTGCACATCATCTTGTTAATTTTTTTGAGTTCTGTAGACTGTATCTTATATATTCTGTACTTTTTTTGTTGCTAATATCCATTTATTAGTGAGTACATACCATGCATGTCCTTTTGGGTCTGAGTTACATTACTCAGGATGATATTTTCTAGTTTCATCCATTTGCCTGCAAAACACAGAATGTCCCCATTCTTAATAGCTGAATATTCCATTGTGTAAATGAACCACATTTTCTGTATCCATTCTTCTTTCATGGGACATCTGGGTTGTTTCCAGCTTCTGACTATAACAAACAAGGCTACTATGAACATAGTGGAACATGTGCCCCTGTGGAATGGTGGGAAACCTTTTGGGTGTATTCCCAATAGCAATACTGCTTGGTCTTCAGGCAGATTTATTTCCAGTTTTATGAGGAACCTACAGATTGATTTCTATTGTTGTACCAGTTTGCAATTCCACCAGCAATGGAGCAGTGCTCCTCTTTCTCCACATCCTTGCCAATATGTACTGTTGTTTGAAGTTTTGATCTTAGACATTCTGATTGGTGTAAGGTGCAATTTCAGGGTTGTTTTGATTTGCATTTCTCTGATCACTAAGGACTTTGAACATTTCTTTAGGTGTTTCTCAGTCATTTGAGATTCCTCTGTTGTGAATACTGTGTTTAGTTCTATGCACCATGTTTTGATTGGGATGTTTGGTTTTTTGGTGTTTAGCTTATTGAGTTCGTTCTATATTTTAGATATTAGTCCTCTAGCAGATGAGGGGTTAGTAAAGATTTTTTGCTGATTTGTCTTATTGACTATGTCTTTTGCATTACAGAAGCTTTCCAGTTTCATGAAGTCCCATTTCTTTCTTTTTTTTTTTTATTTTCTATTTTTTTAATTTACATTCCCAATGATTTCCCCTTTCCCGGTTCCCCCCTCCCCGAAATTCCAAAAGACCTCTTTCCTCCCCCTGTTCCCCTTTCACCACCCAACTGCTACACTATCCTGGTATTCCACTACACTGCTACATCCAATCTTTCCAGGACCAGGGGTCTTTCCTTCCTTCTTCTTGGAAATCTATTGATATGCGAATTGTGTCTAGGGTATTCTGAGATTGTGGGTTAATATCCCCTTATCAGTGACTGCATACCATGAGTGTTCTTTTGTGATTGTTTTACCTCACTAAGGATGATATTTTCCAGTTCTGACCATTTGTCCAAGAATTTTGTGAATTCATTTTTTTTTAATTACAGAGTAATATTCCGTTCTGTAAATATACCACATCTTCTGTATCCATTCCTCCGTTGAGGGACATCTGGTTTCTTTCCAGCTTCTGGCTATTATAAATAAGGCTGCTATGAACATAGTGGAACACGGGTCCTTATTGCATGCAGGGGAAGCCTCTGGGTATATGCCCAGAAGTGGTATATCAGGGTCCTCCGGGATGGTCATGCTCAGTTTTCTGAGGAACCGTCAGATTGCATTCCAGAGTGGTTGTACCAGCTTGCAGTCCCACCAGCAGTGGAGGAGTGTTCCTCTTTCTCCACATCCTTGTCAACAACTGCTGTCTCCTGCGTTTTTGGACTTAGCCATTCTGATTGGTGTGAGGTGGAATCTCAGGGTTGTTTTGATTTGCATTTCCATAATGACTAAGGATGATGAACATTTGTTTAGGTGCTTCTCAGCCATTAGATATTCTTCAGGTGAGAACTCTTTGTTTAGCTATGTACCCCATTTTTCAATAGGGTTATTTGGCTCTCTGGAGTATAACTTCTTGAGTTCTTTGTATATATTGGATCTTAGCCCTCTGTCAGATGTAGGGTTGATAAAGATCTTTTCCCAATTTGTTGACTGCCGCTTTGTCCTTTTGACAGTGTCCTTTGCCTTACAGAAACTTTGCAAGTTTATGAGGTCTCATTTGCAATTCTAGATCTGAGAGTATAAGCTATTGGTGTTCTCTTCAGGAAATTTTCCCTTGTTCCCATGTGTTCAAGGCTCTTCCCCAGTTCCTTTTCTATTAGTTTCACTGTGTCTGGTTTTATGTGGAGGTCCTTGATCCACTTGGAGTTGAGCTTAGTACAAGGAGATAAGAATGGATTAATCTGCATTTTTCTGCATGCTGACCTCCAGTTGAACCAGCACCATTTGTTGAAAAGGCTATCTTTTTTTCCACTGGATGGTTGTAGCTCCTTTGTCAAGCATCAAGGGACCATAGAATAGGAGTGTAGATTCATTTCTGGGTCTTCAATTTTGTTCCATTGATCTACATGCCTGTCACTGTACAAATACTATGCAGTTTTTAACACTATTGCTCTGAAGTACAGCTTGAGATCCAGGATAATGATTCCCCCAGAAGTTATTTTCCAGGTGAGAATAGTTTTAGCTATCCTGGGTTTTCTGATATTCCAGATGAATTTGGGAATTGCTCTTTTTAACTATATGAAGAACTGAATTGGGATTTTGATGGGGATTGCATTAAATCTGTATATTGCTTTTGGCAAGATGGTCATTTTTACTATATTATTCCTGCCAATCCATGAGCATGGAGGATTTTTTCATCATCTGAGATCTTCTTCAATTTCTTTCTTCAGAGACTTGAAGTTCTTGTCGTACAGATCTTTCAATTGTTTGGTTAGAGTCACACCAAGATACTTTATATTGTTTTTGGCTATCGTGAATGGTATCATTTCACTTATTTCTATCTCAGCCCGCTTATCCTTTGAGTATAGGAAGGCTACTGACTTGCTTGAGTTGATTTTATATCCGGCCACTTTGCTGAAGTTGTTTATCAGCTGTAGGAGTTCTCTGGTGGAGTTCTTTGGGTCACTTAAGTATACTAACATATCATCTGCAAATAGTAATAGTTTGACTTCTTCCTTTCCAATTTGTATCCCTTTGAGCTCCTTTTGTTGTCTCATTGCTCTAGGTAGAACTTCAAGTACTATATTGAAAAGATATGGACAGAGAGGGCAGCCTTGTTTATTCCTTCATTTTAGTGGGATTGCTTCAAGGTTCCCTTCATTTATTTTGATGTTGGCTACAGGTTTGTTGTAAATTGCTTTTGCTATGTTTAGATATGGGCCTTGAATTCCTGATCTTTACAATGCTTTTAGCATTAAAGGATGCTGAATTTTGTCAAATGATTTTTCAGCATCTAATGAAATGACAATGTATTTTTTCTTTGAGATTGTTTATGTAGTGGATTATATTGATAGACTTCCTTATATTGAACCATCCCTGCATCCCTGGGGTGAAGCCTACTTGATCTTGGGGAATGATCATTTTGATGTGTTCTTGGATTCGGTTGGCAAGAATTTTATTGAGTATTTTTGCATCAATATTCATAAGAGAAATTGGTCTGAAATTCTTTTTTTTTTTGTCAGATCTTTGTGTGATTTTGGTATCAGCGTAATTGCTGCTTCCTAGAACGAGTTGAATAGTTTTCCTTCTGTTTCTATTTTGTGGATAGTTTGAAGAGTTGGTATTAGATCTTCTTTGAAGGTCTGATAGAATTCTGCACTAAAGCTGTCTGGTCCTGTGATTTTTTTGGTTGGAAGATTTCCAAGGACCACTTCTATTTCTTCAGCGGTTATAGGAAGGTTTAAATGGTCTATCTAATCCTGATTTAATTTTGGTATTTAGTATTTGTCTAGGAAATTGTTCATTTCCTCCAGATTTCCTAGTTGTGTTGAATACAGGCTTTTGTAGTAGGATCTGATGATTTTTTGAATTTATTCAATTTCTGTTGTTATATCTCCATTTTCATTTCTGATTTTGTTAATTTGGATACTGTCTCTGTGCCCTCTGGTTAGTCTGGCTAAGGGCTTATCTATCTTGTTGATTTTCTCAAAGAACAAACTCGTAATTTTGCTGATTCTTTGTATGGTTCTATTTGTTTCTACTTGAATGATTTCAGCCCTGAGTTTGATGATTTCCTGCCTTCTACTCCTCTTATGTGTATTTGCTTCATTTTGTTCCAGGGCTTTCAGATGTGCCATTAAGCTGCTAGTGTATGCTCTCTCCCATTTTTTTTGGAGGCACTCAGGGCTATGAATTTTCCTCTCAGCACTGCTTTCATTGTGTCCCATAAATTAGGGTATGTTGTGCCTTCATTTTAATTAAACTTTAAAATGTCTTTGATTTCTTTCTTTATTTCTTCTTTGACCAAGGTATTATTGAGTAGAGCATTGTTCACCTTCCACCTGTACATGAGATTTCTCTTGTTTTTGTTGCTATTGAAGACCACCCTTATTCCATAGAGATCTGATAGGAGGCATGGCATTAGTTTGATCTTTAGTCTATGATCTGCCCAGGATCTTCTAGCTCTCATAGTCTCTGGTGAGAAGTCTGATGTCATTTGGATAGGTCTTCCTTTGTATGTTACATGGCCTTTTTCTCTTACTGCTTTTAATATTCTTTCTTTGTTTAGTACATTTGGTGTTTTGATTATTATTTGACAGGAGGCATTTCTGTTCTGGTCCAATCTGTTTGGAGTTCTGTAGGCTTCTTGTACATTTATGGGCATCTCTCTCTTTAGTTTAGGGAAGTTTTCTTCCATTATTTTGTTGAAGATATTTACTGGCCCTTTAAGTTACAAATCTTCACTCTCATCTACACCTATAATCCTTAGGTTTGGTCTTCTCATTGTGTCCATGATCTCCTGAATGTTTTCTGTTGAATGTTTTTTTTTTTTAATTTTAATTTTTTGTTGTTTTATTAATATATTTATACAGGACGTTCACTTTTCTTTTTTTTTTTTAATTTAATTTTATTTTATTTTTTTAATTTACATTCCAAATCACTTCCCCTTGCCCGTTTCCTCCCTCCCCGAAAGTCCCATAAGCCCCCTTCCCTCCCTCTTTTCTCCGTTCAACCCCCTCTCATTACTCTGTCCTGGCGTTCCCCTACATCCAGTCTTTCCAGGACCAGGGGTCTCTCCTTCCATCTTTTTAGAAATCTATTGATATGCTGATTGTGTCTAGGGTATTCTGAGATTCTGGGTCAATATCCCCTTATCAGTGACTTCATACCATGTGTGATCTTTTGTGATTGGGTTACCTCACTAAGGATGATATTTTCAAGTTCTGACCATTTGCCTAGGAATTTCGTGAATTCATTGTTTTTAATTGCAGAGTAGTATTCCATTGTGTAAATATACCACATCTTCTGAATCCATTCCTCCGTTGAGGGACATCTGGGTTCTTTCCAGCTTCTGGCTATTATAAATAAGGCTGCTATGAATATAGTGGAGCATGTGTCCTTATTGCATGCAGGTAAAGTCTCTGGGTATATGCCCAGGAGTGGTATAGCCGGATCCTCCGGAAGTGTCATGCCCAGTTTTCTGAGGAGCCGCCAGACTGCTTTCCAGAGTGGTTGTACCAGCCTGCAATTCCACCAGCAGTGGAGGAGTGTTCCTCTTTCTCCACATCCTCGCCAACAACTGCTGTCTCCTGTGTTTTTGATCTTAGCCATCCTGACTGGTGTGAGATGGAATCTCAGGGTTGTTTTGATTTGCATTTCCCTAATGACTAAGGATGATGAACATCTCTTTAGGTGCTTCTCAGCCATTAGATATTCTTAAGGTGAGAACTCTTTGTGGAGCTCTGTACCCCATTTTTTAATAGGGTTACTTGCCTCTCTGGAGTTTAACTTCTTGAGTTCTTTGTATATCTTGGATATTAGCCCTCTGTCGGATGTAAGGTTGGTAAAGATCATTTCCCAGTTAGTTGGTTGCCGCTTTGTCTTTTTGACGGTGTCTTTTGCCTTGCAAAAACTTTGTAATTTAATGAGGTCCCATTTGTCTATTCTTGATCTTAGAGTATAAGCGATTGGAGTTCTGTTCAGGAAATTCTCCCCTGTGCCCATATGTTCAAGGTTCTTCCCTAGTTTCCCTTCTATTAGTTTCAGTGTGTCTGGTTTTATGTGGAGATCTTTGATCCACTTAGAATTGAGCTTAGTGCAAGGAGATAAGGATGGGTCAATTTGCATTCTTCTGCATGTTGACCTCCAGCTGAGCCAGCACCATTTGTTGAAAAGGCTATCTTTTTTCCACTGGATGGTTTTAGCTCCTTTGTCAAAGATCAAGTGACCATAGGAGTGTGGATTCATTTCTGGGTCTTCAATTCTGTTCCATTGATCTACATGTCTGTTACTGTACCAATACCATGCAGTTTTTAACACTATTGCTCTGTAGTACAGCTTGAGGTCCGGGATACTGATTCCCCCAGAGGTTCTTTTACTCTTGAGAATAGTTTTAGCTATTCTGGGTTTTCTGTTATTCCAGATGAATTTTTGAATTGCTCTTTCTAACTCTATGAAGAATTGAGTTGGGATTTTGATGGGGATTGCATTGAATCTGTGTATTACTTTTGGTAAGATGCTCATTTTTACTATATTAATCCTGCCAATCCATGAGCATGGCAGATTTTTCCATCTTCCGAGGTCTTCTTCAATTTCTTTCTTCAGAGACTTGAAGTTCTTGTCATACAGATCTTTCACTTGTTTGGTTAGCGTCACGCCAAGATACTTAATATGGTTTGTGGCTATCGTAAAGGGTATTATTTCTCTTACTTCTTTCTCAGCCTGCTTATCCTTTGAGTATAGGAAGGCTTCTGACTTGCTTGAGTTGATTTTATATCCGGCCACTTTGCTGAAGTCGTTTATCAGCTGTAGGAGTTCTCTGGTGGAGTTCTTTGGGTCGCTTATGTATACTATCATATCGTCTGCAAATAGTGATAGTTTGACTTCTTCCTTTCCAATTTGTATCCCTTTGACCTCTTTTTCTTGTCTAATTGCTCTAGCTAGAACTTCAAGTACTATATTGAAAAGATATGGAGAGAGAGGGCAGCCTTGTCTAGTCCCTGATTTTAGTGGGATTGCTTCAAGTTTCTCTCCGTTTAGATTGATGCTGGCTACTGGTTTGCTGTAAATTGCTTTTACTATGTTTAGATATGGGCCTTGAATTCCTGATCTTTCCAAGACCTTTAGCATGAAAGGATGCTGAATTTTGTCAAATGCTTTCTCAGCATCTAATGAGATGACCATGTGGTTTTTTTCTTTGAGATTGTTTATGTAGTGGATTACATTGATGGATTTCCTTATATTGAACCATCCCTGCATCCCTGGGATGAAGCCTACTTGATCGTGGTGAATGATCGTTTTGATGTGTTCTTGGATTCGGTTGGCAAGAATTTTATTGAGTATTTTTGCATCGATATTCATAAGAGAGATTGGCCTGAGATTCTCTTTCTTTGTCGGATCTTTGTGTGCTTTTGGTATTAGTGTAATTGTGGCTTCATAGAACGAGTTGGGTAGTGTTCCTTCTGTTTCTATTTTGTGGAACAGTTTGAAGAGTATTGGTGTTAGGTCTTCTTTGAAGGTCTGATAGAATTCTGCACTAAAACCATCTGGACCTGTGCTTTTTTTGGTTGGAAGACTTCCAATGACAACTTCTATTTCTTCAGGGCTTAGAGGACGGTTTAGATGGTCTATTTGATCCTGATTTAATTTTGGTACTTGGTATCTGTCAAGGAAATTGTCCATTTCCTCAAGATTTTCTAGTTGTGTTGAATACAGGTTTTTGTAGTAGGATCTGATGATTTTTTGAATTTCCTCAGTTTCTGTTGTTATCTCTCCCTTTTCGTTTCTGATTTTATTAATTTGGATACTATCTCTGTGCCCTCTGGTTAGTTTGGCTAAGAGCTTATCTATCTTGTTGATTTTCTCAAAGAACCAACTCCTCGTTTTGTTGATTCTTTGTATGGTTTTATTTGTTTCTACTTGATTGATTTCAGCCCTGAGTTTGATGATTTCCTGCCTTCTACTCCTCTTTGGTGTATTTGCTTCTTTTTGTTCCAGGGCTTTCAGGTGTGCCATTAAGCTGTTAGTGTATGCTGTCTCCCGTTTCTTTTTGGCGGCACTCAGGGCTATGAATTTTCCTCTTAGCACTGCTTTCATTGTGTCCCATAAGTTAGGGTATGTTGTGCCTTCATTTTCATTAACTTTCAAAAAGTCTTTGATTTCTTTCTTTATTTCCACCTTGACCAAGTTATCATTGAGTAGAGCATTGTTCAGCCTCCATGTGTACGTGGGTTTTCTTTTGTTTTTGTTGCCATTGAAGACCACCCTTATTCCATAGTGATCTGATAGGAGGCATGGGATTATTTCTATCTTCTTGTATCTGTTGAGGTCTGATTTGTGACCAATTATATGGTCAATTTTGGAGAAGGTACCATGAGGAGCTGAGAAGAAGGTGTATTCTTTAGCTCTAGGATGAAATGTTCTATATATATCAGTTAGTTCCATTTGGTCCAAGGCTTCAATTAGATTCACTGTGTCCCTGTTTAGTTTCTGCTTTCCTGAACGATCCATTTCAGAGAGCGGGGTGTTGAAGTCACCCACTATTATTGTGTGCGGTGCGATGTGTGCTTTGAGTTTTAGTAAAGTTTCTTTTACGAATGAGGGTGCCCTTGCATTTGGAGCATAGATATTCAGGATTGAGAGTTCTTGATGGTGGATTTTTCCCTTGATCAGTATGTAGTGTCCTTCTGTGTCTTTTTTGATGACTTTGGGTTGAAAATCAATTTTATCCGATATTAGGATGGCTACTCCACCTCGTTTCTTGGGGCCATTTGCTTGTAAAATTGTTTTCCAGCCTTTTAATCTGAGGTAGTGTTTGTCTTTGACACTGAGGTGCGTTTCCTGCATGCAGCAAAATGCTGGGTCCTGTTTACGTATCCAGTCTGCTAGTCTATGTCTTTTAATTGGGGAATTGAGACCATTGATATTAAGAGAGATTAAGGCATAGTGATTATTGCCATCTGCCATTCTTGACGCTATCTTTATGTTTGAGTGGTTATCTACTTTTGGGTTTGATTCAAGAAGGTTATTATCTCATTTTTTCCAGGGTGTTGTTTCTCTCCCTGTATTGGAGGTTTCCACCTATTATCCGTTGCAGGGCTGGATTTGTGGAAAGATATTGTGAAAATTTGGTTTTATCATGGAATATCTTGGTCTCTCCATCTATGGTGATTGAGAGTTTTGCTGGGTATAGTAGTCTAGGCTGGCATTTGTGCTGTCTTAGTGTCTGCATGAGATCTGCCCAGGATCTTCTGGCTTTCATAGTCTCTGGTGAGAAGTCTGATGTGATTCGGATAGGTCTTCCTTTGTATGTTACTTGGCCCTTTTCTCTTACTGCATTTAGTATTCTTTCTTTGTTTAGAACATTCGGTGTTTTGATTATTATGTGACGGGAGGTATTTCTGTTCTGGTCCAGTCTGTTTGGAGTTCTGTAGGCTTCTTGTATGTTCATCGGCATCTCTCTCTTTAAGTTAGGGAAGTTTTCCTCCATAATTTTGTTGAAGATGTTTACTGGCCCTTTAAGTTGCAAATCTTCACTCTCATCTATACCTATAATCCTTAGGTTTGGTCTTCTCATTGTGTCCTGGATTTCCTGGATGTTTTGGGTTACGCGTTTTTTGCATTTTGCATTTTCTTTGACTGTTGAGTCAATGCTTTCTATGGTGTCTTCAGCATCTGAGATTCTTTCTTCCATCTCTTGTATTCTATTGTTGATGTTTGCATCTATGACCCCTGATTACTTCTCAAGGTTTTCTATGTCCAAAGTCGTCTCTCTTTGTGACTTCTTAGTTGTTTCTACTTCCTTTTTTAGTTCCTGGATGGATTTGCTAAGTTCCTTCACTTGTTTGTTTTTGTTTTCCTGTATTTCTTTAAGATATTTTTGTGTTTCCTCTTTCAGGACCTCTGCCTGTTGACACCAGTTCTCCTGTATTTCTTTAAGCAATTTTTGTGTTTCCTCTTTATGGGTTTCCATCTGTTGGCCCATATTCTCCTGCATTTCTTTAAGGGATATTTGTCTTTCCTTTTTAAGGGCTTCTACCCATTGATTCATGTTCTTCCGTATTTCTTTAAGAGATTTATTTATGTCCTTCTTGAAATTTTCTAATAGCATCATGAGAAGTGATTTTAAATCCAGATCTTGCCTTTCGGATGTGATCCAGGACTTGCTGCTGTCAGAGAGTTGGGTTTGGATGGTCCCATATTGCCTTATTTTCTGTTAGTAACGTTCTTACTTTTGCCTTTTGCCATCTGGTTATCTCTGGTGTTAGTTGGCACTGCTGTCACAGGCTTCCGCTTGAACCTCCTGTGAACCTACAAGGCTATTTCTGCAACCCTGGATGACCGGAGTTCCCCTGGCAGCGATTGATGAAGTGTGCCCTACTCTTGAATGTCTTTGGAGCCCTGGTGTGCCTTGCTCCAAGTGATGTGGTACATGGGAATCCCTGTGTACCTAGAGTCTCAGTGTAGCCTATCACGTGAGCAAAGGTGACTGGGGGGAGGCTGCTGCTCCCCCTCCCAGCGTGGGTCACTCTGCAGGGCAGATATCCCACACCAAAGCTGGCATGCCGATGACCACAGAGCTGCCCAGCTCTTGGGGGCAGGCAGCACCCCAGCTGGCTTTGTCCCAAGCGATGTTATGCTCAGTTATCTCTGCACCTGGAGGTCCTGACTGCTCTGTCGCCAGATCAAAGATGGCAGAGCCCCATTTCTTGATCTTAGAGCCTGAACCACTGGAGTTCTGTTTAGGAAATTTCCCCCTGCGCCATTGAGTTCAATGTGCTTTCCCAATTTCACTTGTATTATAGTCAGTGTATCAGGTTTTATGTTGAGGTACTTGATCCTCTTGGATTGAGCTTTGTACAAGGTGACAATTATGGGTCTATTTTCCTTTTTCCACATATCGCCTTACTCTTGGTGGATTTTCCCTTTGATGAATATGAAGTGTCCTTTCTCATCACGCTTGACAACTTTTGGATGAAAGTCTATTTTGCTGGATATTAAGATGGCAACTCCTGCTTGTTTCCTGGGACCAATTGCTTGAAAGACCATTTTTCTATCCTTTTACTCTGAAATAGTAACTGTCTTTGTTATTGAGGTGTGTTTCTTGTATGCAGCAAAATGATGGATCTTATTTGTATATTTAGTCTGTTAGCTTATGTCTTTTTATGGGTGGGTTGAGTCCATTAATATTGAGAGATATTAAATACAGATGACTGTTGTTTCCTGATAGGTTTGTTTTCTTAGGTGGCTTTATGTGCTTATGGTTTTCTCCTTTTGTTTTTGTTGTGAGATGCTTAATATCTTGTCTTTTATTTAGTGTAGGTACCTTCCTTATGTTGGGTTTTTCCTTCTAGGATCATCTGTAGGGCTGCATTGGTAGATAGATACTGTTTGAATTTGGTTTTTTTCCTAGAATTTTTTTTTTATTTTCTAAGTTTTTTTTACTTACATTCAAAATCATTTCCCCTCCCGTTTCCTCCCTCCCCGAAAGTCCAATAAGCCCCCTTCCATCCCTCTTTTCCCCATTCAAACCCCTCTCGCTTCTCTGTCCTGGCATTCCCCTACATCCAGTCTTTCCAGGACCAGGGGTCTCTCCTTCCATCTTCTTGGAAATCTATTGATATGCGAATTGTGTCTAGGGTATTCCGAGATTCTGGGTTAATATCCCCTTATCAGTGACTGCATACCATGTGTGTTCTCTTGTGATTGGGTTACCTTACTAAGGATGACATTTTCCAGTTCTGACCATTTGCCTAGGAATTTCGTGAGTTCATTGTTTTTAATTGCAGAGTAGTATTCCATTGTGTAAATATACTGCATCTTCTGAATCCATTCCTCCACTGAGGGTCATCTGGGTTCTTTCCAGCTTCTGGCTATTATAAATAAGGCTGCTATGAACATAGTGGAGCATGTGTCCTTATTGCAGGCAGGAAAAGCCTCTGGGTACATGCCCAGGAGTGGTATAGCCAGATCCTCTGGGAGTGTCATGCCAAGTTTTCTGAGGAACCACCAGATTGCTTTCCAGAGTGGTTGTACCAGCTTGCAATCCCACCAGCAGTGGAGGAGTGTTCCTCTTTCTCCACATCCTTGCCAACAACTGCTGTCTCCTGTGCTTTTGATCTTAGCCATTCTGATTGGTGTGAGATGGAATCTCAGGGTTTTTTTGATTTACATTTCCCTAATGACTAAGGATGATGAATATCTCTTTAGGTGCCTCTCAGCCATTAGATATTCTTCAGGTGAGGACTCTTAGTTTAGCTCTGTACCCCATTTTTTAATACGGTTACTTGCCTTTGGAGATTAACTTCTTGAGTTCTTTGTATATATTGGATATTAGCCCTCTGTCGGATGTAGGGTTGGTAAAGATAATTTCCCAGTTATATGGTTGCAACTTTGTCTTTTTGAGAGTGTCTTTTGCCTTGCAAAAACTTTGTAATTTAATGAGGTCCCATTTGTCTATTCTTGATCTTAGAGCATAAGCTGTTGGAGTTCTATTCAGGAAATTCTCCCATGTGCCCATATGTTCATGGTTCTTCCCTAGTTTCTTTTATATTAGTTTCAGAGTATCTGGTTTTATGTGGAGGTCCTTGATCCACTTGGAATTGAGCTTAGTGCAAGGAGATAAGAATGAGTCAATTTGCATTCTTCTGCATGTTGACCTCCAGTTGAGCCAGCACCATTTGTTGAAAAGGCTTTTTCCACTGGATGGTTTTATCTCCTTTGTCAAAGATCAAGTGTCCATAGGAGTGTGGATTCATTTCTGGGTCTTCAATTCTGTTCCATTGATATACATGCCTGTCACTGTACCAATACCATGCAGTTTTTAACACTATTGCTCTGCAGTACAGCTTGAGGTCTGGAATACTGATTCCCCGAGAAGTTTTTTAACTCTTGAGAATAGTTTTAGCTATACTGGGTTTTTTGTTATTCCAGATGAATTTTTGAATTGCTCTTTCTAACTCTATGTAAAATTGAGTTGGGATTTTGTTGGGATTTGCATTTAATCTGTATATTGCTTTTGTCAAGACGGTCATTTTTACTATATTAATCCTGCCATCCATGAGCATGGCAGATTTTTCCATCTTCTGAGGTCTTCTTCAATTTCTTTCTTCAGAGACTTGAAGTTCTTGTCATACAGATCTTTCACTTGTTTGGTTAGAGTCACACCAAGATACTTTATATTGTTTGTGGCTATCGTGAAGGGTATCGTTTCTCTTACTTCTTTCTCAGCCTGCTTATCTTTGGGTATAGGAAGGCTACTGACTTGCTTGAGTTGATTTTATATCCGGTCACTTTGCTGAAGTTGTTTATCAGCTGTAGGAGTTCTCTGGTGGAGTTCTTTGGGTCGCTTAAGTATACTATCATATTGTCTGCAAATAGTGATAGTTTGACTTCTTCCTTTCCAATTTGTATCCCTTTGACCTCCTTTGGTTGTCTAATTGCTCTAGCTAGAACTTCAAGTATTATATTGAAAAGATATGGAGAGAGAGGGCAGCCTTGTCTAGTCCCTCATTTTAATGGGATTGCTTCAAGTTTCTCTCCATTTGGTTTGATGTTGGCTACCGGTTTGCTGTAAATTGCTTTTATTATGTTTAGGCCTTGAATTCCTGATCTTTCTAAGGCTTTTAGCGTGAATGGATGCTGAATTTTGTCAAGTGCTTTCTTATCATCTAATGAAATGGCCATGTGGTTTTTTCTTTGAGATTGTTTATGTAGTGCATTACATTGATGGACTTCCTTATATTGAACCATCCCTGTGTCCCTGGGATGAAGCCTACTTGATCGTGGTGAATGATCATTTTGATGTGTTCTTAGATTCAGTTGGAAAGAATTTTATTGAGTATTTTTGCATCGATATTCATAAGAGAGATTGGCCTGAGATTTTCTTTGTTGGATCTTTGTGTGCTTTTGGTATTAGTGTAATTGTGGCTTCATAGAACGAGTTGGGTACTGTTCCTTCTGTTTCTATTTTGTGGAACAGTTTGAAGAGTATTGGTGTTAGGTCTTCTTTGAAAATCTGATAGAATTCTGCCTTAAAACCATCTGGACCTGTGATTTTTTTGGTTGGAAGACTTCCAATGAAGGCTTCTATTTCTTCATGGGTTGTAGGAAGGTTTGGATGGTCTATTTGATCCTGATTTTATTTTGGTATTTGATATCTGTCAAGGAAATTGTCCATTTCCTCCGGATTTTCTTGTTATGTTGAATACAGGCTTTTGTAGTAGGATCTGAAGATTTTTTGATTTCCTCAGTTTCTGTTGTTATCTGTCCCTTTTCGCTTCTGATTTTGTTAATTTGGATACTGTCTCTGTGCCCTCTGGCTAGTCTGGCTAAGGGCTTATCTATCTTGTTGATTTTCTCAAAGAACCAACTCCTAGTTTTGTTGATTCTTTGTATGGTTTTATTTGTTTCTACTTGATTGATTTCAGCCCTGAGTTTGATGATTTCTTGCCTTCTACTCATCTTGGGTGTATTTGCTTTATTTTGTTCCAGGGCTTTCAGGTGTGCCATTAAGCTGCTAGTATATGCGGTCTCCTGTTTCTTTTTGGAGGTATTCCGGGCTATGAATTTTCCTCTCAGCACCACTTTCATTGTGTCCCATAAATTAGGGTATGTTTTGCCTTCATTTTCATTAAATTTTAAAAAGTCTTTGATTTCTTTCTTTATTTCCTCCTAGACCAAGTTATCATTGAGTAGAGCATTGTTCAGCCTCCATGTGTATGTGTGTTTTCTGTTGTTTTTGTTTCCATTGAAGACCACCCTTATTCCATAGTGATCTGATAGGAGGCATGGGATTAGTTCGATCTTCTTATATCTGTTGAGGTCTGATTTGTGACCAATTACATGGTCGATTTTGGAGAAGGTACCATGAGGTGCTGAGAAGAAGGTGTATTCTTTTGCTCTAGGATGAAATGTTCTATATATATCTGTTAGTTCCATTTGGTCCAATGCTTCATTTAGATTCACTGTGTCCCTGTTTAATTTCTGCTTTCCTGAACGATCCATTTCAGAGAGCGGGGTGTTGAAGTCACCCACTATTATTGTGTGAGGTGCTATATGTGCTTTGAGCTTTAGTAAACTTTCTTTTACGAATGAGGGTGCCCTTGCATTTGGAGCATAGATACTCAGAATTGAAAGTTCTTCTTGGTGGATTTTTCCTTTGATCAGTATGTAGTGTCCTTCTGTGTCTTTTTGATGACTTTAGGTTGAAAGTCAGTTTTATCTGATATTAGGATGGCTACTCCGGCTCGTTTCCTGGGACCATTTGCTTGTAAAATTGTTTTCCAGCCTTTTACTCTGAGGTAGTGTTTGTCTTTAACACTGAGGTGCATTTCCTGCACGCAGCAAAATGCTGGGTCCTGTTTACGTATCCAGTCCGTTAGTCTATTTCTTTTTATTGAGGAATTGAGACCATTGATATTAAGAGAGATTAAGGAATAGTGATTATTACCACCTGCTATTCTTGAGGCTATCTTTGTGTTTGAGTGGTTATCTACTTTTGGGTTTGATGCAAGAAGGTTACTATCTCATTTTTTCCCGGGTGTTGTTTCTCTCCTTGTATTAGCAGTTTCCACACATTATCCTTTGCAGGGCTTGGTTTGTGGAAAGATATTGTGAAAATTTTGTTTTATCATGGAATATCTTGGTCTCTCCATCTATGGTGATTGAGAGTTTTGCTGGGTATAGTAGTCTAGGCTGGCATTTGTGTTCTCTTTGTGTCTGCATGAGATCTTCCCAGGATCTTCTGGCTTTCATAGTCTCTGGTGAGAAGTCTGATGTGATTTGGATAGGTTTTCCTTTGTATGTTACTTGGCCTTTTTCTCTTATTGCTTTTAATATTCTTTCTTTGTTTAGTACATTTGATGTTTTGATTATTATGTGACAGGAGTTATTTCTGTTTGGTCCATTCTGTTTGGAGCTCTGTAGGCATCTTGTACATTCATTGGCATCTCTCTCTTTAGGTTAGGGAAGTTTTCCTCCATAATTTTGTTGAAGATATTTACTGGCCCTTTAAGTTGCAAATTTTCACTCTCATCTATACCTATAATCCTTAGGTTTGGTCTTCTCATTTTGTCCTGGATTTCCTGGATGTTTTGGGTTACACGTTTTTTGCATTTTGCATTTTCTTTGACGGTTGAGTCGATGTTTTCTATGGTATCTTCAGCATCTGAGATTCTTTCCTCCATCTCTTGTATTCTATTGTTTATGTTTGCATCTATGATTCCTGATTTCTTCCCAAGGTTTTCTATCTCCAAAGTTGTCTCCCTTTGTGATTTCTTAGTTGTTTCTACTTCCTTTTTTATATCCTGGATGGATTTGCTGAGATCTTTCACTTGTTTGTTTGTATTTTCCTGTAGTTCTTTAAGGTATTTTTGCGTTTACTCTTTCAGGATTTCTTCCTGTTGACCCAAGTTCTCCTGTATTTCTCTAAGCGATTTTTGTGTTTCCTCCTCATGAGCTTCCATTTGTTGATTCATCATCTCCTTCATTTCTTTAAGCAATTCTCTTGTTTCCTTTGTAAGGGCATCTGTCCGTTGATTCATTTCTTTAAGCAATTTTTTGAGTTGCCTCCCTATGTGCATCCATCTGTTAACCCATATTCTTCTGCATTTCTTTATGCAAGTTTTGTGATTCCTTTGAAACTGAATGTACCTGTTGATTCATTTCCTTAAGCGATTTTTGTGTTGCCTCCTTTTGGGCCTCCATCTATTGACCCATGTTCTCCTGCATTTCTCTAAGCAATTTTTGTGTTTTTCTTTTGTAAGGGCTTCTAACCGTTGATTCATGATCTCCTCTAATTCTTTATTAGATTTATTTGTGTCCTTGAAATCCTCTAATAGCATCATGAGAAGTGATTTTAAATCCAGATCTTGTCTTTTCGGTGTGTTAGGGTATTCAGGACTTGCTGCTGTTGGAGAGTTGGGTTCGGATGGTGCCATATTACTTTTATTTCTATTAGTAACTTTCCTACATTTGCCTTTTGCCATCTGGTTACCTCTGGTGTTAGTTGGTCCTGCTGTCACTGGCTGTGGGTTGGACTTCTTGTGAGCCTGCAAAGCTATTTCTAACCCCACTGGATTACTAGGATTCCCCTGGCACCGATTTCTGGAGTCTGCCCTGCTCCTGAATGAATTTGGAGCCTTGATGTGCCTTGCCCCAAGTGATTTTATATTGGGGAATCCCTGCACATCCAAAGGCTCAGTGTAGTGGATTCCCGGAGCAGAGGTCACCAAAAGGAGGCTGGTAGGCTCCCGCAGTGTGCATGGGTGTGTGATCTCTCCCCGGGGGGGACCCTCTGCAGAGCAGAAGTCCCACAGCAGAGCTGGTGTGTTGGTTACTGCAGACCTGCCCAGCTCTTGGGAGCAGGGTACACACAAGCTTGTCTTGGAATATTTTGCTTTCTCCATCTATGTTGATTGAGAATTTTTCTGTGTATAGTAGTCTGGGCTGGCATTTGTGTTTTCTTCAAGTCTGCATGACCTTTGACCAGGCTCTTCTGTCTTTCATAGTCTCTGTTGAGAAGTCTGGTGTAATTCTGATAGGTCTACATTTGTATGTTACTTGGCCTCTTTCCTTTGAAGTTTTAATATTCTTTCTTTGTTCTCTGAGTTTAGTGTTTTAACCATTATGTGATGAGAGTATTTTCTTTTCTGGTTCCATTTATTTTGTGTCCTATAGACTTCTTGTACCTTTATGGCCAGCTCTTTCTTTAGGTTGGGGAAGTTTTCTTCTATAATTTTGTCGAATTCATCTTCAGGTCCTTTGACCTGGGAATCTTCATTTTCCTCTATTCCAATTTTTCTTAGATTTGGTCTTTTCATTGTGTCCTGAATTTCTTGGAAGCTTTTAGTTAAGAGTTTATGTTTTGAATTTTCTTCGACTGTTGTTTCAATCTCTTCTACATCTCAGATTCTCACTTCTATCTCTTGTATTCTGTTGGTGATACTTATATCTGTAATTCCTGACCATTTTCCTGGGTTTTACATTTCCAGGTCTGCATCCATTTGTGTTTTCTTTATTGTTTCTCCTTCCATTATTAGGTCTTGGACTGCTTTATTTAATTCCTTCACCTGTTTGAGTGTGTTATCCTGTACTTCTTTCAGTAAGTTATTGATATCCTCCTTATAGAACTCTTTTATCTTCATGCTTCAGGATTTTCAGTCAGCTTTCTGATTTTCAGATGTGTTTGTCTATTCAGGGCTTGCTGTGGTAGGAGAACTGTGTTCTCATAATGCCCATGTATATTGGCTTCTGTTGCTTATCACCTTGGTCTTGCCTCTCTTCATCTGGTTGTCCCTGGTGTTTGCTGTTCTGGGTCTGCCTCTTTTGCCCCTGGCTTGCTTCAGATAGGCCTGTGGTCCTGGCTGTTACAGACCACCTGTGGGGCCTTCCAACTGGGGGTTCTTCACAGGGGCAGAGAAACTGCTGATCTGTTGCCCTGGCTGCAGTAGATCTCCTGGGATGCCTTCAGACTGTTGGGTTGTCAGAGGAGCAGCCAGGCTGTTGTCCTGTGTGAAGGCATTCTCCAGGAAGATCTACTGACTGTGGTTTCTGTTTTCCTGTCGTACAGCTATCCATTGGACTGAGTACAAGGTCCCCAATGTTGGAGCTAGAGAAAGAACCAAAGGAGCTTATAACCCCATAGGAGGAACAACAATATGAACCGACCAGTATCCCCAGAGCTCTCAGTGATTAAACCACCAACCAAAGTATACAGCTGGAGGGACCCATGGCTCCATCTGCATATGTAGCAGAGGATGGCCTTGTTGGACATCAAAGAGAAAAGAGGCCTTTGGTCCTGAGATGGATCAATGCCTCATTATACAGGAATGCCAGGGCAGGGAAGTGGGAGTGGGTAGGTTGGTGAGCAGGGGGAGGGTGGATGGAATAAGGGGTTTTTGGAGGGGAAACCAGGAAAGGGGATAACATTTGAAATGTAAATAAAGAAAATATCTAATAATAAAAAAGAATAATTTTAAGTTGTACACAAAATACACAGCCAATAAAACCAAAAATATAAGTGGAACTATATTAAAGTGAAATTTTTTTGTAGGGCAAAAGAATATTAAGTGAACTTAAAATTGTAATTTAGAAAATAGGAGAAAATATTTGTATACTATATATTTTATAAATTTCTAACAGCCAAAATAGATAGGTAAATTATAAAAAATACATTTGTGACCTACATATTCTTGGCATAATAACCATCTCACTTTAGTTAACAGAACTTTAACTTCTTTTACTATATAGTAAAGAAAAATTGTAAATGTATCATATACGTATTCTCTTCTAGACAATATCATATAAGGTAAGTTTAAATTGTCTATATAAGAGGGTCAATAGTGCTTCTCAACTTCTTAACACTGTGACACTTTAATACAGTTCCTCATGTTGTGGTGACCTCCTTCAACCATAAAATTATTTTAGTTGTATTTTCTAACAGTAATTTTGCAATTGTTATGAATCATAATGTAAATATTGTATTTTCTTATGGTCTTCATCAACCTCTGTAAAAAATGTCTTTGGTTGTCAAAGGTGTCATAACCCACAGGTTGAGAATTCTCCAATTCCTAATCTTATTTGATCCAAAATATATTGAGACCCAAGAATCCCAGTTAACTTTCCCTACCATGCTGTAATCAATGATGGAGCTCGTAAATGCAAGCTGGCTGGTTATTGGACTGAGCTCCTTACCACTATATTATTTTGCCTCTGTATGTGATTTATATGCTGCAGTTACATATTACTATGTTACAAATATGAAAAGTGTGATGGGCTAAGCATCAGTAGAAACAAATGGCTAGCATGAAAAAAAGCATTATTATAATGATAACAACCATTTTCTCTGTCTGTATAATAAACAATAATTTAGATGCTTTTTATACTTCATTCTATTAAGTCTTTTTTCTTCCCTTGCCAAGTGGTTGTTACTATTCTGATTTTATGGGTAAAGAAACTGGGAGGTTAATAATATGTCAGATGTCTGACTAGTTAATAAGTAGAAGAGGCAGAATTCAGACCTGCCTGATTCTGAGGCCTGAGTTTTTTCCTATGTGTCACAGTTCCTGTCTACAGGTGAATGGTCAGAGTGTAAAATGACTGTTTCATAGTTGAGTGTGACACAATAGGGGAAATAGTTCTTAATAAAAGATTAGGCAAGCTGGCACCATATAACCCACATGGGTAGATGACACCTGAGTGGCCACCCTGCCGAGCATCACACAACCCAGACAGGCAGAGCACTCCTGAGATCTCTGCCCAGTGCCATGGGAAAAATGTGGACATAGCATGCCTGAGATGACCCCAGATACCCAAAAGTCCCCCAGTGCCACTAAGATGAACAATTAAATGGTAGAGAGGTGGAAGAGAGAGAGAGAGAGAGAGAGAGAGAGAGAGAGAGAGAGAGAGAGAGAATGATGGTACACAATGAAGACAGGCAGAACTGCAGAGTTGAGGATAATGTGGGATAGCCTGATGCAAGTGGCTAGCAATGCCACCCAAGGCCATGGTGAGGTCCTAGTCTGGGCTGCCACCTGGGGCTATGGTGGTGCCTGAGAACTATGCAGAGATGGACCCACCCTTTGCCTGGGCAACATGGTAGAGCTGGCCCAAAAGGCATGAGAGCATAATTGATCCCCAACTCTCACCTAGCTGTAGCACTTGGGAGAACAGACACAGCATCTTGCTCAGGAAGCACAGTAGAGTAGGCAGCCCTAGTTTGGGGATTTGCAAGTGACCTAGCCTCAAGTCATGAGAGCAGGGGAGAGCTGACTTTGCTTCTTGCCAGCTGTGGCATTGGCTGAACTAGCCAAGTCAGTAACGGAGAGCTCCCCTGGTGGTGTGGGTGAAGGAGAGTTGGCATATAGAGAGAATATCTCGTGTATTGTATGGATTTATCATCTGCCAACTAAAAAGCCTAAGGCAGGAAATTGAGGTGGGACATCCTGGAGGAGAAAGATTTCTGGGGAGAGAAGTCAGGAGGGTCCTTGAAAAGAGGTAAAGAGATGGACACATGGTACCTAAGCACATGTGGGAGAGTGTAGGTTAAAATAATTGGGTTATTTTAGTTACAGTCTATTAAGAATAGAGCCTAGGTATATGGTCCATGTATTTGTAAATATATTTTGAGTCTGAGTATTATTTCAGGGAGCGTGGGACTATGAGGAAGAGCTAGGTTTAACTACAGCAAAATTCAAGGTGAACCAATGCCTCACAGCTCTTCCCACCGTCTGTTGTGTTATATTTATACTGTTCTCTCAAGTTTCTGCTATAGCTAAACATCACATGTCCCTTTTCTAGGTATCCTACATTAAAAAAAAAAGTATGTTCTCAGCAAAACATCCTCCCATGTGTCTGTTTCAGCAAAAACATCCTCTGATAAGACAGTTTCAAAAACAAGCAAACAAACAAACAAAATCACATGACACAACTAAGTCTCTGAAGAAACCAGAATTTTCCACTTCATGGGGGGCTGATCAGCTTTGCTACCACCCAGGCCCAGATCAAGGACTTTGTATTGGCCCACACTAACCTTAACCCATCTACAAACCGCTGGAGCACATGAAGGGACTGATCCTACATATCCAAAGCTACACAATCTCCATGAAACAGGTCAAAAACAGGGTAATCAGAGAGGAGTCCAGGTGAAGATCCTGTATTGAGAGTGTAGCAGAAACCAGAGGCCTTAAACCAGACCACTGACTCATTGCAATGAACATCTGCAAGTAATGAAGTCTGAACAAAAGGATGTACAATGAGAACACTGTCACACACTACAGCTTCCACAAGATACTGTTTATTTTTGGATAGAGGGGAGGTTGCAAGTGTGGAGGGTGGGTATGAAGGAATAGGAGATGAGTGGGATTGGGGTAAATGATGAAAAATTCACAAAGAATCTATAAAAAGCTAAATAAATAAATAAGGTGAAAGATTAATCTAGTTCAAATGCACCATGCAAACTAAGACCCTTAGACTCAGACTTGAAGAAGGGTAAGCCATTTGTAAGAATTTGAACAGAAATTGCTTCCTAACTGTGCTTTGAGAACTGCTGCTTTTCACTTTGCTGGCATTCTAAAACATGAATGCGCTCAACCTCTAGTTAGACATCTCTGAACAAACAGCCTCCCATGGTCCTTTTTCTCTGTTATCTTTACAGTGATGGATGCCATTCTCTGTTATCCATCAAGTTCTCAAGCAATGCTCAGGTTGCACCGCACATCTTTGACTTTTCTTCAGATTATGTTGCCCTAAAACCTAGCATTATATCTTAGCTCATATTTATATGTAGTTGACACTTAAAAATGTCAACTATCGACAATGTAAATATTCTGACATCCATATTAAAAGGATACAATAACTTGAAAGGTGGAAAATATGAAGTAAAATTCTCCTTATGTAGAGTGGGATGGTCTGAATTCTTCCAAGGAGACCAAAAATAGGCCTTTGGTTTTCTTAGCTATCCAAAAAGTCAACATTTCAGCAGAAAATTAGGAGGGGGTCAGGTTTCCAGAAATGTTTCTTTAGTATATATCCATGTTTTTCTACTGGTTCATGGGTAGAACAATGACATAGACCCATAATGGAAATCATCCTATATTTTAATTACGCCTTTATCTGGGTTTCAGTCACCAGCTATGTATCAATTTATGTGTCTTCCCACATCAAATATTCATTGTTCTTTCAGAATATGATGGTATTTGAATGTATCATATTAAAATAGGTAATTATATTAAAAGAAGGACCTAGGTATGGGCTTTTACATAAGAAGTATTAGGATTCAGCGCCTGGAGAGATATCATGCAAATATCAGAAGAATAAGAAAAGGAGATTTTAGACTGAAACCATCCTTGTCAATGACTTGCAACCAAACTTTATTTTCTAAAACCATCAAAAATTCAGATGACTAAGTCATCTGCCTGTGCTGATATTTACGACAATCTAAGTAAATAAATCTGGTACTTGACTTAAGTTTGCTGTGAGAAAGACATGTGATTGTCAGTTTTAGTTATCAACATAACACAACCTATAATTATAGGAGAGGAGGGTGTAGGGGGGCTGCTGCAGAGAGGAACTGTTTACATCATGTTGGCCTGCAGCACGTCTGTAGGGAATTGTTCAGATTGAGCTACTTGACGCAGAAGACCCCAGCATAAATGTGCAAAGTTCTTTTCGGTAGTAACATGGATGTTAGGGAGTGGGGCTACATTCTTAGTTTCAGAATTTAGAATAAAGAATGGGTTTAGACCATGTAATTTCTAGCATGAGTCTCTTCCAACGTGTTTCCCTTTGGCCTGGTGATAAGCAGTACTAATGAGGCTAAGTAAGATATTACAGTAGGCAGAACAAGTCAGACTCTAAGCATATTTGAAGTTTAAGTGAGAAGCTTCAATGCTGATATAAAATTATTGCAATTTAAAAAGATGTTTGTTAGACAGAGGCAGGTGGATTTCTGAGTTCAAGGCTAGCCTGGCCTACAAAGTGAGTTCCAGGACAGCCAGGGCTATACAGAGAAACCCTGTCTCGAAAAACCAAAAAAAAAAAAAAAAAATGTTTGATACTATAACACAACCTGGTCAGAGCTGATCTTTGAAATTGTTCTATTCATTTTAGTTTTCTCCTTGTTGTTTCTAGGAGTCTTCCATTTCACTGTACTGTCAACCACTATGATCTTCCTTTTCCTACTTTGCTTATTTATCTCTCTTTCAACTTTAACTTCTTTCTTTTTGACTCACATAAGTGCTTTTAGCAGTCTTGCTCACCTAGTGGTTTCTCTCAGGGGTTCTCAGGTATAAATATACATTAGGGACAGAGTCATTCTATCTCATGCTCAAGTACCAGAATATGGAGCCAATCCTAGGTCCTTCTTATCAAACTCAGTCAGAAAGCCTTGCTTCTGAAACCTCAGGTACAGTGAAGGTCAGAATAGCTAAACCCTTTCTTCTTGACGTAACTGTTTGTTGATCCAAGACTGCATGAAGAATATCCACCAAAGAAAAGGAAAACCAGTTTTTCCCTAAAGGGCTTTGAAAATTCACTCTTGTAGTGTGAAATAAGTTGATATAGAGAAGAAATGTAACTGAGGGAAGATTTTATCTGCAAGATGTATTAAATAGCAGCCAAGATACCTTCCATCCTTCTGTCCCCATTGTGTTCTGCCCAGTCACAAGTAAGGGGGTATATAAGATTCAGAATAAATGGAGTCACTTCTGGAACTAACTCCCAAACTACATTCCCCCTTTCGAGAGGGAAACCAGGAAGATATATGGTATTCTTGCAAGCTGGGCTGTAGTTTTAATACAGAAGATCATTTGTATCAATTTCTAGATCTTATACACCAGAGTTGTGTGCTCCAATTATAGGTTGGGATTTCACAAATATAATTATATTATTCATTCATAATAGGCAAAGTCTTGTTTAAGATGAAATCTCACCAGCTGGTATAACTGAGGGTGCATTTACATGATTTTTTGCTGAATGATTGGATAGATGTTAAACAAAAACTGCACATTTTGCTTTAGTGTCTTTTACATGTGCATGCACACAGACACACACACTTAAACACACACTCTCAGTTTCCCTGTCTCTGTTTCACACACATTCTGTCTGTCTCTGTTTCTCTCTGTGTCCCTCCCTCCATCCCTTCTTCCCCGTCCCTCCCTCCTATCATTGCCTTCTTTCTTTCCAGCTGTGTCCCATGTTTCTACCACAGTATCCTGTTCAGAGGACAGCAATAAGGATTTGCAGAATTGGTGATATAGCTAGCTTGTGTGTAAGGAGAAGAGGTGTAGGCATCCAGAAAAGGTCACTCACATAATTAATTAAAGAGAACGTTGACAATGTGGGTGCTCTGCACTAATTAACGTTCAGAGACTCTGAATAAAGCAAGGATCTGCTGTCCTTGTTTTGGAGTCCAGGTCTTCTCATAAAGGACTTTAGATAGAGTTTAAATACAGAAATTTGAGAAAAGACACTTTCTCAGAAGAGAGAGGTAGAAAATATAACCTCTTAGATGGGTCAGCCTGAACCTGACCTCAGAAGAATGAGTCAGAATTTACCATGTGTGTTCATTAGGGGAAAAAATTCTTGAGTTAAGAAGTAGAATTGGGACAGTATGCTATAGAACGTCATTTAGTTTTATACTTCCTAATGTTTGACCTTTCTGATAACCTTGAGTATAAACCCAGGGTTAAAAAAAAAAATGTGTGTTACACCTTCAGAAGAAATGTAAGAACTTCAGCTTCCTGCATCTCAACAAGATGTACTCTTCAGTGAGGTTTTCTCTATCCTCCCAACCTTAGACTAAGCTAAAAAACCTTTATCTTTTTCATCTGCCAAATTAGTGTTTTAAGAGCAGCTTTCCCTCGATTCTCTACGGTAAATAATAAGAAAAAGTAGCACAAGGTTTGGCATAGTTGCCCCATAAATGTTTATTAAATCTAAACCTTAGTTTCTTTGGCATCTGTATAGGAATTACAAATTCTTCCTCTTCTCTGCAGGGATGTGGGAAGGCTCATGTGACATCTGTGTGTAGAAGGCATTCCTTGAAAAGGTAAAAGAAGGCTGCACAATAATGAAATCTGCAGGCATACAGCCAGAAGGTGTAAATTTGGATGAATTCCACCACTTGCTCTCTGGGAAGACTACAAGAAGTTCATTAACTTTCCAAAACCTTGTTTCCTTTTATTGTTCAGAGAGAGAGAGAGAGAGAGAGAGAGAGAACAAAAATAAAATATGCAAAGGGAATGAGTAAATACAGAAGCATGTTACCATGCTAATTCCTGGGGCACAGTGCATCTACTCCTTCAGACACAGACTTTGGATTATTAATAACAACTGCAATAATGCATGGGAGTCCATTTTACTGCTTTGAATTGCATTCCCAAGCTCATCTCAGTTATGAAAGGACAGAGTGGCCTGAGATCAAGGGTACTGTCAGAAAATTCTACCTCCTGACAGGTGCTCCCTTGGTCTGGGTCATGAGCTTATACTCCTTGTTTACAAATCAGGGCTATGAATCATTCAGGCCAGAGGCACTCTTTCCTCTAAACCCTCTGCCCTCTTCCTTGGCTGGGTGATGCTATGGGGTTATCTGCTTTTGCTCAATAATGCTGGTAAGTCAGGATTTTCTGTTGCTAAAAATATGTGGTTTGAGATTCAAGGTGAGCCAGAGGCATTGCTTTTCAACTTGAACAAAGATAAAAGGGAAGACAAATACTATTCAAGGACCTCTTTACTCTTGACTTTGAGAATGGAAGCTTTATTTAAAATAACGTAAAAGGCATGTCTAACTACTTGCTTGACTGGTGTTAATACTGGTGTTTCGAGAAGCAGAATAGGGGATTTCTCAGTGGGAGCAACTATCCCTGTGATGCCATCAAGGTTTAACCCATCCTTATCTTGGTCATTCTGTTTCTGGATGTCTTTCTCAGTGGATTCTTGTTCTTGGAGGTTACAGAGCATAAAATCCCAAACCATTCAGACTCACTTCTGTAAGACGATTTGGTGAATTTTTACATTTGAGCTAAGACTGTATAGGAAATATTTTTCCAGACAAGCACTGCAGGTGTAATGCGGGCAGAATATATTCCTTAGAATTGTGTGTTGTAAGTAGATGTGCAGCATGTTTTTTTAAAAAAAAATAAATAAAAATTGTTGTGACATAAGAAATGACAATGATGTCATTTGATATATTTATTAGATAAAAATGGACACAAAGTGAGGTATGGGTGACCTTTATGGAAATAATCTTAACAATTTGCCAGTGTTGAGAATCAACACTGATTGATTATTTTTGCTCAGGCAATAGGCCAGATGTTTTTCATAACTCATTTCACATAATCCCTACAACTCATTTCATATAATCCCTACATGGAGAAGGGGAGGGATAGCTTTATTTTATTCATGAGGATATTGAGGATCAAAAGGATTAGATAGCTCACCTAAGATCATTCAGAGAGGAAATGTAGAAGGAAAGATCAGAACAACTGACCCAAGCTAATGCTCTGTATTCTGCACAACATGACCCTCTTCCCCCGGAAACGTCAGAATTTTCATTTAGAGCACAGAACTGTGAGGTTTGTCCAGGTGGGGTCTGGAATCTCGATTTTCAGAATCACTGACTCAGGGTTGGGATACAGCTCCATTGGCATGCGTGCTATGCAAGAACAAAGATATGAGTTCAATCCCCAGCAGTCACATAAAATCCAAGGTTGGTATAACATGCCTGTGATTCCAGGATTTGGGATGCAGAAAAAGAAAGTATCCCTTGGGGCTTTCTGGCCAGGCAGCCTTGCTAAATCAGCAAGCTCCAGGTTCTGCAGGACACATCAAAAAATAAGGTAAAAACCATAAGAGAAAGACAATGACCTCCAGCTTTTATGTACATGCATACACATTTATAGAGAGAGGCACAGTGGGGGTGGGGGTGGGGTTGAGGAAGAGAAAAGAGGAAAATAGAGAAAGAGAGTGAAAAGTGGACTATCCCCAAGGCACTCAAATCAGAAATTCTGCAGGCAGGTCCCAGAACTTTCTGTTAAAGAGTCCCTGTATGATTCCGATTCAGTTTGGTTTCTGTGGTCAGTGGAGAAATTGAGCCAGATAGAGGCAAATTAAATTGCCCATATTTCTAGACCTGAAGGAGGTGTTGAAATGAGGTTTGTTGTTCTCTAAACACTTGATATTGCATGAGGTTGTTTCCCAAATAGGATAAATTCCTTAGAGTCTGAGCTGGTGTTAACTCAGCTGTCAGTGAAAATGCTTAACTTGTTGTCAGAGGTAGTTCTAAAACTTAACAGCATCCTTCACTGGTTCTAGTTATGTGTCTTAAGCTCTTTATTAATCTTTGTGCTTACAGTTTTGTATCTTCTAAGTGACTATTTAGGCTGGTATAGTAATTGCAAAGAAACTGCAGGCACTGTGTCTTTCCATATTGTCCAGCAGAAAATAGATCCTTAACAAATGGTAAATTTGTCACTGGTATTATTAGCCCCTTTCTCCCATTTCTCTCTCTCCCTATCCCTCTCCTCCTTCTTGTTTTCCCTCTCCCTCTTCCTCTCCCTTGCCTCTCCCCCCCATCTCTGAATAAACCAGTGCCTATCTAATTGAATGCCTGGAGCACAGTAGGTATGCAATAAATGCTCATTCCTTTCAGGTCTTCCCAAACTGGTCTTGCGCCTACCAGATTTTTCTCCCTGCAGCCAACTCTCTTAATGTCAAATGATGAATATGAATCTTGAGGAAATAAATTCCAAAGCTATTGTAATGGAAAGAGTTAGCTTCAGTCAACTTTAGCATTAAACTCTTAATAAGAATCTGCCCATAACGGAGTCACCTTGCAGCCTTTTCTTCTAAGAGTTCAAATTATTAGAAGCTCTCCCTGAAGATCTTGTCTCTTCCCAGTTTCCCCTTCAAACCCCATTTTTGAGCAACCACTGAGATTATTTCCACAAGATCTGAATATTCACTGCTTCCTACTTGAGAAAATAGAGATTTAATATGATGCTTAACTATTTTTGAGGCCACAACAATATTTTGCTGACTTCTGTAATGGCCTTTTCCATTTTGTGAAAAAACTGAATGCTGAGAAGCACTTGAACGTCACATCAGAGCACTGCCTGAAAAGTTGACAGACTCAACTCTAAAGGCTAGGGATCCTTTTTGCAATCATTCCTTATACCTTAAATCTGAGCAGCAGCTTTTGAAAGCTCTGTGATCCCAGCTGGAGGAAATAATTCTATGTATTCTTAATTTGATTGGTGATGTGGGAGGGAGTGGATGCATGTAATGCTGTATAGGCTGGGTTCTACAGAAGAATCAAAAACTGCTAATATGTGACTTGGTTAAATAAATTATTAAATAAATAAACCTACTAAATGTTCATGTATCTGTGGCTGAATTGGGAATTATATTATCTACAGTGCTATTGAGTAGTATAAAACAGTAAGGGCTGGCACCTAATAAGCTTTTTTTTTTTTTAATTTTCTAAGGTTTTTTTATTTATATTCCAAATCATTTCCCCTTTCTGTTTCCTCCCTCCCTGAAAGTCCCATAAGCCCCCTTCCCTCCCTCTTTTACCTAATAAGCTTTTGATAAAGCAGTGGCTTTCCTTTGTCTGAACAAGTATTCTAGAGAAGTTGGTTCTAGAGAAGTTGGTTTCAATATATAAGAACCAAACCCAAGCAAAGCAAAAGGAAATGAGAGATGAATGTCCTCAGATTTGTTAAGAGGACATCAAGAGAAAAATAATTGAAGTAAAGATGCCCTGGGCCTACATCCATGTTTATCATATGCTCACTGTTACCTCTCCTGAGGCATCTCTTTACTAGGTTTTGACCTTCTACCAGAGGCAAATAGCACCTCTGACAAATCGCTGTTTCCATGAATCACAGAGCTGCTAAATCCTGCCTTGTCTTCTTAAAACACTTTTAATTTTTTAATGTTGCAATTCACATGATGTTGTGCTTTCTTTACACATCTTTTAGTTGCCCAGTTACTTGCCTAATATTGGTAATACCTTTTGAATGTGTGCTTACTCAACTCTTCTTTGCACACTGAAAGGTCTGCAAAGCAAACTTTGGGCCAGCGTTTCCCTCCACCCCAGTTGCTCTCTGCTTTGTTTTCCTTTAGTTGACTAGGGCTCTTTTTTATTCCTTCATATTTTTAATAACTTAGACCCATATATATGTATATATATATATATGTATATGTATATATATGTGTGTGTATGTATGTATGTGTATATATATATATATATATAAAATGTATGTATGTATAGTCCTTTTGTCTTGGTGTTCAACAGATGCTATGATAAGTCCTATAATTCTAGAGGCACGTGGAATTCATGATAGTATTTATAATTAAAAGTTTGGAAGCTTATAGTCTTAGTAGCCTTACTAGAAATACTTTTTGTACTTTATAAATTAAATGAATCATTATTTGCAATTAGAATCTTGGTGATTCGAGGTTAGAGAAAGTGGGGAGGATGGAGAGTGATATGATGGGAGATTCTGATCAATGGGTGCTGATGTGTAGTTCTGTGAAAATAGGAATCTACAATGTGTTGTTGCCACTTATTAGGTGAGCACATGTATTAGCACAGTGCAAAATGTTCAAAAGCTAGAAGAAGGGACAAGGAATACTTTCACCATACATAAATGCTAAAAATTAAGTGCTGGAGGAGGAGATAAGTATGTCTAGCTTGATTTTAAACATTATTCAATGTATAATGTATGGAAATACCACAATTCCCCCAAATGGGCAAAACTCATAATGGTATTATGTATCAATTAAAAGAGATAAACTTAAGTAACAAAATAAAATGTAATTTAGGCTAGAAAAAAATTGAAAAATTCTAAAATATATACATAAAAAAGGAACACCTAAGTGAAGCACCTGTGTACCACAGATCATTTATTGTTAATATTGTGTGCAGAATTAATTTTCATCTAATTCTCTAGAATATGTTAATATTTACTTGTAATTCCATATTCTAAAACCTTGAGTGCATCTGGCCCATGTATGGTTTTTTTCTTATTGTCTCTTCTTGACGAACATACTCTCAATGATGTTTTTCTATTCTCAGTCAGAGGGAACAGTTATTCTCGCTTTTCACTCAGGTGGTTCTTTGAGGTTTGATTTTGGTTCTGCTGCTCAGTTTTGTCACACCATTTGTGATTTTCCTAGTACCTTGCTTTCCCAAGGCTGCTGCTTTTGTGCAGGAGACAATAGAGCATTGAGAGAGTACAACAACATAATTGACATATTGCATCAAGGAAAAGAAATGAAATTCTGATTTAAGGCCATCTTCAGAATGGACATCTCCTACTGGCTTACCCTTAATGGTATATCCATAGTTTAGAGCCCTCTTCAGGTGCAGCTTTCCCAGGGCCTAGCATTTATCCCCATCTCTTACCTTCAATATTGTATTAGCTTTTTGATTTCTATGTTCTTTGTTCTTGTTTTCAACTTTCTTTTTCTCCTAATACACACCAGGACCTGGGGTTACAAATATCTTTCATTACTAAGTGCTATTTAGTTGATGACTGTATTTCTGTAGCCTGACAAGAATCCTCCTGTGAAGTACGCACTCAATGTGTATTGAGAAAATGAGACAATAAATGAAAAATTTCTAAGAAATCTTGTTATAATAACAGCAACAGAAAATTAACTTAGCTTTTTAGTGAGTTACCTAGCCTTTTCCCACTCAGCTGGCCATGTAAGTGAAAGATCACTTCTAAAATCTGTGGTCCTTTGTCCTGTGTCAACCTAAATCCACTTGACTCAAGTAATTATCTGTGGCTATTTTGTACAATAGGCATGATCTAAATGTTGTGTCTTAAGATTTTATTGGCTTGAAGAGACATCATAAGCACAGTGACGCTTATAAGAAAAAGCTTTTAATTGGTGCTGGCTTACAGATTCAGAAGTGTGGTCCATTATCATCATGACACAAAGTGTGGAAGCACATGGGCAGACATGGTGCTGGAGAAGAAGGCGAGAGTTCTACATATTTTTTTCTGCTTTAATTATTATTATTAATCATTCCATTCTTTTACATCTGAAACGATATCTCACTTCCCATTTACACCTCCACAACCTCCCTCATCCCACATCAGCCCTTTCCCCTCTCCCCTTTGCTTCTATGAGGGTGTTCCCCCACCCACCACCCTCTCCTGCCTCACCACACCAGTGTCCCCCTATGTTGGGGTGCCTAACCTCCAAAGAACTCTGGGCATACCCTCCCATTGATGTCAGACAAGGCCATCCTCTGCTATATATGTGTCTGGAGCCATGGATCCCTCCCTGTACAGTCCTTGGTTGGTGGTTTTACTGGCTGGTTTTGTGTGTCAGCTTGACACAAGTTGGAGTTAGCACAGAGAAAGGAGCTTCAGGTGAGGAAATGCTTCTGTCTGTGATCTAGCTGTGGGGCATTTTCTCAATTAGTGATCAAAAGGGGATGGCCCCTTGTGGGTGGTGTCATCCCTGTGCTGGCAGTCTTGGGTTCTATAAGAGAGCAGTCAGAGCAAGCCAGGGGAAGCAAGCCAGTAAGTATCATCCCTCCATAGTTTCTGCATCAGCTCCTGCTTCCTAACCTGCTTGAGTTCCAGTCTTGACTTCCATTAGTGATGAACAGTAATGTGGAAAGTGTAAGTTGAATAAACCCTTTAATCCTCAAGTTGCTTCTGGGTCACGATATTTGTACAGGAATAGAAACACTGACAAGATAAATTGGTACCAGCACAGTGGGGTATTCCTCTGTCAACTTGACCATGTTTTGGGGAGGACTGTTGAAGGACTTTGGAACTTTGGACTAGAAGATCCATTCAGTGTTAAGAGCTTTGTGGGATGTCAGGTGTAAACTTGGAAGATAATGCTGAGACAGTGTAGATGATGGAGTCCTGGCTTGTGAAATTTCAGAGGGAAAAATAAAGACTCTTATCAGGACCATGTTTTGATTGTTAAAATTCTATGGTTCTGGTTAGCTGGGGCTGAGAAATCAGCTAAGATTAACAAGATACCAGAACCATTAAAGTGAACCTATGTATTACTGGGACTATTGATACTGGTTAGCTGGAGCTAAGAAATTAGTAGTAATTAAGAAAAGATCAGCATCACTGAGGTGAAATCTTCTGGGAAGTGTTTTCTGAGAGTACAGAGGCTGTGTTGCAGAGATACTCAAGGTTGTGCCTGGTGCTGCAGCAGCACTTGGTACTGTGTAAGACTCACCCATGTGGTACTGGTTTTGAAGGCATGAAGGGGTCCTGAAGAGCATCTGAGGCTCAGCACTGTGAGAGGCCATGGAAGGCCATAAGTGAAGGAGCAGTCTCAGTTGCAATTGATGACCCAGGACTTGAAGGGGTCATGCAAAAGAGTTGAGGCTTGAAGAGAGCCTATGAGAGACTTTTGGTGAAGCCTAGTTACAGAGGAAGACAGCAATGTTTTGGAGTTGCCAGTGCCATGTGATGACCACCAAGAACAGCAGCAGCAGTGGAATACAGGAAGCCGGAGCCTAGAAGACAAGGTGTGTGCTCCGAAGGGCAGAGTTGGAGAAGAGACCCAAGCTCTTGGGAGGAGCCTAGAAGATTCTGAGTGAAGCCCAGACATTGGACAGTTGGAGTTTGATTTTGATTTTGATTATTACTGAGCCCTGATGTTTTTCCCTCTTGAAGGAAGAAAGTATTTTAGTGGAGCTCACAATTAAGAGACTTAATTGTAAAAAGAATTTGGATTTTAAAAGAGATTGGATAGTTTAAAGGGATTGGAATTTTAATATGTAAGAATTTGCAAAGACGGGGACTTTTAAAGTTATTTAGATATAGGAGATGTAAAAGAAAGTAAGGGTTGAGGCTTAATAGTGATGTGTTTGTGTGTCAAGTTGACAAGGGATCAATTGTGCTGACTGGTTTTCTTTGTCAACTTGACACAGGCTGGAGTTATCACAGAGAAAGGAGCTTCAGTTGGGAAATGCCTCCATCTGTGATCCAGCTGTGGGACAT
This sequence comes from Tokudaia tokunoshimensis, assembly GCA_036184795.1. NCBI lineage: Eukaryota > Metazoa > Chordata > Mammalia > Rodentia > Muridae > Tokudaia > Tokudaia tokunoshimensis. The sequence goes on along the minus strand of BTHU01000005.1, from coordinate 53,688,237 downwards.
TTTCTCAATTAATGATCCAAGGGGGAGGGCCCCTTGTGGTGTCATCCCTGGACTGGTAGTTTTGGGTTCCATAAGAGTAGGTTGAGCAAGCCAGGGGAAGAAAATCAGTAAGAAACATCCCTCCATGGTTTCTGCATCAGCTCCTGCTTCCTAACATGCTTGAGCTCCAGTCCTGACTTCTTTATTGATGAACAGCAATGTGGAAAGTGTAAGCTGAATAAACCCTTTCCCACACCCACCATCCCCCAACTTGTTTCTTGGTCATGATGTTTGTGCAGGAATAGAAACCCTGACAAAGACTGTGGTCTATTCCCTGGGAGAACTGGGTGGTCTAGCCAGCCAACATTTTTCTTTCTATGAGGTTTCAATCCCCCTCAGCTCCTCCAGTCCTTCTGCCTGCTCCTCCATTGGGATCCCCAAGCTCAGTCTGGTGATTGACTCCAAGCATCCACATCTGCATTGGTCAGTTGCTGACTGAACCTCCTAAGAAACAGCCAAACCAGTTTCCTGTCAGCAAGGATCTCTTGGCAACAGCAACAGTGTCAGGCATTGGTGTCTGCAGACAGGATGGATCTCCAGGTGGGGCAGTCCCCAGATAGCCCTTCATTCAGTCTCGGCTCCATTTTTTGTTCATGTCTTTCCTTTGGACAGGAAAATTTCTGGGTAAAAACTTTGAGATGGGTGGGTGGCCCCATCCCATGTTCGAAGGCCATGCGTATATATTGGAGGTGGTCTCTAGAGGTTCTAGCTCCCTTTTTCTGCACATTTTGGCTAAAGTCATCTTCATCGGGTCCTGGGAGCCTCACATTTCCCTGGTGTCTGGGACTCTCCAGAGACTATCCCCAGTACCTTGTCCTCCACTGCTACATAGTTTTATTAGATTTCCTGACCCTCTGTATGTCTCTCCCCTCCCCTCCAATACCTGATACAGTCTCTTTATTTCCTCCTCCTCCTTTCTTCCTTCCAGCTTCCCTGTCCCACAACCTCCCTCGATTATCCCATTCCTTCCTCAATGCAGGACTGAAGCATCCACACCCTGGTCTTCCTTCCTCCTAAGCTCCATATTGTCTGTGGGTTGAATCATGGGCATTGTGAGTTTTTGGGCCAATATCCATATATCAGTGAGTAGATACTATGTGTGTTCTTTTGTGTCTGTGTTACCTCACTGAAGATGATATTTTTTAATTCCTTCCATTGACCTGTGAATTTCATGAAGTCATTGTTTTTAATAGCCAAGTAGTAAGTACTCCATTGCGTAAATGTACCACGATCTATATCCATTCTTCTGTTGAGGGCCATCCTTGGACCTGTGAAGGCTCAGTGTCCCAGTATAGGGGAATGCCAGGACAGGGAAGCAGGAGTGTGTGGGTTGATGATCAGGGGAACCAGGGATGGGATAGGGGATTTTTGGAAGGGAAACAAGGAAAGTGAATGTGGGACCTTGGTGTGAGACAAGGCCATAATCCTGTAGCCATCAGTCATGTGTAGCCATGCCCCAGGCCCCCAAGTTCTAACCTGACTCCACTTCTACAGTCACCTGACTGCAGCCAGGCCCTCCCCGCCCCTCAGTTACCTGGCTCTCCCCGCCCCTCGGTTACCTGGCAACCCAACTCACTATAAATAGGGACCCTCTGCTCTCTCGGCCCTTTTCCTTATCTACCTCTCGTCTCTCTATTTTCTCCCCTTTCCACATGGTCATGGCTTTTCTTATCTATCCTCTCCTTTCTTTTTATCTATCTCTTTCTCTCTATTTTCTTAATAATAAAGTATCAAAGCCATGAGCCATCTCTTAGCCGCAACAGCCTCCTAGCCACACAGCCAAATGGCCCACAGGAACAGGTACTGGGAAATCTATGCCAGAACAGACAGCAGTGGACTTGGCGGTGCCATCGCTTGCTATCACGTTGAGGCGCACGCACGTCCTATCAGCTCTCCTAATCCCTATGCCAGGCTCAGCGCCTGTCTGTATCTCATACATGGGGCGTGCCCGCATCTGCCAGAGTGAGACCCACATGGCGCTACCCCTGTCATGCGTGCTTCGGTCCCACATGCTCCACTTTGGTCCTGTCCTTTCCTTTTCTTTTTTCTTATTTTTTTCCCACAGCTGACGCCTTTTATTTTATTTTTTTTGCTTTGATACTTTATTATTAAGAAAATAGAAAGAGAGAGATAGAAAGATAAAGAGAAATGAGAAGATAGATAAGTAATGCCATGACCATGTAAAAAGAAAAACTAGAGAGATGAGAGAAATAGATAAGGGAAAGGACAGAGAGAGAGAGAGAGAGAGAGAGAGAGAGAGAGAGAGAGAGAGAGAGAGAGAGAGAGAGAGAGAGAGAGACGCGCTATTTATAGTGAGTGGGGTTGCCAGAAAACTGAGGGGTAGGGAGAGCCTGGCTGTAGCCAGGTGACTGCAGAGGTAGAGTCAGGTTAGAACCTGGGAGCCTAGGACATGGCTACATGTGACTGATGGCTACAGGATTATGACCTTGTCTCACACCAAGGTCCCACAAGTGGATAACATTTGAAATGTAAATAAAGAAAATATCTAATTTAAAAAAAGAGAGAGAAAGGTTTATCATCCTTATTCATCAGGGAAATACAAATCAAAACAACTATGAGATTCCACCTCACACCAATCAGAATGGCTAAGATCAAAAACTCAGGTGACAGGAGATGCTGGAGAGGATGTGAAGAAAGATCTACATTTTGCTCTGCATGCAGCAGAAGTGAATGTCATATTAGGCCTAACTTGAGAACTCAAAGCCTGCCCACACAGTGATATACTTCTTCCATCGAGCCACACTTACTCCAACAAAGCCATACATCCTAATAGTGCTACTTCCTATGGGTCAAACTTTCAAACACATGATTCTTTTGGGAAATTCCTAGTCAAACCACCACATGGTACCACATAAGCTTCAGGTTCTAGGTATTATGGCAAAGACAACACCTACTTTTTTTTTGCTTGAGCACTATGAGCTGCCACAAAGAACTAACTGTTCTGAAAATGCCATGCTGTAAATAGTACACACATATCTTCTAATATGTAGTTCCAGCCTGCTGCCCATGTTCCAAAGACAGTGCAAAATGAGTAAAGGTATCTTAAAATTTCTATACCACTCAAGCAACCATATTTATACTCTTGAATGACTTTTGTCAACCCAGCAGAAAACAGTAGAATCTGCCATTGAGCCCTGCCCTGGTTCTTGTCAAGTCCTGCCCCCAATGGAATCCACATAATGTAATAAGATGATTGCACTGTTCGCCTTACTTTTATTAGCTATTTGAGAATTTCATACAATACATTTTGTGCATTTTGATCATCTTCCATACTTACACCAGTTCTCCTACCTCTACCTATTCCTATCTTCCAACTTCTCTGTCACTTTATGTCCTTTTTTTTCCTATTATTACTTTTGTTTTTTATAGTCCAGTTGTTACCCACTTCCTGGTCTGCCCTCCCACACTTCCACATTCCATTGTTTCTCTCCCCCAGTCTCCAAGTGGGTATTCTCACCCTTCTACCCCTGCCCCCACGCCTCCCCACTCCCTGGAGCCTCAAGTCTTTCAAGGGTTAGGAATTGGCAGATCTTCTCTCACTAAGACCAGACCAGGCAGTCTTCTGCTGTATATGTGTTGGGGGACCTCATATCAGCTGGTGTATGCTTCCAGGTTGGTGACTCAGTATCTGAGAGATCTCAGGGGTCCAGGTCAGTTGAGACTGCTGGTCTTCCTATGAGGTTGCCATTCTCCTCAGTTTCTTCCAGCCTTTCCCAAATTCAACAAGAGGGCTCCCCAACTTCAGTCTATTGATTGATTCTAAGTATCTGCATCTGTCTCAGTCAGCTGCTTGTTGGGCCTCTTGAAAGACAGCCATGCCTGTTTGTAAGCACAACATTGCATCAGTAGCAGTATCAGGCCTTGGAGCCTCCCCTCTAAATGGATTCCAATTTGGGCTGGTCACTGGACCTCCTTTCTCTCAGTCTCTTCTGCATTTTTTCCCTGTAGTTCTTTTAGACAGGACTAATTCTGGCTCAGAGTTTTTGACCACGGATGGCAAGCCTATGCCTCCACTTGATGCCCGGTCTCTCTACTGGAGGTGCACTCTACAAGTTCCCTCTCACCGCAGTTGGACATTGCATCTAAGGTCCCACCCTTTGAGTCTTGAGAGTCACTTACCTCCCACATCTCTGGTACATTCTAGAGGGCTCCCCTACATCCCAGCCCCCGAGGTTGAATATTTTCAGTCTTTCTTCTGGCATTCTGAGATTCTCTCTTCTCCCCCTAAAACCTGATTATGTTCCCTTTTCCACTCTCCCTACCCTCTCTCACCCAGATCTTTCCCTCTCTCTGCTTCCTAGTGATTGCTTTCTTCTCCCTCCCAAGTGGGACTGAAGCATCTTCACTTGGTCCCTTTGACTTATTAACCTTCTTGAGTTCTGTGGATTATATCCTGGGTATTCTGTAATTATTTGGCTAATATCCACTTATTAGTGAGTACAGACCATGCATGTCCTTTTGGATCTGAGTTACATAACTCAGGATGATATTTTCTAGTTCCATCCATTTGCCTGCAAAACTCATGATGTCCTCATTCTTAATAGCTACGTAGTATACCAATATGCAAATGACCCATATTTTCTGTATCTATTCTTCTGTGTGGGACATCTGGGTTGTTTCCAGCTTCTGTCTATCACAAATGAAGGGCACTATGAATATAGTGGAGCATGTGCCCCTGTGGTATGGTGGAGCATTTTTTGGGTATATGCACCAGAGCAGTATAGCTGCATCTTCAGGTAGTCTATTTCCAATTTTCCGAGGAAGCTCCAAATTGATTTCCAGAGTGGTTGTTCCAGTTTGCAAACCCACATGTCCTTTTTCTTTTTAAAGCCATCACATGCTGTAGATGCGGCTCGCATATTGTTGGATGTGTATCTTTCCTATGGAGCATGGCCCATTTATGAAGGGCTTTGCCTTTAAAGAAAATTTACTCTTTTCTCCCAGCAGTTGTCAGTTGTCAATCCCAGAATGACTCAACCAAGTTTCATGAATATGCAAACTTCTAAAGAGGGACACAACCATCAGTCTTACCCAACCAAGAAGAACCACATCAGTAGCCATCATGGCTCAATAAACCTAAGAGTATAGCCATGGCATAAATGGGTACCTTAACAATAATCAAGAGCTTTTCATTTAAATTAAGACATGCACAACAAGAAAGAGAACATGCTTGTTTTTGGAAACCTAGATAACTAGTCATTGTCAGTGAAATCATAGTTATTGGAGAAGAATCTACATATTCTAATTTACTAAATGAGCATAATCTCTAATAACAATCTATACAAATTTGTTCTTATATTCAGAAATAAGTATAGTTTTCATCCCTTATAAAGGAAACTTTTCTTTGCTACTGATTGGGACATGCTCCTGAAAACTACAACCAATCAAAATGCAGAGAAGATGTTCTTCCCCAGGAAAGAGCACACCAGTTAGTTTTCCAATGCCAAAGCTTCGAAAACATACAAAGAAGTAACAATATATGAAATGAAGAGCTTATATTTAGAAATATAAGTTTTGTTTTTTTCCTTTTTTATTTTCTAAGTTTTTTTATTTATATTCCAAATCATTTCCCCTTTCCCGTTTCCTCCCTCCCCGAAAGTCCCATAAGCCCCCTTCCCTCCCTCTTTTCCCCATTAAACCCCCTCTCACTTTTCTGTCCTGGCATTCCCCTACATCCAGTCTTTCCAGGACCAGGGGTCTCTTCTTCCATCTTCTTGGAAATCTATTGATATGCGAATTGTGTCTAGGGTATTCCAAGATTCTGGGTTAATATCACCTTATCAGTGACTGCATACCATGTGTGTTCTTTTGTGATTGGGTTACCTCACTAAGGATGATATTTTCCAGTTCTGACCATTTGCCTAGGAATTTCGTGAATTCATTGTTTTTAATTGCAAAGTAGTATTCCATTGTGTAAATATACCACATCTTCTGAATCCATTCCTCTGTTGAGGGACATCTGGGTTCTTTCCAGTTTCTGGCTATTATAAATAAGGCTGCTATGAACATAGTGCAGCATGTGTCTTTATTGCATGCAGGAAATGATCTTTACCCACCCTACATCCGACAGAGGGCTAATATCCAATATATACAAAGAACTCAAGAAGTTAGACTCCAGAGAGGCAAGTAACCCTATTAAAAAATGGGGTACAGAGCTAAACAAAGAGTTCTCACCTGAAGAATATCTAATGGCTGAGAAGCACCTAAAGAGATGTTCATCATCCTTAGTCATTAGGGAAATGCAAATCAAAACAACCCTGAGATTCCATCTCACACCAGTCAGAATGGCTAAGATCAAAAACACAGGAGACAGCAGTTGTTGGCGAGGATGTGGAGAAAGAGGAACACTCCTCCACTGCTGGTGGGATTGCAAGCTGGTACAACCACTCTGGAAAGCAGTCTGGCAGTTCCTCAGAAAACTGGGCATGACACTCCCCGAGGATCCAGCTATACCACTCCTGGGCATATACCCAGAGGCTTTTCCTGCATGCAATAGAAATATATGTTTAATATACAGTTATACATAAATAAAACTGACTTTCCTTTCTTGCTTCTATTAACTATCAACTGCTTCTTATCCAGGGATGAGTCTTCATACTTACCACCACTTTCTTTGTTAGCTTTGTATGTCCTGAGCCTGAAAAAGCCTTGTAAGTGCTGTCTCAATGGCTGTAAGTTCATAAGTAAAGTTGTCCTGCTGTGTCCAAAAGACACTGTTGTCCTCTAGTGAGACTATGACTATTGCAATCTTTCCTCCTCTAGTTCTGTAATGGTCTCTGAGCCATGGGAAGTGAGTGGGTGTATGATATCTTCATCACATTTAGTGTTGAACATTATACATGCACAATTGGGGGTCTGAACCTTAACCAGTTGTGGGTCTCTGTGTTAGTTGTCATCTATTGCAAACGAAAGTTCTTAGAAAAGGATTGGACAATGTTTAAATCTTGGTATAATGATAAGTTATTACTATTTGATTTCCTACTATGTCCATTTAGCAGAGTAATTTTAATAGGATCTAAAAACAAGGCCTATGTGCTATCTAGCCACAGGTTCTCCACCTCTATAACTCTTCCTGTTATAGCTTGATTATATCATTAAAACAACTTAAACCAACCAGCATTGGGGGAATTTTATATGTAGCAATAGGTAACTGCTACAGTAGAGATGCTTTGCTTTCCTTTATCCCAGTAGAAAAAGCAGCATCTATATAGGATGCCCCAAGGGCACTTACTTACACACAGACTAGAATTAGAGATGACATCTTTTCACTCTAATCTGTAGGGCTTTGAATAGCCATAGAGTCTTCTGTGTCGCTCCAAATCTCTGTTCTTTTTCCTTCCACAGGGGCTGTCCCTTTTAGATTAAACTGACATTTATTGAAGTCATCTTGGGTGTCAAGCCACAGGACCAGGAATGTTTACATACTCATTTCATTCAGTCTCTCCAGGCAGAGGAGTTCTCCAGTATCCCAGACTGTGTCCACAAGTGAAAAGGGATGTCATCGAAGCTATAAAATGAAAGGCAAGTCCAGCCAGACTGTAAATTGACCAGAATATATTTCATTCTCCTGGCTGTGAGGCCTCAAGCTTTTGAATGAATATGTGCTTAACTATTTATAATTGACCTTTGCACAAAGGAACATGAAATTTTTATAGCCCAAAGCTTCATTTATTAACTTTACTGGAGTGTAAAATATTGCTGTTTCCCATAAATTTACAGCAGGACAAACAATATATATGCTAATTAGTAGTCGTGCCGTTGTCTGCACGCTGTTGTGTTGGCTGGTCATTTCCAACAGGCAAAATAACAGAAGGCAATTGACAAATGACAATTGAATCTCTTGAAACTTGCTGTTCAAATGGTAGAGTCTGGAGTGGTGAATTAATGGTGTTCATTATAAGGAGTCCATTTGCTTTCCGTTTCCTTTATAAATAAGGCCAGGTAACATGCTGGGTTCCTCTGAGAATGGCTCAGGGGAACTTGCTGCGATCACCTGCAAAAACCATAACTCAGCAGAATCCCTCTAGCTCTCACCCTGTGGTTCTTGTGTTCCTCCTGGCTTTCAAAATCTCACTGATGCCTCAGGCAGGGAACTGGCCCTGCAGATCATCCGTGTGTGTTTTACAGAGGGGATTGAGGCTGATGAATGCTAAGCAAGATATATAACTCCACACAGAATGGACAGAGGTACAGGTAGGAATTGTTTCATTGAGGGAGTCTCAATGAAAAATACGTCTGGGAAGACCCTTATTGTTCATTTTACACAAGTACACAATATGAGAACTGGATCTCAGAAACATCACATTCTGTGTCATACACAAAGTCCAGGTATACCAGGAAAGTCTGCATCATTGCTTTTTTCCATTCAGGTAATTATTATAATAAGTATTTGCTTAATTCCTACTTTTCAGTTGTGAGGTGAAGATACAGATTGGGCAAAAACATCTAGCTCTTTCCCTCGTGGACATAAGTATAGAATGAACAAAAAAGATAAGATAGTCATAAAATTACATACCAGTAAGATATGGTAGGGGTTGTACATATTGTGGGTTGATAAGAACATGTGTGAGCCCATTAGGTGGATTAAGTGCCATATGTGAATTGACTTAGAAATAATAAAGAATTTATATAATTGTTAAGGAGGGAATGGCAAGTGCAAAGGGCCTGTGAATGGAAATAGCTGGATCCAGTATAAATGAAGGAGGGTTGCTATAGGAACATGCAGGGCAAGAGAGAGAATCTGGTTTAGAAAGGGTCAGCTGAGGTGGCTTCTGTTTTGATATTTCTAAACTTTGTGAGGTTCAGTATTTTTCCTAAGACGTTCAAAGAACATGACAATGGTATGCATCAAACAGACATACTATCTCCATTGCAGTCTATTGATCTGAAGCATTACTTTCAAGTAGCCTTAACTGATAAAAATTAGAAGCACAACCATTTATACTTCTACTTCTTGTTTAAAATATTTGCTTCAGTTCCTGGCAAATAAAGAGCTATTGAATAGCACCTACTTTAAAGAAAACCACCTTGCCTACTATTGCTAAGGCAGTCAACAGAGAAAACTCTGCTCTTGCATCTTTATATTATATGGATTAGTTCTTCCTTTCCTTGTTTTGATAGAGATGTCAAGACAGTATTCCAAAACCATCTCTATATTTCTGACATTATTCATTTTATTTCAGAAAGGAAATTTCCAGATTCATAGTCCCCAGCAAAGTATAAACAGTAGCCTTCTAACCTTTCCTAAATTTCTTTTTATTTCTCAATAAAAGGGATAAATGAAGCTAGCTTATCTTTACAACTAGTTTTTTTTTCTTGCTTTTAGTTCAAATACAATGACCAAAGATGTAGCAGTCATCTTATGATGTCGAGTTAACAAATATTAGGAAAAAACAAAGAACTATTGATAAGTAGGCATTAATCTTGACATTGTGTGGTTAAAATTCATTCTCAAAATTTAGTTTTAGTTCACAAAAGCTAATAAATAATCTAATAGTTTTAGCCACTCAAATGAGGCTTCTTTATAATATTTTTCCTAATTCAATCACTTCCTTTTAAGCAGAAATATACATTTTGTGTGCTATCTACTGTTTACTTTTTGTTTCTTAATTTTAATTAATGAACTAATTTGTGTGTGTGTGTGTGTGTGTGTTAATGTGTGTGTGTGTTAATGTGTGTGTGGGGGGAGGTGATGCAGATACATGCATATGAAGTGTGCATGCCTACATTCTCAACATGTCCTACATGTGGAGGCCAGAGTGGGAATTTGGGTGGTCTCCTCTGTCACTCTCTATATTATTGTCTTGAGAAAGGATATCTCACTGAACTGGAAGCTAGTTCTTTCAGCCTAAGTGGGCTGGCCAGACACCTCTTGGGATCCACCTATCTCCTCTGAGAATGCTAGGGTAGCAGGTATAGCCATGCCCAGCTTTTTAAATAGGTGTTAAGATATTTAAACTTAGGTTTGTGTTCTCACTAAGCCATATTTCTTTGATTTTCATGTATATTCAAGTACTGAGTGGAAGATAACAGAGCAATTGTGGGTGTAAAGTGAAGATACTGAAAGTCCTATTGTAAAATAAGGGGATCCACATGTGTCATTAGCAAGAACATACCTTTAGGTAGTAATTTACCTCTTTTGCAAAGTGAGAATGATTTGATAATTTCTTTTTTTTTAATTTTTTTTGTTATTTATATTATTTTTATTTTCTATATTCTTTATTTACATTCCAAATGATTTCCCCTTTCCAGGTTTCCCCATCCCCAAAAGTTCCATAAGCCCTCTTCCCTCCTCCTGTTCCCCATTTGCCTAAGATTTTCATGAATTCATTGTTTTTAATTGCTGAGTAGTATTCCATTGTGTAAATATACATGGAAAATATCTCTGATAAAATTGAAGAAATACATAGAAAAACACGTTAAGATTGACTATTTCATGGAAAAATTATACAGATAAAATGGTAGGCATAAAAATATTCCTAAATTGGTTGAAAGTGGAATTATAAACATTTTCTGATAAAATTGAAAATCTACAAGGAAAATATTTCTGATAAAACTCAAGAAATATATAGAAAAATACATTAAAACTATTTCATAAAAAAGTATACAGATAAGATGGTAGGCATAAAAATATTCCTAAATTGATTGAAAGTAGAAGTAAAAACATTTTCTGATAAAATTGAAGATTTACATGGAAAATATCTCTGATAAAATTGAAGAAATTTATACAGATAAATTGGTAGGAATTAAAATATTCCTAGGTTGATTGAAAGTAGAATTATAAACATTTTCTGATAAAATTGAAGATTTATATGGAAAATATTTCTGATAAAATTGAAAAAATATATATGGAGAAATATTAAAATTGAAGATTATCATGGAAAATTATACAGATAAAATGGTAGGCATAAAAATATTTCTAAGTTCATTGAAAGAGAAATTATAAGCATTTTCTGATAAAATTGAAGATGTACATGGTAAATATCTCTGATAAAATTGAAGAAATATATAAAAAAACACGTTAAGACTGAGTATTTCATGGAAAAATTATACAGATAAAATGGTAGGCACAAAAATATTCCTAAGTTTTTTAAAACTAGAATTATAAACACTTTCTGATACAATTGAAGATCTGCAAGGAAAATATTCCTGAAAAAATGCAAGAAATATATAGAAAAACATATATTACATGGAAACTTATACAGATAAAATGGAAGGCATAAAAATGTTCCTAAATTGATTGAAAGTAAAATTATAGACATTGTCTGAAAAACACTGAAGATCCACATGGAAAATACTTCTGACAAAATTGAAGAAAAATACAGAAAAACATTAAAATTGAAGATTATCATGGACAATTATCCCGACAAAATGGTAGGCACAAAAACATTCCTAAATTGATAGAAAGTGGAACTACAAATACCACCCTCCCCGTCCCTGACGAAACCAAAGATCTATATGGAAAACACCTCCAACAAAATCGAAGAAATACACAGAAAAAATGTTAAAATTAAAGATTATCATGGAAAATAATACAGTCAAAATGGTAGACACAAAAAACGTTATTAAATTGAAAGAGGAGTCACAAATTTTCTGATAAAATCGAAGATCCACATGAAAAACATCTCTGTTAGACTATGTTTTTTTGTTGGGAATTGAGTCTATTGACGTTATAAGATATTAAGGAATAGTGATTGTTGCTTCCTGTTATTTTTGATGTTGTTTTTATGTGGTTACTTTCTTTTGAGTTTCTTGGAAAAAGATTACTTTCTTGCTTTTTCTAGGGTGTAGTTTCCCTCCTCATATTGGTGTTTTCCATCTATTATCCTTTGTAGGGCTGGATTTGTGGAAAGATATTGTGTAAATTTGGTTTTAAATTGGAATATCTTGGTTTCTCCATCTATGGTAATTGAGAGTTTACTGGGTATAGTAGTTTGGGCTGACATTTGTGTTCTCTTAGGGTCTGTATGAAATCTGCCTAGGATCTTCTGGTTTTCATCATCTCAGGTGAGAAGTCTGGAGTAATTCTGATAGGCCTGTCTTTATAGGTTACTTGACCTTTTTCTCTTACTGCTTTTAATACTCTTTCTTTGGTTAGTGCATTTGGTGTTTTGATTATTATGTGCTGGGAGGACTTTCTGGTCTAGTCCAGTCTGTTTGGAGTTCTATAGGCTTCTTGTATGTTCATGGACATCTCTTTCTTTAGGTTAGGGAAGTTTTCTTCTATAATTTTATTGAAGATATTTACTGGCCCTTTAAGTTGAAAATTGTTGCTCTCTTCTATACCTATAATCCTTAGGTTTGGTCTTCTCATTGTGTTCTGGATTTCCTGGATGTTTTGTCTCAGGAGCTTTTTGCATTTTGCATTTTCTTTAACTGTTGAGTCAATGTTTTCTATGGTATCTTCAGCCCCTGAGATTCTTTCTTCTATCTCTTGTATTCTGTTGTTGATGCTTGCATCTATGACTCCCGAATTCTTTCCAAGATTTTCTATCTCCAGATATGTCTCAGTTTGTGATTTCTTTATTGTTTTTACTTCCATTTTTAGATCCTGGATGGTTTTGTTCAGTTCCTTCACTTGTTTGTTTGTGTTCTCCTGTAATTTTTTAATGGATTTTTGAGTTTCCTCTTTAAGCACCTCTACATGTTCACCCATGCTACCCTGTATTTCCTTCAGGGATTTTTGTGTTTCATCTTTAGGGGCTTTTACCATTTGACACACGTTCTCCTGTATTTCTTTAAGGGAGTTATTTATGTCCTTCTTGATGTCCTCTAACTGCATAGTGAGAAGAGTCTTTAAATCCAACTCTTGCTTTTCCAGTGTGTTGGGGTATCCAGGATTTGCTGTAGTGGGAGAAATGGGCTCTGGTATTGCCAAGTAGCCTTGGTTTCTGTTGGTAGGGTTCTTGTCCTTGCCTTTTGACATTTGATAATCTCTGGTGTTAGCTGGTCTTGTTGTCTCTGACTGGAGCTTGCCCCTCCTATGGGCCTGTAAACCTGTGTCTGTACTCCTGGTAGATCAACTCTCTTCTGGCAGGGTCTGTGCACAGAAGGCTGTGGAGCTGTCTTATTCCCTGCTGCAAATGGTGGCCAGAAGGGAAGACTCCTGTCCCAGCTGTTCCTGCTCTTATGCGTTGTGCACTCCTAGCTGTACCTCTCCAGAGAGAAGGTGGAGATCTCACCTCTGCACTCAGAAGTGAAATTGCTGCTGAGAGATCACTCTCTCCTGGTGGGCTAAGCTCAGAATGTGTTGGAACTGCAGATGGTAGCTGGAAGGGAAGACTCCTGTCCCAGCTGCTCCACTGATCTTATCGATTTGATAATTTCTGATTCTATGTTCCTCAAAAGGTATCCCATGATTCTCCAGTGTATGATTTACCTTTGGAGTTTGGTAAATGCAAATTGCTGCACCACCAAGACTAAGCACTAATTTCTGGATTGAGTGACAGTATTCCTATGAGCCTGATGTTTGAGAGCCATTGCAATGTTCAGTTCTCCATATTGCATTTCTGAATCAATAGAGAGTGATTTTATCTTGTGGCTTGTTCAGTCTGCAGACAATATAGCAAGCATGTTTTAAAACTCTGTTTTAATTGACTTTGGAAGATTAAGAGTTAAAGCCCCAGTGTAGTGGAAATCCTAGAAGCTCTTGAAGCAGAGCTGAAGTTTAGTGACTGCATTACACAAACCTCCACCCTCTTCTGCTGGAGCTGTTCACAGTGTTGTCAAAATACCCTCTGTGCATATGTGTCAGTGTGGATGTGTTTGGACACACTTGTGCCTGAGTATAAATATATGCATGGACACATATGGATGTGCACGTGGCATGAGTATGCTCATGTGCTTAGCACATAGTGCATGCCTAAATACTAAATGGGTAGTTTATACACTTACATATTTTATCAATGAATGATTTTTTGAACATCTGTGCTTGCACACTCATATTAACACACAATAAATATACATGCCTCCCACCTAGAGTATTCAAGGTTTAGCTGTGAGAAGGAAACAGCAGTTGTCTTCATTACAGATTCCTGATGTGTGAGGGAATCAAAGAAATTGGATTCTGTACAGACATTAGATATGTGTAGAGTATTTCATGTCATTTCTTGAAATACATTACACTCAAAATTTTATTATTTCATACAGAACATTAGCTGTGTGATGCCAACATTACATATAGTATTCATATATTCTAATCAATGTGATATCATGTCCAAAGGCTCAAGTTTCTGTTTTTTTCTGCTTCAGTCTCATCTAGATGACAATACTTACAAGTGATCCCTCACTCTTATTTTTAGAATTCTAATTTTCCTCTTATATTAGGCCCATATTCTTAAAGACTAAGACATCATCTAACATATTATGATGGTGGTAATGATAATCATGGTGGTAGATATGGTAGGGAAGATGACAATGATGACAGTGATTATTATGGTCATAATGTTAGAGATGATGATGTAAGTGGGGATGGCACTAACATTTATTGCAAGGTCATTTTGCAACATCACTTTCAACTATGTTTGCATGGATAATTTTACTTAAATTTCGTAGGTCTTGGTATATAATACTATTCTTTACACTGCAACTTGACTTGATTTACAGAAAAAGAATTTTAATCCAGGTCTATCAGTCTTTGAGGGACTCCAACAGACTATTGCTCAATAATGAGCTATTAAAGGATATCTTACTAGAAAACTTTTTTGTAACTATTTTTGTAAACTCTAGAGACCCTTCTCCATACATAACAGCACAGTAGACAGGAGAATTTGGTTTAGGACTAAAACCAGAAAAACAAATTTTAAAACTGGAATAAATCTTAAAAGTCACCAGTTCTGAAGGGACGTATTAGATAATTTAAGATGTATGAAGATAAAGTGACTTGTCTGTAATCATGAATTAGCTACATCCAAGCAATGAAATTAGAGCCCTGGGTCCCTTGTTCTAGGTCCAAATCTCTTTTTCTATTTTTTTTCTTCCTCTGGCCCCAAAAGAAAAAAAAATGAGTTTAAGATTTTCTTTTGGCATCTGTAACAATGGAGAAAATCAGTGGAAATGTCCTCCACACAAATACAAGTTTATGGTTGTCACTGGTATTGCCGAAGTGAATCAGTCTGTGCCTCTATTTCCTATCAGTTTGCAGCACTAACAGACAGACAAAGGGACACCACTATACTACAACACCCCTGAGTGCCTTCCACTAGGAAGCCATACCATGAAGCTCTCCTGGGCCAATTGCTTTGTTCTCCCAAAGTGCCCCTTCTTATAATTAAAAATTAAACCGTTTTCCAATGAAATAATTTCACTCATTCTTCTTACTCCCGCTCCACTGCCTGTGGCACCAGCTAAATTTCAAATTAAATAATTCAATGGCAATACATTTAAAATAGATCACATTTACTGCCATGCTTCCAATTGGCTGCAAAACCAGGCCAATTGAACACGATCCCTGTGGTTGTCACCCACCAAAGGAGTGGAAGGTGTGTGATTCCTTTAATGAAGGCTGGTTATATCTTGCTTTACTTTTGTCTCTTTCAGCCTGAGGAACAAAGACCTTTTTTAAAAAAAAATCCATTTTGTCACTTCTTTATCCCTTTGTTCTCCCCAAACACTCCTCTTTGATCATAAGCTTCCTATAAAAAAAAAATTTTTTTTTTCTGTGTTGCTGTGCTCTCCTTGCTTTCAACACCTGCTTACTTGTTCAGGCAAAGAAAGGTATACATTATAACTCTCCCCAAGCCTTGCATATGGAGAGAAAGCAGGCAGTATGGATTAAAGGACTGTGCTGAGTCAAATGCTGTCTCTCCCAGGGGATGCTTGCTTTCATCCGGTTTAGGTTACCAGGATCTCAGAATCATTATTCCATTTAACAGATGATATTGGTTCAGCAGCTAACCACGGTAATGGTTCTTACCTGGGGAGTCAGCCTGGCAGCCAGAAAAGCTGAGGAAAGGAGACTCTGTGGGGGAGAGGACACGGATGTGACCATTGATGTAGTGATGCTGAGGTAGTTTCACCATACTGGAGCTCCGTTTCCTCAACTGAACACATCTCTGACTACAAATCACTACATTTGTATCTTTTCTTGGATTCTTAAGTAAAAAGCCTTGGTGCTATAAAAGAATTACAGAGACACTATACTAGGGATAATACTTAATAAGGACAAGTGGGCAGGGCTTCAACAATTATGAAGAGAATTAGGAGAGTATTTTCCCCAAGTCTAATATTCCACTTCATTCCCACAGGGAAGAAATAATCTATTTCTTCTGCATTTAGTCCCTTCTTCTTTACAGGATGGCTATTTAATTCTTTGGTTTGTATACCTCTTGTTGTTTGATAACAATTACTTTTCCTCTGAATTCTAATATGTTTATAATGCTGGAGATAAATCTCAGAGCCTTGCACATTACAGGGGAGGGCTCTACCCTTCCGCTACATCTGTAGCTCCTACTATTTTTATTTTGTAGGACCTTTAGCAAGCTTGTCTCAGCTCCTGTCTATTCAAGCAACAGCCCATGTACAACACTTCCACGTCACATTCCTCTATTTTTCTTAGATATTTTCTTTATTTACATTTCAAATGTTATCTCCTTTCCTCCTTTCCCCTCTGAAAACCCCCTAAACCATTCCCCCTTCCACCTGCTCACTAAACCACCCACTCCAGCTTCCCTGTCCTGGCACTCCCTTACACTGGGGCAACAAGCCTTCACATGTCCAAGGATCTCTCCTCAAATTGATGTTTAACAAGGCCATCCTCTGATACATATGCAGCTGGAGCCAGGGGTCCCTCCATGTGTATTCTTCTGTTGGTTGTTAAGTCCCTGGGAGTTCTGGAGGTACTGGTTGGTTCATATTGTGTTTCCTCCTATGGGGCTGCAAACCCCTTCAGCTCCATGGATCCTTTCTCTAGCTCCTCCATTGGGGATCCTGTGCTCAGTTCAATGGTTGGCTGAGAGCATCTGCCTCTGTTTTTGCCAGGAACAGGCAGAGACTCTCAGGAAACAGCTATCGTGGTCCTGTCAGCAAGTACTTGTTGGTATCCACAATAGTGTCTGGGTTTGGTAACTATATGGGATGGATTCCAGGTGGGGTACTCTCTGAATGGCCTTTTCTTCAGTTTCTGCTCCACATTCTGTCTCTGTATCTTCTCCTGTGAGTATTTTGTTCTCCCTTCTAAGAAGGACCAAAGTATCCACACTTTGGTCTTCCTTCTTCTTGAGCTTCATGTGGTTTGAGAATTGTATCTTGGGTATTTCAAGCTTCTGATCTAATATCCACTTATCAGTTAGTGCATACCATGTGTGTTCTATTGTGATTGGGTTACCTCACTCAAGATAATTTTTTCTACCTCCATCCATTAGTCTAAGAATTTCATGAATTCATTGATTTTTAATAGCTTAGTAATACTCCATTGTGTAAATATACCATACTTTCTGTATCCACACCTGTGTTAAGAGACATCTAGGTTCTTTCCAGCTTCTGGCTATTATAAATATGGCTTCTATGAACATAGTGGAACATGTGTCCTTATCTTAGAGCATCTTCTGGATATATGCCCAGGAGTGGTATAGCTGGGTCCTCAGGTAGTGTTATGCCTAATTTTCTGAGGAACCACCAAACTGATTACCAGAGTACCAGCTTGTACCAGCTTGCAATCCTACCAGTAATTGAGGAGTGTTTCTCTGTTGCTACATCTGCTGTCACTTGAGTATTTGATCTAAGCCATTCTGACTGGTGTAAGGTAGAATCTCAAGGTTGTTTTGATTTGCATTTCCCTGATGACTAAGGATGTTGATTTTTTTTTTTTTTTTTGGTTTCTCGAGACAGGGTTTCTCTGTGTAGCCCTGGCTGTCCTGGAACTCACTTTGTAGACCAGGCTGGCCTCGAACTCAGAAATCCTCCTGCCTCTGCCTCCCAAGTGCTGGGATTAAAGGCGTGCGCCACCACCACCCAGCGATTTTTTTTTTTGATGCTTCTCAGCCATTGAGTATTCCTCAATTGAGAATTCTTTGTTTAGCTCTGCACCCCATTTTTAATAGGGTTATTTGGTTCTCTGGAGGTTAACTTCTTGAATTCTTTGTTTATATTGAATATCATTCCTCTAATGTAGGATTGGTAAAGATCTTTTCCCAATTTGTTGGTTGCTGTTTTGTCCTGTTGACAATGTCCTTTGCCTTACAGAAACTTTGCAATTTTTGAGGTCCCATTTGTCAATTCTTGATCTTACAGCATAAACTATTGGTATTCTGTTCAGGAAATTTTCCCCTGTGCCCATGTGCTCAAGACTCTTCCCCACTTACTTTTCTATTAGTTTCAGTGTATCTGGCTTTAGGTGGAGATCCTTGATCCACTTGGACTTGAGCTTGGTACAAGGAGATAGGAATGGATCTATTTGTATTCTACCATATGCTAACTGCCAGTAGAACCAGCACCATTTGTTGAAAATGCTCTTTTCTACTGGATGGTTTTTAGCTCTTTTGCCAAAGATCAAATGGCCATAAGTGTGTGGGTTCATTCCTTGGTCTTCAGTTCTATTCCATTGATCTACCTGCTTGTCATTGTACCAACAGCATGCAGTTTTTATCACTATTGTTCTGTAGTACAGCTTGAGGTCAGGGATGGTGATTCCTCCAGAAGTTCTTTTACAGTTGAGAATAGTTTTCACATCAATGTATTTTTATATTATTTATATTATTATAAATATATTATATGTATTTTTATATTATTTTATATTATTTTATATTATTTTTGACTATTTGGAAGAGTTTTTCTATCTCTAATTTCTTTCTCAGCCTGTTTATCCTTTGAGTAGTGGAAGGCCACTGATTTGTTTGAGTCAATTTTATATCCAGCCACTCTGCTGAAGTTGTTTATCAGGTTTAGGAGTTCTCTGGTGGAATTTTTGAGTATACACTTAAGTATACTATCATATTACTTGCAGATAGTGATAATTTGACTTCTTCTGCATGTTTTGTGACTGATTATATGGTCAATTTTGGAGAAGGGACTATGAGATGCTGAGAAGAAGGTATATTCTTTTGTTTTAGGATAAAATGTTCTATAGATAGATTAAGATCTTTAGATTTCTCTTCTATGTTTATTATCCTTAGGTTTGTTCTTCTCATTGTGTCCTGGATTTCCTGGATGTTTTGGCATAGGAGCATTTTGCTTTTTGTGTTTTCTTTGATGGTTGTGTCAATGTTGTCTATGGTATCTTCTGCACCAGAGATTCTCTTTTCTATGTCTTGTATTCTGTTGGTGATGGTTTCTTCTATGACTCCTGATCTCTTTCCTAGGTTTTCTTTCTCCAGAGTTGTCTCCCTTTGTGATTTCTTTATTGTTTCAACTTCTATTTTTAGATCCTGGATGGTTTTGATCCATTCCTTCACCTATTTGGTTGTGTTTTCCTGTAATTCTTTAAGGGATTTTTGTTTCCTCTTTTAGGGGACCCTCTTTTACCTGTTGACCCATCTTCTCCTGTATTTCTTTAGGGGAGTTACTTATGTCCTTCTTAAAGCCTTCTAACAGCATCATGAGATGCTATTTTAAACACAACTTGTTTTTTCTGTCTGAAGTGTATCCAGCACTTGCTGCGGTGGGAGAACTGGGTTCTGATGCTGCCAAGTAGCCTTTGTTTCTGTTGGTAGGGTTCTCGTGCTTGTCTTTTGCCATTTGGATATCTCTGGTGTTAGTTGGTCTTCCTGTCTCTGGCTGGAACTTGTCCCTTCTGTGGACCTATAAGCCTGTGTCAGCACTCTTGGGAGAACAGCTCTCTTCTGGCAGGATCTGTGTGTAGAGGGCTGTGCAACTCCCCTAGCTCTCAAGTGCAGATGGAGACCAGAGTTTCCTGTCAGCTGCTACACTGTTCCTATGCCCTGTGTGCTCCTAGCTGTTCCCTTCTGGACAGTTATTGTAGAGAATGTGGAGATCTCACCTTTGAGCCCACAAGTGAATATGCTGCTGGGAGACCAGCACACTCCTGGTGGGCCCGTGCACAGAGGACTGTGGAATCGCACAGGCTCCCAGGTACAGATGGCAGCCAGAACGATCCTGTCCTAGCTGCTCCTCTGTTCCTATTCCCTGTGCGCTCCTAGTGGTTTCACTCTGGACAGTTATTGGAGAGAAATTGGAGAACTCGCCTTAGAGCCCAAAAGTGAAAGTGATCCTGGCAGGTCAGCTGTCTCCTGGCAGGCCCTGAACAGAGCCACTACATTTCTCTTATCAGTTGGATCACAGGGGTAATATGTGTCCATCTAGGAGTGAGATTAGGTAATGTGTGAAATGGTCTGATGCTGTCAGTAATGCCTGAATTTCAAGATTCAGGTAAGGAACTACCGAATGAAAGCTTACCTGAGTTTATCTCCAAATATGCTTTTGTTTATAATATATATGCAACACTTGATCTTCATTGATGTAGTTCTTTGTTTCTTTCTTTCCTCCTCCTCTTTCTTTTTCCTTTTCTTTTTCTTCTTCCTTTTGTTTTTCTTTTTCTTTTTCAGACAGAGATATAGACGTGGCTATTCTTGAGTTCACTCTCTAGATCTATAGAGCAGGCTTTCTGGCCTCGAACTCACACAGATTCACCTGCCTCTGCCTCCACATCCTGTGATTAAAGCATATGCCTCCACTGCCCCGCAACTATTTCTTGAATCTTACAAATTGAATGTTACAAAGGAGAAAGCAGGATAGCTTCTTGATCCTATTATATCCTCCTAGACACACAGAGATCTGAGAACACATATTGTATTAATTTTATTTTCTATTGGTATTTTTATTCATTTCTATATCTATAAGTACTATAACCAAGACATACGAAAGGTTTATGTCATTTTACAATACTCACCCAAATCACAGCCCTAAGAAAAGTCCAAGGATGAATTCAAGGGAGAAACTGGGATGCAAGAACTGAGGGAGAGGCCACGAAGGAATGCTACCTCTTAACTTGTTAACCATGGCTTGCTACTTTCTTAGAGAACACAGGAAAAATTGCCAAAGTGATAGCATGGCTCTTACTAAGTTGGGCTCCCCAGTCAATCAGTAATCAACATAACATCCCACATATTTATTTTCAAGACAATCTGGTGGAAGCATGTCCTTAGTTGAGCTTACCTCTTTCCAGATAAGCCAAGCTTGTGTCAAGTTGACAGGAAAAATAATCAGCTCAGATACAAGGAAGAGATGAGTTGATTAGTTGAAGCTGTATAGAATAGCTTAAAACCAATGGAAGGGATTACAGGAAATCATCCCAATTATGAAATGATAGAGCAGAACTCTTTTTAGGTGGAAAATTCTCCATTATATTAAAGAGAATGTTCATTGTGGTGCCACTACATTCTATTTCTTGGCACTCATTGCTTTCTATACATGTAGAAATGGACAGTGTAACTTTTTTATTAAGATTTATTTATTGTTAAATGTAAGTACACTGCAGCTGTCTTCAGACACACCAGAAGAGGTCAGATCTCATTACAGATGGTTGTGAACCACCAAGTGGTTGCTGGGATTTGAACTCAGGACCTTCAGAAGAGCAGTCAGTGCTCTTAACTGCTGAGCCATCTCACCAGCCCATAGTTTTTGAAATATGTTGGGAAAGTTTATGGATTCAGATTATAGGTGCATGCCTGATCGTTGGTTCCATAAGGGTCTCCTCAGAGAAAAATGCCAGACTAGCCAGGGTCTTAAATAATTAGTCACTGCATCTGCCATTTGAGGTCAAAAGTTAGTATAGAATAAAAACAAGCTCATGAATGGCATGGTAGATGTTTTTTCTTGCTCTTGATTCATCTGAAACACATATACACACCACAACTACACATGCATTTTGCACAAGTACTCAACAAGGTCATTAAATTATTCTGCTTATGAAAATACTCTTGAGAGACAAGCTGTAAGGCTCAGCGATTAGAGCAGTTCTTGTTGCTCAAGCTTGGTCACCTGAGTTTCATATCTGTAACCCACATAATGTTAGAAGGAACAAACTGACTTCACAAAACTAACATGTGACCAACCTTCATACAGACACACACCATGACTTTTGCCCTCTGCACTATAATAATAAAATTTTAAAAGTTGCTGAAATATCATTTTTACCAAATTAAAAACAAAATGAAAACTAGTCAAAGAGAGCAGAGTAGTATGTAGATTTGAAGAGATTGCCAGGTTAGTTCAATCAGGGCAGCTAAACTCCCCCTGCCTCCCAGCCAGGAGCGGGCAGAGGCAGTAGAAAATGGCACACTGTGCTGATCTGCCATTCAAAATATGAAGAGTCATCTCTATTTAAGACAAAGGGGACCGTGGGAGAGTCTTTGATAATTTCATACCATCACAAAAAACAGGGGCTTATCAACCTACTTTTAATATTTCATCCTTGATTCTGCATGCAATTGGTTATTTCCTAGTAACTGTCTTCTTGGCTATGAGTTCAGTAAAAGCAGGGTTTAGAAATGAAAGGGACTTGTCAAACTCAAGGTCTTGAGAAGTCTGGTGCTTATATTGGTTGCTTAGAATGAAGCTACCCTCAATTTTGATCTTGTTATGTTCTTTGATGTCATAAAGGCCACATTGTGTAAGCATTAGTCACTCATGAATTTTTCCAACTTTGTGCTTTTTAAGTTAAATATTAATCAGCAAAAGAGAACACAGGACCACAGATCCTGTAGTTAAAAGTTGAAAGCAGGTAGGTGGCAAACCAATTTGCTCACCCTCACTGCCTCAGCATCAGAGATGTTTGAAGATGGGAAGATACTCGGTAAGGGGCTGAGTGAACGACCTGCCTGAATGGGAGCAGCATTTGGGATATAAACAAATAAAGAAGTAAATTAAAAACAAAAACAAAAGAAAAAAAACACCAAATAAAACATTTGCCATGCTTTTGTTTGTAGGCTATAAGTTAGATTGGGGGTGCAAGGGAGGCAGGCGAATGCAAAGTTGCTTGGAAAAATACACCCAATAGAAAATATCTTTCTTCTCCATAAGTCTCCTTAGTTAATTTCTTATTCACATAGTTGAAAGAATACCAAAAAGAGCCTAGAT
Source organism: Tokudaia tokunoshimensis (assembly GCA_036184795.1). NCBI lineage: Eukaryota > Metazoa > Chordata > Mammalia > Rodentia > Muridae > Tokudaia > Tokudaia tokunoshimensis. Next base: position 53,665,146 of record BTHU01000005.1, on the reverse strand, counting down.
TATGAGAGTTGGACAGTGAGATCTTTGTCTATGTTGACTTCTAGCCAATTTTATTCAGGGCCTCTAAACCCTAGTTTGATTTCCTTTTGGAGGACATCTTGCTTCATTTGCGTTGATGGGAAGAAAGCCTAGGATGGTAGAGTTCTTAGGCACCTCAGTAAAAGGGTAAAAAGAGCTCTCTTTTGCTTCTTACTTCTATCCCTCTTTGCAGCTCACTGATCTCCTGCCCCTTATTTTCATATTAAATATGTGGGAAGGGAAAAAATAATAGTGCTTCCTGTCAGGTGTGCTTCTAGGTAGTAGTAATTCCTGTGCAGGTCACCAGAGACTGAGATATTTTGTGTGTGTATGTGTGTGTGTGTGTGTGTGTGTGTGTGTGTGTGAGAGAGAGAGAGAGAGAGAGAGAGAGAGAGAGAGAGAGAGAGAGAGAGGGGAGGGGGAGGGAGGAGGAGGGAGAGGAAGACACTTTCTAGAGAGGTTGTAACTACAGATCTGGCAAGATGTGTCAGTGAGTAAAACACTTGCTATGCAAGCAGGAGGACCTGAGTTTGCATCCCTAGAAGCACCCTGAAGACAGATGTAGTGATGTTGGTCTTTAATCTCATTGCTTCTACTATAAGATTGTAGGTATATCCAGGAGAATTGGTAGAAGATCATTGACCTGTCAGCATACATATACAGGAGAGCAGCATTAGTCTGTCTCAAACAATATAGAAGGACAAAGAGTTGCGGTTTTTCTTGGCATCAGTCCCCATGTGAGAGAACACACAAAGATAAAAGCATACTGAAACTTCTATTATGTCTAGACTTTCTTAGAAGTTTAATGGTTAAATAAGCTACATTCCATTTATATAGTAAATTATCAGTGTGTTAAAAAAAGCTCAATGACTCCTCCTTGAGTATCTACTTGTAGAATAGTTCCTGGAAGAGGAGTCATTTTCTTCAGTAAGTAGTAACTAGGAAGTTGCCCATCTGTCTATAAATAACCTTTTGGTCACTCTTCTATGTATAATGCTAATGAAACTCATAGTTCCGTGAAAGAAAAGATGAAAGTGGAAGCTGGCTATTGGGAAGAGGAAAGGGATCAGCCAAGCAGCAGGAGGAAAGGAGAAGGTAACAGGGTGTGAACACAGTAAGACTTCATTAACGCATATATTAAAATATAGCAGTAGAATCCATTATTATGTGTAATTAATAATATATGCTAATAAGCTTTAAGATTAACCCCTAATGAGTCATAATAGTGATATAATGAAGAAATTTTCATTTAGCTTTGCAATCTAGATGGTTCAAAACCTAATTTTATCTTTGAACTGACTCTCCTGGAAATTTTATTTAAGAGTCAGTTTTATATGCTTTGGGAGGCCAAGGCCATCCAAAGACCGTTGTGGCCAAGAGTGGGTTATATGGAGGAGCCAGACAGAAATCCATGACTATTTAGGGGTCATGAATGTCAACCCACTTCAACAATCCAAATAGTTAAGCCTGACAATATTGCCAAAGTCTAGTTGTAGTGTGGCTCAATGAGATTTTAAAACATGATGGTGATGATCCCGGGAAGAGTGGAGTAAAAGGACCTAAATTCCCTTATCTGCCCTGTGAGAATAATGCACATTTTTATTCAGGGTTGTTCAGTCTTTTGACAATGAAACATGATTTTGTAGTCTACAAATGTGTTGGGTTTTATTACTAGTTTTACTGGAATACATGTAGCTCACAATCTTGGGTACATCTGGTAAATTAACAACATTAGAATCACCTAATAGAAAACAAAGATTCCTGAGTCCCACTTAGACTTAAAATGGGGACAGGATATCTTCCCTAATAGCACTTAGCACTGTGAGGAATCTCATGCCCACTTATTTTAAAAAGGCTTGGCCCAAGAAAGAACTTAGGGGCATACCAACTTCATCTTATACAAAAAGACCTTAAGCCAAGTGCATAATGAAAGGAAAGGAGAAGAGGCTGGTGCCCCTGGCAAAATATAGCTTCTCACATCTGGGTAAATGTCATAGAGAGAGCTCACCCTATACAATTGTAGACACATATGGATAATGTGCCTTTGGCCACCACACACTATGTAATTCTCAAAAATTACATGCATGCATCCTTTGATGCCTTTCTCAACTGGTGCAACTGAATGAAGCCAGGACTGTTGGAGTGAACCATAAAATATCACAGAGTTGATTTAGTGGCCTTTAAACTGAGCATCTGGGGAACTCCTGGTCTGTATCGAGAGCATCTCTGTGCTTGTAAAGTTGTCACTATTTATTGCCCCCCCCACCCCATTGCACTAGTGTTTGAGTCACACATCAAGAAAACAGATGTGGTTTCTGAAAGGTTCCAGAGTATGGTTATGGAATCCTCAGCCCTCAGCAATTCTTGTCCTCTTTTATAGAATGAGCAGACTTCTTTAGACTCTTCCCTGTCAATGCTGGTTTCACCTCTTTTAATTAGGAATGATTCTTCATATATATAGTGGCAGAATATGAATTTGTTAATATTTTCTTGCTCCTTTCTGATCTCCAAGATTAACCAATCTCTCTCTCACACAACTCCCTCTCTCTTTGTCTCCCTCCCTCCCTCTCTTCCTTCCTCTTTCCCTCTTCTTCTCTCCATTTATTGTTACTGAAGAGCAAACATAAGATCTTGTGTATTCCCTTTTCCACAATTTTATCCCCAACCTGTTTTCTATTTTAAATTTTGAGAGAGCATCTCACTAAGTTACCAAAGGTAGCCTTGAACTCACTTATATTGTAGGCTATCCTTGAGTGTAGTACTGCCTTGGTCATGTCTGTGTACTTCTTAAAATTTATTTTTTCATGACTGTTATTCTAGAGAAGCAAGGTTGTACAGAAGCATGCTGTGAAGCAAAGATGTGAGCTACCATGAATTTTGAATTTTGAATACTTTTGATTGACATAGGACCTCATTGTGCAGCCCAGGCTTGCCTGGATATCACACTGCTACTTTCGGAGACACGATGCTTTAGTCTTTTGAGTGGCACATTTAAAAATGTGCAGTTATTACCTTGATATGTTGAATTTTATTGTAGTGAAATAATAGAAAATGGGGAAAGACAAAGTAACTTGTAAAACTATATTTTATTCAATATATTTACTATATTATAATTTCAAGCTAGAATTATTAACAAGGTAAGATATTTTCCTTTATATAGTAGATCATTTCAGTGTTATATGTGTCCTTTACATATAATATATCTCAATTAGCTGCTTATTAGTAGTTTATAACCATTTGTGGATATTTTATGTTTCATTTCAATTCAATCATATACAGCAAAGGAAGGTCTAAACCAAAATCCTGACAATTTAGAGAATAATAACCTTATCTAGTCACTCATTAAAACATGTGCAGAGTACTGTATCTATAGAATTGTTCCCTCTATGACAGAAATCAAGATCATCTAACATTCTTGCCAACTAGAGATGACAGATAGTAAGTAAACATGAAATTAGTAAGTAAAAGTTTCAGACACTAACATAAGGCATGAAAAAGGAAAGGTTGACATGAGAAATTACCAGGCTTGGTCAGACTGTAAAGGAGGAACCTCAGAGGAAAAGTCTCAGTGTCAAGGATCCACCCATACTTTGTTACCAAAACAAACAAACAAAATAAACAAAAAAACCCCAAACATTTACTACCCTAGGGACTGTGTGTTATAAAGTGCTATATTAAATATTTATCTGAGTCTTTGTTGGTGAATAGTTACCAAATTATGGTGAGCTTTAGACTATACAAAATTCAGAAAACATGTCAGAGAACTGAATTATCCACCCATGGATATGTAATTATTACAATTTAATCATTGAACATGTGGGAAAAGAATAGAAAGTCCTTATGAACTTTGAGTTTGAGAATAATAGTTAAGGGGAGGTGTAAACTTGTGGAAGCTTTCTGGAATAAGTACTCTAACACCAAAGAGAATGGAAAAGAGAAGCTCCTGAAAGTCTTCAATCCTGTGTCCAATTTGCATTCTCATTTCATATTCTAAAACCAAAAGGTAGGGTGGGCAAACAACCAAGCTATTAGCAGGCAGTTAAAGACAATGGCTCATTGTTTAAGATAATTTTTTTTGTTGTCTTTGTTTTTTGTTTTGTTTTTGTCAATAGCCTTCACTCTAGACTTTATATATTATTATTATTATTATATTTGCTTTATTTACATTTCAAATGACATCCCCTTTCCACGATACCGCTCCAAAAAGCCCCTATCCCATCCCCCCTCCCCCTGCTCACCCTCACCCCCCCAAATTTCCTGACATGCATTCCCCTATTCTGAGGAATTGAGCATTCATAGGACCAATGGCCTCTCCTCTCACTGATGTCTGAAATGGTCGTCTTCTGCTACATATGTAGCTGGAGTCATGGTTCCCTCCATATGTACTCTTTGGCTGGTGGTTTTGTCCCTGGGAGCTCTGGGGTACTGGTTAGTACATAATATTGTTCCTCCTACATGGCTTTAAACCTCTTCAGCTCCTTGGGTCCTCTGTCTAGCTGCTCCACTGGGGACCCTATGCGCATTCTATTGGTTGACTGTGAGCCATGGGTGTTTTGATTCACTTTCCAATAAGGGTCAAAGTATCCACACTTTGGACTTCATTCATCTTGAACTTCATGGGGTTTGTGAGTTGTATCTTGGGTTTTCTGAGCTTTTCAGCTAATATCCACTTATCAGTGATTGCATACCTTGTGTATTCTTTTGTGATTGTGTTACCTCACTCAGAATGATATTTTCTAGTTCGATCCATTTGCCTAATTTCAAGAATTCATTGTTTTTAGTAGCTGAGTAGTATTTCATTGTGTAAATGTACCACATTATCTGTATCCATTCCTCTGTTAAGGGACATCTGGGTTCTTTCCGGCTTCTGACAATTATAAATAAAGCTAATTTGAACATAGTGGAGCATGTATCCTTATTACATTTTGGAGCATCTTCTGAGTATATATGCCCAGGAGTGGTTTAGGTGGGTCCTCAGGTAGTACTATGTCCAGTTCTCTGAGGAACTGCCAAACTGATTTCCAGAGTGGTTTTACCAGCTTGCAATCTCATCAGCAATGGAGAAGTGTTCTTCTTTCTCCACATCCTCTCCAGCATTTTCTGTCCCCTGATTTTTTGATCCTGACTGTTCTGACTGGTGTAAGGTGGAAACTCAGGGTTGTTTTGATTTGCATTTCCCTGATGGTTAAGGATGTTGAACATTCCTTTAGGTGTTTCGCAGCCATCCAGTGTTGCTCAGTTGAGAATTCTTTGTTTTAGCTATTTCTCCATGTCATTTAGTTCCAAATGGGGAGTGAAATCATGCTTGGCAAACAGGCAGTATAAGTGGTGTTTTAAGTAAATCACTAACTAAATCAATAATTCAGTATATACTTATTGGTCTTTTCTACCATATTTTACCTCACATGTTGTTTTCTTTTTGTTGGTCTTTTTTCCAGATTCTTAAGGACCATCTTGATGTCTTTTAAGTAAGAAAATAATCTCATTAGGTACTTGACTCTTAAAGGGGGATCTACCACATGGTTCAGGGAAGTCAGGAATTTTATGTTCTTTCCCTAAGGCATAGGTATATATGATAAGGTTCCAAAAAAATATGCTCATAAATACTGAACTGATGTCTGAGAAGACTAGACCTTTCTCACACAAGCAATTTTGCAAGATATGCAATGCAATCATAAAATATGATTAGAAACATGGCGACTGTAGTCAGAATATTTCAAATCAGTAAGAGCTAGTATGTTTTTTGTTTTGCTGTTTCTGCTCCTGTTTGGTTAGAAGATTTGCATTTTTTTTGATTTTGAAATATTTTAATTTGATCAAGGACTGCATTCCCATGAGATATTTAGGTCATTTATGATATGTAGGTATCATCTTTTTTTTTAAATTTCTTTTTTTTTGGATATATTCTTTAATTACATTTCAAATGTTGTCCCCTTTCCTGGTCCCCCCTCGAAAACTCCATAACCCATCAACCCCCCGCCCCATTCCCCAATCAACCCACTCCTGCTTCCCTGTCCTGGTATTCTCCTACACTATGCCATTGATCCTTTCCAGGACCAAAGGCATCTCCTCCCTTTGATGTTCAACAAGGCCATCTTCTGCTACATATTCATCTGGAGCCATGGGTTACTCCATGTGTACTCTTTGGTTGATGGTTTTGTCCCTGGGAGCTCTGGGAGTACTGGGTGGCTTATATTGTTGTTCCTCCTATGGTGCTGCAAACCTCTTCAGCTCCTTGGGTCCTTCCTCTAGCTCCTCCACTAGGAACCCTGTGCTCAGTTCAATGGCTGGCTGAGAGTGTCCCCCTCTGTATTTGTCATGCTCTAGCAGAGCCTTCCAGGTGACGAAGCTTTGCATTTTATAAAACTATTGTCATGTATGACTCAATTAATCTTTGTTCATAAAGCAATCCAAAGTGCTTTAGCAGGAGAGTCACCAAAGAAAATGTAAATATTTTTTGAGATTATAATATAATTATAAGATTCCCCTTCTTATTTCTCCCTTCAAGTCCTCCCATAAACATCCGTCTTTCTCTCTTTCAAATTTGTGGCCTTGTTTGTTTGTTTGTTTTTTTCTTTCTTCAATTGGTAACACATAGATTATGTATATCTTTGTGTGTACCTGTGTATTCCTAAATACATTAAAAAAAACCACTACTGTATAATGTATAATATTGGCCATTTGACAATGGATAACCAGTTTGTAGGCTCTCCCTATGGAAGCTTTTTTCTCCTACTTCCAGCACTCCTTACTTGTCTGTAGTTCTTTATGAAGGGTTGAGGCCTGGTGAGCCCTACCTACTCTGTCCACATTTGTGTTTCATTGCAACCAAATCATGTTCATTCAAGTCAGATACTTTTAGAAGTGTTCTTCTCTGTGTTTGTTATTTTTTACTACTTTTCTTCATACTTCTGTCTGTGACTGAGACCCAACTAACTATAGTTCTGCCAATAAGCATCACCAAAAGAGTTACACTAATCCAATGTTGAAGAGTATGTCACACAGTTTAAGTAAACAGCTTTATTCTCTTCACACTCAAAACACCTCTATTACTCTGATAAATTTGTTACCACCTAAAAATCCAGGATAATAAAAAAAAAAGAAGAGATTTGTCTGAGATTGAAACAGAGTAGGTCGTAAAGTATTTGATTTTCCTTCTAAACCCTTACATTTCTCAAATTATGCTTTAATTCTGCAATAGTTGACTACTGTTTTAACAAGGTTTTCTCAAACTCAGTAGTTTAAACTGACAACACAGTCAAAAAATCCACTGGGCATACTTTAGCAGTCTGCTCCTGAGGTTTCTTTTCTATTATATTGATCTATGTGTCTGCCCTTCTTTTAGTACCATACCAATTTAATTAATGTAGCTTATTAAAATCCGTCTCAAGGTGAGGTAGTCTTGATACCTTCCACTTTATTCTTTTTGTTAGAAGTTTAGAATAATTTTGTGTCTTTCATTGTGAAACTATCCTGCTGAGATTTTGATGGGGATTGAGTAAAACTGTACATCAATTTGAAAAGAACTGACGTCCTTACTTTTTGAGCCTTCCAATTCAAGAAGGGTATGCATTTCTCAATGTCTTTAGATATTTAATTTCATTTTCGAGTACAGGGTAAATTTCAGGAAGTAAGATGTATTTCTTATTTTTTAGATTCACATAGTTCTTTTATAGTTATTTTAAATTTGATTGCATTGTTAATGCAGTGTCTTTGTGTTCACTGTTAATATCAGGAAATCTATTTTTTCATGCTTCCTGGTATTATGTCATCATAATGAACTCACTTACGACTTCCAGGAAGGTTTTGTTTTATTTTGTTTCATGTTTCTTGGAGTTTTGTGTTTGTATCATCAACAAATAGTGCATTTAATTTTTCTGTTTTCTGTCCTCTATATTTCTGAAATTTAATCTCCTCGCCCTATTGTGCTAGACAGAACTTCCACTATTATTCAGAAAAAGTGACATAAAAGCTTATTGCTAACTTGTTGATTAAAAGTCACAATACCTTTGACTTGTTATTAATCTTCTAGTCAAAATATTATCTTCTAGATGAAATAAAATGTTAGGACTACTATTCTATAAATAAATGTTATTTATTAAACTGAGTAAGTTATCCTCTGTTCTAATTTTCTGAAAATATTTTCCTTATAAATTTTAATTTCATGAAATTTTTCCATGTCAATTGATGAAATCACTGATGTGAAAAATGTTTCCTTGTTTTTCTGAATAATAGATTACTATTCAAATCCCAAACTTTCTGAATCAGCGTTCTCATCAACAGCTCTCACACTACAGTTCAGTTGCTATCTCAAAATTCACTCTTTAAATGACATGATTTTAAACAAGACAGCCTGTCTTGGACTGGCCAGCCATATTTCAGATGGTCACTAACACACACACACACACACACACACACACACACACACAGACAGAGAGAGAGAGAGAGAGAGAGAGAGAGAGAGAGAGAGAGAGAGAGAGAGAGAGAAACTTCTCAGTGACTGTAGGCTAAAGTATTTCCATAGCCTATGTTGCTTCAATTACTTAAGAAAGACCTTCCTAGTCCCTTAGAAAGGGCTGTGCTTTCTAATTCTGCCTTACAATCAAGAGTAAATTCAGGAATACCTAAGCCAAAGGAGTGGAATGAGACGATAGAAGCATTCCAAATATAAATTTTCAGGGTCTTTTCCCTGTGGAATATCGCTGGCTCTGTTCAAAGTAGCAAAGTTCAAGATGCTCACAAAGACAGGCATTTTTATTTGGGTTTCATTCTGCATGCATGATTTAGATGACTAACTCTTACATTCCCGCTTCTTCCTTGGGCATCAGGCTGGATCAAGAATTAACTTTCTTTCTTTTTTTTATTTATTTATTTTATTTTATTTTCCTTTTTTATTTTATTTTATTTTTTTAATTTACATTCCAAATCACTTCCCCTTTCCCGTTTCCTCCCTCCCCGAAAGTCCCATAAGCCCCCTTCCCTCCCTCTTTTCTCCATTCAACCCCCTCTCCTTACTCTGCCCTGGCGTTCCCCTACATCCAGTCTTTCCAGGACCAGGGGTTTCTCCTTCCATCTTTTTAGAAATCTATTGATATGCTGATTGTGTCTAGGGTATTCCGAGATTCTGGGTCAATATCCCCTTATCAGTGACTGCATACCATGTGTGTTCTTTTGTGATTGGGTTACCTCACTAAGGATGATATTTTCAAGTTCTGACCATTTGCCTAGGAATTTCGTGAATTCATTGTTTTTAATTGCAGAGTAGTATTCCATTGTGTAAATATACCACATCTTCTGAATCCATTCCTCCGTTGAGGGACACCTGGGTTCTTTCCAGCTTCTGGCTATTATAAATAAGGCTGCTATGAACATAGTGGAGCATGTGTCCTTATTGCATGCAGGTAAAGCCTCTGGGTATATGCCCAGGAGTGTTATAGCCGGATCCTCCGGGAGTGTCATGCCCAGTTTTCTGAGGAACCGCCAGACTGCTTTCCAGAGTGGTTGTACCAGCTTGCAATCCCACCAGCAGTGGAGGAGTGTTCCTCTTTCTCCACATCCTCGCCAACAACTGCTGTCTCCTGTGTTTTTGATCTTAGCCATTCTGACTGGTGTGAGATGGAATCTCAGGGTTGTTTTGATTTGCATTTCCCTAATGACTAAGGATGATGAACATCTCTTTAGGTGCTTCTCAGCCATTAGATATTCTTCAGGTGAGAACTCTTTGTGTAGCTCTGTACCCCATTTTTTAATAGGGTTACTTGCCTCTCTGGAGTTTAACTTCTTGAGTTCTTTGTATATCTTGGATATTAGCCCTCTGTTGGATGTAAGGTTGGTAAAGATCATTTCCCAGTTAGTTGGTTGCCGCTTTGTCTTTTTGACGGTGTCTTTTGCCTTGCAAAAACTTTGTAATTTAATGAGGTCCCATTTGTCTATTCTTGATCTTAGAGCATAAGCTATTGGAGTTCTGTTCAGGAAATTCTCCCCTGTGCCCATATGTTCAAGGTTCTTGCCTAGTTTCCCTTCTATTAGTTTCAGTGTATCTGGTTTTATGTGGAGATCTTTGATCCACTTAGAATTGAGCTTAGTGCAAGGAGATAAGGATGGGTCAATTTGCATTCTTCTGCATGTTGACCTCCAGCTGAATTAACTTTCTTAGCATGTGTTTGACTTATTTGTTACTAGTCCTCACCCTGAGGGTATTTATGGCTCCTACCATGAGTCATCGAATAGTATTCAACAGTGATAACCTAACATTCCTAGGCGCTCATGAACAATGAATAACTTTATAACAAACCACTTATAATGACAAAACAATATATTATTCATTAGTCACAAGGATTGATTATCGAATATCAAATCACCTGTGATATGTAGAGTAAACTCCACTTAGGCACAGCATAGAAATTAGTCTTGTATATGGCTGAATTTAATTTTCTAACAACATGTTAAGGATGCAAATTATATCTCTATTTATAAAGATATTGATCTTCAGTTCTGTTTGTTTTTATTTTTAGTGCTGTCCTTGTCTGATTTTTGCATGAATACTAGCTTTCAAAAAACAAGTCAATGTATTCCCTTTTTTCTGTTTTCTTAATACAGTTATGCAGCATTGACAGGAATTTTTATTTAAATATTTGGTAGGCTTTTCAGTAAAGCAATCTGTGGCTAGAGATTTCTTTTGGATGGAATTTTTAGATTGTGAATTCATTTTGTTTTTTAATAGTTCTTGGGCTATTCAAATTATCTGTTCCATGTAGAGTGAGCTGAGGTTTGTGTTTTCGCATTTCTTCACAGTTGTAAGATTTATGTGTAGAGTTGGTTTATTCCTTTGTTAGCCACTTGATTTTGGTAGGAACACAACTATATCTTGAGCTTGGATTCAGAAATTGGTAGGTTGTAATTTCTTCCTAAATATTCCTAAATTATTCTTCATTTTTCAATCCAGGGTAAATTTAAACACCTAAGACCTATACTTTTTTCGTTAGATTTACATATACTTTATGGTTTCAGTTTTCATTTCTATTGAATCACATTGCTAACCAATCACATTTCGATCTTTAAAGGATAGCTTTTTGCTAGATTGGCTTTTTTTATTGCTTTTTTTCTCAATGTTGGGACCAAGTCCATGACAAAACGTATTTCACAGGAAGAAGAGTTGCATCATGGTTTGAAGGGTATTTTATCATTGCTTGGAAGCCATAGAGGGAGGAAGAGCATCATACAGCTTTTGTGGTAGAAACTGCTCTCATGTTAGTGGATAAGGATGTGGAGGAAAGCCAGTAGTAGCCAAAGCATTATAGGGTTTTGTTTAACAAACTTACTTCAGGACACTCTGTTTTCACCATTTAATTTTTTACAATGTGTTCTTAGGATGCCCAACAGAATTAATTTGTATAGAGCATGCACACATATGTACATTGTATTCAGCATTTAGAAGTTAACAAGCTATAAATATTTTAAAGAATGAGAAATTTAGGCTGAATAAATTGTATTCAACTTCTATACTTATTGTTTTTCAAATGTAATTGACCACAGTATCAATTTACATATATGACAATTAACCAGTTCCTTAACTATGCCAAGTCTGGATGTTAAACTTACCAAAAATATTTATTATATTACCTTTTATATTATAATCAGGCCAAACTACTTGGTCACATTTAAGTCACATGTTTTGGAGGTTATTTTGCATAAGCCAATTTGAGATATTATTATGAAAGATAAGATATTACAAAAAAGCTGTTGTCTACTATACTAAGTAAAAAAAAAAGAATAAGTATTAGCAACAAAAATTGATTAATGCCTGCACATGCATATTTATGAATGGCATAAAGTTTCCATTAATTAAATTTTATTCAACATATGTCCATTCTTCCCTTCTTACCAGGACAGATTTTTATTTCTTACTATTTCATCACTCACAGTTAACAATCCTAATAGCTATAATCTATCAACTCCCCCATGTAAGATATTTATTGCATAGATCTTATCTTTATATAAGTACATGATATAAATATTATGATCTTTAACTATCAAGGAGAAAAACAGTTCTTAGAGAGATGACAGCACCTACTCCCAAGAAACCCCCCCTGTGTCCCTCTCTCTCTTCCTCTCTTTCTCTCTCTCTTTCTCTCTCTCTCTCTCTCTCTCTCTCTCTCTCTCTCTCTCACACACACACACACACACACACACACACACACACACACACACACACTTCTACAATGATATTCTCCAGTTTTAAATGTTGGAATTGTTCATCTTCTGTTTTAAAATACATTTTACATGGTGCTAGACTCACAGGTACAGAGCAAGTAGCTCAATTTCTTTCTGGTAAACTGGATGAAGTAGCAAAGCTGGTATCAGCTTAGATTCAGAAAGATTCTCTACAGAGTATCCTCTTTACTCCTTTAGTCTGTTAAACCAGAAGCAGAACATCTTTACTTTGTCAGGGTCCTCATTTATCTTACCTGTTAATCAGATTTCCCTATCTGGATCTTACTGCTGTGAGAGACTGGTGTCCTCCTGAGTCTCATAGCCATTGATCCTTCAGATTAAATCCCTAGAGATAGTGGCTATATCAATAACATCCTTGGGGTGATTTTCTCTGCTAAATCATCAAAGTGTGGCCTTTGATTTGGCCAGTGAGGTGGCTCAGCAGGTTAAAATATTTGATGCAATACCATGATGACCTTGCGTTCTATTATAGAAGCCATGTAAAGTTAGAAGAGCATAAAATCACAAGGTTGCCCTCTGATTCTCATATCCAAACCATGGCATTCATGTAACACATGATACACACACAAGCATTCAGTAATTCAATTAATTTTTAAAATAACAATGGAAAATTCAGTTGGAAGAATATGAATGTTAGAATTTCACTATTTGCTGGCTTGCTTTGAGGATAAGCAATGGTAGATGCTAGGGACAAATGTTTTTTAATATTTTGCTTGCTTATTTGTTTTGTTTTATTTGTTTTGTTTTATTTTTAAATGTGGAACAAAAACCATTGTGCTTAATGTTAAAATAATTATAATGATGATGATCATCAGTAACATTTATTGAAAACTTATTACCTATAGTACCCAATTCTGAGTTCTTTCCTACTAATTATTTTAATTTTTAGACAAAAATGTTAACATCTTTATTTCACAAAAACAAAAATAGAATCAGGGGAGAAACAATTTCTGGATACAGGATTGTAATTGAGAGAGAAATAAATACTAAGGATAACTTCTAGGTAAGACCCAGAGAGTCCAAAGCAGACTATGTTCAAGTCTCAAACTTGCCCAGTTTCCCACAGAAATGCAGTGTTTACCTGTAAATGTCATGTTAGCTCTAGTCTTACCCTGTGTGCTACTCTTCTGACCCAGAATAAGGATTCAAAATAGAAGCAACAATTAACACATTACTCTATGAGATGAATCACCATGGGTCTGAATGAGGAAAACGGGCTCAAGTGTATCATCCCTTCTCCATTCTCTCCTATCTTTGTCTGTATTCTGCAGAGAGCTGTAAGCAGCAAATAAATAATACCTGTGAAAATGTATAAAAACACACTTATTTATAAACCTTTATAGATGACAAACTAAAATTACTTTTTAATGCACTGTAAAAACATAGAAGGGAAGACAGTCAAATCTACACAATTATTATAGTTGTTGAACATATATTTATCTTTCCATTAAATAAATACAAATTATTCTCATTACTATTGCATGTATTTATGACTTGTTTATATGTGTGGGTACATACATGCTACAGTGTGCCTGTAAAGATCAGAAGACAACTTTTGGGAGCTGATTCAGTTATCACCAGGCTGATTCCAAAGATCTGTCTCTAAGCTTGCATGGCAGATACCTGTACACACTTAGCAATCTTATTGGCCCTTTACCATTAACAGTGTTGCATTAATTAATAAAATGCACATAAGGCAAGCATCACATCATCTTCATATGATATGTGAATTTTTATGATTATTTCTCCAGAACTCTCAACAAGTGGAATTGGGGGTCTGCTCCCTAAAACTTTGAGATATATGGTCAACTCATTTACTTTAAACGATCAATGTTTACCACTTTAAACCTTTAGGAAATCAGTGAAATTAATTGACATATTTTATTACATATAATTTTCTTTCAAAGCCCTTCACGCTGTTATAAATGTCCACAAGACTTCTCAAAGAACAATAAATATGCGAGTAAAAATTTGACCTATTTTCATTTCAATAACAGCAGGAAATACTTCTTATAACATTATACTAGGATAAAAAATTGTTACTTAAAACACAGTAATTATTTTGACATCTACCATGGTTCTTACACAGAAGATGGACAGGAGATACTTGGTCAAGCTCCTGAAATAGTGGAAAGAAGTTGAACTGTAGATAGCAGACAAAGTGTCACAAAGGACTGTGTGGAAGTGTCTCTTTAATCGTTTATGGAAGACATTGAATAATCTTTGTTTAAAGATATTTTATTTGGATTCCTTCAAAAAATATCTAGGATTTCTTGATTTTGCGGGGGGAGGTCACAGTTTTCATGCTTTGACTCATTGGAGTCTGTTGTGTTGAGAGAACAAGTTGCCTGGTTTGCGCTCTTGTTTTTCCATTTCTGGGTTACATGGAGTGCTTGATTATCTCTTCTCAATCAATTCCCCTCTTATCTCACTCCTCCCTCCATATTGACTACCTTTTTCTTTTCTAAATTCTCCTCATGGCCTTCCATGTCAAGGTAGATTATTCTTCCTCTATACTCTGTTGATAGACAATTATAAATGATTGATGTTATGGCTTTATAACTGTCATTGTCTGTATTAGATTTTCACAAATTTCAATGTATTAGTTCTTCATTCAAATGGTTACCATCTATGCTCTGTCCTAGGACTAACCAAACCAAAACTGTAACCATTTCTGATTTATGTTTATGGGAAATCTACTATATTATACCTATGTGGCTATTCTTTCTTTTTTTTTCCCCTAGCAGACAGTCCTGTTTCAAGCATGAGGTAGATTATTAACCTTATTGATTAAATGAATGAATGAATGAATGAATGAGTGAATGAACTGCATGCATCATCTTAACACTTGGAT
Source organism: Tokudaia tokunoshimensis (assembly GCA_036184795.1). Lineage (NCBI taxonomy): Eukaryota > Metazoa > Chordata > Mammalia > Rodentia > Muridae > Tokudaia > Tokudaia tokunoshimensis. The sequence continues at coordinate 53,650,040 of BTHU01000005.1, read as the reverse complement.
TCACTTTTAGTCTACACCATGACCTTAAAAAATTATTGGTGGTGTTACAATCAGCACTCACCCTTTCTAAACCCAAATAGATTTTTTCTGTGTCTCTTTACAGCACATTCAAATCCCCAGGTCATTGAGAAAAATATTAAACTCCATCAAGGAAGCAAGCTGCGTACATGCTGAGATATCCACTCAGGAATTGGGCAAGACACTTGTCTTTCATGCTATAAGAAGAGAAAACATGTAGGAAGAAATACTAGCTTTTGCTATCAAGGGCAAGCACACAGACACTGATAAAGACACAGACACACTCTGGCATAAATAAAGTGACAGACACAGACTCAGAAACACATACAAACACATATACACAGACATATACACACAGAGCAGACACACACATATATGCCCTTGTGTGGGGTATGTGTGTGTGTTTTGTGTTTGTCTGTGATAGTGATCATTGAAATATTTGTCTTCCTTAAGTAATAAAGAGAGGCTGTGCAAAAGAGGTGTGAGCACATCCTGTGGACATTGATACCAGCCTGTACAGGGTATGCCCAATCCCAGTATGTGATGTAAACAAACGAACTGTGGTATTTTAAGAACTGCTCAGCTTACTGTCTAAAATAACGGAAAGTGCTTCTGTAACTCACTCCACATGAAGGATGTGTTCGTGTTAGCACTGTGACTGCTCTATTTCAATCCAAACTCCCTGGGGAATTATTCTAAAGATGCCAGTGAGACACCATAATAACACCTCTGTAAACCTGGTTGCTTCTTCTGCATCTTGGCAGGTGTGAGCACAGACCTGTCTTGGTTTATCCCAGACTTGTAGAAATCTCAGTACACTTTCAGATGGTGAAAAGCAACTGAAATCAAGAAAGATTTCCCTCCCCAAATTTCTTCTTCTTCTTCTGCTGTCCTTAGAAGGCAGCCTGGTTGGGAAAGTAATGTGCTGCTAGGAGCCCTGGGGCTTGTGCACACTGGGTTTTGGGCCTCTGGCAAATTATCTTCAGGTAGCTAAACTTAGAGTGCCATAACTCCTTTTTGCATTCTCTCTACTCTACCCTGCTCCAATTCTATCTCAAGAATAAAAAAATAAAAATATGTATTTTTGAAGTGTGCTTTTTGCATATATGATTTTATGGATCACACTTCTCACTTTCTCAAAGTTGTGTAGACCCCTAGGATTTACACTGTTTTCTTACTCAAAATATTGTCCAGGTGGACCACTCATTGTGTGGTAAAAGCTAAATATTTTAATATTTAAGCCCTGCTTCAATCTTTATTCTCTTACCCTCATCATCTATCAGAATTTATTCATTTTTAATGCTTTTCAGATTTTAAGATTTGTTCTTTTCAGTCATTTGTGTGTCATGTTGACAAATGCTTCACTGAATAGGTTCTGGTATGATCACTTCCATTTTACAGATGATATTGCTTGGAGTTACAGTACAGTGATTCTTTGCTTTAAATTAAACTCTTTATTAAGGCTATCTTTTAGTTTGCGAATGTGTGTGTGTGTGTGTGTGTGTGTGCGATTGTGTGCACATGCGTGCACCTATGTGCACACATACATTACACCACCATTTTGAGGCCAGAGGTCAACACTGAGTCTTTCCTCTAATTGTTTTCCACATTATGTTTTGAGAAAATTGTTCTCTAAATAGGAAACTCACTGACATAGCCAGACTGTCAGGACAGCAAGCCCCAAGGAGACGTGTGCCTTTGTGTCCCCAACACTGGCTTCACAGTCATGGGCTGCTTCATCCAACTTTTTATGTGAGTTCTCAGAATCCAAAAACAAGGCTTCATGTTAGCATGATAAGCACTCTACTGACTGATTCATTCCTATAGCATGTCTGTTTGCTCTTTTGAGACAAGATCTTACTCTACACTCTTAAGTTTCATACTTACTCATGTGACCTATACTGTCCTTACACCCACTGTGATTCTAGTGCATTTTCTTCTTGAGCGTCTGGCAACCATGACATGAGAATAGGCAAATATGTGCTTACACAGATTGTCTGTTCCCTTGTACTAATGTGATTTTTTTTTCACTAGAATATCATGCCTGGTCATGCCAAGTCAAGCAAATGGTGAAACATATGGAACAGAAGAGACTCACACTTGCATCCTAAGAACAGATCAACTGGACATGAGGAGGGAAGTAGAGCTATGAGAATTAGCCATGTCAGCATTATTGAGAACTGGGGGATCCTGGTTGTGGTTAGGCACAGACAAATTTAAAGCAATGTCTTGGTACTTCAATATGATGCCAATACTTAATACAGTGTGAATCATCTTCGCCCTGTGGCATACATACTCTTTCTCTCAGTTTGTATATGGTTGTTTCCAAAGTTGTAACCTTTGAAGGAAAATGAGAAGTATCCAATATAGATTTGAGATAAAAAATGATTGATAAATGATAATTATATGCTATTATAGGATATAATGTGGTATTTAAAATATGCATGCAATATGGCATTATTAAATCAAAGTAATTAACATTCTTTCTTAGCTATCATTTTTTTTTAAGGAAAGGCATTTGAAATCCTCTTCACTCTTGTTATTTTAAAATACACAGTGTGCTATTTTGGGTATAGTCACTGAGCTTCATAATATTATCATTGCAAACTTGTAAAGATTTCAAAGGGCAGAAACTAGAAATATGAAACTATTTGGAATGTAGCCTCTAAGGAGATATATGAGCTCTTCTTAAGGCCATGGAACAAATAGCTGGAGTCTGGTAAGATTCTGAAATGCAGAATAGGGGTTGGGAAGTTAGCAATAGACCTTCAGGTCATTAACATAGCTGTACTAGTTAGATTCATAGTGGCTGAGTCTTCTCACTTTTTATAAATGTTTTAATTTTATAATTATGTAATTGTTTTCTCTCTCTCTCTCTCTCTCTCTCTCTCTCTCTCTCTCTCTCTCTCTCTCTCTCTCTCGTGTGTGTGTGTGTGTGTGTTTAAGAATGTTCCTGTAACTAGCAAATTGTTTACCAGATATTCATAGCTTAGGTTTACTTCATAAAGATGAGAGGTAAGAGTCTGGGGATGTGATTCAGGTATAAAGCACTTGCCTATTATGTACAAACCCTAGGTTCAATCCACTCAATTAAAAGTAAGTCAAGGGTAATGATCTGAGGGTATCAGATGATGTTAAATTCCCAAATAGAGTAGTCAGATGTATTGTATCCATCACACTTATTTCTATGAGATTGAAGTAATGGATAAATATAAAGAATATTAGGTGAAAATTTGTTTATTAATTTTTAAACACTAACTACCACACAGAAATAAACCCAAGAGATTTTGGTTTGGTACTTAATGCTTTGGTTTGAGTTTTACATAGAACATTTTCTTCTATTACATGCTATCCTGTACCACACACATCTTTAAATATGTGACTTTTCTTAATATGTAAGACATGAGAATGGAGAGTAGTTTACTCTTTGTCTGAGTGAACGCATCAGGATTTTGGGATCTCAAGCTTTAGGAAGGCCATTCTTGCCCTCTGGTGAATTTATACCTATTTTCATCGATCACCTGAATGTTTCACAGGATATACTACTGCTGCATCTATATTATATATAGCTAAATCTCATTGCCTACTGTAGCTTTAAAGGACACTTCAAGGTGTAGTCCACAAGTAAAGCTGTGATTAATGCAAAGAAAGTCAGCAAAAACTAATTCCTGATTCACACACTGAGATAATAATTTGTCAAAAGGCAACAAAAATGCTAACAACTTAGTAAACTGACACAGATTTCTTCTATTTAGTGATCTCTGACTTGGTGATATATAAAGAAAAACAAGACAGGAGTTGTACCATCAATTAATGCATGATCCGGGGAATGATAGGACAATAAGTGTATCAAAATCAGTCACCAACCTAATGGATAAATCTATGACATGGCACAGAGATAGATAAAGCCCACATTGGGAACGTCAGTTTTAGAGGACGTGATATCTACACTGGGTTTGTAGAATGACTTAAAATAAGAGACAGGCAGGACAAATAGTATGATAATGTAATGCTTGTCTTATTTCACTTGCTGTTTTATAGAAAAATACCTTACATAGAATTATGTATCGATCAGTGAAATTTATTTTCTACAATTCTGCAGAATAGGAGGTCAAAAGCTGTAGCACCTGCAGATGCAAAGTTCAGCAAAGATTTTTTTTTCCTGAAAAATCAAGAAGATACTTCTTACAATCTTACACAGCAGAGGTAGTAAATAATAAGCTCCCTTGTGTCTTTTTGTTGGAGGGGGGCAGGGAGGCTACTAATCTCAGTCATAAGGGCCTCATTGTTGTTATGTTTCTCCAACAACAATTGTGCCACTACTGTACCAATGGGACTGCAACCTGCTTTGTAAAACAGAACACATGTCTGGCATAACTATCAGTTGCCGTCCATAGCAAAGATCCTCCTATTTTTTGCTGTTAATAAGACAGGCAGAAAACTATCCTCTATGTTTTCATCTTTACTTCCATAGACTAATGAATTTCACAACTCTAATTGGACAAGTTTCTTTTAACAACAGATAGTAATTAACATGGAGAAAACAACTGGTCAATATGAAAAGAATAAGGGCCGTCAGAGTGAACACTCCTAAATATGACATTTATATCATGTCCTTTCTTCCAAAGACATGGTAGTCATCACAGAAGAATAGGTAGAAAGAGTATAAAAATTATAATTAATAAATATCGATGACAAATCAGTACTTTCTAGACTTTACAAAGGAATTGCACACATAAACTCCCAGCAGCTGTGATGCTATGCCCATGATTTGCATAAGATCAACAGTCAAAAGATCAACACAAACTATGGAGGGGCTCCCTATTTAAGAAGCCATTGGCAATCCATTGCTGGTAGAGGAGGAAGAATAATTTTTCTACAGTGACAAGGACCTTGAGAGGTTATACAGGATGCAGCCAACAGTCTCATAATGGCAGCACAGTAGAAACATTGAGTTATGAAAATAAACAAACAAAAATAATCACATGAAAATGGGAGAAGAGTGTAGGAAGGTTCGGGGAAGAATTGGAAGGAAGGGAATGAGGGGCAGATTTGATCAATATATACTATAAGAATGGATGAAATCCTAAACAAAAATATTCTGTATGGTTAGGGCACATATTTTGTTTAGGTATACTGGAAATTGGGTATAGGAAAGAGCATGACAATAGTGAGAAAGTAGCACATCCTAAACTTGTTTAAGATAAATAGCAAGTCAGCCAGATTTTCAAAGGAACGTATTCTTTACCAAAAGACAGAAATAAATATCATTGAAACTAATAGGAAATATATACTAGTTAAATATTTAATTTATCTCTTGTTCTCCATTAATTCATTCAAAATTTATTCACTTTACCACCTGATCTCAGACTCCTCTCTCCTTCTCATTCCCACCCTTGTACTCTCTCCCCATTTCCTTTGCTCTTCTCCTTAGACAAGTGTAGATCCCTTTCCCCATAGGTACCCACACACCATAGTACATCAATCACAGCAGGAATAAGCATATCTTCTCCCACTGAGTCCAAACAAGGCTGCCTAGCAATAGGAAAGATATCCAAAGGCCCACAACATAGTCCAAGACAACCCCTGCTCCAATCATTAGGCAAGTCAGATGAAGAACAATCTGCACATCTGATACATATGTGTAGGAGCTTAGGTCCAGCCCATGCATGCTCTTTGTTTGGTGATTCAGTCTCTATGAGTCCTCATGGGTCCTGATTAGTTTATAGCTCTTCTCATGGTGACCTTGAACCTTCCAGTTCCCAAAATCCTTCCCCTCAGTCTTCAATAAGACTTCCTGAGTTCTGTCAAGTGGTTTTCTCCATCTGTTTCAATCAGGTTCTGGATGAAGGCTCTCAGAAGACAGTTATGCTATGCTCCTCTCTGCAAACATAGCAGAGTATCATTAATAGTGTCAAGGGTTGACTTTCTCCCATGGGACGGGTCAGTCATTGATTTTGCCATTACCTCAATTTCTGCTCCATCTTTATCCCTGGAATTCTTGTAGGCAAGACAAATTTTGGGTAGAAGATTTTTGTGGTAGAGTTGTTGCCCTCATGCCTCTACTGAAAGTTCTGCATAACTACAGATGGTGGCCCTTTCAAGATTCATATCCCCTGCTGCTAGGAGTCTCAGATAGAGTCATCTCCAAAGACTCCCAAGAATTCACCAGTTACAGATCTGTTCTTCACTGATTTTCATTTTCTCTCCCAACTCTTCCTCACTTCCTACATCTTTTCTCCGCCATTTTCCCCTCCTCATCCCCTCTAGCATCCAGTTCCCTCCCTCCATCTTCTTAGATATTTAATTTCTGCTTCTTAGTGAGATTCAATCATCCTCCCTTGGGCTTTCCTTTAGGTTTTTTGGCTCTGTGGATTGTAGCATGGTTAATATCCACTTATAAGTGAGTACATACCATGAGTGTCTACCTGGTTTAGAGTTATCTCAGTGTGTATTTTCTAGTTCATTCTTGAATGTTCTACATATGTATTTATATGTTGCATATATAAATGTACACATGCACACACATGCACACACACAGACACACACACACACACACACACATATATATATAATTAATGTAGATCTACTTTTTTTCAGAATTTTATAGAAGAAAATGCAATTCAGAGAGGTAGAGTGGATTCTCTAGATCACTAAGCAGCAATTTCTGCCCCTGCCTATCTTCACCCAAAGATAGATACACAGATGCTTTTAGCCTGTAAGTTCTGTAATTTTGTAATGCACTTTAATGATGAGTAAAATGTATAGAGACAGAGATCAGCATTTCATGTTTTATATAAAACCATAGCTGTGGCCACCTTCAGAGTTCTGAGGTGCTAGGACCCATAGGGAGCCTGAGAAATTACAAAGATTATAAAATGGATCCCCAGGTATCCACACTTACTGCTCTAATGGATCTTCCAGAAGAGCCTGCTGTCTTCTATTCTAAGAGACAGATATTCACCCTGAACTTGTAAAGAGCAATTTATAAAATGTGCACCCCTAAAACAATAAAATCAATCCTCTTACTTGAAGCTGATGGTTGAACAAACTAGGGCAGAGAGTGCTTTATTATTTTTCTTTAATTTTCCAAAAAGAATGCACAGTTTCATCCTATTTATAATAAAAGTCACTGACATAACAAAAGCATCTCATCACATCAGCAGTCATTTCTGCAAATAGAGCATTGACGCTTTAGATATTAACATGTGTTATAAATGTCATTGATATATTAAGACTGTTCAGACTGTCTATCTAAAAATAGACAGAAAGCCATAGGGATTGGGGGGGGGGCTGCAGGAAGAACCATTTCAGGAACCATTTCAGTCAGGAAAAGGGGAACTTATTCTTGCAAAAATAAGCCTTCTTTTTGTGAGCCATGCAGGGATATACCTGAATCTGATTCGTGGTTTGTTTGAACTTGAGTCACTAGCAGAGCATGATGCAGATAAGGAAAAATGCTGGGAGAGAGTCAAAGAGATTGGAAAACAATGAAGATGAGAAGGGAGAACAAGACACTTGTGGAAAAAGATAGAGAAATGGTAGTGGTGACAAATTATTAAATAACATTAACATTATAAGACTTAGACCTTAACATTTTCCATGCAAACTATGCATTGTGGAGTATTGAGTCATTGGAAAGTTAGTTCATCTGAGGGTAGTGTTTCTTGCTTAAAAGCTTGGGAAATTGATGAGAAGAATTGATGTTGTGTTTTCTAAAGACGAGCAGAAGGCTTTGTGGGTCGTTGAAAAAGCATTGGCAAAGCTTAAATATAAGAATTGGGAAGAGCAGAAGTAGAGAAAAGTGTGGATCAAAGAGAGTGAAGATGTGGTCCCAGCTCTTTCAAGGACATGCCTTAGAGAACTCATTTGTTTTCATAGGATCCCACTTCTCGAAAGGCTTTTCCCCATTCTCAATAGTGACATAAGCTGTGGACCAAGACTTTAACACATGTGATTTTGTGTACGCTTAGAATCATAATTGCAACAAGCGTCTATTACAATAAAAAGTGACAGAGTAATGATGGCATATTCAGACAAACTGCAGAGAGGACTCAATGGCAATCTTTATCTTTTCCCATTTCGATGACTTTGAGCGAGAGACTCAGCACCTTGAAGCATCTTTTGCTTTTAAGTGAAAATACAAAATACAACAACAACAAAAACAAACAATGCCTCTCCAATACCCCAAAACAAACACAAAAACCAAAACGCCAAAACCTTACCTAATTACTTGGTTCTCATCAAGTTCTGAGATTCAATGAAATAAGAAATATTAGTCAAATACCAGATGCTAAGTGAGAACATTCAGGTATTAGCAGTTTAACTGCAACCCTGTAGACACAATTGCATCTAAAATTGCTTACCATCCCTAAAATAGCATGGAAGCATTTCTTGATGTCTATATGTATGAGACACTGTTTCAAATATTTAGTCCATTTCCTGACTATTTTTCTCATTCCATAACTGATGACAATTAAGTAGTATCTTCTGTGGTTTAGGTTTTCTTTTGTCAGCAATGTTGTGGTAAATGTCATAACTCAGACATTTGAAAGAAAGCCTGCTGAATTCTATCACTTAAGCAGTCTGTTTGTTGTATGAAGGCCTGCTGGTTTGCATGATACTCTTTGAAAAGTTGCAGGGAAGATTCCCAGCAGGCCTTTTGATTGGAATTTCCCTGACTGAGCTCCCAAGGCAGTTCACTCAGCAAATATTAATCTAGTTGCCCTCTATGTTTCAAAGATAAGCCAAAGCACAGTTCTGTCATGGAGAAATAAGAAGAGGCATTGTAGAGATATTAAGATATTAAACACAACCCAAATAAACAAATTTGAAATTGCTTTCCAACTTTAATAGAACTTTGCTAGAATGCATGTTATTTCTTTATAAATATTTATCATATTTTGGATGCTCTCAAGCCATTTTGAAAAGGATGATTTGGCCTTATGACCCACTGGGGAATAATAACACCTTGGTCCTTATGAGAAAAGGGTTAAGTATATCTCTTCCTCATGTGATCTGTTGTTTAACTCTCCATTATAATAGAAAACATAGTGTGCTATCAGAAGCCTCCTATTCTCTTCTTAGCTGCTCATATCCTCCGTGCTTCTGGTAGTATTTCCATGAACATTTTCTGTTTCAACATATCACAAAATATACCCATGGAGACTTGGGTCTGCAGAAGTGATGATGAGAAAGTCAAAGAAAACAATAAATGGGAAGGGGAACAGAAAACTCTGACATTTCTTTCTAGATTGAATAATGTATTTGAATGTTTCGTTTTGATTGAAAAGAGCTTAGGGAGAAAACTGGTGTATTGGGAGGAATAAGAAAGCTAGAAGAAACATAAGCCTCAGGAGATAGGCATTGTGATCTAGAATGTTGTTTCTCAGCTAGGCTTAGTTCTAAAGTTCACCACTAAATTATGTGAGGGATGTTTGTAGAGTTATCCCCGGTGCTTTTGCAACATCTATAATAGAATATTCACTGTGTAGAATGATTCTTCCACTTCAAGAATTACTGGAAGCCATTCAATTTCCTTCTGTTTCTTTTTTAAGGTCCTACTTATTTAATTCTCCATCATGTTTTCACAGCTATTTTTTAAAGTACAGTGTAAATCTCAGCAGATATTTTTCTGCAACCATCAGAACTCTCCGGTCCTATCACAAAAATTACATTTAAAACAAGGAAACCAGATCAATCTCCACAACTATCATACTTCAGACAATATATAATATTTTAGAACAAAACATGCTTCGTTGTATCCTAAATGAGTATTTTAGAAAATATATGTATAACATCTGCAAGACCTAGTCTGAATCTCTCATATATTATGAAAGTGTTCTTTTAGAAATAATTATTCTGAAATTGGACAAAATGTACAGCAAAGACTTCCATAAATCATTTTAAATAGTTTACAGGTTTTAAGGAACATGTTAATTCAGCAATTTAATTGTAATAGCACTAAAAATAAGTTGTAAAATGCAAACAAAAAGTGCCATAATTTTTGTTATTATTTGTTACAATAGTTTAAACACGTAAAATAAGGAAAATGTAGAGTGAAAGAAAATAATCAGGAAGTATTGCCATCTCTGCTACTATCCAAACTAAGCACTGCAAGATAGTGAAAACGTGTGGTAAGGAATAAGATAAAATTTCTGGCAGAAGAAATACTGAGAATGTAGAGGGCAAAGGAAAAGAGAGAAAAGGGCCCAGGAAATGGAAGGCAGAAGAGCAGACCAATGGGAAGATAGAAAAACTTGTGAGCACTGTTCTATTTAAGGATGAGGAAGAATATCAAAAGGGAATGTGTCAATGGTAAGTTGATGGTGGTGGAATCTCTATGGAGAGAACAAAACCAATATTTAGAAATGTGTACAATCTCGGCCCAATCAAGAGCAGGAAGTAAGCAGATTATTTAAATATCTGGTATAATGATCAGGCTTCAATATTACACAAGAGTTTGGTTCATTTCCCAGTTTTATGACTTGCTAAATATATGGTCCTAGACTGGTGATTTTAATTTCATTCTGTCTTGGTTCCTTCATATGTAACATGAGAATTATAATTCCTATGATCATAGAGAGAAAGGATTAAAACCATATGTACTGAAAGTTCAGCACAGCATTTCTTCAGAGTAAGTGTTGGTTGTAGCTATTATTGTTGCTATTTACTATTATTGCACCTCTGGAAAAACCATGGCTTAATATTTAGCAAGGACTCCATTCATATTTATTCCCTATGCCCCAGGAATCTTCTTTCTGGCAATGGATCCCATGAAAATAATTCAGCAGAAGTAAAGCTGAGAGCTCAGTGATGATCACCATACCATTAGCTATAATCGAAAAAAAAAGGGGGGGAACTTAAATGTCCCTCAATAGGGGAATAATTTATAGGAAATTATGATACATCGATATAATAGGATATTATGCAACCATTACAGCAATAATTATGTCAGTGTAGCATCTGAACAAATGCTTACAATATAATGTTAGGTAAAACAAAAATGGAATATCTAGTGCTATCGTAGCTTTATGAAATCATGCATATATATATATATATATATATATATATATATATATGCATGTAATGGCATCTTATGAATAAAAATAATATAATTATGTATAAGTATGCATTTAAAATTTTCCTGCTTATAATTTGTTTTTTATTATTGTTTTAAGATTATCTGTTCACTAATAAAAGCACAAAGAAGACGACTAAATAGACATCCTTACTAAAACTCATATCAGTGAATTAGTGATAAAAACAAATTTGCTTAGAGGCTTGCAAATAAGAGCTTTGGGATATTTGTTTGGCCAGTATTTAAAAATAATAAGTGAATAGGTAATACTTGTAAAAACTTGCAGTATGGGTTTGGTACTCACCAGAGTGGCTACTTTATTTACTACATTGACATTATTATATACAACCTTATTTCTGATAAATCTATGATGTTGTATAGTTAAGCACTTGGCTGAACACTACTAAAAGGAATTTTTTAGTTTTGGACACTTACAACTCTCACTCCTAACTAGTACAAACAATCTTTTCCACCAAATCTTTACATGTTCTGAATTTTTAAGGGTGCAGCATATGACATTTAATGTTACGATGTTGCAGTATGATTTTAAAACTCAATTTCTGGAATGGACCCCACGTATTTGTACCATAACTACCCCTTAGTCTCCAACTCCCTCCCTGCCAATTCCTTCAATGTTATTCTTACAACCCCTCAAATTTATGTCCTCTTCTATTTTTAAAACTACTTAATCTGCTGAATTTAACTAGTGTTCCCCATATGCACGTGGATATTAGGATGACCACTTCAGGATGGGCACCAACCCCTGCTGGGCAATACCTGTGACACCTTATTCATAAAGAAACTGACACTGCTGTACTGGTAAATAATAGCCTTTAGTTTCTCCATGAGGAATTTAAAGCTTTGTTGTCTGTTTACCCTTTCATGCTACTTTCAATGTGAACTGCTTTGAACTTGTACACACAACCATAACAACTGAGAATTTATCAGGTTGACATGCTCCCATGTCTAGGAGAAACTATCTTACAATATCCTTAGAAATTTAGCATTTCACTTCTTTCTGCAACTCCATGATTTTTCCTGAGCATTTCAGGAAGAGATATATTGCAGATTTCCCATCCGAATGAGGACACTGGATAGTCATTTATTCGATGTACTTTGGGCTGTTATGGTTCTCTGACATTCTAAATTTTATCTTTAAAATTATGTTTTATAGATTAATTTGGTGTGTCAATAAACTATATGCTGAGAACATAGAGCCAGCCTTCACATGAAGACCCACCTCTACCTCTTGATGTGTTACAGTTTCTTTTCATTCAGCCTATTCTGATTCCTCCCTAGTCCCCTCTTTGCCTCCTGCTCAGTGCTTAGCAACTTAAATATTGCCATTCTCTATCTGGGTGTCAACCAGATAGTTATGATATAGTGGCAACTGAATTGCACCATCACTATGTTCCTTAGTTGAGATCTCCTTGGCATTATGATGTGGTATAGAGAATTATATCTTGGGTCTTATCAAAGTGACTGTTTTGCCCTGGCCTAACATCACTATGATTTTGTACTTATAAGAAGTGGAAGCTTCTTCCTACCTCTAATTTAGCATCTGTTGTTCTGTTCATATGAAGTTATACCTAGGAGTGTTTTCTGTGTGCCAACAGTTGAAGAAGTTAGTCCTGAGGGTCCTTGGTCCTATCACTCCTGACCAAGACATAGCCAATAAGTTTGTTTGGGTTCACATGACTTAAATAGCAGACGGTACTCCCTTCCATGAGCTGATATTAAGACAGATCATATAATGTATAAACACGCTTATAGATGAGATTCCTAGCCTTTACCACCTATAAATGAAAGGATAAAACTTTCACACAGAATCACAGAAATTACACTTCTCTCAGTAATATCAGAATGAAACTCAATTTGGATGATTTTAATTCTCCTGTGGTTAAAATTATACATTATTTCCTGTTAGAAATCAGAGACAAACTTCTGGTCAACATTACCATAAAGAAGTCACAGATAAATGCATATGTAAGCATTGTTCTTGGGATGGGATTCCAGGTATATCCTAATTGTATCACTTGTGTGATTTTTAGTTAGCCACTTTACCCATCAACAAAGGACCCTCTTCCTTTGCTGGTGCAAAGGAATAAATTAAACAATGGCCATATTATTGCCTGAGTGATATGCCTGATTGGGTCAGGTCTCAACTTTAGCTTGTTATGGAGAGGTGAGGCTTCTATACCACTATAAATGTAAATATGTGAAACCTACATCACAGGGCTTATAAAAGAGGGAGGGAATGATGAATGTTGACATTCTGTTGGTAAAGCTTAAAAGCCATATTATTTAATGTTCTGTTCTTAATACTTAAACATACCTGAATAGAAGTCATTAACAGGTAGAGCCTGAATAAAGATTTGGTTGAATTCTCAAAGTCTTATGAACTACCACACAATGGAAACACTCTAATTTTGACACATTGGAGTAAGAGTTGTCTGCTCAAAGTTATCAAAACAGAAAGCTCAATGTCACCACATGGCATTGAATGATTCTGAGCTTTAAATAAACTATTAAGTACATATAAACTAAAACCTGGAATTTCCCCTCCTCATGAGCAAGTAAATAGTAAATCATTTAGATTGTGAGAGAAGTAATACAATTGGTACATTTTAATATGGTAAAAGATTTGTATATACTTTAAAATATACTTGATTGAGGCGTGGTTTAATGAAAAACCAGTGAAATGTGTCAATTTCAAACATAATATTGACTGAATTTCAGCAGATATATATATTTGTGTTATTACCTTGCTCAAAATATAGATTATTTCACTCACTTGTAGAAAGTACTGCTATGCAGTTCACAATAAACTATTACATATTTTATGAACAACCAGAAAAAAATAGAAGCTCAAATTCCCCACATACAAAGAAATGGTATGGAAATGTTAAATTTCCTCACTTGATCAATAAACATTTTATATATATATTAAAATATTGCAATGTACCACATCAATATGTACAAATATTGCATCTAAGTAAAAATATCTTTGTATAGTGTCAGACCTTTTGATAAATGGGAGGGGGCACAAATATCAAGAAACATTATGCCTATTCCCATGTCTCTTGGTTCTCTCTAGAACTTTACAGGAAGACTTTACAGTGAAAGACATCACAGAGTTGAGTAGTAAGACATGAAGAAATAAAGCTATTACCAATATGGAAAATGATCCCTACTGACTGAGTTTCACAGGGCTGCAATAGGTTCTATGCATGCAGATGGGAGAACAATTAGCAGTTCTATCTAACTGTGCAGCTCATGAGCTATGATAACAATTGGTCTGACACGATATGTTCACTGATGTAGTGGTAGTACGAATGTTATGGGAGCAACCACCAGATTCTGGGAGGGTTTCTATCCATTCTTTAAGACAGAAGTCAAGCATGGCTCTATTAATCTGGTCAAAAGCATTTCATTTAAGGTCCTTCCTTTTGAGGGCAGAGAGTCTTTCACCTCTCACCTAGGTCTCTGGTACTTTCTAGAGGCTCCACCTCCCCCCTCCCAGGGTGCATATTTCCACTCATTCTGTTGGCCCTCAGAACCCCCCATGTACCTACCTGGACATGGCCCCATTTCCCCTCCCCTTCTCTTCTCCCATCCAGGTCCCTCCCTCCCTCTGCCTCCTATGATTATATTCTTTTCCCTCCCTAGTGGGATAGAAACATCCTTACTTGGACCCTTCTATTTGTTAACATTCTTGAGTTCTGTGAATTTTATCCCATGTATTCTGTATGTTTTTTGGCTGATATCCAATTATTAGTGAGTGCATATCATGCATGTTCTTTGCTGACTGAGACAGATGCAGATACTTAACGCTCAACCATTGGACTAAAGTTGGAGACCTCTGTGGTTGAATTAGGGAAAGGCTAGAAGAAGCTGAGAAGGAGGGTGACCCCATAGGAAGACCAGCAGTCTCAACTAATCTGGACCCTTGAGATCTCTCAGACACTGAGCCACCAGCCAGGTAGTATACAGGTGCTGGCCCCAGGCCCCCAACATATACATCAGAGGACTAGCTGCTTTGTCTGTCCTCATTAGGAGAAGATACACCTAACCCTTGAGAGACATGAAGCTCCAGGAAGTAGGGATGCTTGGTTGAAGGGGGGGATCCTTTTGGAGAAGGAGTCGGGGATGATTAAACTATAAAAATTAAAAGTAATAATAAAAATTAGGTCAGAAGTTCATGTCTGGCTAGGTCAAAGGCTCTAGGATAAAACTCAGTACTATTTTTCTGATAAATGAATGAATAAAGCAATAAATTACCCCTAAACTCTTATCCTAATATCCAGTGATTAATGCAGTTCTCACTGTACACCAAAGAAGCTTCTTTTTGCAGTAGATGACAATATAAAGACTTACCGGTAGTCAATTTGCAGAGTAACAGAGATGATGGAAATTTCAGCTCTAAATGAGACATGTATATTACATGTCCTTTTCTTGAGGTTCAAGGATCATCCTGAAAGATTGCAGCTTTGACTGAGGGTTGAATCAGAGGTAATAGACATCATAGTACTTTTGCACCTATGAAACTCACGTAAATTGTGACTCAGACACAAGGCCTGCACATGGCCAAGCCAGATAAATCCCATTATGGATTTGGGAGAGGTTCATAAAGTATCACCCCTAGATGAGGAACTATTGGTAATTGATGACTTCTGGGGAACAGAGTGCCAGTTTCCTTCAAGTATGGCCCTGGGTTCTAGACCCATGTGCATACAGGCAGCATTCAGTGGACTGAGTGGCTTTCACAAAAAAAAAAAAAAAAAAAAAAAAAAATTATAAAACTTCACAAACAACAAATAAAAAGAGGGGAACAAAAATTCCATTTTCTTTCCCATTCACTTTTCTCTCAATTCTAGTAAATTTTAAATATTTTATATGACAAAGAATAATTTTTCATTTTGTGTTTGCTCTTATACATGTATTTGTGTGTTCACATGGTATGCTTGTATTAGAGTATACAAATATATTTATGCAGAGGCCAGAGGACAAAATTGTGTATTGTTTCTCAGATTCTGTCTACCTTGTCTGTTAGGATAGAGACTTTCACTTTCCTAGGACTTGATAATTAGTCAAGATTGGCAAGCTAATGATCCTCAGAGATCCAGATTTCTTCACCTCCCCACTGATTTATTTGAGAAGTATGGTGTTTTATGTTTGTTGGTTGGTTTGTTTTTTTAATTTATTTACTTGATCATTTTACATCCCAATATGAGTCCCACCTTTCCCCCCTAACCTCTCAAGTAGATACTCCCACCGTTCCCTCCTCTCCTTTTCAGCCAACCTCAGGGTATTCCCCTCCTCCAAAGATTCCTGCTTCCCCAGCACATCAAGTCAGTGGCTGAGTTATGGAAATGGGATCCACAGACAGGCAACAGATTCAGGGATACAGAAACAAACAAACAAACAAATGAAGTGTTTTTTTTGTTTTGGTTTTTAAGTTATAATCACATCAATTATTCCCTTATCTTTTGTTCTTCACTCTCTCCCATGTAATCTCTTGCTCTCTTTTAAGATCTTGATCTAGGCTTTGCAGATGTCACAGTTGTTTTTGCCACTTGCTGCAGCCATGGTCAACCCCACTGTGTTCTTCGACAGCAAGACCAATGATGATAAGCCCTTGAGCCGTGTCTCCTTCATGCTGTTTGCAGACAAAGTTCCAAAGACAGCAGAAAACTTTCTTGCTCTGAGCACTGGAAAGGATTTGGCTATAAGTGTTCCTCTTTTTACAGAATTGCTCCAGGGTTTATGTGCAACGGTGGTGACTTCACACGCCATAATGGCACTGGTGGCTGGTCCATCTATGGAGAGAAATTTGAGGATGAGAACTTCATCCTGAAACATACAGGTCCTGGAAGCTTGTCTATGGCAAATGCTGGACCAAACAGAAGTAGTTCCCAGTTTTTTATCTGCACTGCCAAGACTGAATGGCTGAATGGCAAGCACGTGGCCTTGAGAAGGAGAAAGATGGCATGCGCATTGTGGAAGCCATGGAGAGTTTTGGGTCCAGAAATGGCGAGACCAGTAAAAAGATCACCATTTCCGACTGTGGACAACTCTAATTTCTTTTGACTTGCGGACATTTTACCCATCAAACCATTCCTTCTGTAGCTCAGGAGAGCACCCCTACCCCATCTGCTCACAATACCCTGTAATCTCTGCTCCCACCGAAGTTCTTTGGGTTCCATATTTTCCTCATTCCCTTTCAAGTCTAGCTGGATTACAAAGTAAAGTTTACGATTATGAAGGAAAAGGAACTAAGAAAAAAAAAAGATCTTGATCTATTTTTCTTCACTTCAAAAATTAAAGAAAAATAGATCAAGATCTTTTTTTATTCTTAAGTACTTTTTATGAATGCTATCTGTGAGTATATGATCTCAGGGTTTATCAGATAAAATTGGATAAAAAAATATTTAAAGTTTTTTTCTCAGGAAAAGACCTTGTAGGGATTTGAAAAGAATGTCCCCCTTCTCTCTAGGCATATATATATATATATATATATATATATATATATATATATATATATATATATATATATCACATATTTTCATTACAAATAAGTGAATTGTTTAAGAAAGATTAGAAGGCGTGGTCTTTTTGGGGGGAGGAAACATGTCAAAACGATGGGCTTTAAGGCTTCAGAAGTTCATGGCAGACCGAGCCCCCGAGCCCCTGCCTTCAGCTTGTTGATCAGATCTAAGCTCAGCTACTACTTCAACACCATGCCTGCCTGTCTGATCCCATACTCTATCATTGTGGCCACTGGCTGACCAGCTGAAATGGTATATACTTCCCCAATTAACTTCATCCATTTATAAGATGCCTTGTCATAGTGTCTTCACAGCTATAGGAGAAACAGTGACTATGACAGACCTTTTCTCCCACTCTGTGTTTTCCAGTAGCTCATAGCTCTTTATCTAGGGTTGCTGCCTTGGAAACTTCCTGCCTGCCCTTGTTTGCACATCCTGTTTGTGTCATCATTGCTCACACCATATCTAGTAAGCCATGCAGATGAGACTTCAGTGCTGCTTTTTAAGGTTTCTTGTAGTGATTGAAGCCAGATATTTTATATACATACATATATATATATATATGTATTTTATATAATATATATATATATATATATATATATATATATATATATATATATATATATATAATCTGAAGCTTACTATGTTTATAATGGTTATTCCTAGGCTGGAGACGTATGGGAGCTGCTGATAGGTCCGTAGCCCTTAGTTTAAGATTCAAGTTCCTGGAAGCTTCTGAAGAAGAGACATAAAAACAATACATCCCAACCTGAAAGAGAAGGCATGGAAGACTCTGGAGGGAGAAAGTTTGTGCAATTCTGCACTCAAAGACTATGGAATCTAGACTCTGATAAAAAGACATTCATTTAAAGCATGTATGCATGGGCTTTCCCAATATCCCTATTTTTTTTTTATTTTAATGTTTGATGTGGTTAACTCATACTCAGAATGGGTCATCCTCTCTTACTGCCTATGTTCACCAATCTTCTCTATAAATTCCCTTATAGACACTGCCAAAAAACCAAACTCTTAGACATGCTCGGTTTCATTGACAATAAAAGTTAGCCATTATATTACTTAAGCATTGCACTTTGTTCTCCCAGTCACTGGGAGATGAACATTCTTTCGAGTGTTTGACTATTTAAAATGTTACATGAACATTTCTAAGCGGGACTTTGTGTGATCACTGTTTTTCATTTTTCTTATGTAAAGAGATGTTTCATTTTTACTGGAAGAATTGTTGGGTCATTTGTAAGTCTGCTTAACTGTTTTTTTTTTTTTAATTTAATTTTATTTTATTTTTTTAATTTACATTCCAAATCACTTCCCCTTTCCCGTTTCCTCCCTCCTCAAAAGTCCCATAAGCCCCCTTCCCTCCCTCTTTTCTCCGTTCAACCCCCTCTCATTACTCTGTCCTGGCGTTCCCCTACATCCAGTCTTTCCAGGACCAGGGGTCTCTCCTTCCATCTTTTTAGAAATCTATTGATATGCTGATTGTGTCTAGGGTATTCTGAGATTCTGGGTCAATATCCCCTTATCAGTGACTTCATACCATGTGTGATCTTTTGTGATTGGGTTACCTCACTAAGGATGATATTTTCAAGTTCTGACCATTTGCCTAGGAATTTCGTGAATTCATTGTTTTTAATTGCAGAGTAGTATTCCATTGTGTAAATATACCACATCTTCTGAATCCATTCCTCCGTTGAGGGACATCTGGGTTCTTTCCAGCTTCTGGCTATTATAAATAAGGCTGCTATGAATATAGTGGAGCATGTGTCCTTATTGCATGCAGGTAAAGTCTCTGGGTATATGCCCAGGAGTGGTATAGCCGGATCCTCCGGAAGTGTCATGCCCAGTTTTCTGAGGAGCCGCCAGACTGCTTTCCAGAGTGGTTGTACCAGCCTGCAATTCCACCAGCAGTGGAGGAGTGTTCCTCTTTCTCCACATCCTCGCCAACAACTGCTGTCTCCTGTGTTTTTGATCTTAGCCATCCTGACTGGTGTGAGATGGAATCTCAGGGTTGTTTTGATTTGCATTTCCCTAATGACTAAGGATGATGAACATCTCTTTAGGTACTTCTCAGCCATTAGATATTCTTCAGGTGAGAACTCTTTGTGGAGCTCTGTACCCCATTTTTTAATAGGGTTACTTGCCTCTCTGGAGTTTAACTTCTTGAGTTCTTTGTATATCTTGGATATTAGCCCTCTGTCGGATGTAAGGTTGGTAAAGATCATTTCCCAGTTAGTTGGTTGCCGCTTTGTCTTTTTGACGGTGTCTTTTGCCTTGCAAAAACTTTGTAATTTAATGAGGTCCCATTTGTCTATTCTTGATCTTAGAGTATAACCGATTGGAGTTCTGTTCAGGAAATTCTCCCCTGTGCCCATATGTTCAAGGTTCTTCCCTAGTTTCCCTTCTATTAGTTTCAGTGTGTCTGGTTTTATGTGGAGATCTTTGATCCACTTAGAATTGAGCTTAGTGCAAGGAGATAAGGATGGGTCAATTTGCATTCTTCTGCATGTTGACCTCCAGCTGAGCCAGCACCATTTGTTGAAAAGGCTATCTTTTTTCCACTGGATGGTTTTAGCTCCTTTGTCAAAGATCAAGTGACCATAGGAGTGTGGATTCATTTCTGGGTCTTCAATTCTGTTCCATTGATCTACATGTCTGTTACTGTACCAATACCATGCAGTTTTTAACACTATTGCTCTGTAGTACAGCTTGAGGTCCGGGATACTGATTCCCCCAGAGGTTCTTTTACTCTTGAGAATAGTTTTAGCTATTCTGGGTTTTCTGTTATTCCAGATGAATTTTTGAATTGCTCTTTCTAACTCTATGAAGAATTGAGTTGGGATTTTGATGGGGATTGCATTGAATCTGTGTATTACTTTTGGTAAGATGCTCATTTTTACTATATTAATCCTGCCAATCCATGAGCATGGCAGATTTTTCCATCTTCAGAGGTCTTCTTCAATTTCTTTCTTCAGAGACTTGAAGTTCTTGTCATACAGATCTTTCACTTGTTTGGTTAGCGTCACGCCAAGATACTTAATATGGTTTGTGGCTATCGTAAAGGGTATTATTTCTCTTACTTCTTTCTCAGCCTGCTTATCCTTTGAGTATAGGAAGGCTTCTGACTTGCTTGAGTTGATTTTATATCCGGCCACTTTGCTGAAGTCGTTTATCAGCTGTAGGAGTTCTCTGGTGGAGTTCTTTGGGTCGCTTATGTATACTATCATATCGTCTGCAAATAGTGATAGTTTGACTTCTTCCTTTCCAATTTGTATCCCTTTGACCTCTTTTTCTTGTCTAATTGCTCTAGCTAGAACTTCAAGTACTATATTGAAAAGATATGGAGAGAGAGGGCAGCCTTGTCTAGTCCCTGATTTTAGTGGGATTGCTTCAAGTTTCTCTCCGTTTAGATTGATGCTGGCTACTGGTTTGCTGTAAATTGCTTTTACTATGTTTAGATATGGGCCTTGAATTCCTGATCTTTCCAAGACCTTTAGCATGAAAGGATGCTGAATTTTGTCAAATGCTTTCTCAGCATCTAATGAGATGACCATGTGGTTTTTTTCTTTGAGATTGTTTATGTAGTGGATTACATTGATGGATTTCCTTATATTGAACCATCCCTGCATCCCTGGGATGAAGCCTACTTGATCGTGGTGAATGATCGTTTTGATGTGTTCTTGGATTCGGTTGGCAAGAATTTTATTGAGTATTTTTGCATCGATATTCATAAGAGAGATTGGCCTGAGATTCTCTTTCTTTGTCGGATCTTTGTGTGCTTTTGGTATTAGTGTAATTGTGGCTTCATAGAACGAGTTGGGTAGTGTTCCTTCTGTTTCTATTTTGTGGAACAGTTTGAAGAGTATTGGTGTTAGGTCTTCTTTGAAGGTCTGATAGAATTCTGCACTAAAACCATCTGGACCTGTGCTTTTTTTGGTTGGAAGACTTCCAATGACAACTTCTATTTCTTCAGGGGTTATAGGACGGTTTAGATGGTCTATTTGATCCTGATTTAATTTTGGTACTTGGTATCTGTCAAGAAAATTGTCCATTTCCTCAAGATTTTCTAGTTGTGTTGAATACAGGTTTTTGTAGTAGGATCTGATGATTTTTTGAATTTCCTCAGTTTCTGTTGTTATCTCTCCCTTTTCGTTTCTGATTTTATTAATTTGGATACTATCTCTGTGCCCTCTGGTTAGTCTGGCTAAGGGCTTATCTATCTTGTTGATTTTCTCAAAGAACCAACTCCTCGTTTTGTTGATTCTTTGTATGGTTTTATTTGTTTCTACTTGATTGATTTCAGCCCTGAGTTTGATGATTTCCTGCCTTCTACTCCTCTTTGGTGTATTTGCTTCTTTTTGTTCCAGGGCTTTCAGGTGTGCCATTAAGCTGTTAGTGTATGCTGTCTCCCGTTTCTTTTTGGCGGCACTCAGGGCTATGAATTTTCCTCTTAGCACTGCTTTCATTGTGTCCCATAAGTTAGGGTATGTTGTGCCTTCATTTTCATTAACTTTCAAAAAGTCTTTGATTTCTTTCTTTATTTCCACCTTGACCAAGTTATCATTGAGTAGAGCATTGTTCAGCCTCCATGTGTACGTGGGTTTTCTTTTGTTTTTGTTGCCATTGAAGACCACGCTTATTCCATAGTGATCTGATAGGAGGCATGGGATTATTTCTATCTTCTTGTATCTGTTGAGGTCTGATTTGTGACCAATTATATGGTCAATTTTGGAGAAGGTACCATGAGGAGCTGAGAAGAAGGTGTATTCTTTAGCTCTAGGATGAAATGTTCTATATATATCAGTTAGTTCCATTTGGTCCAAGGCTTCAATTAGATTCACTGTGTCCCTGTTTAGTTTCTGCTTTCCTGAACGATCCATTTCAGAGAGCGGGGTGTTGAAGTCACCCACTATTATTGTGTGCGGTGCGATGTGTGCTTTGAGTTTTAGTAAAGTTTCTTTTACGAATGAGGGTGCCCTTGCATTTGGAGCATAGATATTCAGGATTGAGAGTTCTTGATGGTGGATTTTTCCCTTGATCAGTATGTAGTGTCCTTCTGTGTCTTTTTTGATGACTTTGGGTTGAAAATCAATTTTATCCGATATTAGGATGGCTACTCCACCTCGTTTCTTGGGGCCATTTGCTTGTAAAATTGTTTTCCAGCCTTTTACTCTGAGGTAGTGTTTGTCTTTGACACTGAGGTGCGTTTCCTGCATGCAGCAAAATGCTGGGTCCTGTTTACGTATCCAGTCTGCTAGTCTATGTCTTTTAATTGGGGAATTGAGACCATTGATATTAAGAGAGATTAAGGCATAGTGATTATTGCCATCTGCCATTCTTGACGCTATCTTTATGTTTGAATGGTTATCTACTTTTGGGTTTGATTCAAGAAGGTTATTATCTCATTTTTTCCAGGGTGTTGTTTCTCTCCCTGTATTGGAGGTTTCCACCTATTATCCGTTGCAGGGCTGGATTTGTGGAAAGATATTGTGAAAATTTGGTTTTATCATGGAATATCTTGGTCTCTCCATCTATGGTGATTGAGAGTTTTGCTGGGTATAGTAGTCTAGGCTGGCATTTGTGCTGTCTTAGTGTCTGCATGAGATCTGCCCAGGATCTTCTGGCTTTCATAGTCTCTGGTGAGAAGTCTGATGTGATTCGGATAGGTCTTCCTTTGTATGTTACTTGGCCCTTTTCTCTTACTGCATTTAGTATTCTTTCTTTGTTTAGAACATTCGGTGTTTTGATTATTATGTGACGGGAGGTATTTCTGTTCTGGTCCAGTCTGTTTGGAGTTCTGTAGGCTTCTTGTATGTTCATCGGCATCTCTCTCTTTAAGTTAGGGAAGTTTTCCTCCATAATTTTGTTGAAGATGTTTACTGGCCCTTTAAGTTGCAAATCTTCACTCTCATCTATACCTATAATCCTTAGGTTTGATCTTCTCATTGTGTCCTGGATTTCCTGGATGTTTTGGGTTACGCGTTTTTTGCATTTTGCATTTTCTTTGACTGTTGAGTCGATGCTTTCTATGGAATCTTCAGCACCTGAGATTCTTTCTTCCATCTCTTGTATTCTATTGTTGATGTTTGCATCTATGACTCCTGATTTCTTCCCAAGGTTTTCTATCTCCAAAGTTGTCTCCCTTTGTGATTTCTTAGTTGTTTCTACTTCCTTTTTTAGTTCCTGGATGGATTTGCTGAGATCCTTCACTTGTTTGTTTGTATTTTCCTGTATTTCTTTAAGGTATTTTTGCATTACCTCTTTCAGGATTTCTTCCTGATGACCCACGTTCTCCTGCATTTCTCTGAGCGATTTTTGTGTTTCCTCCTCATGGGATTCCATCTGTTGATCCATCGTCTCCTGCATTTCTTTAAGCAGTTCTCGTGTTTCCTTTGTAAGGGCATCTAACCGTTGATTCATTTCTTTAAGCAATTTTTGTGTTGCCTCCTTATGGGCATCCGTCTGTTGACCCATATTCTTCTGCATTTCTTTATGCAAATTTTGTGATTCCTTTGTGAGTGCATCTACCCGTTGATTCATCTCGTTAAGCGATTTTTGTGTTGTCTCCTTGTGCGCCTCCATCTTTTGATCCATGTTCTCCCGCATTTCTCTAAGCGATTTTTGTGTTTCCTTTGTAAGGGCTTCTAACCGTTGATTCATGGTCTCCTGTAACTCTTTATAAGATTTATTTGTGTCCTTCTTGTGATCCTCTAATAGCATCATGAGAAGTGATTTTAAATCCAGATCTTGTCTTTCGGGTGTGGTGGGGTATCCAGGACTTGCTGCTGTTGGAGAGTTGGGTTCGGATGGTCCCACATTACTTTGATTACTGTTAGTAACATTCCTACGTTTGCCTTTTGCCATCTGGATACCTGTGGTGTTAGTTGGTCCTGCTGCCACTGGCTGTTGGTTGGACCTCCTGTGAGCCTGCAAAGCTATTTCTGCCCCCCCTGGATTACCAGGATTCCCCTGGCACCGATTTCTGGGGCCTGCCTGCTCCTGAGTGACTTTGGAGCCCTAATGTGCTTTGCCCCAAGTGATCTTATATTGGGGAGGCCTTGCACATCTAAAGGCTCAGCCTAGTGGATTCCTGGAGCAGAGGTCGCCAAAGGGAGGCTGGCAGGCTCCTGCCCTGTGCAGGGGTGTGTGATCTCTCCTGGGGGGGGAGGGGGCGTCCCTCTGCCAGGCAGAAGTCCCACAGCAGATCTGGCGCGCTGGTCACTGCAGATCAGCCCAGCACCTGGGAGCAGGTTACACACAAGCTGCCTGAGACCGAAGCGATATTATGCCTGTCTGTCTCTGAGCCTGGTGGTCCCAACTACCTGGTCACTGGAGCAAAGATGGCGGAGGGCACTCTCCGTGGCGCCGCTCACACCGCTCTCCCTGTGGTCACGATGGCCCGCCGATCTGGCACCCAGACGACCACAGCGCCAACCCGCCCTCGGGCACAGACGGAAGCCCCAACAGGCCATGTCCCAAGTGATGTTATATCGGGGGGAGAGCCTGGGTACCGGTCTCTCCAGAGCAGTCCGCGGGAACAGAGGTCGCGGAAGGGAAGCTGGCAGGCTCCCTCCCTGCGCGGGGTCCCTCCACCAGGCAGAAGGTCCCACCGCGGAACTGGCGCGCTGGTTACTGCAGATCAGCCCAGCACCTGGGAGCAGGTTACACACAAGCTGCCTGAACCCGAAGCGATATTATGCCTGTCTGTCTCTGAGCCTGGCGGTCCCAACTACCTGGTCACTGGAGCAAAGATGGCGGAGGGCAGTCTCCGTGGTGCCGCTCACCCTGTGGTCAAGATGGCCCGCCGATCTGGCACCCAGACGACCACCTGCTTAACTGTTTTTAAGAAGGCTTGCCCTGTTTTGCACTCCTACCAGGGATGTTCATACATATTTGTTAAATTAATAAATTATTTCTTAATTAAATTCTTTATTAATAATGAATAAAGGAATTATGAGGCTTTAATTTTCAGCACAGTAACTTTGTGAGAAATCATTTCACTTTTCTTAATGGCATAATGAGACAGGTCACTGTAGGCATCAGATTTAGAATGGTGTTAGTTCAGACTGCTGTTATATTGTGCCATAGACTGTGGGACCCATATGTAGCACAGGTTTATGTTTTCTAGTCTGGATGCTGAAAATCTGACAGTAGGTAGACAGAATGGTCAGATTCTTTTGAGATCCTTCTGCTGGGTTTCAGGCTAATGTTTTCTAGATATGTCCACACATGATAGAGAGGCAGAAATATATCTTCAGTCCCTTTTAAGGCACTAATTCCATCTACAAGGTTTCCATTCATAAATCCTAATTAATCTCTTTAAGAAACTATACAAGGGGGGTTGAAATTTCATCCCAGAATTTTAGAAAAAAAATAAAACATTCAGGCCACAATAATAAATTAATTTTGTAATTAATAAGGCTTTAGAGGTTATATAGGTTTTAAATGCAAACTTTATACTGCCTCAATGTGCCTTTAACATATCACAAATTTTATGGGAATGGATTATAGTGAGTAAACAAGCAATCTATTTTGAAGCCAGGAATCTGATTACATTGCAACTATATATAGGAGACTTCCTTGTGTGATATCAGGACAGTTCTACATATTATACAATGTGTCATCTTTGGAGTCCACTGTACCTCATCTGGTGTTGTGTTCCCATTGTCCATGAAATTAAAAATGGAGGCAATGGTGTAGTAATTCAATGTGTGACCTTAAAAAAATTGTGTTTGCCTAACACAAGTCCTCCAAATGCGTTATGCTACCTAGGCTGACATGATTGAGCAAACATCTGGTTTAATATACAGAACAGAATTGTATGTTCTTTTACTTCCAGATGAAGACCTGGAGCCTAATGGGGATTTTTCCAATTTGTCAAGAATATACTGACACTAGCATTGAGAGCACACAGTGTTAAAAGCCCAGTTGAAGGCCTATATCTTTTGTCCCAAACTCAGAACTCCTTGAGTTTTATCCTACCATATCTATATTTTCTATGTTCAAATTTATTTTCATTTTTTTTCAGTAGTAGAAGTTTCTTGATTTGTATCATAATATCACCTCTTTCAACTCTCTTTTGTCTTTGCTTTTGTGGAGGTAGCCTGAGGTCCATAATAGAGGTGTGAATTGAACCTCAAACTTCTGATGTCAAAATTCCCTGGGCCATGCATGTCAGGGCTGTGTTTATACATAATAATCTCATCAGGGGGTTAGGAAGACTAATTAATTTCTGTTTATAAAGCAGTCTGGGAAATGAACATGAGCAGACTTACCAGAGTGCACAATATTAGCAGTATAAGTGTGGCATGTACAGACTTTAAAACATGACATGAGGCCAGTGAAGCACAAAGACTCAGTGTAGGGTGGGCTAATTAGTGGAGTCCTTTAACAACACTGAGATTTCCAGGAGCCACAATTCCTAGTTCAAATCCCAATAACCAATCCTTAGTTTTGTCACCCCTCTATCCATAGTTAGATTATTGGACTACACTACTCCCAGACATTAGTTAGTGATAACTTAAATTTCACCCTGGTTTTTAATTATATATACATTTTCTTTTGAGGATTGTATTTATAGCAGTAATTTTTAATACATTTCAATTGTTGAAGTCTCAGACATTTTATTATGGCAATTCAGCTTGCTCTTTATAATACTATACTATTAACATTATATAAATAACGAGAACAAATTAACATGTATACATTAGCATTTTGAGGCTCAGACAAAAATCCAAATCAAATGCAGTGCTGACATGATGGAGACATTCAATAAATATCATTACCCAGATCCCCTTTTTCTTTTACTGTAAAAATCAATACTTTAGCTGTTGCTCCTTGTTGCCTTAATGACTTTGGTTTGGGGTAACAGAATAGAATGTTTGACAACAATTCAGAAACCAAGGTGTTTTGCTACAATCAGGAAAACCTCTAGGAAAAAAAGTGGTTGCGTTTCCTTGCACTGAGACAGACTGCTAAGGAGACAAACACACCAGCATGTTAGTAGGAATGTGACTTAACAGTATATTTCTAATAGCAGAAGTTGAAATGCCCTTTAATTTCCCACCTTATCATTTTTTTTTCCTCAGAACAAAATTGCAAGACCCTGTGGCTTTCTCTACCCAGTGAGCTGAGTAGCATTATGGGTTACTGTTAATGCACTTTACAATGAATTTTGATTTGTGGAATATTCTTATCAGCTTATGAATATGGATTTGTTTTCTGCCAATGAAAGGGCACATGTGTAATAACTGAGTGAGACAATATTTGAAAATGAAATCCTAGAGCAGGGATTCACAGTGAGAAGAGAGTTATAAAGAGGGAGATCTGGGAGTCCAGGAGGATGCACATGTGGATGAAGACAGATGCTACCCTGATACCAAAGAGAAACTGACCACCAAAATGGGGAGGCTCACCAAAAATGATCAAGGAAGGTGACAAGGAGAAAGAGAGCCTGCTGAGGAGCTAGGGACGATTTGAGAAAAGAAAGAGGACAAGGGCACCTTGAAGTATAAATTAATGTCTTCAGAGAGAATAAAAAATAACAGTAATGGATTGGAGAAAAAGTTGTGAAAGTCTTTCCAGTGGCATTTAAACTAATAAATATGTATAACTTTTAGGAGCTACATGATGTATAGTATATGGAAATATATCTATTTTTGGTGTATTCAATTAGAGAATACTCAGTAGAATTTATCCAAGCAACCTACAGCACTGATTTTATGATCAGAGTTTGACAAACTTTTTAAGTGATCAGAAGTTCGATTTAGGTTCTAAGACAGAGTTCCTAAGATAATTATTAGGCAGTAACAGCATTTCCGAAGTAGTTTACTACAATGATGTATTATATGAGTAGTGACAGAGGAAAGAATGGCCTCTCAGGGGGACTGCAGTGACCTGGACTTTTATATGGTCATTTAAATCATCTTTCCAAATAATTTATCCTTGTCCTGATTTTTTACCCTAAGGGGGAGAGTATGACTCTATATATGCATTCCATACTTCCTAATTTGGAACCATCCTAAATATAAGAACAGAAATTATTTACCTATTCTTTATGTGCTAATGTAGAGATGACTTTAAGCTCCAGGGGTGAAAATATTTACCCAAAGCATCCTGTGTGTCAGATTATAGTGATCATTGGTTAGTTCAGAGATATGTGAAGGAACTGATTCTGTATTCAGAAAACATGAACTCTGAATAATAACCCAGAATAGGGAATAAACAGGAACTTAGTTTTGGCAGTTGTTTTTGACCTTTTGGATGCAGATGTTTTCTGAATCATTTCAGTGAAAAAGTTATAAACTACATTCTCTTTCTTTTTCTCTTTGTTTTACATCCCCTCCCTCCATCTCTCCAGTTTGAGTTTTGTTGTAAAACTCCTGGGTATCATACACTTTATGACCAATATATTTAGTAGTCACTAAGTTTATATTTGTATGCATATATATGCATACATAATTTTAAATTCACATTTCTATATAAAGTTCTTACTTAAATATGCGTTATTTTGCTTAATATATGTAACAATTTGCAAATACATTTGATGATGTTATTTTGTCCTAGAATATCTATTTATATAGTCTGTAATTACCACGTTATAGAACATTCTTAGGGACTGTTGATTTAAACATTTTCCCACACAAATTTCAAGGGAAGTACTATTATTTGTCTATTCAAATAAAGAAGTCAAAGCTTGAAGAGATGATTTATTTAGATTAGATTTTAGAATAGATAGCACATTTTAGAAATGAGATAAATTAGTTCTCAATAATTTAGCTTTGATTCAAATCTTGAGGTCAAACGGAACTCAATAAAATAACTAAAAATTCAGAACTCAGGCATCATTTATTTAATTTCCAGAAATAGATATTCTAATTCATGCATGCCTAACACACATACTTTCATTAACTCTAGTTTCTTTTCAAGTTGTCATTGACATAAGGACTGCATAGTCATTTAATTACACATTGAATTGTGATTGTGTAAGAAATATTTCTGACCAGTGAAAAAAATATGCACAGAGATGGACAAGATCAATTTAGACATAACATAATCAACATAATTATACATGATGATTTTTGAGTTGGAGTTGAAGAGATGGGTAGAACTGTGACAAATGGTGAAGACTAAGTGAACACTTTCAGAGCCTTTGAGACTGTCTCCATATATTGCTTTACATACATACATGCATACATGCATACATACATACATACATACATACATACATACATACATACATATTTCTCTTGGGAGACAAATACACTGATAGCAATTTTCAACTTCCTTACGTTTTTGGTTAACTAGTTGAATAGTTTCTTCTCAAAGAATGCTTCGTAATGCCTAATGTTCAGATATGCTGTTAAAAGCACTTCTTTATCAAATTATACTAAGTCCAACAACTTCCTCAATTTTAGAGCAATAATATATACAAATATATAAACATTATAGCAGTGTACTATACTGAATGAACATGTAGATCAAGTGGAAATTATCTTGAAAAGAAAACATCTTCAAATTATTTAGGAAATGAGTCCCATGTCTGAGTTTCATTTGACTCAATAAATAATGTCTAAATGAATATGAGAATTGAGATTTTTTTTCTACTGGGATGAAGGTGTAGATGTGCCCATAATAATAGCTGATATTTATTTGCAACTTGCTATGAGTCAGCTATAACTTGTGGCTCATATCTATTTGTCAAGTTGACAGCTCATGCAAAATATGCCACCATCACCCCATCAGTTAGAAGTTCAGTAAATTATGCTTAGGAGATTAATTAGCAGACCCAAACCTTCATGGTTAATCATAGATCTTGGAATTTTACTCATGGTCTCCTAATTCAGGGGAAGCATCTTAAATTTTCAAGTGTTATTTCTTACAAATTCCTCCTCTCTACATGTGGCCGCAGCTGATAGATTGGAGTCTTTCAGTCACAACGGGAATCACAAATTTCCCAACTAGTTCACCATGACTGTATGGAACCAATTTTCTCTATTGTTTCTAATTATACTAGAGATGACTAGTAAGAGGATGAGAAAACTCAGGTTATGGCACTTCTAAAGCTAAATAGAGTATTACTAAATATTTCCTATCAAATAAGGAGTACCTAAGAAGTTATTTGAATAGAATTGACAAATTTTTACACTGGCCAGACCCATGAGGGCTCTGACATAACAAGCACCTGAAGAATTCATGATTACAATACAGAGTCGGTGAGTTAGTGTTACTTCAAGGGTAAAGATTAAAAGGTAGTTATTAAGATCATATATATTCTTGTGCAGGTAACCCTCCATGAAGTGAGTTCATGAGTGTGAGAAATAAATCACATCTAGGCATTTCACCACATCATGTGACTCTTGCATTCTTTCTACCTTTTTTTTTTTCCTGAGATTCTCTGATTTAGAGGTAGGATGAGAAAAGTATCCCATTTAAGGGCTGAGCACTTCATATCTTTTTAGGACTTTGACCAGTTAAGCATCTCAGCATTGAATTCCCACATCAGAAAGATGCTCTCCATCGAGGGTGAGAGCAGAGCATGTCTCTAGACCTAAACAGAAATATTGAGAAGACATTTTTTACAGCATGGTTGATATGCTCATGCTTCATTTTGTATGTGTATGGAATTCTTAATTATAGAGAAAATTGATATGAGAATGAAAAGGTGTGCCTGATCTAAATTACATCTGAAAAATCCATAAACTAATATCAATTACAGTCAATACATGAATAGTAATTGCCAAGTACTAGGTATTTTACATATTAATGCCCAAACCTCAGGAGGAAATCCAGTCATCCTTTTCGGAATGAGTCAACAAACTCACAAAAGAGTTGAGTTATTTGCTTGATGTTCTGAGGTTAATAAATGACAGGATTGGGAATTGAAACTAAGCCGGCTCACAGATATCACAGTTTTAACTACTGTATTGTGCTGATTAATAGCCGTGAAACTGCAAATACCTTTCTTTTTCATATGTATTTGTTTTAGAGACTGTGCTGTGGAACTCTTTTACTAGAAGATGGAATATTATGGAAAGATATATATGTCAGCTACTGTCACATCACTGTGACATCAGTATCTGACAGAAACATTCTTTAAGAGATAAGATTTTCCAGTTCTGCCTAATACATGGTATGCAGACACTGATAAGGGGATATTAACCCAGAAGCTTGGAATACCCAAGACACAATTTACATAACAATTGATTTCCAAGAAGAAGGAAGGATAGACTCCTGGTCCTGGAAAGACTGGATTTAGCAGTGTAGGGGAATACCAGGACAGAGAAGCAGGAGGGGGTTGAATGGGGAACAGGGGGAGGGATGAGGGCTTATGGAACTTTCGGGGAGGGGGGAACCGGGAGAGGGGAAATCATTGGGAATGTAAATAAAAAAATATAGAAAATTTAAAAAAAAGAGATAAGATTTTATTCCACAAAACATGGAGGAGGAAAGCACAGTTGAAGAACTATGCAACTGGTGGTGGCGATGTGTGCTAGAGAAGGAAGAGAGTGGAACAGGGGATGGGGGTTGGCTTGTTATAATCTTCAAAGGTCTGCATATCTACTGATGAACTTGTTGACCAACCTGGTTATTGAAACTAAAATGTATTCTATCACCCAAAGGAAAATGATCCTTGGGCTACAGAATTTCAAATTCAAACTATAACAACACTTGAACCATCATACGAAAAGAGATAACTCAGGTTTCCCACAGCAATGACATTCTGGAACAATACACTTTGTTCTTGGTGATAATGACTATGAAATACCTATGTTCTTCCTATTGTTCCTAAATCCCTAGTTAGCAACTATATGCAAATATATTCTACATATAAATTTCAACATTACTACCTAACTTTAATAAGTAAACTATGTTTAAACATGTTCAGGGAACATAAAAAATGTAGCAAAATCGTTGTGTGAGCTCAAGCAATGCCCATTTTTCCTTAGCTTAGGCAATATTGCATAGGTTAACGAGATGGTGTCCTTTACCCATATCATATAAGTAGAAACTTCTGTTTCTTCTATATTATTTTTCTGAAAATGTAATAAAGCAATATTTGTTTCAGTTTCTAAGAAAGAAATACGAAATGACATATTCATTGCAAAAATCTATGTTTATTCATTTAAATATCTGTGTGATGTGAATCATGGGATTATAGGAATCTAGAAATATGAGGGAAGCAAGCATGTTTCCAAAAGCTTAAAATATTCTGAGATATTAATCAGTTTATCAGAGCAATGCAAGTGCATATCAAGTTGAAGTTACCACTCATGGAAGAAATGACTGATCTTGAGTCTGCCAAGTCCAAAGAAGAACTAACTAGCTTTGAGAAATCAAGGAAGATGCCTCTGATAAACTGACATGCAAATTAGCTATCTGCAGAAGAAGCAAGATAGAGTTAATTAGCTTGAATAGGGCACTACCTTGCTTACCTTGTTGATAGTCCTGGAACAAAAAGGACTCCATGTAAGTAGACTGAAATCGGTAAAATGGGTTCCCCCAAATGAGGCAGCAGTTTTCTTTGGAGTACAGATGGTTTTAGAGAGTATTGTCGAGACTACATAGATTATAATCTTGCAAAATTCTATTGCTTGTGGTAAGACATTTGATATTTATTGTAGAGAATTTGAAGTCCTTTTGTTTTAAGTAAAGGGGAGTCTTTTGCACATGCATATGCACACACACACATACACACACACACCCACACACACACACACACACGGATGGAGCAGAAATAGGAAGTCTTCCAGAACTAATAGAGATAGTGAAAAGAGTATGATGGTCTGTATGGGGCAGTATCAAAGAGACTGAACATAAAGCATTGGATTAATGAGACTTTTACAGTTTTAAATTAACATAGTTTGAAGACTGATTAATCTGGGGCTTGGAAGAGAGGTTGGAGAAAAGACAGAGCCAGTCACTAGAGATCCAAGTCTGGGACTCTACACAATGTGACAAGCCTTGCTGGAACCAGAGAGTTGTTCTTAATTTAGAACTTAACAATATCTGGGCAGTGAGTGTCATGACCAGACATTCCAGAAACTGGTTAGGAAAGGGGACACCTTTTAAGATTTGCTATGAAAGTTTGGATGTTGGAGTTGAAGTAATCTGTGGAAAAGTTAGGTGTGTGTGTGTGTCTGTATGTGTCTGTGTGTGTGTCTGTATGTGTCTGTGTGTGTGTGTCTGTGTGTGTATGCATATTTGCTTATCTATGTGTGTGCATGTG
The DNA here is from genome assembly GCA_036184795.1 of Tokudaia tokunoshimensis. Taxonomy (NCBI): domain Eukaryota; kingdom Metazoa; phylum Chordata; class Mammalia; order Rodentia; family Muridae; genus Tokudaia; species Tokudaia tokunoshimensis. The sequence goes on along the minus strand of BTHU01000005.1, from coordinate 53,616,154 downwards.
TGTGCACATTCACACACATACGTGTATGTGTTTGAGAGTTTTTTCTCTTGCTCCAGTTTCTACGAACTGCTCTTTTGTATTCTTTGCCAAGAGGAAAGAACCAGATTGTTCTTGCTCAGAGTCTTCAGCCGACTCAACTGGTGCCAAACAAAAAGAGCCCTAAGCACATAATAATAATTGATCATGTGTACACATCACTTTACAGGTTACCAGGGGCTCTTTGTTACACTCATAGACTCTGATAACTGTGTGGTAAAACATCTACTGATAATATCCTTTTAGTTTGAGCAAAACAAAGTCAGTTCTGAGAGGTGAAATGAGGAATTTTTCATTATAGCACATTTGCATATTCTAGACACACTGCCCACCAACATTCTCTCTACTTGGCCTTAAGGAGATTCAGGTCCCTGTGAAGGGGCCCTTGTGACATATAGGACAGTGAATAGGTCTTCCTCATTTATGAAATCCTTTCACTCTGTCACCTCACTGTCACCATCAGAAGATTCAAGCTGTTATCATCATTTGAGAATCATAAATGTTCAAGGTCAAATCACTAGCTTTAGGTAAAATTGAAATTTTAGTCTAGTTCTCCCTGTCAAGCCCTTTGGTGGCTCATAGGACTGTTTGAAGTTCAAGGGCATGGGATCATAAGTTGGAAGGGAGATTTAAGGAACTTGAAGGCATGCACAGTGGGAAGGCTTTTGTATATCTCAAGCCCAGGTTAACTGAATGAGGACAGGTCATCAGCAGTCAGCAGTGGTTGGGTTAAGAGCAGCTGTCGCTGTGCTCTCATAATTGGGAATAATTGAGATTCGGTCTCAAACCACAAAGCCCTGAATTAGCCAACTTAGCCTCAACCAGGAAGCATCTGTTACCATCTCCAATGGCAACAGTTCAATCCCCACTCCAGCACACAATTCTTCCCTGCCAACTGGCAAACACTTACTATTCAAAACCTGCAGGCTTGTAGACCAGCACTGAGGTGCAGGGAAAATCCAGTCAGATCAGCTTTTCATGGTGATCGAATAACTAGGTGAACAACAAGAAGGGCTTAACACTGTGCCACAAGGAATTGACATCATAAAGGAAATATTAGCCATCAAAGTAAGACACTAGTGTGTTAAACTGTTGTGGATGGGCCTGGTGCTGTTCTTGTGAACCAATCCCCTAAGAACAAAGGAGCCAATCACTGGGCAAGAAGGTAGGACTTCCAGTTGGACAGAATAAGAAAGGAAACAGAAGAGAGTTAGGTCTGTTTTGGAACTAGAAAAGCAGAAGGGTAAAATGTAGCTGCTAGAGTTTCCTAGTATCATGGCAGATTTGCAAGGATCCCTCACTGGAGTAATCAGATTTAAAAAAGGATTACAATATTAAGTTTTAGTTGTTCCATTCAGACATTGAGTTACCATTGTTTCTGATCTAAGTTTGTGGGTGCGTTTTCTTCATGTGGTGCCTCGTCTAGGTTCAAGAGAGAAAGGTATGGCAGCCAAGCTTGGGTTTGCTTGAGGTGCTACACAAAGATCATAGGGGATTTGAAGCATGGGGATGTCATAATATTGACTCCCCAGTGGGAACCTACTGAGCTGGGTGAAGAGATTGTGGAGTTCAGAGTCAGAATCTCCATGAGATAAAAACAGGTCAGCCATTGCCTGCAAGTCCATGTCTAGCGAGGCTGCCTGGGCAGAGGCACAAGTGTGGGAATGTGCCGGTTCTACATTTTTAATATTTCCCACAATATTAAACTGTACCTTATAATACAGTGGGATGAAAGATCATAACATGATGCAGGAGAAGAAATGGACCAAGAGAAATTAGCCTAGAAATTTCATGAATCTGGGCAGGATCTTGCTTAACACTAATTCAAAAATCAGTAGGAAAGAAGAAAATGACAATGAGACTTTGTAAATTATAGTTTTAATGTAGTGCAGTATATTTTTTTTAATTGGGAGAGATGGTAGAGGCATCACAGTTGTACTTTACAGCAGAGAAGGAGCAGAAATTCCAAATACTCTAGAGCATAGTAAGGTATAAGTCTTCAATTTAAAAGGTTGTATTATATTACATTATTCAGATAATCTTGCTGCCATGCTATGTTATCAATAGCTAAAATAATAATAAAGACTACTATGAGGACAAAAAGAGTTGCCTTCTTTCTGAAAGCCAACATCACCCTGTGAGAAAGGCTTGGGTGTCAGTAACCCCCAAACTCAGCAAGCCAGATGAAGCCCTCAAAGTAGAAGCCTGCCAATTACTGAGGAGCAAATAATGATTGTTTTATATTACCTTGCGTGTGGGATGCTGAGAACAGATTTGTGTTTATTATGTTAATGGATCCTCTGTGATTCTCCCTTGCTTATGTATAATTAAGATGGCCTTTTTAAAAATACCTCCTTCTTGAGTTGGAGAAAATTAAAGTGTTTGTTTGGATTGGTAATAAGTAATAACAGGAAATAAGCAACCCCATTCAAAAGAACTGTAGGAGGTGAGGAACATGGTGAGGAAAGGGAGACAAAGATGAGAATACAAGATGCAGATTCGAAGAAACTAAGAGAAAGCAGAGCAATCACCCTTTGCTTCTCCAGTTCCACAGTTCATGGAGTTATCAGCACTACATGTTAGGAAGTGCTAAGATGACTCAGTCAGCTGTTGCCTGCCTGTGAATCCTGGTCTTTTAATTTCCTTGTCTGATGTCAGTGAGAGAGGACTTATCTAGTCCTGCAGTGAATCGATGTGACAGAGAAGGTTGATTCCCATAAGGCCTCCCCCTTGTCAGAAGAGAAAGGGGGGGGGTAGGGAGAAAGGACTATGTGAGGAGAGGACTGGAATGAAAGGGGACTTCAATCTAGATGTACACTGAATAAATAAATAAATGAATATTAAATAAATAAATAAATAAATAAATGAAGAAAAAAAGATTTAGTCAGTGCTAAAGACATGTCTGTAGGAGGCAAGGGAAACAGGATTCCATAGGGATCTGGAAAGGACTGATGGGTTTCGTGAGCCTCATTTTTTCTATTTAAAAAATGATCTGACTAAAGAAATTAAAGTTTCTTAACCATAAACACATATTTGCCATTAATTAATTGTTTGTTTAATGAAGTTACCCTGCAGTAGTGAATTTCACATCCCTTTGAGGTACTAAAGTGTCAAATATGTAGTGAGTACCTACCATGTGCCTGAAAACAACCATATTCTCACACCACATCAACGAACATAAATTTTGTCTCAGAGAGCATAGTTTGTAGAAGGGTGTGGTGAAATATTTCAGTAAACCAACATATAGAGAATATATCTTCAGATAGTGATAGGAGATATATGGAAATCCAAACAGAATGATAGTCATAGTCATGTGCTGAGTAACATTTGGGAAGCCAAATCATTTGAGTGTTTTGAAAGTGATGTTTGATATTTGGAACTGGGAGACCAGAAAGAAGCAGCCAAGTTCAGATGTGAGAGTAAGGCATAAACGACAGATAGCGTGCATTTCCTGGAGCAAGATTCTGGCATAGTTTAGAATAAAGTTTACTCTTGGATAACTGTAGACTGGTGAGCAAACGAAAAATGTGAAAAAGGTCAAATCATAAACAAAGGTCACTATATAGAAGGCCCAATAATGACAATGGATTTTATTTCAGTTACAAACCTTCAGAAAGTTTTCTATAAATGATATGAAGTTTACAAAAAATTAAAATTGGCATGACCATGCGATTGATTACTGTTTAGCGGATCCCTACCTAAATCTCATCAATATCTTTTTTTATTTCATAGAATTCCAGCCCCCTTTCTGTTTTCAACGGGAATGAGTCCGTAGGATACATTTTTGGTAAGATTAGGATTGTTAAATTCAATAGCAAAACTCAGCACTGGTAATTGATAGCAAAAGTGAGTTTGGATTTACCAAGTGTGTAGCTTAAGTTACTGAGTCCAGCTTCTTAGCCCATGGTTCTTCTGTTCTGTGGTCCCCACAACAACACCTGTTCTTCTTTAGTTGCTGCTTAGGTTTATTAGAATTCTACAGAGGTCTGCTATATATACATGACAGGGAGAGCACATCTTCATTTTTTCAAGTACTAATGTTCTCACTAAGCTTTGCAAACACTTATATAGCATTTATTTTTACTATGTTTTATTTCTACAATTTAAACTCCTGGAGTGCTGTATCCTTGCAGGGTTTATATTTAGATAAGATCTTACCTCTATCACTAGCTTAGAAAAAATCTCTAAGATAGAGACTATGTTTTCTTGTGTGTGTGTGTGTGTGTGTGTGTGTGTGTGTGTGTGTGTGTGTGTCTGTGTGTCTACTTCTGATACAGAGCTATAGAAACAGATATTGATTTAGATAACAGATATTGATATATGATATATAACATCACTGTGTTTGCTCCAAATTTTTATGTTGAAATCCTAATCGCAGGAACTCATTTATATCTGGACACCTTTAAAGAGGTAACTAAGGTCAAAATAGATAATAATTATAAGAATCCTTATTCAATAAGACTTGTCCTTATAAAAAGTGATTTTTATATCTACTAAGCAAACAGCAGGGGAGCACACAATAAAGAAGGTATCCAGTATACTAGCAAAAAAAAAATGAGTAGGGTACCATAGGATCCTATATTTGCTGACAACTTACTGCCAATTTGCAGTCATTGGAAGAAAGAATTCTATTGTTTAAGGCCTTTAGTCAGGGTACTTTTCTTATGGAAGCATGGGCAAAACAATACTGGCTTCATGTATGAATACATACAAACACAGTTACGTTTGTAACTAAATAGAATCACCACTGGACTAGAAGAAATATCACCTCCTTATACTAGCAATAATTTAAGTTTTTCAGGAGATTCTGCCATTGGAGATTTTAGTACAAAAGCCAGTGTTCGAGCAGCACCAAGAAGCTGAGTCTAGCTGGCCATCCATCTCGATAATGCTAATTAAAATTTGTTTTGAAAACAATAACAGAGAGCTGGTCAAAAGCAAGAAGCAGAGAAAGGGGAAATGTTCAATTTGGCCTGAATGGAAAGAGGAAGAAAAAATGTGGCTTAGTAATCCTAAATTTATATTCAGGGTACTGGTGTTTAAGTTTAAACGGGACAAGAGGTGCACAGAATTAAACAACTCTTGCCAAGGCGTGGTGCTACCATTATTGGCCTGTTACTGGTCCTATAAAATGGTCCATTCTGCAATGTATTCTGATGAGGAGTCTCCTTTCTAGTTACCAAGTGCAGAGATTTCCATGCATACAAGCATATTCACACATGCATAAGCACATGCACGTAAACACATCTACATACTTACTACATCTGTGTCTGTCCTGAGGTTTTTCTATTCTTGTAGTTCAAGTCTCTCAAGAAGAAATGTTGATGATGAATTATCTCTCTATCTTCAGTAAAAGTGCAGATGCAAAATGGAGGCAGTGGTATCAACATTTCATCCTGCTTTTCATTATCTTGTGGACCCATGTGAGAAGTCAATGCATTTTAGAAAATCAGTTTCTAAATAACTGATTTGAGATTATGCCTTTCTATTTCATTGGTGTGTCTCACTAAGCACATAGTAGGGACTCAGAGTCTGTTCAATGAATAAACAAATCATGCTCAGAATAAAAAGCAGTCTTGAATATTACCCAGGGTAATAGTTACTAAACTGTCTTGTGCTAGTAGAATCTGGAATAATATATCTACTATAAAGGCCATGTATACTAAATGTTAACTCTAGAAATTCTGTGATTGTAGAAAGAATTGTAAGTTCATGAGGCCTCTGCAGCCATACTGGGAACATTCTTGTTGCAAGATGGATGATGAACAGTGCCCATAAACAATTTTACATTCCTGTGCAAGTCTTCAACTCTGCAACAATAGCACAAACACTGCAATGTACAATTTCTATATAAATGAGTAGGAATTCATTTAGGTAATTTTTTTTCTAAGAGAAACAGAATGATCAGACCTTCTGGTTCAAACCTGTAATTGTAGATACTGAAAAGTTAAACACTAGAATTATGTTTAGGATATTCCTGGGTTATAGAGCAAATTCAGACACTATGGGCAACTTACATATTTCTTCAAATAAGGCATTTTGAAGAGCAGGGGATGTAATTAAGTGGTTGGGTGCTTCCCTGCATGCATGAGGACCTATAAGAATAGAAGAAACAAAATAAAACAAAAACACATAAATTAGCAATCACTCATGCATACAAGCATATTCACACATGCATAGGCACATGCACATAAACACATCTGCATACTTACACATGTTCATACAATACAAATGTGCACATAACCCCCATAGACACATGCTCACATATGCCTCATACACACACATATATATACTTGTGAAAAAACACTTATAACCAAAATCTACATGCCTACACACTTTCATTTTTATGTACATTTATGTACACATTCCTACACAGACACATACACACTCATAATAACATATAAATACATAATGAACACTTTTTAACATGCTTACTTTTACATTCACAAATATATATATATGTATGTGTATATATATTCTCACACATACACTCTGTCTACCCTCTCTTTCTCTCTTTCCCTCTCTCTCTTTCTAATATACAGACACACTTGCAAACATATACATACATATATGCATAACTATTCACAAATATACTACCCTACACCTGCACCTGTGTATGTTCACTAGTACATACACCCATACATTCACACATACATAGTAAAATGATCTAATTTGACTCATATTTCACAGTTTATATCTGATAGATAGCAGTCTTGCTTATTTCACAGTTGTATAAATGATCCCCAGTGACACTGGATGACAGTACGTGCTAAAGTTCTGTTATTAGTTTTATGTCCTGTAATCTACAAAATGGGCCATTATCTGTAAGACATATATGGTCCTAGCTTTCTTTAGCATGTTCCCATTCTGATAGTCTCCCAAATATCAGTGGAATAAATTCTAAAGTTATTAGAAATGTAAGAATTATTTTATGAGTTGATTGCTGCTCATTTCACCCACCTTCTGTCACTATTATCTCCATGGGCTCAGTACTTCCATTAACACTTAAAATTGAACCATGTTGATTTATTCATTTCCACACACCTAAATATTTCATAATTTGATTTAGTTTTAAAATTAAATTATTTATTTACTTGTTTATTTATTTGTGTGTACATATGCACATGTGCACATATATGCCATGGAAGAGTATGGAGAACAGAAGACCCACTACTGAAGAGAATAGTTCTCTTCTTCTATCACGTCAGTTCTAATGATTGAGCTCAGATGTGCAGACTTAGCTGCAGACTCATCTGGTCACTGGTTCATCTCACTAGACTTTCAACATGTTATTTTCTTTCTGGAGACTATTTTCCAATTTCTGTTCATCTTAATTAACTTTTCCTATTTGTCATTCAAGCTTTTGTGAAAATGTTAACTTCTCTTCCATATATAATCTGTCTTAATTTGGATATAGGATAAGGACTGCTACAAAAGACTCTATAAAATAATTTAGACAAGCAAATTACATATACAATCAAAGATGAATCCTCCTGCACTGTGCATCTGGAAGTGAGTGATCAAGTCTTATTTGTACAAGAATACCATAGCAGCCCAAGTGACTGTATTTTCCCCATGAATGGCTTCAATATCCCATAGACAATTAGTGTGGCTCACTAACACTTGTGCCCTTCAGAACATAATGGACAGAAAGATTTCAGTTAATGATATTTTCTTTGTAAAATCCATGGCTTGGCAGGTGGTTACATTATTTCTATTTCTACCTTTTAATCAAAACTAAGCTCATCTCTGAGTAAGTGTAATGGCTTCACATCAAGTTACATGCCAGCAAGTGATGCAGTTAAGAGGGCTAAGGAAAGTACAGATGAATTCTGAGAGAAAACTAAGACTCTCCAGGAAAAATATAAGGGATATTAGTTATTTTGTTTCACTGTGAACAAGGTAGCTGAGAGAAACAACTTGTAGGAGAGAAAACTTATTTTGACTCATAATTTCAGAGAATTTCTGTCCATAATCTTATAGGGAAATCAATCAAGGAGGGTCTCTCTCTCTCTCTCTCTCTCTCTCTCTGTGTTCATGTACAAAAGTTCTCTCATGGCTTCCTCTGGGAACACACCAGGAAGCTGAAACTGTCACAGGAAACAGGAGTAGATACAACTGACAAAGGCCTGTACTTAAGAACCAACTCCTCCTAAAGGTTCCATAACTTCCACAAAACTGTACCACCATCCAGCCACCAAATATTCAAAATACTAGATTGCAGGGAACATTTCAGATTCATAGCAGAACAACTGATTCCCATTGCTTTCTTTTTCTCTTCACTCTCCATGGATCTAGCTTTCTTCCTTGGCTCACTACTTTGGTTCATTTTCACTTGTTGACTTGTTTATGTTGCAAAAACTGAAGAGGACATACTGTTGTTGTGGTGGTGGTGGTGGTTGTGGTTGTGGTTGTTGTTTTTAGTTCATAATTCTTCACACTAGAATGAATTCCTATATTTGTAAATATGACAAACCCAGACAGAATGAGCAATGTTTCAAGTTCAATCAGTAACAGTTGTAAGAGACTGATTTTTCTATGCCCAGATGTGAAGGAAACAGAGAGATGGTTAAGAGAACCAGATGGTTATGAGAGCCAGATGTAAGATAAAGAGTTACTAATTTTCTATGCTTATGAATAGTATCTGAGATAATTAAACTGAAGTGAAGGGAAAGTCTTTCTGCTTATAGTTGTAGAACTTTCAATTTATGGATACATAGACATATTGCTTAAAACATTGATGAGAGTATGTATCATGGAAGAAGGGTATGGTTGGAGATTCTCCAGTACCCTCTATGGTTACAAGTAAATAAAATGGAGGAGGTAAAGAAGATGAACTAGGGTCCCAATATCACCTTCAAAGGCAAGGCATCAATGATCACTCCCCAGCTCCTGAAGGCTTTACCACTGATGAATGACACTACATAATAATAAATAAGCCTTCAGTACAGGTATAATCGGGGTTGGGGATGAAGCTCTATACTTGAGAAAGAACTATAGGATATTGGAGCAGATAACCAGATTGTTTTGAGGAAGAAAGTGTTTAGAACCAATACCCATTATCTATTGTATTTGTTCAGAGAGAAACTGCTTGGCTCCTCATAATAGCGATTAAGAACAGTCCCAACCTCTCCATTGCAGCATGTTATTCTCTACCTACTACATCCAAGCTCTCTTTAAAGTCAAGGAAATTTGTGCATTCAATTGGTCAAATATGAGTCATTAATTGGCTAGGATTAATACCTGCTGATCCTATTGTGCTTTAAATTCAGGAAGCAAGTATCAGATTCTAGCACAGTTTTTGCATATGCCTGACCTTTCCTATATGCACTCTTACATCAACATCTGCACAGAGAACAGCCATGTTTTTCACTCTGTCATAAGTAAGTGAGCCTGTGCTACTGAGATTTCAGAACCAGGGTACATATATTTAGGTCATTAGCCTGAGTATCATTTCCAGTTTAACTGTTTACACTGCTCATATATTCAGGCAAATGGGAATTTAGGTGGTCAAGGGGTCGTCATCCCTTTATCTTTAAAACTTATAGTGGGGGATATCAGGATGTGTATTATCTCCCTTTCCAGCCATGTATCCTCCTTAGATACCCTAAGGATTTTAACTCCACATGCTCCCTGCATCTCTGGAGTTCTGTTATGTTTACATAGAGACAGTTGGCTGTGTGTCTGTGGGTGGCTTAAGATGCTGAGAATTACGCAGATCCTGGCTCTTATATCATCAATTATTCTGGTCGCTTATGTGGGCCTATGTGGGCTGAACTGTATGACTTGTGATTCTCACCCTGCAGGGACTCTTAGCTGCCTGACCTTTTGAGGTACTCAACTGAACCACTTTTCTTAATTCCTAATGGCCTCCGCCTCCACCTCTCTCTTCTTAGCACTCTGATTTTTTGACTAGCACACTGCTTTTTAACACACACAGCTGTATTCTCAGATTCTTTTCTTTTTTTCTCCTGCAAGTGTGAAGTTCATCACCTGGCAGAAACAAATCAAGTGCAGTTTTCCCCGACCTCTATTTCCCTGATTATTTTTAAGCACTGATTTATTTTCTCTAAATAATGGGGGAAATGCAGCACTCTAAAAGGATAATGGTAAAAGGAAACTTCCTTGCTCTGAGCACCACTATATATAAATTTAATATATATGCACACACAGGCATTCATCTTACTTAAATAACACTCATATCAGAAAACTAGTTATGGGATACAACGAAACAAAATAAAATATATAAATGATATAAACATGCATATAAATGTATATGCAATTTTATGTTGCAATCTGCTGGCAGAAATAGCCTCCTGAGGTCAGCTGCTCAGAAGCATCTTGATCCCACTCTAATAAAGATTCAGTGGCATTTATGTGGGATGTGCCACCAGGTAATTCCGCTACCACCGCTTCTACTTCATGTCTGTAGTTCCCTGAAGCAACCACAATCTCATCAATCTAAAAGCTAGAATCCAGGAGATTTAGATTGCCACATTCCTCTTATCCCAAGTTCTACATGGATAGTAGCCATAACCTTGGAATGAGCAAGTTCTATGACTGGTCAGTGGCTTAACTCTGTTCTGAATGACCATACTGTCTCAGGGGAAAAATGTCATGTGATTTGGCCATGCTTTCCTTCCTTCATTGATAAAGTCTTTTACTAAACCTTGAATTCAAACATCCTTACCTGTATTTAATTTGAGTTGGCAGTCTTTATTCATCTGTAAATTTCTCTCCTGAATATGCAAATATCAAGTTGTCATAGATATATAAATATAGTGTTTCTCTCCAAAAATTCTCTAAGGGCACCACATTGTGGAATCTATGTTTAGAATCCTTTATAAGGTCACCTCTTAAATGAATTCACTACTCATTCTAGTAGCACTTAAAATTCCAAATAATTAGTGCTTTTAGAGTTATGTTTGTATGTAATATATTTGCTTGTAGTAGTATATGTGTTTTAATATAAGACATTAACTTCTATTATAGTTCCAACTGGCTAAAAACTAAATTGTGTGAGATATTGACTATATAAAGATTACTCAGTTTTTTAATATTCAGCATGGGGTTTATCTTAGAGCACATTTTATGTGTACTCTACATTTATGGAAAATTTATATTAACAGTCAGTTGTGTGGTGTGGTATCATTGTCAGTTATACTAATAGATTTGATAAATTTCTTCAGATATATATCTGTGATATATAAAACAGGATCTTGGACCACCTGGGACAGGGGCCTCTGAATTTTCATGAGGGATTATCTTGGTTATATTCATTTATGTGGGAAAGCCTATTTTAAGTATGGATGGACATCGTCTTGTTCATGAGATCCTAGCATTTACAAATGGGAAAATGGAGTTAACTGACATTCATCTATATTTATTTTCTGATTGTGGGTAGGATATGGCCAGTTTTATGGAATCTTTTTCTATGTCGACTTCCATACCATGCTACACTATACCTTGAACTGTGGGCTAAACCAACCAATCAATAACAATAACAATAACAATAAAAACAGCCAAAACCCTTTTCCCTCATAAGAGATTTTTGCCAAACCTTTTATCAGAAAAACAGAAAACAAAAACCGTGTCATCATCATCATCATCATCATCATCATCACAGAAAAATATCAATGTTTTGTCACTTTTTTCATGTGTTTTAAACTCCATTACTAGGCATAAGGACATTCATGACTTCTATTTCTTTTGGATGACTTGATTATTTTTCAGCATAAACTGTTTTCCTTGACCTCCCATGATAAGGGCTCACTCACAAAAGTAGGTAAAATTTTGATGAGTGATAATGCATTTTGTTGCTCTTAAAACTTATTCCAATAAGATACATTATAACAAAAGAGAAAATAGAAAACTCAGAGGAAAACCCTAATAGAAAATACCTGAGAAGAGATGAGTGTTATATAACAGAAATAGAACAAGTATAGCAAAAACCTGTAGAGAAGAAAGGGGAGATTAGGGTAGGTGAACTGAGGTTGAAAATGTTTAATATTCCTCATAAAAATATTTAAAATTGTCAAACAATAAAGAAGAGAAATAGATGTTTTTATAAGAACAAAGAACACAACTAGAAAGTAACATTTAAATTCCACTTGAAGAATTCATTACCAGAGAATGATTACAGCTTTCTAACCCTTGTTATGATATAAAATGAGGAATCTTTCCACTCAGATAGAAGTGGAAGTGAGACAACCTGACCGCATATTAGTGTAATATCATGCGTCAACTCTGAACTAGAAAAACAAAATATTTTTGTTACAATAGAAAACCTTACTGTGACAATTAGAAAAATTATGTAGACCTACAGAATAAATAATAATTCAGTTTCATTACTGAGTTTAGAATTTCACTATCACCGTATTGAAATTTATGCATTAGGAATGGGACAAAGGAATGATGAAGTATTTTTGAACTTTAAAGAATTTTTTTCAATCTATTCTATATGGATATAATTAAAAAGATCTCCTCTTAGTCTCTCTCTCTCTCTCTCTCTCTCTCTCTCTCTCTCTCTCTCTCTCTCTCTCTCTCTCTCTCTCTCTGCGTGTGTGTGTGTGTGTGTGTGTGTGTGTGTGTGTGTGTGTGTGTATAAGACAGGTTAAGGAAATCAGAGGGAAGATGATGGATAGAGGGAAAAGAATAATTTGGCTAATGATTTTTAACTTGACACATTCGCAAGACAGCACTTCAATCAAGAAGTTGTGTCTGTTAAAAACTGGTCTGTGGGCAAATCTGTGAGCATTCTCATGAACTGATTGTACAACACCCAACCCATTGTGGGTAATGCCACCCTAAGCAGCCATTCTGCACTGTATAAAAAAGCAACATGAGCAAGTCATGAAGAGCAAGTGAATGAACAGAGTTCCTTCATGATCTCTGCTTCAGTTACAGATTCCAGGCCCCTTTCTGGAGTTCTGCCCTCATCTCCCTCATCAATGAGCTGTGACATGGGAGTTCTAAGAGGAAATAAACCATTTTCTCCACTGAGTTAATTTTCATTTTTGTTTTATTACAATGCAAGAGAAACTTAACTTACATGCAGAGAAATAAAAACTTGAAAACACATCATAAATATTTTGTGAATTTGAGAAAAGAGCATATACATCCTCCTTATAGTCTTTTTGCAACTTTCTCTAATTTTTATACATGCTTTCTTTTGTAAAAGCCTGACATATGCTATTTCCTTATGGAGTCTTATTATCCATGTTAATACTTCAGCTCCTAATCTTACTGTTTACATGGTAGCTTTGTTCCACACTTTCTTTTCAGTTTCCCTGACCTCACATTTAAAGTATAACTTGGTGACATTTCCCTGTCTTTTTTTAAAATTTAGTTTGACAACTTTAGTCTCTTGATTTTAACGTTGAATACAGTTTGATTCAATACTATTCATATAGTTGGATTTAGATGTGGTTTTGAAAACTAGTTTTCCATTTGTCATTTTCTAACTTCATTTGGGCTCACCAAATATTTTGGAGTACTTCATTTTAATTCTTCTATTTTTAACTATAGCTCTCTTCTTGTTTCTTAAATGTTTGCTGAAGGGTTCCATTGGCATCTTTACATTATTACAGTCTGCTAGCTCTACTGTCACTATTTAAATGAATTGGAAATGTTGGAACATTAGGGTTCTATTTGCCAACCTCCTGTAGTGTGGCATCCTGAATTTCATATCATTGAAATATATATGCCCAGTATAGTTTTTGCTCAAGTCGTGCAAATTCATGTAAAATTAATAAAACAGAAAATTATGTTTTATATTTACTCTTATATCAAGCATTTTCAGCTATCCCCTTCCTATATATATCTATAGTTTTCAGGTAATGAAGTACCTCTGTGATCCTTGTAATTCCAGCTTTTGAGAGACATATTACTTTACTTTTTCAAAACTACAGATATTTGAATTTATTCACCATTTTTTTTTGTGGAGAATATGTTTTAATTTGTCACCAAAGCTTGATAGCTTAAACATTCAGAACATATCAAGACAGTGTGAAATACCTGATATTAGATTCTCAAAAAGTGCCAAAACAAAACAAAAGCCAACCAACCAAACAAATCTAAAAACCCCAAGCCACAGTAAATTATCATTTCTGTTACAGGACATAAATGACACAAATAATATAAAATTTAAAGGCCAAAGAAAGGAGATCCATGTGCTGAAGCCTAGCCAGTGTGTCACTGTCTCTTCCTGCTGCCCGAGAATCAAGATGTAGAACTCTAAACTCCTTCTCCAGCAGTATGTCTGTCTGCACACTGCTATGCTTCCCACCATGATGATAATGAACTAAATCTCTGAAACTACTGATTTATCAAATAGTTTCAAGTCACCAGTAAGATGTCTGCCTCTGCTCTTGAGCAAAATAGAATTGGAATATTTTCATTTAAAAACACTTAGGACATCAATGGGAGAAGAGGCCCTTGGTCCTGTGAAGGCTCAATGCCCCAGTGTACGGGAATGTGAAGGTGGGGAAGTTGGAGAGGGTGGGTGAGTGGGCCAAAGTCCTCATAGAGGCAGGGGGAGTGGGGAGGGGACAGGGAGTTGGGAAGTGGGGACTGGGAAAAGGGAAATGTAAATAAAGAAAATATTCAATTAAAAAACACTACTCAAAAAAAACAACAACAACAACAACAAAAATAACCTACTTAACAGAGTGGAGTGGGTGGGTAGAAGACATCCAAAGGCATGCCCTAGCTAATGCCAACACAATGTACAAGTATTTGCTGAAAAGATGGGATAGAAAGAGAACCATAATAGTCTGAGCACTATGAAGAGAGGTGGAACCAGAGACTCAAGGGTGGTGAGTACACTCATGTGAGTACTCTGTCCTACCACTTGAAGCCATGATGAAGTCCATGCCCCTGCTGCCACAAAGGGGCATGTGTACTTTCATAGTCCTGCAGAAGCATGGACCTGTGTGGATATCCACGGCAATGTCTATGGGGATGTCTCTAGTCTGGGCTGCTACCTGGGGCAATGTTAATGCCCAAGGACTGTGCAAGTCTGGCCCTATTCCTCAATGCTGCAGCACTCAGGAGCGCTCTCTGTGCACCCTGCCTGGGCAGTACAGTAGAGTTGGTCCTGGTGGCAGGGCAAGGAGAGGGATGAGTAGGCAGACAAGCTGTCCCTAAGGGCATGAGTGGAAGAGAACTGGCTGTGTACCTCTGCCCTAAAGTGGTATGGGCAAGGGAGATATGCCTCCCTCCCCAGAAACCCTCAACATCTGTGGTAGACAGTAGAGTAGGCCCAGAGGTCTTGGGAGAGCAGACCATGCAACTCTCCTGGGCATCACAGTAGAGCTGACTCTGGAGGTAGGAACATGAGGGAGCCAGACTGAGGGCAGGACAGCAGGAGAGCTGGCCCTACCCCTTGCTGGCTGTGGTACTTGGGTGATTTACCTGGCGCAGTATTGAAGATCTGGCCTGGTGATGTGTCTGCAGAAGAGCTGGAGGACTGATCAACTCAACTACCACCAAGACCCATATCTAGTGCTTTGAATTGGCTCCCTCCAACCTCATCTATGAACGGTCCATGTAGTGAATGACAGGGTTCTTCCAACAGATCCAAAGCTGCAGGTTCTCCATGACACAGGGCAACAAGAGGATATCCAAAAGGAGTCCCAGTGAGGATCCATTATTGATAGTGTAGAAGTCAGGGGCCTAGAACCAGACTAGTGACTCAATAAGATGAATATTTGTAAGTAAATATGTTTGGACAAAAAGGGTATACTGTGTGAAACACCGTGACACAGTGCAGCTTCCACACTTAAATAGGTTTTTTGTTTCTTTTTTTGGTTGGCTCGTTTTTGTTTGTTCCTGCTTTTTTTTTTCTTTTTCTTCTGGTGGGGAGGTTTCAAGGGCAGAGGGCAGATAAGAAGAGATGAAGAGATGATGAGGGATGCAGATGTGTGATGTGAAATTCACAATGAATAAAAGAAAAGTAAAAAGAAAGAAAGAAAGAAAGAAAGAAAGAAAGAAAGAAAGAAAGAAAGAAAGAAAGAAAGAAAGAAAGAAAGAAAGAAAGAGCTAAAAAGAGTAACACTGCTTTTCCCAAGATAAAATGTAACTAATCTAACATGGACTCAAACCAGGTTGCCGTGATAGCAGGAAGCTTACTCTGCAATCTCCTTCTAAGTAAGTTCCAAACACGCTCTAGTTTCTAGGTTTCTAAGATACTAAAGTGCTACATAAAACAGTTAGAGATCCATAAACAGCTAACAACTAAACAGAATATTCAGGGTGAAAAAAAACCATGAAGTGCACACAGAACAGTCAGAGACAGTTGTATTTGCTCCATATATATGTCCTTTCCCTATCCTAAGAAAGCATGTGTGAGTACCATTTTGGGCTGGTGCACTTTGTGAACCATTGCTGAAACCTCACCACCATCTTTCCTTCGGTTTCTTCTATTCAGAATTTTACAATACCCAGAGTCACATTGTTGTGCCTGACATACCAATTTGAGCTGGACCACCTTCATTTTACACTACTGCTTACTAGGAGTTTGAACTCTCTTTTCTCCAAAGGCTTCTTTGCTGTATCTTCTTTAAAATTCATTAAGGCAAAACAGAACAAAACAAACAGAAAACATTTTGTTTAACCAGAGATCTATTGGGAGTCAATTCCCCCAAATGTTTCCAAATCCACTGAAGTCCTCTCTAATCGTTTCATTTGTTTGTGACTTAAAACTTTTCATCTTCAAGGCATATTCTCTTCACAGAATCTTTCTTTGTAGCCATGGCCAGTTTAGAGTGAATGACCTGGCCATTCTTCCTGTACTCACAGTTTAGGTTATTCACCACACTTACAATATTACTGGAGAGGATAAACCCAAACCCTCTTGATACTTTAGTGAAGGAATTCATTGTTTTACTCTACAATCAATGATTTTGACAGGTTTACTCAAATCATCTTTCAAATCTTCTTGATGAAATTCCATGTGAGACAAAAGACAATCTTCTTTGAATTTTCATGTATGTGCAAGAGTACAATGTCTTGACTTGACAACTTCTCTAGCTCTTGTTTGAGGTTGCTGCTGCACATAGCCCCAAGACCATTGCAACCTGATGGGGTCTCCAACAGAGTACTACTCCTCAGGAGCCCAGGTACCCTCAGACACTTCTGACATGACAGGTCTGGCTAGGCTTGGGTGACTCTTTGAAACACAAAACTTCACAGGATTCTCTTGCTGCAGTAAGCTACAAAGGCTGGACTCTGAATCTTCTACTGCTAGAACTACTTTCTCAACTCTCAACAAGCCTTAACAGTTGTATTTCCTCCCCAGCATCTGCCACACAGGACAGTCTGACCCTCAATTAGGCTCTGGTCTACCTGCTACTTCTGCCTGCTTCCTTCATTTTATACTGCCATTTAAAAGCAGTATACAGTAGGGGAGGCATGATGGAGGAACAAATTCTAGCTCTGCCAGGAAGTAGTGTGAGCAGCTGCTCACATTATCTCCATTTTGGAAGGAGCTGGATGATGTTTACTACTTGACTCCTTTCTCTTTTATTCTCTGCTGATTTGTCCAGGACCCCAATACATTCAACAGTGCTATCCACATTTAGGGTATGTCTTCTCTCCTTCATTAACTCTGGAAATTCTTCAAGGGGTGCTTCTGCTAGGTGTTTCCAATGTCAATCAACTTGAAAATGAAAATTAACCATCATAAATGGGGTTTCATTTTTCTCATCTCTGTTTATTTCCATGAGAAATCAGCCAACAGTTATGCCAGTATTTTATTTCATGTAATTATCATTGTGCTTTTATTATATATTCAAGCATGACTATGATTTCACATTTTTAGAGGACATTTCTGTATTTGTTATAATTGCTAGAATGCACCTTCACATTTTGCAATCCTAATACCCAGATTATCTCAGTCATGGGTCTGATTTGAGAGCCACATTTTCCCACTTCTTTATGCTTCTCCTAATATTTAATGCTATTGCTATTAAGTTATGAAGTTTTTCACAGCTACATGTTCACTTGTAGGGTTTGTTATTTATTTTACATGAAGATGGTCAGATTGTTATAGACAATTAAATCTGTACCATTCTGACAATGCCTCCCATCTTTTGTTTAAGTACCTCTTCTAACAGTGAGCTTGCTACCTCCTTAAAGAGACTTAACTCATTTTTTGAAACCTCTTTAAAAACCTCTACCTTTGGATTATCATAATGTGCTGCCTTTGTGATTTCATTCAGGAGCCACAGCGACAGGTCTATTGTCTTTTTTAAATGACAGTATTTCATATATCTAAAAACAGTGATCATATTTCCTATCACTCACGTCTTTCTGAAAATGTAATTTTTCATTCAATCATTTCTTTTTGAACATATTTTAAAACAGGTTTCATAGAAGATCTTCTGAATATTTTAGAAGTCCTGAAACTGAGTGCCAAATTGTTTACCCATGTGTAGGAAATTCTCTGGGAGTGGCTTCCAAAGTGTTTTAGATCTTCACAGTTCTCAGCATTGTTAAGTACTTCATAGAATATAGTTAGAACCTTGTCTCAATACTGGGTTACTTGAATAATGAAGCAAGAAAACTGTAGTTTTTCTATGTGGTTGTGGTTTATCAAAAGTGGAGTACCTGTCATCTATCCAATATAAACATCAGTTGTTGTTGATGATAAGTGGTTGATATGAACTTTTCTTCATGTTAATGTACTACTTAGTATCTTACTGCTATTCTAAAATATCTTGAAAAAAAACAATTTATGGGGCTTACTCTGGATGTCAGTTTGATAATAAGTCTATCAAGTGAAGAAAGGTGAGGGGATAAGACTATAAGGTAGCTGTTCTGACTGTGACATCAGTAAAGAACCAAAAAGGAACAGATTCTTATGCTCAGCTCACTCTTTCTTTTTCTGACAAGTCAGGATCCCAGCACATAAAGATTTTGTTCTATTCAAAGTAGTTCTTCACATCTCAAAAAAAACCTAGGCTATATGGTTCCTCAAAGCCATGTTTTTGAGCAAATCAATTAATATAATCTCTCAGAGATATGGCAAGAAGCTTGTCCTTCAATCAATTGTAGATCCAGTCAAGTTTACATTTAATATTAGCCATCGTGGTGGTACAGTAGCTGGGATGGTTAAAAAATGGGTGGAGGGCAAATGCTCATGCAAGAAAGTCCTATTTTAAGTCATAGAAAAATACAAAGATCAGAAGAGAAGCAACTTTATCATAATCATCTGAAGACTATTAAAAAGTTTTCTATTTGTATTTCATGTCAGATATAAATTAGAATAACTAGGTTAGGACTGTGACTCTGTATTGATTTAAATGATCCTACAAACAACTAAACTCTCTTTCTACCACCCCTTTGATTCTGGGTCACTCTGGTGCAAAGCCCATGAGGCATTATCTGAAAACCTATGTTCAGATCTTTTCATCAGAAAGAACAGATGATCCTGGTAAGGCAGAACTCAGCAGATTTCTTGTTTGCTCTTGGGTACATGGAGAATGAGAAAGGGAAGGTGACTTGGCTCTATTCACACTGATAACAGATGAAAAGGTCAGCCCAGAAACTTATGTCTGCTGATTTCACAGCTAGCACTTTCTCTGTCATACAATTTTATCTAATGATTATTTGGGTTAACTCGCAGCTCAGACTTCTATCCTCTGCCTCAGAGGTGATTATGACAAATGATCTGTCTTGATTTTATTCTTTGTGAGAGTCATTATCATCTTAGTTTATCTAACTCCAAAATTGGTATAGTCCTGACCCTAAAGATTCTGATGTTTGAAGTTTAATTAATGTGGACCTACTTCTAGGATATCTTAGATGAATAGTGCCCTGTTGATGCAAAGTATTATTATTACAATTTACCAGTATTCTCGACTATGACTCCTGCTGGCTCATGTACTGTGTTGTATTTGAAAAGGAAGGCAGAAAAGCCAATATATTAGCTACTACTTGGAAACCCACCAACTCGTTGAGCTTGCCGAGTTCTTACATACTTTACAACTGAATTTTAAACTGATCTCAGATCACAGGGAGAATTTGTAGCTTCCTAAATGCCCTAGAAAAAGAATGACATGGCAGTGAGTTGATGGGAAAAGAGCTCTAGCTAAGGAGGAAAAAGAGCACGGGCTTAGATACTGGATTACTGCTCATCCTTTAACCTTCTTGGTGACCTGGAGATAATGTTTGACTTTGGCAGGATATTTTATGTAAGTCAGTTAGAGTATGCCAGCTACTTTACATAGCATCTGATATTTGCCAAGGACTGCCCAGATGATGAATTCCAGAGAGAGAAACTGGTACAAAGATATCAAGACACAGAATACTAAATGAAGAAATGTAGCCTAGACTATAGCCATCCAATAACAAATATGTAGGACTACTAAGGCAATGGAGAAAGCAATGTGTTGCTAATATCTTCAGACAGATGTTTAGGAATCTATTCTCGTCTTATAGCGACACTGATATCTCACTTCAATTTTCCTCATTTTTTTTTTTGAATGTTGAAACTGAAGTTCCGGATTTATTTGAATTTCCACAGGTTATGGCTGCTCAACATGTGCATGACCAATATTCATCTGGCTTCCTGACAGCTGCCTCTCACATCCGCACAGTAAATAGAGCATGTGGGATTGATGATTGCATGTTCTGTTTTCATCTTGATGCTTGATTTGGTATTTGACAAAGTTCCTTCTGAGAATCTTAAGAAATAGAATCAGCTTAAAGGATGGTTTTAATATGTTAAAATTAATTTCATCCCTGCCTTTATTTCTCATAGTGGCTCTGCAGGGGAAGATGAAGAAACATCTCTTTCCTCATTTTACTGTAATGGAAATGGAGATCTGGAAAGCAGTAAGAAAAAGAATTAGTTAACATCATGCATATAGACATGCATTGCTTCATCCTGTTCCCTGTTCTGAACACAGTCTGGTTCTCTCTTGTTTCCATTTATATAAGCGTAATACAATTTCTAAGGCTTGGTTTTTGTACTTCTTGTTTGGTTTATTCATTTGTTTGATTGAAGAGTATCACTATGTAGTCAAGTCTGACTTTATCTCCTTTATGTAACACAGACTTTCCCTTAAGTTGTGATTGTCCTGTCTTTATCTCCTGAGTCTTGTGACATTATGCATAGATAATCACATGGTAATCTTAGATTGGTATCCCAAACATTATATGCTTAAAATTACCTTGATGAGAAAACCAAACTTTTGTCACTGTGTCAGCCATCTTCTTCCTAAAATAAAAGAGAAAAACATTTCCTCTCAACCAGTACTGAGACTCCCAGGTGGCTTATTTTATACTTAAGATATATAACTCTCCAAGTTCCCTGTTCTCCTGTTGGGTCCCCCAGCAGCAGTGATGCACTCAGCACCTGGGTGAATAACAACATTCCTCACACTATTGCTATAGAGGAAGAAATGATGCAAGGAGTCTTCTGAGGACTGCTACCCAGGGAGAAGGGACAATTAAGCCTAAGACATGGCAAGATCCACAGAAATCTGGACTCTGATTCTGCTTTTTTCCCACCCTGATTAATTTTACAGCTCATAATTCTTTAGACTTTGTGATATATGATTTTCCGTCTAGGACCAAAGGGAAGAAAACTTTTACTAATTAAATAAAACATCTTTATGTAGTGAAAGGTTTTGCAAATGAATGTAATTCACACAGAATTATGTTGGCAACCAAGTCCCTCAGAAAAACCTTCTATGCATTAGGGAGCAATAAAACAGAGAACTAATATAGGAGAGAGGGGTTTAGGGAGAGAATGACATATCTATTTAAAGACAGAAAGGAAGGAGAGATAGATAACAGATTCCACTTGAAATTGAGATAAAGGATCATGACATTAAAGAGCAGATCTCTCTCTCTCTCTCTCTCTCTCTCTCTCTCTCTCTCTCTCTCTCTCTCTCTCTCCAAATTAAATTAAAAAAAAGATTCATTAAACAAAGATGAACAAAAACAAATACCTAGTTTTAAGTTGTGATTACAGTGATGGATATATCTATATTTATATCTATATCTATATCTACATCTATCTATCTATCTATCTATCTATCTATCTATCTATCTATCTATCTATATCTATATCTATATCTATATAGGTAGTATATATATAATATATATATATATTATATATATATCTATATCTATCTATCTATCTATATATCTATATATATATATATATATATGTAATGCTTAACACCAAAATGAGTTTGACATGTGATATAACTAGCAAGGAATAACAGAAACAGAAAGTCTAGCTCCTCCTCCTTCCATTATTTTTAAATGTCATTTATGTGTCTGTCTGATTATCTCTATCTATCTATCTATCTCTCTATCTATCTAATTATCTATCTATCTATCTATCTATCTATCTATCTATCTATCTATCTATCTAGTAGTAGTAGGAGGAGGAGGAGGAGAAGGCGGCGGAGGAGGAGGAGGAGGAGGACTCGAACCTTGAACATGTGTTCATGTTCTACCACTAAGCTATGTCCTTAGTCCCTCCGTCAGTTTTAAGCTATAGAAAATGTACAAAGATAAATTACTTGACACAACTTACAAAGTAAAATGTATTGAGCCAACATCTATTGTATATGTGTTTAAAACAGATATTTGTTTTTTTAATTTTGGATATTAGAAAATAGCTTGAACATAAGAAATTATGTAAAACATGCTTTTCCCAACAACAGTATACCACATGTTTTGCAGTGATCTAATCTTTCTGGGTACCTAAATTTTATCTACTTAAATCCTAAGGTCTATCAAGTCATAGAATCCTAACAAGGTGATTATACCAGGAGGGATATGCTCTCAGGTGTAGGACTAATGTTCTTACAAAAGAAGTCACAGAGATCTTGCTTAAATTCTTACCAGGTGAGGATACAGTGAGAAGGTCCTTTTTTAGATTTCAAAACTGCTGGTGCCTTAGTATTAAGCGCCTAGTTTCCAGAATGTGAGAAATCAATTTCAATTGTCTAAACCCACCCAATCTTGGGTATTGTGTTAGAGTCAACTCTGAATATACAGACTTCTTTGTAAGTCTAAGTTTAAGCTGCATAGAGAAAAGAGAAGGCAGACTTGGGATATAGCTCAGTGCCAGAGCACTTGCTCAGCATGCAGAAGGCATTAGAGTCAACCCTTAGTACACAAAATAATAATTATTGCCAAAAGAAAGAAAAAGGTAGACGGTTCAGTGAGTCAATTGCTTTATCTGCACCCTGTGGATCCCTGTCAATCTCATAATGCAAGTAGAAACCCCCTTTCACTGATGAGATAACTGAGCTTCAGGAGTGTAGGAACTTTCCCACGTGAAAGCTTATAAGAGACTAGCAGAAAGTTCTATTTATTCAATGTTATGTTCCTTTTAGAGATAGCATACTGTTCAAGAGTAAAAAGCTGCTTAAGAGTCAAATACTTTCCACACTGATTTTTGGAATGTACTAGGATACATCAACTCTCTCATCTGCCCTGCTTTCACTTGTCACATTTTATTGGTTGGGTAATTAGGAAACTTATTTTTGTTCCTTAAGGATTATTCACACATTCACTCCCACTTCATCTCAGGTCTAAGGAATGTTGGCAGGAAAAGTCGCACACCTGTTCTCCTCTTCTTGTTGCTTCCCTTCCTGTTCATATCAGCATCTGAGGATGCCTTACTTTGGTAACTCATTGCTGTTGTTTGCAACTGAAATCTGCATGTTCCAAACTCATAGGTGTTGCTATATTAACTATGATATCATACGTAACATCGTGTTGCATGAGTAAGATAAAGAGTCCTTTACAAACTAAAATATTAATTCTGCTAATGATAGACATAAGAAATGATAACATAGAAAGAAACAATCTTCCAGAAAGCCGATATTAGTACGTTTTTCTTCTAATAATCAAATTGCACTTGAAAACTCTATAAGGTCTGTTCCTGCTCTATAACTTAATAATCGAGGAATACAATAAAGAACTGTTACTCTCAGAAACACACACCTTACTAGCTTAAGGTTGAAAGAGGTATGATTTAAAAAGGATTTTGAATCAAAGAGCAAGGTAGTCTTCTGGAAAAATCATTCAGATCTGGGCATGCTTCCACTGAGCAAACATGAGAACTTCCTTTCCCAAAGCCTTAGTTCTACTATCTATTAAATACAAATGAAAATATCTAGGTTGTTTGAGATAAAAAATTAGCTAAGAAAACTTGGTCAAGGTAATAAGAATAACACTTCTATATATCAGTGGCAATTTCCTAGTTTTGTATTATTATAAAAACGTATAATTTCACAGAGTGAACACAAGCAAGTGCCATCTTATTTCTTTTAGGAATGATTACTTTATTATGGTTGATCAAAACATGGAGGATTGAATTGGATAAAAGGATAAAAAAGGTGCACAATCATATGAACAAATGGGAAAATAGAATATTACTAACATTCATCCAGCTCTAGACTCCAGACACTGAAAAGTAAAAGGAATCCATATTAAGAAA
The DNA here is from genome assembly GCA_036184795.1 of Tokudaia tokunoshimensis. NCBI lineage: Eukaryota > Metazoa > Chordata > Mammalia > Rodentia > Muridae > Tokudaia > Tokudaia tokunoshimensis. The sequence continues at coordinate 53,591,646 of BTHU01000005.1, read as the reverse complement.
GATATGACAGTTATTATTGTACATTTCAGTTCTGCTTATTGATGGTTGAGATACTTAGATTTTTTTATTCAATGTGAATGAACTGGAAAAGGCAGAGAGGACAGGGCCAGTAATTTCAACCAACAGAAATGCCTACCTGGAAGGGGGATTTGAACAAGAAAATAGAGTATTTTTAGGAACAAATATCATTCTTAAAGCTATGAAGATAAGATCCTGAAGGAAGGGAATTTCATTCAATATCTAAAGTCAAAAAGAAGGTCAAAAGTCAGAATTAAAGATCATGAATTTAAGGAGAAATTTCTTAAGAACAGAAGCTCCAGGTGGTAGGCATTCAAGGTTAAAGGATATATTGAATATGGCTAGAAGTATTTAATGCATAGAAATATACACCTTGCTTGGAGAAGTGGACCAATACATCCTCTACAAGTAGTCAGTCTCACAGATTAAGGGCATATACTATAGGTCATTTTTATTTGCCCTCAAAAATAATTGCCACTGACATATACACTAACATACCCTAATGTATATTTGTGGAAAATAAATTTTCCATTCCAAGTTAAACTAAATCACTAAGGCTTTATATTTTGGAGGCATCTTCAACACATGGGATCTCTATTTGACATTGAGCGACAGTTATTTATAGATGAAGTTGGGACTTATCAGGGTAGCAGCTGGACAGGGAGAAAGTGAACAAAATATTTTATGCTTGATTAAGAGTAGTTCCACATGAATTCATTAAGCAGTCATTAACTAGCACCCTAGTTAAGTTGGCCCCCAAGTATACTGGTGAAACATGAGCATATACAAAAATATTGATTAAAGAAAAGGAATATCAGGAGCACTTATCCTAGAGTCATGAGACTTAGAAAAAGTAGCTGGGGGCCAGATATTGGCCAAACAAGGATGAGTGGAATGTTATGCCTCATCAGTCATAGACTCTGCTCATCTATGAAAAGCTATAATGTGTTTTTAAATTTTTATGAGTAGTCATTACAAAAACAAGCAGACCATTAAGCTGATCTTCTTGAACCATAGGCCAGAAAGAACGCTGGACAAATAAAAGGCAAATATTGCATTTGAAGCTCTACTGTGACCATTCAATTCTAATGGTCATCTTAGCATTGCCACTTACATCTCTGTTAGATGCCCCTGTCACCTTCAATGATATGAACCTTTTCCAGTCAAGCAATAATGTAACATAGTCTATAGCTCTATAGCTAGATGTCCAGGAACTAATTATCCATATTTTTTGACTTTCTTTCTTCCTTTCTTTACTTCCTGATGTAATTGTGTTGATTTTCATCTAGTGATGACCATAGCACATCAATGTAAACTGCCTCTTATTTAGCAGCCCTTCTTCCATGTGCATGTACTGATTCTCTAACCTCAATTTCTTCCTGAATTTATGACTCCTCTTTCCTTCCATCTACTTCCACCAAAGCTTGCAATGTGGTATGGCCAAGTTCTTGGGTTTCACTATTTCTAGTCAGGTTTTATTCATCTAACAAATATTTACCAAGCATTGAGTCAGACTGGAGAACTTTTTATAATAGAGACAGAAACTAAAAGCTGTAGACTCTGTGTTGTCAATGAATACCATAGTAGGAAAAAAGAAGCAATTGACAACACATTATTCAATGGGAAAGAATGTTTTCCAATAAAACTTTAACTTTAAAAGCAAACAGAGAATCAGATTTATCCCATTGACACAGTACTGAGATAAATCCTGAACACTGAAAGTTGAGTAAAAGCTGGTATTTGGTATGAAAGTCCAAACTCTCTATCCAAGTTATTCTTGTGTTATGTCTGCCTGCCTTCCTGCTATATTGAAGAATTAAGGAGTTATGGAAAAAAATCATAGTGTCTATAATGCCTAGAATACCAATTACACTTGCCTTTTCCAGAACAAGTAGTTGCCATATTTTCCTTTACAATAACAGAAAGGCTATTATTTGAGAACAATGGAAGAGAAGGAACCTAAGAGTGAGACACATGCAATTTAGAACTCAGTCAAAACACTCTCAACAATAACAGAAATAACCACATTAACCCTGTGATAACTATAGTACTAATAATTTTTAAAAGTGTCTTTAATGTGATAATCATAATATTTACATAACATAATTATTGCTTAGTTCAACTTACAAATTCAATGATAGTTTACCTAAGGTACACAGTAATTAGAATGCAATTATTCAAACCCAGCCCCACTTGTCTCCAAAGCTGGTTCTTAGTTAATCTGGGCCACTAAAAGTAGGTAAGAAATTTGTACAATTAATAAAGATTGTTTAAGACAGAGAAAACAACAATGTTAGTATTTTGAGTAACTAAATAATTAGGAACATTAAGAATCAGGAGGAGATAAGACTGGAAAGACTTAAACAACTAGATTATGATGGTGCTTGATAGACGGGATAAAGATTTTCCTTCAGATGTTTTTAGTTGGAGTTTTGTATATGGATAAGCTAGATAGTTCTAGTGGAGGGTATGACTGTTTGGCAAGTGGGTTCACTCATTTATTAAATTTTTCAGTTATAGTACAACACCCTTCAAGATGTCACTACTAATGAGTTCAAACATCAGTATCTCTCACAGTCCAACTTTTCTTTTTTTTTTTTTGTTTCCGAATTATGTTTTTATTCGATATTTTCTTTATTTACATTTCAAATGTTATCCCCTTTCCCTATTTCTCCTCCAGAAACACCCTAACCCATCCTCCCTCCCCCTGCTTCAATGAGGGCGTTCCCCTACCCAAGCACCCACCCACTCACCCACTCCTGCCTCCCCACCCTGGCATTCCCCTACTCTGGGGCTTTGAGCCTTCAGAGGACCAAGGGCCTCTCCTCCTATTGATGCTCGACAAGGCCATTCTTTGCTACATATACAACTGAAGCCGTGGGTCCCTCCATGTGTACTCTTTGGTTGGTGGTTTAGTCCCTGGGAGCTCTGGTTGTCTGATATTGTTGTTTTTCCTATGGGGTCTCAAACCCCTTTAGCTCCTTCACTCCTTTCTCTAACTGCTCGAATGGGGACCCTGCGCTCAGTCCATTAGATGGCAGCGAGCATCTGCCTCTGTACTTCTCAGGCTCTGGTAGAGCCTCAGAGCAAAGACAGTGTGAGAGTATTCAGGTTGCTGTTCATGTACAGTTGATCACCTCTGATATTTATTTAGAGGAATTAAATTGCAGAAACCTTAGGCATGGGGAGGGGGTTCTATAGAATCAGAGATCTGACTCATTTAAGAAGTGCGAGGAAATATTCAGTTATTCTAAAATTGGCATAGGAATAGTAAAAAATACTCACTTCAAAAGTAGTATAAGTGCCTCAGAATGTTTCAGCTCTGGGTTTCTAGTCACATACCAGAGTGGTCAACATACTTTCTGCAGGCAAAAAAAGAGACCAAGTTCCCAGGTAAGGAGAAATATTCTCTGAGCCACAGCTCTAGTTGAAGACTGATTTGTGCCAGGAAGCCAGTCGGATGGGTTATAGATAGGCTTGGACAGAGAGCTATCCCATTTAAGGGCCCTAAATACTAGCAGGAGCCAGTTGACTGAGCAGCTATAATGTGCTTTGAGAGGTTGAATAGACAAAGAGAAGATCGTAGCCTCTTCAGAAAACCATATTTAGTAAAAGATTGGCTCTTTCCACAGAAAGTTCGTACTTACAGCTCCAAGGAAAGGCAGACCTCATCAGAAAATGCGGAAGCACTTTCTGTGAATCAGAAAGGGCAGTGGAATGATGTGAGTCAGATGGTTGCTGAGAGCTTGCTCATCATCCTTCTGACTCCCGGGAAATTTTTATGACTGAAGAGAATGTGCATGTACTCATAGGAATTTGAGGAAGTATAGTTCAAAACAGATTCTAAAAGTATACCACACATTTGAAGTCTTGTGTTTGATATTAAAATCCAATCAAATACTATACTACTTCCAGAAACATGTGCCTTCCTTTTAATACAGATTTAGAATGTGTTTAGCCCATAACATTGATTCTTAGCAAAGCCTGGAGTTATAGTTATTCTTATCTGAGAATCAGGAGCTGATGTCCTATAACAATCAGCATCCTAACATCTTAAAGTTGAAATAGGTTCTTGGGGATCTCCATTTCTGATTACCATCCAATGTAGATATTACATGAAGTGTAATTTAAAGTCATCTGATGTCCCTTCTAATTTTGAGAATCTGTGATGTTAGACTTCACTGAATCCTTACACCAATACATTCCTAATGAGCTGTTTTCTTACCTTATTGTAGTAATTTTATAATATAAATATTTAATAATGTTGAAAATAATATGTATACTGTCAAATATGTCAACATGCCTTGTAAGACAAATTAAACTTTATAAAATTGGAAGCTGGGGAGACCTGGTTTCAAATTTTAATTCTCCATTATTGATTCTTCTTGTACCTTCAAGATATAATTGCTAATTTGCTTAGCCTTAAATTTTTATATAAAGTAAGAATTAAAAATATCTCCATCCCAGAGTTGGTATAAGTGTTAATAGACTAAATCACAAGAAAGTTCTTTTAGAATGCCAAGAATATAAACCAAATACAAAAAAATGGCAGCTGGAGCATGGTATGTACCGTTTGTATTTGTGCATTTCTGATTTTAAGCAGTGTACAATAAAGTATCCAATAGTCTTTCTTTTAAAACAAAAAATTTATTTTATGTGTGTGGATGTTTTGCCTGCATGTATGCAAGTGTACCATATTGTGCACAAGGAGGCCAGAAGAGGACATTAGATATCCTGGTACTGGATTTATAGAGGCTTGTTATAAGCTATACTATGGGTGCTGGGAACTGAATTCAGATTCTCTGCAAGACCATTATGTGCTCTTAATTAATACCACCACTGCACCTCCAACACAGTGTTATCAATCACAAGTAGACTTGATTGGAGTTGAATCATGACTTGGAAGTAGAAAGGTTTAATGATTCCAAACTAAGATGTAATTTGAATGGCACTGGAAATGTGCCACTACATTTCTTTTCTTCAAAAAGCTTCTGAGATGAAGGTTCTTTGTAACTCATATTTGAACAGTACTTTTTATCACAGACATATGGATTGCATCTTGGTAGACAACAGATTACCAGATCTTTGTGCACAAATTATCTCTGCAGAACAGGACTGGGCATAAGAAAGGAGAATGAACATCTGCAATGTTAATCTCCCATGGAAAAGCAAACTCATGTTATTTTTCTTCACCAGCAAGCAGGATTTAAGTGAACAGTTAGTAAACTCGCTATACTCAGACTAATCACATGGCAGCAATGCTGTTGTTCAAAATTTCTTCATGAGAGTGTCAGTTCTCTACTCTATGAGGAAACCACAGATTAAGGATTCAATACAGAGCTTTTATCTCCCTGGAAGGTAATATATTTCAGAAATGCTTTATTTACTTTAGGCAACAGAAGCTTTATTTAAGTCATTAAGCATCTATGGTATAACATTCCATAGGAATTCAGCATCTCCTGAAATCTTACAACATGTAGTCATTGAAATTTTGAGAAAAAAAAAGCACATAAATCTGGTGTTCTAGTTAGTTTTTTTTCTATATTTTTTATTTACATTTCAAATGATTTCCCCTTTCCCATTTCCTCCCTCCCCGAAAGTCCCATAAGCCCTCTTCCCTCCCCCTGTTCCCCATTCAACCCCCTCTCGCTTCTCTGTCCTGGTATTCCCCTACATCCAGTCTTTCCAATGTCAGTTTGGCATAAAAGAAGAAAGAATCTTAACTTAGTCAATACTTCCAACAAATTGACTTGTAAGCCACTCTATGGGAGAACCTTCATGATTAATGATTGATGGGGGAGGACCCAGCCAATTGTCTTAATGCCATCCCTTGACAATTTGTCCTTGGTTGTTTGAGAACAAGTCAGTAAACAGTCTTCCTCCATGGTTAGTTCCTGTGTAAAAATTCTGCTCTGCTCAAGTCTCTATGTGACTTCCACCAAAGATAGACTGTGAATGCTTAAACCAAATAAATCCTTTCTGCTCAAGTTGCTTTTGTCATAATGTTTTTATCATAATGATAATAAGACAACTAGGACACATGGTATACTATGTTACATATATGTTCTCTATATATGCTGTAGCATATATAGAGAATAAAACTATAACATAAAATTCTACTTAAAAATGTTTTTGCTTGCTTCCTTCTCTACTGAAACTGAGCAGCTAAATGTCTTAGTCCTTGCTTTGGCAGCTTTGGGGCCCATGAGAATTTCAAATTATTTGTATATTGTAGATTCTTATTATGAGAGCCTGATTACTTGTTCAGATAGTTTTGTTTGCAGAAATGTCATTACACAAAAAAAATTCAATAAAAATATTGTTGTAAAATTAGTCTGCCAAGGTGTCTACCTTATTTTTTCCCATCTTGTCAAAATAATTTTTTCTGTTGTTGTTTTGGCTTTCATTAAAGTCATAAAATATTTTGAGCACTCACATTATAATAAGGAAACAATACATATCACCTGCAAAATGAAATTGCAGTCCTGTGAAAGCTCTTTAATATCACAAAGTTGTTGAAAGTCATGCTGTGGTTTGCTGGAATCATGGTTGATGCCACTGGCAAATGAGAATTTGCCTGAGTTAGACCAATTAACAATTGAAAGGAGGAAAAATCAACATGGAAGATGATCAGAAACTTCAAAAGAAAAATATTTGAATATCAAAGGATTAAGAGATGCCTCAGGGAAAAAATGATGAATCTCTCAAATATTTTTACAAAAATTACCTTTCCTTCTAATCATGATATGAAAGTTAAATGTGAAGTGAAAGATTTCATTTCATTTGATCATACAATTTTGTCAGAAAAATTACTGTTAGAAAATCAAGACCTGGCTCATTTTCTCTTCATTTTATGAATTAGCATGCAGTTAAAATTATCAAATAAATTCTGACTATATAAGTGAAAATAAACTTATGTTCATGCATTTTAGTTTATTTCCCAAAAATGAATTTATTGCATGATTTTTTTTTGGAATGGTATTCCTATCTGGTGTAGACTTTCTGTACAGGGAATTTGATTTGGGGAAGCAGATTCTGTGGTGACTGTGCTCCTTAAGATCTGCCGGCTGAGTTTGCAGCATGGATACTAGGTTTGGATTCAAGTTCTGGTTCTCATCTGAAAAATTGGGAAGATTGTTGACTTCCCTTTGCCAAGTCCTATATTGTGAAGATGGAATTAATGGCCATCCTATTCAAACTAAAGATAGTAGTAAGTCATGGGTAGTGGATGCACAGTCATGGGCTCTTTGCATTGGCTTATCTTAACTCATTGGTTGTCTTCATCTCCTTTTAATCATCCATTCAGAGGATGTTTCCAGATTCTGTTTCACTTCTCCTCCTCTCCATTTTCATATCTTTCCTTCTCAGTAATACAATCAGTGATTTCAGGAAGACTTCCAATATCATTTTGTTTGTCTCACAGCTATTAGAATTACAGAATCAGCCAAAAGTTTTATAATTTTTTCTGGTTCACCCTCTTCATTATTTTCCAAGTCACTTCAGGATATAGGTTTCTCTCAGATATGAGGAAACACACACATACACACACACACACACACACACACACACACACACACAGAGAGAGAGAGAGAGAGAGAGAGAGAGAGAGAGAGAGAGAGAGAGAGAGAGAGAGAGACTTCTTTCTTTTAATAACTGTGCACAGGACATCCCTAATCATTACCAATTTTGGATGATTACTTTAGCAAGTCAAACCTGCAAAGTACAGAGAATTTTAGAGAATAAGAGACACCAGCTAATTTAGGCATTACTTGGCCCCGGAAACATTCATAGTTTTGTTTGATTGATCATCTGTTTGTTTGCCTGTGTTCCATTTCTCTGGAGTAGGATGAATTGAGCTAGTTAAAAGTTTTTTTTTCAGCTATGTGTCTGATGATTTAGTTACATTTACAAATTTGAACTGGTCAACCTGCTATAGACTATAATTTTTTTAACCTAAGAAGAGGAATTGTTTTAAAATAGCAAATGAGACCTCATTGTTAAGTACCATCAGTGATAAGCATGAGAGCATGGCTGTTTCTCAATGTAAATCAACCTGAATGCTCTATTTCCTACTTGTAGAGAATCAGCTAAGGTTTCTTGGATGACAGATCTTTGGAGGTTCATGTGTCTGGCTTTTCATAAAAATCATCACTAACACCTGTTTTGTTGTTCACTGATGTGCTTTGTTGTGAACTACTCTCTGCCAGACAAAACATTAAGAACAAATTTTGTCATTCACTATTTCAATCTATATACAAACTTGATGAGACAAGGACTGTTATCCTTTTGATATGATTGAGGTCATATAGGCCATGAGGTGCAGAATACTCTTGGAGTTTCACCCCATCAGGCATTAATTCAAACTCTGTCTCAGTCTGTTTGGCTTAAAAATTTATTTGTTGATTACATCTCCTGAGATACCATTTATGTTTACCATCGGGTCCACTAACAATACATTTGGTAGTATGAATATCTAATTTCTGAAGTCAGAAATCATGTGTTGCCTACAATTTGTTTGCCTTGTTTGTGACAGTAGATACCTTGTGAGCTCATTGAATGTTCTTCTAGTATATGTAAGAGACAGGATGAAAAAGCCATGAACTGTATACACTGTGAGTCAAAAAGTTTTAGAAGCTAGATCTGAATCTTACTAGTAGTGTAGCATTTGGCAAAATACTGGACTGCCTCTTAGTGTTTTTCTCATTAGCAAATGTGAAATAGTATTTCCTACTTTGAATGATTATCTAAATGCATTGGTTTTGTTACACTTAGACTAGCTTCTCTCACATCTGAACTAAGTACTCTATGTGTTTATATTATCATATGTACATTTCTCCTGAGACAATTCAGTACAATGCTAATACTCTCATATTTTGACCCAATCTGGGGGCTTCTCTTTAATCCCTTTAGAAAAGAATGGGTGTGGAATTTCTTGCCTGTTTTTATGTTTTATTTCCCTGAGTAGCCTGCCACTTACTGATTTTCTCCTTTCTAGAAGTTGTTGTAGTATCTCAGCCTCTCTGAACATAGAAGAGAATATAACTCAAATGACATTATATTAAATTTTTTCAGAATATTCTCTTAGACTATAATTGTTTGGTCTTGTTAGGGAATTAAAAATATTCAATCAAACTGAAAAAGTAAGAAAAACAAACATGACTCTACAAACAAAATACCCCTAGATTTTCTGGTATTAAAATAAGCTGAACAGAGTTTCCATTTGAGCCGTGTAATTCTATTGTTCATTTATCTGTTTGTGTTTTTGTTTGAGACAATGTCTTATACTGAAATTCAGGCTAGTCTGAAACTTGTTATTTAGCCCAGGCTTGCCTCAAACTAAATTTGTCATTCAGATTTCTGTAACAAACTCCTCAGTTTTAGGGATTGTACATGAATACCACCACAGCTGGATCTGCTTTGAGGCTGTGCAAAGAGTGGCTTGTGATCTTTGCACTAGATATTTATTTTAGTAAGTGTCTGTTTTGTGAGTAATAATCAGAACTTATATGTATTATTAAAAAAGGAAAAAGAGTAGGTAGCTTTCCGTTTCTCTTAGGAAAAAAGACATTTCCTTGTTGTCTACCTCTGTCAAACTCTGTTGTCTATAACAGCTATTTATGTGACAAATACTACATTTCCCTGCATCTGTATGTATGACCGCTAATATGACATGTATCTAATGCTCAGGGTTCTTCTACTTCCAACTATATTTTATACTTAATTTATTATGCAATTCCCCATTACTTCTCTGTCTCTCTGCTGTCTCTATCTCTCTGTCTCTGACTCTCTCTCTCTCTCTCTCTCTCTCTCTCTCTCTCCCCCTCTCTCTATATTGTAAAATTATTATTTGTTAAAGATGTCACAGGATTTATTTTCAACTTGATAGCTGAAGAAAAAAATTCTTCTCTAAAGGCATTTGTGAGAGAAAAAAAATCCAAGATAAAGAACTTCCCCAGATTAAGGATCTATTCTCTTCTCTTCAACCCCAGCTTCACATAAACAGAGTGGCCTTATTTTCAAATAGGCTTTCACTTAGGAAACAGATAAGAGGGATTCAGTTCATTTTCACAAATATTGGGAATCCAGCATCAGTCCAGCTGAAGATAAAATGTTGAAAAATAATCGTTTCCTGCCTCAGAGGCACAGCCCAAGGTCTAGAGCTTAAGAAACACAGGCACATCTTTCAGGATGATGTGATGATATGGGCTCTGTTTCCGTGTTTTATTAGAAGTCTGTACTTTATTTGATAAATAAATATCCTGTAAGTCATTCACTGTTATTTGTAATTTAAAAAAACAAATACAATGACTAAATGCCAGACTGAAGGTAATTTTTCCCAAAATGCATTTCTCAAGACTTTCCTGTCAGGGTCTTTCAGAAAAGCCCTTTCATTCTGGACAGTATCTTGAAAACTCTGCCAATCAGATGAGCATAAGGAATATAGAAGCCCTTAAAGAATTATAGAAATATGAAGCATGTCACATAAAATTTTAACAAAGAAAAATGAATGAACTTCAGACTAATCTGTTCCATTATGGGTCATGGAATCTATGAAGCTAGGTCATACAAAACACATGGTCTTTATTTTTGCAAACTTATGGATAGCATCGAAGCACACAAATTTGACTATGATGGTCAGGACCACTTTGTATTAAACTTCAAGTTTTAGAATGAAAGACGTGAAGTTCAAATAATTTAAAGTTTTTTTCCCAAGACTAGGACACAAGAGGATAGAATATAAATAAAGGTTTTATTCTGGTCTCATGTATAGTCCTTATATCTTCCATAATTTTTCTAGTCATGACTTTCTCATTGATGGTGCATGGTAGTTGCAGCAAATGCATGTGTTCTGATAAAATCATTGTTATCATCATCATCATCATCATCATAATGACTACCACCATCATTATCACCATGTTGAGTTTTCATTCTTCATCAGTTTGGTGACCCTTAGTTTGTGATGCAGTAAGAATACTTTATTTGGATGCTATTGTCTATCCTCTTATTTCTTCCATTCATCACACCTTCTCCTGCTTAAACAGCACCAAAATGGGAAAGAAATGATGACACAGCATAAAAATGTGAAATGCCTTCTGCTTATTCCAGCCTAAACGCAAAACAGACTAAGTATAGCTTTAGAGCTGAAGGCAGTATTTAGAATTTGACAATAAAAATCATATATAAAATAGTTAGGGAGCTTTCACTGAACAAGCCACGAGTGGAAGCAACCTCAATCTAGAAAACCTCTGTGAACAGGTTTGTTTGTCAGCTCAGTGAACAAGAAGAGTGTTGATACTAGCTCTAGTAACAAACATTTCTAAAGGGGAACAGGAAACATGTTTCCAGAGTTCAACTACAGACAGGAGAACAGGGTAATGCCAAAGATTAATTAGGAGGAAGAAATAAAAGAGGCAGAGTCTTTTTCACATTAGTTCATCTCTAAAATACTTCAACATCTACTGTCCCTTTCATAGCTGTTTTCAAACTTCAGTTTGCAACCAGATTTTAAAACATGCAGTTCATGCAATTTGCCTGCCTGAGACCATTTGATCAAATGACCAATGCCACTATCTGACTAAAGGAAAGATGCAAATTCAAAACTTCCACCATGCAAAAAAAAAAAAAATCATTTTGGACACTGGGTTTCAAGTCTGTGAGCAAAACAGCAAGCACTACACATAAAATTTCTATTCTTTGATACTTATCATTCTCAATTTAAACCCACAGCAACCCAAGAAGAATCACAGCATTTGACAAACAAAAAGAAAAAATATTTTATAATTTGGAACCAAATTTAAGACTACTGAAGGAAAAACTAATTTAAAGCTAGGTAAGTTTCACAGCTCTTTAAGTCTCTAAATTGTGTATTATTAAATATAATTAGTAACTTTAGTAAACATCGTATCCCCATGTGAAAAATAAAGTTTTCCATTGTTATAGGAACAAAATATCACTGAATAGAAAGACTCTTCAATGTAGATAACCACAGTTCAAGAATTCAAAATTATTAGGACCAAAGAGCAAACCTGAGTGCCCCTCATCAGCATTGAGGCAGTTTAGCACAGGCTTTGTACAAAGAACGATAAAAATAGCATCAGAAGGGCTTATCTTTCAAATTCAAACTTATAATTATGTAAACATCTCTCTGGGACATTAGTTCACTTAGAAGTGATTTAAGAAATCTGTCCTTTGACTTTTTTCTGAAATGGCTTAAGGTGACTTGGCAGTTAAAACAAGTAGAGGAAATATCATGGAGGGTTATTTAAAAAGGCTTCTCGGCCTTTTGGCTAAGATCAAGTGTAAAAAGGCATTTAGTGGGAAAAAGGCAGACAGAATTGGTACTTTTGGGCACTTGAGTTGAGAAGATTATAGTATGGGGACAATTAGTTTATTTTCTGCCAGCTGAGCCACTTTGAATTGCACAATATTAGAAAACATACAAATACATCAAGACAGATAATTATTCCTGGACTTTAACCCATGTATGAACACCCATAGTTAAGGGGGGGAAATGAACTACAGCATTCACTGCACTTTACAACCCAAATTAAGAAAAAAACAACATCAGAAATGTTTTTGGGCAATTCACATACTGGGCTTCAGTATTCAGTATTCAGGCAGAGGGAGTGACAATAAATAATAACTCAAAGCAAGCAATTTTGTGTGTAACTGATATAATGGTGTCCGAGTGCTCAGCTCTCTGAGACCTTCACTTAATGCTTGAGTAGAACTTCGAACTTGAGATAAATGACTAGTTAGCATGTCCATTTGACTGCCTTCCTCAAATGGAAGGTGCCTGACATAAGCTTTGGTAGAAAGCTCTAACCCTTTCAAACTCTCCAGAAATGGCTTAAGAAGGACTTCTTTTGCCACTCTACCATGCTATGTATTTAAGAGGAATGTTGTGTCAACTCTCCTTTACATATTCAAAATATGGTTTTAAGTACTAAAAGCCAGAGATTCAATGATTAATAGTCATATCATAGTTAAACACTTTCAAAGGTTTGCTTGTGGTCACAAAACAGAGAAGCCTGTTTTAGTTTGATGAGCAGAATAGTTTCTCAAAAAGACCCTAACAGTCCTTTTGTCGATACTATCCTCAATATGATTTTATAGCCTTTCCTAGCCCTAGCTACTCTCTAGTGGCCTGCTTTATTTTGTCTAGGTCCTGAGTAACCCTACTGCCACCTTGGAAGAACAAATTTGGGGTCATTGATCTTTTGAATGATGACATGAATAGGTTGAATGAGTAGAAGGCACCCACATCACAAGAACCAACAACCAATCTACAGAAGCACATGCCTCTCAGACCTGTAGTTTACTATGCAAGTATTCTAGAGGCACCATACCCAGTACTAAACCCAGCTTATTTTTCTGACCCAATGCATGGTGAAAATATTAAAGAGATCATTCTATTTGTCTATTTCCTTTGTCTTTTTTATTTTCAATAAGTACTAACTGTGGCTTATGCTAGAAAATATCAATAATAGCACTTTATATTTGTATAGAATCTTTTCATTTCAAAGTGTTTTGTGATGTGATATTAATGCCTCCCTTTCTATGTATCCATATTAGTAAAGATCAAAACCTCCAGTTTTATTACAGGATTGTGTCGAGGAACATATGTGGAAGCATAAGGAAAAAAAAATAAAACACAGTGAGTGTCCAATGGGTTTTGCATCCTGGATAGGTTACTTTTTGTTTATAAGAACCTACTTTCATCTTAGGGAGGGTAGATGATCTCATTGTCTTGGGAATGCATGCTATGTTGGTATGACCTTGGAATCATAAAGTGGCTTGTATCTGGTCACACAAAATAACAACTGCAGACTCAAAAGGTCCATCTAGGACTCTCGATTTCAAGATGTTTACTCTTTGCTTTCTACCAGAGTGTCTGGATTCAAATGTGCTTTTAATCTAAGATTGAAAAAATTGAATCATCTATCTTTACAAATCTGGGGTGAAAAACAACTAATTAAACTGCTTGTAGCTGTTATAGTGGAAGGGAGGAAAGTTCTATAAATGTGTAATAATCACATTGACAGACTGGAAGACACTATTTGTTTCTCTCTGTGTTGAGACTGCTCTTCAGATAAAGAGAATTCATTCTCTCTTGAGTCATCTAGCCAGCCTCTCACTGAACTCGCTCATACTACATTTCTTTAAGGATTTATAAGGCAGAAAAGAAAATAGCAAGACAGATAAAAACATTTCTTGATACAGGCATAAAGCTCTAAGGACTAGAAGCAGGGAGGGAAGCCACAGACAGGAAAAGACTAGAGAAGATTAAATGTGTACGTGTCACTAATCACTATATTCAACCTTTCAGAAATGGTCTTTGTGCAGAAAGGCATTTGAAGAAAGAGAACTTACAAAGAAATGTGATGCCGACCTGAGCCACAAAGTTAGAAGGCAAAATATAATGTGATTAAACTCCACGTAGCTTGTAGCCAAATCTGGAGTTCTCCATGTATAGTCCACTTAACCTGACCTTGATTTAAAAAGCTATTCCACCTACGCATGTACAGAGGGATGTGCAAGGAACTGAGATGGAAAAGCTCCCAGGATCTTCCTGACATCACACTGCTTAGTTACAAAGGATCTTGAAGTCTGACTGATTACCAGGCAATTATAAACATATTTGGAAACTGTTTCCTCCCAGGGGCTCCAGGCTCTATGTTGGAAGGGGCTCCTTTTTCCACACAGGTCATGGTAATTAAGTGACAAGTGTCTATTTTTTTTTATAGCCAGTGATTTTTTCCACAGCAGGAAGGAGAGATAGATTTGATAAATATTTACAAAATACTCTATGTACACACACAAAGAGAAAAAGATAATATGTAGAAAGACCACACAAACCATGTAGTATTGCTACTATGCCGCAAAAAAAGGGAGACAGAGGCTGAGAGGCAGAAAATGATTTTCCTGAAATCTCTGATGGAACTGGGGTCTGGATACAGAACATGCTCCTCTAGTTCTGTTTGTACTGCACATGGTTGTGTGTCCTAGGAAACAGAGAGCAGGGGCCCTCTCATGTGTGGGGTTCATTCTTGCACAGCTGCTTTAGGGAAACAAACAAACAAAGATATTCTGTGACTTTGCAATTTTCTATCACCTCTTTTCTATCCAGGTTAGTTTACAAGAAGATCCCTCTTGTCGGAGAAAATATTTCATTGACATACCTAGTCAGAGATAAATCAACTAAAGAACCACTGTCTATTCCTGCTGGGTCAGGAAGTTGACCTGCCCACAGGACTGCTCTCTCTTCTCCCACTTACAGGGTGTGTGTGTAGGGGGCCGGGGGAAGGGAGGTACCTTCTTCCAGTACCACATCTTCTAGCAAAGCTTTTACTGAATGCCTTCTTTCCAAGGCGTTTGCCATTGTCTCACCATATATATGCTTTTAGTCCAATTGGCATTCCCTTTGTGTGTGATTCCTTGATTCTAGAGCAAGTTAGTATTTTGCTCTTTTTGTCTCCCTTTCATCCTCCTGCTCCATTTCTTGCCTTTGATATCTGTCTTATCTTTTCAGAAATTCAGTTTGGTGATTTTGCAGGTTGATTTTCTTAAATACAAGACTAGCCTACATTGAACTGTGCAGTCAACAGATCCTACTGTATTCTTTCCTTGGCCCGTCTCACCTCATGAGCACAGACTTCTTTTGGTTGATTCAACTACTCCTTGCCCTATGTTTCTTCCAATCTCTGGGGCATCTCATTTCTGGATTTACTTCCAAACTCACTGTAATGAATGGAGTCTGAAGAACTGAGGTCCAACACTGCCTTCAGAACTTAGCATGGCACAGCTGTATAGATGGCCTCAATTTCTATCCTTGTACTTGGAGCTCAAAATAGGTGGAGTCCATCTATTTCCTATGCTGCCATTCACTTGCATTAAAATGAAAAATTATTTCACATATTAGTTTTATGTTTAAACACTTATGAATAAATAAATCTTCCTTCCTTCCTTCCTTCCTTCCTTCCTTCCTTCCTTCCTTCCTTCCTTCCTCCTTCCATCCATTATTCATTTGCTGAGCATACAAAATTGGCCCTAGTTTGAACAGGGAGCTTATTTGTGTCGGTTTATATGGGTGCTTCACAAGGAGGTCATGCAAGGTAACTTTCAGATTTTTGAGTAGACCAAGGTGATTCGGAGGTGTCCCAGGCCAAAACCTGCAGGGGGTGGGATGACAGCACCCTGTATTTGCAGGAATAAGCCAGGAGAAAAGGCATGGTTTGCAGAAGAGAAGGCTGCAGTGAGTTGGGGGAGGGATGGAGCTGTAGATCTGCCATTTCACAAGTCCTTCCCACAGCATCTTGTGGTTGAAAATAGACAGGGAGCAGGACAAAAATAGCAGCACCTGCTTAAGTCAGAACTGTTTAAATCTGCAGTTTCTTGCAACTTAAGCCTCCAGAAGGAGATGTGCTCATAGGCAACGTATGCTCCTACCACTGGAAAGTACAGAAAAGCAATGCTGCCCTTTAGCATCATTTTTAGAGGCCCAAGCATCTGTGATCTCCATGTCTAGGCTCTCCTTCCTCCTCACACCTGGGGCAACAAAATGCACATTGAATGCCCAGATCATGGGTGGAATTTGCTGCTAATTTCCTATATGATCTGTGCCAAAACTTACTTTCTCTGTTCCTTCATTTCCAGAACTATTTATTTATATAACTATGTTTTAACTTACCATTCTGAGGATTGAACCAAGTATCTTATAATCCATAGTCCAGTGCTTTACCCCTATCATAAACTGTCCACCTTAGTAATGGCATTTTAAAAGCATTGTGTTTGATAATCCAGGTTCTTTAAAGGTCATTCTATAACAATAAAAATGTATTATATTTATTATTGATAAATCTTACAAATGAGTAAATCTTACTCTGCAGGTTAGGTAAATTCTGCAAAAATTCACATAATATGCACATGTCTAAGACTCTCTCATTTCCAAGGGTATCTCTGTCAAGAAGGAAGAAGGAAGAAGGAAGGAAGAAGGAAGGAAGAAAGGAAGGAAGGAAGGAAGGAAGGAAGGAAGGAAGGAAGGAAGGAAGGAAGGAAAGAAGATTTATTTCCAGAACTATGGAAACGAAGAATTTGTGTGTGGGAAAATTTCTGGACTTCTCTTAGTCTGAACTATCAGCACTTTTCACTACTTTTCTGCATGCCTCCTCATGGCCCGCATTCTCTCTTTCATTTGTGTTTCATATAGGTTGCTTGCATAGTTCTGGAAAAGCCTTCATTCACAAAATGCAGCACTTTGTTGACCAGAGAAACAGCATTAATGTCCAGGTTCATACCTCCATATTTATTCTCTGCTCAGAAGACCTGAGGAAAGGTATCCCTGGCTTCCTTGGAAGGACTTGAACCAGAGGAATGCAAGTCAAATGCTAAAGTAGGGCAGTTTTGTAATGAAGATCTGGACTTTTGATAAATATTTTTTGTGTTTTGTTTGTTTTGTTTTGTTTTGTTTTGTTTGACCCCAAGAATCTTGTTGGTATCAACTCTTCTTCTTACTCTCCCTTTCTGTCAATTTCTTCTCCATCAGATATTTAGACTATCATGCCACCACCCACAGTTTTCTTATGCACCAGTGTATTGATACTAATATCTGTTCTTCTCACTAATTTAATTCCTGCTCCTTCTTTTGTATTGTATGCTGACCCTGAGCAAGCCTATGGAGGCCTTTTGCAGTCAAGAATAGTCTCGAACATCTGATCCTTCTCTCTCCACTACTGAATGCTGGGATTCCAAGTGCCCCATGCTTTTGTCACCTCACCAGGATCATCCATTCTCCAAGGATGACCTTCATTCCGCCTAGTCATTATTTGGTCCTTTGCTTCTCTGCTTTCTTGGCCTATCCTCTTCTAAAGAGTTCCCTTCTTCATTCCATTTTTCTCTTTGCTCTTCATTTACTCCAAGTCTTCTCCTATCTACTTCTCATTTAATATCTATTATGATTTCATCATTTGTTCCTTCCATTCTCTATTATTTGACAGAGATACCCTTGGAAGTGAGAGAGTCTTAGACATGTGCATATTATGCGATTTTTTGCAGAATTTACCTAACCTGCAGAGTAAGATTTACTCTTTTGTAAGATTTATCAATAATAAATATAATACATTTTTATTGTTATAGAATGACCTTTAAAGAACCTGGATTATCAAACACAATGCTTTTAAAATACCATTACTAAGGTGGACAGTTTATGATGGGGTAAAGCACCGGACTATGGATTATAAGATACTTGGTTCAATCCTCAGAATGGTAAGTTAAAACATAGTTATATAAATAAATATCATTCCTACTGTATTGAGCCAATCATTTTCATGGAGATCATTTTTACAGAGATACTTCTTTCCAGCCCTTGTTTCTCCAGTTTCTGTCAATTTTCTGTTCATCTTTAATGAGGCAAAGAGCCTGTAGCTTGAGTTTCTATTACTCCCAGAAAGACTCTGTCTCTGTTAGGGTTTTATTACTGTGAACAGACACCATGAACAAGGCAACTCTTATAAAGGACAACAGTTAATTGACACTGTCTTACTGATTCTGAAGTTTAGTCCATAATCATCATGGCTTGAAGCATGGCAGCACCCAGGTAGGCATGGAACTGGAGGAGCTGAGAGTTCTACATTTTGTTCAGAAGGCAAAGACTGTCTTCCATGTGGCTAGGAAGAGGGTCTCAAAGCCCACCCCCACAGTGACACATTTCTTCCAACATAGCCACACCTGCTCCAACAAGGCAACATTTCCTAACAGTGCCCCTCCCTTGGCCAAGTATAAATACACCACCAAATGTCATTCCATGGCCTCCATAGGCTTGCCCAAACCCATGACTCTATGGAGGTCATATTTAAATATAGCATAATGCAAAATATATTTAGTCCAATATGAAAAGTCCCCATAGTTTATAGCAGTCACAACAATGTTAAAAGTCCAAAATTCAATGACTTTTCTGAGACTCAACCCCTTAACTGTAATTCCCTATAAAATCAAAATCAAACAGACCTCAAACATCACAGGATACATAATATCATTCCAAAATTCCATAGCAAGGAAATATTGTATCAAAGCAAGACAAGAAACTTGCTGGACAGACTCTATACTCTGTATTTCCATGTCTGATGTCAAAATTGTCTCCAAATCCTTTTTCATCTTTATTGATTGCAACAAACTTTTTTGCTCCTGGGCTGTTTCAGCTTTCTTCAGTGAGTATGCCACAACTCTGGAATCTTTAATATCTTTGGGCCTGAAAGGTATCTTTAACATTACAGCTTCTTATTCCAATGTCTGAAATCCACACAAGACCTTCTTGGGTTCCTCCAAAGGGCTTCAGTCACTTCTACAGTTTTGCCCTCTAGCATTCTAGGCTCTGGTTGACTCTACTCTAGTGCTGCTGCTATTCTTGGCGGTGGGAGTTGCTAGGTGCATTAACTTATCATCCACCTTAAAAGGAATATCTCTGTATTCCCTATGCCAATAGACTCCTAAGAATTTCACTGATGTAGATAGTCCTTGAATTTTGTTTGGATTTATTTCCCACCGTCTCGAACACATGTGTTACCAAAGAGTCCCAAGTGGTTATTCTCTGCTCACTTGATCCAGTCAGCATAATTTGATCAATATAATGCACCAATGTGATATTTTGTGAAAAAGACCCATGATCAGGATTCCTTCTATCTAAGCTATGACATGGAATAGGAGAGTTAATATATCTTTGAGGCAAGACTGTAAAAGTATACTGCTGACCTTGCCAGCTGAAAGAAGATTGCTTCTGGTGGTTCTTATGGACTGGTACTGAGAAGAAGGCTTTTGCAAAATCAATAGCTGCATGCACATACCAGGTACCAGGAGATGTGGTAATTCGCTAATATCTGGTATAGCAGCTGCAATTTGAGTTACTACCTGATTTAGTTTTCTGTAGTCGACTGTCATTCTCTATGATCTATCTGTCTTCTGCACTAATCAGATAGTAAAGGAGAGATGTGTTGGGAACCACCACACCTGCATCTTTTAAGACATTGATGGCTACAGTAGTGTCTGCATTTCCTCTAGGAATATGAAACTGTTTTCCATTCACTATCTTTTTGTTTTGCTTTTTTGTTTTGTTTAGTTTTTGTTTTGCCAATGGCAACTCTAAAGACTTCCATTTAGCTTTTCCAACCATAATAGCCCTCACTCCACAGGTTAGGGAATCAATGTGAGAATTCTGCCAATGTCTAAGTACATATATTCTAATTATACATTCTGAAACTGGGGAAATGACCATAGATACCTTTCATATTTTATATTACAGTACTGTAAAAGGGCTTGCTTCACTTGCTCTTCCATATAAACCAATTGTAGCAGGTAACATATCTATTCAGAACTGTGTTCATATAGCTAGCAGCAGTACCAGGGTATGTTATAGACCAAGAGAAGGCATAAGGTAAGATGAGTGAAGCTCCTGATCATTCATTAAGGAGGGTTTGTTCTATGTGCTCAGTACAAATGTATGAAATGGTCTGATGGATGACATGTTATGCTCCCCCTTCTATTTATTTTTTCCAGTCACATTTCCAAATCACAGTAGTTTTCCACTTGAGCAATTATTTTTCTTACTCATATATGCCATGTATGGACTCCATCCAGCACTCTTATTTTCCCTTTACACTATTCATGCATCTTTCACTCTCTACCTCTCTAAATCCCTTCAACACTTTCTCATTTTTTGCTCTGTTTATCTGACTCTTAGAAACTCTCTTCCCCCTGTCTCTTTTTTATTGATTTATATAGAGTTATTTTGTACATGAGGGAAAGAATTTCTTTGATATTCCAAAGGATCAAGCTGGGCACAAAGGCTGTGGACAGATTTTGTTTGAAGTGGACAGTTTTATACTCATTCTATTCCCTGGGTTTTCAAAAAACTTGTAGATCTCTGAACTCAAAACACTGAAGCTACTCCATGCGCTCTTCAAGTTGATTGGCATTTTTTAAGTCTTTAATAACCTTTTCTAGTAACTCACTCAACAGAGGTCATCTCATTAGTTCAGGCTTGTGTTCATATTGAGAAGGTAAAACTGTTAAACATAGAACAGTAAAAGGTCCAAGTATTTAACTAACGGTGATAGGTACAACTGTGTATACAGATACTGTCTCCCTAGCACCGTTTGTTATACCTTTCACATTTTAAGGTCAAAACCTTTCAAGCATTTACAGTTACCATTTGAGCTTTATTCAGTATTGGCTATGCAATCATTTCTCTAATTATAATATTCCCCAGATAAATTTTCCTTAAAGATTTAAAGTTATTATGTAAGGTACAGATAAAAATTGTAAAGATTGTAAAAATTGTAGAGATGGAAACATATTCTAATGAGCAATTTGCAGGCAAACTAATCAATACATATTACAGAATTAGTTTTGTCCTCAGTGTGTTGACTCCAGTGCAGGTTTCTGTGACTGTTCAGAAGTTTACAGCTTATTGAAACTCCTATTTGGGGAACACAGTCCTGTATACAGTACATGATCAAATAGCTCAGGATACATTTTAGAAGACAAAATGTAAATTTTGGCTGTCCTCAGAGTTAGGAGACATAGTTTCTGCTTGGCCAACAATAGAGTCAAAAGGGAATCTGGTTGAAGTTTTTCAGGGATCAATGAGGAGATAATCCCATCTAGACACCGCCTGAACACTAAGGATTTCAACCTTTAATTGTGAGATTCATGTCTGTTTATCCATTTCCTCCCCCTTACTATCTTTCTGATGACAATTTTTTTTTAGTTCTGTGATGAAATTATGTAATCATATTGTACTTAATCCTAATGTTATATATACATATATATAATTTCCCTAATATAATTTCCATTCCCATCCCCTTTTTGTTGAAATATTTTATTTTTTGAATCATTTTATTATTTTTTTCTTGGTTGAAATCAATTTCAAAAATTCATATACAATAGTTTATTTATCCGTTAATCTGTTGATGTATGTCTGTGCTAATTCTACCATTTAAGAACTGTGCTTAGATTTGTGATGAGCATAGATTACAGATGTCTCTGCAGTATATTGCATTGATTGCACTGACTTTTTACCCATTATACATTATATACTCTACCTCATGGTTACAGTGTCCACTAAAGACAGAATAGGACATTAGATCCTTTGTATCAGGAGTGAAAGGTGGTTCTGAGTCAACATGTTGGCCCTAGAGACCAAAACTTGGTCCTTTGCAAGTTTGGTCATTGTTTTTTAATGGCTAAGCCATTTCTTCAATTTCTCTCATATTTTTAATAATTAGGTTTTTGATATATGAAAATGGAACATATTCAATTAAAATATTTAACTGTTGTTTAGTTTAGCCTGTTGCTTTATACATTTCGAAAGTTTTTTTTCTTACATTTTAAATTATTGTGAAAAAAAAACAACAACCATATTTATTGAAATAAATCTTTTGACCAGGTCTTATTTTACAGTTAAATAATACTAAATATATTTACATTGTTGTGAAATAGAAATCGAGATATTCTTCATCTTACAGAATTGAAATTATCATCTTTAAACAGTAACTGTGCTCTGTCTGCACTTTTTAACTGTGGCAACCATCATTCTACTATATTATTTCCTACAGAGTAAGATATTTTGGAAAAGGCATAAGAGTGAAAGTTGGTATAGCTTTCTATTTTGGGGGAATAATTCAAGTATTTTTGATCAACTGTTTTTCTCTTACCTTAGCACATAATTTTTAAAATGCATAATTTACTAAATGAACATGGATTGCCAAATAGTCACTGCCAACTAGCTAATTGTTAAATACCTTGTAGTATGAGGATGAATAAATTGGATGATAATAGGAAGTTATGGATAACATAAGGGTATTTTAGGAGGATTAAGATCATAGATGTATCATGATCAGTAGCAGATGTGCCACACTACTTTTAATAAAATAAAATCTAAGGTTTTTCTTTTTGTTTGTTTGTTTTTTAAAGCCAAGGAACTAAATTCCTGTACTCTATTGCAACCTTCAGATTCTACAAAAGCACCAGAACCTGGGTTATTTTTAGTAGATTTGATTTAACTTTAACTTTTGAGGCCATGAAAGAATATAAAAATTTCTCTTTATGTAATCTTATAATTCAATAGCTTGAAATAATATTAAAATTATGAAATATTTAATGATATTTAGGTACTCATTGAGAACATAATCTGCTCTAGACACTATCTTAATTCTCTAATGTGGCAGGTTTGTTTCACATTAATGGAGCTTCTATGAAGAAAAGCTGGGACATTTTCAGGTGTAGAATCTGTGTTGTACAGAAGTTATAATGTCTGTGGTCACACATGGCTGAACTCATTCTTACTGCTTGTGTTGTTCCCTCAGTTAAATGTGTTCAAGTGGGCAAGGAATTTTTTTCTTTTTCTTTTTCTCTTTTCTTTTCTTTTCTTTTCTTTTCTTTTCTTTTCTTTTCTTTTCTTTTCTTTTCTTTTCTTCTCTTCTCTTCTCTTTTCTGTTTTTTAAATTTATTTATAATGCAGTCTCCCAGTTCCTCCTCCCGCGCAGTTCCTCATCCCATTTCTCCTCCCTGTGTCCCTGAGTGAATGCTCCCCCACCTCCATACTTTCCCCCACTGTGAGGCCTCAAGTCTCTTGAAGATTTGACACATCTTCTCCCACTGAGGCCAGACTAAGCAGTCCTTTGCTAGACATGTGTTGGGGGTGTCAAACCAGCTCCTATATGCTGCCTGGTTGGTGACGCAGTGTCTGAGAGCTCCCATGGATTCAGGTTAGTTGACAATGTTGGTCCTCTATGGTGTCAGCCTCCTCTTCTGCTTCTTCCATCCTTTCCCTTATGCAACTATAGGAGTTCTAGACTTTAGTACAATGGCTGGGTGCAAATATCTGCATGTGTCTCAGTCTGCTGGTTGGGCCTCTCAGAGGACAGCCGTGCTAGGCTCCTGTCTGTAAGCACATTCATAGTATCAGTAATAGTGACAAGCCTTGGTGTCTCCCCACGAGGTGGATCCCCATTTGGTCCAGTTACTAAACTGACTTTCTCTCAGACTCTTCTCCATTTTTGTTCCTGCAGTACTTTTAGACAGGATTCCTTCTGGATAGGAAATTTTGACTGTGGGTTGGCAACACCATCATTCCTCTTGAGGCCTTGTCTAACTACTGGAGGTGAACCATTCAAGTTCCCTCTCTCCACTGTAGGGCATTTCATCGAAGGTCACTCCCATTGAGTCCTGAGAGTCTCTCAACTCCCAGGTCTCTGGTACTTTCTGGAGGGTCTCCCTGCCTCCCACCTTCTGAGGCTGCTTATTTCCATTCATTCTGCTGGCCCTCTGGGCTTCTCTCTTTTTCCCAGCACCCTTACATGATCCCCTTTCCCCTTTCCCCTCCCCCTCCCCTCTCCCACCCTCCCTCTTCCTCCCGTGATTATTTTCTTTCTCCTTCTAAATAGGATTGAAGCATCCTCATTTGGTCTTTCTGCTTGTTAGAGTTCTTAAATTCCATGGCCTGTACCCTAGGTATTCTGTGCTTTTGGGCTAATATCCACTTATTATTGAGTACATACCATGTATGTCCTTTTAGGTCTGGGTTACCTCACTCAGGATGATATTTTCTAGTTACATCCATTTGCCTGCAAAATTAATTATGTGCTCATCTTTAATAGCCAGCCGCAAAGTATTACATTGTGTAGATGTACCACATTTTCTCTATCCTTCTGTTGTGGGATATCTGGGCTGTTTTCACCTTCTGGCTATTACAAATAAGGCCACTATGAATATCTTGGGCACATGTCCCTCTGGTATATGCCCAAGAGTGGTCTAGCTGGGTCTTCCGGTAGGTCGATTTCTAATTTACTAAGGAACCTCCAGATTTGTTTCCAGAGCATTTTTACTAGTTTGCAATCCCACCAGTAATAAAGGAGTGTTCCTCTTTCTCCACATCCTCGCCAGCATGTGCTGTTACCTGAGTTTTTGATCTTACCCATTCTAATTGGTGTAAAGTAGAATCTTTGAATTGCATTTGAGTAAGGACTTTGAACATTTCTTTAGGTGCTTCTCAGTCATTCGAGATTCCTCTGTTGTGAATTCTCTGTTCAGCTCTGTACCAATTTTTTAATTGGGTTATTTGGTTTTGAGGAGTTTAGCTTCTTGGATGCTTTATATATTTTGAATATCAGTCCTCTATCTGATATGGGGTTAATAAAGGTTTTTTCCCATTCTGTAGGTTGTCAATTTGTACTATTGACTGAGTCTTTTGCTTTACAGAAACTTTTCAGTTTCCTGAGGTCCCATTTATCAATTGTTGACCTTAGAACCTTAACTACTGAAGTTCTGATTGGAAACTTTCCCTGTGCCAATGATTTCAAGGCTCTTTACCACTTTCTCTTCTATTAGATTCAATGTATTTGGATTTATCTTGTGGTTCTTCATACACTTGTAGCTTTTTTCAAGGTGATAAATATGGTTCTATTTTCATTTTTCTATATATTACAGCCAGATAGAATAGCACCATTTATTGAAGAAGCTTTCTTTTTTCCTTTATATGTTTTTGGGTTCTTGTCAAAGATCAAGGGTTCATAAATGTGTGCTTATTTCTGGGTCTTCAATTGTATTCTGTTGATCTACCTGTCTGTCTTTGTACCAATACCATGCAGTTTTTATTACTATTGCTTTGTAGTATAGCTTGAGTTCAGGGATGGTGATTCCTCCAGATATTCTTTTATTGTTAAGAATTGTTTTTGCTATCCTGAGTTTTGTTTGTTTGTTTGTTTGTTTGTTTTTCCATATGAAGTTGAGAATTGCTCTTTTCATATCTGTGAAGAACTGTGTTGGAATCTGATGGGAATTGTATTGCATCTCTAGATTGCTTTTGGTAGGATGACCATTTTTACTATGCTAATCCTATCAATCCATGAGCATGGGCTATCTTTCCAACTACTGAGGTCTTCTTTAATTTCTTTTTTCAGGGATCCAAAGTTCTTGTCATGCAGATCTTTCACTTGATTAACAAGAGTTTCAAGAAGGTATTTTATACTATTTGGGTGTATTGTGAAGGGAGTTGTTTCCCTAATTTCTTTCTCAGCCCATTTATCATTTGTATAGAAAAAGGCTACTGATTTGTAAGAGTTAATTTTGTATCCTTGTTTTTCAACTGTAGAAGTTCTTAGGTAGATTTAATAGGGGTCACCTATGAATGCTATCATTTTGATATCTTAATGTCTTCTTTTCTCATCTGTATCCCCTTGATCTCCTTTGTTCTCTCATTTTCCTGGCTAGAGCATTGAGTACTGTATTGAATTGATGCAGAAAGAAAGAGCAACCTTATCTTGTCCCTCATTTTAGTGTGATTGTTTCAATTATCTCTCCGTGTAACTTGATATTGGCTGATGGTTTGCTGTATATTTGTTATATTATGTATAGGTAAGGCTTGGATTCCTGATCTTTCCAATAAGTTTGTCAAATGTTTTTTCAGCATCTAATGAGATAATCATGTAATGTTTTTTCTTTGAATATGTTTATATACTGGATTACATTAATGGATTTTCATATATTGAACCATCCCCACATCCCTGGGATGAAGCCTACTTGATAATGGTGAATGATGGTTTTGTGTTCTTGGATGTAGTTTGCTAGAATTTTATTATTTTCCCATTGATTTTCATAAGTGAGACTTGTCTGATGTTCTCTTTCTTTGTTGGGTCGTTGTGTGGTTTAGGTGTCTGAGTAACTGTAGCTTCGTAGAATGGATTAGGTAGTATTCCCTCTGTTTCTATTGTGTGGAATAGTTTGAGGAGTGTTGATATTAGCTCTTCTTTGAAGGTCTTGTAGAATTCTGCACTAAAGTCATCTATCTGGCCCTTGACACTTTTTGGATGTGAGGTTTTTAATGAATTTTTCTATTTCCTGAAGGGATATGGGAATGTTTAGATATTTATCTGCTCTTGATTTAACTTAGGTATGTGGAATCTGTCTTAAAAAGTCATCCATTTCATATAGGCTTTCCATTTTTATGTGTAAAGGCTTTTGTAGTAAGATCTGATGATTTTTTGAATTTCCTCATTTTCTGTTGTTATGCCTCCCCTTTCACTTCTGATTTTGTTAATTTGGAAACTGTTTCTGTGTCCTTTAGTTAGTTTGGCCAAAGGTCTATCTATCATGTTTATTTTGTCAAAGAATCAGCTTTTGGTTTTGTGATTCTTTGTATCTTTCTCTCTGTTTCTAATTGGTTGATCTTTCCACCCTGAGTTTTGTTATTTCCTGCTATCTACTCTTCATGGTTGTGTTTGCTTCTTTTTGTACTAGGTCTTTCAGGTGTGTTGTTAAATTGCTAGTTCTTATAAGACATCATGCATCTTTAGAGATCAGTAGAAAGCTGCGAGTGCAGATATAAACAATGAGTTGTGATTCAAGACAAAAAGGCATGTCTCTCAAGAGCAATACAACCTAAGGAAAGCAGAAGAGAGAAACCCAAGTCCTTGCTCACACTGTACATTGGCAGACATATACATGCATGCCAAAGCTGTTTTTATTCAAATCAGAAGTCTCCTTGGCAAATCCATTTATGTTACACAGTGCTTCTTCACAGACATGCAGCTAATATCTCAGTTTGTGTGATGATTAATCTCAATTGTTGAGTAGATGAGATCTAGAGTCATCTGGGAGATAAGCCTCCAGAATGTGGCTGTGAGGAATTATGTTAATTAGATTAATTGTGGTGAGAAACCCCTCTCAAAGAAAGGGATAACATTCCATTAGTTGGATTCAGAATTCTATGGAAAAAGCAAAACTGAGCTCAACACAAACATTTGTCTCTCTGTGGTTCTTGACAGTGAATGCAATGTGACCTGATGCCTCAAGGCTCCTGGAATGTTCCCTACATAATGGACCTGAATGTTGTGCCAAAATAAGCCCTTTCCCAATATAGTTATTTTATTTGGGGTAATTTATCACAGAAACAACAATGAAATCTAAAATAAACAGCCACAATAAAATAATTCCAGGGTCACTTTAGGTTCTTATACTTCTTTCAATTACAAGCTAAAATCAATCTGTTTCTCTAGTCCCTGGCTTATATAGTGAGTGGCTAATCAAAGGTATTAATAAATACCTATTAATAAATAATGTAGATTTTATTTGTCATAGACATGGAATCAAATGCATCCCATGAGTAAGTTCAGTACTGGAGAAGTACTATATTTCATACTGATAAAAATATGAAACTAGAATAAGATATTGACATTTGATGGAAATAATTAGGAAAAATAAATCATTAGATGTATTTTCCGTTGAATTCTCAGTAAAATGCTTCCAAATATCTTGAAGATTTTACTGAGTTAAAAGTACTCCTGGAAAGACTGGATGTAGGGGAATGCCAGGACATAGAAGCGAGAGGGGGTTGAATGGGGAGCAGGGGGAGGGAAGGGGGCTTATGGGACTTTTGGGGAGGGAGGAAACGTTAAAGGGGAAATCATTTGGAATGTAAATAAAAAAATAGAGAAAATAAAAAAATAAAAAAAAGTACTCTTCAAAATCACTATACTGAATTACAGGGGAAAAGAAAGCAGAAAGAAAAGAGAGACAAGAAGAGAGGAAGAAAGTTTTAGGAAAGAAAGTTTTATTTGTGTAATCTCTTTCATCCAACTACAGCAGGTCAGAAATGAATCTTAGTAAAGTAAAAAAAAAATAGCTTTAGAAAAACAAAAAAAGAATAGTAAGGACAATTAAAAACAAATAAAACTTAAAATACAAACTGAACTAACCTTTACTTGTTCTATACCCAGAAGATAACACAGCCTGAGTGTCACTTGGTGAAAGACTAGGTTTTCAGCTTAGACAAGATCATTTCTGTCTTTCACCATTCCTGCCACACTATCCAGCTGTAGTCATTGCATTCCTTGAAATGTCCTTCTCAGTCATTGGTACTGAAAGGCAGTTTTAGGTTGTCAGTAGATGACTCCGAATTGGAAATGAAGAATAAAACATGCACATTTGAATCAGCTTGGTTTCACTAGCAATTTCCTCTCTGCCTTTTTCTCCCAGATGCAAACTGGAGTCTGGAAACTGCTTGTGCATTACGGCTGCTATAGTACCAAGCTATAATTTTCAGGCTAATGGAAGATGTATTGGCAAAAGTTGACATTAAGTGGAACTAATTGCACTGTAACTGCTAAATAACTAAGAAATAACTACCATGTAATTTATAGTGCAGTGTGGACTATTCAGTAACTTCCAAGCTCTTCATATTGCAAGGAGCTCAGTGATGCATGAGCTGCCAAACTTTCTACCACTCGGAGGACCTAGAAGCTGAAGACTGTGTGATACAAACATGCAAGGTGGTACTTTGTAAAGGTAACCTGTCCTACTTAATGAATGGGGAACAGAGGGAGGGAAGGGGACTTATGGGACTTTCAGGGAGGGAGGAAACGGGAAAGGGGAAATCATTTGGAATGTAAATAAAAAATATAGAAATAAAAAAAAGAATAATTGCTTTATTCTAATGCTTGGAGAATGAGAATCATCCCTCTTAGGATCTTTCTTGAAGGTCCATTGCAGGTTGCAATTCCAAACCTAGTGCATACTTAAAAATGAATGCCTTTTAAGATATGATTTTGCTGATAGACGAGGATTTCCCTAGAGACAATATAAATTAAATAAGAAAATAAGGGCAGGTAATGAGGCATAGAGGGCATTACTCTCATTTGGATAACATGGCCCACATGTCTGATTGGGCTATGAATTTCACTCCTTTCAAATCATCTTCTGAATCACAGCTCGAGTGAAGACTTTATTAATTTCCCATTAACTATTCTGTTAACCTCATAACGGCTTTACCACTACTCACTTTTTATTGCTATCCCACTTATATCCCCAGTTCATTTTTGTATGGTTAATAGCATTAACTTCTAAAACTAAAAATTGCTCAGATAACACCTCCTGCTTACATTCCTTAGAGACTGCCCTGCTATCTAAATTTGTACTTTTTAGTGAATATACAATTGAAGACAATTTGGATGCCCCTCCTTCAGAAAATACTGGTAGACCATAATTCAGCAAGGAGGATTGTGTCTCGTGGATACCTCTTGCCTCTTCCATCACTGATGGACTGTGGGCAGGCCCACAGTCTGGACAGGGCCATTTGGATCATGACTATATCAGGTCACAGATGATGGAGTTTAATGTAGGTGGACCTCAAGACAAACAAACAATCAATAAAACTAACAACTTGTATATGTAGGCAAGAGACTTGTAAGAAGGAAATAGGATAACAGAGGTGGAAGTAAAAGGCATTATAATAATTCGAATGCAGTTTACACATGTAGAAATTTGTCAAGGAAAATGTTTAGTAATATTTGCTACAAATAAAACAAACAATTCTTCTCAAGACCAGAAATGCTAATATTATGCCCATTCCTTAGAAATTCATACTTTAAAATTTGGAATCCTATAATAAGGGAGCCTGCCTAATTTTGGGTGTTAGCTACCTTTCTAACTTTGAACCACAGTAATCTGCCTGTGGATCTGTGTGTAACAGTACTTTATGATGCTGCTCTACTCCCAACCTTCTTCCTCTCTTATACCCTTCATTTCACTGTATAGATCCATGAGAAATTCCTGTCCTTAATTTATATCCTATTTTTAATAAACATTTTTGTGTGATGGTTTAGCCCCTCCTTCCCTGAAAGACATTGACACTGCCCTCTTTAAACACTTCCTCCTTGGACCTGGACTATTCATTGGTTGGCCCCTCCCTTATTTCTCCTCAATCCTTACACCAGCATATTTTGTAGACAGGAAAAATATTAGGTTGAGGGTTTTATGACTGAGTTCCTGTTCCAATCCCTCCATTGGAACTCTTGCTTGATTATAGGAGAGGCAGACTTAGGATCCATATTCCCCATTGCTAAATGTCTTAGCTAGGCTGACACTCACAAAGTCTTAGGAGTTTCCATTACCCTAGGTTTCTAGTTTGTCCTAAATGAGCCCCCACCACACTTATGGTTGTCTTTCCCAGTAGTCTGTCCCGCCATCCTCCACCCACCTGATCCCTCCTGCTCCCATCCTCAGTTCCATTCTTGTCCAGTACCCTCCCCTTGTTCAGCCACAATTTCTATTTCTTCTTTCTAAACAGAAAATTCTCAACAGAAGAATCTCTAATGGCCAAGAACCACTTAAGGAAATGTTCAACATTTTGAGCCCTGGGGAAATGCAAATCAAAATGAATCTGAGATTCCCTTTATACTAAGATCAAAAACCCAAGTGACAGTTCATGCTGGTGACGATGTGGAGCAAGGGGAACACTTCTTGATTGCTGGTGTGGGAGTGCAAATTTGTACAACCTTTTGGAAATCAGTTTGGCAGTGTCTTGAAAAAATTGGAATAAATGTACCCTCAGACACAGCTTTACCACTTCTGGGCATATATGCAAAGAATATTCCACCATACCACAAAGACAATTGTTCAACTGTGTTCATATGAGCTTTATTCATAATACCCAGAACTAGAAAACACCTAGATGTCCCTCAAATAAAGAATGCATAAAGAAAATGTGGTATAATTACACAATGAATTGTTACTCAGCTATTAAAAATGACATGAAAATTTTAGGCAAATGGATGTGAAACTGCCTGTGGTTACATACGAACGGGTAATTGGGTTCCCTGGATGGAGAGCTGGGGAAATAAAACGGGGTGACAAGAGAAATATGGAGCTAAGGCGATATTTCCTGCTCAAGGCTCAAAGTTTAATGGACTTTTCCAAATATACAGGCGGGAGAAAAAGCCCTTCCCCGCAAAGGCTGGAACCAGGTCTGCAGAACTGGTGTGGCTGTTCACTGGCATTGATGCCACTGCTCGCGCAGCTGAGCGGGTCACCTGCTTAACTGAGGAATTGGTAAACCTGGAGGAACAAAGAACTCCACCTTCACTCCACCCTAGGTGGAGCAGGATTGTGACTGGGAGAGAAACTTCACCTTGGTCAATGTCAAGTTCCTGCCAGGTGACATGACACCCCAATATGGCTCTCTACATGGATGGAACTAGAAAAGGTCATCCTGGGCGAGGTAACCCAGACCCAAAAAGACAAGCATATACAGTCACTTTGGAAATAATTTTGTCAGTTTATTGGAAAATTGGAAATAGATCTACCTCAAAACTCAGCTATATCATTTCTGGGCATATACCCAAAGGATTTTTACCATACAACAAGTACACTTGCTCACTTATAACTGGATACTAACCATAAAGTAAGGGATAACCAAGCTACAATTCACAGACCCAAAGAAGCAAAGTAACAAGTAGGGTTTAAGGGGGGACTCATCAATCTCCTGTTTTGTTGTTATGCAGTGAAAAATTTCTTCTTTATGAGAGTGTCCATCTAGGATGTGAACAAATGCTGCTTGTCAAAGGAGTGCGATTTTTGATAGGTACATTTAGTCTCATTAACATTTAGAAGATTGAGTGCTTTCTTGAAAAGCAGAGGACTTCATCCACTTATAACTGTCTTGGGAGACGGGCCTGATTTTGAAAGAGATTATTTTTCTTGGCTTACTTGTTTGCTTTGTTGAGAAGCAGGTCAGAAGAGTCTTCTCATTCATTCTAGGTTAGAACTTTGAATATTTGAGTTCACATATTTTCTTATCCAGAAGATGTTTCTATCTAGTGTTAGAATGACTACCATTCACTTAATAAAAGTTAGGAATACCTTTGAGAGACTGGCTTTATACTGCTTCAGGTCTATGAAAATAAGAGATGTAATACAACATCTCTCAGATTTTAACATTAGTGTTACCTAGTAATTCTGTGAAACTGAGTGCATTAATTCATTATTTCTGGTATAATATACAAGGCTGTACATTTTTTTCTTCATGTCTATCAAGGTATTTGGTTTATGTAATGATCATACCAGACATACTAAAGTATTGTGTAAAAAAGACATACAAAAAGAGGCATTTGTTTATCTAGAATATATATATCAGCTTGATATACTGTAATTTTCCATATTTTGAAATAGAGCATTAAGAAATATTAGAATAGTATCCAGTGGCCAGGTGGTTGGGACCGCCAGGCTCAGAGACAGACAGGCATGATATTGCTTGGGTCTCAGGCAGCTTGTGTGTATCCTGCTCCCAAGAACTGGGCAGGTCTGCAGTGATCGACATGCCAGCTCTGCTGTGGGACTTCTGCCTTGCAGAGGGATCCCGCACTGGGCAGGAGCCTACCAGCTTCCCTTTGGCGACCTCTGTTCCGGTAGACTGCACTGAAGAGACAGGTACCCAGGTTCTCCCCAATATAACATCGCTTGGGACACGGCCTGTTGGGGCTTCAGTCTGCTCCCAAGAACGGGACAGCACTGTGGTCCTCTGTGCACCAGATCTGCTGTGGGCAATCCCCTCTGCAGGGCGATGTGCACCACCGAGAGAGTGCAGAGTGCACTCCACCATCTTTCCTCCAGTGGCCAGGTAGTTGGGACCACCAGGCTCGGAGACAGACAGGCATACTATCGCTTGGGTCTCGGGCAGCTTGTGTGTACCCTGGTCCCAAGAGCTGGGCAGAGAGGGAGGGAAGGGGGTTTATGGGACTTTCGGGGAGGGAGGAAACAGGAAAGGGGAAATGATTTGGAATGTAAATAAGAAAAAAAAAAGAGCTGGGCAGATCTGCAGTAACCAGCGCCAGCTCTGCTGTGGGACTTCTGCCTTGCGGAGGGACGCCCCCGTCACCCACCACCTCTGGGAGAGATCACACACCCCTGCACAGGGCAGGAGCCTACCAGCCTCCCTTTGGCGACCTCTGCTCCAGGAATCCACTACGCTGAGCCTTTGGATTTGCAGGGATTCCCCAATATAACATCACTTGGGGCAAGGCACATCAGGGCTCCAAAGTCACTCAGGAGCAGGGCAGGCCCCAGAAATCGGTGCCAGGGGAATCCTAGTAATTCAGGGGGGCCAGAAATAGCTTTGCAGGCTCACAGGAGGTCCAAGCAACAGCCAGTGACAGCAGGACCAACTAACACCAGAGGTAACCAGATAGCAAAAGGTAAACATAGGAACGTTACTAACAGAAATCAAAGTAATATGGCACCATCCGAACCCAACTCTACAACAGCACCAATTCCTGGATACCCCACCACACCCGAAAGACAAGATCTGGATTTAAAATCACTTCTCATGATGCTATTAGAGGATCACAAGAAGGACACAAATAAATCTAATAAAGAATTACAGGAGACCATGAATCAACGGTTGGAAGCCCTTACAAAGGAAAAACAAAAAAATGCTTAGAGAAATGCAGGAGAACATGGATCAAAAGATGGAGGCCCACAAGGAGACAAGACAAAAATCGCTTAAAGAAATGAATCAACGGGTAGACGCACTTTCAAAGGAATCACAAAAATTGCATAGAGAAATGCAGAATATTGGTCAACAGACAGATGCCCATAGGGAGGCAACACAAAAATTGCTTAAAGAAATGAATCAACGGATAGATGCCCTTACAAAGGAAACACGAGAACTACTTAAAGAAATGCAGGAGACGATGGATCAACAGATGGAATCCCATGAGGAGGAAACACAAAAATCGCTTAGAGAAATGCAGGAGAACTTGGGTCAACAGGCAGAAATTCTGAAAGAGGCAATGCAAAAATACCTTAAAGAAATACAGGAAAATACAAACAAACAAGTGAAGGATCTCAGCAAATCCATCCAGGATCTAAAAAAGGAAGAAGAAACAACTAAGAAATCACAAAGGGATACAACTTTGGAGATAGAAAACCTTGGGAAGAAATCAGGAGTCATAGATGCAAACATCAACAATAGAATAAAAGAGATGGAAGAAAGAATCTCAGGTGCTGAAGATATCATAGAAAGCATTGACTCAACAGTCAAAGAAAATGCAAAATGAAAAAACGTGTAACCCAAAACATCCAGGAAATCCAGGACACAATGAGAAGACCAAACCTAAGGATTATAGGTATAGATGTGAGTGAAGATTTGCAACTTAAAGGGCCAGTAAACATCTTCTACAAAATTATGGAGGAAACTTCCCTAACCTAAAGAGAGAGATGCCGATGAACGTACAAGAAGCCTACAGAACTCCAAACAGACTGGACCAGAACAGAAATACCTCCCGTCACATAATAATCAAAACACCTAATGTACTAAACAAAGAAAGAATATTAAAAGCAGTAAGAGAAAAGGGCTAAGTAACATACAAAGGAAGACCTATCCGAATCACATCAGACTTCGCACCAGAGACTATGAAAACCAGAAGATCCTGGGCAGATCTCATGCAGACACTAAGAAAGCACAATGCCAGCCTAGACTACTATACCTAGCAAAACTCTCAATCACCATACATGGAGAGACCAAGATATTCCATGATTAAACCAAATTTTCACAATATCTTTCCACAAACCCAGCCCTGCAAAGGATAATAGGTGGAAACCACCAATACAGGGAGAGAAACAATGCCCTGGAAAAAATGAGATAGTAACCTTCTTGCTTCAAACCCAAAAGAAGATAACCACTCAAACATAAAGATACCGTCAAGAATGGCAGGTGGCAATAATCACTATTTCTTAATCCCTCTTAATATCAATAGTCTCAATTCCCAAATAAAAAGACATAGACTAGCGGACTGGATACGTAAACAGGACCCAGCATTTTGCTGCATGCAGGAAACGCACCTCAGTGTCAAAGACAAACACTACCTCAGAGTAAAAGGCTGGAAAACAATTTTACAAGCAAATGCCCCCAAGAAACGAGGGGGAGTAGCCATCCTAATATCAGATAAAATTGATTTTCAACCTAAAGTCATCAAAAAAGACACAGAAGGACACTACATACTGCTCAAGGGAAAAATCCACCAAGAAGAACTCTCAATTCTGAATATCTATGCTCCAAATGCAAGGGCACCCTCATTCATAAAAGAAACTTTACTAAAGCTCAAAGCACACATCGCACCTCACACAATAATAGTGGGTGACTTCAACAGCCCGCTCTCTGAAATGGATTGTTCAGGAAAGCAGAAAATAAACAGGGACACAGTGAATCTAATTGAAGCCTTGGACCAAATGGAACTAACAGATATGTATAGAACATTTCATCCTAGAGCTAAAGAATACACCTTCCTCTCAGCACCTCATGGTACCTTCTCCAAAACTGACCATATAATTGGTCAAAAATCAGACCTCAACAGATATAAGACGATCAAACTAATCCCATGCCTCCTATCAGATCACTATGGAATAAGGGTGGTCTTTAATGGCAACAAAGGCAACAGAAAACCCACATACACATGGAGGCTGAACAATGCTCTACTCAATGATAACTTGGTCAAGGAGGAAATAAAGAAAGAAATCAAAGACTTTTTAAAATTTAATGAAAATGAAGGCACAACATACCCTAATTTATGGGACACAATGAAAACAGTGCTAAGAGGAAAATTCATATCCCTGGGTGCCGCCAAAAAGAAACGGGAGACAGCATACACTAACAGCTTAATGGCACGCCTGAAAGCCCTGGAACAAAAAGAAGTAAATATACCAAAGAGGAGTAGAAGGCAGGAAATCATCAAACTCAGGGCTGAAATCAATCAAGTAGAAACAAATAAAATCATACAAAGAATCAACAAAATGAGGAGTTGATTCTTTGAGAAAATCAACAAGATAGATAAGCCCTTAGCCAGACTAACCAGAGGGCACAGAGACAGTATCCAAATTAATAAAATCAAAAATGAAAATGGAGAGATAACAACAGAAACGGAGGAAATTCAAAAAACCATCAGAACCTACTACAAAAACCTGTATTCAACACAAGTAGAAAATCTCGAGGAAATGGACAATTTCCTTGACAGATATCAAATACCAAAAATAATCAGGATCAAATAGACCATCTAAACCGTCCTATAACCCCTGAAGAAATAGAAGTCATCATTGGAAGTCTTCCAACCAAAAAAAGCACAGGTCCAGATGGTTTTAGTGCAGAATTCTATCAGACCTTCAAAGAAGACCTAACACCAATACTCTTCAAACTGTTCCACAAAATAGAAACAGAAGGAACAGTACCCAACTCGTTCTATGAAGCTATAATTACGCTAATACCAAAAGCACACGAAGATCCGACAAAGAAAGAGAATCTTAGGCCAATCTCTCTTATGAATATCGATGCAAAAATATTCAATAAAATTCTTGCCAACCGAATCCAAGAACACATCAAAACGATCACTCACCACGATCAAGTAGGCTTCATCCCAGGGATGCAGGGATGGTTCAATATAAGGAAATCCATCAATGTAATCCACTATATAAACAGTCTCAAAGAAAAAAACCACATGGTCATCTCGTTAGATGCTGAGAAAGCATTTGACATAATTCAGCATCCTTTCATGCTAAAGGTCTTGGAAAGATCAGGAATTCGAGTCCCATATCTAAACATAGTAAAAGCAATTTACAGCAAACCGGTAGCCAGCATCAATCTAAATGGAGAGAAACTTGAAGCAATCACACTAAAATCAGGGACTAGACAAGGCTGCCCTCTCTCTCCATATCATTTCAATATAGTATGTGAAGTTCTAGCTAGAGCAATTAGAAAACAAAAAGAGGTCAAAGGGATACAAATTGGAAAGGAAGAAGTCAAACTATCACTATTTGCTGACGATATGATAGTATACTTAAGCGACCCAAAGAACTCCACCAGAGAACTCCTACAGCTGATAAACGACTTCAGCAAAGTGGCCGGATATAAAATCAACACAAGCAAGTCAGTAGTTTTCCTATACTCAAAGGATAAGCAGGCTGAGAAAGAAGTAAGAGAAATGATACCCTTCACGATAGCCACAAACCATATAAAGTATCTTGGTGTGACTCTAACCAAACAAGTGAAAGTTCTGTATGACAAGAAGTTCAAGTCTCTGAAGATAGAAATTGAAGAAGACCTCAGAAGATGGAAAAATCTGCCATGCTCATGGATTGGCAAGATTAATATAGTAAAAATTACCATCTTGCCAAAAGCAATATACAGATTCAATGCAATCCCCATTAAAATTCCAACTCAATTCTTCATAGAGTTAGAAAGAGCAATTCAAAAATTCATCTGGAATAACAGAAAACCCAGGAGAGCTAAAACTATTCTCAAGAGTAAAAGAACCTCTGGGGGAACCAGTATCCCGGACCTCAAGCTGTACTACAGAGCAATAGTGTTAAAAACTGCATGATATTGGTACAGTGACAGGCATGTAGATCAATGGAACAGAGTTGGAGACCCAGAAATGAATCCACACTCCTATGGTCACTTGATCTTTGACAAAGGAGCTAAAACCATCCAGTGGAAAAAAGATAGCCTTTTCAACAAATGGTGCTGGCTCCACTGGAGGTCAATATGCAGAAGAATGCAAATTGACCCATTCTTATCTCCTTGCACTAAGCTCAATTCCAAGTGGATCAAGGACCTCCACATAAAACCAGACACACTGAAACTAATAGAAAGGAAACTAGGAAAAAACCTTGAACATATGGGCACAGGGGAGAATTTCCTGTATAGAACTCCAATAGCTTATGCGCTAAGATCAAGAATAGACAAATGGGACCTCATTAAATTACAAAGTTTTTGCAAGGCAAAAGACACTGTCAAAAAGACAAAGAGGCAACCAACTAACTGGATCCAGCCTCATAATTTTAAGAAAATTTCTTCATTTCTTAAGTCATTAATTTGCTTCATAGAAGCAAATGGTATTCATATTTTAAGGACTAAATACAAATGTGTAAATGTTTCATTTTTATTTGTAGTTCCTTCATATTGTACAAGGCATGTGCTTCAAGATGAAACATTATTTAATTCAGCATTTTAAACTTTTCCTGGCAACCCTTTCAATAGACAGTTCTGCCTAGCATGATGTGACAAGTAATTTGAGCACCTATTGGATAAATATTCTGGTCCATTCAAATTAACTTATGTAGGTACAATATATATATCTAGAATGGCTGAACTTGGCTTGAGAGTTCTCCTTTAGTACTCTCTATGGAAAAGGTGTTTATGCAAATTAAAATGTGAGGTATGCCATGCAACGGAACAGGAGGATAAGTAGTGTGCAGCATAGCAGCTTCCTACTCACCATTGACCCATATTAAGCCACTTTTCCGCTAGTGTTAGTATTTTTGAAAGTTGGCCATACTTCAATGAGCAATACAGAGAGCAGTGGTGAATCAACTCTATTGAGTCACATCTTTCTCTCTGCATTTATTTTTGTGAATAAAGTTTTATTGTAGGGCAACCATGTTCATTTCTATGCACTCTATCTTTGAAAGCTTTCACACTTTGCAGCAGAATGGAGTTGTTCTGACCTTCCACCTAGCTGACAAAATCTAATATTTTACTCTTTGGTACATTATTTCCTGAATTCTGCTTTAAGATAATAAATCTAATACAACCTACTCTCCACGATATACTTCCTACATGTAATTTTAATCAAAACTATTCTATAAAAATTTCCCGAATGACCTCTACTTGCCGAAAAGTATTGTACACGCAACAATAATTGTGAGCCTGCTGTGGCTGCACCTGTAATATGGGGGTGGATAATAGCAGTGATTCACATTAAAATGAATTCCAGGATGCTACAGCCTCATATTGGATGTATAACTGATGTGACCATAAAACAATATAAAATAAAACAAAGAAAAACAACTTGGATACAAATCTCATTTTCCCTATTTGTGAACAAAGAAAATGCAAGTCAGAGGGGTTAAGGAAATTATCTTCAGTCAAGTAGCTAATAAGTGTCAGTGCTGATTGAAAAGACCAAGGATATTTGTAGTTAGAAACCTACAATTATTACCCTGTTGATACTATGCTGTTGTGGTTTGTTTCAGAGTTTCTCTTGGTAGCTCACCTCTCATCTTTCTTCCCTTATCCCCTTTTCTGGCTGCAGAGATATATCTATGATTTTGACTGTCTTTCGGTTAGATTACTATTCTTAAGGTCAGTTTATCTTACAGATCTTGATACTAGATTCTAGTCCCACTGAACTAGACATCCTGACCAGTATCTCTTATATGTGCTAGGTTGAATGTTTGCATCAGTCACAGGTCACATCATATAATTTCTATTCTTAGATTATCCACACTTATTTTCTGACCCAAATATCACCAAGAACTTAGAACTTACTGGATCAAATAATTTAATTTTCATTGGGATGAAGATAGATGTGACTAATTATAAAGGTCTTGATCATTTCTTTAGCAATTCTACAGGGAATGTTATACTGAAATCGTGATAAACAACCTCTTAGTTGTAGAATCAGGAAGCTTAGCTTTAGGTCCTTTTTCCACCACTGACTGTTATTTTCTCATTTTTAAAATTTAGATAATTGCAGGTATCTTACAGACTAACTGTGAAATTAAATGGAGCCAAATTTTGTGATGGCACTTTGTGTAAATATAGATAATTGCACATATATAAGGTGGTAGTATTAAAGTTAATTTTACTCTCAGGTATTGTGTAAGTACATTTAAGTTGTCATGTTAACATGTTAATTCTGCAATGAGAGAGAGAGAGAGAAATGAGAACATTGAGGATAAGAATCAAAATCTGAATACAAAATATCTCTTTGTGGGAAACAAGAAGTTCAAAAATTGAAAAAGTCAATAATCACAATATTAAATATCCCTACTCTGTGAAAATTTTAAACTCTGTGAATATAAGCCATATTGGAACCTAGAATTTCTTTATCTGATCTAAAGAAGGTAAGTAGTTTCTATTTCTTAATGAATAGTTTGTCCTTTATAAAAATTCAATATACTCTACAACACTTTTTGTTCTCCTTTTTCTAATACGGTTTTATCAGGTCAAACATGTAGGGATTGAACAAAAAGATTTCTTTCAGAAGTAATGAAAATGTTCTAAATCCAATGATTGTGGTAGTTGCCCAATTCTGCCTGTATAAAAAAAAAGCTACTGTCATTGTAGCAGTATTTCTAGATACTGGTTTCCTGATACATTTACTGTGCTCATTCACCCAACTCTATGCAGTGGTCCATTTATCAGAACACATTAGAAGAGGAATTGTCCTTTTACATCCTCTTTGTATTTAAGCATGCTATGTGACTTCCTTTGATCTATAAATTATGAATGAGGGTCCTGTCTGTAACATAGATTTCATGAGCTGATATGAGATTCCATATATTCTTAGGTGCTCATGGTAAAAAAAATGCAACAAACAAACAAACAAACAAAAAACAGTACACCATCTTCATTACGCTAAAACTATTGGTCACTCAGTAACTCTGAGATAAATTCACTGGCTTATTTTTATTGCTTGGTACCTACAATTACCTATACCATTGTATACAATTATAAACCCAAGCTGGAATTTCATAAATTTTTGCCATAGAAAGTTTTCAAAAAGGTTCATAACACATCCTGAAAGGAGGTCAATGTGTAAGCATCACTGGTAAAAATTATAAGAACTATTAAAGACAAGAAATATCCATTTCTTCTTCAAAAAGTAACAATTAAATAAGCTATTTCCTTCTGAAAGGTGAAGAGGGTAAAGAAACACCAAATCTGTCAAGTTAAGGTTGTATCACAGATATTGGGCTCCAGGGAATTCTGTTCCTCCTTAATGAGAATCTAATTAGCCTAAACCTTCTCAAGGATTTGGGTTCCTCAGAGGCAGTATGAAAACCCTCCACCCTCTCATTACTACCTACCATTTCTCTTTTCTGCTTCTCTTGTTCCTGGGGTTTAAGTGACATGATGTATGTGTGTGGGGGGGGATGTCATATTCAATAGAGTACAAAATGATATATTAATATTGGTTATTATTTTTCATTCTTTAAACTAGTCTAACATTCTCTGTCCAGTTCACATTCCAGAATAATATTGAATCCCATCTGGAAGATCCTAGCAAAATTGTCTTATAAATTTTAAATACCTATGCATAGCTAACCCATTACTACTAATTTATTATGTGTTCTTATTAATAATAAATGTATTTAATTCTTTCCATACACTAGAACTTACTAAATCTCTACTATTGAACTTGTGATTTTTCTCCTAGGAATTGTTTTCCTTTCCCTAAACATGAAAGGAATATGGAGCCTGTATATTGAGTACTAATTGGTGAAGATCACCATGGATAACCTCTCAAGGAATATCTTGTGAGAAGTAACTATGAAGTGCTACTCTTGCCATCTGTTGAGTTGTGTTTCCACCTGTCCATTTATTTTAAAATTCATTGTCAGATCAGGCCTCTGTATGTAGTACTTTTCTTCCAGTTGTTGTTGGGCATGCTGTAAGTAATACTGAAAGGTTAGTGTCATTTAATACCAAACACAACCCTCAAATACATACACCTGGACATGGAACAAGATGTCTTGGTAAAGTAGAATGCAGGAAAGATGTTGATTGAGCCCCTAAATTTCCAGTATACTAGTTAATAGAGAAGACTAAAATGACATGGCTTATACCTGGACATTTTAAATTATTCTGTTCTTTTTAATGTACAAAACTCTTGACTTCTTAGAAAATGTAGAGACAAACAAAAGAAAATGCAAAACAATGGAACAGAGAAAATAAATTAAACTGGGGAATTTCAAGGCTGATCTCTACATGAGGTTGTTTCCATTCTATGTATGATATTTGGCAGCCACAGGTAGCACTAACCAAAGCTGAATTTCTTTGCAACAAAGGGAAATAAAACCAGCACTATAAAATTGCAGACAGCCCTCCTGCCATCAAATAAAAGAAATCAGGCTGACGAATCCAAAGCTCCTTTCGGGTTTAACATCACTGGTTTGATTTTTAATTTAAATCTGGACAAGGGTCAGGAAGAATGCCACATTTTCATCTCCTTCTTTTGAAGTTTTCATAAGAAAACCTTGCAATTTTAAAGGATCCAGGGAAAAAGAACCCTACTACATAAAGGGAATTCATTACTTATAGAAATAAGCAGGTAAGTTTGGACAAAAACAAAAATTTGCTAGAAGAACTCATACTAGACAGGCAATGAAACAATTCATATGAATGTATTTATTAAATACCAGTAAAGAAAGCAATTGAATCTTTTATCAATTAAAGTTAGCCTATATTTAGTGATAAGGGAAAAATGAAGGGATATAACATTTTTTTGAGCTATTGCTGTGTGGTAGAATGGCAATACATTTATGAGAACAATTCAATAAATTTTCTTTAAATATTTATTTTTATGATTGTCCATGAATGTGATTTTTACAAATCACATATATTTTCCTTTTATCTTGTTAAACTTTAGATATTATATTTTAGTCTTTCTAATATTCAATTATCAAACTAAAATTATATCTACTTAAGATATAATACACATCCTTCTGATACACATTGTGAGGTTTGTACTGGAAGGCAACTGATCAGTATACTTGCTATTTTCCAATGGTAACATCTCTTAACTTATACTTTCTTATAAAATTTCAAGTAAAAAATACATTGAAAATAGTTAGGGTCATCACACTGTGCATTAGGTTTTCAGACTATATTCACCCTCAAATTGCATGTTTGTGTCTTTTAATCAGCAAGACTTATTTAGTCATCATCAGAGAAGCTTTTTGAACTTAAGCAGATGAGAACAAATACAGATAATCACAGCTAGATATTACAGAGAGGAGAGGAGAGGAGAGGAGAGGAGAGGAGAGGAGAGGAGAGGAGAGGAGAGGAGAGAGAGAACACTTGGAACACACAGCTCTAAATGGATTGTCTCTATCAAATATGTCCCCTCAGGGTTCAGGAAATCCCATGCAAGAGGAGACAAAAAGAGTGTAAGAGAGCCATAGTGGATGTAAGACACCAGAAGAAAGAGCCCTCTAGGTCATCAAAAGCAAAGCTCATATGAAGTCATGGAAACTAAAATAGTAAACACAAGGCCTTCGAGGGTTTGTACTAGGTCTTCTCAGTAAATACTAGAGCTTTCAGTTCAGTGTTTCTGTGAAACTCCTGAGTGTTTGATTAAGTAGTCTCTACTTCTTATTCTTTCTCTTTTCCTTCTGTTGGCTTTCCTTGTCTAACTTCTATGATAACTGTTATCTTTTTATATTTTATTTTTGTGTGTTTTATTGTTATCTTTTAGAAGCCTATTGTTTTTTAATGAGAAGTGGACATGGAGCAGATTCTGATAGAAGGTAAAAAGTGAACAAACAGGGAGGAGTAGAAAGAAGAAAAACTGAACTCAGGATATATTGTATTCCAAAAAAGCAAGCAAGCAAACAAACAAACAAAAACAAAAAACACAATTAGTTTCTTTAGTAAGGAAGTTTCTTTAGTAAGTAATATTTAGAAACTTGAATACTTTCTAGTTCTATCCATTTGCCTGCAAAACTCAGGATGTCCTCATTCTTAATAGCTGAGTAGTATTCCATTGTGTAATTGAACCACATTTTCTGTATCCATTCTTCTGTAGTGGGATATCTGGGTTGTTTCCAGCTTTTGGCTATTACAATTAAGGCTGATATGAACATAGTGGAACACCATCCCTGTGGCATGTGGGAGAAGAAAGTAATCATGAAGGGTGGGGGCGTGGGGCTGGGTGGGAGAGGGGACAGGGAGAGGAAAAGGGGAACATAATCAAGGGAAGTGAGAGACACTCTGGAATCAAAGGATGAGACCTTAGATGAAAGACCACGAGTGGAGAGAGGGAACTTATGGAGTCCACCTCCAGTGGAAGGACAGGGCTTCAAGTGGAGGGATGAGGTTGCTATCCCACAGTCAAGAGTTCTGACCCAAAGTTGTTACTGTCTAAAAGAACTGCATGAATGGGACATAGATAGAAACAATACTGAGGCAGGAGAAGTTCAGTGACCTGCCCAAATTGGGATCCAGCTTGGGGGGAAGCTCCAAGGTCTGACACTGTTACTGATGTTGTGATGTGCTTACAGACAAGAGCCTTGCATGGCTGTCCTCCAAGTGACCCAACAGGCAGCTGAAGGA
Organism: Tokudaia tokunoshimensis; assembly: GCA_036184795.1. Taxonomy (NCBI): domain Eukaryota; kingdom Metazoa; phylum Chordata; class Mammalia; order Rodentia; family Muridae; genus Tokudaia; species Tokudaia tokunoshimensis. Next base: position 53,546,696 of record BTHU01000005.1, on the reverse strand, counting down.
GTCAGATGTAGATTCCTACACCCAACAAATGGACAGAAACCAGGGACCCTGTGGTTGAATTGAGAAGGGGTTAGAAGAATCTGAGGAGGAGGGCAGCCCCATGGGAGCATCAGTAGTCTCAACTAACCTGGTCTTTGGAGATTTCTCAGACACTGAACCACCAACCAGGCAGCATACACTAGCTGATATGAGGCTCTGGCACATATACAGCAGAGGACGGTCTGGTCTGGCTTCAGTGAGAGAAGATGCATCTAACCCTTGAGAGACTTGAAGCCTCAGGGTGTGGGGAGATCAGGTCTAATGGGAGATGGGTGTAAGAGGTGGGTATGTCTTTGGGATGGGGAATGGTGATGGGGAGCGGTCAGAGGACAGACTGGGAGGGGAATGGTGACTAGACAGTGAAAAAAGATTAAATAATAATAATAGTAATAATAATAACAATAATAAAAATAAAATTTAAAAACATAAAAGTCTTCAGATACCACATGCAATCTTGCAGTGGTAGTCATAGACCTAAACACACACTCATAAATACATATACAAATAAATGAATCTAAAAAATATTCAAAAGAGCTGCCATTTTCCATGATTCCCATTACAGGCATGTAGATATGTATGTATGTATGTACGAATGCATACATGATATATATATATATATATATATATATATATATATATATATATATATATATGTATATATGTAAAGAAAATGAAATTCCCATGCTATTGCTTCATTTACAATAGCCAAGTTATGGAATGAACAAATCAAGATAAATACATGCTTGCATACGCAATGCAGTAAGAGTCAGCTTTTTTAGAAAAAGAAACCTTTGTCCCATTCCATTGTAATTTATATATCTGAGAGGCCTTTCTACTTCAGGGAAGGAAATATGAAATTTCAAAACTGTAAATGAATCCTAATCAATTTGGGGCTGGGAGGACTTCAATCTTACTCTGGTTGATATACAAATATGAACAATTTCAAGTTATCAAATGTTTGTACTTTCCTCTACTGGTAGAATAGGATCTTCCTCAGGACCTTCTGCTGGCATACCACTAATACCAAAAGAATAAAAATCACGCAGAGCTAAATTCCAAAGAGCGCTTCCCTAACATTGGAAGAAAATAATTTGTTTTACAGCTGTGGCCACTTGTGCTAATGGAATCATTCAGAACAATACAGAAAAGTAATTCTAGATTGAAAAGAACAAATTAGCTGTTGTTCATTCTTCCCTTGGATATTTCTTTACCCCTTTAATCGTTAGTTCAATGTCCCTTTAAACATGATGGCTGAGAAGGGACTGCTCTCCTTAGTATATTGAAATGGGCCTATTTAGTATTCAATCATTCCTTGAGTAAAGCACTCAAATTCTGAACTTTTATTATAGGATTCACAAAGGAAATTCTGTACTACTTAAGACTTCTCTGTTTATAACCATCTGTATTTCCCAATTGCCGAAGAAATGATATAAGTTTTCTTGGGAAAAAAATGACATTTTGTTGACACACAGTGGACAATAAAATGGCATAATTATGTCCAAGGTGCATGAATATTTTAGAACTATGCCCAGAGAATGTTAAATAAATCTCTTAAAATTCTGCAACTGTAGCAAGTTTGTAGTTCACAAATTTCATTCTGCTTTCTGCTTGGTGACTCTTTAAATTAATTTTGTCACTAGAATCATGTGGGCCATTCTGTATATTTAGTCATTTATTTCACTTCTATCATTCTCCAAGGAGCTCTATGTATTTATCCTTTTGACACTCATGGATTATTTATTAAGCACTATTTTTCAGATAGTGACTTTTAATATTTACAATTTGTATATTTTATTCAGAGAGTGGAAAATTTATAGCTTAAAAGCTAGGTAGAAAGAGATTTCTTTCTTTTTCTAAACATTATTACTCTGTATACCCTAAGTGACCATTAATACTCAAGAGACATTTCTGTAATTACAATCTTTTCTTTTAGACTTCCGTACAAGTAGGAGACATCTTTCAAATAAATACTAGGTGACACAAAGTTATAAGCAATCCAATCTACATAAGAATATCTTGACTATAGATAAAGAAGAAATATGGATATTGGCCTTTAATTTTCAATGTTCTACAATTTTCAGAAGGTTGGATCTTAATGTATATCACTAAATCCATCTAAAATTACAATATGTTGGCATTTGCAAAACCTAGTATGAACTGTCCTATGTCTTCATTCTACTACCTGTTTCCATATGACTTCTTCCAAATCACCTTCACTTGTCTTATTGAAACTCCAGGATCGATAGAGTTTGTACACAAGAGAGATAAATGTCCATAGTCAATCTAACTTGGAGTACTTCGCCACACCCTAAAGCTTAACATTGTACCTAATAAACTGTCATTTGTCTGTCACTTTCCTGGGTCACATTGGGATTGCGTGGTTTCTCATCCAAAGATCTAGAGAACATCAGAACTGATGATGATGTTCATTTCTAAGTATGATTCGTTTTTGGAACAGCATCTTTAGGTGCATAAAGCTGCTTTGGCCTTCTAACTTAATGGATGGCTCTCAATGATATGAGAGCAAAGAATGCTCCTAAACTGACCTAAACAACTTTCAACAGTCTTTATGACTCTCTTAGTAGGGATCCATGGTTGTAACATTCCCTCATATCCTGTTTTGTGTTCACAAAACTTGTTTGCAAATCAAGGACATCAGTTGAATAACCAAAGAATTAGTTGCTGTGCTTGCCTTGAAATCCAGACCTCTGATGAACTGTAAGCTGATTCTTCATCATATAATATTTACTGCTTCAGAATGCTGAATTGAAAGAAAATTTAAAAAGACATTTTATAAGACAATATACAGTGAAGTAACATACAAAGGGTTTCTTCAATAAAGATTTCTAAACATTAACAGTGATGACACAATTAATGATCTATAGCAACTCTGTGAACAGATATAAAAAAGTCACTGGAAGCATTCCCATGATATTTCTATTTTTTCCTGGGTTAGATTTTCAGACCTTAACTTTTTTGCTATTGTTTTCTTCTTTATATATCCATCATCCTATCCAATATTCAATTTATATTAATCTTACTGGTCACATCTAAAACTGGTATTAAAGAACATGCCCTATTTATAGGTAAGAAAAGTTTACAGTCTCTTCCTGCTTAAAGGTTTTAGAATTTTTTTCATTGTTTCAAATTGCACATAGTCACAGAGGGCATCCTTTATGCAACACTCTCCACTTAAATGTTAGTAGATTTCATATCTCTTTTGATATAATATTTAAATACCTTCATAGTTTATTATTCTCTGTCTCTGTCTAACTCTGTTTCTGTCTCTGTTCTCTCTCTCTCTCTCTTTCTCTCTCTCTCTCTCTGTGTGTGTGTGTGTATGTGTGTACATGTGTGTATGTATGTTGACATTGCATAATGCTTCAAATGCTTGCTTCCTTTCACTTCATCTCCAACAATCTTAATTACAGGAAATTCAATGTATAAAGCTTCCATAGGGAAGCCAAGTTTTGTCTTTTATACAATCAACTTCAGTTATTAGATACCAAGTTTTTAATTATACCTTTTCTCTGGAACAATTAATTGACTCAGAGACTAACAATAGTCATGACGTTCATTCCTTTCCTTTGGTCCTTGTAACAAGTCTAACTTTTCTTTGGCTATTGTTAAATTCAGTGACACAATTATATCTTTTTATAGATTAAGTTTCAAAAAAGCTTGCTTTTTCAATCTTAAAAATTCCTGAAATTATTGACTGTATCTTTTTTACTTCAAGTTAATCCTTTACTAGAATTATGCATTTTGGGATATCTTTGTAAATTTTCTGAACTATAGCAGTGCAACACACCAAACACCATTAGAAGAACAAGACAAATAATTCTCCCAAAACCCCTTAAATCTCAATATCTAAACATAAATCCAGAAAAATTTTATGCTGTTTTCTATTTACTGGACTCTTTCAGGGCCTAGCTGCCAGAAAATTTCATGTACACAGCTCTGGCACAGTTTCCACTGTCATTGCATAAAAGAAGAGTTGCCATAAAGGAAGATAGGCAACCTATAAAAGCCTACATCTAGGGGAAATACACACTGCTTCCTTCACATTACACAGATGTAGTGTGTTCAACTTCAAGTACATGAAGAAACATGATATTAAAATGTCTTCTCATAAGAAACAGACATATTTAGAGATCAGCCTAAGGACCTTATTACCCGATAAATTTGAAGAACATTATATATTCCCTTTATTTTCCATTTTTTTCTCTTGCTTAACACAGCTTGACAGGATATTCAGTTGAGGTCAGTGGACCATTCACTGAGTTAGTAAGTGTCTTCATGCCTATAGAGGTAAAAAAATTGTGCTATAACAATATGAGTAGCAGATTAAATATGAAGTAACTGTTGAGGATTATTCAGGTAAAGGTGAGTGAACAACTGTTACTAACTGATAACTAACTGTTACTAACAAGGGCCACATTGGAAGTAGCTTCATGAATTAGCCTGGAATAAAAGATTGGGATTTATACCCATAAGAATGAAAATTATATATCTTTTTATAAGGTGTTATATAAATAATGAAGTGGATACAGATAAAAAAATACAATTGTAACTGGAGTAATGTTTACAAATGATGAACACTTCTAAAATTTTTATAGTCATATGATACATAAAAAAATCATGCAATAAATCAGTGCCCTATTTTTTTCAGATTCTATAATTAATTTCACATACTTCACAGAGTGAAGATAGGAGATAAAGCTGAATCATTTCTGTTTGTACTAGAAACCATAATTGTTTAAATAGTTATACTGATTGTGTGACTCCATCAGAGAAATCCATTAGAGAAATTGTATGGGATATATTAGGAAAATTAATATTTTTCAAATCAGTATACTGTTTAGTTATATATGAGTAGAAATATATATGCCTTTAGAGATCCATGAACAAAATTTATTTTGACAGTACGGGTTGTTAATAATATTCATTCTTTCTGAATATTTTGCAAAATTCTACACAAACAAGATGTGAAAAGATGTTCTGTCAGTGATTGTTGGTAATATGCAACAGATTCTTGGAAAAGAATTTCTGGCTCAGTAAAAAGTTGGTTATAACAACTGGATATGATGTAAGTTGAAGTTTTCCTGGAAACATGATGAGTAGTTTACCTACCAGATGAAGACAGATGGATTCATCTAGGCTGTCTTATTTCCAAAATGATCAGATCCAGTTTGTCAAGGGATCAGAAAAACTACTAAGTTTAATGCATTCCCGAGATGAATTAGACTAATTCATTCACACTGACAATCTTGTCAGTCACTAACCATGTGACCTGGGACTTTTCATTTAACTTTTGCTTTGTCCTTGACTCACCGAAATCATTGTTTTCTGTCTCTTTCAGTTCACAGAAGAATTCTATCGAACACAAAAACACAATGCCTCAAAAGCTGCAACAGGTTAGTAAACTTGGTAACTACTTTTAGTTGGCTGTTGCTTACATAAAATATTTATGCATCTGCATATCTTCAATATTTATGCTGTGAATTATCTAGAATTGAGAAAAATTGTGTTTTGTACAGTACTGAAAAATGATTCATGATAACCACACTGTTGGTTTTGAATGGGCTTATTAAGTACAAAGTGGGTCACTGTAAAAGATGTATAACAATTACATGTAAATAGGTGGATAAACATAAATGAATGACAGATAGATGGTAGATAGATGATAGATAGATGGGTAGCTAGATAGATAGATGTTAGATGATAGATAAGTAGATAGATGATAGAAAAACATCATAGATCCAAGGGTACAAAACATTCAAGAAAAAGACAACTAGGGAAGCCCTGTTGAGGCAGCCAGCTGAAGTTCTAATTCAAGAGAAGTTCAGACAGAAAATAGCGTTCCCGCTATAGAGATAAAAAACCAAATGGCATGTCAATCAAGAAGAGAGTTAAGTGTTAATTCCAGAAGAAAAAGCAAGCCATGAGGCAATTGATTTTGTAGGTCAAGGTCCAGACATGCCAATTTCCTTGAGAATATTATCATGTAGACAGAGAAAAGAGAGTATTTAGAGATATAGAGGAGGCATATATAGTAAAGGTGTAATGATTCATTTGAAGGTTAGCTGAGATATATATTTTGAAGATTTGGAATATGTATAATTTGTATAATATGCACGTTTTGAGTATTTTGAATAATGATTTCATTGCACATATTGAGTAATAAGCATATTAAGGTTTTTCTGAGTGAAGAGAGTTTTTATGTTAATAAACTCAGAATGACAATGAAAAAAATTTTAAAAACATACTTGATCATCACAGGCAAAACGAAAAGAAAACAAACAAACAAACAAAAATCACAAATAGCAACTAAAATTTAAAAAAAAAGTCATCACATTAGATACTCACAATATCTAGTAAAACCAATTTGGCCGGAGGAGGCACTCTACTAGAGTTACGGGCTGAGCTTCCTCTCCTTGCATGAACTTCCAATGCAAGAACTTTCAGCTTCTCTTTCTGCCCTATGTACATGTATATCATAGGATAATCAATAGTGATTTTGAATGTAAATAAAAAAAACTTAGAAAATAAAATTTAAAAAAAAGAAATATTAGAATCATGTGATATAATAATGGTCTCAGGATCCAGATGGAATCTCAGGGTTGTTTTGATTTGCATTTCCCTAATGACTAAGGATGATGAACATCTCTTTAGGTGCTTCTCAGCCATTAGATATTCTTCAGGTGAGAACTCTTTGTTTAGCTCTGTACCCCATTTTTTAATAGGGTTGCTTGCCTCTCTGGAGTTTAACTTCTTGAGTTCTTTGTATATATTGGATATTAGCCCTCTGTCGGATGTAAGGTTGGTAAAGATCATTTCCCAGTTAGTTGGTTGCCACTTTGTCTTTTTGACAGTGTCTTTTGCCTTGCAAAAACTTTTTAATTTAATGAGGTCCCATTTGTCTATTCTTGATCTTAGAGCATAAGCTATTGGAGTTCTGTTCAGGAAATTCTCCCCTGTGCCCATATGTTCAAGGTTCTTCCCTAGCTTCCTTTCTATTAGTTTCAGTGTGTCTGGTTTTATGTGGAGATTCTTGATCCACTTGGAATTGAGCTTAGTGCAAGGAGATAAGAATGGGTCAATTTGCATTCTTCTGCATGTTGATGTCCAGTTGAGCCAGCACCATTTGTTGAAAAGGCTATCTTTTTTCCACTGGATGGTTTTAGCTCCTTTGTCAAAGATCATCCTTAGTCATTAGGGAAATGCAAATCAAAACAACCCTGAGATTCCATCTCACACCAGTCAGAATGGCTAAGATCAAAAACACAGGAGACAGCAGTTGTTGGCCAGGATGTGGAGAAAGAGGAACACTCCTCCACTGCTGGTGGAATTGCAAGCTGGTACAACTACTCTGGAAAGCAGTTTGGCGGTTCCTCAGAAAACTGGGCATGACACTCCCGGAAGATCTGGCTATACCACTCCTGGGCATATACCCAGAGGCTTTACCTGCATGCAATAAGGACACATGCTCCACTATGTTCATAGCAGCCTTATTTATAATAGCCAGAAGCTGGAAAGAACTCAGATGTCCCTCAATGGAGGAATGGATTGAGAAGATGTGGTATATTTACACAATGGAATACTACTCTGCAATTAAAAACAATGAATTCACGAAATTCCTAGGCAAATGGTCAGAACTTGAAAATATCATCTTTAGTGAGGTAACCCAATCACAAAAGAACACACATGGTATGCAGTCATTGATAAGGGGATATTAACCCAGAATCTCGGAATACCCTAGACACAATTCGCATATCAATAGATTTCTAGGAAGATGGAAGGAGAGACCCCTGGTCCTGGAAAGACTGGATGTAGGGGAACGCCGGGACAGAGAAATGAGAGGGGGTTGAATGGAGAAAAGAGGGTGGGAAGGGGGCTTATGGGACTTTCGGGGAGAGAGGAAACAGGAAAGGGGAAATGATTTTGAATGTAAATAAAAAAAAACTTAGAAAAGAAAAAAAAGAAAAAAAGTGGGAAAAAATAAAATATTTGGGATTAAAAATAGAAAAAAAAAGTATAATCAATAGTAACAACTGAAGAAAATACTGCAGTATTTTTGCTCTTGTGCTGCTTTCCTGTTACCTTCTCTATGTCCCAGAGTGAAGGAGAACAGACCCAGAAATGAATCCACACTCCTATGGTCACTTGATCTTTGACAAAGGAGCTAAAACCATCCAGTGGAAAAAAGATAGCCTTTTCAACAAATGGTGCTGGCTCAACTGGAGGTCAACATGCAGAAGAATGCAAATTGAGCAATTCTTATCTCCTTGCACTAAGCTCAATTCCAAGTGGATCAAGGATCTCCACATAAAACCAGACACACTGAAACTAATAGAAAGGAAACTAGGGAAGAACCTTGAACATATGGGCACAGGGGAGAATTTCCTGAACAGAACTCCAATAGATTATGCTCTAAGATCAAGAATTGTCAAATGGGACCTCATTAAATTACAAAGTTTTTGCAAGGCAAAAGACACTGTCAAAAAACAAAGAGGCAACCAACTAACTGGGAAATGATCTTTACCAACCCTACTTCTGACAGAGGGCTAATATCCAATATATACAAAGAACTCAAGAAGTTAAACTCCAGAGAGGCAAGTAACCCTATTAAGAAATGAGGTACAGAGCTAAACAAAGAGTTCTCACCTGAAGAATATCTAATGGCTGAGAAGCACCTAAAGAGATGTTCATCATCCTTAGTCATTAGGGAAATGCAAATCAAAACAACCCTGAGATTCCATCTCACACCAGTCAGAATGACTAAAATCAAAAACACAGGAGACAGCAGTTGTTGGCGAGGATGTGGAGAAAGAGGAACACTCCTCCACTGCTGGTGGAATTGCAAACTGGTACAACCACTCTGGAAAGCAGTCTGGCGGTTCCTCAAAAAACTGGGCATGACACTCCTGGAGGATCTGGCTATACCACTCCTGGGCATATACCCAGAGGCTTTACCTGCATGCAATAAGGACACATGCTCCACTATGTTCATAGCAGCCTTATTTATAATAGCCAGAAGCTGGAAAGGAACCAGATGTCCCTCAATGGAAGAATGGATTCAGAAGATGTGGTATATCTACACAATGGAATACTACTCTGCAATTAAAAACAATGAATTCACGAAATTCCTAGGCAAATGGTCAGAACTTGAAAATATCATCGTTAGTGAGGTAACCCAATCACAAAAGAACACACATGGTATGCAGTCACTGATAAGGGGATATTAACCCAGAATCTTGGAATACCCTAGAAACAATTCGCATATCAATAGATTTCTAAGAAGATGGAAGGAGAGACCACTGGTCCTGGAAAGACTGGATGTAGGGGAATGGTAGGACAGAGAAGCGAGAGGGGGTTGAATGGGAAAAAGAGGGAGGGAAGTGGGCTTATAGGACTTTCGGGGAGCGAGGAAATGCGAAAGGGGAAATGATCTTGAATGTAAATAAAAAAAAACTTATAAAAATAAAATTAAAAAAAAATAAATTAAAAAAAAAGAAAGAAATGAAAAAGGGGCCTTGGACACACTTTGACACAAACAGTTTTAAATCTGAAATGAAATAGGAACCAACCTGGATTGCAGCAACATATTTTTGGTAAGCTCAAACAGCACATGGTAATTTACCAATATAATGTACCCCACAGGTGTAGTTCAGAACTGCTATGAAAAAAAAAAACCCACCAACAACTAAATCAGCAGTATGAAGGCTGGCATTGAATAAATACCTATTACACCTTGCCTTTTTGAGGCAGTATGTCATGTACACACTCTTTTAACTAATAAAAATAATTTCAGAATCCTGTATACACAGGAAACCACGGTGTTTAATAAATAACTTTATTCATTAGAGCTGCAAATTTGAGGCTCTTAAGCAATATGATAATTGTTCAACAACTTAGTGCCTCTGATTTGTCAGTTCCGGAAGAGTATTTACTAAATATCTAATATATAGGAATTGTTTTGGTGACTGGTGAATGAATATGTTTCTTTAGAATAGGGATTCTTTAGCTAATTTTGTTTGCTTGTTGTGAAACAGATTCTTGTGATGTAGGAACTGTCTAGTTTAGGCTAGATTCAAAGTTGTGGGAGGTTGCTGGCTTTAGCATCCCACCTGCTAGAGTTAAAGTCATATATCTCATCTGGTTGTTATCTGGCAACTTTGAAAGATTTATTTTCTTTTAATTCTCTCTCTCTCTCTCTCTCTCTCTCTCTCTCTCTCTCTCTCTCTCTCTCGCTCTCTCTCTCTCTCTCTCTCTCTCTCTCTCTTTGTCATGTGCAAGTGAGAGTGTGTGCATGTCAGTGCATGTGGCTACAGAGGCTAGAAAAGGGTTTGTAATATCCAGGAGTTGGAATTACAGATGGTGAGAACTGTCTGACTTGGGTACATAGAACACTTAGTTCTAAAATAGCAGAACACATTCTTCATTGTTCATCTGTCACTCTAGCCCCTTTGAATATATTTCTAATTTTTATTTTATATATATATATATATATATATATAATCATAGGCTATATAGTCATTCTTAAACTCTCTTTAACATTTCTCATGAAATTGTTATTTTTATTACCAAATGTAGCTAATCTCCTGTGCCCTTCCCCAAGCCCTGAGCAAGCTAAATAGACCTTAAGTATTTGCCACAGTTGGACCTTAATGACCCAGGTGGAGTCAATTTCAAACAGAAGTAGACTGCCTGCTGAGCTTGCTTTGCAACTCAATCCAGCTGAAACAAAGGATGAGGTCTGTGGGCTTTCCCTGATATAAATGCAGTGCTGACTAGTAAACTTTGAGCCTTGATCAGAAACCTTTGTCTTGGCTTCATCCTTCTCTCACACCCTGCCCTTTTTCATTTCCAGCCTCCCTTTCAGGTAACCCATTTCATCCATGACTGCTGGACAGTTGCAGTCTCATACTTAGAATATCATACTGTTAGAATTTCACAGTCTCAGACTCGGCTTTAAACTTGTTAATCACGTATTATATTTAATCTCTACATATTCAATATCTAAGCAAGCAGCTATACACTGTTAATATCATTTGTATTATTTCTGTGAGACACATGAAACAACTGAGATAAATTTGAACAAATTCACATAATTAGTAAGTGATGGGACAGAGATTTAGTCTCAAGGAATTGACTTTTATGTCCATAAACTGAACATTAAATGACACAGTTTAGTTTGAAATGGAAAAATTTATTATGACAACAACTCTTTTTGTTAAGTCAGGGAAAGTTCTTTGATGACTTACATTCGGGCTTATGGGACTTTCGGGGAGGGAGGAAACGGGAAAGGGGAAATGATTTTGAATGTAAATAAAAAAAACTTAGAAAATAAAAAAAACTCACAAAAAAAATCATTTTATCAACTCATAAGGCAACATATACAGGAACATAATTTTTTTCACACAGATACCCTTTCACGGGTAGTAAAGAAATATGGAAAGAGAGACAAAAAGGCAGAGACTGTAGAAAGTTTTATGAAATTATTAAAAATAATGAAAGGGCAATTATTTTTTTTAAAGATAGGAGTATTACTATGTTGCAATAATTTTGATAGTGACTCCTAGAGGTTGGGCAGAAAAGTCTAGAAGGAGACAGACCGAAATAGAAGCCATGGAATGAAGTTTCAGACCATCTAGAGTAAGATGAAGGTGTCTGGGTAATGAACAGTGAATGTGAGGGTGGGCAGTAGGTATCAAAATGGAGGGATACAAAGTACAACTGACAGAAGTAGAAACAGAGAGGAAAAGAACTAAAGACACAATGACTGTTTCTTTGGATTTTCTGAGCAGCTGTTTATTAACATGCTGAAAAGGATGTGGTTGGGAGTGAGTAGTGTGCTGTGGGATAAATGTGGTTTTCTATGAATTGAGTTGATAGTGCTTTGCAAATGACCATATCGAGAGTTCTACTAAGTACTAGTCCACATTTTCCTCCCTTCAGTAGAATAGGATTTGGGGGATAGTGTGATGGTTCAGTAGGACATGCGCTTGGGTCCCAAATAACAAGACTTGAATTCAGATATCTAGCATTTACATAGAAGACAACTTTGAGAATGGAAATTCATTTGCAATTCTAGGGATGGAAGGTAGAGGTAGGAGAATACCAGGGATATGCTGGCCAATCAGTCTAGTCAACTAGTGATCTGTAATGAGATATCTTCAGGGACAGATTTTTCTCTTATTGAAGACATTCATCATCACAATCTGGACTCTCCATTAATGATTGCTGCATATATACAACATGTGTACATGATCACACACACACACACACACACACACACACACACACATGCACACACACACACACACACACACACACACACATGCACACACACACCACAAATAGTCCTCTCTGTTACTGCATTTCACTAGAACCTAGAGTACATGAGCTCTATCATGATATGTCTATGACCACCACTTCAGGAAAGAAAATGTCTTAGACCTTGTATATCAAAATTTTCACCTGAATATGAACCTGCATCTCCTTGATTGATACAGCTCTCAGTGACATCAATAATTTTGAGAGTTGGGGTTGAAAGAACAACCTTTGCTGAAGAAAAAGTCTTTACTTCTTTTAAGTAATAACTATCAGTAACACCTTACATAGGAATCAAGGTGTATATATTGATTTAGAGAATACGGATATACATGCATTAACTGAGTTCAGATGAACCACCATTGGTTAAAGATGCTTGCAAGTTGTTCCTAAATCTTTGTGTCTTTGAAGTTCACCTGCCCTTCCCTGAATCAGCAACTGTCCTAGAGTTAGTTTATCTGGCCAGAGTCAGTGACTACTATCCTCACTATATTTAAGCATATGATTTTATATGGGAATTTAGTATTTGTATGACCTATGGGAGCAAGATTATTTCTCAGGTGTAAGTAACTTACAAGTTTTCAGAAATGTCTCTTGCAGAAGTATGCTCACTGACTATCTTTAGAGATATTTTTTAAGTGTTTTTGTACTTCTCAGTATTTCTCTATTTATCAAAATACATGCAAGAAGAAAATACATTTCTGTATTAATGATGATATTTCAGTCTCTCAGTGTGTCATCAAAATAGTCTGCCAAATTCACATTGTGTGAAGAAAAAAACCTACTGTTATAATTTTCAATGGGGAGGGTGAATGCCTTTGTATTTGACAAAATGAACTGAGTCATCTTTGTCTGTGTCTTCCAACAGCTCAGCCTCTATAATCTCCCAGCTGCCACTTCACCTCTTGAACCTTCCAGATCTTGCTCCCTTCCTGACATCATTTACATTTATGTTTCACTGAGACAGAAAGACACAAATCCAGTTACAGCAGAAAGCACAGATAGAGAACCGTAGTGACATTTCAGTTGAATAAATTGAGGTCATATGGCCTAGGACTTTGGTCAGGCATCTGCAAAATTTAATTCTATTGAATTAAAATATACTGAAGTGAGGTCAGCAAGAAAGGATGATATCAAACTTTATACCAGAATGGAGAAACTGTATTGGCCCAAAATTTCCATGAGGTAGTGTCTATTAAACAATTTGAAGTTTTTGGTTTTGTACAATGTGTTTGTACAAAAGAGATATATTTGTAGCATATATGTGGGATGACTAAGTATCCTTAATAATATTGTCATGTTGATCAGATAAAACTTATTAATGATAATTATTAGCTGGTGATAATGGGTACTAGTCATATAATTTTTAGATATTAAAAACAACTACGGTTATAATTTAATCAGTACTCTTAAAGCCCCCATTTCCCAAATGCTACTCTGACAACACTCTTCACATCTTATAACCACACTCATTCTGAGTTTCTGACTCAAAGAGTAAATCCTTTACTGTTGAATGGCAGGCACTTTCCCCCATGTTTCAGTTGTATAAAATGGTTTATCACAAGACAATAGATACATGTAATTTACTATCTTCCTCCCATCGCTAATAGTTCTCAAAAACATTCTGTTTATGTACTATATCTGTGTTTATCCTTTGAGTGTTCCCCTTGGAGTAGGAGGTATAAGGAAGTATCCAAAATGGCACTAGCAAGTCTACTTAGCCTTCATGTACACTAATTCATGAACGAAGACAATTTTCTAAACAATGAGTATAATGGTTAATAACAAACTGTCTTATTTCTGTTCTAAGTCTTCTATGTAAGGCTGAACATAGACCTGTCCAGTTCCTGTGTACCTATATACTATACAAATAGAGATATATTCTACAATATATATGAAATTTATACTACTATTATACAGTCTATACTCGATATGTGTGTATACATATGTATCCTAATTCTAGTGTAATGAATCAAATTGTGTGTGTGTGTGTGTGTGTGTGTGTGTGTGTTATACATAGATAAAACACTGGTCACATGACCAGCACTTATTTTATTCATTTTCAATCACTATAACAAATTTCTTAGATTACATTATAAGGAGTAAATGGTTTACATTTTATCATCACTTGGTTTTAATCTATGACTAGTTTGCTTCGCTGCTTTAGAAAAGGCAGAATATCAAGTGGCAGAGAAAGCTGGAGCAAACCCTCACCATATGACAAAAAGTAGAAAGGAAAATCAAATAAGAAGAGATGATGTCCTGGCATACCTCTCTGGAGCATGGCTCCAGTGATCTCAAGCAAACCATATCACTTATATTTCTGTCACCTCTGAATAGAAGCACAACATGGGGAACAGAGATTCTTATGCAAACTGTGGCACATGCCATCATCTGACACAATAGCAATAACTTTAAGAAAATCTTACTATCATTCTACAAATATCCCAGTTGCAGGTGAGTGACCACAAAGATCATCATTGAAATTTTACATCAACTCAACTAACATTCAAGCACAGTTTTGTAAATTCAAGACTCTAAGAAATACTTCACAGCTTTTGGAAGCCTTCTTAAACCGCTTGTGTTCAAAAAAAATTTTCTCTTATGTATTTGTGATTTGGAAACTGAAGAAATATGGGCATGAATTAGTGTGGGAAGAAACAAAGACAAAAGTAAAACAACTTTCAAGGTCTTTACTAGTGAAGGTTTGTTATATTCAAGAAATTATGACTGTATTTTAAGAGACTTGTAAAATAAATATAGAGATACCAAGAGAAAGTGGCGTTATATAAGATTTTAAACTGAAGCTGTAAATTAAATATGATTTCTGAATTCCATAGAAAGAGCTTTAGAAATTGGTATTGGATTTGCTTGCTCCTGTGAACAATGATAATAGTAATTTGTCTCATTGAATATTATGCATTGTGTACTCTGAGATTTTTCAGACATTATATCTAATGATTAATTAATTACTTTTGGGACAGTGTCTTGAGGTGTCATTCAGAGTTATGGCTTTACTGTAAAATAAACCCTGTTTAAGCGCTTGTTTACTGACCACTAGCACGTTTTGAGGATCCTTGATCTTTCTGATCTTCACAAACATGAGGAAACTCTGCCATGCATCCTGTCAAAAGAAATCGTCCCTACCTTAAATTTGTTCTGTCTTTTGTCTACTCATTTGTCACAATGATGAAGGCAGCATTAATACACAATATTCATAGATTGGTATGAAATTCAATTTTATAGCTCAAGTTAGTTTCAAACACGAGATCTTCCCTTTCATTTCTAGGTTTGTAGGAATGCACCCCCATGTCCAGGGCAGTGATCTCTATATCTTAAGTCAATACAAAAATACAATTGTAATTATTCTCGTCTCCTGAGCAGAAAGGTCAATAGTCAAGAACACCTAATTTTGAGAGAATCAGATAGGTTCCAGGAAAGTGACATGTTGAAGTCAACCTTAAGAATCATCAATATCTGAGCATGAGACTATAAAAGACTCAACACTAAAGCAGCAACCATAAAGAAAATATGCAAACCCAGAGCTAATAAGGTACTAAAGAGTTTGGGGAGAGTGGCAATCTAATATGTAATCCTAAAATCTTGTTGTAAGGTGAACTGAAAATTGAAAACTTGCTCAAACCTATTCTGCCATATCTGTATGCATTTCCTCTTCCAGTCTTGAAAAGTTCGGGTTCCACGGAGGAATTTAAACAAGGTTTTCTATCACTGAATTGGATGAACATCTTATAAAACAGCTGTATCTTTATCAAAAGACAACATAATATTAATTTCTCACTGGTCCTGGGAGCTCATGTAAAATGTATGGGCTGGTTTTTAATTTTCTCTAGTGCAGGTGGCATGCTGTGGTCGGGGGAAGGGGAGGCTGAGAAGAAAGTCTCTAGCAGAATTAGTGAAGTCACGCAGACCCATGCATGGAATGACCTTGCTTGCGTGCCAAACTTCAGGCAGAACAATAATGAGAAGGTAGCAGAACTAATCAATTTGGAACAGGGCCCATTCCCTCCATCACTAGGGCCACTTAGAATGCAGGCAGTGTTCTAAGCTTTTCCTCCATCTTGCCCTTTGAACACAAGTACAATGCTTTCTCTTACATAACACAACAGAAAACGAAGATTTGCTGGCTAAAATGAAGCAGAATTTGTGTCCATGTGATTTTTTTTTTTTTTTTGGCTCTCTTAATCTCTCTTTCAACATTTTCCTTTCTCAGACTTCATGGAAGTTTCATCCCATCTTCCTATCTTCTTACACCTAGCACCATCCCCTTGGAGACTTACAAAGGTATATGTATTTTATGTATCTTTTTAAAATATTTGTATGAATTTTCTGGATGAGTACCAAATTTCTATGGATCTCACTCCACTCATCTATGAAATGGGGATAAAAAACAAAACCACTTTTTAATAATATTGGAGTGCAATGGGATCTCAATCTGTTTATATGTATCTATTTATTGCCTATCTTTCTATCTATCTATCTATCTATCTATCTATCTATCTATCTATCTATCTATCTATCTATTGTTATCTATCAATTACCTATCTTCTATCTTTCTTCTATCTATCTTTCTATCTATCTATCTATCTATCTATCTATCTATCTATCTATCTATCTATTTCTGGCTGGCTGTCTATAACATATCTAACTTTCTGTCATCTATCATCCATCTATTATCTATATAATTGTATATCTATCTGTCTATCTATCTATCATCTATCTATCTATCTATCTATCTATCTATCTATCTATCTATCTATCTATCTATTATATATGATATATGATATGTAATTTATAACTATGCTGTAACTCTTTAGGCATTTGGCATATACATTTTGTACTCATTTACTAATCTTAGGTGAATTTCCCAATCATTCTGAGCACCAATTTTTGCCTTTTATAATGAGAATAATTTTGTAAGTCTTTAAAGTTGTTATATAGATTAATTGGTGTTTGTGTAAATTAAGTGGTAATATAAATATTTAGTCAGTTATTTTTAATATCTATCATTTTAACAACTATTTAAAAATACATAATCTTAGTGTAGAGTTAAAATATTAAACTATGAAAAAAAGAATTCAACAACCCTCAATTAAGGCCTCAGTTAAGGTCTGAAGATGTCTTTTTAATTTGTGCTGTTTCATTTCTGTTGCAGAAAAACACATATATTTTTACTCACATGAACACTTTTGTCATTGGCTGCATGGACAGAAGCCCGGGAGAACCTGCCTCTCTGTGATTGCTGGAACAGAAGGCTTAGAGGTGACTAATCTCTTGTAGTCAGAGGGCAGTAAATGTCTGGTCGATAGCACTGCTCTGTCATGCTCAGACAGCTTCTGTGGAGAACACAAAGATCCGCAAAGAATGTGAATTAGATTTTAAACACAGAATATTTTCTGCTTAGGGACCTTCAAACACTGGCTTTTCTAGATAGGGACAAGATTTTGCATTAAAATAAAACATGAAGCCTCTGTCCAGCACTAATATTCCAGTGCTAGCCTACATGGTGTCAAACCAGGATATGAACAAAAGAGTGGCACAACAGCAACTTTAGAACATGACATGGCCTTTGTTAAAAAATTTTTAGTTTGTGTAAATTGTTCAGGGAGTCTTGTTCAGTGTAGCTACATCTCAGTCATGCAGGACAAATTGCTATTTCGTGAGTTTTTTTTTTTTCTTTAATACTCATTTCTGGATTATTTTTGCACTAAATTTAGGTATAGTAATATCATTTAAATGATTGACAAAAAGTCGTGGAGAAAGATGGGTTGAAATATGCTTGCCCCACAAGGTTAAAGATTCTACCTTGCTTTTTAACATACAAATAAAAAGTGTATTATGGTGATGTAGAGCTGTGATCCTAGCACTGGAGAAGTAGAGATGGTAAATTTCTGAGCTCAAATGGCGGTCAGACTAGAATACGGGCTCCAGATTCAGTGGGAAAAAAATCTAAAAAACAAAATAAAACAAAAACAAAACAGAACAAAACAAACAAAAAACAAGTTGCACATTCCCCAATAGAGACAAGTACACAAGCATGTTTAACCCAGGTATATGAAAATGTACACACACATGAACGTATATGCACATGCAAATATACATGTACACACATGCACAACCCCCACATAGAAAGACACCAAAAGTCCCCTTAAATATTGTAGAAACATGAATCACCATAAAAATAAACAAGAACAGAGAAAGCCTCCATGAGACTATTATATGCTGTATGCCAGAAAGATCCTTATTCCATATGATCCCCCATGGCAGCTACATAAGGTAAATATTTTTGGAGCATCTTTTAATGATGCTTTGGATGATTGGAACTTAGGTTAATGATGATTTGACACTGTGTGATTTGCTGGCCATGCATAAATGTATAAAATGCATGGGATGCATTTTCTAAGGATGGAAGGTTCTGCTAATTAGATAACCCTTTGTTTAACTAAGCAACTGTGGTAATTTTGAATAAGTACTATTTGAAGAAGGACATATTTCACAACTGAAAATTATCGTTTCTAATAGAGGAAAAAATTTGAAATGCATAGAATAAAAGAATTTTAAAGAAGAGTAAAAAAATAAAATGAATCCATCCTTCCTCATATTAAGAGAAAAATAAAGAATCAAAAGTTCAGTCTAAGACTAGTTATTAGAGGTTGCAACTTTGGCATGTAGAATTTAGAAGTCAGTAACTTCTTTAATTTGAGCCCATCCTGGGATACATTGTAAATTCCAGACCCTCATAGGCCACAGGGAAACATAGAAACTTTTCATCTTGAAGGAAACACAAAAAGAAACAATTAAAAAATTCAATCAAAACCAAAAGAGATATTATCTATGTGCACATTGGAGTCCTCATTTCTTTCTTTCTTTTTTTTATTAGACATTTGCTTATTTACAATGTTATCCCCTTTCCTCCTTACCCCTCCAAAAACTGCCTATTCCATCCCCCCTCCCCCTGCTTACTAACCCCTCCGTTCCCCCCCCTCCCCCGTTTTCCTGACCTGGCATTCCTCTACACTGGGGCATTGAGCTTTCACAGGACCAATGGCATCTCCTCTCATTGATGTCTGAAAAGGCCATCCTCTGCTACATATGTAGCTGGAATCATGGGTCCCTCCATGTGTACTCTTTAGTTGGTGGTTTAGTCCCTGATAGTTCTGGGGGTACTGGTAGGTACATATTATTATTCCTCCTATAGGGCTGCAAGCTTCTTCAACTCCTTGGATCCTTTCTCTAGCTCCTCCATAAGGGACCCTATGCTCAGTATACTGGTTGGCTGTCAGCCTTGGGTATTTTGAACCCCCTTCTTTTATTTTTTTTTTAATTTTATTTTCTAAGTTTTTTTTTTATTTACACTCCAAATGATTTCCCCTTTCCCGTTTCCTCCCTCCCCGAAAGTCCCATAAGCCCCCTTCCCTCCCTCTTTTCCCCATTCAACCCCCTCTCGTTTCTCTGTCCTGGCCTTCCCATACATCCAGTCTTTCCAGGACCAGGGGTCTCTCCTTCCATCTTCTTAGAAATCTATTGATATGTGAATTGTGTCTAGTGTATTCCGAGATTCTGGGTTAATATCCCCTTATCAGTGATTCCATACCACGTGTGTTCTTTTGTGATTGGGTTACCTCACTAAGGATGATATTTTCAAGTTCTGACCATCCCCCTTCTAAGATGGATCAAAACATCCTTTGGTCTTTCTCCTACTTGAGGTTCAGGTGGTCTGTGAATTATTTCTTGGGTATTCTGAGATTTTGGGCTAACATCCACATACCATGTGTGTTCTTTTGTGATTGGGTTACCTCACTCAGGATGATATTTTTCAGTTCCATCCATTTGCCTAAGAATTTCATGAATTCATTGTTTTTAGTAGCTGAGTGTATTACTCATTTATTTTATTACTCAAATATTTTCATTGTGTAAAAGTACAACATTTTCTGTATCCATTCCTCTGTTGAGGGACATCTGGATTCTTTCCAGCTTCTGGCTATTATAAATAAGGCTAGCTTATGCTCTAAGATCAAGAATTGACAAATGGGACCTCATAAAATTACAAAACTTCTGTAAGGCCAAGGACACTATAAATAGGACAAAACAGCAACCCACAGATTGGGAAAAGATCTTTACCAATCCTATATCCGACAGAACCCTAATATCCAATATATACAAAGAACTCAAGAAATTGGACTCTAGGGAACCAAATAAACCTATAAAAAATGGGGTACAGAGCTAAACAAAGAATTCCCAACTGAGGAATTCTGGAAGGCTGAGAAACACCTAAAGAAATGTTCCACATCCTTAATCATCAGGGAAATGCAAACCAAAACAACCCTGAGATTCTACCTCAATCAGAATGGCTAAGGTCAAAAACTCAGGGGACAGCTCATGCTGGAGAGGATGTCGAGAAAGAGGAACACTTCTCCATTGCTGTCGTGATTTCAAGCTTGTACAACCATTCTGGAAATCAGTTTGGCGGTTCCTCAGAAAATTGACATAGCACTAACTGAGGACGCAGCTATACCACTCCTGGGTATATACCCAGAAGATGCTCCAACATGTAATAAGGACACATATCCAACTATGTTCATAGCAATCTTATTATAATAGTTTGGTTTTTTTTTCTAAGTTTTTTTATTTACATTCCAAATGATTTCCCCTTTCCCGTTTCCTCCCTCCCCGAAAGTCCCATAAGGCCCTTTCCCTCCCTCTTTTCCCCATTCAACCCCCTCTCGCTTCTCTGTCCTGGCATTTCCCTACATCTAGTCTTTCCAGGACCAGGGGTCTCTCCTTCCATCTTCTTAGAAATCTATTGATATGCGAATTGTGTCTAGGGTATTCCGAGATTCTGGGTTAATATCCCCTTATCAGTGACAGCATACCACGTGTGTTCTTTTGTGATTGGGTTACCTTACTAAGGATGATATTTTCAAGTTCTGACCATTTTCCTAGGAATTTCGTGAGTTCATTGTTTTTAATTGCAGAGTAGTATTCCATTGTGTAAATATACCACATCTTCTGAATCCATTCTTCCATTGAGGGACATCTGGTTCCTTTCCAGCTTCTGGCTATTATAAATAAGGCTGCTATGAACATAGTGGAGCATGTGTCCTTATTGCGTGCAGGGGAAGCCTCTGGGTATATGCCCAGGAGTGGTATAGCAGGATCCTCCGGGAGTGTCATGCCCAGTTTTCTGAGGAACCGCCAGACTGCTTTCCAGAGTGGTTGTACCAGCTTGCAATCCCACCAGCAGTGGAGGAGTATTCCTCTTTCTCCACATCCTCGCCAATAACTGCTGTCTCCTGTGTTTTTGATCTTAGCCATTCTGACTGGTGTGAGATGGAATCTAGTTTTATTATTTTATTTATATTTTTTAGAGAAATGGGAGTCTTAAGTATATTCATTCTTCCAAAGTTCAGTTCTGTCCAATTCTGTTCTT
This sequence comes from Tokudaia tokunoshimensis, assembly GCA_036184795.1. Classification (NCBI taxonomy): domain Eukaryota; kingdom Metazoa; phylum Chordata; class Mammalia; order Rodentia; family Muridae; genus Tokudaia; species Tokudaia tokunoshimensis. Next base: position 53,524,876 of record BTHU01000005.1, on the reverse strand, counting down.
ACACGAATACACTGTGGAATATATTGAAACATCAACAAGTCTATTCATCTCAGAGTCCAGTCCATTGGGGCAGTCAAGAAGCAAGAACCCTCAAATTTCTAAAGATTTTATGTTAGTATTTCCAATATGCGTCACAGTGCTTATCTTGACAGATCAGTTCTTTGGCTCCTGAGACACTTGCCAAAGGTTGAACCTGTTTTTACCCTGTGACATTATTAAGATATAAACTGTGTTCTCTCAACTTTCTAATGCATTGTTAAAGCAATGTTGCCACAGAATAGCAAGGCCTCATAATAGGAAATTTTGCATGGGAAATAATACTTAATATTTTGTTTGAAAATAAGAAACTACTTAATCATTTGCATATTTCTCTGTCCTAACAAACATTATTTTAGATTAAAACAGACATATGAAAGAAAAAAAAAACAGTGCCTCATTCATTTTATTTCTTAAGTCTTACAAAGATAATAGACAAAAATTAATCAAATAATAGCAATTCACTTTACGGGAAACTGAATGTGGCAGGGCAGAGGAAAGTGGTTTGAATCAATGTCTTAGACACTCATAGCAAACAGACACATCCCAGCACAGAACTAAGTGTCAGTTAATTTACAGGGAAATTTGTGGCACTAAGTGTTCAGAACATTTTAAGTAATTTATCCTGGATATGTCACAGATCTGGCAAGAAGAAATGAATGAAAAAAATTAGAGAAATGGTCAGACTTTGGGAACCACATTAAGATACTAGGCTCAACCTTATGAGCATTTAGCAATTATTGAAAGGTTTCAACAATGGAAAACTTACTACAGTATGGATTTTCAGAAGTTCATCTTGCCAAACTCTAAAAAAATGTTTTGAATTACAACAAAAGTAGCAGTCTGGTAAGAAAATGAACACTGGTGTATGTGCTAGGGTATGACTGGGAAAATGTGGAGTCAAGGCAAATTTGAGGTAAATTATTGTTTGGATTTGTAGAGTCCCTCAGTGTTTTCCATATGGTGAAGGCTGGACATGCTAATGGTAGCATCTTTGACATGTGATTGGATCATGAGGGAAATGACTCAATGAATTACCTCATTTATGAGCTCATTGATTTATGAAATATTTGGGTTAGAACCTAGTTAAAAGTACTAAGATACTGGGCACATATCCTTGAAGATTTATCTTATTAATGGCCTCTTCTTTCTTTTTATATGTTTCAAGGATTCTATGAACTAAGAATCTCTACTCAGCCTTGCCCTTCCACATAATGGAATCCCTCACTGTGGACTCAGAGACACTGTACCTAATGAAAGCTCTGAAAATAAGATATCATTAAAGACTTTTCTGCTTTATTTTTTCAAGCATTAGACATAAAAAGAAGATGTGACTAGCACAATGTAAACAAAAGAAAATGTATATTTTACATGTGAGTTTGGTTATTTTACCAAAATTTTCTGTTGTTTTCAATAAGAGAATAAATTCCTGATTCTGTGTTTACAAAATTATGCTGTTCACAATTATGCTCTGATGCTAGATAAAAAATAAATAGGATATTCATTTATATTGTATATATATTGTATTTTCTTGGTCTTAATAATCTAGTTACATTAATCAATTTTTTTTAAGATCATATACTTTCAAGTTCCAAGTCTGTAGTAGGTATATATCCCGTCCAGGAAGTTCTAACAGTAAGGTAATTAAGGACATTGATCTTATGAATTCTACAATCCATGGTAGCACTTACAAAATAAAGAATAAATGAGTGAATATTTATATGAATGAATGAAAGAATGAATAGAAAATATATTCTTAGGTGCGATAGAGTACCATCACACAAGAAGATAGAGTAGAGAATTTTCATATAGAAATCCCATAAGGAATTCTGTAAGGTCCTTCAGAGAGTTGACATGAAGATGAGTACTGAGTTCTGGGAACTTTACACAAATATCTAGGTTTAAGGTATTTTACCAGAGTGAGCAGTAAGAGGAAATGCATTAAGTTTAATATTTCTCTTGACCATATTTATTTCACACTTAGCCCTTTCTGCAACTTAACCCTGATCCCATTAGTGATAGTTTGATTTTTATTCTCTTTCAGAAAGCAGTTGTCAACTTCTGACATTGCTTATACTTCGTGTTCATTTCCTTGATTAGTTATCTGCGGTCTGTCACTGGACATAAATTACAAAGGGCTTCCTAACATATCCCTAACATCTAGGTGAGTTCTAGAAAAATTGTTGCTATGCGTTCATTGATTCAACGCATAAAGAATTGATAATAAGTAACTAGGAATAATACTAGTTTGGGAACAGATAGGCAATATGATAGAAACATTCTAAGTGTAAGGACATGTTATTATATCAATATCTAATCAACAGATTCTAGAATAATCCTGGAGATTATTTCCTGGTGTGGTTGTGAAGGCTTTTCTAGATTAGGCTAACAAAGGTAAGAAATACCACACTAACTTCCAGATAACATACAAACAAGAGAGCTAAAGATTGCTAACCGTTATCAACTTTTGTTTCCTGACACTGCATACATTGTATCTAATTACTCCAAGCTCCTGTCACTCTGCTCTTGATTCCATGATGTAGAGTATCTTTGAATTGTGAACCAAAATAAGTTTTCCTTCATTTAGTTGCTCTTTTCAGGTGTTGGATCACAGCAACATGAAATCTAACACAAGAACTAAGGGATAATCAAAAAGTGGGAGCAGTCACATAGATCATGAAAAGTTATGTCATGTTCTTAATTTATTTTTTTTTATTTTTTAAAGATTTATCTATTTATTATATGTAAGTACACTGTAGCTGTCTTCAGACACCTCAGAAGATAGCATTGGATCTCATTACAGATGGTTGTAAGGCACCATGTGGTTGCTAGGATTTGAACTCAGGACCTTTAGGAGATCAGTCAATGGTCTTAACTGCTGAGCCATCTCTCCAGCCCCCTTGTTCTTATTTTAAATGTGTTCAGCCTCTACTTTATGGCTTGCAGTGAGAGAATGAATGGATTTAGAAGGTATTAACAGATGACTTTGGCAATTGACTGAGGACCTATAGACATAATAGGAGGAGAGATGTCTTCTAGAAACTGAGATTTCATATCCTCTGCCCTAATGGATGGCCTGATGTTCTTTCTCCCTGAAAAAGAGTTTACATTAGCTTTACAATCATGCATTATAGGGGATCTGACAACTTCCTTTCTGCTGGCATAGCCAAAGGTAACAACAGCCTGAAGCCCGGTACAAAACTAATTTGTGGGAGCATCTCTATGCCAAGAAAAATAAACATGCTTCAGACATGCAGCCTTGATTAAAAATACATGGGTTCTCTGTGGATCTGAGCTGAAGACATATGGACTTTGATTGCTTAGCATTTTCAATTCTTACAGGATCATCATGTGGCTGCATTGCAGATGAGAAGACACATTTCACTCTCTTAAACATGACAGTTTATGTATTTTCCTTCCCCTCCCTACCCTCTATAATCTATCTTACTCGTGACTCAGAGATTGAACTCTTCATATGTTCTGATTACCAGTATTTTCAGTTTTATTATAGAATGGTTTTTATGCCTTAGCTACTTTCTCCACAGATAAGGACTTCTTTTACCCAAAAATAAAGAAAGACCATGCTATATGCTCTCTCTCTCTCTCTCTCTCTCTCTCTCTCTCTCTCTCTCTCTGAAAGGTCTCTTCAAAGTTTCTTATCCTTCTGTAAGAGTCATCTGTTTTGTTACTCAAACCTCAATAATGTGAATTAGCTACATTTGAGGTGAAATATACTTACATCCAATTTCTGTATATTTTTACCTGAGTCTTGCCAAATAATCATTATTTTTCCTAACTACGGAGGCCTAGGAAGCATAGAGGTTGTGAATGTTAAGAAAATCATTGCTAAACACCTATACACCTACATGCATACTTACATAGACATAGATATAAATTAAAATATTTATCTGTTACAAGTTACATGTGAGATGCTAGGTCGTGGTGATGGATGTCATTGGTCTTTAATGTATTTCCCAGTGAATAAAAGAATTATAAGTCATTCTTTTGGGATGTATACCATGATGTCATATTTTATAAGATCCAGAAGCACAATAATTTCCTTGTAAGTTCTGGCAACTGATATTTTTGTGTTTTCTATGCACTTATTTGATGCCTATAAAAAATAATTCCTTAAGCAAAGTCATAATAAATTATAGTTATAAATGCTTCAAATTAATAATCCTTCTGACCAATTTTCCCTATTGCACCAACAAAGGCTTCTCTTCTTGCCTAATATCTGTCTACCATCCTTCACTCAAGGCTTAGAAATTAATAGAAAGAGAGTAGGAACCAGATTGTGTTGATTTAAGTTAGGATAAAAGATACATGTGTCTATGACTGTTTATGTACTTATAAAATTTTATTATTGAATGTTATTCTCTAATGCAGAGGTATTAAGACATTGCAGGTTTGGGATGAGCTTAGGTCCTGAAGATTCCACATTAATGAATAAAATTAATACTTGGACAAAAGAAGCCTATGGTATCTTGTTCTTTTGTTGTAATCTACAAACATACATCTAGGTGCCATCATTGAGAAAGAAGAAAGCACTGATCAGACATTGAGTTTGCTAACACTTTCAGTCTGTACTTTCAAACCTTCAAAGCTATGAGCAATATATTGCTACTGTTTATAAATTACCCATCTAAGATATTTGTTACAGCAGCCTTACTGAAGTAAGACACTATAAAAACCTGAACTCATGTAACTTTTTCAAACTTTAAATTATTTATCTGATAAATGAGAATACTAGTGCTATTCACTATATACTGTTGGCATAAGGTTAATGGATAGTACTTATAAAACTCTCATAATATGAACTGTAATAATGTATATGATCATTGTTGTCATTATTATTATTCATTAATTTGCTTTCTCAATTCTTATACACATGTAGCTATTGTTATACATTTTGAAATGTTTTTATTCTGTCTTAAAGAGAAATGAGTTTCCAATGTATGGAACATTCTTAGAGTAACAATAGCTGTATTCTGTTGTTCATGAGTAATTCAAGTTTACAGGGTCTGCTGCGCTTGGTTGCCTGGAACTATCTAAGTACTAAGGTTTTCCCATTACATATTAACGTTGTCCCACAAATCATGGGAAAATTAGAATGCTAGACCATCTGCCACATTGCAGAAAGTTAGAACCAACAACCTAATTAGTTATTGTTTTTGTTATTGTGTCTTCAACCACAGTGCATCTTACTGATTTCTCCATCATCAAGGAGTCATTCTCTAGACTATCTCTCATAGCTGCTTTCAGGGGAAAATGTATGTAAAACTTACTTTTCCTATAATAGTGGTATCATTTGTTTGCTCATATATTCATGTGCTTATTTATTTATTTAATTATTTGATATTTAATAGTTGGGCAGGAGACAAGGCAGAGAAGTTAGTAGCACTGGATGGTTCATTTTCAAGAATCTTCATGACAGTCCTTAACACCACTTTCAGGGTATCTGATGCCCCAATATATAGTACACAATCGTATATACATCAAAACACAAATGCACGTAAAATCCTTATTCATTAATTCAAGTGTTATCGTGTATATTCACTGTACATTGTAATATAGTAGAAAAGACATGTCTATACAGGTATGTACTGACTACTGAGCTTTTTCACTGAAATGTAGTAACTATGTGCCTGCTTCTTTCTCCCATTGCTCATCTTTGTTTTTCCTAGAAAAGTCTACTTTCACTTTACACACACACACACACACACACACACACACACACACACACACACATGTATACTTTCATTTATCTCTAGAAAATCAAGGACCCATATTTTAGAAAAAATCGTATTATGTATATCTTTCTGAAACAAACTTAATTGCAATTGTGACTACTTACCGAACTCATATGACCCACCCAGGGCAATGTCGATGCTCTTATTTCAAGATCCATATAACCAGCCCATGTCTGTTTCTATTTTTATTCCCATTCCTTTAAAAATATTCTTTCTGTAATAACTCCACAGAGATTTTCAAAGAGAAAAGCACAATCATTACAGTTGAGAAACTGCTCTTGAAACTTATTAGCTTGTGACTCATACCCCTGAAAGAAGCTAATACCTTAATTTCATATTTCTCTGCTCAAATGCAGACCAAGGCGTAAACTGGAATGAAACTTTACACTAATGGCTTCTTAATTATACCCATCTAAAAGCAATTACCTGAGTTTTAGCAGATACAAAGTTAGGGTTGATGGGACCAGCAGATGAGAAATGAGATGAAAGGTCATCGGCAAAAAGAGACCGATAGAGAAGAGGTAAAACCCAACCAGGAAAGGAAAAATGGTACCCAGGTAAGTGTCGATTCATAAATTATGAAAAATGGTCTCCTGGTTTCTGAAATGCTTACCTCTTTATACCCAGTTAGAAATGAGGCTAAAGCAGAAATGTTTTAAGATAGAAGTTTGCTAGATCCCAGACCTTGTTATCAGAATTTGAATTACATTTTTACCATGTTTTGAGAAAAAGTTACCCCTGGAATCAGAAATCTAAGGCAGAAGTTATTGAATAAGAAACTCCTGACATGAACTAAAAGCAATGATCATATGTAGCCTGAAAATCTGAACATTGTGCATGTTTGTGCCTAAGAATGAAGAGTTTTCACCGAGATGGGCAATTTATCTCTAACTGGGAGCTTTCGATGACACTCTAAACTATGCACACTTTTTTGTGTGTTAGGCAATTTGCAGTAAGCATATATTCACTTGTGGATAAGGGAGTCTAAAATAAATGTCATCAATGAGGCATTCTAGTTGAAAAAATCACATCAAATGGATTGAATCTTTCTCTATTAAAACCTGGTCTGGTGAACAGATTTGACACCAGAAGCAGGTTTAACATTCTTTTCAACATAAAGCACTGAGTTAAGTTAAGATTCAAGGGTCAAGGTCCATTCCCTAGAGAATAAACTTTATTTGGGTCTATAAGAGCATTAAGCATTTTCTAAGTTGAAAGCCTTTCTAGAGTCTTTTGAACTCCATTTCTTTTCCATCCATTTCCCTTTCATTCTTCCTTTCTGTCTACTCAACCTCTTTCCCCATCCTCTTCTGTTATCTACCCCCCCACACACACACACAAATACGCTTTTATCTTTTAACTTTCCCACATTTACCACTGTGATTTGAAGTCCCTTGCTATAGCTGTATCTACTGTCATTTTAATTTTCTTAAAGAGTGAAATAAATATAATGGGGAAATTTGATTCTTTGGTAAAACCACTTGCTCATTAATTTCAATTGTCCACTTAATGATATCTAGAATTAGCATGGAGACAGTCCTCTAAACCTGCTGTGAAATATCTGATTAGGTTAACTGATCTGGAAAGATCCACCCTACTATGTATGACACTATTCCCTCGGCAGGATCCAGGACAACATAACCAGAAGAGTAAGCTGAGCATATGCTTTCAATACTCTACTTCTTGTCTGTGCATTAATTTCTCTGCTATGATGGAATGTACAGTGGATATGTGAAACAAAATATACCCTTTCTCCTCGAAGTTTCTAACTTTTGGGGAATTTATCATAGCAACCAAAAAATTAATTTAGATATTGAGCAGTTGTGATGATTTAGAATCTCTAGAGTCCTAATGAAAACTGGACATGTATCAGGAGCATCTTTAATCCTTGTACTACTACTAAAGAGATAGCTCAGGCACAGACAGAAAATTCCTGGGAATTTCGTGGCCACCACAGATGACATGCATAATGGAAGAATAACAAAAAGATACTGGCTTTTATTTTTCATTTTTTATTGCTATTTTATTTATTTACATTTCAAATGTTACCCACTTCCCAGTTTCCCCTCCACAAGCTCCCTATGCCCTTCCTCTCCCCCTGCCTATATGAGGGTGCTCCCCTACCTGCCTACCCACTCCTGCCTCAGCATCCTAGCATTCCCCCACCCTCAGTCATCGAGTCTCCACAGGACCAAGGAGCTCCTCTCCCAATGATGTCAGATAAGGCAATCTTCTGCTACATATCCAGCTGGAGCCATGGATTTCCCCATGTGTACTCTTTGGTTGGTGGTTTAGTTCCTGGGAACTTTGGGGGTTCTGTTTGGTTGATACTGTTGTTCTTTCTATGGGGTTGCAAACACCTTCAGCTCCTACAGTCCTTGACCTAACTTCTCCATTGGGGTTCCCAAACTCAGTCTGATATTTGGCTGCAGACATCCATATCTGTATTGGTCAGACTCTGGCAGCTATACCAGGTTCCTATCAGTAAGCAATATTTGGTATCAGCAATAGTGTCTAGATTTGGTGTCTGCAGAAGGGATGGATCCCTAGGTAGGGCAGTCTCTAGAAGGCCTTACCTTCAGTCTCTGCTCCACTCTTTCTCCCTGCATTTCATTTTAACAGGAGGAATTCTAGAAATGCTGTCGTTTAAAACAAGTAAGACAAGGATAGATTCCCCAAAGTTATCTTGTGATATCCACATGAGGACTTATGCAGGCAAATGACTACATTTACACCACACACACACACACACACACACACACACACACAAACATATGCATTAATATGCATTAAATTACATAGTGTAGGCATCATACCTACAAACATCATATACTTCACAAGCACAACAGCATATATATCATACCCTCATGCATCACTGACAACACACATACACACCTATATCATTCCTACCATAAATACACACAGATATACACAATGCTAAAGCCAGTATATGTATCGCTGAAGTCATGTGCAAGAAAACTCATCACCAAGTCTTCCAAGAATTTTCAACATTTTCTCTAATACTTTAATCATTTGAACCATCTCTTTAGAATCTCTGAATTTGTTATAATAAATGCCAATGTCATTTCTTCTTCTCCATGGCCTGGAACCAGTTATAGATTAAGCATCATGAGCACAATACAAATGTCCAGTTATTGACCTACATTGCTACCCTGTCTGTTGTAATGCCTCCATATGCAGAATCTGTAAGAAGAACTGGTTTCTAGTCAGATAATATTTCATCCACTATTGCAAAATTTAGAATCATTTTCATTTTAATGGCATAATTTAAGACAAGAAAAGTTTTATATCAATATGCACAAAATCAAACAATGGCAACATGTTACTTGTTTTGTATATTTTATTTTGAGTGTAGCATTATAAGTGATAATTCATTTTAATTTTTGTATGTGTCCTTTGCTGCACATTTGTCACCTATTTTATAGATGATGACACTGACATTCATTGAGATAAATAAAATTCTGAAGATAGCACAGCTGTAGGTGATAGCAAGAAATTCACAACCTAGATTAATGTACTCCCAAAGCATGAACTTTTTGGTGGGTAGATTTCCCACCACAGATTTCCTGAGAGAGTCACAAAAATATTCAGCCTGCTTTAAGGGTCTGACTTTTCATTCATTCATCACCCCTTAGTCAGTGATGTCATGTTGGGAGCTTCATGTGCTCCATCATAAGAATATTTACACACTGTAAGTTGAAATGCTCTGTGATTTGGGGAATTTGTCGGAGAAGGTAGACATTTATAACACTCTGACCAAACACTCAAATGGTGCTAAAATGATAGCTAACTTTAGAATTAACCGATTAGTAAAATTTAAATGGAAGACAATTAGGGATTATAATAGAGAAAAAGCAAAGCAAGAAGTAAAATGTCACCATTATAGTCACTAAAGAAAAATAATTTCTGTGTGTTTATAAAGTTCATATAATGTAGAATTTATTTCTGTAACAACAAGTACTGGCATATTCCTGAAATCTCAGTTCTGAAGAAGCACATGCCTGAGGATCAAAAGTTCGAGGACAACCCTGGCCATACAATGAGGAAAACCTCAGCTACATGAAGCCATGTCTCAAAAAATTCCTCTAGGGTTTGGAGATTTAGCTCAGTGGGAGAGCGCTTGCCTAGCAAGTGCAAGGCCCTGGGTTCATTCCTCAGCTCTGGGAAAAAAAATTACTCTATTCAGAATAATTAATTCATATCAGTCAAATTACATTAAATGCAATAAAATAGACTTGAAGATTAAAGGCATTTTTCCTGTTGATTTATTTTACTGCTGTTGTTTAGTTTAATATATCTATTCAGTTCTTACATTATCTGCATTCATTGTTTTCCATATAGAATTTTACTATTCTGCTTTACATATATCGTGATCTCTGTCATCTGTCTACTTCTTATCTATCTGTCTATCTATCTATCTATCTATCTATCTATCTATCTATCTATCTATCTATCTATCTATCTATCAATGGATATCGATAGATATCATCTATTTATCATCTCTGTATCTATTTATCTCTCCATTATTTATATCTACATAATTATAAAAATTTTGTCATTTTTTTCTCAGAATATTCTTTAAGGTGTGATGGCTCGGAAGTTAAAGCCCTGGCTGTTTTTCCAAGAGACCTGAATTTGATTTCCAGCACCAACATAACTATTGTAAATCCAGTTCTAGGAGACCAGGCTCCTCTGTCTCCGGAGGTACTTAGAAATACATGTGGTATACAGGGACACATGCAAGCAAATTATGCATACATTATAAAATAAAATTAAAAACTAAAAAACTGTTCCTCAGCCCTCAGAAGTAAAGAACTCTGGTCATTCCAGGTACTTGCTTATCTATAATATACAACTCTAAGGTAATAAATTTCTGTTGTTTAAGACACCACATTGTGACTCATGCAATATAACTCTAGCACTTAGAAGGGTGAGTCAGAAGGATATCCATGAGTTTAAATCTAGTCTGAACTACATAATGAATTTGGGTCATTCTGAAGTACTTATAATGAAAAATAGATTGCTGAAATGTATAAACGTTAGCATGCATAAATAAAAATATTGTTAAAGCAAACAAGCATCTATGAAGTTGAGAGAAGGGGTGTTTAAGAGGGTCCAAGATGCATTGCAAAGGCTGAAAAGTTGATATTATCAAATGGTATATATACATCTATGAACGTCTAAATTAATAAATAAAACATTTAATCTACCACTCTCCAAAGACATTGCATAGAACAGACAAATAATGTGGGTATTTTTCTGCCCTTCTGACAAGTTACTCAGGTTCAGATTCATGGCTTTGTTTACTCTGCATAGCTCAGATTGAAATTAAACTGACATCTGACTCACTCCCATTCCCTTTACAAAATATAGTGACTTATTAGATGGATTGAAATTGCATTGAAAGATTCTCCACAGCTCAAAAGCACCCAACTGACCCTTTAAAGACAGGAAGCTCCATTTTAAAGTAGACAGATTCTTAAATGTGGTTCTTAGTATACAAACCAACCATTAAACAGGGCTCTATGTATAATTCAGAAAGAGAGAAACCAGAACATTTCTTCAGATTTATTTTTTGTTATTGTCGAGATGGGAGGATTATTCCCTTCACCAATTGGTTTCATGTTTTTAAGTTTTCTTGATTGATGCTCTGGGTAAAAGCTTCAAATGAACAAAATTTCTACTAAAAGCTGTACTTATGTGATTCTCACAAACCACTAGCATTCAAAAGCTAGAAAGCAGTGGTTTCTAGGGTATAGAATAAAAAGGATTTAGGAACACAATTAGGAACTTGTTCCAGCAATTAGAGCTGAGTTTAATTACAAACTAACCTCTAGATAGACCATTTGACAGCCAGTGCAAAGTGAGGGAAAAAGTCAGGAGGCGGCTAAGGGCAGCAAAGGAAGACTATGCCCACTTATTTGTTTTTGTTCATGTTGTCTCTGGGCTCAGTGTTGCTTTCTTGAGGAAACAGGTAAGAGATTTTATTATTTAAAACTCTTTAACTCTACAAAAATGGTTTTATTTTCGCATGCTTTGTATTACACACATTCAACATGCAGCCTGAAACTCTGGATTTATTCTATATCTAAATGTTTAGGGTGATCCTGTGTCCTTTGCCCATTTCAAGAGATGTACCTTCTTAACAGAGCAATGGGCACCAAACTTATTCAGACTCTAAGGTAATAAAGCATAACAGGGCTTATTAATATCTGGATCCCACCCAAGTATTATAGATGTGCATTACAGAATTCCAGAGATGTTGGTTCTCTAAATCCCTGGTGCAGGTCTAAGGCTATGATCTCCACATGGTTAAATGGAAAAAAAGGCCACTCTGGAATTAAGGACCAGTTTGTAATTCTGGTGAGTACATTGGAGTCATTTATTTTCTTCCTGGAAACACTTCCCAAAATGGAGCCCTCAAAAAGATAAATAAGAATCCATTGTTCTTATGCTGCAATTTTCCCCTTAAGAATCAGGACTCAAATCCATTTGCAAGGCGAGTTCCATGGATACAGCTCTATGCAGAGCTGTGCTGGCTCTGTGCACTGAGCCAATTACATTAGGGGCAGACCTGAGTCGAGTGGAAGAAAGCATGTGGCTAGAAATTAGAGGAACTGGCACTATGCCCACTCTGTTATTTTCTAGCCATAAGCAAGTCTCGAATCACTCATTTTGCTTCTCTTGACTTCGGAATGGGAAGCACAATTTCTTACCACCAAATTGAATGAGTTCAGTATTGCTGAATACGGATGGTGTACAGCCCACACCATGAAGTTCTAGAAGCATGATAGAAACCTAACAATGCCTGTGACGCCGTGGAATTTATATTTGAGTTTGGGAAAACCTCTGATGAAGCAGATGATTGAGCAGAAATGAAGAAAATTAGAGATGTGCCGTTCCAGAGCAGAACTGTACCAAATCCAAAGATGCTCATGCTGGATAGCAGGTTAGGTAAGGCAAATAAATAAACAAACAAACAAACTTTGTATGATAAGAAAGTTTGGCACATGAAACAGCAAACAAGGGATGTAAAGAACTTAATCTAATAATATATGCTACACTTATTAAAATAATTATTTTCTCATTTTTTTATTAAATATAATCTTCATTACATTACGGGTAGTAAAACCTTTCCCGGTTTCCCCCCTACCCAATACCCCCCAACCCCTCCTCCAAGTATATGCCCCTCCACCCAACCAACTTCCACCGCCCCACCCCTCAATTTGCCCTTGTTGGGGCATCTATTGAGCCTTCACCTGACCAAGGACCACTCCTCCTACTGATGCCCAACAAGGCATTCTTCTGTCACATTTTTGACTGGAACCATGTGTACCCCTTGGTTGATGGTTTGGGCCCTGGGAATCCTAGGGCGTCTGGGTGGCCAACACCTTTGTTCTTCCCATGGGACTGTAAACCCCTTCAGCTCCTCCATACTACCCTCCAACTCCGCCCTTGGGGACCCCACTCCAAGACCAATGGTTGAATACTAGCATCTGCCTCTGTATGTGCAAGGCTCTGGCAGGGCTCCTCTGAAGACAACCATGGCATGCCCCTTTTGGTATGCACTTCTTGTCGTCCATAGTAGTGTCGGGGTTTGGTGATATTTTATAGGGTGAATCTCCAGGTAGAACAGTCTCTAGGTGGCCTTGACTTCAGTTCCTGTTCCACACTTTGCCTCCATTATTGCTCCTGTAAGTATATTGTTCCCTTTCTCAGAGGAAGCCAAGCACCCCCACTTCAGTTCTCTTTCTCCTTGAGCTTCCTGTGGTCTGTGAATTGTAACTTGTTTATTTTGAGCTTTTTGGCTAATATCCAATTATCAGTGAGTGCATACCATGTGCGTTCTTTTGTGATTGGTTACTTTGCTCAGGATGAAACTTTCTAATTCCATCCATTTGCATAAGAATTTCATGAATTCATTGTTTTTAATAGCTGAGTAGTACTCCATTGTGTATATATACCACAGTTTCTGTATCCATTCCTCAGCTGAAGGACATCTGTGTTCTTTCCAGCTTCTGGCTCTTATGAATAAGGCAGCTATGAACATAGTGGAGAATGTGTCCTTATTACATGTAGGAGCATCTTCTGGGTATATGCCCAGGAGTAATATAGCTGGATCCTCAGGTAGTACTATGTCAAATTTTCTGAGGAAGTGCCAAACTGATTTCCAGAATGGTTTTACCAGCTTGCAATCCCACCAACAGTGGAGAAGTATTCCTCTTTCCCCTCATCCTTTCCAGTATTTGCTGTCTGCTGAGTTTTTCATCTTAGCCATTCTGACCTGTGTAAGATGGAATCTCAGTGTTGTTTTGATTTGCATTTCCCTGATAACTAAGGATGCTGACCATTTCTTTAGGTGCTTTAGAGCCATTCGAGTTTTCTCAGTTGAGGATTCCCTGTTTAGCTCTGTACCCCGTTTTTTAATAGGGTTATTTGACTCTCTTGAGCCTAACTTCTTGAGTTCTTTGAACACCTTGGATATTAGTCTTCTATCAGATGTAGGATTGGTAAATATCTTTTCCCAATTTGTTGGTTGCTGTTTTGTCCTACTGTGTCCTTTGCCTTACAGAAGCTTTGCAGTTTCATGAGGTCCCATTTGTCAATTCTTCTTCTTAGGGCATAAGCCATTGGTGTTCTGTACAGGAACTTTCCCCCTGTGCCCATGTGTTCAAGATACCTCCCCACTCTCTCCTCTATAAGCTGTAGTGTGTCTGATTTTATGTGGAGGTCCTTGATCCACTTGGACTTGAGCTTTGTACAAGGAGATAAGAATGGGTCAATTTGCAATTTTTTTGCATGCTGACCTCTAGTTGATCCAGCATCATTTGTTGAAAATGCTGTCTTTTTTTCCCATTGGATGTTTTGAGCTCCTTTGACAAATATCAAGTGAGTGTAGGTGTGTGGGTTCATATCTGGGTCTTCAATTCTATTCCATTGATCTTTCTGCCTGTCACCATACCAATACCAAAGAGTTTTTATCACTATTGCTCTGTAGTAGGGCTTGACGTTAGGGATGGTGATTCCCCCAGGTTATCTTTTGTTGTGGAGAATAGTTTTTGCTATCCTGGGTTTCTTGTTATTCCAGATGAATTTGAGAATTGCTCTTTCTAGATCTATGAAGAATTGATTTGGGATTTTGATGGGGATTGCATTGAATCTGTAGATTGCTTTTGGCAAGGAGGCCATTTTTATTATATTGATCCTGTCAATCCATGAACATGGGAGATCTTTCCATCTTCTGAGATCTTCTTTGATTTCTTTCTTCAGAGGCTTGAAGTTTTGTCATACAGATCTTCCACTTGCTTCGTTAGGGTTATACCAAGGTATGAAATATTACTTGGGAATGCTGTGAAGGGTGTCATTTCCCTAATTTTGTTCTCAGCTTGTTTATCCGTTGAGGAGAGGAAGGCTACTAATTTACTTGAGTTAATTTTATATCCAGCCACTTTGCTGAAATTGTTTATCAACTTTAGGAGTTCTCTGGTGGAAGTTTTAGAGTCGCTTAAGTGTAAGATCATATCATCTGCAAATAGTGATATTTTGACTTCTTCTTTTCCAATTTGTATACCGTTGACATCCTTTTGTCGTCTGATTGTTCTGGCTAGGACTTTAAGTACTATATTGAATAGATAGGTAGAGAGTGGGCAGCCTTTTCTGGTCCCAGATTTAAGTGGGATTGCTTCAAGTTTCTCTCTGTTTAATTTGATGTTGGCTACTGGTTTGCAGTATATTGCTTTCACTATGTTTAGGTATGGGTTCTCTCCAAGACTTTTATTGTAAAGGGATACTGGATTATGTCAAAAGCTTTTTCTGCATCTAATGCAATGACCATGTGTTTTTTTTTTCTTTGACTTTGTTTATATAGTGGATTATGTTGATGGATTTCTGTATATTGAATCATCCCTGCATCCCTGGGATGAAGCCTACCTGATCATGGTGAATTATATAGTTTTGATGCATTCTTGAATTCGGTTGGACAGAATTTTGTTGAGTATTTTTGCATCTATGTTCATGAGGGAGATTGGTCTGAAGTTCTTCTTCCTTGTTTGGTCTTTGTTTGGTTTAGGTATAAGTGTTATTGTGACTTCATAGAATGAGTTGGGTATTGTTCCTTGAGTTTCTATTTCATGGAATAACTTGAAGAGTATTGGTATTAGCTCTTCTTTGAAAATCTGATAGAATTCTGCACTAAACCCATATGGCCCTGGGCTATTTTTTGATGGGAGATTATTAATGATTGCTTCTATTTCTTCAGGAATTATGGGACTATTTAGATGGTTTATCTGATCCTGTTTTAATGTTGGCACTTGGTATGTATCAAGAAAGTTGTCCATTTCATCATGATTTTCAAATTTTGTTGAATATAAGTTCTTGTAGTAGGATTTGATGATTTTTTTGAATTTCCACAGTTTCTGTTGTTATGTCTCCCTTTTCATTAATGATTTTATTAATTTGGGTAGTGCTTCTTTGCCCTCTGGTTAGTCTGGCTAACAGTTTATATATCTTGTTGATATTCTCAAAGAACCAGCTCCTGATTTTGTTGATTCTTTGTCAGAACAAACAGGACTCGCAGCGGACGAAGGAGGGGTAGAAGAAACGGAAGGCTATATTCTCATTTCTAATATTAATTTTTGAAAATGTTTACAGATAAGTAATAAACTGTGAACATAATACTTGGGAACTCTACTGTCTACTCCTGCCACATCCTATAAACCTCCTTCTTTTTGCAACTAGTCACTCTCCTAATTTCCTGTCTTATTTTGTCATGCATTTTTATTCTTAGAGAATTCAAAGCATATGTAATGATTGTTATTATATCCACACCAACCACAACCAACTCCTTTCAGTTCCCTCCATATTCCACTCCTCACTTTCTTGTCTTCTTTTATTTTTATTAACCCACTGAATCTAATTAACGCTGACCCTACATGTATGGTAATACTATCATTCGTAGGAGCACCAGCAACTTACTAGGTGCTACAACCCTGAAGAAAACAAAATATACAGCTCCTATCAGCCATCGACTGCCAATAGTCTCTCAACCAGGAATAAAAAGAATTCATAAGCTCCTCCCCATCCATGAAGAATGGTTGACTGTGTCTTTTCTGTTGGTTTTTGTTTTCATTTGAGTATACTTATTTTTAGTATGCATTTTTTTTTTGTTTTATTTATTTACATTCCAAATGTTGTCTCCCTTCCTGGTCCCCCCTCAAAAAGTTGTTCACCACACTCACACTTCCCTTTGCCTTTAAGAAGGTGCCCTCCCACCCATCCAACCCTGTTACTCACCTCCATCTCAATGCCTGTCCCCTGTATTCCTTTTCTACAGTACATCAAGTCCCTACAGGATAGGGCATATCTGCTCCCACTAAGGCCAGACAAAGCAGTCCTCTGCTACATATGTCCTGAGGTCAATGGACCAACTCATGTATGCTCGTTGGTTAGTGGCTCAGTCTCTGGGAGCTCTCAGGGCTTAGTTGATACCACTGGTCTTCCTATAGGCTTGCCATCACCTTCAGTTTTTTCTATCCATCACCTAACTCTTCCACAGGGGTTACTGATCTCAGTCCCATGGTGGACTGTTAACTATCTGCATCTGTCTCAGTCAGCTGCTGGTAGACCCTCCCAAAGGACAGCCATTCAAGGTTCCTTCATGCAAACACAACATGGCATCAGTCATAGTGTCCGAGTATGGTGCCTGTCCATGGGATGAATCCCAAGTTGTGCCAGTCACTAGATGGCCTTTTCTTCAATATAGGCTCCATTTTTGTCCCTGCATATCTTTTAGACAGGAACAATTCTGGGCCAAAAATTTTGAATGTTTGATGACTGTCTTTATATGTTAGTACAGGTTTTGTGTGGGGAGCCACATCTTCTGTGTGTTTGTGAATTTACACTTCCCATGTTATAATAAGAAGATTTATTCCCATCCTTTAGCTTTTACAATCTTAACATTCTTTTGTTTGTAATGCCCCCTGAACCTTGGAGGGCATGGTATTGATATTTAATTCAGTGATAAGCATTCAACAGTCACTAGTTTTCTAGTATTTTGAACAGCTAGGGCTCTGTGTGTTAACTGCTGCTTATGACCAACTACATATCCTTAATAAGTTCAACTTCGGGCCAATGGCATCACCAGCTATCAGTTATTATACAAATTTATAGCACTCAGTATATTATTTTATAATTTTATGTGAGTGACACAATATTCAGAGATATTCTAATTCCATGAAATGAATATGATACTATAAATCAATTAAAAAATTAATTAAAACATAAGATTTGGATCTAATAAATGCCAATGTTTAGAAGGAAAAATTTAAATGGAAAAGCTGTGTCTTAGCCTTCTATGTACTGCTTTCTTGTTTTGTGGATTTAGATATTTTTTGAATCCTGCAGCTCTAGGTTTCCTCCTCTGAGAAGGAGAATGAATCCCAGAAAGATTTTGTGGTGGCTTGCATAAAAGTCAAGATGATAACATCCATGGAGCCAGAGTTTTTGTTATGCAATTATAGCTTCAGCTTTCCATGAGGCTGAAGCAGAAAGATCTCTTAAGTCCATAAGTCTGGGTTTATTCTAGGCAACATAATCGAACCCTGTATCCAAAACCAAACAGAAGGGACAAAAAGAAAACAAGAGGAAAAAACAGATTCTGTAATAACAATTGTTATGTTTCTCAGTAGATCATCACTGATTTGATTATATCAAAAGAACATATAGCCACAATTAACTCAGTGAGTAATAACTATCTATCTACCTACCTTATATTTACCCATCTGTCATCTATTGACCAACCATTTACTTATCTATCTTATCTATCTTTCTCTCTCTCTCTCTCTCTCTCTCTCTCTCTCTCTCTCTCTCTCTCTCTCTCTCTCTCTCTATCTATCTATCATCTGCTTATATATCTACTTTATGTCTAGTCAATATTCCTTGCTTAATACCAAGAATGCCTAGAACCACATAGTTCACTACATTCACAGTGAGAGGCCCTTTAGTAAGACAAATCTTTTTATATTCTGAGTAATATATCCTTTTGAGAATCAAAGTGAAATCCAAGTGTTAGATTTTCCCTTCACCACCAATCACTCTTCAGGTATAAACACTACATCATACCAAGATTTTGAGAGACCACACACCTTTAAAAACTGTTTTGTCTTCTAGTAAAACAATTTTCCTCCCAGTTGACTCTTTTCCTGTCTTTGGGGATTTTGCCATCTGTTGAGTAACTGCATCCATTTTACTGATGCCTGGGCTCCTTTTAGCCTAGAACACAGATGGACAACTATACATGTTGGCAGTTTCTATTTTGTCTGACTCTGCCCACTTGTTCCAAGATTCTAAGATCTCTGGATTGTCTGGAGTCACACAACTAGAGGAAACACTTTACTGAAATGAGATTATGAAAGAATACTAAAGCTTTCAACAAATACCTATTTAGCTGTATTATTCCATTGCACAACATGTATCAATTATATTTCATTAATAAGTTTACATGTCCATTAGTAAGTACAAAATAAGTGATTAATTATCTGCTTTCCTTAGAGGTTATACAAGTAAATTAAGTTATTTGCTATCATTATCAATAGCATGTTTATATTTAATTAACAATATGTAAAATTCATAATCAATGGAAGCAAATATTTAGGGAACCAGTTCACACATCTATTCTTAAAATGAATCATCAAAGTAAATCCAAGAGTTTACTCTGTGGCAGTATTTATTCTTCCATCACAGATGAGAACAATGAGCCATAAACAAGGTAAATAGCCTGCTTAGAACACACATCTTCTCAACGGCACCACCTTCAGCTGAATGACAATAGTTCTTTGCTCCTTACCGCTATCTGAATCACTGGGTTGCAGTCCTGTCCCCTCTCTCTCTCTAAGACTCTATTCTTTAATTTAAAACAGTAATGATGGATATTACGTTTCAAGAGTAGCCCTTTTTATGAATGAGGAAATTATATTTGGGGCAGTTAAATTATTTCAACAGAAATGTACCCAGTAATACATACCGGCTCAGGATCCAAGCATCAAGATCCTCTCTTTAGAAACTTAGACACACATAGTCAGACCGGCACATAAACAAAGAGTCACTGAAAATTATGGAATGAAAATTTATGTATTAAGAAAATAAAGACTCAAGATGATGAAATAAAAACTGACATACATACTGGGCAATCAGTTATCAGCAAGAATACCTGAGTATTTCTGTTACTATTACTGTGTTACCGAACATAAGGTTGTATATATGGCTATAGTTTATCCCACAATGTGTAGGTCATGCACCCTGTACATTGATAATTGCTTCTCTAGTAATAAAGAGAACACTTGAAGATCTGCCCTAATATAGCTAACTTCTTTTTTTTCTTTCTTCCTTTCTTTCTTCCTTTCTTATCTTTCTTTGTGTGTGCAATATACCTGCATATTCTTGTACATGTGGAAAAACTGTGCTTGCTAGGCACACACGTGGTTAAAAAAAAGTTAATTTTAAGTATCTTCATCTATTCCTCTCCACATTATATTTGAAGACAGTTTGCCCATCAATTTTGTGCTCACCTTTTCCATTAGCCTGTCTGAAAAGCAAGTCAAAACCCTTAGGGACAACTTGTCTTTGCTTCCCTCTCCAGTACATGGCTAACAGGTACATGCAGCCATGCCTAAATTTCACATGGGCATTGGAATCTAAACTCAGTTCTTCATTCCTAGGCAACAAGCCCTCTCCTGATAGAGGATCTACCTAGCTTAAGTACCTCATTTTTTTTCTGTATCACTGCTAATTCTCCCATTTATACTGTCTGTGGTTGTTGCTGTTGTTTTTGTTTTAGTTTGGTTTTGGTCCATTGTGGTTTTGTTTGTTGTAATATTTTGCCCATGTTTTTTGTCTTAATTTTCATCCCAGTTTGCCAAATATTTTCCTTTTAGACCCAGGGTAGAAAACAGGCATTTGCTAAATGATTTAGGTTGAGAAGGAATATGGGGAAACTGTAGGAATGGCTTGAAAACAAGCACTTAATATTGTCTTGTTTGGTTGCTTTTGTTTATTTGTTTGTTTGTTTTTGGACTGACTTGTATCTGTTGACTTTTCTGGTTCTCCAGTTCCTCCCTGGATGTGAAAATGTTTACTTTAACATTTGAAGTAATATTTTCTGAGATTTTAAGTTTTTCTCTTTATACAACAGAGAACAAGGGATTCTGAAAATTGAGTGTTCTCACTTGCCTCTATTAAGATTATTAAGTCTTCAATATCAGATAATTTGGAAAGAAAAAGACTTACCTAATCTTATAAACTACAGTTCATTATCAAGGGAATCCAAGGCAGGAGCTTGAAGCTGAAAACACAGAGGAGTACAGGCTACATATTTACTTTCAGCATCATATTTATCTATCCTATGATAAACCTAACTTTCCCTGTCTAGTTGTAATTCTACACAGAGAAGGTTGGACTCTCCCCAATCATGTGGCAATCTAAAAACTGTCCCAATTAGCCATTCCCAGAGGTCAATCTGGTATAAGCAGTACATCAGTTAAGATTCCCTCTGAGTCACTGATCATACAGAATAGCTCTATCTCTTGTCACACCTCTTTTTCCTATATATGATTCTGTTAAGTGCCTCTCCTCTTCCTTCCGGACATCAGAGCGGTGTCTGTCCAGAAGTAGGTTCTGAAAACTTTGTTCAGATCTGACATGCTTATGTCTAACCTTCTACCTGTTATTTGAACAGTTTGTGTCTAGCGAGTAGCAGAAACATATATGTAAGATTCCTTTATGGACCATTATGGATTTGTATATAACAAGTAACCACACCATTAATTATCTTTTTTGATCTTTATTACAAAACAATTTCTATGCATTACTTCAGATTTTTCATTTGATATTTGACTCATTTCCCCACTGGGCATTTTTTTAATGTACACAATGACTTAAAAGACAGATCTTGAATTGGTTGATGAGATGTCTTGACTTCCATTTCACATTTTATCATGTATGCAAATGTATACAGGAGACTAATATGTATTTAGATGTGCTCTTTGTACAATTACTGGGATAAATTTCAGGGATTTTCTTTCACCTATGCAAAGTCTAAAAGTAAACCCATATCCTAAGTTTTTCTTTCTTTCAAAAGATTTTATCCTATTTTTCATATGGTTAGTAGGCTGGGATGAGGAACATTAAAGAATATATACTGCTTTATTCTGGAAAAGCTTACATTATCTCTTCTTTTACCAGTGTTTTATAATGATTATAAATTTGTTGCTAAGTGGAAATAAATATTCTATCTCCTAAATCCATAGTATCCTTTTAAGGTTCAAGTATAAATGTGCATTGTTCCCTTAACAATTCTCTGCATACCATATTGTTAATATTTCCAGAATTCATTGAAGGAAGTCATCTGGTCATTTGCTACTTTATAGTCTTTACCCAAAGCCACATTCTACGATAATGCTCAGTGAGCTAGCTGAGATGATATTGACTATTATCACCTTTCTCAGGCCTTATATCTATCTAACTTTGTTGTTACAAAACACATGCTTCTCCAAGACTGAATGGGCTCATACATGATTCTTTTATCAAAGAAGAAAAATTAAAAATATTAGCATGGCAAGTCTAAGAAGCGTAGTGAACCATTTCATACATTTGCCCTCCTGTTATTTGATTCAGCAGGTGAAATTGAGTGCTTAAAACAGATTTGAGAGACCCATTGTTGACAGCTAACTGATCACTGCTGTATATAAGTGGTATGGGTTTGTTATTATTTAACTCACCTGTCCAACACTCAGTCTGTTCATTGATATTAGCAATTGTGCCTGCCTCAGTAGTTATGAATATTATATGGAAGAAGACATATCAATTGCTTATAATTAATTATTAATATTGACAATGCAGTATGGTAAGATAAATATTAGATAGTCTGGTCATTTCTTAGGTGGAATTGAATCTTAGATACATTTTGTAAGAGCTATGAATTTATAAAGATCTCGAGGGTAAGAATATTGACAAATATAACCAGAATTACAAATACTCTCATGATTTATTGAGCTTCATGTCTGGACAGAGCTATGCTAACTGTTGTAGATATCATCTCATTTAACATGCAACAGCAAACTGAAGCCGTTTCTTTTGTTGGCTAAATTTGCCAGGTCTATGACATCTTGCTACAGACAAATATGAAAACATATCTGAAACAGAGATGAAACAGCAACATAGTAGTGTAATCCAAACCTGGCTTATGAACTCCTCTTGATTCTGAGTTCTATGTCGTCTGCTTCAGCTTTACTTAGGTATTTCCCAAACTGGAAAGCCATTTCTTGCATTAATAGAAAGGGCCTCCAGAGACCTTGGATGCGGGAGGCTCCAGGGAGTGTATGAATAAATATTACTTCATTCTAGAAAATTTCCTAGCAGTTCAATATGAAAATTGAAGTAGCCACCTTCTGTAGCCAAGCAGGACTGCTACTGAAGAGATAAGGACACCTGCCCACCCACAAAATCTTAGAACCAAAATTTGTCCTGCAGATAAAAGGATGGAGCAGAAAAGGAGGGAATGGCCAACCAATGACTGACTAAAGACTCATCCAATGGGCAAGAACCAATCTCTGACACTATTAGTGATACTCTGTTATAACTGCAAACAGTGGCCTAACATAACTGTTTTCTGAAAGGCTCTACCCAGCTTTGGACCTAGGTCCCTGTTTTTATGTAGCAGAGGTTCAGCTTGGTCTTCATGTAGGTCCCCCAACAACTGGAGTGGGAGCTGTCCCTCTTTTACCCACCTGTGGATCCTGTTCCCCTAATTGGGCTGCCCTGTCTGGCTCAGTGTTCTGCAGTGAATGGTGTGTCAAAGTGGATATGTACTAAGAAGAGGACTGGGAAGGAGATGAGGATGTGTGAGGGGAGACTGGGAGGAAAGGGGATTGTGACTGTTATGTAAAGGGAATAAATACATAAATTAATGAGAAAAGAACCTCAAAACACAAAAGAACAAATCAAGTTAAAATAAAACAAAACAAAGCAAGACAACAGAAAGCAAAGTCTCAAAAGATAGTGTGAGCCTGTAAAACTGGTCACTGGTTAAACACTGGATGTAAACAGCGTTTGAAAAGGAAATATTTATAAGTAACATTTAGCACTCCTTTGCAGATTCTCCCAGAGGAGATGTTAGAGAGATGACAGCTTGCAGGCAACTTAAGGAAGGGTAAGATCAAATGTACTGGGCTCTATGTGTTTTGGATGCACACTGAAAATTAAATACACCTTGGAAATGTTAATATATGCACACACATGTTCTTCTTTGTAGTGTGCTGCTCATTTATCTAGTTTTCCCCATGTTAGTACAACCACGTGCACAGGTCTGAGAAGCATCTCACAAGATCTACCTTTCTCTCTCTGGCATTTTTGTTTGCTCCCTATTACTTCCCACCCAGCTCATGACACCTGAATGTCATTTTACAGCTTGTGATGTCTAGAACTCATGGGTGGGAATGTGTGCAGTGAATGAAGAATGAGAAAGAACATTCTTGGACTTTTGAGACCATGCATCATTCAATAGTCATACTAGTGGTAAAACCAGTGGCATAATATTACTCCCTATCTGAAAGACAGCAGATTTCCTATGGTTCATTCAATAATGCAAAACCACTTCTTCAAGATGTTCAGTCTGTCCTCCTCGCCTTGTCACCTATCTTGCCATTATGACTTTCCCCATCCTCTGCTGTTAACTTAGCCTGTTCTTTTTTCCATACACACAGCAAATATGATCTTATTTGCCTTCCTTTGCTATTGTAATTCTTCAGAGAAAACCAGTGGCTCTAGGATAGTTGTTTTATCTTGTATTTCACATACAGACTTTCACCAAGCCCTCCCGTATCAAATACTTAGAGCTGAAAAAATAAACAGCTCAAAATCTTCAACAAAGTTTTACATCAATGTTTCTGATAAAATTGCTATTTACATTTTAATTTACATTTTAAATTGGTGATTTGCAGACTCAGATACATGTGGCATATGCTTATAGTCGACCTTCAGAACCCAACAGAGGTAAGAGTAACTCTCTAGTTACTCTCATTTCAATACTTATGCAATCAACAGATAGCTATCTTCATTTTACATTAGTTAGCAGTATGTGTCTGACTACAAGGTTTTAGCATTAACTCCAGAATACAGTATAAAGAAGGAAAAAGACTCCATGTTTTAATGAGACTCTAATCTGCTCAAAACTCTAGCTGAATTTTAGCTGTATGACTTTAAACAAATTGCTAAATTTCTCTGCAAATTTATCTCTATCCCTGACTATTGTAAACAGTATGAAGAATTTTATAGAGCAGAAGGAAAAATGTTTACCTGCCTCCTTTTAAAATTTTATTCTTCACTCATATATTATATCTGGGCCAGAATTTCCCCTCCCTTCACTTCTCCCTGTTCTTTCATCTCAGTTCTACAAGATCCAGTCCATTTCCATTTCTCTTTAGAAAAGACCAGGCCTCCCAGCAATATCAACCCAACAATGTACAACATTACCCAATAAGTTCCATATCACAGATGGGGAGGCAGTCCAATAGAAAGAAAATGGTCTCAAGACAGGCAAAAGAGTCTTCTTTGCTTGTTTTAACTTAAGAACCGTGTATTTCTCAAGATTCAAGGAAAGAAAAAAAATGAAGTGTCAATAAAGTCTTACTTTATTCTGGAATTAATTTCTAGTGAGAAACATGGCTGTATTCATGAAGGGTGACTCCCTGTGTTTCTCAAACACCTTAGCTTGGTTTTGCCATTCAAGTAATGCTGTGGAGTTGTTTTGAAAATGGAAACATTTTGGGGAAAGAATATGGGAAGAACAGATAGGAAGACAGGAAGAGCTCTCCTTAGGAAAAAAGAAAAATTAAAACACATTTCCAGAAAGCCATTCTTAGCATCCATTGAGGAGAGAAGATTTAAGTTGTAGGCATTGGCCCATCACTTGTGTTCAAAAGGTAATGTGTCCAAGAGGAAATGTGAGCTATACTTAGTGGACCTCAATGAGCCAGTGTGTAAACTGGAATCTCCATACCCTGCATGTCAATCATTTTCATGTCTCCATAGTCCTCTGAGATAAAACATCAATGCTTTACCCATAGAAAATGAGAAAAGGCAAGACAACACCTATCTGAAAGGAGACAAATGATACAAAATCAAAACAAACTTCTACAAAATGATAACAAGTAGAACACAAGTAGAATTTTTGTGACATAAGACTTTGGATGAATGTTTGTTTCAGTCCTGACTTGCCTTTCTTCTAGCATCTCTTGCCTTATAGATCACCTCCATGAGTAGGAAGTGAGGAGATAGCTGAACCATGCAAACTTTAGTAATATAAATATATCATAGCACAAAGACATGCAAAAAAAAATCGATTTTCAGCTCACCAGTGAACAGAGATTTTTCAGCTTAAGTCTTGAATCTATTAACAATGCTGTTTTTACCTTCACTGCCCTGACGTTTCCTGGGCCACCATAGTTCTTGTTGAACCCCCCACCTCAACACACACTTTTTCACTCAACTGTTTCCATATTAAGGCAGCTCAGCCTTAAGAAAGCACAATTGATATGACTGAATAGAACCTATTGGTCAGGCCTTAAACACAGACATTCTATAGTGGACTTGGTGGCTCCTCTTGACTACACCTTTAATTTCCTATCTTGATTACTTTTCTTTAGTATTTTACGTCTGAGAAACATTGATATTCTTCAGGTTTCTGAAGGGTCCTTCTGTCTTCATGAAATCTTTATTTTGCAACTTCTAATTCTATATGTCATGCACATTTTTATTATTAATAATGCCTATATATGCATATATTACCTAGAAGAGCTGTTCTTCAACTTCAATGCACATTAAAGCCACCTGGGAAGTTAACATACAGAAAAACAAAACTATAGCCTGGAAATCACACCTACATTTTTATTTAATTGGGGTAGAGTGTAGTCTACACATTGAACTTAAAAAATCATGTCCAGTGATACTAGTATACAATCATGTTAAAGACCTACTCTTTAAGGCTAAAATATTGTTTTTACAAATAGAATTCCTGAATCCCAGGAGTTGTATATTTCTTCTGAAACATAGTTACAATGAAAACCAACTTGTTAAAACTATTCTAACCACTAAATCAGAATCATAATGAAGTATACTTTTAAATTTCTAAAAGAGAGAGATCCATTAAAGAAGGTAATTTCCAAAAATGTTTGTAAAATGGTAAGTGACTAGGACAGATATTCAGTTGTTAATAAAGTCCTCACATATAACTCAAATAAAAACAAATAAATATATGTAATTTGGGACAGCTATAATTGAGACTAGAAGAGTCTGAGGTCCATTGCATTGTCAGTAGAGGAATCTGAAGAAAGAAAATGTGATAATGGGACATTAGAAGCAAAATCAAGATACCAATGAAAGTTTCTGTGGCAGTATTTTATAAGAGAAGGCACTAAAATGAGAAGAAAAACTAAGAAGATACATTCAAAATTTCATACCCCTTTTCTAACTTCCATCAATTCATTCTCATTTGTAAATATTGATTATTTTTGTTGGTATCATTTATTGGAAACAATAACCATAAGATAGCCAAAGAGCTTGGGATCAAGTCTAGGAAAAGAATCTAAAATGTAGGGTAACACTTCATAAAGACTTTTGAAAAATCAGACATGTTGAAGTCAGTGTACACAATAACATGAAGATTACTAATAATTCTTTTTTTGATAATGTAAGAAATACCTTAGCTGATGAGTTCTTTCAATACCCCAGAATGCTAGTTTTATTAATATAGATATAGGAATATCTGGAATGTAGGTGCATGTTTTTAGTTATCATATATAGATACTGAAAATCACCCACCAACTAGACAACATCAAGGCTAAATTATGAAATGCTAGCAGGGAAAAGATGAGAATCTGCTTAGTTTTGTTATAAATAAAAAAAATGAGTTTTATTTTAGAAATAAATCTATAGGTATTCATACAACTGTGTTTGCAGAATCATTTTCTTTTATTGAGTCATGTAATAACAGTAAAATCACAAAATTAGTGAATAGTAGAGATTTTCTCTAAGCCCTTAATTATTCTCAAATTCATATATGATCTTTACATAGGCTTGCCAACTGTTGCTAGAAGAGGCCATTAAGTTTCCACTGATTAGATAAGAGTAATTTGCAATTAGGTTAGAGATTGTTTGCATTAAAAATGGGCTCATCTAAATTTCTTGAGTGCTCTTGAAACTGATGTTTTTTTAGTGCTCTAAAATAATCACATGCCAGTATTGATATAGCTAATTAATTTGATTAAGGAATTTGAGTTTTCCAACATCTTTTTTTTTTAATATCAAAACTTCTGTGTGCAAATGACCACAAATTATTCCTGACAGACCAAAGGTATAATTATGTTTAAATTTTCCTATAGAAACTCAACAAGTCCCCAGACACAAAATTATCAAAAAGAAAATACTTATTTATTTTTATTGAAGTCATGGTAAGGAGGGGATCTTTTTTGTAAAGTTTCATTTTTATTTTTCTTTTTTGATGCCTGGATGTTTGGGTGTAGCACGTGTATGAATGCACACATGTATCTCCCACCTCAAGAGAGGGAGGTATTACCTAGTAATTATCAAATTTGTATTGGATATAAGTTCTCTCACTGGGACCTAAATTAAGTGTAACTGGATAGACTAAGCTCACTGGCCTATGAGTTTCAGGGGTCCACTTGGCTCATTTTATAGTACAAGGTGACTAGTGTGCTCTGCCATGCTTGGCTTTGGTGCGTGTGTTCTGTAGCCAAAACATTGCTCCTTATGCTTGTGAGACACTGTACTGATCAAGCTATCTTCCTAACCTATTTTTAACACTCTAAATCATCCAAGGATTGCCAGATATGTTTTCTTTCATGAACTTCATGCAACCTTGACTTTTTGTGTTGGATCAGAAGCATTCATGGTATGGGTTATTCA
This sequence comes from Tokudaia tokunoshimensis, assembly GCA_036184795.1. NCBI lineage: Eukaryota > Metazoa > Chordata > Mammalia > Rodentia > Muridae > Tokudaia > Tokudaia tokunoshimensis. The sequence continues at coordinate 53,496,092 of BTHU01000005.1, read as the reverse complement.
GGCCAATTTATATAGGGAAATCAAGATCAGAGTCATAACTCAAAGGAAGTCCCTCAGGGTCATTGATCACTTCTTTCATCCTAAGCAAACTGGAAGAGTTCTCCTGAAAGCAATGACCTCATCATGAGATGAAAATTAAAAAATGTAATCTTTATTTGTATTTTAATGGCCATATCTCTAAATTCAATCAGATTATATAACCCTATTTTCTCTCTATACGTGCATGTGTATTTGTGTTTGTTCATGCACATGTATGCATTAGTAAGTGCATGCGCCAACTTTATGCAAGCTGCAGTCATCAGAGTTAAGGAAACTTCAATTAAGAAAATGTCTCTCCCCTGGTCCTGGAAAGACTGGATGTAGGGGAACGCCAGGACAGAGAAACGAGAGGGGGTTGAATGGGGAAAAGAGGGAGGGAAGGGGGCTTATGGGACTTTCGGGGAGGGAGGAAATGGGAAAGGGGAAATGATTTGGAATGTAAATAAAAAAAACTTAGAAAATAAAAAAAAAAAAAGAAAATGTCTCTCTAAGGGAAACACTGAAAAAGCTGAAGGGGACTGCATCCTCATAGGAAGAACAATAGCTACTAACTGAACACCCAGAGTTCCCAGAGACTAAACCATCAAACAAAGAGTATACCTGGAGGAATCCATGGCTCCAGATACATATGTAGCAGAGGATGGCCTTATCTGACATTAATGAGAGGGGGTCATTTGTCTTGTGGAGGCTTGAAGCCCTAGCATAGGGGGATGCTAGGGTGCTGAAGTTAGAGTGGATGAGTGGGTGGAGGAACACCCTCTTAGAGGCAAAGGAGAGGGGCAAATGGGGTCTGGGATGAGAAGGTTGAGAGGAATAACTGGGAAGAGGGATATCATTTGAAGTGTAAGTAATTAATTAAAAAGAAAATATGTCTCTTTAATATCAGGCTTTAGGCAAGTAGATAGGAAGTTTCCATAATTGTTGAGTGGTGTGGGTGCAGTCTGTTATAGGCAGTGCCACTCTTACATTGACATTCCTGGTGCTATACGAAATTAGGCTATGTAGTTTACTAGGAGCAAGACAGGAAGCAACATTCCTCCATGGCCTCAGTATCAGTATCTTCACCCAGATTCTTGCCGTTTGAGTATCTGCATTGGCTTCCTTGAATGATGAACAGTTGTATGGAACCATAAACCAGATGAATTTTATTCTTCCCAATTGTGCTTGTTCATGGTCTGTCATCACAGAGATGGTAACCCTAAGTAAGAACCCATTTTTACCTCAGCTTCATAAGACAATACAAATTCTCATCTCATCTAATGATGGAGAAACTGCTGGCAGCTACTCATAAGCAGGTAGGTCCTCAGGTATTCAGAAAATTCACTTATTAAATACAACCATTTTTAAAACTAAATTAGAGGAACTTACAATTAAATAACTTGATATTTGAGACAAAGTTAATAAACCTATTAAACTCATCATTTACTAATTATTATTCCTACATTTGCCACAATCCCTGTCTTCAACATTGTTTAAGCCCAGTTTGTGTGTGTGTGTGTGTGTGTGTGTGTGTGTGTGTGTGTGTGTATGTGTGTGTGTGTGTGTGCGTGTGCGCACATGTGTGTGTGTGTGTGTGTGTGTGTGTGTGTGCTTGTGTACTACCTAATTCCAAACTAGGATGCTGTAAATTCTGTGTTCCTAGTTCTCTCATTGGCAACTAGTGATGGATGATTGCCAGAGTGTCTGCTCCACAGACATTGGCCAGAGACTGAACCAGGGCTTTTCTCATTTGTTCTCCCTGACTAATGGGATGCTAAGCATTTGCCATTAAGTCCCTTGGAGGGTCTCTTCCCCAGAGTGCTTTACACTGGTCTTGAGATGTAGTCACTAATTTAGGTAGCTGTGAAAAGAAAAGAGAATTGTTCTTTATATATATGTGTGTGAGAAAAAAAAACCCTACATAAACCTAGTTAAATTACACCCAATAAAGCAAGAGCAGACTGTGGAAGGGAGGACGATTTCCCAGGAAACTGTCAGAGAATACAGATACACACATGCTTTTTGAATAATGAATTTAATTTTCAAGTTTCATGTAGAGTTCTGTCTTCTCTTCCCTCTCCCAGGCTTTCTGTTAACCTTGGCCTTTTTCCTCCCCCTAGGCTTTTTACCTGAACTTCTTTAAAAGCTACAGTGCTAACCTGTTCTCTCCCTCTCTATTATTCTACTAATCTGTCTCCACCCACATAATTAAGGCAATCACCTCCTTATACCTTCTATAAAGCAGGCTTAATCACCCATTCTGTAGCTGGCACAGCGACCTTCTGCCTACAGGATCAGCTAACAATACTTGAGTCCTGTCCTACACTGTCCCTTCTTCTCTGCCCTCCTCTCCCTTCCCTCCTATGTTGTGGTCAAGCCAGGCTTGCTGCTTAAGAAACTATACTTAGCTTCCCAGTACTACATAAATACTGAGTTGTTTATCAGCTTTGGTCAAAAATCAAACTTCTTTCTATCTATGTTTTTCTCTAATTACTTTTCCAATCCTTTTTTAAGCTCCCAGGAGACAGGATTAATTTGATTTAAAAAAAATCGCATGAGGAACTATTGAAGGAGATATGAGTGTTAATGCATTAAAACAACCTTAACTCTTCAATTTTTTCAAGAAGGAGAAGAAGGAGCTGGAGGAGGAGGAGAAGGAAGAGGAGGAGGAGGAGGGAGGAGGGGGAAGAGGGAGAGGAGGAGGAGGAGGGGAGGAGGAGGTGGAAAAGGAGAAAGAGAAGAAAGAAGAAAGAAGAAGAAAGAAGAAGGAAGAAGAAGAAGAAGAAGAAGAAGAAGAAGAAGAAGAAGAAGAAGAAGAAGAAGAAGAAGAAGAAGAAGAAGATCCTAAAGTCCTAAGTGCAGTTCAGCAGTACAGCAGTTCCTGAAGAACAAACTGAGAAACAATATAAAAAGAGAGTGAGGTCATATTAACATGTCTGGAGTTATTTAAAGACATTATAGAAAGATGCCTGGGTAGATGGCAAGTTGGATTAGAGGTTTTATAAGCTTTCTTCTACTCTAAAATCAACTATGTATCTCTTAGTTGTAGCTAAAACACCGGCCAGGGGACCAATATTTTTGACTTGTATTCATCTTTCATACCTCACCAACCCCTGCTTTGTATAATTTATGACATAATTTCACATCCCTGCTTGAAAACAAAGTAGGGCTTCCTCATTACCAGATTCCCACTGGAGTTTGCTCATCTTCTTTGAAGCAAGCCTGCATTAAGTTGTCTTTGAAAGGAACAAAAGGGTAAGTTGTCCCCAGTGGCGAGTGAGTTGTCTCTCAAAAGTAAAGAAAATAAGCAAAAGTAAAATAAACTCTAAAAAGCAATCTTTAATCAAGAATTTTACAGACAGGAAGAAATGGGAGAAAAAAGATGGAGACTTGAATCTGCAGAGATAACAGCTTTTCTTACAGCGTCTTCCAGCCCTGATTCTTAACCACCATGTACAGCAGTATCAGTGCCCTCCTTTTTCATCTTCCTATTATTTTACATCTTTATTTATAGGGAAATTTTTTGCAAGGTTGGTTTTCATTAGCAATTCTTCTCTACCCCTCAGTAGCAAACAGGTGATGAACTCTTTAGAGTTTTAATGAAATCATTGTGAACACATACAGTATAGACTCTGATCTAGTTTCTGTATGTATGTCAGTGGAGAAGGACTAAATGTTGACAGTCATTAACTTTATCCCTGGTACCCAACTCTAAAATAGTGATATACAGGCTATATCCTTGATACCAAGTATTACACAGTAGAAAAAAACACTGTGATTTTGGAATATGGTACTGTTATTGATATTGTTTATTCAGTTATATGTAAAAGTAATGAAATCTATACCTCTATCTATAAGTATTCAATCACTTTGAAAAGGCATTACCATAGGGTATTTGAAGTAGGAGATATGTCTGTGAAATACTTTTTTGCCCCTTCTTTCTATATGTATATAGATATGGTTAAGTTCCATGGACTAAGTGGTTTGTGTTGAGGAAACACATGTATATGACCAAAACCTTTAGCTGAGGAGGACCTACTTTACAGATTCCTAAATATACCCAGTGAACTTTGCTGGACAAGTCAATCATCTGAACGCAGTCCAAATGCCCAAACACATAAATATATACAAAGCACTTATATAGAATGAAACTCTGCTTTACATATGATATTATTGAACAGCAATAAGTGAATGAAGCAATAGGAAACTAATAAAAAGGGGGAAGTTGGAAGCCAGTTTCAACTACTGTCAACATTAACAATCCAATATTCCAAGTTCCCTCAATATTTTTTAGAACATAGGTTTTTAAGAGTAGCCTGCATCTAAAAGACACAGCTGCATGTCTTTTGCATATGTTTTTGGGATATTTCCTTCCATTGAACACCTTACATAGCCTCTATGACTAAGAACAATACAATTGTCTATGCATGCCAACTGATGCAGGTGAGCTAAATTGTATTCTGAATAACAATCCTCTTAGAAACACAAGAGTCAGCTAATGCTGGCAAGGATGTGGAGAAAGGGAACACTCCTCTATTGCTAGTAGAAGCATAAAATTACAGTCACTGTGGAAATCAATGTGGCAGTTTTTCAGAAAATTGGTAATCTATCTACGGCAAGGCCCAGCTATACCACTCTTGGGCACAAACCCAAAAGACCTCAAACCGACATTTGCTTGATTAAGTTCATAGTGGCTTTATTTATAATAACTAGAAACTGTAAACAACATAGATGTCCCTCAACTGAAGAATGGATAAAGGAAACGTGGAATATTGTCAGAGTGGACTAAAGTGGACTGTCATTCAGTTGTTAAACAATAATAACATAAGAAAATTTGCAAGTAAATTGATGGAACGATGAAAAATCATTCAGAGTGAGATAACCAAGACCATGAAATAGAAACATGATATATAATCACTTATGAGTGGAATGGTAGCTGTTACATAAGAGATAATTACACTGTAATCCACAGACCAAGAGAAACTAAGCATTAAGGAGGGCTCAAGGGGTTATACGCAGATCTCGCTGGGAAGGGGAAATAGAACAGATTTTGTGAGTGGATTTGGAGCAGGTTGGAATCCATGCAGGAGGGATCAAATAGAGGAGCAAAGGACAGAAGGAAAGAATAAAGGGAGAGATGTATGGAATAAAGAGACATTTAGGGGTCAATGTGTAAATCCAATGTACTGGAAACTTTCTTGAACCCATGAGAGGGATTCTAGTGAGGAATTCTAGTAATGGAGAATATGGAGTCTGAACTGGCCACAGTTTGTGACCAGGCAAGGCTTCCAGTGGTGGGAATGGGACATAACCCAGTCCCAGATAATTCTACCCCCACCTTTCCTGCCTGCAAGATGGGTAAGAGCAGATCAGAGCTTGAAGGAGTGGCAAACAAATGAGTAGTCTAACTTGAGACCCAAGTTAGTAGAGGAAGTCAATGTCTGACACTGCAGGAACCAGAAGCTGGAGGGCCCAGAAACCTAGGATAGACCATGACTCAAAAAAAAAAAAAAAAAAAAAAGATTCCTAATGATATTCTGCTATACTCATAGATTGGTGCCTAGCCTTATTCTCATCAAATATGATTCTTTTTTTTTAATTTACATTCCAAATAATTTCCCCTTTCCCGTTTCCTCACTCCCCGAAAGTCCCATAAGCCCCATTCCCTCCCTCTTTTCTCCATTCAACCCCCTCTCATATCTCTGTCATGGCATTCCCCTACATCCAGTCTTTCCAGGACCAGGGGTATCTTCTTCCATCTTCTTAGAAATCTATTGATATGCGAATTGTGTCTAGGGTATTCCGAGATTCTGGGTTAATATCCCCTTATCAGTGACTGCATACCAACTGTGCTCTTTTGTGATTGGGTTACATCACTAAAGATGATATTTTCAAGCTCTGACCATTTGCCTAGGAATTTCGTGAATTCATTGTTTTTAATTGCAGAGTAGTATTCCATTGTGTAGATATACCACATCTTCTGAATCCATTCCTCCGTTGAGGGACATCTGGGTTCTTTGCAGCTTCTGGCTATTATAAATAAGGCTGCTATGAACATAGCGCAGCATGTGTCCTTATTGCATGCAGGTAAAGCCTCTGGGTATATGCCCAGGAGTGGTATAGCCGGATCCTCCGGGAGTGTCATGCCCAGTTTTCTGAGGAAACGCCAGACTGCTTTCCAGAGTGGTTATACCAGCTTGCAATTCCACCAGCAGTGGAGGAGTGTTCCTCTTTCTCCACATCCTCGCCAACAACTGCTGTCTCCTGTGTTTTTGATCTTAGCCATTCTGACTGGTGTGAGATGGAATCTCAGGGTTGTTTTGATTTGCATTTCCCTAATGACTAAGGATGATGAACATCTCTTTAGGTGCTTCTCAGCCATTAGATATTCTTCATGTGAGAACTCTTTGTTTAGCTCTGTACCCCATTTTTAAAAGGGTTACTTGCCTCTCTGGAGTTTAACTTCTTGAGTTCTTTGTATATATTGGATATTAGCCCTCTGTCAGATGTAGGGTTGGTAAAGATCATTTCCCAGTTAGTTGGTTGCCTCTTTGTCTTTTTGACAGTGTCTTTTGCCTTGCAAAAACTTTGTAATTTAATGAGGTCCCATTTGTCTATTCTTGATCTTAGAGCATAAGCTATTGGAGTTCTGTTCAGGAAATTCTCCCCTGTGCCCATATATTCAAGGTTCTTCCCTAGTTTCCCTTCTATTAGTTTCAGTGTGTCTGGATTTTTGTGGAGATCCTTGATCCACTTAGAATTGAGCTTAGAGCAAGGAGATAAGAATGGGTCAATTTGCATTCTTCTGCATGTTGACCTCCAGTTGAGCCAGCACCATTTGTTGAAAAGGCTATCTTTTTTCCACTGGATGGTTTTAGCTCCTTTGTCAAAGATCAAGTGACCATAGGAGTGTGGATTCATTTCGGGGTCTTCAATTCTGTTCCATTGATCTACATGCCTGTCACTGTACCAAAACCATGCAGTTTTTAATACTATTGTTCTGTAGTACAGCTTGAGGTCCGGGATACTGATTCCCCCAGAGCTTCTTTTACTCATGAGAATAGTTTTAGCTATTCTGGGTTTTCTGTTATTCCAGATGATTTTTTGAATTGCTTTTTCTAACTCTATGAAGAATTGAGTTGGGATTTTGATGGGGATTCCATTGAATCTGTATATTACTTTTGGTATGATGGTCATTTTTACTATATTAATCCTGCCAATCCATGAGCATGGCAGATTTTTCCATCTTCTGAGGTCTTCTTCAAATTCTTTCTTCAGAGACTTGAAGTTCTTGTCATTCAGATCTTTCACTTGTTTGGTTAGAGTCACGCCAAGATACTTTATATGGTTTGTGGCTATCGTGAAGGGTATCATTTCTCTTACTTCTTTCTCAACCTGCTTATCCTTTGAGTATAGGTAGGCTTCTGACTTGCTTGAGTTGATTTTAAATCCGGCCACTTTGCTGAAGTCGTTTATCAGCTGTAGGAGTTCTCTGATGGAGTTCTTTGGGTCGCTTAAGTATACTATCATATTGTCTGCAAATAGTGATAGTTTGACTTCTTCCTTTCCAATTTGTATCCTTCTGACCTCTTTTTGTTGTCTAATTGCTCTAGCTAGAACTTCAAGTACTATATTGAAAAGATATGGAGAGAGAGGGCAGCCTTGTGTAGTCCCTGATTTTAGTGGGATTGCTTCAAGTTTCTCTCCATTTAGATTGATGCTGGCTACCGGTTTGCTGTAAATTGCTTTTACTATGTTTAGATATAGGCCTTGAATTCCTGATCTTTCCAAGACCTTTAGCATGAAAGGATGCTGAATTTTGTCAAATGCTTTCTCGGCATCTAATGAGATGACCATGTGGTTTTTTTCTTTGAGATTGTTTATATAGTGGATTACATTGATGGATTTCCTTATATTGAACCATCCCTGCATCCTTGGGAAGCAGCCTACTTGATCATGGTGAATGGTCGTTTTGATGTGTTCTTGGATTCGGTTGGCAAGAATTCTATTGAATATTTTTGCATGGATATTCATAAGAGAGATTGGCCTGAGATTCTCTTTCTTTGTCGGATCTTTGTGTGCTTTTGGTATTAGTGTAATTGTGGCTTCATAGAACGAGTTGGGTACTGTTCCTTCTGTTTCTATTTCGTGGAACAGTTTGAAGAGTATTGCTGTTAGGTCTTCTTTGAAGGTCTGATAGAATTCTGCACTAAAACCATCTGGACCTGTGCTTTTTTTGGTTGGAAGACTTCCAATGACAACTTCTATTTCTTCAGGGGTTATAGGACGGTTTAGATGGTCTATTTGATCCTGATTTAATTTTGGTATTTGGTATCTGTCAAGGAAATTGTCCATTTCCTCAAGATTTTCTAGTTGTGTTGAATACAAGTTTTTGTAGTAGGATCTGATGATTTTTTGAATTTCCTCAGTTTCTGTTGTTATCTCTCCCTTTTCGTTTCTGATTTTATTAATTTGGATACTTTCTCTGTGCTCTCTGGTTAGTCTGGCTAAGGGCTTATCTATCTTGTTGATTTTCTCAAAGAACCAACTCCTCGTTTTGTTGATTCTTTGTATGTTTTTATTTGTTTCTACTTGATTGATTTCAGACCTGAGTTTGATGATTTCCTGCCTTCTACTCCTCTTTGGTGTATTTGCTTCTTTTTGTTCCAGGGCTTTCAGGTGTGCCATTAAGCTGTTAGAGTATGCTGTCTCCCGTTTCTTTTTGGTGGCACTCAGGGCTATGAATTTTCCTCTTAGCACTGCTTTCATTGTGTCCCATAAATTAGGGTATGTTGTGCCTTCATTTTCATTAACTTTCAAAAAGTCTTTGATTTCTTTCTTTATTTCCACCTTGACCAAGTTATCATTGAGTAGAGCATTGTTCAGCCTCCATGTGTACGTGGGTTTTCTTTTGTTTTTGTTGCCATTGAAGAGCACCCTTATTCCATAGTGATCTGATAGGAGGCATGGGATTAGTTCTATCTTCTTATATCTGTTGACGTCTGATTTGTGACCAATTATATGGTCAATTTTGGAGAAGGTACCATGAAGTGCTGAGAAGAAGGTGTATTCTTTAGCTCTAGGATGAAATGTTCTATATATATCTGTTAGTTCCATTTGGTCCAAGGCTTCAATTAGATTCACTGTGTCCCTGTTTAGTTTCTGCTTTCCTGAACGATCCATTTCAGAGAGCGGGGTGTTGAAGTCACCCACTATTATTGTGTGCGGTGCGATGTGTGCTTTGAGTTTTAGTAAAGTTTCTTTTACGAATGAGGGTGCCCTTGCATTTGGAGCATAGATATTCAGAATTGAGAGTTCTTGATGGTGGATTTTTCCCTTGATCAGTATGTAGTGTCCTTCTGTGTCTTTTTTGATGACTTTAGGTTGAAAATCAATTTTATCTGATGTTAGGATGGCTACTCCCCCTCGTTTCTTGGGGGCATTTGCTTGTAAAATTGTTTTCCAGCCTTTTACTCTGAGGAAGTGTTTGTCTTTGACAATGAGGTGCGTTTCCTGCATGCAGCAAAATGCTGGGTCCTGTTTATGTATCCAGTCTGCTAGTCTATGTCTTTTAATTTGGGAATTGAGACCATTGATATTAAGAGAGATTAAGGCATAGTGATTATTGCCATCTGCTATTCTTGATGCTATCTTTATGTTTCAGTGGTTATCTACTTTTGGGTTTGATTCAAGAAGGTTATTATTTCATTTTTTCCAGGGTGTTGTTTCTCTCCCTGTATTGGCTGTTTCCACCTATTATCCGTTGCAGGGCTGGATTTGTGGAAAGATGTTGTGAAAATTTGGTTTTATCATGGAATATCTTGGTCTCTCCATCTATGGTGATTGAGAGTTTTGCTGGGTATAGAAGTCTAGGCTGGCATTTGTGCTCTCTTAGTGTCTGCATGAGATCTGCCCAGGATCTTCTGGCTTTCATAGTCTCTGGTGAGAAGTCTGATGTGATTCGGATAAGTCTTCCTTTGTATGTTACTTGGCCCTTTTCTCTTACTGCTTTTAATATTCTTTCTTTGTTTAGTACATTAGGTGTTTTGATTATTATGTGACGGGAGGTATTTCTGTTCTGCTCCAGTCTGTTTGGAGTTCTGTAGGCTTCTTGTATGTTCATCGGCATCTCTCTCTTTAGGTTAGGGAAGTTTTCCTCCATAATTTTGTTGAAGATGTTTACTGGCCCTTTAAGTTGCAAATCTTCACTCTCATCTATACCTATAATCCTTAGGTTTGGTCTTCTCATTGTGTCCTGGATTTCCTGGATGTTTTGGGTTACACGTTTTTTGCATTTTGCATTTTCTTTGACTGTTGAGTTGATGCTTTCTATGGAATCTTCAGTACCTGAGATTCTTTCTTCTATCTCTTGTATTCTATTGTTGATGTTTGCATCTATGACTCCTGATTTCTTCCCAAGGTTTTCTATCTCCAAAGTTCTCTCCCTGTGTGATTTCTTAGTTGTTTCTACTTCCTTTTTTAGATCCTGAATGGATTTGCTGAGATCCTTCACTTGTTTGTTTGTATTTTCCTGTATTCCTTTAAAGTATTTTTGCATTACCTCTTTCAGGATTTCTGCCTGTTGACCCACGTTCTCCTGCATTTCTCTGAGCGATTTTTTATGTTTCCTCCTCATGGGAATCCATCTGTTGATCCATTGTCTCATGCATTTCTTTAAGCAGTTCTCGTGTTTCCTTTGTAAGGGCATCTATCCGTTGATTCATTTCTTTAAGCAATTTTTGTGTTGCCTCCTTATGGTTATCCGTCTGTTGACCCATATTCTTCTGCATTTCTTTATGCAATTTTTGTGATTCCTTTGTGAGTGCATTTACCCGTTGATTCATCTGGTTAAGCGATTTTTGTGTTGTCTCCTTGTGGGCCTCCATCTTTTTATCCATGTTCTCATGCATTTCTCTAAGCGATTTTTGTGTTTCCTTTATAAAGGCTTCTAACCATTGATACATGGTCTCCTGTAATTCTTTATTAGATTTATTTGTGTCCTTCTTGTGATCCTCTAATAGCATCATGAGAAGTGATTTTAAATCAAGATCTTTTCTTTCGGGTGTGGTGGGGTATCCAGGACTTGCTGCTTTTGGAGAGTTGGGTTTGGATGGTCCCATATTACTTTGATTTCTGTTAGTAACATTCCTACGTTTGCCTTTTGTCATCTGGATACCTCTGATGTTAGTTGGTCCTGCTGTCACTGGCTGTTGGTTGGACCTCCTCCGACCCTGCAAAGCTATTTCTGCACCCCCTGGTTTACCAGGATTCCCCTTGCACAGATTTCTGGGGCCTGCCCTGCTCCTGAGTGACTTTAGAGCCCTGATGTGCCTTGCCCCAAGTGATATTATATTGGGGAGTCCTTGCACATCCAATGGCTCACCATAGTGGATTCCTGGAGCAGAGGTTGCCAAAGGTAGGCTGGTAGGATCCTGCCCTCTGCAGGGGTGTGTGATCTCCTAGAGTGGGGGGGGGAGTGGGCGTCCCTCTCCCAGGCAGAAATCCCACAGCAGAGCTAGCGCGCTGGTTACTGCAGATCTGCCCAGCTCTTGGGAGCCACGTACACACAATCCGCCCGAGACCCAAGCAATATTATGCCTGTCTGTCTCAGAGCCTGGCAGTGCCAACTTCCAGGCCACTGGAGCAAAGATGGCGGAGTGCACTCTGCACTCTCTCTGTGGCGCTGCTCACCCTGCAGAGGTGATGTCCTGCAGATCTGGCACCCAGACGACCACAGCGCTGTCCCCCAAATATGATTCTTTAAACAGCTGATGAGAACAGATGCAGAGACCCACTGACAATCATTAGGCAGAACTTAAGGAATCAATCCTGTGGAAGAGGATAAAGATTGTAGTATCCAGAGGGCCAAGGTTACCAGGAGAATACAGTCTACAGAAGCAACTAAGTAGAGTTACAGGGACTCAGAGGTATGGAAGAACCACTCACACAGATCCTGCATAGGTCTGTGCTAAGTAATCTGCCAAGGTTGTTCAGGTTGGAGTGTTTCTGGGATTCCTAATTGTGAGATTGAGGATGTTTCTGATTCTTTTGCATGCTCTTGGGACTCTTTTCCTCCTATTGGGTCATCCAGCCTTGCCTCATCCAGTCTTGATTTGAAGATTATGCTGTGGTTGCTTGACATCTCATGGAGACCAGCTCTTTTCTGAAAGGAATAGGAGAAAGAATGGATCTTGAGGAGCGGGGAAGTGAAGGATAACTGCAAGGAGTAGAGGGAGGATAAACTGTATGGATGTATTGTAGGAGAGGAATAAATGAAAATAAATAATATGAGAGAGAGAGAGAGAGAGAGAGAGAGAAGACAGACAGACAGAAGAAAGAAAGAAAGAAAGAAAGAAAGAAAGAAAGAAAGAAAGAAAGAAAGAAAGAAAGAAAGAAAGAAAGAAGACAGAACTCAAAGCTGCTTACCTCTTGGCTTCTCTGTCTTTACACTTTCTTGATATTATCTACGTGACCTGCTCTATTTAGTTCATGCCTGATAATAATGCACAATCCAAGTATCTTTTGAGGTTCATGATGGAGATTATGAAGACTGTATTATATTATCTCCTTTATTTTATAACATTTAATAAAATTGTGTGTATAAATAACATAAAACTGAGTGCATATGCCAAATCTCCTGTTAGCTAGAACCATTTCCATGACCTCAACTCTCTACAGTAAATACTAGAAAATATAGCTCTCCTGAGGGATCTCAAATATGAAAAGGATTGGTGAGATCCATAGTAGGTAGTATTTTACAGTTATTCCCTTCCCTATGAATATGCTATTTCTCTGTAGATGTAGTCTTCATTTGCATCAACTCATTGTCTATATAATCTTTCCTGACATACAAATACAATGAGTTTTCTGGAGGAATTCCTACTTCTTTGAATACAAAATAACAACTAAACATAAATAAATGAAAGAGACTGAGGCCCATTCAATCTCTGCTACATCACTCTTGTCAGAAGCAATTTGTTTTAATTCCATCAGAGTGCAGAGCTATGGTGAATATGAGTGTTTAAATCAATCTTACTATTATATTTGCTATAAGTTTTCTAGCTTGTGGGATCAAGACTATTACTTAACCTCTCTGAGTGTCAGTTTCCATTTTAACAGGTCTAACAATACCAAGCCTATCTAGAGAGGAAGGCTAGAAATATATAATGCTCATAAAAGAAATCTCAAATATGTATTTCACTTTTTCTTGCAACACATCTCCTAAAAACATTTATTCTCTGCATTCAAGATGGACAATCCCTTCAGTCTCTGCTCCACACTTGGTCTCCATATTTTCTCCCATGAGTATTTCTCCCCCTTCTGGAAAGCACCAAAGCAACCTCACTTTGGTCTTCCTTCTTAGAAACAGCCATACAGAGACTGCCCCACCTGGAGACTCATCCCTTATACAATCACTAAATGCAGATACTATTGTGGATGCCAAGAAGTGCATGCTGAGAGAAGCCTGATGCAGCTGTCTCCTGAGAGGCTCTGCCAGAGCCTGACAAATACAGAGGTGGATGCTCACAGCCAACCAGTGGATTGAGCATGGTATCCCCAATGGAGGAGTTAGATAAAGGACTGGAAGGATCTGAAAGGGTTTGCAGCCCCATAGGAAGAACAACAATATCAACAAACTAGACCCCCAGAGCTCCCAGGAACTAAACCACCAACCAGGGAGCACAAATGGAGGGACCCATGACTTCAGCTGCATATGTAGCAGAGGATGGCCTTGTCAGGCATCAATGGGAGGAGAGGCCCTTGATCCTGTGAAGGCTCCATGCCCCAGTGTAGGGGAATGCAAAGGTGGAGAGGCAGGAGTGAGTGGGTGGGTGGTAGAATACCCTCACAGAAGCAGGGGAGGATGGGATGGGGGCTTCAGGTGGTAGGATCGGGAAAGGAGCTAAAATTTGAAATGTAAATAAAGAAAATATCCAATAAAGATGGACAATCCCTTTTCTGTGTGCTTGGCAAGCATTTGTAATGTTGCGACATTTTCTCTCTTCTCACTCATTCTGATAGTTGCTTTGCAATTCTTCATATTATACCTATACAGGCAGCCAAGACTGATATATTAGAGATAATGTTTTAAAAATCTCATTTGTGATCTTTCCTCTTACACTCTTTAGAAATACTTGATTCATGGTATTCTGTAATATATTCTTGCATTGGCATATAGGTTTCACTGATGGACTGCTTGTTAACTCCTGGAGTTGTAAAGTTCTGCCATCATGATCTTGTCATTCTCTGTCAACTTGTACTCAGTCTTTTTCATTTATATTTATTTTGTTGTTATTTTGTATTCAAAGAAGTAGGAATTCCCTCCCCCCCAAAAAACTCTTTGTCTATACAATAGTTCCTGACACACAAGAAGTGATTGTTGCCTACTCAAATGAGGTCTACATCTAGAGAGAAATAGTATATGTATAGGGAATGGAATAACATACTCTCTCTCTAAAATACATAGATATATAATTCAAACAACAATAGAAAAGTGTCTGTTTAGAGTTCTTTGTCAGTGAAATGATTTCTAAGCATACTTTTATTTACTAAAATTCCCTAGAGGAAGGATGTAATGTGATAATTTTGTGCCCCTTCTTTTGTGTTTGTTTGTTTGTTTGTTTTTAATATTCCAAATAAGCACTTTCCTATCAGGCCATCTGCGTTTACACTGTGGCTGAAAATTGTTACCTTGACCAAAATCATCAGTGAATAAATGAGAGCATGAACAGTAACTGAGATATGAGTTTGAAAATCATATCTTCCATTGTGTTACTTTGCTGCCTTTGACAGTCTATGAACATCTGCTTCTTTCCTTTTAAATTGGTGATAAGGGGATAATAAATGATTTCAAGCAAAGGAAAGGAAATCAGGGAATATGAGGGGGAAAGGACACAATAGAGAAGACAGATAATAGAGAACAAAAGGAAGGGGAAACATGTGAATCAAAGTAAAAAAATGATTGAAATAACATGGGTATTTTGACTGATTAAGGTATGTGGATCTACATGCTTTATCCCAAACTAATACAATGCCGCAATAGAAAATGATTGTTTATTAACAGAACCAAACTTAAGTAGTGTGTTTGTAAAATAATTTCTGCCAATATATCTTGACATGCATACTTAGTATGGGAAAAAAAAATAAAAGACACTATAATGATTTTTTCCCTAAGTATCAGAATGAACTAGTTTAATTTTGTGTGTTTCTTTATGCAGTTTCTTAGAAACCCCTAAAGGGTTGTTTGCATGTCTGTTTCCACCAATGATGAAAGCAGGGAATAAAGATTCATTCAGACAACTTGTACCCCTAGATGTAAATGGAGTTATGAGATCTTGTATGAGACCTAAAGTTATTTGGTTTTACCCATGCATGACAGTTTTCTTTGATATCCCTATTGTTGCCATTTATGATTGGGTATAACTTGTTTTCTAGTTATTTTGTTTGCACAGGATGAGGAGATTTTGCAGAATGTCTTCTGTCTGTCAGTGTATAGTTACTTATCATAAACACTTAATGATGAATTGATGAATAAAACCCTTGGACATAATTAATTTTGTTAATAGAGTAGTGCATACTTTAAACCTTCTAGCCTGCTGTGGTCTCTGTAGGTGACAATGGACATTGAATTATTAAAAAGGATTGTATTGTCTCATAATTGTCTATATATGTCTGTACATGTGAACACTATCCATTATTGATTATTGGTTAATGCAAGTTTGAGCTATTTCGTGTATTATTGTATGGATTTCGATGTCTTGCTGTGGCTCTCTACTGTTCAGAATTGGAAGGGTATCACAATATGAAATAATTGTTGGAGTGGAGAAGGAAACTTGTGATGAGAAATGAAAGTAATTCACCTTGGAGACAAGAAAGATGAGGGCCGGACTTATTAGTCTTCAAGCGCCTAGGATAGCACAAAAAGGAAGGTGACCAAGTTCACATCAGGAAAGAAAAACACAAGTTAGATTACAGCTTTGAAGACTTAGAAGGAAATTAATGAATACTGCTGAGCCATGTGTCCTCAGGCACAAAGGCAAGTTGTATGGAAAAGTCTGTTATTTTTTCTTTGTTTGTTTTTGTTTTTTTGTTTTTTTCCTAAGTAGCATCAGGAA
Source organism: Tokudaia tokunoshimensis (assembly GCA_036184795.1). NCBI lineage: Eukaryota > Metazoa > Chordata > Mammalia > Rodentia > Muridae > Tokudaia > Tokudaia tokunoshimensis. The sequence goes on along the minus strand of BTHU01000005.1, from coordinate 53,479,959 downwards.
GTGAATGCACATTCTTTTACCTTATACTAGAATCAAACATTGATGTCTTGTAATACAGTCATCAAATGCTTGAGTTTCGGTCATATGTCTAACACAATGAATGACTGAGGTAGTCTATTATACTGCAATTTATAAAAGAAATTATATATATATATACATATATATATATATACATACATATACATATACTTAAATGTAAGGAAGCTTAGCCTCAAAAGTAAAGTTTAATTTTCCCCAACTAAGAATGCTAAAAATGGCTGGGCTCTTTCTAGATCTAAGAAAAAACAATGCAAGCAGTTGTAACAGTAACCACTCATAGATGACTTCCATCATGGAAGAAAGGTTTTGATAAAGCCTATGTGTATTTTATACTTGAAAAAAATCATACATGTTTCCTAAGAGATCTTTAAAATCCCTAATTTTCAAGCAAAAAAAAACACCTACTTTAGAATGGTAGTGTTACTATTCAAACAAATATACTTAGATATAAAAGGAGGATTCAAACTTAGATCCATCTTACTTTCTTGATTACCTTATTCATTATACACAAAGTACCACAATTCAAATTCTATATTTAAGGAGTTCAGTCTTACATAAATTCTAATTAGTGACTGTTTTGTAATATCAAAATAAATAGTCTAACTACTGTAAAGAAAATCTTCTTAATGGGATAGATATAAGAGGGGGATTAGAGAAAACATCATGGTAGAAGATACACAAATGGTATTTTCATATGGAAGAGGTTTCTCTGAGACATAGGGAGTGAGACAACAAAAAGTAAATCAGAAAGTTAAATCTTTTAAGATTTATAATAAGACAAAACAAATGAGATTGATGAAATATAAACCGTTGGGTTTGAACATGCAAGACTGAACATGCCAGAGATTTTGAGGCTATAGTATAAAATGATTCAGAGTGTTACGTATGGATGAGAAAGAAAGTAAAAGTTTAATTTTGTTCCTATATAAGAAGTATAATTGTATTTTCTTGTTGCTTTTATTTCCAGGACACCGGGGCTGAACTTTGGCCCGTTTCATGTAGGAGAAATTATCCTGTCTTCCTATTGGACTCTTTGTGAGATATTTTTGTTATATTTCCATCCACAGCCTTTCCATACATGTGGCTGAAAGGGAAGGTAACTGATATAATGGAATTCTTTGGTACTGCTTAAATTTTTGTGCTCACTGATCAGCAGCCAGCTTAGCAGAAAAATCAAACATTAAGATATTTCAAGTGGGAGGTTGGAACGAAATAGTTGTGTTCTTAGGAGTCCTAGCTTGAGAATTTTATCATTTAAATATTTTTCCAAAATGTATTTGCTGTAATATTTAATGATATTAATCATGTAGCATTAATTTAATGTATAATATTTTAATGTAATATTTAATGATATGATCAAATGTCATTTTGTTTTTGTTAATATAACTAATATACTACACATATTTATATCACTATATCATCTCTCAAAGACTCATAATACAGATATTTCAATGATTCTGAGAAACCAGGGAATGAAGCATCCTACAAAACTTTTGTCTTGGTTCCCAATTACATTTTAGTGTAGAATCAAAAGTCATGTGACCTGTCTATTTACATACCTGTCTTGCTTTCTATACTAACATATTCCTGGAAGATCTTGCATCTTTGTCAACTGATCTGCCATCTTAGCCCTTCTCTTTTTATTCTTTCTTTCTCTTTGCTAAGTCTTCTCTTCATATACTTCTCCTCCTCTTTACCTTCCTGTTTTGGATTCCCTTCTTCATTCTCCTATTTGTGGGCAAGACATCAGGAGAAGTAGAGAATACTTCTCAGACCTCAGTTTTGTGACCCATATTCAAGCTTTATTTCATCTTTGACACTGAGTTCTCATATTGCTGCTATTAAAGCAATTGTGTTCCTTTATTACCTGCTGTGATTTTCTTGAACATAGTACAACAGAATTTCATTTCAAGCAAAATTGGGCTGGTTCTCATGGTACCTAAAATACATTAGTAGTTTTGATTGTTTGTTTGATTTTGCAGTCTCAGTATATACTCCAGGATGTTTTGAAACTTGCTATGTAGAACAGGCTGACCTCAAACTCTGGACTATTTCTCTGCTTCTAACTTCATAGTTCTAGAATTAAGGGTGTATTTTACCAATATTTTTGAATTATGGTTGAACTTCTCATATCAGAGAGACCTAAATTGAGGGTAAATTTTTAGCAATTAAACAGCGCTTAATATATGCTTATTTAGTTCATGGAAGAATACATTTCTACAAAATGTTATCAACCTTAACAAAAGGATGGGCTAGAGAGTTTTTCATTGTTTAACAGCACCTTTCATTCTTACAGATGACCTTGGCTCAGTACCATCTTCTGTATGTTGGCTCACAGTCATTTGTAATTCTTTTTTTTTTTTTCGTTTTTTGAGACAGGGTTTCTCTGTGTAGCCCTGGCTGTCCTGGAACTCACTCTGTAGACCAGGCTGGCCTCGAACTCAGAAATCCACCTGCCTCTGCCTCCCAAGTGCTGGGATTAAAGGCGTGCACCACCAACGCCCGGCCATTTGTAATTCTTATTCTATGGGATCATACATGCAGATGCAGGGGCAACACACACATATATTTAAAGTAAAACTTATTTTATTTTTTTTTAGTAAAAATATTATCTAGAGTATGACCTTTTTGAAACAAAGGGGCAGTTGAAGTCTAAATAAGTTAAATAACTTTCCCTCAAATTTCAGAATAGCTGGTCCATAATCCCACAATCTCAAACTTGATCTTTTAAAGTTTCCCCTCCTATACAACTGCTAACATGTCTTGTAGGATCCTTTGTGATGTAATTCATCTCTGTCCTCACCAGAGTTTCAGACTCATATAAACTTCCTTACTTTACCTATAGTGAGTTCCCTGAGATTGTAGTTGACATAGAATGGAAAATTATTAGTACCATCTTTATTAATAATATTTTCAGATATTAACTCAATATGCATTTTCTTTTTTTAAGTAGGACTTTTTTTTCTTTTAACATATGTTCAATAGTAACGAAAGAAAATTTAAGAATTCTAATTTACAGAGTGGTTATACCAACTTGCAATTCCAGGAGGAGTGTTCCTCTTTCTCCACATCCTCGCCAACAACTGCTGTCTCCTGTGTTTTTGATCTTAGCCATTCTGACTGGTGTGAGGTTGAATCTCAGGGTTGTTTTGATTTGCATTTCCCTAATGGCTAAGGATGTTGAACATTTCTTTAGGTGCTTCTCAGCCATTAGATATTCTTCATGTGAGAACTCTTTGTTTATCTCTGTACCCCATTTTTTAATAGACTCTCTTGAGTCTAACTTCTTGAGTTCTTTGTATATATTGGATATTAGCCCTCTGTCAGATGTAGGGTTGGTAAAGATCTTTTCCCAGTTTGTTGGCTGCTGCTTTGTCCTTTTGACAGTGTCCTTAAACAATGAATTCACGAAATTCTTAGGCAAATGGTCAGAACTTGGAAATATCATCCTTAGTGAGGTAACTCAATCACAAAAGAACACACATGGTATGCAGTCACTGATAAGGGGATATTAACCCTGAATCTCAGAATACCCAAGACACAATTCACATATCAATAGATTTCCAAGAAGATGGAAGGAGAGACCCCCTGGTCCTGGAAAGACTGGATGTAGGGGAATGCCAGGACAGAGAAGCGAGAGGGGGTTGAATGGGGAACAGAGGTAGGGAAGAAGGCTTATGGGGAGGGAGGAAACAGAAAAAGGGAAATCATTTAGAATAAATAAAAAAATATATAGAAAATAAAAAAAGAGAAAAAAAGAATTCTAATTTACCTCTGAGTTACATTTTTATAGAAAGTGATATACTCTTAGTTTCATTCTTTTAAAATATCTATGATTTTAAACTATAGTAACTCCCACTCTGGAGAAGGTTCACACAGTGGTGGAAACTGGAATATATAATGATAATAGCTTACATTTGAAAAAGTCTATTACATACAATGTTTTTCTGAGTCTCAGATTCAGTGGTGAGACAGACAGGAGAGTGAACAATCTCATCCATTTCTCTGCAGATGAGAAAATTAGGCACTGAGAAATTTAACAGTTCTCCTAAGATCACAAAGGCAGTAAGAGTCTTAACTAAAACCTATAGTAAAATCTCTTCTAAGTCTCATGTCTGATATGACAAGGACAGTGGAGAGAGACAGCCCTTTATATATGATAGATCTAGTATCAGTCTCTCTTTCCCCAGCTGCATATCACTGTGCCCCTGTGCACAAGAGAGAAATCACTTTACCCCCCCCCAAGTTTGTTTATTTATCTGTAAAAACTAAAAGAGAACACTGACTTCATTGTTTCCAGTATTCAATGAGATATCGCATAGCAAATGGGCACACTGGAAGTTCTTAGCACATATTTAAATGGAATGAGTCTAGGATTTTCAGTGTTCTGGAAATTTTCTATTGCCATTTTAAGATAAAAATGAGCTTTGTTCTCTCTACCTCCTTAGGGACACAGTGGCATTGCCTGAGTTAAGATACAATATTCATTACCTGCTGCTGACTGTGATGAATGAGGTATGCCTAGTATACAGCAGTTATATGAACAAGTGAGGAAAATGTGTGAACCTATCTCCTATAGTCTTTAGTGTTTGCTTTTCCTACTATACATACAATACTCTACCCCAAGACTGCAGTAGATCCAATGAGACTTTAAATAAGATCTTTGACACAGAGCCCTAGGGAGCATGTGATCAACTACAGGAACAAACATATCTGCCTTTTAAAGTATGTATCAATGAGAGGGAGAGCAGGAGCACAGGGTGTGAAAATTCATCCACCTCTGTTCCTGGAAGTACCAAAGGACAAGTTTATCAAGAGACTTTGTATATCATATGATTTCCCCTGGCCTTTCCTTCGGCAGTGCTGTTTCTGTGATACCGGTCTCTTATTTTAAAAGCAATATGGAGACCTCAACATTCTAGTACTTGATAAATAATCCACCATCTCCGGAAGTTTCTGTGACAGATAAATCTGTCTACCCAAGGACATTTCCCAAGTTGGCCAGGCTATTTAAACCCCTTACCAGATTGCATCTGGCATCGGCTGGGTTGATTTTTCCTACTTATAATTAAAATGAGATCTCAGCAATAAAGATGGATATGTTAATGCCCATCCCCTTCTCACTTTCTCTTTTAATCACTGTTGAGCATAAATTAATTTTAGCTTAAAGAGATTCCATCATTGTCTAGGACATGTTAAGGTCACAAAACAGGAGCTTCTGAAAATGCTCATCAGTTGTTTGGGATATTTGGTAGAAAAAAAAGTTTGGAGAGAGCGTGGGAAAAGAGAAAGGGAGAAAGAAGGGAGAGAATGAGAAGGAGAGGAAGAGATACTAGAATATTGGACTACATAACTGCAAGTGATTTTCTCCATAGTATTTTATGATATAGGCTCCAGTTCACTTAAGATCAGGCTAGAAACCATTTACTCATTTGCAGATTAAGTTTTAGAGCCAAATTTAGGTAAGTAGACTTGTTTAAAGCCCAGTTCTGCTACATATCAGACAGTATACTTGAGATAAAATATTGAACATATGAATCCTTTGACTTTGAAAATATCACTGATTCTGTCCACATCTTTTAGAGTAATTGTGTGCAACTGATGCAAGAAATATTTTAAGTGATGTGTATTGGCCTGGAAGTTTTGATTATCCCCCAAATTCTAATATCACTAACTTGAACAATATTTCCTTTACAAATCAGTCATGTAGGAGTTTATTGTGGGCTAAGAACTATTTGGAATACTTTGCTTGTTACTTGTAAATAGGAAGGTATCTTCCTTTGGATGATATTAGAGTCAATTTTAATGTTACTGAGATCAAGGGAGACTATTCTTTCTGCTTCTTCTTAATCATATGTGATCTGGAAAAGTTAATTTTACCTATGACTCTTATATTTCTGAAATGAATAGTGAGTGAGAAAGCTTTCCACATTTGAATACTGATGAGGATTAATTAATATAATATATGTAATAAATAGGCTCATGATAAAGAAAACTACTAAGATATATGTGTCTTATAATATCCAAATTACTAAACAAATGGATAAAAATTGTTAACAGCAATGGTAAGTACCTACAAACATTTTATGTGTCATTATCTTCTCTATGTGAATTTTATGTAATATTCTACCATTACTGAAAACCATAAAAACATACTGTGATTTTATGCATAAAATACGTATCTCCTTTTCTATATATGTTGAAGAAGATGCCAGAAAGATCACTTCACTTGTCCAACATCAAATATCCCATAAGTGATAGAACCAGAAGTAAAGTCCATGTAATGTAAAGCTACACACTATAATTTTTTAAATTCTTTTATTTAATTCCATTCTAAATATTGCCCCACTTCCTACGTGCCCCCTCCAAGAATTCTTTAATCCATCCCTCTTTTCTTTGACTCTAAGAGTGTTCTCCCTACCCCCAGCAACCCCCTTTTCTGGGGCATCAAGTCTCTACAGGATTATACACATCTACTCCCTCTAAGGCCTTAGAGGCAGACAAGGCAGTCCTTTGCTGACATGTGCCAGGGGCCATGGACAAGCCCATGTATGCTCTTTTGCTAGTGACTCAGTCTGGGAGCTCTGAGGGGTTTGGATTAGTTGATCCTGTTGTAACCCCTATGGGGTTGCCATCCCCTAAAGCTCCTTCAGTCCTTCCCCTAATTCTTCCATAGGAGTTCCAGATCTCAATCCAGTGGTTGGCTGCAAGTATCTGCCTCTGTCTCAGTCAGCTGCTGGTAGAGGCTTTCAGAGGACAGCTATGCTAGGTTCATGTCTGCAAGGACAACATGGCATCAGTAGTAGTGTCAGGGTTTAGTGCATACCTATGGAATGAATCCCAAGTTAGGCAGGTCATTGATGGCCTTTCCTTCAATCTCTGTTCCATTTTGTCCCAGCATTTGTTTTGGACAGGAACAATTTTGGGTCAAAAATTTTGAAGGTAGTTTGGTGACCTCATCCGTCCAGTGGGAGCCCTGTCTGTCTACTAGAGGTGATCAATTCAGATCCCATCTCTCCATACTTGGGCATTTTGGCTGAGCTCATCCCAATTGAGTCCTGAAAGGCTATTATATGCCAGGGCTCTCTCAAGCTTTCATGAAGTTCACCCTGCTTCCCAGTTTTGATGAAGGAAGATGAATGTAGGCTACTTATCAAGTTTGTAGTAACGTTTTCTTTAGTTCTATTTTGTTTTTCTTTATAGTAGTTATTCTACAAGTATTGACTAAGTATCAATAATTCTTTATCGCAAGCAAACACAATGAGAACTTCAGTGCTCTGGTTGTACATGCAATGGAATATTCTAGAATCCCTGCACTGACTTTTTTTTTATGTTTTTTTATTTACATTCCAAATCATTTCCCCTTTCCTGTTTCCTCATGCTCTGAAAGTCCCATAAGCCCCTTCCCTCCCTCTTTTCCCCATTCAACCCCTTCTCGCTTCTCTGTCCTGGCATTCCCCTACATCCAGTCTTTGCAGGACTAGGGGTCTCTCCTTCCATCTTCTTGGAAATCTATTGATATGCGAATTGTGTCTAGGGTATTCCGAGATTCTGGGTTAATATCCCCATATCAGTGACTGTATACCATGTGTGTTCTTTTGTGATTGAGTTACCTCACTAAGGATGATATTTTCCAGTTCTGACCATTTGCTTAGGAATTTTGTGAATTCATTGTCTTTAATTGCAGTGTAGTATTCTATTGTGTAAATATACCACATCTTCTGAATCCATTCCTCCGTTGAGGGACATCTGGGTTCTTTCCAGCTTCTGGCTATTATAAATAAGGCTGCGATGAATATAGTGGAGCATATGTCCTTATTACATGCAGGGGAAGCCTCTGAGTATATGCCCAGGAGTGGTATAGCAGGATCCTCCAGGAGTGACATGCCAGTTTTCTGAGGAATTGTCAGACAGCTTTCCAGAGTGGTTGTACCAGGTTGCAATCCCACCAGCAGTAGAGGAGTGTTCCTCTTTCTCCACATCCTCACCAACAACTGCTGTCTCCTGTGTTTTTGATCTTAGCCATTCTGACTGGTGTCAGATGGAATCTTAGGGTTGTTTTGATTTGCAGTTCCCTAATGAAGAAGAGAAGACTAGAACCTGGTTTACTGATGGCTCTGCACATTATGTAGGTACCACCCAGAAGTGGAGAGCTGCAGCATTACAACCCCTTTCTGGGACAACCCTGAAAGATACAGGTGAAGGAAAATCTTCACAGTGGACAGAACTCCGGGCAGTACACATGGTACTACAGTTTGTTTGGAAGAAAAAATGGCCAGATGTACGATTGTTCACTGACTCATGAGCTGTAGCCAATGGATTGACTGGATGGTCATGGACGTGGAAAGATCAAAATTGTAAAATTGGTGAGAAAGACATCTGGGGAAGAAGTATGTGGGCATGAGATATTATTTGTGTCACGTTGACAAGGGGTGGATTGTAGTGGCTATTCCTGGTTGTCAACTTGACTAAATCTGGAATGAACTAAACAAGAATTGGAAGGCTCACCTATAATCCTAATCTGGAGATTCAGAGATACAAGTTTCTGACCTGGCTACAGCAGCTGCTGAATGCCAGATCTGCCAACAGCAGAAACCAACACTGAGCCCCAGATATGGCACCATTCTTAGAGGTGATCAGTCAGCAACCTGATAGCAGGTTGACTACATTGGACCACTTCCCCCGTGGAAAGGACAACGTTTCGTTCTTACTGGAGTAGATACTTATTCTGGTTATGGATTTGCCTTTCCTGCACGTAATTCTTCTGACAAAAACACCATCCGTGGACTCACAGAATGCCTTATCTATCGTCATGGTATTCTACACAGTATTGCTTCTGACCAAGGAACTCATTTCACAGCCAGAGAAGTGCTACAGTGGGCCCACGATCATGGAAGTCACTGGTCTTACCATGTTCCCCATCATTCTGAAGCAGCTGGTCTGATAGAAAGATGGAATGGCCTTTTGAAGACACAGTTACAGTGTCAATTAGGTGGCAACAGTATGGAGGGCTGGGGCAGAGTTCTTCAGAAGGCTGTATATGCTTTGAATCAGTGTTCAATATATGGTACAGTTTCTCACATAGCTAGGTTCCATGGGTCCAGGAATCAAGGGGTGGAAAAGGGAATAGTTCCACTCACTATCACTCCTAGTGACCCTCTAAGAAAATGTTTGCTTCCTGTCCCCACAACTTTAGGTTCTGCTGGCCTAGAAGTTTTGGTTCCAGAGGGGGGAGTGCTCCTACCAGGAGCCACAACCAACATTTCATTGAACTGGAATCTCAGACTTCCCCCTGGCCATTTTGGCTTTCTACTACCTTAGAACCAACAGGCTAAGACAGGAATAACAGTGATAGGAGGGGTGATAGATCCAGATTACCATGGCGAAATTGGATTGCCTCTCTACAATGGTGGTAAGCAGGATTATGTCTGGAGTGCAGGAGGAGCTGAGGGTTCTACACCTTTATCCAAAGGAAACCAGGAACAGACTGGGCATCTTCAGGCATCTAAGAGGAAGATCTCTAAGCACAACCCTACAGTGACACACTTTCCCCAGCAAGGCCACAACTTCTAATAGTGCCACTCCCTGGGACAAGCATATACAAACCATCACACTAAAGATGATGAAAATCTCTTTAGGTGCTTCTCAGCCATTAGATATTCTTCATATGAGAACTCTTTGTTTAGCTCTGTACTCCATTTTATTTTTATTTTCTAAGTTTTTTTTATTTACATTCCAAATCATTTCCCCTTTCCCGTTTCCTCCCTCCCCGAAAGTCCCATAAGCCCCATTCCCTCCCTCTTTTCTCCATTTAACCCCCTCTCGTTTCTCTGTCCTGGCATTCCCCTACATCCAGTCTTTCCAGGACCAGGGGTCTCTCCTTCCATCTTCTTAGAAATCTATTGATATGTGAATTGCGTCTAGGGTATTCCCAGATTCTGGGTTAATATCCCCTTATCAGTGACTGCATACCATGTGTGTTCTTTTGTGATTGGGTTACCTCACTAAGGATGATATTTTCAAGTTCTGACCATTAGCCTAGGAATTTTATGAATTCATTGTATTTAATTGCAGAGTAGTATTGCATTGTGTAGATATACCACATCTTCTGAATCCATTCTTCCGTTGAGGGACATCTGGGTTCTTTCCAGCTTCTGGCTATTATAAATAAGGATGCTATGAACATAGCGCAGCATGTGTCCTTATTGCATGCAGGTAAAACCTCTGGGTATATGCCCAGGGGTGGTATAGCCGGATCACCCAGGAGTGTCATGCCCAGTTTTCTGAGGAAACGCCAGACTGCTTTCCAGAGTGGTTGTACCAGCTTGCAATTCCACCAGCAGTGGAAGAGTGTTCCTCTTTCTCCACATCCTTGCCAACAACTGCTGTCTCCTGTGTTTTTGATCTTAGCCATTCTGAATGGTGTGAGATGGAATCTCAGGGTTGTTTTGATTTGCATTTCCCTAATGACTAAGGATGATGAACATCTTTTTAGGTGCTCTCAGCCATTAGATATTCTTCAGGTGAGAACTCTTTGTTTAGCTCTGTACCCCATTTTTAATAGGGTTACTTGACTCTCTGGAGTTTAACTTCTTGAGTTCTTTGTATATCTTGGATATTAGCCCTCTGTCAGATATAGGGTGGGTAAAGATCATTTCCTAGTTAGTTGGTTGCCGCTTTGTCTTTTTGACAGTGTCTTTTGCCTTGCAAAAACTTTGTAATTTAATGAGGTCCCATTTGTCTATTCTTGATCTTAGAGCATAAGCTATTGGAGTTCTGTTCAGGAAATTCTCCCCTGTGCCCATATGTTCAAGGTTCTTCCCTAGTTTCCCTTCTATTAGTTTCAGTGTGTCTGGTTTTATGTGGAGGTCCTTGATCCACTTAGAATTGAGCTTAGTGCAAGGAGATAAGAATGGGTCAATTTGCATTCTTCTGCATGTTGACCTCCAGTTGAGCCAGCACCATTTGTTGAAAAGGCTATCTTTTTTCCACTGGATGGTTTTAGCTCCTTTGTCAAAGATCAAGTGACCATAGGAGTGTGGATTCATTTCGGGGTCTTCAATTCTGTTCCATTGATCTACATGCCTGTCACTGTACCAATACCATGCAGTTTTTAACACTATTGCTCTGTAGTACAACTTGAGGTATGGGATACTGATTCCCCCAGAGGTTCTTTTACTCTTGAGAATAGCTTTAGCTATTCTGGGTTTTCTATTATTCCAGATGAATTTTTGAATTGCTTTTTCTAACTCTATGAAGAATTGAGTTGGAATTTTGATGGGGATTGCATTGAATCTGTATATTACTTTTGGTAAGATAGTCATTTTTACTATATTAATCCTGCCAATCCATGAGCATGGCAGATTTTTAAATCTTCTGAGGTCTTCTTTAATTTCTTTCTTCAGAGACTTGAAGTTCTTGTCATACAGATCTTTCACTTGTTTGGTTAGAGTCACGCCAAGATACTTTATATGGTTTGTGGCTATCATGAAGGGTATCATTTCTCTTACTTCTTTCTCAGCCTGCTTATCCTTTGAGTATAGGAAGGCTACTGACTTGCTTGAGTTGATTTTATATCCGGCCACTTTGCTGAAGTCGTTTATCAGCTCTAGGAGTTCTCTGGTGGAGTTCTTTGGGTCGCTTAAGTATACTATCATATCGTCTGCAAATAGTGATAGTTTGACTTCTTCCTTTCCAATTTGTGTCCCTTTGACCTCTTTTTGTTGTCTAATAGCTCTAGCTAGAACTTCAAGTACTATATTGAAAAGATATGGAGAGAGAGGGCAGCCTTGTCTAGTCACTGGTTTTAGTAGGATTGCTTCAAGTTTCTCTCCATTTAGATTAATGCTGGCTACCAGTTTGCTGTAAATTGCTTTTACTATGTTTAGATATGGGCTTTGAATTCCTGATCTTTCCAAGACCTTTAGCATGAAAGGATCCTGAATTTTGTTAAATGCTTTCTCGGCATCTAATGAGATGACAATGTGGTTTTTTTCTTTGAGATTGTTTATGTAGTAGATTACATTGATGGATTTCCTTATATTGAACCATCCCTGCATCCTTGGGAAGAAGCCTGCTTGATCATGGTGAATGATCGTTTTGATGTGTTCTTGGATTCGGTTGGCAAGAATTTTATTGAGTATTTTTGCATCGATATTCATAAGAGAGATTGGCCTGAGATTCTCTTTCTTTGTCGGATCTTTGTGTGCTTTTGGTATTAGTGTAATTGTGGCTTCATAGAACGAGTTGGGTACTGTTCCTTCTGTTTCTATCTTGTGGAACAGTTTGAAGAGTATTGGTGTTAGGTCTTCTTTGAAGGTCTGATAGAATTCTGCACTAAAACCATCTGGAGCTGTGCTTTTTTTGGTTGGAAGACTTCCAATGACAACTTCTATTTCTTCAGGGCTTATAGGATGGTTTAGATGGTCTATTTGATCCTGATTTAATTTTGGTATTTGGTATCTGTCAAGGAAATTGTCCATTTCCTCAAGATTTTCTAGTTGTATTGAATACAGATTTTTGTAGTAGGATCTGATGATTTTTTGAATTTCCTCAGTTTCTGTTGTTATCTCTCCCTTTTCGTTTCTGATTTTATTAATTTGGATACTATCTCTGTGCCCTCTGGTTAGTCTGGCTAAGGGCTTATCTATCTTGTTGATTTTCTCAAAGAACCAACTCCTCGTTTTGTTGATTCTTTGTATGTTTTTATTTGTTTCTACTTGATTGATTTCAGACCTGAGTTTGATGATTTCCTGCCTTCTACTCCTCTTTGGTGTATTTGCTTCTTCTTGTTCCAGGGCTTTTAGGTGTGCCATTAAGCTGTTAGTGTATGCTCTCTCCCGTTTCTTGTGGCGGCACTCAGGGCTATGAATTTTCCTCTTAGCACTGCTTTCATTGTGTCCCATAAATTAGGGTATGTTGTGCCTTCATTTTCATTAACTTTCAAAAAGTCTTTGATTTCTTTCTTTATTTCCACCTTGACCAAGTTATCATTGAGTAGAGTATTGTTCAGCCTCCATGTGTACGTGGATTTTCTTTTGTTTTTGTTGCCATTGAAGACCACCCTTATTCCATAGTGATCTGATAGGAGGCATGGGACTAGTTCTATCTTCTTATATCTGTTGAGGTCTGATTTGTGACTAATTATATGGTCAGTTTTCGAGAAGGTACCAGGTGGTGCTGAGAAGAAGGTGTATTCTTTAGCTCTAAGATGAAATGTTCTATATATATCTGTTAGTTCTATTTGGTCCCAGGCTTCAATTAGATTCACTGTGTCCCTGTTTAGTTTCTGCTTTCCTGAATGATCCATTTCAGAGAGCGAGGTGTTGAAGTCACCCACTATTATTGTGTGAGGTGCGATGTGTGCTTTGAGCTTTAGTAAAGTTTCTTTTACGAATGAGGGTGCCCTTGCATTTGGAGCATAGATATTCAGAATTGAGAGTTCTTGTTGGTGGATTTTTCCCTTGATCAGTATGTAGTGTCATTCTGTGTCTTTTTTGAAGACTTTAGGTTGAAAATCAATTTTATCTGATATTAGGATGACTACTCCACCTCGTTTCTTGGGGCCATTTGCTTGTAAATTTGTTTTCCAGCCTTTTACTCTGAGGTAGTGTTTGTCTTTGACACTGAGGTGCGTTTCCTGCATGCAGCAAAATTCTGGGTCCTGATTACTTATCCAGTCTGCTAGTCTATGTCTTTTAATTTGGGAATTGAGACCATTGATATTAAGAGAGATTAAGGCATAGTGATTATTGCCATCTGCCATTCTTGACGCTATCTTTATGTTTGAGTGGTTATCTACTTTTGGGTTTGATTCAAGAAGGTTATTATCTCATTTTTTCCAGGGTGTTGTTTCTCTCCCTGTATTGGCTGTTTCCACCTATTATCCATTGCAGGGCTGGATTTGTGGAAAGATGTTGTGAAAATTTGGTTTTATCATGGAATATCTTGGTCTCTCCATCTATGGTGATTGAGAGTTTTGCTGGGTATAGTAGTCTAGGCTTGCATTTGTGCTCTCTTAGTGTCTGCATGAGATCTGCCCAGGATCTTCTGGCTTTCATAGTCTCTGGTGAGAAGCCTGATGTGATTCGGATAGGTCTTCCTTTGTATGTTACTTGGCCCTTTTCTCTCACTGCTTTTAATATTCTTTCTTTGTTTAGAACATTTGGTGTTTTGATTATTATGTGATAGGAGGTATTTCTGTTCTGGTCCAGTCTGTTTGGAGTTCTGTAGGCTTCTTGTACGTTCATCGGCATCTCTCTCTTTAGGTTAGGGAAGTTTTCCTCCTTAATTTTGTTGAAGATGTTTACTGGCCCTTTAAGTTTCAAATCTTCACTCTCATCTATACCTATAATCCTTAGGTTTGGTCTTCTCATTGTGTCCTGGATTTCCTGGATGTTTTGGGTTCCACATTTTTTGCATTTTCATTTTCTTTGACTGTTGAGTCAATACTTTCTATGGAATCTTCTGTACCTGATATTCTTTCTTCCATCTTTTGTATTCTATTGTTGATGTTTGCATCTTTGACTCCTGATTTCTTCCCAAGGTTTTCTATCTCCAAAGTTGTCTCCCTTTGTGATTTCTTAGTTTTTTCTACTTCCTTTTTTAGTTCCTGGATGGATTTGTTGAGATCCTTCACTTGTTTCTTGGTATTTTCCTGCATTTCTTTAAGGTATTTTTGCATTACCTCTTTCAGGATTTCTGCCTTTTGACCCATGTTCTCCTGCATTTCTCTGAGCGATTTTTTGTTTCCTCCTCATGGGAATCCATCTGTTGATCCATCGTCTCCTGCATTTCTTTAAGCAGTTCTCGTGTTTCCTTTGTAAGGGCATCTATCCGTTGATTCATTTCTTTAAGCAATTTTTGTGTTGCCTCCTTATGGTTATCCGTCTGTTGACCCATATTCTTCTTCATTTCTTTATGCAATTTTTGTGATTCCTTTGTAAGTGCATCTACCCGTTGATTCATCTGGTTAACCAATTTTTGTGTTGTCTCCTTGTGGGCCTGCATGTTTTGATCCATGTTCTCCTGCATTTCTCTAAGCGATTTTTTTGTTTTCTTTGTAAGGGCTTCTAACCGTTGTTTCATGGTCTCCTGTAATTCTTTATGAGATTTATTTGTGTCCTTCTTGTGATCCTCTAATAGCATCATGAGAAGTGATTTTAAATCCAGATCTTGTCTTTCAGGTGTGGTGGGGTATCCAGGACTTGCTGCTGTTGGAGAGTTGGGTTTGGATGGTCCCATATTACTTTGATTTCTGTTAGTAACGTTCCTACGTTTGCCTTTTGCCATCTGGATACCTCTGATGTTAGTTGGTCCTGCTGTCACTGGCTGTTGGTTGGACCTCCTCTGAGCCTGCAAAGCTATTTCTGCCCCCCCCCCCCGGTTTACCAGGATTCCCCTGGCACAGATTTCTGGGGCCTGCCCTGCTCCTGAGTGACTTTGGAGCCCTGATGTGCCTTGCCCCAAGTGATGTTATATTGGGGAGTCTTTGCACATCCAAAAGCTCAGCGTAGTGGATTCCTGGAGCAGAGGTCGCTAAAGGGAGGCTGGTAGGCTCCTGCCCTCTGCAGGGGTGTGTGATCTCTCCTAGAGTGGGGGGGGCAGGGGGTATCCCTCTGCCAGTCAGAAGTCCCACAGCGGAGCTGGCACGCTGGTTACTGCATATCTGCCCAGCTCTTGGGAGCCACGTACACACAAGCCACCCGAGACCCAAGCGATATTATGCCTGTCTTTCTCAGAGCTTGGCAGTCCCAACTTCCAGGCCACTGGAGCAAAGATGGCGGAGTGCACTCTGCACTCTCTCTGTGGTGCTGCTCACCCTGCAGAGGCGATGGCCTGCAGATCTGGCACCCAGACGACCACATTGCTGTCCTGTTCTTGGGAGCAGGTGGAAGCCCCAACAGGCAGTGTCCAAAGAGATGTTATATTGGGGGGAACCTGGGTACCTGTCTCTTCAGTGCAGTCTACCAGAACAGAGGTTGCGGAAGGGAAGCTGGTAGGCTCCCGCCCAGTGCTGGGTCCCTCTGCCAGGCAGAAGTCCCAAGCAGAGCTGGTGCGCTGGTTACTGCAGATCTGCCCAGCACTTGGGAGCCACATACACACAAGCTGCTGGAGACCCAAGTGATATTATGCCTGTCTGCCTCAGAGCCTGGCAGTCCCAACTTCCCAGCCACTGGAGCCCCATTTTTTTTTAATAGGGTTACTTGGCTCTCTGGAGTCTAACTTATTGAGTTCGTTGTATATCATGGATATTAGCCCTCTGTCAGATGTAGGGTTCGTAAAGATCATTTCCCAATTAGTTGGTTGCTGCTTTGTCCTTTTGACAGTGTATTTTGCCTTACAGAAACTGTAATTTTATGAGGTCCCATTTGTCAATTCTTGATCTTAGCGCATAAGTTATTGGTGTTCTGTTCAGGAAATTCTCCCCTGTGCCCATATGTTCAAGGTTCTTCCTTAGTTTCTTTTCTATTAGTTTCATTGTGTCTGGTTTTATGCGGAGGTCCTCGATCCACTTGGAGTTGAGCTTAGTGCAAGTAGATGAGAATGGATCATTTGCATTCTTCTGCATGTTGACCTCCAGATGAACCAGCACCATTTGTTGAAAAGGCTATCTTTTTTCCACTGGATGGTTTTAGCTCCTTTGTCAAAGATCAAGTGACCATAGGAGTGTGGATTAATTTCTGGGTCTTCAATTCTGTTCCATTGATCTACATGCCTGTCACTGTACCAATACCATGCAGTTTTTAACACTATTGCTCTGTAGTACAGCTTGAGGTCCGGGATACTGATTCCCCCAGAAGTTCTTTTACTGTTGAGAATAGTTTTAGCTATCCTGGGTTTTCCGTTATTCCAGATGAATTTTTGAATTGCTCTTTCTAACTCTATGAAGAACTGAGTTGGGATTTTGATGGGGATTGCATTGAATCTGTATATTGCTTTTGGCAATATGGTCATTTTTACTATATTAATCCTGCCAATCCATGAGCATGGCCGATTTTTCCATCTTCTGAGGTCTTCTTCAATCTTTTTCTTCAGAGACTCGAACTTCTTGTCATACAGATATGCACTGACTTTTAATAACTACAGTTATAAAGCTTCATGACTTCATCCTTCTGTAAACCTTTGGAGTCTGATACCTCAGATCTCTACAATCTACATTTAAGGAAATTATTGCTTAAGGGAGTTGAGTTGCCAGTATAAGAGCATGCAAAGAAGTACTGAAGGTAGATTTTCGAATGAGATCCACATATAACATTACCTGTTGAGGTGATTTTATATTTCTGACTGCATTACAGCCTTTATTAACAACAACAACAGAAGCAGAGTGAGGAATTCTTTACACATAGGGGTGTGTGTGTGTATGTGTGTGTGTGTGTGTGAGTGTATATGTGTATACTTGCATGCACATGTGGAGGACAGGATCAATTATTAGAAACTTATTTAATCATAGTTTACTTTATTTTTTGTGACAGGGTTTGTCACTGAACCAGGAGTTGACGGATTAAATAAGACTGGATTATCTGGCCAGGACAAAAGTATCAAAGGATCTCACTTTCTCTCTTCCCAGCCTGTTCTTGTCCTTATT
The DNA here is from genome assembly GCA_036184795.1 of Tokudaia tokunoshimensis. Classification (NCBI taxonomy): domain Eukaryota; kingdom Metazoa; phylum Chordata; class Mammalia; order Rodentia; family Muridae; genus Tokudaia; species Tokudaia tokunoshimensis. The sequence goes on along the minus strand of BTHU01000005.1, from coordinate 53,462,333 downwards.
GATAGTGGGTATTTAAACTTAGATCCTTTTGAGTGTATGACAATTCAGTACTGAAGAATTACCGTACTAGTCCTTCACAGATGTTCTTAGGTGCTTAAGAATAAATTTTGCATTCTAAATAAAATTTTAATTATCTCTTTTCTTTCCTCAGTTATAGCTCTTTTCCAATCACTATGAATATCCCAAAATTGAAGATTTTGAATAAACAATGCAGAAATAATTCCCAATGATAATTTAAACTCAGAAGCATCAGGTATGTGCATTATTTCTCAAAAACCTATAAATATAGATATAAACATTAAGAAAATCTGTTTTTTTGCTGACTGAAAAACAAAGGTCCAAGGAAATTGAAGTCCAGGACTTTGCAAATGTTATTTAACTAGATTTGGGGCACTTTAAGGATGATTTGTCTTATTTTGAACTTGGGGTGCTTGTATTAAACCAGAGTTCACAAGAAAAGCAATTAGGGTTTCTAATGCATGTTACAGCAATTGCACTTGGCTCAACCCAATCAGTTTCAGATTCCCTTCCAGCTATTAAGGAAAAATTTGGGTGATGTCCATGTCTTACATTTACTCATATGACAAGTGCTGAAGAACATATTTTGGGATATAAGATGTATTCACAGTCATTATCTTATCTTAGTTTGTCCTTATAACAGCCTTATCACTTGCTCCACATTATCTTCACTTGTCAGTGAAGAATAAAAATTGTTTCCCTAGGTAATCTATCAAGACTTAGTAATCATGCTAGGTCACTTTAGAGGCCTCTCCTAAAGAGAAAAAGGGGCGAGTGGATGGGTCAAGTACTACTCTGTTCTCAACTAGAGCAAAGCTTCTTTATGTTTTGTGCAATATTTATTGAGGTCAACTAGTTTCAAATGATGTTTGGAGTTCATATATATATATATATATATATATATATATATATATATATATATAGTTTTGATGAAGATAGAATGAGATAGAATGGCAGGTCCTTTCCTCTCATGAGATACCAGACATAAAATTTAACCATTATTTAATTATATTTCTAAAATTAGTGTGAGATGATTGATGTCTTAGTTATGGTTTTACTGCTATGAACAGACACCATGACCAAGGCAAGTCTTATAAAGGACAACATTTAATTGAGACTGGCTTACAGGTTCAGAGGTGTAGTGGCTATTCCTGGTTGTCAAGTTGACTATATCTGGAATGAACTACAGTCCAGAATTGGAAGGATCTTGCACCCAGTCACTTAATCTGTTATCTCCTAAAACATAGGATTCAGTTCCATGTCACTTCCTGGTGCCCTTTTAATACTTGAACCATATATTTTATATTTTTCCTTTCTAAGCTTGCTAGGCTTGTTCAAAAAGTTCTTCATGAAACTTAACCAGAGAAAAAAGTCTCTACTTGGCTCTTTTTTAGAATTATTTTGTCAATGCAATTGATATAATTATCTATATCTTAGCCTCAGGTAGACTCTTCAGACATTCTCAAAAAGCAGCCACATTCTTCACCAAAATACCGCAAAAACCATCTTTACCCCACATACTGAAATTCTTCCCCTCTGGAACCTCTTGGGCCAGGTCCTTACAGTTTAAATCACTCACAGCCACAAAGTCTTCAATATTCCTACTAGGTTGGTTCATTAAGCCCCCACTTAAAATGTTCCATGGCTTTGTAAATACAAAGTCCCAAAATCTATTCTTCCAAACAAAAGCATGGTCAAGCCAATCACAGCAATACCCAAGTCCCTGGTATCAATTTCTGTCTTAGTTAGGATTTTACTGCTGTGAACAGACACCATGACCAATGCAAGTCTTACAAAGGACAACATTGAATTGGGGCTGGTTTACAGGTTCATAGGTTCAGTTGATTATCATCAAGGTGGGAAACATGACACCATACAGGCAGGCATGATGAAGGAGGAGCTGATAGCAGAATACTGGCTTCCAGATAACTAGGATGGGGGTCATAAAGCCCACACCCAAACCTATAGTGACACACCTATTCTAATAGCGTCACTCCCTGGCCCAAGCATATATAAACCCTCACAATTGGATTCTAACAGAAATTGTTCTGTATAGTAAGTGTGGCAGGGATCCTTCATGAATTTGATTGTGATGTGCTTCAAATCTTCAAATAATTTGAAAACCAATCTATTGAGAAATAAGATCACAGCTAAAGAGACATCATAGATAATTCTCAGTCATATCTAAATCTGTATGAATCTCCATTTTAGCTTTGAAATAAATGGTTTATGAACAGGGACATTTCTTTCTCACAGTTAACAAAGGCTTGGAGGTTTAATTTCAAGTTATTGAATGAGAGATGTCAAACTTTAGTGTCAGTCCACTGTTGCTAGTTTTCTTGTTTCCTGATACTGGGTCTCTCATTAACAGAGACATGCTGATTTGTCCAGTTGGGATTGACAGTGAGTTTCAGAAATATGTCTTTGTCTCCCTATTTTGGGGGATTACAAACATGTATCACTGCACTTTGTTCCTTTGCATAGGCTCTGGGAGTTGAACTCATGTCCCCACTATTACGTAAGAAAAAGAACTTTATGAACTGAGCCAACTCCTTAGCCTCCTCCTTTAGGGCTTTATTTGTTTGTTTGTTTGTTTTTATTTATTTATTTTTGAGGGTCCAAAACTCATTTGTGATGATTCCACCTCATGATGTAGTTACTTCTCAAAAATATCTCTCTCTTTAATCATTATCATAAAAGGTCAAACTCCATTATGGAAATGTTGCTAGAACACCAAACTTTACATAAGAGCTCAAATATTTCAAATAATAAAAATACTATTGAGGCATAAATAAAAACACAAATCTCATAGTCAGAGAATGATTCAATATATCATGACAAAATCTTTTTTAAAAATATGAGTCTGTTATGAAGTAGAATTTATCATAAAAACATCCTTCTACTGTTGAATTCTATATTCATAATGGAATTTCATGAGAAACAGTTGTGGTATTGATATTTGTTTTTCCTTTTTCTTTCACTGTGATGCTTGTTCTCATAAATAAGTTGATTTGTTGGGAGAGGAACACAAACAGAACTCAAAGTCTCTGCCTAGACCTATGCTTGAGTAATGTTATAATGAATGTAATTGAAATCTTGGTGGATGATACACAAAAAAAAAACATTGTTTGCTCTTTAAATGGGGACCATGTATTCACTGAGTTTGCACTTGAGGATGAGGGAAGACATTGAACTATTTTTGGCTGAGATGAGAGAGAAATAACACATGTACAGGCAGTCTTCAATGTCTTATTACTCAACTCTTATTTTACTATAGTATAAACACAGCACACATTCAGTAAAAAGTATACTTTGAACATTGCTATCTTCCCAGGCCACCAGTTACGAGAGCTATTTTCTCTCACCAAGCTGGGCAGCAGCAATAAAACACAGCTTCCAGTTAGCTAGGTATATGAGCTCAAGGACAGACACCACCTCTCTGTAGCATACTGGGTTTTTAAGTTTTGTTTTTCTGTAGATGTATGACAGGTATTCTGGAATAGGCCACATAAGTTAATTTTGCTATCTCAACTCCTGATGGGTATATTGAGATGAAAATTTATTACAAACTTAGCAGAATCTATGCTTTGAGTAACTGGTCACTATGGAAAGGATGCATGGTAAGAAAACTAATGGTATGCAGCAGTGAAACTAGATAGAAGGAACTCCATATTCTCAGAGAATAGCAAGATAGTCTGAATTAAGACAGAGGCAGTTGGAATCGAGACAGGGCCAGATTCTGGAGATATTTTGATGCAATAATGATCTCTTGTAATGATGATGACTCGTTTAGAGCACAGAAGTTGCACCCTTGTGCCAAATACTTCTAGGGTCTGTAGACTTCATGCCAGAAATTAGTACAAGGGTATTTTGTCAAGCTCATTGCCTTGCATAGTAGTCCTCAATGGATATTTGTTGATTTGATTTGATTACTTTATATCAAGTTCAACTCAGTTAAAGCAAGCCATATATTCACAGAGAATCTTGTTATGCAAAAGACACACACACACACACACACACCAATGTACAGATTAATTTTACTTCATCTTTACAGTTCAGGATGAGAGATTTATTCATGAAGTAGATGGTAAGGTTTGCAACAGATAGGATAGGTGAGTGGTAAGAAAGTGAACAGAGTTTCTTTCCTTTTGATACTGTTAGGACAACTGCAGGGAGATAGAGAGATTACCAAAGGCAGAATCTGCTCCCTATTCAAAGATATGAATGAGTAAGTGGCAATTCTCCTTCATTAACATTCTATGGAGATAAAGAATGAAAATTTGTAGATAATTAGTCGATTTCTCTATTTGCAGAAACTCGGTTAAGCATAAATAAAGAATGGCCCTGCTATCCATGCATGGGAACATCATCTACAAATGGAAAAATCTGCTCATCACCATTACAGAGGATTTTTCATGTCATTTACTTCAAACCTTTAGCAAAAAAGGAGTGCACAGTCAGCCAAAAGGTGGTTGCTTCTCTGTTCATTGACCCTGACTTTTGCTTCAGTCACAGCTCCATGAGAAAAGAGGCTATTGCCTCTAGCAATAGGACATAGTGGTAAAAGAACAGAGACCTGCCCATGATCTTTCTAACAATGTGATCTGGCTAGTAGTTCTCAGGATCAGCATAACTTCAGAATAAAAAGCAATGGCTTACTAATTTCAACCTAACTCATCTTTGCAAATTACTATGGATTTTTCCTGTCTTAATGTGATCATCCATTTATTATGTTTACAATTTCAGGCAGACAGCCTTTTTTGACCTTGTTAGAGTCAACATGCTCTGAGTTTGACTTCTGTTTTTTACTTAGTCTTGAATAAATCTAATCTATACTGGAATGTGCCTCAATCATTAGCCTTAAAGAGACCAAAGTGATCAATTTGTTCAGAAGCACCTCTGATATACTTATTAGTGTTTATCATTACTTTAATCACATTCCCTAAACATGTCAGTAGAGACTTATTCTGATTTACCATAATTATTATTAATCTTATCTAATTAGAAGTATAAAGCTTTACATGTATCGTGTCATTTTTGTCTTTATAGTTTTTAATTTTTTGAATTAATTATTTATGAATAATTATTTAATTATTTATGAATATAGAGCAAAGTCAACCTGTAAACTACAGAAGGTATTACAGGATTTTCTGGACCTATTTAAACGTTCTTTGTTTCATTTAGCTTTCTCAGATGATCTAACACAGGATGGATCAGGCATGACTTACTCCAATTTTGTAGCTGTGGCATATGTGTAGCATTATGAAGTTCTAGATCACAATGTTGCATGATAAAGCAATAGTTACTGTTATTTCTTACCACAATATAGGTATGATTTCTTTTATGACAAGTTTGTAAATTTGGGCACATATCTTAACTGACAATGCTTCCCTGTTATCATGTGACTTTGGAAGAAATCCTACTTTTGTTTTGTTTTTCTTAATAAACATGTCATAGATATTTATCTGGAACATTGTTTCCCCTTTTGTAAGTAAGTGTTGGCATGTATTTAAGAATAAAACATATATCTACAGCAAAACTGAGCCAGTTAAGACTAAGGATGACTTCTTACATACCGTAGACAGGCCTGGTACCAAATCCTAAGTCAATGTACTATTTAAAATAAAACAGAAGTAAAAACGTTCCAGATAAAAAAGAGAGAGAGGATGGATTCAAGAATTTGTTTCTGTATTTCTCAGAATGTTCAAAGGTAAACAGAAGATGAGGTTCAGGCAGCCTTCCAAACTGTAATTTAAATAATGAACTTTCTAGTAGTCACTGCCACTGAGAATATACTAGACACATGCCATAATGCAAACTCATCTATAAAGCAGACAAAACACTCTGGGTAAAGATGTGAGAGTTGATTGCAATAGCAATAGAAGGTTCTTTTCATCTTTGATGATGCAAAATGGGCATTTTATTAAGCTCATCAATTAATGTCATCGTTTTTATTTGTTAACCAATCTTTCTCTCCTCTTTTTTCTATCTTCCTTTGTTTTATTCTTAGCGTTTTTCTATACTCTTAGTTCTTTTTGTAGTTAATTAATTAATTAAGCAATTCTTTACGTTTTATTATTTATTTAGCTTGTAATATTTTTTCATTTATTTATTTTCTATATTTTTTATATACATTCCAAATGATTTCCCCTTTCCCAGTTCCCCCCTTCCCAAAAGTCGCATAAGCCCTCTTCCCTCCCCCTGTTCCCCAGTCAACCCAATCCCACTTCTCCGTCCTGTTATTCCCCTACACTGCAACATCCAGTCGTTCTAGGACCAGGGGTCTCTCCTTCCTTCCTCTTGGAAATTAATTAATATGTGAATTGTGCCTTGGGTATTCCGAGATTCTGGGTTAATATCACCTTATCAGTGACTGCATACCATGTGTGTTCTTTTGTGATTGGGTTACCTCACTAAGGATGATATTTTCAAGTTCTGACCATTTGCCTAAGAATTTCATGAATTCATTGTTTTTAATTGCAGAGTAGTATTCCATTGTGTAAATATACCACATCTTCTGAATCCATTCCTCCATTGAGGGACATCTGGGTTCTTTCCAGCTTCTGGCTATTATAAATAAGGCTGTTAGCCGGGCGGTGGTGGCGCACGCCTTTAATCCTAGCACTTGGGAGGCAGAGGCAGGAGGATTTCTGAGTTCGAGGCCAGCCTGGTCTACAGAGCGGGTTCCAGGACAGCCAGGACTATGCAGAGAAACCCTGTCTCGAAAAACAAAAACAAAAAACAAAAACAAAAAAAAATAATTAAGGCTGTTGTGAACATAGTGAAGCATGTATCCTTATTGCATGCCAGGGAGACCTTTGGGTATATGCCCAGGAGTGGTATAACAGGATCCTCCAGGAGTGTCATGCCCTGTTTTCTGAGGAACCACCAGACTGCTTTCCAGAGTGGTTGTACCAGCTTGCAATCCTACCAGCAGTGGAGGAGTGTTCCTCTTTCTCCACATCTTCACCAACACCTGCAGTCTCCTGTGTTTTTGGTCTTAGCCATTCTGACTGGTGTGAGGGGGAATCTCAGGGTTATTTTGATTTGCATTTCCCTAATGACTACGGATGTTGAACATTTCTTTAAGTGCTTCTCAGCCATTCGATATTCTTCAGGTGAAAAAATTCTTTGTTTAGCTCTGTACCCCATTTTTAATAGGGTTATTTAGCTCTCTGGAGTCTAACTTCTTGAGTTCTTTGTATATCTTGGATATTAGCCCTCTGTTGGATGTAAGGTTGGTAAAGAATTTTCCCAATTTGTTGGCTGCTGCTTTGTCCTTTTGACAGTGTTCTTTGCCTTACAGAAATTTTGTAATTTTATGAGGTCCCATTTTTCAATTCTTGATCTTAGAGCATAAGCTATTGGTGTCCTGTTCAGGACATTTTCCCCTGTGCCAATGTGTTCAAGGCTATTCCCAAGTTTCTTTTCTATTAGTTTCAGTATGTCTGGTTTTATGTGGAGGTCTTTGATCCACTTGGAGTTGAGCTTAGTACAAGGAGATAAGAATGGATTGATTTGCATTCTTCTGCATGCTGACCTCCAGTTGAATCAGCACAATTTGTTGAAAAGGCTATCTTTTTTCCACTGGATGGTTTTAGCTTCTTTGTCAAAGATCAAGTGACCATAGGAGTGTGAATTCATTTCTGGGGCTTCAATTCTGTTCCGTTGATCTACATGTCTGTCACTGTACCAATACCATGCAGTTTTTAACACTATTGCTCTGTAGTACAGCTTGAGGTCCAGGATACTGATTCCCTCAGAAGTTCTTTTACTGTTGAGAATAGTTTTAGCTATCCTGGGTTTTCTGTTATTCCAGATGAATTTTTGAATTGCTCTTTCTAACTCTATGAAGAGTTGAGTTGGGATTTTGATGGGGATTGCATTGAATCTGTATATTGCTTTTGGTCAGCTGGTCATTTTTACTATATTAATCTTGCCAATCCATGAGCATAGAAGATTTTTCCATCTTCTGAGGTCTTATTCACTTTCTTTCTTCAGAGACTTGAAGTTCTTGTCATATAGATCTTTCACTTGTTTGGTTAGAGTCACACCAAGATACTTTATATTGTTTGTGGCTATTGTGAATTGTATCATTTCCCTTATTTCTTTCTCAGCCTGCTTATCCTTTGAGTATAGGAAGGCTACTGATTGGCTTGAATTGATTTTATATCTGGTCACTTTGCTGAAGTTGTTTATCAGCTGTAGGAGTTCTCTGGTGGAATTCATTGGGTCATTTAAGTATACTATCATATCATCTGCAAATAGTGATAGTTTGACTTCTTCCTTTTCAATTTGTATCCCTTTGACCTCCTTTTGTTGTCTAATTACTCTAGCTGAACTTCAAGTAATATATTGAAAAGATAAGGAGAGAGAGGTCAGCCTTGTCTCATCCCTGATTTTAGTGGGATTGCTCTCTCCATTTAGTTTGATGTTGGCTACTGGTTTGCTGTAAGTTGCTTTTACTATGTTTAGATATGGGCCTTGACTTCCTGATCTTTCCAAGACTTTTAGCATGAAAGGATGCTGAATTTTGTCAAATGCTTTTTTAACATCATTTCAATGAAATGCTTTTTCAACACGCATTTCAATGAAATGACCATGTGGTTTTTTTCTTTGAGATTGTTTAGTTAGTTGATTACATTGATGGACTTCCTTCCTTATATTGAACCATCCCTGCATCCGTGGGATGAAGCATACTTGATTGGGGGGAATGTTCATTTTGATGTGTTCTTGGATACAGTTGGCAAGAATTTTATTGAGTGTTTTTGCATCGATATTCATAAGAGAAATTGGTCTGACATTCTCTTTCCTTGTCGGGTCTTTGTGTGATTTTGGTATCAGCTTAATTGTGTCTTCATAGGATGAGTTGGGTAGTGTTCCTTCTGTTTCTATTTTGTGGAATAGTTTGAAGAGTATTGGTGTTAAGTACTCTTTGAAGGTCTGATAGAATTCTACACTAAAACCATCTGGTCCTGTGCTTTTTTTGGTTGGAAAACTTCCAATGATAACTTCTATTTTCTTCAGGGGTTATGGGACTGTTTAGATGGTCGATTTCGTCCTGATTTAATTTTTCAATCTGTGTTCGAAATTTTCCATTTCCTCCAGATTTTTTGTGTTGAATACAGGCTTTTGTAGTAGGATCTGATGATTTTTTGAATTTCCTCAGTTTCTGTTGTTATATCTCCCTCTTCATTTCTGATTTTGTTAATTTGGATACTGTCTCTGTGCACTCTGGCTAGTCTGGCTAAGGGCTTATCTATCTTGTTGATTTTCTCAAAGAACCAACTCCTAGTTTCGTTGATTCTTTGTTTGGTTCATTTTGTTTCTACTTGATTGATTTCAGCCCTGAGTTTGGTGATTTCCTGCCTTCTACTCCTCTTGGGTGTATTTGCTTCTTTTTGTTCCAGGATTTTCAGGTGTGCCATTAAGCTGCTAGTGTTTTCCTTCTCCAGATTCTTTTTGGAAGCACTCATGGCTTTGAATTTTCCTCTTAGCACTGCTTTCATTGTTTCCCATAAATTAGGGTATGCTGTGCCTTCATTTTAATTAAATTTTAAAAAGTCTTTGATTTCATTCTTTATTTCTTCCTTGACCAAGGTATCATTGAGTAGAGCATTGTTCAGCTTGCATGTGTATGTGGGCTTTCTGTTGTTTTTGTTGCTATTGAAGACCACCCTTATTCCATAGTTATCTGACAGGAGGCATGGGATTAGTTCGATCTTCTTATATCTGTTCAAATCAGTTTTTTGAATAATTATATGGTCGATTTTGGAGAAGGTTCCAAGAGGTGCTGAGAAGAAGGTATATTCTTTTGCTTTAGGATGAAATATTCTATATAAATCTGTTAGATCTTTTGGTCCAAAGCTTCAATTTGTTCTACTGTGTCCCTGTTATTTTCTGCTTTCCTGATCGGTCCATTGCAGAGAGTGTGGTGTTGAAGTCACGCACAATTATAGTGTGAGGTGCAATGTGTGCTTTGATCTTAGTAAAGATTCTTTTATGAATGATGGTGCCCTTGCATTTGGAGCATAGATGTTCAGAATTGAGAGTTCTTCTTGGTGGGTTTTTCCTTTAACCATTATGTAGTGTCCTTATGTGTCCTTTTTGATGATTTTATGTTATAAGTGAATTTTATCCAATATTAGGATGGGAACTCCAACTCGTTTCCTGGGACCATTTGCTTATAAGATTGTTTTCCAGCCTTTTACTCTGAGGTAGTGTTTGTCTTTGACACTGAGGTGTGTTTCCTGCACACAGCAAAATGCTGGGTCCTGTTTACATATCTAGTCTGTTAGTCTATGTCTTTTTTTTTTATTTTTTTAATTTACATTCCAAATCACTTCCCCTTTCCCGTTTCCTCCCTCCCCGAAAGTCCCATAAGCCCCCTTCCCTCCCTCTTTTCTCCATTCAACTCCCTCTCGTTACTCTGTCCTGGCGTTCCCTACATCCAGTCTTTCCAGGACCAGGGGTCTCTCCTTCCATCTTTTTAGAAATCTATTGATATGCGGATTGTGTCTAGGGTATTCTGAGATTCTGGGTCAATATCCCCTTATCAGTGACTGCATACCATGTGTGTTCTTTTGTGATTGGGTTACCTCACTAACGATGATATTTTCAAGTTCTGACCATTTGCCTAGGAATTTCGTGAATTCATTGTTTTTAATTGCAGAGTAGTATTCCATTGTGTAGATGTACCACATCTTCTGAATCCATTCCTCCGTTGAGGGACATCTGGGTTCTTTCCAGCTTCTGGCTATTATAAATAAGGCTGCTATGAACATAGTGGAGCATGTGTCCTTATTGCATGCAGGTAAAGTCTCTGGGTATATGCCCAGGAGTGGTATAGCCGGATCCTCCGGCAGTGTCATGCCCAGTTTTCTGAGGAACCGCCAGACGGCTTTCCAGAATGGTTGTACCAGCCTGCAATTCCACCAGCAGTGGAGGAGTGTTCCTCTTTCTCCACATCCTCGCCAACAACTGCTGTCTCCTGTGTTTTTGATCTTAGCCATCCTGACTGGTGTGAGATGGAATCTCAGGGTTGTTTTGATTTGCATTTCCCTAATGACTAAGGATGATGAACATCTCTTTAGGTGCTTCTCAGCCATTAGATATTCTTCAGGTGAGAACTCTTTGTGTAGCTCTATACCCCATTTTTTAATAGGGTTACTTGCCTCTCTGGAGTTTAACTTCTTGAGTTCTTTGTGTATATTGGATATTAGCCCTCTGTCGGATGTAAGGTTGGTAAAGATCATTTCCCAGTTAGTTGGTTGCCGCTTTGTCTTTTTGACCGTGTCTTTTGCCTTGCAAAAACTTTGTAATTTAATGAGGTCCCATTTGTCTATTCTTGATCTTAGAGCATAAGCTATTGGAGTTCTGTTCAGGAAATTCTCCCCTGTGCCCATATGTTCAAGGTTCTTCCCTAGTTTCCCTTCTATTAGTTTCAGTGTGTCTGGTTTTATGTGGAGATCCTTGATCCACTTAGAATTGAGTTTAGTGCAAGGAAATAAGGATGGGTCAATTTGCTTTCTTCTGCATGTTGACCTCCAACTGAGCCAGCACCAATTGTTGAAAAGGCTATCTTTTTTCCACTGGATGGTTTTAGCTCCTTTGTCAAAGATCAAGTGACCGTAGGAGTGTGGATTCATTTCGGGGTCTTCAATTCTGTTCCATTGATCTACATGTCTGTTACTGTACCAATACCATGCAGTTTTTAACACTATTGCTCTGTAGTACAGCTCGAGGTCCGGGATACTGATTCCCCCAGAGGTTCTTTTACTCTTGAGAATAGTTTTAGCTATTCTGGGTTTTCTGTTATTCCAGATGAATTTTTGAATTGCTCTTTCTAACTCTATGAAGAATTGAGTCGGGATTTTAATGGGGATTGCATTGAATCTGTGTATTACTTTTGGTAAGATGCTCATTTTTACTATATTAATCCTGCCAATCCATGAGCATGGCAGATTTTTCCATCTTCTGAGGTCTTCTTCAATTTCTTTCTTCAGAGACTTGAAGTTCTTGTCATACAGATCTTTCACTTGTTTGGTTAGAGTCATGCCAAGATACTTAATATGGTTTGTGGCTATCGTGAAGGGTATTATTTCTCTTACCTCTTTCTCAGCCTGCTTATCCTTTGAGAATAGGAAGGCTCCTGACTTGCTTGAGTTGATTTTATATCCGGCCACTTTGCTGAAGTCGTTTATCAGCTCTAGGAGTTCTCTGGTGGAGTTCTTTGGGTCGCTTATGTATACTATCATATCGTCTGCAAATAGTGATAGTTTGACTTCTTCCTTTCCAATTTGTATCCCTTTGACCTCTTTTTGTTGTCTAATTGCTCTAGCTAGAACTTCAAGTACTATATTGAAAGATATGGAGAGAGAGGGCAGCCTTGTCTAGTCCCTGATTTTACTGGGATTGCTTCAAGTTTCTTTCCATTTAGATTGATGCTGGCTACCGGTTTGCTGTAAATTGCTTTTACTATGTTTAGATATGGGCCTTGAATTCCTGATCTTTCCAAGACCTTTAGCATGAAAGGATGCTGAATTTTGTCAAATGCTTTCTCAGCATCTAATGAGATGACCATGTGGTTTTTTTCTTTGAGATTTTTTATGTAGTGGATTACATTGATGTATTTCCTTATATTGAACCATCCCTGCATCCCTGGGATGAAGCCTACTTGATCGTGGTGAATGATCGTTTTGATGTGTTCTTGGATTCGGTTGGCAAGAATTTTATTGAGTATTTTTGCATCGATATTCATAAGAGAGATTGGCCTGAGATTCTCTTTCTTTGTCGGATCTTTGTGTGCTTTTGGTATTAGTGTAATTGTGGATTCCTAGAACGAGTTGGGTAGTGTTCCTTCTGTTTCTATTTTGTGGAACAGTTTGAAGAGTATTGGTGTTAGGTCTTCTTTGAAGGTCTGATAGAATTCTGCACTAAAACCATCTGGACCTGTGCTTTTTTTGGTTGGAAGACTTCCAATGACAACTTCTATTTCTTCAGGGGTTATAGGACGGTTTAGATGGTCTATTTGATCCTGATTTAATTTTGGTACTTGGTATCTGTCAAGGAAATTGTCCATTTCCTCAAGATTTTCTAGCTGTGTTGAATACAGATTTTTGTAGTAGGATCTGATGATTTTTTGAATTTCCTCAGTTTCTGTTGTTATCTCTCCCTTTTCGTTTCTGATTTTATTAATTTGGATACTATCTCTGTGCTCTCTGGTTAGTCTGGCTAAGGGCTTATCTATCTTGTTGATTTTCTCAAAGAACCAACTCCTCGTTTTGTTGATTCTTTGTATGGTTTTATTTGTTTCTACTTGATTGATTTCAGCCCTGAGTTTGATGATTTCCTGCCTTCTACTCCTCTTTGGTGTATTTGCTTCTTTTTGTTCCAGGGCTTTCAGGTGTGCCATTTAGCTGTTAGTGTATGCTGTCTCCCGTTTCTTTTTGGCGGCACTCAGGGCTATGAATTTTCCTCTTAGCACTGCTTTCATTGTGTCCCATAAATTAGGGTATGTTGTGCCTTCATTTTTATTAACTTTCAAAAAGTCTTTGATTTCTTTCTTTATTTCCACCTTGACCAAGTTATCATTGAGTAGAGCATTGTTCAGCCTCCATGTGTACGTGGGTTTTCTTTTGTTTTTGTTGCCATTGAAGAGCACCCTTATTCCATAGTGATCTGATAGGAGGCATGGGATTACTTCTATCTTCTTGTATCTGTTGAGGTCTGATTTGTGACCAATTATATGGTCAATTTTGGAGAAGGTACCATGAGGAGCTGAGAAGAAGGTGTATTCTTTAGCTCTAGGATGAAATGTTCTATATATATCAGTTAGTTCCATTTGGTCCAAGGCTTCAATTAGATTCACTGTGTCCCTGTTTAGTTTCTGCTTTCCTGAACGATCCATTTCAGAGAGCGGGGTGTTGAAGTCACCCACTATTATTGTGTGCGGTGCGATGTGTGCTTTGAGTTTTAGTAAAGTTTCTTTTACGAATGAGGGTGCCCTTGCATTTGGAGCATAGATATTCAGAATTGAGAGTTCTTGATGGTGGATTTTTCCCTTGATCAGTATATAGTGTCCTTCTGTGTCTTTTTTGATGACTTTAGGTTGAAAATCAATTTTATCCAATATTAGGATGGCTACTCCACCTCGTTTCTTGGGGCCATTTGCTTGTAAAATTGTTTTCCAGCCTTTTACTCTGAGGTAGTGTTTGTCTTTGACACTGAGGTGCGTTTCCTGCATGCAGCAAAATGCTGGGTCCTGTTTACGTATCCAGTCTGCTAGTCTATGTCTTTTAATTGGGGAATTGAGACCATTGATATTAAGAGAGATTAAGGCATAGTGATTATTGCCATCTGCCATTCTTGACGCTATCTTTATATTTGAGTGGTTATCTACTTTTGGGTTTGATTCAAGAAGGTTATTATCTCATTTTTTCCAGGGTGTTGTTTCTCTCCCTGTATTGGAGGTTTCCACCTATTATCTGTTGCAGGGCTGGATTTGTGGAAAGATATTGTGAAAATTTGGTTTTATCATGGAATATCTTGGTCTCTCCATCTATGGTGATTGAGAGTTTTGCTGGGTATAGTAGTCTAGGCTGGCATTTGTGCTGTCTTAGTGTCTGCATAAGATCTGCCCAGGATCTTCTGGCTTTCATAGTCTCTGGTGAGAAGTCTGATGTGATTCGGATAAGTCTTCCTTTGTATGCTACTTGGCCCTTTTCTCTTACTGCTTTTAGTATTTTTTCTTTGTTTAGAACATTCGGTGTTTTGATTATTATGAGACGGGAGTTATTTCTGTTCTGGTCCAGTCTGTTTGGAGTTCTGTAGGCTTCTTGTACGTTCATCTGCATCTCTCTCTTTAAGTTAGGGAAGTTTTCCTCCATAATTTTGTTGAAGATGTTTACTGGCCCTTTATGTTGCAAATCTTCACTCTCATCTATACCTATAATCCTTAGGTTTGGTCTTCTCATTGTGTCCTGGATTTCCTGGATGTTTTGGGTTACACTTTTTTTGCATTTTGCATTTTCTTTGACTGTTGAGTCGATGCTTTCTATGGAATCTTCAGCACCTGAGATTCTTTCTTCCATCTCTTGTATTCTATTGTTGATGTTTGCATCTATGACTCCTGATTTCTTCCCAAGGTTTTCTATCTCCAAAGTTGTCTCCCTTTGTGATTTCTTAGTTGTTTCTACTTCCTTTTTTAGATCCTGGATGGATTTGCTGAGATCCTTCACTTGTTTGTTTGTATTTTCCATTTCTTTAAGGTATTTTTGCATTACCTCTTTCAGGATTTCTTCCTGATGACCCACGTTCTCCTGCATTTCTCTGAGCGATTTTTGTGTTTCCTCCTCATGGGATTCCATCTGTTGATCCATCGTCTCCTGCATTTCTTTAAGCAGTTCTCGTGTTTCCTTTGTAAGGGCATCTAACCGTTGATTCATTTCTTTAAGCAATTTTTGTGTTGCCTCCTTATGGGCATCCATCTGTTGACCCATAATCTTCTGCATTTCTTTATGCAAATTTTGTGATTCCTTTGTGAGTGCATCTACCCGTTGATTCATCTCGTTAAGCGATTTTTGTGTTGTCTCCTGGTGCGCCTCCATCTTTTTATCCATGTTCTCATGCATTTCTCTAAGCGATTTTTGTGTTTCCTTTGTAAGGGCTTCTAACCGTTGATTCATGGTCTCCTGTAACTCTTTATGAGATTTATTTGTGTCCTTCTTGTGATCCTCTAATAGGATCATGAGAAGTGATTTTACATCCAGATCTTGTCTTTTGGGTGTGGTGGGGTATCCAGGACTTGCTGCTGTTGGAGAGTTGAGTTCGGATGGTCCCACATTACTTTGATTTCTGTTAGTAACATTCCTACGTTTGCCTTTTGCCATCTGGATACCTCTGGTGTTAGTTGGTCCTGCTGCCACTGCTGTTGGTTGGACCTCCTGTGAGCCTGCAAAGCTATTTCTGCCCCCCCTGGATTACCAGGATTCCCCTGGCACCGATTTCTGGGGCCTGCCTGCTCCTGAGTGACTTTGGAGTCCTAATGTGCCTTGCCCCAAGTGATCTTATATTGGGGAGGCCTTGCACATCTAAGGGCTCAGTCTAGTGGATTCCTGGAGCAGAGGTCGCCAAAGGGAGGCTGGTAGGCTCCTGCCCTGTGCAGGGGTGTGTGATCTCTCCTGGGGGGGGAGGGGGCATCCCTCTGCCAGGCAGAAGTCCCACAGCAGAGCTGGCAAGCTGGTTACTGCAGATCAGCCCAGCACTTGGGAGCCGCATACACACAAGCCGCCCGAGACCCAAGCGATATTATGCCTGTCTGTCTCAGAACCTGGCTGTCCCAACCTCCCAGTCACTGGAGCAAAGATGGCGGAGGGCACTCTCCGTGGTGCTGCTCACCCTGTAGATGCGATGGCCCGCCGATCTGGCACCCAGACGACCACAGTGCTGACCCGTTCTTGGGCACAGACGGAAGCCCCAACAGGCCGTGTCCCAAGTGATGTTATATTGGGGATAGGGAGCTTGGGGTACCTGTCTCTTCAGCGCAGTCTGCGGGAACAGAGGTCGCGGAAGGAAAGCTGGTAGGCTCCCGCCCAGTGCGGGGTCCCTCTGCCAGGCAGAATTCCCACAGTAGAGCTGGCGCGCTGGTCACTGCAGATCAGCCCCGCACCTGGGAGCTGCACACACACAAGCCTCCCGAGACCCAATCGACATTATGCCTCATTCTGTCTGATCATTCTGTCTCAGAACCTGGCTGTCCCAACCTCCCAGTCACTGGAGCAAAGATGGCGGAGCAGTCTATGTCTTTTTATTGGGGAATTGAGACCATTGATGTTAAGAGATATTAAGGAATAATCATTATTGCTTCCTGCTATTTTGTTGCTATCTTTATGTTTGAGTGGCTATCTACTTTTGGGTTTGATGAAAGAAGGTTACTATCTCGTTTTTTCTTGGGTGTGGCTCTCATTGTATTGGCGACTTCTACCTATTACCTTTGCAGGGCTCATTTTGTGGAAAATTATTGTGTAAATTTGGTTTTATCTTGGAATATCTTGGTCTATCCATCTATGGTGATTGAGAGTTTCACTGGGTATAGTAGTCTGGGATGCATTTGTGTTCTCTTAGTGTCTGTATGAGATCTGCCCAGGATCTTCTAGCTTTCATAGTCTCTGATGAGAAGTCTGATGTCATTCGGATAGGTCTTCCTTTATATGTTACTTGGCCTTTTTCTCTTACTGCTTTTAATATTCTTTCATTGTTTAGTACATTTGGTGTTTTGATTATTATGTTACAGATAAATATCAATGCAATCCCCTTCAAAATCCCACCAATAAGTTGTGTACTATATATCAAAGATTAAGTGTAATCTTTTGAGAAGTTAAACCTATGCTCTCAACTGGAATATTTCTTTGTGCTGGATTATTATTATTATGGTGGTTGACAAAAGTATTTTTGGTGAGCTATGAGATGAAATTTAAAGCCATTCCATTTTTTTCATTGTTCAACATTTTGATATAAATGTTAAACACATCAATGTTTTCCAAGTTTCATTTATGAATATTCTATACCAGGAAAGTAATGAATAATCTCCATCATTAGGTAATAATAAATTAAACATTAGTACCTAGCTAATTATTACTGATAAATACATTTCATTCTTATCTTAATATTTCTGGAATCAGCCTATAGGCCATATAGCAAGGGAGAAGCTACATCTAAGAGATCTGGATTTTAAGAAGTGTGGATGCTTCAGTCCTATTGAGAAGGGGCAAGAAAATAACCATGAGAGGTAGAGGAAGGGAGGGATCTGGGAGGGATCGAGGAGGAGAATGGCAAAAAGGGGGCAGCATCTGGTTTGGGGAAGATGGAGGAGAAGTACAGAGGGTCAGGAATTTCAATGGATGCATGTAACAGTGGGGAATTGGGGACTAGTTGGTCGCTATTTGAAAGTCCCAGATGGGGCTGGAAAGATGGCTCAGTGGTTAAGAGCACCATCTGTTCTTCCAAAGGTCCTGAATTCAAATCCCAGCAACCACATGATGGCTCACAACCATCTGTAATGAGAGCTGATGCTCCCTTCTGGGGTGTTTGAAGACAGCTACAGTGTACTTACACATAATAAATAAATAAATCTTTAAAAAAAGAATAAAGAAAGTCCCAGATGCTAGGGACCCAAGAGGTTCCCAGTACCCAACAGGGATGACATTAGCTGAAAAAACCAACAAACAGAAGAGCAAACCTGGAGAGATCATATTCAGTGGATAGGCATGACCCCCCATTAGAGGGATGGGGCCACCCATCCATCTCAAAAATATTAATCCAGAATTACTCTTGTCAAAAGGAAATGCACGGACAAAGAATGAAGCAGAGACTGAAGAAAAGGCCATCCAAAGAGTGCCCCACCTAGGGATCTTTCCAATCTTCAGACACCAAACCCAGACACAATTACTGATTCAACGAAGTACTTACAGATAGGAGCCATATATAGTTGTCCCATAAGAGGCACTGCCAGAGCCTTACCAATACAGATGTGGATGTACACAGTCAAACATTGGACTGAGCACAGGGATCCCAATGGAGAAGTTAAGGCAAGAACTTTAGATGCTGAAGGGGTTTGAAACTTCATAGGAAGAACAACAATATCAACCCACCAGACCCCCTCAAAGCCCTCAGGGACTAAATTACCAACCAAAGAGTACACATGGAGGGACCCATGGCTCCCACTGCACATGTAACAGAGGATTGCCTTATCTGGCATCTGTGGGAGGAGATACCTTTGGTTCTGTGGAGGGTTGATGACCCAGCTTAGGGGAATGCTAAGGTGCTGAGGCAAGTGTGTGTGGGTGAGAGGGGAAGCTACTTCATAGAAGCCTTGATTAGGGGTGAGGGGATAAGGGGGTCAATGGAGAGGAAACTGGGAAGGGGGATACCATTTGAAATGTAAATAAATAAGTTAACCAATAAAAAAAGGATTCATATAAGTAGAGAGATTCTATCCAAAGAAAGAAAAAGAGAGAAGAAAATCACAAAGTATGGGAACATGAAAAAAAAATGTGGGAAAACAAAGAAGTGTCAAGAAAAAGGAACAAAGTTGAATATGAGAGCTTCAGTAGTGCTACTAAGATAAACACAGATACATGTAAACATGGGCTTTTTCACCCTGGCCCCAGGTCCCGAGTAATGACTTAGAGGCTTGTTGTTAAAAATTGCCTAGGCCATATGCTTTGGTTTGTTCCCAGACTAATTCTTAACATTTATTAACCCATTTATACTACTCTGTGTCTGCCACCTGGCTAGTTATTTTGGTGTATGTCAGATGGCTGTGCTCCACATTGGGAGCCAGCTCTTGTATGTGTTATGGGCTGCCAGCTATTCCCTACTTCTTCCCTCTCATGATGTCCATACTCTGCTTCATGCCAGGCTGGAAAATGATGAAGTGGAGTCCAGAATAGGTGGGGTTCTGCAGGATCGTGGTTCAGTTAGGAGTGAGTGCCAGTGTCGAGGAGCTGGGGAAGAAGGTCTTCTTCAAGGGTCTTAGTGTTACAGCTGTTTTAGGCAAAGGCCTTCTCTAACTAGCTTCACTAAAAACCACTCTCTGAGATGATCTTAACTTGTGCATATACCCTTTTTCAAGGTGAACCAGGGGTATATATGGACTTTGGAGTATTTGAGGATGAACAAAAATCATTAGCTAGAGTTTAAAGTTCTATGATTGCCTCCTTTGTACAGAGAGTCATTTCAGGAACCCCAGGAACATGCTGGGTGATTTCTTACTGAGAGAAAGGAAGATGAATCTGAACTCTCAACAAGGCTGTGTGACATTCCACTGGTAGAGGGTATGAGAGTTTCAGACCCTGCAGACAAGAGCAGAGAAGAAATCACACTGGTAAAGAGAGTACCCCAGATTGCACCAAAGTCAGAGAGCTATCCAGACAATGGTAGACTGTGACCTTAACTGTCAGGGTCCAGCACATTCATGACTGACTTCCTCTCAGTTCAGATGGGGAATCTCCCATGACTGACTATCTCCCAGACTTCTCTCTCTCTCTGCTGGGTGTCCCCTTACTATTTGACCCTTTCTTATATGCTTTTTTTTTTGACAAGTGATGCTTCCATGAACTATACAAGAGGTTATTTCTACAAATGCAATCTCAACTTAAAGAATTGTTAGCCTTCTTCCAACTGTACCTAAAATGGGGGATTTGTATCTAGAACACACACGCACACACACACACACACACACACACAGACACACACACACACTCACACACACATACAGAAAGAGAGAGAGAGAGAGAACAAAAATAAAACAGCAAAATAAACAATCTGAGCGGAAAATTAGCTAAAAAAACAAAATGCCGTCGGAAAGTGTAAATACATGGATAACAAATAGAACAGATCAGCATTCATAGCTGACAGAGAAATTCAAATGTGTACTGCTTAGAGATTCCATCTCGCCCAATCCAGACAACTATTTAAGATGTGAGTAAATCTGCAAGTGGGAATATAAACATAAAACTATTCAAGTTCTTCTAGAGGTTTTTCAAATAACCAAAATATAACAGCCATGTGAACCAAATATACTACCATAAATATATACAGGAAGGACACTATGCACAAACATCTTCATAACTGCAATATTCACAAAGGCTGATAAATTTAACCACCTTGTATATCTATTAGTAGTTGAATGGATAAAAAAGTGGGACATATGCAAAACTGAATTTTATTCAGCCGTAAAGAAAAATGAAATTATGACATTTGCAGAAAAATGATTTCATCTGGTGATCATTATATTAAGTTCAGTCAGGCATAAAGAGAAAGATAATCCACATTTTCTCTCAAGTGCAGATATAATTCTCTTCTCTCAAGTACAGAATTTAGATATGTCTCCTCCCTCTTAGAACCTATTCAATTCCTTTAAGGTTAATCAACTTAACATTTGTCCCAGGTATAATGTCTAATTAAAATGATGGCCATAGATGCAACACTTGTACATCCCTATACATGAACACATCATATATGTACATAGTGATATAGAAATTAAGTGTTAATGAATAAATATACACAAATATAGATCATATTGTAAATTCATACATGAATATGTATTTAAATCTTTCACTTAGATTTATGTTACTTCATAATATGCTCGCTTCAAAAAATTCTTGATTCCTCTAGCTAGGCTGCCTTGTTTGGCCTTATTGGGAAAGTATGTTCATAGTCCTGTAGTGACTTGGTGTGACAGGGTGCGTTGATATCTAGGGGATCCTTTCCCTTCTCAGAAGTGAAGGGGAGGAAGGAGGGTTGGGGAAGAAGTTATGTGAGGAGGAGAACTGGGAAAAGAGGGGCTGCAGTTGGTATGTAAAGTGCATAACTACATAATTTAATGAAAAATAATTCTCTTGTAAGGAATATTATTCAGTTAGCAAGGCAACTCAACTCTGTTATATAAACAGAGAGAAAGAGAGAGAGAGAGAGAGAGAGAGAGAGAGAGAGAGAGAGAGAGAGAGAGAGAGAGAGAGAGAGAGAGAAGAATAACATGAAAGGAAGAAGAGGTCCCTAGGAAATAATTAAAAACTCGAAGATGGAGAAGGAAAAAGAGTGATTAAAATACATACTGGAGGGAAGCTCAGTGACTGACATTTTGAGAGAGAAAAAATATCAGTAAAATGGGGGAACAGGATTTGGGAAAGAGATGGGGTTACAACTGGGATCATGTGACAGCTTAAGAGTAAAAATCTCACAGTTCTGTCTACAATTCAAAAGAATGTATGAAAAGTATTCTTGTGTCCTCAGTGTTACCTGAGATAACACACATCCCTCTGCTTCAAATTTGAATCTGAATCATGTTGTGTTCAGCCTAATTTGTTCAAAGTAACTATTCTTTTAAAAAATTTTCCCCAACAGAGAAGTTAGAGAAAGGACTGAAGGAGCTGAAGGGGTTTGCAACCCCATAGGAAGAACAACACTATCAACCCACCAGACCCTCCAGAGCTCCCAGGAAATAGACCTGAGGAGTACACATGGAGGGCCCCATGGCTCCAGCCATATATGTAGCAGAGGATGGCCTTGTGGGGCATCAATGGGAGGAGCAGCCCTTGGTCCTGTGAAGACTCGATGTCCCAGTGTAGGGGAGTGCAAAGGCTGGGAGACGGGAGTAGGTGGGTGGGTGGTGGGAACACCCTCATAGAAACAGAGGGATGATGGGATAGGGAGTTTTGGGGGGGGGAACCCGGAAAGGGGGTAATATTTAAAATGTAAATAAAGAAAATATCCAATAAAAAAATCTTGAAACAGTTTTATTTGGAAATGATTTTCTGAAGTTTAATACCTATTTACTTGTTGTTAAGTCGATCTAGAGAGGAGATAAGGACTCTTGCAAGTTTTCCTCTGATCTCTCTCTACTTGTGTGTCATAGTACATGTGCCCACACACACAAACACAGCACTGTAAATATATTTTAAGAAATTAAATGAATAAATGTATACATATATAGATTTGTCAATTTAGACACATGTACATATTTTTATCTTTATTTATCTTAACTTGCTGTTACTTCATAATATTTTCAAATTCAAAATTCTTTTATTTAAAGTAATATTATTCCATTAGGAAGGCAGCGGGCGTTATGATTTTCTACATCTTACAATAGTGTAACTGAAGATTGTGAATGGTTCCCCAAGGTTAAGATTGTCTTTAGTGCCATAGCTAAGAGTTGAATTAAGACTTCTCAATCCTGACATTGGTAGCTCTTTTCCATTTATGGCTCAAGTCTCAGTTTCACTGATTCATATCAGAGACCCAGAGGGTTTCTTTGCTTCCTTTGCCATGTGTCCTCTCCCCGTCTCTCCAGAGGCATCCTGTGCTACTTCTGAGTCTCTTCCTACCACAGCATCCTAACATGCTGTGAGGCAAGGCACTGCTGGGCCTCATCATCAGCCAGTTGGCACACTTTCAAATGAGCCACTGAATGGCAAATGCACAGATAACACTGGGATAAAATGAGTTTCTCTTATTGATTTTCCAAACCAATATGGCACGGGTGCTCCCTCTTTGTGCCATCTCCTCCCGCTGCCTGGAGGCATTCTGTGGCTGTCCATCATTTTAATTAGACATTACACCTGGCACAAATGCTGTGTTGATTAACCTTAAAGGAACTGAATAGGTTCTCTGATAGTTAACATGGGGCCCCTGATATATTATAACTCATGTTAACATGTACTGATGCACAAACTCACAGCTCCTTCAGCCCACTTTCCAAAGCAACATTGCAGGGTAATAACATCTATAGAGAGCTCTTTGTGAAGCATGCTCCCATAAAAATGTCATGGAATATAAGCTTTACAAGATGGATTGGTGTGGACTCTGCAGATACTACATTTTAATGTTTACATAAATGCATCTTCTGTATCACGGGGGTTCAAAAGGTTGAACCTTTGTGACAGAGAGTTGCAAAGGAAGGGATGCTGCTTTCGATGTTGAATGACATGAGGTTCCATCCTGTTATAACTATTATCTTTGACTACTCTCTTGATTTTCCTGACTTCACATTGCTTGAATGAGAAACAGAGATATGAGAATGTGGCAGCTTTCTTTCATTATCCCAGTGTCTGTAATGGCCGGCTACCAATGTATATGTCAGCATTGTGAGAATTCTGGAGAGTCCTAATTCTACAATGCTGGTAAAGTAGGGATTCTCCTTCAATTTTCTCCTTGGTAGGTGAGGTAATGTAGCACAGAGGAGCTAAAGAGCTCATCTGATTATCCTATAATTCAATAGATGATACTATAAAGATTAGCTGTCCTGTAACTTTCTCATGATTGTCACCTCCATGGTCTTCATCCCTTCAGAGCTGCAAGCAAAACAAAACAAATGATACTCTTGGGACACTTTTTCTCCTATGGGGTTGCCTTGTACAGCCATATATGAGAACTATACCTTTGTCTTATTGCACCCTGTTTTGTTGTGATTGGCTTTTGTTCCTTGAAGGCCTGTTTGATTTTGAGGGGAAATAGGATTGGTAGTTGATTCCAACTGTGGGGAGAAGCTGGGAGTAATGGAGGGAGGGGAAACTGTGGTCTATATGTATTGTATGGTCTGTATGACATCTGTCGAGGATCTTCTAGCTTTCATAGTCTGTGAGAAGTCTGGTCTAATTCTCATAGTTCTGTTTTATATGCTACTTGACCTTTTTCCCTTAGTGCTTTAAATATTCTTTCTTTGTTTAGTACATTGGTGTTCTGACTATTATGTGATGGGAGGAATTTCTTTTCTGGTCCAATCTACTTGGAGTTCTGTAGGCTTCTTGTATGTTCATGTGCATCTCTTTCTTTAGGTTAGGGAAGTTTTTTTTCTATAATTTTGTTGAAGATATTTACTGGCCCTTTAAGTTGGGAATCTTCACTTTCTTCTATACCTACTATTCTCAGATTTGGTCTTCTCATTGTGTCCTGGATTTCCTGGATGTTTTGGGTTAGGAGCTTTTTGTATTGTGGATTTTCTTTGATTGGTTTGTCAGTGTTTTCTCTGGTATATTTTGCATCTGAAATTCTCTCTTCTATCTCTTATATTCTGTTGTTGATGCTTGCATCTATGACTCCTGATCTCTTCACTAGGTTTTTCTATCTCCAGGGTAGTCTCCATTTGTGATTTCCTTATTGTTTCTACTTCCATTTTTAGATCCTAAATGGTTTTGTTCAATTCCTTCAACTGTTTGGTTCTGTTCTCTTTAATTCTTTAAGGGATTTTTGTGTTTCCTCTTTAAGGGCTTCTACCTGTCTACCTGTGTTCTCCTGTACTTTTTTAAGGGAGTTATTTATGTTCTTAAGGTCCTCTATCATCATCATGAGAAGTGATTTTTAAATCTGAATCTTGCTTTTCCGGTGTAATTTTGTATCCAGAACTTGCTAAGGTGCAAGAAATGGGTTCTGATGATGCCAAGTAACCTTGGTTTCTGTTGCTTATGTTCCTATGCTTGCCACTTGCCATGTTGTTACCTCTAGTGCTGCTTGCACTCACTGTCTCTGACTGGAACCTGTCCCTCCTGTTATCTTAGTTGTATCAGAACTCCTCAGAATCCAGTTGTCTGTTATCCTGTGATCCTGATAACCTGGGTATAAGAGTTCATGGGAGTCGAGCAGTCTCTGGGATCCTGAAATCCTGGTGTGACCAAGCTCCTAAGGTCCTGTGATCCTATGAGCCTATGATCCTGGATGTGATAAAGCACCTAGGAGTCCAGCTCCCTCTGTGTTTTGTGGGACTTGGTGACAAGCTAGTGCCTAAGGTCTGCTCAGGGCACTGGTTCAGACTGGAAGGAACCCATGCCACTGGCTGGGCGGGGGTTCCGGAGTCCCTGGATCCCTGTGGGTCCCAGTTACTCATGGTGTTGGGGCAGATGTTGTGGTGTCCTCACCTAGAATCATGGGCATGTTAGAGCTTGTGGGAGTCCAGTTTCCTCTGGGTGTTGTATGGTTGGGTGCCCATCGATCCTTTTTATAACAGGAATTCAACTTTGAAAGTAGGAATGACTCCTTGCAAATCTGGTTTACATTTCCATGATAATCAATACTGTAGACTATTTTTTATAGATAATTTGTATGCCTTCAGTTAAGAAATAACTATTCATGTATTCCACACATTTTGATGGTGTTATTTATTATTTTGCTCCTCTTTTGTTTAGTTTCAGGTGAAAAACATGCTATTTAAAGCAAAGCAATTTTAAACAACCAACGAAAATAAAAGAAAAGCCAAAATAAATAAATAAATAAATAAATAATAAAAATCCAGAACATAAGCCTGGGTGGGTATTCTTAGATAAAACTCACACAGCACAAGAAACCCATGGAAAAGAATAAATGTTACTGTATTTATCTTTTAAATTTTTCTGCATAGCAATAGAAGCAACAGTGGGGAGTCATTGGGAGAAAATATCTGTGAGATAATTCCCTCACATAACTTTCTTGATAAAAGGAGAGGTTATATTTTTAGGAACTTTGGCATTTGACTCAGAGATCCGACTTTGGTTTCGAAACAGTGGTAACTGGGAACCTATGCTTCAGGACACTAAAGGCTCAGGTAAAACGATGTGTGATCTCTGTGATTTTAAGAACACTGGCACTCACACAATAGGGGTGAAGCCTGAATGATATCCGGCATCCACAAAGAGAAATGGGAAGCACGCTCTTGTCTGAGTAGCATTTTTGTCTCTAAAACAGTGTTGTTTTGCGAAACCTGTACCAATTTACCTGTGGTCGACTTCTGAAATTGTAAAGTTAGGAAAGTTTGCTGAGAACTATGTTATTTACGAAAGGCAACTGTTCCTTTAGTTGGACCTGTGTAGCAACACCAGCTTTCGGTTTGGGGATTTAATTGACATTAGTGAAGTTATATTCTCTTTTTAAACCATATATTCCTTTCTTATTAAGTTATGAAGAATGAATATATATAGGTTATATAGTAATATATATTCATTAGGAATATATAAAATATATGTGAATATATGATATATATCTTTATGTGTGTCTAGAGTCTTAAGCACTCAGTATTAAATAAACTGTAATTAATAGTCATTTGATACATCACAGTGGCAGACAAAGAAAGGAAGCAGTAGATAGCTTGAGAGAAGTAAATCAATTCTGTAAATGAATAGAATTAAGTAAAATGTAAAGTTTTCTGGCTTTGTCTTAAAATGTAGAAAGAAATTAGGATCTCCAAAACATTTTTTGAAATGAAATTTTGTGTTCTGTTACACTGATTTTATTTTTTTGTTCTTGTGTGGAAATCAAAGGCAAGGCCTAGAAGATAGGCCTACAAGCACCTCCTTTTATCTCTAGAAACTTAAATACTTCAAAGGTGGCCTACTTAAATAAAACCCCTGACCTCTAATCCTTGTCCATTTCTGTAAAAAGGCCAACCTTTGTCTGACTTATGGCTCACGGCAAACAGAAACCTCCAGACCCACATGAACACGGACACTTCCCAGACTGCTGCTTACCATGTACTGAACTAATAAACTTCATTTCTGAGGCACACAGAATCTAGGGTTTCTTAAAGAGAAATCATAGCACTCCTCCTAAATAAAGAATCACATTTCTTTAAATGACATAGTACATATTCAGGACCTCAGCTCTAGAGACACAATATCAGGATGCCTTCCTTGGTATCATCTCTTACCATTGATCTGTAGTGCCATCCACAGATTTGAACACCCAAGAGTCGCTGCTTCTACCATTAGCACCCCTGTTTTGTGTGCATGTTAGTCTTCTCCTAGTCCCTTTAAAGCATAAGGAATTGATACTTCTCTAAATTGCAGTTTGGGCAGGTAATGTAGACTATGAATTGTAGTGTTAACTTACCAACAATTAGCATTCAAAACCAGACCATACTAGTAGTTAGTGACTATTATCACAAAACTTACATTTTTTTCTTTTATTTAAATAATTATTTTTTAATTAAAAAGGAAACAAAAATGTGGTATTTCTGATGGAAATATTATGAGAATTATGACATGTGCAGTTATGCCTCTTCTTCATCAAGAGAACATGGATGATCTTACATTTTAAGTTACAACTCATTATATTTTGATATATTTCAAGGGAGGGGGAGGCATATCTGGAATGTGTGTTGAATTTCAAAGACACAGAGTTGCTGGAGTTACTTCTCTCCCTTGAGCATTCAGTCACTGAGATCAAACTTGATCAGAGGCTCTCTTTCCAAACCCTGGACCTGAGGAATAATCTTGCTGCTGTGTGACCTTAGTTCTTTTTTCTATTTTTTTTGGGGGGGGGTTATTATTATTTTATTTTATTTTTAAATTGAATATTTTATTTATTTACATTTCAAGTATTATCCCCTTTCCTGTTTTCCCTCAACAAATCTCTATCTCATCCCACCTTAGCCTGCTTCTATGAGGGTGCTCCCCCACCCACCTACCCAAACCTACCTCACTGCCATAGCATTCCTCTACACTGGGGCATCAAGCCTTCACAGGACCAAGGGTCTTCCCTCCCATTGATGCCAGATAAGGCCCTTCAGCTCCTTCAGTCCTTCCCTAACTCCTTCATTGGGGACCCCGTGCTCAGTCTGATGGTTATCTACACGTATCCACATCTGTATTGGTCAGGATCTGGCAGCTGTATTAGGCTCCTGTCAGCTAGAACTTCTTGGCATCTGCAACGGTGTCTGGGTTTGGATCCCCAGGTGGGGCAGTCTTACCGTTTTCAGTGAGACTGAACATTCACCTTTCTTTTCATCTGAGGGTTCTAAGAGAATGTTTCAGGATAAGAGACTGAAGAAAAGACAAACCCATCTTCTTGTATGTGCTTGATAGTGGCAACATTGTGTTTCTGTTGCTGCAGTCAAATCCGTTTCTGAGTCTCCCCTCCATGCTCAGAAAACCCCATTTGTTTGCATCAAACACCATTCTTTTTGAGTGACAACTGGGGATTGGTTCCTGACTTGACCATGACTGATAGTGAACAATTTGTAGAATTGTGCTACATTTGAGCTATGATATTCATTAGGAATGGAATGTATTGTTCATCTGTAAGGTCTTATTGTTAATTAGGACTGTTATTGCTTACTATTTTTGTCTTGTCTCATTTAATAAAAATACATATATTATGAAATTTAATGTGGCATATGGAATAGGAAAGTATACTATTCCTGATAATAAGTGGTTTGGCATCCCTCTATAACCATCACCACCATATATCACAAGATCCTATCATTATACAAAACTAAAATGACTATATCCCTTAGACATCTGCTTCCTGTTTATCCTTACCTCACTATTGCTCTGCGGGCTATGTTTGTATGTTTGTCCCAGAATATTACATAAACATAAAACACAGTATCTTTACTTATATCTTTTATAAAAGTGTTTCCAAGATTAAAGTGTTATTATACATATACTAGAATATCATATTTATATAACTTTATTATTTTGATTGACATTTTCAAAAACAATTTGTTTCTGTTCATCCTCCTCTTCTCTCCATCCTATCATTACTCAATTTATACCAGAAATAAGACCTAGTGGTCTTAATTCTGCTCTCATATCTCATGAGTTCTTTTGCATTCTGATTTTCTTTAATTACTTTTATCACTGAATCATTTTCTTACATTCATTTATGGCTCTCTACTTACTTGTTTTCCAGTGATATGAATGGACATTTGGCTTGGTTATCCCTTGTGGATATTGCAAATAGTTATACTTTGAACATGGGTGCACAAAACCCATAGATTTTATGTTTTAATTCCTTGAAATATATGACTTGTCTTTGTGATTCTTTGATGAAGTATGATATAAGAAGATTCCCCCCCCCCCATCAGTTACCTTTATGGCTTTTGTGAAAAGACTTTAATTATTATTTCAACATAGAAATGAATCAGATGCTGGTCGTGCACTTTTCTTATGTCTGCCAATGACAAAGTATCAAAAACTGGCTATCTTCAACCACAGCAAACTCTCATCCTTATTTGTTATAGAAGTGGAGCTGTTCAGAATCATGGCCCAGAAAAATCCATACTCAAGCAAGGGCAAGCTCTCTCAGGATGCAATTTTGTTGTTGTGTCTTCATGTGTGAGAAAGAAAAAAAGAAAAAGAACAACAAAAAAAAAAAAGAAAACTCTCTGTGGAGAATTTTTTTTATATGAGAACTATCCTCATTTATGAGGGACAATCTCCCAGAAATCCTACCTATAAATATCAGATCATCATACAGGGTTGTGTGCTTCAATGTATGAGTCTAAAATGGGGAACATAAATGTCTAGTACATGATATGCCTAGATAGGAAGGCACTGAAGCATGCATCAGAGCATGTCTTTGTTATTTAACAGACACAGATTGTGCTCAAAACAATTTTAGTTCTCACAAGCAATGCACAAGTGTTCCAAACTCCCCACATTCTAAACAGCATTTGTAATTTCTAACCTTTGCATAAGCATCATTCTAATATACAAGGTGGTATCTTGTTGTAGTTTTGTTAGTAGTAATATTATTAATACACATACACCTTTAAAAGTAAAAGTACCCTACATTACTCTGCACACTGATGTTTTCATGGTGGCAATGGAAAGACTGGATGGAGAGAGGTGAGTTAATTGATGGTATCCCCTCTCAAATTTTGATACAGGCAGCAGTATTATGCTCTGTAGCATGAAATAAGACCTCCCTTTCTTTTTTTTTTTCCTTTTGGATTGCCTTTGTGTAACTGGAAAAGCTGGACTTAGAAAAGAATCAGTAAATTTGGAAAGACAGTATATATAAATAGCAGAAAAATATGAGACAAAAATTATTTACTTGCAGTCTGATTTACTAAGATGTTTTAAACATTATTTGGCTAAGCTTAGTTATATCTGGTAAGTCATTAAGTATCCACAAATGGACAAGTTTCTTTGGATCTGATAGAACACAAACCAAATTTGCTATGGGCATTTGCTAAGATCCTCTTCCCAGCCCTAGAGACTACTCACTATCAGATATTATGAGGTAGATAAATCTGATCTGCTAGGTATGTAAGATAAATCATTACCTAGCACATAGGAAATGCTCTGCGCTTCACTCATTGTCTGGAGTCTAGAATTAAAACCTTCCTCAAGATAGCACAGTATCCAAGCCCACCTGAATCTGTACATCAAGAACTACAGTACTAGATTTGGATCTCTAAAAGAGATTCAAGCAAACCCAGACTTGCCAAAACCTTCAAAACTTTTTTTTTATAAAGGAGACTGTGTTTAAGAAATGTCTTGAAGCTCTTTCTTGGTACGGTTTTCCTGAAGACAGAAATTTAGAGGAAATCAGGAAACATAATTTCAGTAATATGGAATTACGGAATGAAAGGAAAGACTAGAGAAGAATGGAAGCCAGAGAGGATATTGGAACAAGGGAGAATCTGGAAACACATGAGGCAGATAGCTAATGACACTTGGAAGAAAGAGCCTATATAGACTTTTAGAAATTGAAGATCCAAATTGGTAAAATGTGGTGTGTGCTGCAAAAGGGCAGTTTTCTGTTATCTTTCAAATTGTCAATATTCAGGTTTGTATATCCGTCTGTATTCAAGTGTTCCTTGAGTTTTTCATGGTTCCTCTTTTCTTTATCTTTTTTTATATCAAAGAAGATAAATCTCAAATTGCACTTTTAATCCCATGTAGAAGAGGGTGGTCAAACCAGAGTTTGAGGAGATAGTCTTAACTTGTTTCAATTGAAGTTGACCCTTACAATAAAATAGGTCAGAGGAAAGAATTCTCTGGGAACATTAAAAACAATTTACCGAACTTTTGGGATTGTTAAAAATTATGATGTGGGTACCAGGAACAATACTTTGTTTTCAATGGCTAAGTTGACAAAATAAATCTTTTGATTTGTAATGCTATATTAGTTAGTGAAAAAATATATAGGCTTCCATTTCTCTTATTCAGAATAACATACATTTATTTTCCTTATTAGTTTTTGAACATGTTATTTTTGCTTCTCAGATATTCAAGCTTCTTTGTTTCTTTGTTGTTAAGTTATATTGATAATAAAATCAGTTTTATGGAATGTTGTAAATTTCAGTTACCAATGGAGATCACACCAAAAAGTGAGATCTGACTTTAATATACCATATGTCACTAACTCCTTTTCTTATATTCACCATAGGGATTAAGTTATAAATCCTGCTACCTCTGGTCCTCTCAGGATATATTTTAGGTATAAAGCACATTCTAACTTAGAGGTAGTTCTTAATCTTCCCAATGCTGTGACCCTTTAATAATGTTTCTTATGTTGTGGTGAACTCCAACTATAAATCCTTTTACATTGCCACTTCATAACTGCAATTTTGCTATTTTATGAAATGTAATGCAAATATAATTGTTTTCTTAGGTGACCTTTGTGAAAGGGTTATTTGACCCCCAAAGAGGTCATTTTCCACAGGTTGAAAGCTCTGTTCTATAGACTTTTGTTAGTAATTATACTTATCTTTCCTAGTGCTAACTGAGAAGTTCTAGGAAATGGCCAGAATCTGATTACTACATACCATCAGTACTCAGTGTCTGTTGACTGAAACCATAGCACAAAATGATATGATGGGTAGGTGCTAGATGGGTAGAAGAACAGATAGATGATGAAAGGAGTGTGTTTTGGAAAAAATGAGTTATAATGCATATGTATGTATGTTTACTTTCTGGAAAACTCCAGTAAGGTACAGACTGACTGAAGCACTGTTAAGCCTTCCATGACTCATCTGAGCTTCATCTTTCATTACTTTTCTCTGATGTTCTGCTTAGTCATTACTCAGACTGTGATGGAAACAAAAATTTTAATGTATTTTAGCAATTTGAACTTCTCATAGGTCCAGTAGATTGGATTCTATTAGTGGTTCTGGGCTACAGTAATTTATATGTTTGATGATTATATGACATTGCAGAAAGTATATAATGACTGCCTTATAGAACTGGAAAACAAAAGAGATCCTCTCTCTGGGTTCTGTCACATGGAGAAAATAGTACTGGTGGTGTCATGCTACCTTATCTGTTGAGAGAAATGTCAGATTGAGAGGTTCTTCTGTCATATGGATAAACTATCCTAAAGTTCTAGTGGCACAAAATTCAGGATCAAATTATTCTTAAAGTCAATACTACATCTCATCCATTAACATATACAATAAAACATACATTGCCTATGATTAACTTATCAGAAATCTCAGCTGGAAATGTACATTTGAAAACTGACACGGGTGATACGGGAAGGCTGTTGGTTTCATTTCCTTTAACCATTCTTTCGTTTTTTGGCTTTTTTTTTTTTTATAAAACCTTTTTTCTCTGGATATAGAATATATCTTTTCATTTTGGAAAGATTATTTCCTATAGCTTTGTGAATTTAGTTTCACCTCTTCCACAGCAGGTGCAAATGAGATTGATTTTCAAAGTCCAATGTCTACACTGGAGGTGTGAAAGTTGTCTTGGGCTTTTGCTAAGTAGAGAGACACTGAAAGTTAGAATCATTTTTGTGCCCCTCTCTACATTCTAGTTGAGGTGGCTCACAGTGACTATTTACAAGGAAAGAACAGCACTGGGTGCAGAATAATTGGGTTTTGGTGAATTCTTTTGATACCTAGCTCCAATTATATTTGATGGTGGGAACAATTAGTAAAACTCTGAGCAATAGAAACCAGTAAGTTCTTTTTTATAACTGGAGTGAATAGAGTCTCTTTCTATCTCCATGTCTCTCCTTCTTTCACCTCTTTCTTCTGCTTCCTTAATTTTTTTGTTCTGTCATTATTGCTGTCTATTCATTTCATAAAATTCTAGGTCTCATTGTGAGCATTGTAAACATGTATGCTATGCACTTTGCTTATATTTACCACATTTTTCTAGTGTTTCTTTTTTTCTTCTTCCATGGACCCCTTTCATCTTGTGAAATAGTACTTAGTCTGCTTTCTTGACTTGAAAGCAATCTAGTGTTAGCATGTGGGAGAAATTGTATTTATTTGTCTTCTGGAATCTGGCTTATTTCTCTTAATACATCATTTATATATCCAAAACATTTCTATAAATGCTTTACAATAAATGACATAGTGCCTAGTTTCACGTTTCTTCATTACTGAGTGAAAGTCCTCTGTTATACTCTGACTTTCCAAATTTCCTTTATCCACTAATTTGTTGATTGCTTAAATGAGCATCTAGGTTGCTCCTATTGTGAATTAGACTGCAACAAGCATGGATTTTTTTTTTTTTTTGCTGTATGCTGGCTTAGATACATGCTGTATATTATATTTGAATTTAAAATTTTCTTCAGACTTTCAACCCTTGTCAGTTGTTTTGTTCTAGAAGCTTCTCAACCCTTTAAGAAGTAGGTCCTTGCAAGTTCAAGTAGGTTAGAAATGTAACATCCTCTAGTTCTATTTGCAGGCAAGGTTTCCTGGTCCACCTCTGTGGACCATCCATTTTAGATGTTGTCCATGTTTTATTTGCTATAACGGACAAAAATCCTCTGAAATCATAAATACAAATAAATAATTCCTCCTGTGAAGTTTCTCTCAGGACTATCAGGACTAGGTCACAGATACACAAAGAAATGAAAAGTAATGGATATTTGGTATATACTCATGATGATGAGGTTGGATTTTGCAATAGTTTTTATAAAATTTTGGGGGAACTCCATATTGATTTCACTGAAGGCTAAGGTAATTTACATCTCTACTAACAAACTGTTTAATTCCCTTAGATTCCATACTGTCATTTAATATAGTTTGTTTCTTACTAACTCACTTAAATGGAGCTCTAGAGGAATTGAGGCTAGACACACAGTCATAAGAACAATAAGCTTCTGCTTTAGTGCACGTGTTTATCTAGGCTTTCTTATTTTGAAATTGATTATTTGGAGTGGATGGGGGGCTGAGCCACACATATTTATAATCCATGATGTTAATTTATGCTCATTTGTGTGATGATGACAAGACTCAACTGTAGCAGCCTCCTTTCCTGGTTGAAATGTACAGCTGGCCAAATACTGTTTCAACTGTATTAACATGGCAAAAGCAAGTTATGTGGTAGAGCTAACTCAGTTCCAATGAAATAAAGAGGTGAATGGGAGAATGTAGATATTACTTTCTTATGAGAAGAGATATATTAAAGATTTTTTTATTCTTGTTTTTAAAACATATTTTGTTTGGCTTACAAAGAAATACCTTTCATTATCATGATAACTGTTTCTTTCATTTCTTTTCTTTATTTTTTTCTTATTTAGTTTAAATTCAGTTTGCTGTCCCCATCCTGGTCACTCCCACAAACTTTTCCCAGGCCCCATACCGACTACCTGGTAGCAGATGTGGCCTCTGCTGTTTATTCCCCCACCCTGGTACATCAAGTCTCTGCAAAGCTAGGAGCATCCTCTCCCACTGAGCGCAGACAAGGCAGCAGAACTAGAACACATTCTACATATAGGCTTTGGGATAGCCCCCTGCTCCAGTTACCCAGGACCCACATAAAGATCAAGCTGTTCATCTGCTACATATGTGCAGGAGCTCTATGTCCAGCCCGTGTATGTTCTTTGGTTGGTGCTTCAGTCTCTGAGAGCCCAAAGGGTCGAGGTTAGCTGATTCTGTTGGTCTTCCTCTGGAGTTCCTATCTCCTCCAGGGCCCACAGTCCTTTTCTTCTGTTCTTCCATAAGAAGTTCCAAGCTCCAACCACTGTTTGGCGGTGGGTGTCTACATCTGACTGAGTCATCTGCTAGGTAGAGCCTATCAGAGGACAGTCATGATAGATTTCTGATGCAAGCATAACAGAGTTTCATTAATAGTGTTAGGTGTTGATGCTTACCCATAGAATAAGTCTCAAGTTGGGCCAGTTATTGGTTGTTTCTGCTCCATCCCCCATTCATACATTTCTTCTAGACATGATAAATTTTTGTTGTAAAGTTTTATGGGTGGGTTGGTGTCCCTATCGCACCATTGGGGTTCCTGCCTTGCTCCAAGAGGTGGCCACTTCAGATTCCATATCTGCAATACTGTGAATCACAACTAGGGACACACCTAAAAAATAAAGAAAAGAAAAGAAATGAAGAAATTCTTGGCTGTCTCCCTTCTCCTAAATCTCTGGTCCTGGAGATGTCCCCTACCTCCTCACCCCCATGAGTTTCAGGTTTCCACTTATTCTCATGGCCATCTGGCCATTCCCCTTATCTTTCCCTACATCTGAATCTGAAACTCCCATTCTGTACCTATCTCCTCTCCCACTCAAATCCCTTCCTCTATTTGCCTCCTATGACTATTTTATTCCCCCTTCTAAGTGAGATTCAAGTATCCATGCTTATGCCTTCCCTCTTGTTTATCTTCTTTGGTTCTGTGAAGTGTATCATGGATATCCTCTATTTTATGGCTAATGTTCACTTATAGGTGGTATATGCTATGCATGTCCTTTGGGGACTGGGTTACCTCACTCAGGACAGTATTCTCAGGCTCCATCCATTTGCAGGCAAAATCCATGATGTGTTTGTTATTAATAGTTGAAGTATTTCCATTGTGTAGATGTACCACATTTTATTTATACATTCCAGTTTCTGGCTATTACAAAGAAAGCTGCTATGAACATAATTAAGCGCATGTGATTTGGGATGGTGAAACATATTTTGGGTATATGCCAAAGAGTGATATAGCTGAATCTTGAGATAAAACTATTTCCATTTTTTCAGAGAAACTGCAAAATTGATTTCCAAAGTGGTTGTACACGTTTTCACTCCCACTAGAAATGGAGGAGTGTTTTTTTGTTCTATAACTTTGCTAGCATGTGCTATTTCTGGAGTTTTTGATCTTAACCATTCTGATATGTGTAAGATGGACTCTTATAGTTGTTTGATTTGCATTTCCCTGATGACTAAGGACTTTGCACATTTCTTTAAGTGTGTCTTTGCCATTAGAGATTCCTCTACTGAAAATTCTGTTTATCCCTTTACCCCACTTTTAAAATTGGGTTATTTGGGTTGTTAGTTTCTAACTTCTTGAATTTTTTGTAAATTTTGGATATTAGCTCTCTGTCAGATATAGGGTTGGTAAAGATCATTTCCCAATTAATAGGCTGCCAATTGTTCCTATTGATGGTGTCCATTGCCTTATAGAATCTTTGCAGTATCATGAGGTTCCATTTATCAATTGTTGGTCTTAGAGCCTGAACCATTGCTGTTCTGTCCAGGAAATCATCTACTGTACCAATGCATTCAAAAATATTTCCCACTTTCTCTTCTCTGAGATTTAGTGTATTCAGTATTATGTTGAGGTCCTTGACCCACTTTGACTTGTGTTTTGTGCACAGTGATAAATATGGATCTATTTGCATTCTTCTACATGTAGACATCCATTCAGAGCACTATCATTTTTTGAAATTCTTTTGTTTTTCCATTGTATAACTTTGGGTATTTTTTTTATCAAAAATCAAATTTCCAGAGTTGTATGAGTGTATTTCTGGGTCTTTGATTTGATTCCATTGATCAATGTGTCTGTTGTTGTACCAATACCATGTAGTTTTTAACACTATTACTCTGTAGTACATTTTGAGATCAGGGATGGTGATTCTTCCTGAAGTTATTTTATTGTTCAGTATTGAGTTGGTTATTCTGGGGTTTTGTTTTGCTTTTGTTCATTTGTTTGTGTGTTTTATTTTCTTTTTCTTTTTTTCCATATGAACTCAAAAACTGCTCTTTCAAAATCTATAAAAATTGTGTTAAAATTTGTATGGGATTGCACTGAATCTGTAGAATGTTTTTGCTATGATGATCATTTTCACAATGTCAATATTACCTATCCATGAGCATGGGAGATCTTTCCATCTTCTGATATCTTCTTCAGTTTCTTTCTTCAGGACTTGAAGTTTATATCATACAGATTTTTCACTTGCTTGGTTAGTTTTACACCAAGGTATTTTATATTATTCCCAAATAATATACCACAAACAGTATTATTTCCCTAATTTCTTTCTCAGTTGGTTTATAACTTGTACAAAAAAGAGGTAGTGATTATTTGATTTAATTTTGCATCCAGCCACTTTACTGAAGGTGTTTATCAGCTGTTTGAATTATCTGGTAGAATTTTGAGGGTATGAATGTATACTGTCATACATTTCAAAATTATAAGTACTTTGGTTTCTTACTTTCCAATTTGTATATCCTTGATCTCCTTTATTTTTCTTATTGTTCTGGCTAGAACTTCAAGTGCTATGTTGAATTGATAGTGAGAGAGTGGGCAGCCTTGTCTTGTCCCTGATTTTAGTGGAATTGCTTTAAGTTTCTCTCCATTGAGTTTGAATTTTGCTGTTTGCTTGATGTATATTGCTTTGATTATGTTTAGGTATGTGCTTTGTATCCCTGGTTTCTCTTATACCTTTAATATGAAGGGGTGTTTCATTTAAATAAAGATTTTTTTCAGCTAATGAGATAATCATGTGATTTTTCTCAATTTCTTTGTATGGTGGATTAATGTTAATATATTTTCATATATTGAACCTTCCTTGCATACCTAGGTGAAGCCTACTTGGTCATGATGGATGATGTTTTTGATGTGTTCCAAAATTTGATTTGTGAAAGTTTATTTTTTTTATCAATGTTCATAAGAGAAATTGGTCTGAAGTTCTCTATCTTTCTTGTGTCTTTGTGTGGTTCAGGTATCATGGTAACTGTAGCTTCATGAAATAAGTTTGAGAGTGTTCCTATTTTGTGGAATAGTTTGAGCAATATTGATATTAGCTCTTCCTTGAAAGTCTGGTAGAGTTCTGTACTAAAACTGTCTGACCCTGGACTTTTATTGGTTGGAAGATTTTTAATGACTACTTCTATTTCTTTAGGGGTTATAAGTCTGCTTAGTTTGCTTGATTTTGATTTAACTTTGGTAAGTGACATCTGTCTAGAAAATTGTCCATTCCTTTAAGGTTTTCAATTTTGTGAAAGAAAGCCTTTTGAAGATAATACCTAATGATTCTTTGCATTTCTTCAATGTCTATCATTATGTCTTCGTTTTCATTTCTGGTTTTGTTTATTTGGATATTGTCTCTCTGATTTTTGTTACTTTAGCTAAAGGTTTGTCTATTTTGTTGATTTTTCTCTAAGAATCAGCTTTTGGTTTTATTGAATCTTTCTATTTCTTTCTTTTTTTTTTTCTAACCAGTTGCTTTTAGCCCTGATTTTTTCTACTTCTCTTTGGTGTGCTTACTTCTCTTTTCATCTTGAGCTTTCAGGTATACTTTTAAATTGCTGGTATGAGAACATTTCAATTTCTTTATGCAGGCACTTAGTGTTATGAACATTCCTTTTAGCACTGCTTTCGTTGTGTCCCATAAATTTGGGTATATTGGGCCTTCATTGAATTCTAGAAAGTCTTTAATTACTTTATTTCTTCCCTGACATAGAAGTCATTGAGTAGAGAGATGTTAAATTTCCATGAGTGTGTACACTTTCTGGTGTTTCTGTTTTTCAAGTACGGTTTTAATCTTGATGTTCTGATAAAATACAAGGCCTTATTTCAAGTTTCCTGTTTCTGTTGATGCTTGCTTTGTGACTAACAGTATGGTAAATTTTGGAGAAGTATACATGAGGTGCTTTGAAGAGATATATTCTTTTGTGTTTGGGTGAAATAGTCTATAGATGTCTGTTAGGTCCATTTGATCTATAATGTCTGTTAGTTCTGTTATTTCTTTGCTAAATTTATGACTGGATGAACTGTTAATTGGTGAGAATGGGGTGCTGAAATCTCTCATTATTAATGTGTGGGTTTCAATGTCAATTTTAAGTTTTAGAAATTTTTCTTTTACAAATGTAGGTGTCTTTGCATTGGGGCAAAGATGTCCAGAACTGAGATATCATCTTGATAGAATTTTCCTTTCATGAGTATGAAGTGTCTTTCTCTGTCTCTTTTGATTATTTTATCAAATATAAGAATGGCTACTCCAGTTTGCTTTTTCAATCCATTTGCTTGTTTACTTGGAAAACTATTTCCCCAGCTCTTTACTCTGTGCTAAATATCTTTGTTGCTGAAGTGTGCTTCTTGAATGCAGCAGAATGATGGATTCTCTTTTCCCATCCATTCTGTAAGTTTGCATATTTTTACTGGGGAATTGAGTCCATCAATCTTGAGAGATATTAATAACTAGTGATTGTTATTTCCTGTTATTTTGATGTTGTTGGTGTGTGAGTGAGTGTGTGTGTGTGTGTGTGTTGTCTGTATGAGTGTGTGTATGTATGAGTGCATAAGCTTCCCTTGTTTTTGGTGGTATGGATTTACTTATTTCTTGTGTTTTCTTGGATGTTTTTATCCTTCTTGGGTTGAAGTTTTCCTTCTAGTGTTTTCTGTAGGACTGGATATGTGGATAAGTATTGTTTGAATGTGGATTTGTCTAGAAATATCTTCTTTTCTCCATCAATGGTTATTGCAAGGCTTCCTGAGGATTGTAGTCTAGGTTGGGATTATCCAGGCCTTTCTAGCTTTTAGAGTCTCTGTTGAGAAGTCAGATGTAATTCTGATATGTCTGCCTTTGTGTGTTGTGTAACTTCTTTTTCCCTTGCCACTTTTAATATTCTGTAACTTTTCTGTTCTGTAGATTTTGTATTTCAACTATTAAGTGGCAGGAGGATTTTTTTTCTGATCTAATTGGTGTTCTATAAGCTATTTGTATGTTTATAGGCATTTGTTTCTTTAGGTTGGGAAAGTCTTCTTCAATGATTTTGTTGAAAATATTTTCTGGGCCTTGGAGCTGGGACTCTTCACCTTTGTCTAATCCAACTATTCTTAGGTTAGTTTGCAGAGTATACTTGATTTCTGGGAGGATTTTTGTCAGGAATTTTTTAGGATTAACATTTTCTTTTATGATGCATCAGTTTTTCTACTGTATTTTCTATTCCTGTGAATCTCTCTTCCATCTTCCATACTTGCATTTGTGTTCCTGTTTTCTTCCTTGTGTTTTCCATCTCCAGGAGTCCTTCAATTTGTGTGTGTGTGTGTGTGTGTATGTGTGTGTTTTAATGCTTTTATTTCTACTTCCAGATTTTGCACAGTTTTATTATTTTCCTTCACCTTGTAAGTGGTATTTTCTGTATATCTTTAAAGGATTTATTTCTTTCCTCTTAAAGACCTCTACCAGTTTCATTGTATTTTCCTATATTTCTCTAAGGGGTTTATTAATTTCCTCTTTAAAGACCTCTAACATCTTTATAAAATTGGATTAAGTCAATTTCCTGTGATTTATTTATGGTAGGATATGGAGGGCTTGTAGTAGGGTAGCTGGGCTCTGAAGGTGTCATATTGCCCTAATTTTGTTGATTGTGTTCTTTTGAGGGCCTTTGGTCATCTGGATGGCTTTCTCCTTGGATGTTTCTGTTGTACGTATTAGGAGGGGGATTTTGCATTGGTAGTAGATGTGGTGTGGCAGGCCTCTGATAGGGTATTCTGCTTCATACGGCTTTTCTAGTCTGCTTCTCTCTATTTTCTACTTTCTCTCTGGAGATCTGTCTATATTCTGCTTATTTGCTATACTAAAAGATCTCTTTGTCCATGTCTTGCTTGCTTGTGTGTGTCAGTTCTCCAAACCATTCACTCTTTTTATTCTAAAATATTCTCTGTTTAGCTCATCTCCAGCAGAACCACAGGTCTAGTCTTTTATGATTACATATCAATCCAGTTGTTTACTCCAGATTTACTCTTAATTATCTTATGAATTAACATCCTGTGACACCAGCCCTTTGTTTGTAGAAGACAAAATGCATACACTTTTTTTCTTAACATTTCAAAAGAATTCAGAGATCTCTATGCCTTTGCTAAGCACAAAGGATAAACTAGAAGGGTTGGATACTGTCCTGAAATTACCATTTCTACCACACCTGAATCGAACCTTGCTCTGTTCTAGCCTCATTTTGAACTCAAGAATCTATCTACCTTTGTTAGAACAAACAAACAAACAAACAAGCAAACAAAAGAACCTTAGTTGGGTAAGATTTCCTGAAATCACTACTCCCTAAATCTCTTTATCTTCTTTCTTGGTAATTTTCTAGCAAGTTGACTCACAGCCCAGCTGCCTTTGTTCCATTAGATTAATAAATTCCCTCATATAATTCATATTGTACCCTTATTTTTGGAATAGTTGTGAAATTATATATTTTCAAACTCATACCATTCCCATAATCTTAGCAGCTGTCCTGAAGGTTCCAGTATTTACCATTTTTTGAAGACATAGGCACATCATGGTGTCATTAACATTAACAGGGAGGATATTCCTTGGAAGGAAAGAGACTTCTACTGCTAGTAGGTCTAGAAAATATATATATTATTAAGAAGTAAGCCTTATGCCCACAACAGCCATCAATGCTCATGCTGGCTCAAACCACACCAGGGCGCTGTCTCAGGGACAGAATCCATGACACATTGTCCTTACCAAGTCTCTGCCAAGACAGACAGTAGTTGGAGAATGGAAGTCTGCCTAAACTAGCAGGCTGTTCAGGGCAGCTTGGCACACCATAAAGACTCAGAAAGCAGGGAAGATGGCTAGGGGAAGGGAAGTTTGCCAGTATGGTTCAGGATCCACAGGACTGATAGAGGTAGACAGAGAGGTGTGTGTGTGTTGGGGGGGAGGGTGATAGAGGCCACTCTGTGACAGCAGGCTGCTCAGGCTGCTTGTCTTCATCCAGAGGAATCAGCCACAGGGTAGATGTGTAGGGGAAGAGAAGCTTACCTGTGTGGTTCAGGATGCACAGGTTTGACTAAGGTAGGTGGAGATCAGAACTGGGGGGGCAGGGTAGGGATAAATGGCTGTTTCTTACTGTTCCCCATTTGCTGGTATACTGACGCTCTCTCTAAAATTTCCCCCAAACCCTTTTGCATACCTTCTAGCATCTTTCCTTGCATTTTTTTAACTCACAAGCACAGGCATACACACACACACACAAACAC
The DNA here is from genome assembly GCA_036184795.1 of Tokudaia tokunoshimensis. Lineage (NCBI taxonomy): Eukaryota > Metazoa > Chordata > Mammalia > Rodentia > Muridae > Tokudaia > Tokudaia tokunoshimensis. Next base: position 53,419,905 of record BTHU01000005.1, on the reverse strand, counting down.
ACACACACACACACACACACACACACACACACACACACAAAGGAGGGGGATTTGAAAGCTTGGGTACAGGGGAAAGTGAACTACTAGTTATCCTTGTCAATCACCTCTTACTGGGTCTCCCTTCTTGAGTCATAATACTGCTCATCGCGGCTGTGACTAGACACATATATCTTTTCCTACCTTTCCTCATCTTACATCTGGACAGACCCTTTTTATTGTTTTACCTTATAGACATAGTCGTCACTAGTGAAACACTTGACAGATGAATACATGGCTCTCATATCTGTAAAACCTTAATAGGAAAGTCATTATTGTACAAATTTCCTTCTATTCAAAACATCTGTCTTCCCTTTGACATGAAGAAAGGTCAAACATTTCTCATATGTACATTTTGAGTCCTGGGTACACTGTTTGAGGGTAGGTTCACTGATGTAAGCATGAAATTGTTTTTGTATTGGCATTGTCTTCTTTCTTTAAAAAGTGGTCACTGTGGTAGCCCGACTATGTCCACTGACAAATCGCATTATGTTAGTGGTATATAACCAAAAAACTAAAAATATCACTGTGGAAAGTTAATCATATAAGAATTACCTCACTGCATTTTCACCTAAATCAAATCAAATATCCGTTTTATGGGCTTATGAACAGATACAATCATTCTTGCAACTCGATGACAGTCTCAGATGCAGCAAATGCTAGCTAGGACCTAAGAGTGCTTGCCAGAATATGAGAGTTCTGATGTATTTTTATGTGTCACCAGGGTAAAAAAAGAGATAATAAATTAATAAATAAGGTTCACATAAATGAACTGGAATTGTATGGTACAAACTAATCCATTTATGACTGTGTGCAAGGGGAATTCAGCAGTCTATGCCAAAGTGTGGACAGAAAAATAATACATTAATTTCAGATGGAAAGATAATCAGATACATGAAATCTGATTAAATACTCAGGCAATGATGCCTAGCAGTAAATTTTCTGTTATTATATTCTTTGTCATATATATATATATATATATATATATATATATATATATATTGATATATATATTGATATATGTATGCATAATTTTACAGTCTTTATTCTTGCATGTTTTATGTGATGCCTCTACTATGGCTTTTACCCAACCGGAAGGAAGGAAGTACATAGAAATTCCTGAGTCATTGTTCATTTGTGCTGTGGAAAAAGGAGGATGGGAATTAGGAAGAGTGCAGATGTCAAGGGGAAGCAGATAAATGAGGAGCTCCAGGAGACAAAAGAAACAAGTTTAGATATGGGTATTGTTAGTGATGACACTGTCTAGAACCTTTTATATTCTACCAAGTGCTTAAAGTCAAGAAGATTCTATTAAGCTTTCCACAATTATTTCTTAAATATTATGTTATCATGACCTCTATTTCATAGCAAATAACCAACACATAAACCTTGGGATTCCAAAGTGTTATAGTTGATAACTGTTGTCTATCATGGAGTTTTTCATTAGGGATACAGTCCTAGGTAAGATATTTTTAAGAGATCATTGCAAGTAGATTTTGGTCCATGGTAATGAGACCCTTGGAGGTACTTTCTTAGGTAAAGATTAATATATTTGTTATGGGTGATTAGTGTAGCTCCGTGAGAATAGATTGGTGAAAATAAAAGTAATACTGAACCCTCTTTAACCTCCAGTTTCCTGTTTCATTTGTGTGATCCTCTACACAATTTCTTCCTATGATATCATGATGAGCCTCAGCAGAACCTTAACCTGAGAAGTTGTCTCACCTTGAATTTTCACTTCCACAAACTGTCAACTAATAATCTCTTCTTATATTTGCCTCTGTTCCAGCTATTTACTTATAGCAGCATGAAATGATTCACAATACAAATTTTAATACTGACATTATTTTTATTATAGTAATTAGTATAAATAAATAGCTAAAATCATCACTTTAGTATTTATCAAATCATATCAAAGCTACTATTTTCCTTTCATACCGATGACTGTGTCATCTTGAAATCAATGCATGCATTTTACAGGAAAGGCATTGGGGATGAAGTTAATTGATGTGGTCAATTGCAGAAGGCTTACTGGGTGGCAGAGCTACACTTGTGAAAATACTGATCTGATACTGCAAACTGCTTTTGTTACATTAGAAATTCTTTGCTAAACACATTTGAGCATTAGAAAATGAAGTCGGCTTTTATAAAGTATATATTTTATATATTGAAAAGTGAATCTTCTATAATACCTACTGTCTTTTACACTTTCCTTCCTTCCATATTACTTCAGTAAAATGTACTTCAACTACATTTTTATAAATAAAAATTAATTTCCTGTCTACCATGTCTTAACTCTCCCTTTAATTTATTCTCTTATATTATGGCAGTCTTTTTAAAATGTCTATTTGATCATTTCTAGCCACTGCTTAAAATATCCAGTAGCTTCAAATTAATTTTGTATAGCTTAATAGTTTATTTTTCTAGCAAGCATTTACAATCTTTGATTACTTTCTGTTTCCAAATTAGCCATGATGTTTCTCACTTCCCTGAATTTATAAATGTGTTCTTTCTCTTGTCTACTGGGAAAAAAATATCTAAGCTTAAATTTTACACTTGAAAATTCTATTCATGTGCTCATTCATTAAAGCAACTATGTATTTGCCCTTTCATTTAATCCTCCAAACACTAAAATAATATTCTTTGTGCACCAGTTCTATACCAGTGACTACAGTCCTTATTAGGGAGAAAACAATAAAGAAGAGTGGCAGTCTCCAATGTAGGACAGCCCTAAAGCTGACAGTAACTGACAATGGTCAAGTGCTTCAATCTTTTTACTCATGTAAAATTTTAGCCTCATAAAATTAATTATTATATTTTTACCATATATTAGATATTAGATAAGTATGTTTCTCCAATTCCTGACCCTTTAGCAATTCAAAGGACAAGACTATAGCCAATTGACCTCTTAAACCTCTTGGTTCTCAAGAACATAAAAATATAAGGACTAAGAACTAGATACCTATCCATTAAAAGTTCTAACATGTGATAAGTGATCATGAAATTGATTTGCTTTTCTTAATTTTTCAATAGGGACCTTGTACTCAAAACCCAGATATTCCATTGCATCTGCTGAGTTCAAATTCTAGCTTGTACTATGATGTAATGTTTAGAATTATATTAAGACAAGAGAGCTTCAACATTCCAGATATACAATAAGGAGCTATCGTATATCATGCTAGTTATATTAACATAACTTATATAAAGTAACACATTTCCCACCATAACACCTGACAAAATATGAATGAATCAAACAGTATATAATATCAGCAAAGTAAATAAGCCAATGACGTATTGTTCCCAGACAGAGTTTAAAATAGTAGCATCTAAATACCAAATATGTGGGTGCAGAAGAACAAAATCCAGAAATTAGATTTTTCACATACACACACACACACACACACACACACACACACACACACACACACACAAAATGGATTGTTTTCCTCCTCATTTTTTCTGGCTTTTTATGTCTACTTCTTAAGGCTGAGAGTCCTCACACCCCTCCTTGGGTCGCATCCTCTTTTCTGTAACCCAGTTTTAAAAGGCTCATCTTAAATGCCATGAGACAGTCAGAGGAGTGATGGAAGTAGGTCTCATTAGCGGAGCGGTCCAATTATGTCCAGCTTTTCCCACACCTTAAAAGAGCCCATTTCATGGGCTATACAGAGATACAGGGGTTTTCAGGGTTACAACGAAGGTATTTGTGCTCAGGATCATAGAAAGAGGCTTTAAATGGAAAATATCAAAAGAATGAAAGTCTGTGGCAGCCTTCCCTTCACAGTATCCTGCTAAATGATGACTTCGTGTAATTAAAATGAACAAAGTATGTGTCGACATTACATCTTCGCAATCACAGCACTTTCTCTCTCCTTTTGTTTAACTGCTTTGTTCATCTGAAACTGGTGTTAAAAAAATAACAGAAATAGAAGTTGAATGTATTCCTGCAGGGCTGTATTTTTAGTAGCTCATCACTTTGTAGAAGTAGCTTAGAGGTTGCAGAGTCTAATTATGAACCTAAGAAGTTGGGATTGAGGAGAAAGGGGACATTGGAGTAGGAGAGGTTGAGAATAAAGCAGGGCAGGTTTGAGTGGGTGAACTGTTTTCTGCAAAACTCCAACCTGAACTCCTCATGGGCTACCTGCTGAGTAGGAGAATATAGATCATTAGAAAGCAGGTTGAGCCCTTGGCTTAAATATCACCAGCAGAAGCTTTTGATGTGCAAAATTTCTAACTGGTTTTGACATGAGAGGGCTATTTGCTCTAATGTAACTACTAAATTAATAATCCATGATAAAATTCCTGTAGATTTAGGGGGACCATAGTACAGGATCATCATGAGATACAATAAGCAGTGTGACTAATACAGTAGACAGATATAAAGGAACCCAGAATATGATGCAGAGACAGTATATGAAATGAACTTTTATGACCTTACTGGTCATCAGAAAAATTAAATGACATGTGAATGCAATGTATTATTCCTATTGATTTATGAGTGCACACACATGTGTTTATAGCACTTTTATAGCTGCCAAGTGGTTTCCTATTTCCAATTAAAATATTTGTGCCTCAAAAATGATACAAGGAAAGTATCTGACAGGTTTAATGTGACATTTATTATATAAACATTTGTGTAAAGGTAAACTGAGTCTGGATTGTGATGAGCTGCATCACAGAGATATTCTGAATTAAGAACTGGGACAGAAATAAAGTAGGTCAGGTAGAAGAGAGTTAAGAAAAAAAAATGAGTTAAGTGTATTGATCTAAGTCTAAGTGGACAAAAATAGGCCCTGGGAAATGTGTGAACGATGCAGCAAAATGGACCAAGTTGCAACTAGATATAAAGGTGAAGAGAACCTTGTATTGAATTGCTGAGCAGGGCTTTGCTCAGAGCAGCTGCTAAAATTTGATTAATTTAGCAAGTGTGAATGTTCCCTTAAATACTAGATGACAAAGATGTTTTTCTTAAAGACAATACTATGTATCCATTGCCCTCTAGTTTATCTTAAAATCAACAGATTGCTTCTCATGAAAAATCATATTTAGATTGCAAAATTGTTACTTCTTTATAGCTTACTTCAAGAACATGAATGAATGAATGATAACCAAACTGAATGGACAATAAGGACAATATATTACTTTTATTCTTGCTTTCTATATGTATCAGTTCATTATCATTATGTAATAAGTCACTCTTGAAAAACCCAATAGCCTTCAATGACCAGTTTTCATGCAATATTGTTCATAAGCCTATAGATGATTTGAGTGGCTGTGTGGATCTTTAACAGCCTGACTATTTTGGTAGGTTCCTTTATGTACATCTAGTAAGCTTGTAGCTTGAAAATAGAGGGCAAGCCTAAGGTCATAGGTGTCTGACCATGAATATCATTAAGTTGGCTGTGCTTTTGCTATTATTTACCCTAGGTAGAAATATTCAGATTGTTCACATAAGAATGATAGATACTAACAGTAACAGCATGGTTTGTTTCTTGGTGTTTAGGCTCTACACCTGGATTGAACTTCTTGGCTCTCAAATGCTGATAAACATAACTGAAGCAAAGCATCTGTAGGCAGCACAAAAAGTTAGGCTGAGCTAAATTAAAGCATCAACCACATTATAAAATACACAAATATGTATTTATGTATATATTCTAACAAGGCATATGTGATCAAATCTCACTGAGACAAAATAGGCAATGATATGTGCACAAGATTTACTGATTAATAGATTAAATTTGTTTTCTTTTCTCTGGAATCTACTGACTCATATTTATATTCTCTAATTCTAACTTTTGGTCTAAAACATTAGTTTCCTAAGAACTTGGCATATAGATTTGTCAGAGAGAACTATATAGACTAAAGTCAATATATTTTGCAGGATAGAAGTTTGCACAGAATAAGGGTTACATGTGTACATTTTATTGTTATTATTTTTAAAGATGATGATCTCATTAGAATGTAAGAATGAAATTCTTATGAAAAAAATGCATTTTTATTGTAATTTTGTCATATTAGTGATTTGCATATTTTTCATATAGCACATAGCTTTTCCAAAGATCACTAAGCTAAATTTTACCAATATCCAGGATAAAAACGGAATACTAACCAATAAGGCCTGGGATCACTCTTCATCTTATGAGCATCAAAGATCCTAGACACAACACAATTATCTGATTGATGGCTCACCATGACATTTTCCCATTCTGTCCTGTAGGTGAATATACGCAAGGATTAGGGTGTATTCATAGCATTTTAGAGACTTGAAATCAAGTCTGGAATATTTATTTGTCTTATGAGGTATGACTTAATTGTACCACAGAAAGAGCAAGCTTGATGAGGGAGCTCAGATTCCACCTCTTTAAAAGACTGGTAGCAGCACAAAAAGCAGAGAGGAGGAAGAGAGGATATCACCAAGGGCTCAGTTGTAATGTCTGATTATTTGTCTTTATGAAGTCCATGATTCCAAGATGAACAGATGTTCTGAAAAAGTAAAGAAAAGCAACTGACCTATTTAAGTAATCACAATTCAATTACTTACAAAAACAGAATCAGAGACTCGGTAATGTTCCCTTGTTAAATACAGTAAGCCAATTTCATGACAGGAACACATTCCTTAAAACACATAGTCTTAACTTCTTTTTTGTAAACAAAAATAAAGAAAAACAAAAAATCCAAAAATCAGGAGATTCATCTGATTTGTGGGTCATGGTCTTCTGGTATTATTCTCTATTGTCTTTGATTTCTAAAGTCTTTCCTCCCTGATCTTCTGTGGGGTTCCCTAATCTCTGAAGGTAGAGACCAGTGGAGACCTCCAGGTTGAACTTTCTCTAAATAAAGTCTGTCTGTGAGTCTCTGCACCAGCTCCCACTGCAGGAGGAACCTCTCTGATAAAAACTGGACAAGGATCCTAATTTTGAGCATAGTAGAATAAATTTAGGAATCATTTCATTGATTTTTTTATGGGAAGGGGCAGTCCTGGTTAGTTTTACCCTAAGTCTGTGGGCTATTCAGTTTCCAGTTCCTGATCATCCAGTCAGTGTAGGCCTAGGCTCCATCTTAGGTTATAGGCTTCAATTTAATACTCAGTCAGGACAGATTGTAGTTGCTAATTAAGGTCAAAGTCCAACAAGACCCGATAGCCTCAGGTTTGGTACTCCCTTCATTGGTGGGCCTTCTTCTCTGACCTTGTCTGGAGAATTTTAAATCCCCACATATGCTTCTACCTGAGGAATGTCATGTAGCCTCAATTGGATTACCAGATCAAATTCCTTTCTCTGAATAAATCGTGTTCAACTGGTACCTGAGATTCCTAAAATGCTTCCCCATGTTAATGAGGCATTTCAGGTATCCTAAGCCTCCAACCAATGACCTTTGCCCATCCTGGATGTTACTACTCTCAGTCCCTCAAAACTTTGTAAGCCTTGAGTCACTCTAAGTAAAGTTGATTTGCCTCCTGATAGCTTGTCCCAGTATGGTTATTTACCCTAGGTAATCACAGGGCTTCTAAGCCCCCTACTTCTATGCTCTCACTGCTTGTGTGAATCTCACTAGCCATCCACCAAGGTGGGGAGACCCGCAGGACACTCCCAGACATTAAAACAACAAGCATGGGGCTTACATGAGTCTGCTCTGTGTATATGTTATGGTTGTTAGCTTGGTGATTTTTAGGAACTCCTAAGAGTGGGGACAGATTTATCTCTGACATTTTTGTCTTATCTTGAGACCATTTTCTTTCTATTAGTTTGCCTTGCCTAGCCTTTTATCCCAGTACTTGGGAGGCAGAGTAATGTAGATCTCTGAGTTTGAGGCCACCCCAGACTGCAGATAGAATTTCAGAACAGCTAGACCTACACAGAAAACTGTAAAATACCAACCTGACTCTCAAAAACAAAACAAAACAAAACTACAGGCAACTAGTGAATGCTGAGATACTGAGAAATTATCTGCCCTTGAAAAACACATTGACTTTTAACATATGTATGCTTGTATGTTTGCATGTACATGTGCTTATGCATTTCATGATGTTTGTATGTATGATGTACTGGCTGGTTTTGTGTGGCAACTTGACACAGGCTGGAGTTATCACAGAGAAAAGAGCTTCAGTTGGAGAAGTGCCTCCATGAGATCCAGCTGTGGGGCATTTTCTCAATTAGTGATCGAGGGGGCAGGGCCTCTTGTGGGTGATACCATCCCTGGGTTTATATTCTTGGGTTCTATAAGATAGCAGACTGGGCAAGCCAGAGGAAGCAAGCCAGTAAGAAACATCTCTCTATGGCCTCTGCATCATCTCCTGCTTCTTGACCTGCTTGAGTTCCAGACCTGATTTCCTTTAGTGATGAACAGCATCGTGGAAGTGTAAGCTCAATACACCCTTTTGAAGTGTAAGCCCAATACACCCTTTCCTCCCCAATTTTCTTCTTGGTCAAGATGTTCATACAGGACTAGAAACCCTGACTAAGACATATGAGAAATTTCTGTTCATACATTTGAAGTATATGCTTTTAGAGTCTATCTATAATTTATATAAGTTTTACTCATTTTAGGTAATAAATAAACCAATACCTCTGATCTTCATTTTTCTTTATTGGTAGAGATAAGGTGGTAGAATGGTTTTATTTTATCTTCATTCACATCTCTTCTATTCTCTTATCACATAAGTGTTCTGTGTTTCTTAATTTTTCTCAATGAGGAGAGTAAACATAGATGAAGATTTTAGGTAATATACACGGATCTACCCTGTAGGACATCTGACTTTGCAAAGTGCAACCTGTGGCTTTTCACATCAATGGAGGTTCCTTCATGATACAATTCTTCAGAATTAGAATGCTCACAAAATTATAATATATTCTTTTTAACAAAATTTTCAGAAAGTCACTGTTTATGATAAAGTCTAGGAGACACTACTAGATACTGCTGGATTAAGATTTATGAATATCTAAATGAGTCATTATACAAGGGCACATCCCGATGGCATGTGAGAATAGCCATTCTTTACAGATAAAGGGCCAATTGTTTTTATAAGAATGTTGAGATAACAAAGCACAATACATTTGTACCTCAAATACTTCATTGCTTTTCAATTGCATAATATCTTTCTAAATAGCAGGGAATTTTTATTTACTCAATATTTAACATGCAGCTTGTGTCACCCAAGAGCTAAAGGAAATGAAAGCCTGAAGGGAGAAGATGAAAAAAGGAAGTGTACTCAAGATGACAGAAGTGAAGACAAAAAGGGGATGAGAAATAGAAGGAAGGGAGAAAGAGGAGAAGAACTGAGGAGGAAAGGCCAAAGTAGTCAATTCCAGATGGGAAGAGATGGCAAATATGATGGACATTTAATCAACCAAAGGAGTAGTGAAGGGTTTGAGGCTATCCTACAAGTAAAATTCTTTTTATGGCATTAAAACTGTACACTTTCTGTTGAATTCTGATCTTCATGTCTACAATAAAACTACATTTAACATGATCCTTATAACATGTCTGAGTTTCAGGATTCTATACATGGGTTTCATGCTCATATAGCGCTGAGATGAATTTTCTGTCTCGAAGCAAAGTGTTTGGCCTTTTCTTACTGCTATAACAGAGGGAAAAAGAACATGAATATTTCTCTTTTGAACTAGAGTGTTTACATTGTAAACACAGACCATATAACATAATGTAATATTCTTCTGGAGAAGAGATGGTTAAATTCAAGAATGAAAGTAGTTAGAAATCTTTGAAATTAAGAAAAAAATCAAGAATGCTACAGTCTTATTTTTCTAATTGTTGTTGGTAAGCAAAATATTCTTCCTTAAAGATTGAGATGTGAAGGTAGGAACATTTGGCAAAGTCAATCCAATGTCATCGTAAAGCACACTCGAAGGACACTAAGATCTGCAAATTACTATAGGTTTTGAAAGATAAGCATTAAATCTAAAATTCTAGGGGAAAATGGAGTTAAAACAATTGGAAAAGCTTTTGATTTTCTGCAGGAAATGTTACTGGGCAGTAGCAACTTTAAGGTATTCATTGATAAAGGGTAATAAGAACACATCCATTCCTTAGCAGACTATATCATGAGTGCTTTCTAATTTGTCAGTGTTGCTATGCCCAAGAAGAACTTACTTTGAAAAATTTGGTGGGAAGCTACTCCTCTTTTAGTGTCATTTTTCTCCCTTGTGTAAAAATGGAAGGGTTGGGCTAGAAATTACAAATGTTCTTTCCAGGTATAAAATGGTACAGTTAAATAAAGCCTGAAAAATATCATTAGTTGCATTTGAGATAATAATGAGTAAGTGTATGATACAGAACAAAAAAATAAGTCTGTCAATTTGTGTAGTACAGAAGATCAGTGCTCAAGAAGATAAGAAGCACTGGATTTCAGTGGACTAAAGCTGTTAGAACAGAAAGTGCTCATAAGCAAAGGAAGGGCAAAATAATATTATCAAAATAGTATCAAAATATCCTTCCTGTCACAAAATAGACCCCCTACTTGGACCAAGTAGGAAAGGAAATAAGTTTAGAATACATAACCATAAACTATTGTTAGAATAGCATATTGATTTCAGTGCAGTAAGAGGTAGGATGAGAATCTCCATCAGAATGTGTGTTCCATTTTGTGTATACCTGTTTCACCTACTCTTTTACAAATACTTTTGCTAACTAGCAGAGGACAGAACTAGAAACTGAAACCCTGTTATATACTCCTTTTCCCAGTTTCTATTGCTGCAACAAAACACCATGATCAGAGCAAGGTGGGGAGGAAAAGTTTGATTTGGCTCACACTTTCATATCACTGTCCATCACTGAAAGAAGAAAGAACTGTAGGAGCTGATACAGAGGCCATTTAGCAGTACTGCTGACTGACTTGCTCATTCAGTCAACTGCTAATTAAGAAAATGCCCTACAGCCTTTCCTACAGCCAAATCTTATGGAGATATTTTCCCAACTGAGGCTCCTTCCTCTGATGATACTAGCTTGTGTCAAGTTGACATAAAACTAGCCAGAACAGTAGAATAAAATGTATTTTATTTATAGGTCAGAGTCTACTGAGGATACCCCACATCTCTGATGGGCCCATTGACCAGATCATCTGGCAGTCTTGTAACATGCATTTAAAAGATAAAGGTTGTCGTTGAGATTTAAGAATGCACTTCATGATAGCAAAATGAGATGAGTTGGATAATGTACAAAAAATTGATGTAGAACAATACTTTTTCACATTTCATCTCCATAAAAGCCAACTCTTCTTATCTCATCTCTCTTCATTATAAATTTAACAACAACCACAGTCCAAGTTCAAGAGAGGATAGTTCAGATCCTTCTGTGAAAAACCTATGTGGCCACTTTAATTTTGTCAAAACTGAGTTCCTCATCTTCCTTAGACAGTCAAAGATAATCACAGCATAAAAAAGTAAGAGTATCTGGTCTGAAAAGTGCATTTTATGAAAGTACATTCAGAAAAGGGGAACAACATTTCTAAGTATTATGATCTTTAAAGAGAGCATCTAAAGAAGCATATTGTCTGTTTCTGAGCCATCATGTATAGATTTCTCAAATTGTGCTGATATTCTGTGTAACAGAGCCAAAAACATAAGAAAGAAAAAGCCAATGTAACCTTGATGGTTCAAAACTGACAGAAGTGAAGTTGCCCCAAACCAGTAGGCAGAATGAAAGCATCTTGCTTATGGGGAGATAAGACTTGTCTTCCTCCATTGAATATAATTAAAAGAGAAAGGAAAGAAACATGAAAAGAACCTCTATTGCCTCTCATACATGCTACAGTGATGTATCAAAGAGATGGGAACTGACACCTTCCATCTCTAGGACACCCAAAGTAGAAATATAGTCAATAAGACAGCATGTTCATTCATGTGCAAGGCCTCTACTTGTATCTGAGGAGACAGATCAAAACTGACAACTCTCCTGTCACTAACTCTCTACCTCTGTCCTTCTCATTCCTGCTACTGGTAGAAGATGCCTATGGGTATAAAGGACTTGAAGTTTGTATCTATGGGATCTTTTCATAAGATATTTTGTCTCAGGGCTTATTTAAAGATTCTTTTCTATGTTCATTCACAATCTCCTAGTAAGAAAGATCTATGAAAGTCATTGTGTGATGGAGGGCATCTCTGTTCAGTTGTAGGCAATCACAACAATCTAGTATGCTCTATTTTGTTTTTCAACTAAAGAGATTGAATACCATAGTTGTGCTTCCTTATTGATGTTCATTCCATGACATTAAGTCAATCTGGAACCAGAGTCATACCATATATATAAATGAAACCATATATGTGACTGAAAACCCTTTTGCCTTGTCATCTAAAATAATTGTTGTTTCAGATTCTTGGTATATCTGACTTGCCAACATCACTAATTTTGCATTTTGTGAACTCTGGATATTAATCATAAGTACAACATTTGATGTGTGAAGTGAGCTAGTGAGTAGCATATATATTAGACAGAAACTATGGACACATGATTGATCATTCCAGATGTTACTAACCCTACGTGAAGGCTATAGTTTGTTTCTATATTTTTTAATTTGATGTTTAAAACTTTCATTTATTTCTTTTATGATTTTGTATAATGTATTTTGATTATACTTGTCCCAAAATACTTCTCAAATTCTGACAAGTGTGTAATTAGCATCATACAATCTCCATTTGTGTCTTTCTTTAAAAATATGAGAACCTATTTATTCTAATTTGTGTTGAACATCTTCTTGGTGTTAGACCATTTGTTGGAAAATTCTGACTGGCTTGGTGACTATAACTGTAGCTAGAATAAGTCCAGGAGTGAATCATTGAATCAGTAAGTCCTGTAATATACAGCATACACTGTTTTTCTTCAGTACTTACTAACTGCTGGCTTTTCCAACCTTTGAATGCTCTCTTCTGTAATGGACCATGAACCTTGGGGAGGAGGTATAGCTGAACATTTCTTAATTAATTACCATCCACTTCACACAGAAACTTCTCTGATAAAGTCTATGAGTTTCACAAATACACACACACACACATACACACAAATACACACACACACACACACACACACACACATATATATATATATATATATATATATATATATATATATATATATATGGATATATATATATATATGGAGAGAGAGAGAGAGAGGTAGAGATCAATGTGATACTATGTCCATTTCTTTACCATGCATAGAAAACACAAAGATGTCACAGCTATGTGCTTTTTGTGGAGGATAGAACAACACGCATGATGTGGCTGTGGAGCTGGAGTGAAAACTCAGGGGCTAAGAGAGAATGTTCTTGCAGAGGACCCAGTTCAGTTCTACTCACCTATACTCAAGCATTCATCACCGCCCATTAACTCTATCTCTAAAACCATCTGATGCTTCTGACTTCCCAGACACTTTTCTGTTTGTGCATATGCCCATGTGCACATATCATCAATTCATAAATACATGCAATTAAAAATAAAAATTTCTAAAAATAAAGATTTGATTCTTGTTTTAGGTAGATAGTAATTAATATCCTTCTGTAACCTCATTATTCAACAACTGAGTACTATTTAAACAAATTCCAGGACACGTATGTGTTTAAATGCTCTGTGGCCATTAAATAATTCAATGACATGGAAAATTATTACAGAATTTTTTCTTGTTGTTGTTCAGCAAACAGCTTCAAGTTTCATTTGTCTTGTGTCAAATAACATTCTAGCATTTTATAAGTTTCTATAGAATATTTTCACTGGAGATGAATCTTAAATTATTTAAGAGAAATTTGGGGTCTAGAGATATGGAACAGTCAATAAAGGACTTGTCTATGTAAACACAAGGAGCTCAGTTCAATCCCAAGAACCCATGTAGAAAAGACAGTGTGGTGGTGCATGTTTGTAATTTCAGCTCTTGGGAAGTGAAGAAAGACAGATTCCTGGGGCTCACTGGCCAACCAGCATAATTAAATTGGCAGATTTATGCTAGTGAGGAATCCTGTCTGAAAATAACAAGGAAAGAACCTGAAGAATGGCATCCAAGGTTGACCTCTGGTGTCCATATGTAGATATATTTCTTTGTAGAAAGTCACCTTTAAGGACCTTATCTTCTGATTAAACTTTGCATCAAGATTAAATAGTAATCTCAGAAAAGATAAGCAGTTAAAGCCACTGTCCCTTGGTGAAGAGTTTCAACAAAGTACTGCCATTGACTGTGACAGCACAGAAAGTAACAATGTTTACAAATGGTGGTTGATAAGGCAAATTACAAATTTAAGCAGAATAATTAAAATACTCACAAAAGAATAGATGTCCCTTGGCTCATAATCGAAATGGCTTAGGAGTTGACAAGAAACATGAAACATCATTCATATTCTCAGACATATGGCATGATACGTAGAATAAACTTTTTCATAAGTCAAAATGGCATTCATTAAATCTTGATGCCCTATGTGAGAAAAGGATAAAGACTTAGAATGTATGTATCATATATATTTTGAAAGTACACAATAAAAAGCAAGGTGAGTTTCATTTAAAAAAGGGTCTCATAAATGTTTGTTTGCTGGTTAACTTAGTATACAAAGGCCATAGTAGTTGACTCTAAACACAAATTAAAATTAATTTACAGCTGAAATATAGTGTATGTGTGTTTTCAGAAAGAGTATTGCTAGCATAGAACATGCATATATAGACTTTACAAACCCAGGGAAAGAGTTGTACTATGGGTTCGCTTTTTCTATTGTCTGTGTTGCTTGTAGTTGAGGCAGCCCTTCTGCATTAATTCAATGGCTCAGTTACTTGTTGTACAATGGAAGTGCTCCTATGTGTGGTTGTGAAGATATTATAGGATATCAGTTACAGTGCTGACTTCTATGTTCCATCATGTGTGAGGGAGGGAGCATAAACAAAGCCCAGTCTGAACAATGCCCTCAAGTTCATAGCCCTTAGTTTCTTCTGAAACTTGTGAATGTTTGGTGATGTTCCTGCATCAATTAATGATTTTGTTAAACTTAGAGGTATCTGTCTATTAAGACACTGAACATTGTCATGAAGACTCTTGTGCACCCCAATGATAATCATTTGATACTAACTCTAAATCTACATGTCTAAATATACTGTTTTTCTACCATGTACCTTTCACTCTGCTCTATAGAATCCTATTCCATGAATCCCAGTACATGTAATTACTCCATTACATGGGATATCCTTGTTAATTTGGATTTCCCAAAATTTGCAATCTAAATATCTTCCTGAAATTATCATATTCCGACTTCTCATAATTATGTATATTACCAGAGTTGTCATAAGCAATATTATATTTAATTCTATTATTGTCTTAGGAGTCAGGTATTAGGGGCTGTGGGAGTTTTCTGTGTGAATATATCATGTTTGTACAGCAGGTATTTAAGTATGCAGTTGTACAAGCTTACACAAAAACTTGAGAAAGCAAATAGAAATTATTTTTTCTTTTCTCTCATGACTCATAGTCTTATTTTCTTCTTACAGTGCCTCTCAGCAAATGAGATACCTACTATTTGGGCTATGTAGTCTATCCAGGGAAATTTCTGGACCAGTTTGCTTGTCTACCTTATAATATTGAGAATAAAGACACAGGAAAGTCACCCCAGAATTTTAAATATATATATATATATATGTATTTGTTTGTTTACTGAAAATATATTCTCCTCTTATACAATGCATTCCAGGCATAATTTACTTTCCCTTTACTTCTTCCAGTTTACTTCTACCTCCCCTCTCCCCGAGATTCCCCTCTTCAATTTCTTCTTCTTCTTCTTCTTCTTCTTCTTCTTCTTCTTCTTCTTCTTCTTCTTCTTCTTCTTCTTCTTCTTCTTCTTCTTCTTCTTCTTTTAAAAAAAGCAGGTCTTCAAGAGAGGAAAGCCAAAGAGAATAAAACCAGATACAATAATACAACACAGAAGCCTTCATATTGAGTCTGGACAAGGCCTAAAAAATGTTATGATCGACTAGAAGGTCAACCATGTTCATTGCTACTTCACTCATATATTATTCTGGGTATTCATAATAGCCAGAAAGTGCACACAAATTAGATAATCCTCAACTACAAGATGGGTAAAGAAAATATGGTACACTTACAGAATGGTGTATTACTTAGCTGTTTGAAAAATAATGTCATGAAATTTGTAGTCAAAAGGAGGCAAATGGAGAAAATCATCCTGAGTGAATTAATCCAGACTCAGGCAGAAATACAAGGAATATATTCATTTATAAGTGAATGTTAGCTGTTATATAAATGATAATCAAGCTATAGTCCAAAGACCCAAAGAGGTTAGGTAAGGAGGACTCTAGGAGGAAGTATAGATCTCTCTCTGGCTTGGGCAAACAAAATAGATTTTTTTTTTTGTGGGTGAACTGGGCACAGATAGAGAAGGAAGCTGGGTGGATCAGATAGAAAAACAGAGGGAAAGAGGGTGAGTTTAAACAGCTAGAATGGGGAGGCATTTAGAGGGTAGTACAGAAACCTCATGAAGTAGAAACTTGCTAGAATCTACATGTGTGGCCTTGGAGGATTCCTAGAAATGCAGGATACAAATTCTCAACTGGCCATTTTTTTATAGCGGGGCGAGGAATCCACTAGTGGATTTCAGTTGCATTTGGTTGAGTTGTTGGCTGAGGGAGCCCTGGGGAGATCTGTAAACAGTCCAGTCTGTCCTAAACAGTGGGTAGCTTGCTGAAAACTGACATTGGGGCCCCATTACTGAGAACAAAATTTGCATTTCTCATTGACTCATAGGGGTTGAGATGGTGCCTACATGGAGCCTGCATCCCTACATTCTAATCATGTTGGAATGAGAAAATACTCTGCAGGCTATGGAAAGAAAAACCTGGACACCAATACAGCCACAAAATCCTCCACCTACAATGTCCCTGCCTGGAAAATAGAAAATGTGATGGAGAAGATAGGACATTTTTGTGAATTTTCCATGGAAAGTCTAATTCCATTTAGAATTAAAGGTGAAGAAGGTACCATAAGGTTCTGAGAAGAAGATATATTCTTTTGATTTAGGATGAAATATTCTATAGATATCTGTTAAATCCATTTGGTCCTAAACTTCTGTTAGTTTCTGTTAGTTTCTGTTAGTTTTGATGAGAGTGGGGTGTTGAAGTCACCCACAATTATTGTGTGAGGTGCAATGTGTGCTTTAAGCTTTAGTAAAGTTTCTTTTACAAATGAGAGTGCAGTTGCATTTGGAGCATAGATGTTCAGAAATGGGAGTTCTTCTGGGTATATTTTTTCTTTGATGAGTATGAAGTGTCCTTCCTCATCTTTTTTGATGACTTTTGGTTGAAAGACAATTTTATCCAATATTAGAATGGCTACTCCAGCTTGTTTCCTGGAACCATTTGCTTGGAAAATTGTTTTCCAGCCTTTTACTCTGAGGTAGTGTTTGTTTTTGACACTGAGGTGTGATAAGGAAGAAGTCAAATTATCATTATTTGCAGATGATATGATAGAATATTTAAACAACCCAAAAACTCCACCTGAGAACTCTTACTCTTAATTAACTCAAAGAAATCAGTAGCCTTGCTATACTCGAAGGACAAACAGGCTGAGAAAGAAATTAGGGAAATGACACTCTTCAAAATAGTCACAAACAATATAAAGTATCTCGGTGTGACTCAAACCAAACAAGTGAAAGTTCTGTATGACAATAACTTCATGTCTCTGAAGAAAGAAATCAGAGAAGACCTCAGAAGATGGAACGATCTCCCATGCTCATGGATTGGCAAGATTAATATAGTAAAAATGGCCATCTTGCCAAAATCAATATACAGATTCAATGCAATCCCCATCAAAATTCCAACTCAATTCTTCATAGAATTAGAAAGAACAATTCTCAAATTCTTCTGGAATAACAGGAAACCCAGGATAGCTAAAACTATTCTCAACAGTAAAAGAACTTCTGGAGGAAACAGTATCCCGGACCTCAAGCAGTACTACAGAGCAATAGTGTTAAAAACTGCATGGTATTGGTACAGTAACAGGCAGGTAGATCAATGGAATAGAATTAAAGACCCAGAAATGAACTCACACACCTATGGTCACTTGATCTTTGACAAAGGAGCTACAACCATCCAGTGGAAAAAAGATAGCTTTTTCAATAGATGGTGCTGGTTCAACTGGCATTTAGCAGGCAGAAGAATGCAAATCGATCCATTCATATCTCCTTGTACAAAGCTCAACTCCAAGTGGATCAAGGACCTCCACATAAAACCAGACACACTGAAACTAATAGAAAAGAAACTGGGGAAGAGCCTTGAGCACATGGGCATAGGAGAACATTTCCTGAACAGAATACCAATAGGTTATGCTCTCAGATCAAGACTTGACAATGGGGACCTCATAAAATTACAAAGTTTTTGTAAGGCTAAGGACACTGTCAATAGGACAGAATAGCAACCAACAAATTGAGAAAAGATCTTTACCAATCCTACATCCAGCAGAGGGCTAATATCCAAAGAACTCAAGAAGTTACACTCCAGAGAATCAAATAACCCTATTAAAAATGGGGTACAGAGTTAAAAACAGTATTTTCAACAAAGGAACATTGACTGGCTGAGAAGCACCTAAAGAAATGTTCAACATTCTTTGTCCTCAGGGAAATGCAAATCAAAACAACCCTGAGATTTCACCTCACACCAGTCAGAATGGCTAAGATCAAAAACTCAAGAGACAGCAGGTACTGGCGAGGATGTGGAGAAAGAGGAACACTTCTCCACTGCTGGTGGGATTGCAAGCTAACACAACCACTCTGGAAATCAGTTTGATGGTTTCTCAGAAAATTGGGCATAATACTACTGGAGAACCCTGCTATACCACTCCTGGACATATACCCAGAGGATTCTCCAGCATGTAATAAGGACACATGTTCCACTATGTTCATAGCAGTCCTATTTATAATAGCCAGAAGCTGGAAAAAACCCAGACGTCCTTCAATAGAGGAATGGATACAGAAAATGTGATTTATTTACACAATGGAATACTACTCAGCAATTATGAACAGTGAATTCATGAGATTCTTAGGCAAATGTGTGGAACTGGAAAATATTATCCTGAGTGAGGTAACCCAATCTTAAAAGAACACACATGGTATGCACTTACTGAAAAATGGATATTAACCCAGAAGCTTGGAATACCCAAAACACAATTCACAGGCCACATGAAGCTCAAGAAGCAGGAAGAACAATGTATGTATACTCTGGTTCTCCTTAGAAGGGAGAACAAAATACTCACAGAAGGAGATACAGAGACAAAGTGTGGAGTGGAGTCTGAGGGAAAGACCATTCAGAGACTGCCACTCCTAGGGATTCATTTCATATACAGTTATAAAACCCTTACACTATTGTGGATTTCCACAAGTCCTTGCTAACCTGAGCTGGATATTGCTGTCACTTGGAAGATTCTGCTAGTACATGACAAATACAGAGGGAGATACTCTCATCCAGCCATTTAACTGAGTACTGGGTCCCCCAATGGAGGAGCTAGAGAAGGAACCGAAGGAACTAAAGGGGTTTGCAGTGCCAAAGGAGGAACAACAATATGAGTCACCCAGTTCTCCCAGAGCTCCCAGGGACTAAACCATCAACCAAAGAGTACACATGGAGTTACCTGTGGCTCCAGATGCATAGGCAGCAGAGGATGTCTTTGTTGGACATCAAAGGGAGGAGAGGCCCTTGTTCCTGGGAAGGCTCCATGCTGCAGTATAGGGGAATACCAGGACAGGGAAGCAGGATAGGGTTGATTGGGGAGCAGGGGGATGGGAGATGTGTTATGGGGTTTTCGAGGTGGGAATCCAGGAAAGGGGTCAACATTTGAAATATAAATAATGAATATGTCTTAAAAAAAAGTATTAGAGTTGCAATTTTGTATACATTTGTCTTCATCACTCTGACTTCCTCGGCCGTCCTCAGTTTTATTTTTTTAAAGTGTTCTATGGAAAAAGCCAGGTGAACACTTAGGTCATGTATCTCTAATAGAATGACTATGGTTCAAAAGTATGCAAAAAGATGTCCTATCAAATTAGATTTTTCCCTCATTATCCAGATTTGCATTTATCTTCCAATAGTCCAAAGTCATGCTTTGATACTCCACAACATGAGATTTTTAAAAATTATATTATCTATCATATCATTTATCTGAGAGTTGTTGTTGCTGAATAAGAGAAAAGTAAATGCCAGTTCACAGTAGAACAATTCTTATTTATCTGCCAAAAGTCCCATTTCTGGTACACTTTCAAATACACACAAGTATCCTGGTTACTGCTCAGAATGGGTACTGTCCGGTCAGAAGAGGTAAAGGGCAGTAGAAGCATAAATAGGCATAAGTAGGCACATGGAGATGTTTAACATGGAGCTTCCTTATTTGAGTGTTGACTAGAGGTGAGGTTATTTCTGGAAGCAATCAGTCCCACATATCTGACTTGCCCTCCTTGCTCTCATATGTATTCTGGGAGAATGATGAACCTAATGAGCTTCTCAAATAAAAGTAATTCTTTGCATTGGACATCTTTTAAACTAAAGGAAAAGATGGCCAGGATAACTCAATAGAAAAGTAAAACCTATTCAATATGATGACAATCTTTCATGAATAGGGACTTACTAAATATGCTGACTCTACGTCTTAAATTTTAATTTCATTTGTAATTATTCATTTACTTTATAGAGTCCAGTACTAGATGGAAAAAGTTGTTGGCATTTTGATTTAGTCATGAATCTACTGGGTCGTACTATCACTCAATTATATATAATCTTAAATACGTCACCCATTTATAAAGGGAATTCACATGACTTGCCTTGGGGACCTATACTAAATAAAGATAGGTTTCTGAAGACAATAAATATAAAAACTGCTAGCTGTACATATGGGATGGAAATTAAACAGAACAAGCCTAAACTTGACCAGAAGGAAGAAGAGCTAAGTTTCTAGAGTCTACTGGGAGTTATCATTCTAATGATATCTATCTCTGTGTCCTAGAATTATTTTTTTTCTTTTAGGAAAGCCTAATAGAAATGTCCTATGGATCAAATTTGTCCCCATAAATACCCAGACAAACTTAGGTTCTGAAAAAATTGCTTATCTGACCAATGTTGAGCTTCTTAGTGATAACAATAAAAAGATAAGCCCAATATGATATTTAATAAAAGAAAATGACAGTAATAACATTTGTGGGGAAAGGTGATTTATGCTATTTTGAGTGTTGAGATAATGATGTCTCAAACATTTTCCTGTGAGTGACATTCAGTAATTAGTAGTGTAGGCCCAAGAGAGATTCTGCATTTGTGTTAATTTTTAAATTCAATTCTCACTATATTTGCAGTAGAGTCGATAGGACAGCACAAAGAACATCCATGTAATCATCTTCTAGTTTGGCTAATTTTAATCTTATAATAATTAATTTCTCTGAGTTTAGATTTTCTGCACTAAAATATAACAAATGTAATATTTTGTCATTTGCCTTCATTTTAGTATAATTTTTATAACTATACATATTTTTGAAAAACCAACCACTATTGTCATAATAACAAAATAAAATGTAAAATTTTAATTACCAACACATACCAGAACAGTATATCTACTATATTTACAATAGGACACATATCACACTCTGAGGTTTATCTGGATCTAATTGATCATCATTACAGTTTCTAAAAATATCTCATCTTTGGGAATTAGGAATTAACATCCAGAGAGAAGATACTCTTACTTACTAAATATGGCAGGCTTTTACCTTCTCCAAGGACTTTCTAGAAAGGCTATGAGAAAGATAATCTTGCTTCTTTATTAGGTTTAAAAAAAGTAATGATGTTTTTGTTGTTTTATGAGTTGCAAATTTTATTTAA
This sequence comes from Tokudaia tokunoshimensis, assembly GCA_036184795.1. Taxonomy (NCBI): domain Eukaryota; kingdom Metazoa; phylum Chordata; class Mammalia; order Rodentia; family Muridae; genus Tokudaia; species Tokudaia tokunoshimensis. The sequence goes on along the minus strand of BTHU01000005.1, from coordinate 53,398,027 downwards.
AACAAAATAAGTACTATAGTAAAGTTTAATGTAAACACATGATCAAAGCTCCAGTCAAGCTAAAATTTGTTTCCAATACATCCTAAAATTACTTTCATACCATTATGAATTTACTTGACACATAGTAAACTCTTGGATGATATTACCAGAGGGGAGTTCTGTCTGCTTTTCAACTTCTTAGCATGATATAAAGGCATTCATTGTTTGTCATCTGCATATTTTTACAACTCATCATAATGTTGCTGAAGCACATTCATTGTCTGTTCTGCTTGATTGCTTCATGATATTATATCATAAAAATATATTATAAACTCAAATTCTTATTGATACATATTTTAAACTGCTGTTGGGTCCTTTGCCCTGACAAATGAGTATGCTTATACAAAAAAACCCATAAGTGTGAATTTTCATTTAAGTTGTAAAATGCTGAGGGGTGAATATGTAAGTATTCATTTACTTATGGAGAAAATTAAGTTTTCTATGTGGTAAATTTTCTTTCCCTCTTATCTAACATGTAATGTCATTCACACAATTTATTTTTTATGATTACTTTTTGGTAATGTGTCATTTTTAGTTTTGCCAATTCTATAGAATATATGGCCAAGTGTGGTTGTTGAAAGGTTTATCACTTATTTTTTATGTTAAAGTCTCATTCAATACTTTTTGTTTTTATTTAAACTTTACTACTGAGGTTTAGAAGTTCACTTCATAGCATAGATACAAGTATTTTAAAATGGATTTAGTACAACACATTTTAAGTGAATGAAAATTAATATGTTTTAATTATCACTTCTTTGTTCATGAGTATTTTGGTTACCCAATGTCACAAAGATATTCTTATAGTATTATACAATTTTTGCTTTTTTAGATTAACCACTTATGTGTATAATTGGCCTCAAGTTAACATTTGCATAATTTAAGCTACTGGTCAAAGAGTGCTATTTTGTTAATAGTGGCAGTAGTTTTTGAAATAAAGATCATGCTGAAAAAACTCATGTGATCATATGATCTGTACATCTGTCTCTTTATTCCTAGAAGAAATTATTTTTATTACTACACATTTATAATTAATGTTAAGATTATTTATAAACAAACTAAAAAATACCCACATTAGATGTTGAGAAAACATTTGACAAAATTCAACACTCCTTCATGGTAAAAGTCTTGCAATTTTCAGGAATTCAAGGCCCATACCTATACATAGTAAAAACAATATACAGTGAAATAGTAGCCAACATCAAACTAAATGGAGAGAAACTTGAAGCAATCCCACGAAAATCAGGAACTATACTAAGGCTGCCCACTCTCTCCCTACCTGTTCAATATAGTACTCAAAGTCCTACCCAGAGCAATTATACAACAAAAAGAGGTCTAAGGGATACAAGTTGGCAAGGAAGAAGTAAAAATATCACTATTTGCAGATGATATGATAGTATATTTAAGTGACCCCAAAAATTCCACCAGAGAACTCCTACAGCTGATAAACACCTTCAGAAAAGTCGGTGGATATAAAATCAACTCAAACAACTGTACTCAAAGGATAAACAGGCTGTGAGAAAAAAATTAGGGAAATGACATCCTTCACAATAGTCACAAATAATATAAAATAGTGTGGTATGACTCTAACCAAGCAAGTGAAAGATCTGTATGACAAGAACTTCTGGTCTCCAAAGAAAGAAATCAAAGAAGATCTCAGAAGATGGAAAGATCTCCCATGCTTGTGAATTGGCAGGATTAATATAGTAAAAATGACCATCTTCTCAAAAGCAATCTGCAGATTCAGTGCAATCCCCATCAAAATTTTGATTCAATTCTCCATAGAGAGCAATAGAAAGAGCAATTTGCAAATTCATTTGGAATAATAAAAAACCCAGAATAGAGAAAACTATTCCCAACAATAAAGAACTTCAAGGGGAATCACCTTCCCAGACCTCAAGCTGTACTACAGAGCAATAGTAATAAATAATGCATGGTACAGGCAGAAAGATCAAAGAAGTGGAATTGAAGACCTAGAAATGAACCTACACACCTATGGTCACTTGATTTTTGACAAAGGACCTAAAATCATGCAGTGGAGAAAAGACAGTATTTTCAGCAAATGGTGCAGGTTCAACTGGTAGTTGGCTTGTTGAAGAATGCAAATGGATCCAGTCTTCTTTTTAGTTAATTAACTAATTATTTTACACTCCATATTTTATGCCCCCATCCACCCCTCTGACTATTCTGCATCTCATACCTCCTCCCCATCCCCTGTCTTCACATAGATGTCCCCACACCCCACTCCAGTTAACCTTTAAACTCCCTGGGGCCCACAGTCTCTTGAGGGTTAGGTGCATTATCACTGAATGAACACAGATCAAGCAGTCCTCTGCTATATATGTATTGGAGGCCTCATATCGGCTGTTGTATACTGTCTGTTTGGTGGTTCAGTGTTTGAGAGATCTCAGGGGTCCAATTTAATTGAGACTGCTGGTCCTCCTACAGGGTCGCCCTTCTCCGAAGCTTCTTTCAGCCCTTTCCTAATTCAACAACAGGCATCAGCTCCTTCTGTCCATTGGTTGGGTGCTAGTATCTGCATCTGACTCTTTCAGGTGCTTGTTGGGTCTTGCAGAGTGCAATCATGCTAGGTCCCTTTTTGTGAGTGTTTGATAGCCTCAGTAATAGTGTCAGGCCTTGGAAACTTCCCTTGAGCTGGATCCCATTTTGGACCAGTCTTTAACTCAGGCTTCTTTCCATTTCCATCCCTGTAAATCTTTCAGACAGGAAAAATTATAGGTCAGAGTTGTGACTGTGGGATGGCACCCCCTACCTCATTTGATGCCCTGTCTTCCTGCTGGAGTTGGGCTTTATAATTTCCCTCTCCCTACTGTCATTCATCTAAGGTTCCCCCCTTTGAGTCCTGAGAATCTCTCATTCCCTAGGTCTCTGGTGCATTCTGGAGGATTCCCCAAACCTCCAACATCCCTAAGTTGCCTGTTTCCATTATTTCTGCTGGCCCTCAGGGCTTCAGTCATTTTCCCTCACCTAATACCAGATAAGGTTCCCCTTTCTTCCTTCACTTTCCTTCCAGTCCACTTTCCTTTCCAGAACCCTCCCTCCCTCTCTCTCCCTCCCTCCCTCCCTCCCTCCCTCCCTCCCTCCCTCCTCAATTGTAATTGCTTTCTACTCCCTCCCAAGTGGGACTGAGGCATCCTCACTTTGGTACTTTAGCTTGTTGAACCTTTTGACCTCTGTGGACTGTATCTTAGATATTCTGTCCTTCTTTTTTTTTTTTTTTTTTTTTTTTTTTTTGGCTAATATCCACTGAGTAGCAAGTACATATCATGCATGTTCTTTTGGATCTGACTTACCTCACTCAGGATGATATTTTCTAGTTCCATCCATTTGCCTGCAAAGCTCAGGATGCCTTCATTCTTTTTTTTTTAATTATTTATTTTATTTTTTTTTAATTTACATTCCAAATCATTTCCCCTTTCCCGTTTCCTCCCTCCCCGAAAGTCCCATAAGCCCCCTTCCTTCTTAATAGCTGAGTAGTATCCCATTTTGTAAATGAACCACATTTTCTGTATCCATTCTTCTGTCGTGGGATATCTGTATTGTTTCCAGCTTCTGGCTATCATAAATGAAGGGAAGGGAAACAGATTCATTCTTATCTCCTTGTACAAAGTTTAAGTTCAAGTGGAGCAAGAAACTCCACATAAATCCAGATACACTGAAACTAATAGAAGGAAAAGTGAGGAAGATCTTTGAATACATGGGCACACAGGAACAGTTCCTCAACAGAACACCAATGGCTTATGCTCTAAGATCAAGAATTGACAAATGGGAGCCCATAAAATTGCAAGCTTTTGTAAGGCAAAGGACACTGTCAATTGGAGAGTCAACAGATTGGGAAAAGATCTTTACCAATCCTATATCTGATAGAGGGCTAATATCCAATATATACAAAGAAAATAAGAAGTTAGACTCCAGACTATCAAATACCCTATTAAAAATAGGGTACAGAGCTAAACAAAGAATTATCAACTGAGGAATACTGGATGGCTGAGAAACACCTAAAGAAATGTCAACATCTTTAATCATCAGTGAAATGAAAATCAAAACAACCCTGAGATTCCATCTCACACCAGTCAGAATGACTAAGATCAAAAACTCAGGTGACAGCAAATTCTGGTGAGGATGTGGAGAAAGAGGAACACTCTTCCATTCTTGGTGGGATTGTAAGCTGGTACAACCACTCTGGAAATAAGTCTGGTGGTTCCTGAGAAAATTGGACAGAGTATTACCTGAGGACCCAGCTATACCACTCCTGGGCATATACCCAAAACATACTCCAACATATAACAAGGACACATGATCCACTATGTTCATAGCAGCCTTATTTACAGTAGCCAGAAGCTGGAAAAAACCCAGATGTCCTTCAATAGAGTAATTGGTACAGAAATTGTAGTACATTTACAAAATGAATTATTACTCAGCTATTATAAACAATAAATTGATGAAAGTCTTAGGCAAATGGATGGAACTAGAAATTATCATCCTGAGTGAGGTAACCCAATCACAAAGGAAACACAGGGTATGCTCTCACTGATACCTGGATATTAGCCCAAAAGCTCTGAATAGCCATGATTCACAGACCATATGAAGATCAAGAAGAAGGAAGACCAAAGTGTGGGTACTTTAGTTCTTCTTAAAAGGGGTATTATAATATAGGAGCAAATACGAAGACAAAGTTTGGAGCAGAAACTGAGGGAAAGGCCACCCAGACACTGCCTTACCTGGGGATCCCTCACATGTACAGTCACCAAATGCAGGCACTATTGTGGATGCTAAGAAGTGCATGCTGACAGGTGCCTGATATAGCTGTCTCCTGAGAGCCTCTGACATATACAGAGGCAGATACTTACAGCCAAGCATTGGAATGAGTATGGGGTCTCCAATGGAGGAGTAAAAGAAAGGACTGAAGAAACTGAAGGGTTTTGCAACCCCGTAAGAACAACAATATCAACCAATCAGAGCTGCCAGGGTCTAAACCATCAACCAAGGAGTATACATGAAAGAACCCATGGCTCCAGCTACATATGTATGAGTAGAAGGCCTTGTAGTGCATCAATGGGAGAAGAGGCCTTTGTTTCTCTGAAGGCTAGATGCCCCAGTGTACAGGAATGATAGGGCAGGGAGGCACAAGTGTATGGGTACATGGGGGCACACCCTTATAGAAGCAGGAGGAAGTAGGATAAAATAGGGTATTTTGGGGGGGGATCAGGAAAGAGCATAACATTTGAAATATAAATAAATAAATTATCCAATAAAAAGTGACTAAGCATAAAAAAGAGATTCTCAAATATTAAAAAGTCAATAAAAAAGGTAACTAAGATACCTTATGCTCTAAGATCAAGAATTGACAAATGGGACCTCATAAAATTACAAAGTTTCTGTAAGGCGAAGAAGGACAGTGTCAAAAGGACAAAGCAGCAGCCAACAAATTGGGAAAAGATCTTTATCAACCCTACATCCTACAGAGGGCTAATATCCAATATATACAAAGAACTCAAGAAGCTAGACTTAAGAGAGCCAAATAACCCTATTAAAAAATGGGGTACAGAGCTAAACAAAGAGTTCTCACCTGAGGAATATCAAATGGCTGAGTAGCACCTAAAGAAATGTTCAACATCCTTAGTCATTAGGGAAATGCAAATCAAAGCAACCCTGAGATTTCACCTCACACCAGTCAGAATGACTAAGACCAAAAACACAGGAGACAGCAGGTGTTGGCGAGGATGTGGAGAAAGAGGAACACTCCTCCACTGCTGGTGGGATTGCAAGCTGGTACAACCACTCTGGAAAGCAGTCTGGTGGTTCCTCAGAAAACTGGGCATGACACTCCCAGAGGATCCTGTTATACCACTCCTAGGCATATAACCAGAGGCTTCCCCAGCATGCAATAAGGACACATGCTCCACTATGTTCATAGTAGCCTTATTTATAATAGCCAGAAGCTGGAAAGAACCCAGATGTCCCTCAACGGAGGAGTGGATACAGAAGATGTGGTATATTTACACAATGTAATACTACTCTGCAATTAAAAACAATGAATTCATGAAATTCTTAGGCAAGTGTTCAGAACTGGAAAATATCATCTTAGTGAAGTAACCCAATCACAAAAGAACACACATGATATGCAGTCACTGATAAGGGGATATTAACCCAGAATCTTGGAATACCCAAGATACTATTCACATATCAATTGATTTCCAAGAAGATGGAAGGAGAGACTCCTGGTCCTGGAAAGACTGGATGTAGAGGAATACCAGGTCAGAGAAGTGAGAGGGGTTGAATGGGGAACAGGGGGAGGGAAGAGGGCTTATGGGAGTTTCGGGGAGGTAGGAACCGCTAAAGGGGAAATCATTGGGAATGTAAATAAAAAAAATATGAAATTTATAAAAAGCAAAAAAAATAAAAATGGTAACTAAGAAGGAACTGTATGAGCAATCTAACAAGCATCATACCCACCATCTAACTATTGTTTCTGTTTCATCTTCTTGCTTGATTTCTGGCCCTGACTTCTCTAAACACTAAACAATGACCAAGATGACTGGAGATGTAAGCCAAATTCTTCCCTCCTGAGTTGCTCTTGATTAATGTTTTATGATAACAACAAAGAAAGAAATTACAGCAGTTCTCCTTTACCTATAATTGATGCAATTAACTAATTAATAAACCTATACATACCTACTTCTTTTTCATGACATATATTTGATAATTATTTTCCTCATGTAAATAAAAAGAAATAATTATGTAAATAAAAAGATGATTTTAAAGGTTTTGAGGTCTTGATGATGGATATTTCATGCTAACTATCATCAAGTCTGTGACACAGAATAATGTTCTATTAATTTCTTAAGCACTTCTACTGAAGCTTTCTCTGTAATTCATCAACAGAGCAATTGTGTTTTCTGGTTAGTTTTACCCTCAGTCTAAGTAGAGATTTTCTATTTTATTGTTCATTTCAAAGATTGAACTTTAGGTTTTATGGATTTATAGTTAACTGCCTTCAGTTTTATTGACTTTCCTTTTACATGTAATGTTTATTGTCTACTAATAACAAGCAGCACAATTTATTTCTCTACACTATTAATGGGTAGTTATATTGTCTTTATTCATTTGTCTTTGTTATCATACAGCTGGAGACTTTGTTTTCCTCATGGTTTCTTATTTGTATATTGGGATTTAGATAATAGCTTTCAAATTTAAGATTATTTGCAAATTTTGTACCTATTTCATTGTATTTGGTAAATGGCTTGTATCTATTGTGGCAAGGAAACAATTCTGTATCATTTATTCTTTTACTATCCCCAGATGCTCTCTCAGTGGTTGTACACTGTATCTGCTATAGTTCTACTTTAGGAACACTTGAGAAAACTATGTGCCCTGATGTTGGGTTAATGTTGTTTTGATGTTTGGTGTGTTCTCCTGGTTCACAAAGTTTAGTCTCCATTAACATGCTTATGTGTTTTCATGAATTCTTACCAAATACAAACAAAATTGCTATAAAAGTCTTAGTCAAGTTATCATTTTGCTTGTATATTTGTCAAACTTTGCTTCATTACTATCAAAGAAGTATCTTTAGCTACATTCACATGCAGGATGTTTGAGCTATGACTTAGGCCTGACATGTTGAAGCAAACTATTACTTCTCTGATAATAATTTCAGACTCAAATTTAAAGTAAGCAAATTTACATGTTAAATTTGATTTATAAGTTCCTATCTTTATAATATTCTTTCTATTCATTTACTTTCCCTTTTTTTCTTTTCATGTTTCTTTGTCTTTTTGCATAATTATTTAAAATCAAATTACTACACCTATATTTAACTATATCATATTTATTTTCTACTTCATCTTTTTTCTCATTTTCTAATATATGTTTATATTTTATGTATACTGAATACTGCTTAACGATTCTATGGTATACAGTAAAATGATATCAAGTACACAAACATTGTTTACAACTATAACATATAATACCCTAATCAGAACATGTTTTTCAGGTTTGTGTGTATGCATGCGCACCCATGCTGGCATGCATGCGTTAAACATTCTTGCACATAAGCATATCTATGGATAAACATGTTTATGGATGTTCAATGTTGTGGGTATATGTGGAGGGAGAAGTGGATATCTAGTGTTATAATCTACTACCTTATTTATTGAAGCAGGCATTCTCTCTTGAATTTATAATCCTCTAATTCTGCTAATCTATAGACGACTTGTTCTTGGGATCCTTTGTTGCCAAGACCTACTTGCTGGATTTCCTGTCCTCCTAATTTGCATAGGATTTATGGGTTCTTAGTATTCTAACTCTGATCAATACTATATGGTGAATACATTACCCACTGAATATTCTCTTCAGACCTAGAACTTTTATTTTCGACTGAAAGTAAAACTTTCTAGCTGTATAAAAATATTCTTCATTCTACTTGATGATTATCATAGAGACCCATTTAAAAAAAATCTTTGAGGGCTGGTGAGATGGTTCTGTGGTGAAGAGCACTGACTGCTCTTCCAGAGGTCCTGAGTTCAATTCCTATTGACCACATGGTGGTTCACAACCATCTGTAATGGAATATGGTGTCTGAAGACAGCAGCAGTGTTCTCATATACACAAAATAAATAAATAATTGTTTAAAAAAGATTTGTGAAACTAATATGCCCTTCTAAGTTTTCCTCTCATTCTTCGCTTTATATATATATATTTTATTGTAGCCTTTGATGTTACATAATGGATCTTGGCTTGACACAATATAAGTATATCAATCTCCATATGACATCATATAACTTTTGATAACCTCAGAGCAGAACAATCCTAAGTATGTTCTTGTCAGTTCCTTTGCTGTTGTTTTCATACTTCTACTTTTGTCTATTCACTTAAAAAGAATAAGAAAAATGCATTGTCCTATAATATAATGAAAAGACCCATAGTATTTCTACCATGGTTTAACTGTTGAAAGCCCAGTGCAGGGAATGGGTTACCTCTTTTGGATTTGTTGGTCAGTGTGATTCAACAGATTCTCAAAACATTACACAATATTGCCAATGTTCTTGGTTAACATTCAAGGTTTGAGACTTAGACACTATCTTTGTAGATACCACGTATTTGAGCCATAGAACATGGGGAAATCAAGGCAGTACTCACTTGAAATTTTTATCCTTGCTGCCTAGCTTTCACAGTACTCAAAGGTGGTTTTCAAGATTCTGGGGGAGAAATCTTTAATCTTGCAGAGTTGTTAATCCTTCAGACTACAATAATGTTAAGTCTGATAAAACACACTTATTGGAGCAATCGTGGCATGAACATCACTGAAGTAACCAACGTGTTAGAAACCTAATCCAATTAGATTTATGACTTGCTCCAATAAATAAAAACTATACGTGGTACTATTATTAGGGCTTAGAAACTATGATTATACAGGCTATTGGCCATAAGAGAGAACTTGCTTCTATTATTCCTTTAAGAGGACATGGCAGTAAACCAACTCTTACTAAAACTACTAAATTTATACCTTAGGATAGCACATCTCTCAGACCTAATTGTTGATGCTTCTAATTGCAGTACACATAACTGACACGGAGACTGTAACAAAACTAAGGATCAACAAACAAGAAACTGAAAAATAAAAACTGCAACTTTATTCTCTGAAGACACAGGGAGCACTATGAAACAGAGAGTGGAAAGAGCTGGAGACAGTGAATGACTGAAAGGAAAAATACATCTCCTGGTCATGGCAGGAGAGATGTATAAGTGCATGTTTAAGCCAGACAACATACCAGCAAGGGTGGGGGAGCAGGGTGTGAAGACCAACCTTCAGCAGAAGAGTTATTTGCATTTAACAGTTTCTGAGATAAGAAAGTTGATTTCCTTTAAGGAAGTGAACCTTGAGATACACTGCATGGCTGAGCACATGAGGTTATATGTGCAGCAAAAATTGGAATTGATGCATTTGAAAAAAAAAATAGAACTCAAAGTTGAGTAGGTACAGAAAAGGGGTGAATCTAGGCGAAGTTTGAGGGTGGATATGATCAAATACGTTGTATATAATTCTCAATGAACTGAAGAGGAAAAATACTTTAATACTGACTCTTTATTTTATCCTTGATTTGTGGAGCTTTTGTTTGTTTGTTTGTCTGTTTTGTTCTTTTCTGTGATCCAAATTTCTGCATGTCTTCATATTCTTAAACTCTGAAGAATTTCAGGACAACTTGTGTAAATGCACAACAAGTTCTATGTGGTTTTTCTTAAAATGTCTTTATTTGTCTTCATATTTTTAAAAATACATTTACAATTTTATGGAATTCTATGTCAATAGTGGTTTTAATTTTATTTTTCTTTAGCACCTTTAAGATCCTATTTCTTTCATGGAAAATTATACAGATAAAATGGTAGACATAAACAATTACATTACTAAATTGATTGAAAGAGGAATTACTAATATTTTCTGATAAAATTGAAGATTTACATGAAAAATATTTCTGTTAGTCTATTTTTTTTTAATTGGGGAATTGAGTCCATGATGTTAGGAGATATTAAGGAATAGTGATTGTTGCTTCCTGTTATTTTTGATGTTATTTTTATGTTTGTGTGAATGTTTTCTTTTGGGTTTGTTGGAAGAAGATACTTTCTTGCTTTTTCTAGGGTGTAATTTCCCTCCTTGTGTTGGTGTTTTCCATCTATTATTCTTTGAAGGGCTGTATTTGTGGGAAGATATTGTGTAAATTTGGTTTTATGATAGAATATCTTGGTTTCTCATTCCATGTTCAATCAACTTAGAATTATTTTTATGCCTACCATTATCTGTATAATTTTCCTTGATAATCTTCAATTTTAACGTATTTTTCTATATATTTCTTCAATTTTATCAGAAATAGTTTCCATGTAAATCTTCAACTTTATCAGAAAAGTTTATAATTCCACTTACAATCAACTTAGAAATATTTTATGCCTTCAATTATTATATATATGTAAAATGTTCCATGATAATCTTCAATTTTAGCATGTTTTTCTACATCTTTCTACAATTTTATCAGAAATATTTTCCACGTAAGTCTTCAATTCTATCATAAAATTTTTTTTTTTTTGGTTTTTCGAGACAGGGTTTCTCTGTGTAGCCCTGGCTGTCCTGGAACTCACTTTGTAGACCAGGCTGGCCTCGAACTCAGAAATCCTCCTGCCTCTGCCTCCCAAGTGCTGGGATTAAAGGCGTGCGCCACCACCGCCCGGCTCATAAAATTTTTCTACTTCATTTTTCAATTAATTTAGCAATGATTTTATGTCTATGACATTACTCTATAATTTTCCATGAAAATGGTCAATTTTAACATGTTTTTCTATATACCTCTTCTATTATATCAGAAATATTTTCCATGTAAATCTTCAATTTTATCATAAATATTTTTACTCCCCTTTTCAATAAAAGAACATACTTTTTCAAAAAAAAAAGAATCCCATTTCTTTATCTTTTAGCTTCCTTTTTTCATGATGAAGTGTCAGCTCTCATTTTTTGTTTTGCTTTTATGCAATATTTTGTTTTCTTCTGACTTTAAGGGAGTTTATGTTTGAGAGACAAATCCAGTCTGGTTTCTCTTTTGTTTTGTTGGGTTTCAGGTGTGTTGAAATTGTTAATTTTTTTTCTCCCTCCCTCCCTTTCTCTGTCCTCCCTCTCTCTCTCTCTCTCTCTCTCTCTCTCTCTCTCTCTCTCTGCTATCAACTGGACATTTACTCACATGTAAGATGTTGTGTCATTTCCGAGAAATATAACTCAAATTAATTGTACTTAATAATTATGCCTGCATTTGCTATTTCTGGTGCTCTTCATTCTCTTTTGTGGGAGTGAGTTTTGTCACATAATTTTCTTTATGTCTAGAAAGCATCTTTATTGTTTCTTTTAGATCAGGTGAGTTGATGGCAAAATACTCTCAGCATTCTTCATTTGAAAAAACTTTTCATTTTCAAAGAAGTTTTCACAGAGTACTAAATCCTGTTTGTCTCTGTTTGTCTCTGTCTGTCTGTCTGTCTGTCTGTCTGTCTGTCTGTCTGTCTGTCTGTCTGTCTGTCTGTCTATCTATCTATCTATCTATCTATCTATCTATCTATCTATCTATCTATCTGTGTTTTTCTCTCTTTATGTCTGTGTGTGTGTGTGTGTGTGTGTACATTTCTGTCTATCTCATTCTGTCTGTGTCTTTCTGTCTCTGTCTTTCTCTCTCTCTCTCTCTCTCTCTCTCTCTCTCTCTCTCTCTCTCTCTCTCTCTCTGTGTGTGTGTGTGTGTGTGTGTGTGTGTGTGTGTGTGTGTGTGTGTGTATTTAACTTCAAAAACTTTTCTGTTGTGGTGCTTACTGATTTTCACACAAGAAATTTGAGTACTCATAATTTTTTCTTCTGGATATACCAGCCTCCCCTGCTCTGCTTTATTTTAGCATTTTAACCATGACTCCAGAATTTTGATTAGTATGTTACTCTATATTGTCTTTTTCAATTTTAGTTCCTTTAGGTTTCTTTATTCTTGACAACATCACTACAGAGCTTTTCTAAAATTTTGATCATCTGTTAATATTTTAAGAAAATAATAAATGCCTTTCTGCACATTTCTCATCTCACACTTGAAAACTTGTATATTTGACAACTCACTACATGCATCCACGGGTCATTTAATCACTTTTAATTTACTCATACATATTTTGTCTCTTCATGCTCTGATATGATTGTGCTCTTTGCTAAAATTCTTGTTGGAACCTAGTTCCTAGCTGAAGTACAAAGAGCACCCAGGGAAATAATTAAGCCATGAGGCCTTCTTCCAACAAATGAAGTTTATCTTTTCATGAGAGAGTGAAAAGGAGCAATTGAGCTCTTCTCTGCTTTTTGCCATGTAAGGACAGAGCAATCTGTCCCTTTGGAGGATTCTAAAATAAGGTGACATCTTGAAGCAGATACCAGAACTCAGCAGGAAAAAATGCTTTCAGCTCCTGTGACCATGAGAGATGAATGTCTTCTGTTTGTATAATACCCTGCCTCAGGTGTTTTCTTTCAAGAGCATTACCATTTTAAAATAGAGTGCAGGCACTTGGATAGTATCTAGTGTTAGAATTACAGTATTTGGAAATATGTTCCTACCCATACTTAACATTATTAATTCCACGCATGAGTTTGTTCCTCTGATACTGCAGCTATCATCCTTAGAATCCATACTTGTTATTCTTTATAGTTTCTATTTCCTTCACCATTATTTCTCCATTATCCTTTAAGTCCTCCGGCAACACTGAGTGGATTTATACAGTGTCTGTTTCAAAATGTTTATCTGCTAATTCAATCATTTCATTCACTTCTGAATTTATTTATATTTACTGTACTTTTCCCGGTTTATATGCTACATTTTCTTGTTATTAAGGTGATAATAATTTTTTATGAGATGCCATACACCTGTCAACTTTATTTCAGAATGTGCTCAATTTTTGGAATATTACATTTTGGTTTCTTCCCTTAAGAATGTACTACAAATAGTTTAAACTTGCAACAACATGGAGGAGGAGGCACTTATATTTTTTACAAGCCCTATGCCTTCACAGATTCATACTTAGGCTCTTCCATTGTCAATGGCTCCCACAACCAATCATGAACATTAACATAACATCAGTTAAGGTTCAAGATTCCTTTAGGTTTTCCTATTGAAACATTCCCCATCTTCATCTCTGCCTTATAGGGCCTGTGTGCTTCTTCCATTCATCCCATTCACTCATCACTCTTGGCAACCCTGGATCCTTTTACTATGTCTATAATTTTACTCCTTTTAAAATGTCAAAAAGTGTACCCCTTTTTCATATTGGTACCTTTCACTTAACAATATGCCTTTTGTCCTCTCTGTGTCTTGATACTTTGTTTTTTGTATTATAATACTCCATTGATTGCATGCAACATAATTTATATGTTCAGTTACCTACAGAAAGATAACATTGGTGTTTCCAAATTTTGACAGTCACGTGTACTAATATTTTGAGAAATGATATACCTTCCTTTCCCAGAAAGCTATGTTACTCAGGCAACTAATTGAACATTTGAACTTTTTTATTTTCGAATTTGGTGTTCGAATTTTTATGTTTGTTTGTTTGTTACTCTAGAGCTAGTCCATCCTCCCCTCCCCAGGTTTATATCTCCATTATAATCACCCACTACTAGTTTGTGTATTCAATGAACATTTTTTTCTTCCAGGAAATCAGAATTTGATGTTTCTGCCATGCTTACAGAAGCCTGATAAAGCTGTCTCCTGAGAGGTTCTTCCTGAACCTGACAAATACAGAGGCAGATGCTCTCAGCCAACCACTGAACTGAGTACAAGGGACCCCAATGGAGGAGTTAGAGAAAGGACTGAAGGAGCTGAAGGGGTTTAAAACCCCATAGGAAGAACAACAATATCAACCAACAGATTCCCCCAAAACTTCCAGGGACTAAACAACCAACCAGGGAGTACACATGGAGCAACTCATGGCTCCAGTTGCATATGTAGCAGAGGATGCCCTTGTCAGGCATCAGTGAGAGGCGATTCCCTTGGTCCTGTGAAGGCTCGATGCCCCAGTGTAGGGGAATTCCAGGAGTGGGTGGGTGGGTGGTGGAATACCCTCATAGAAGCAGGGATAGGGCTTTTCTGGGAGGCGGGGACATGGAAAGGGGATAACATTTGAAATGTAAATAAAGAAAATATCCAATAAAAAATAAGTTCTAGAAGTACTTTTGGTTGAAGTTCTACCACTAATATTATTTTAATATTCTTTATTAACGTATATTTATTGTACATAATAATTGTCTGAAGATCATAGTGAAATAAAGGCTAAGGATAACATAAAAGCTAAAGGAAGTGCAGGACTTTAAGTGCTATATTGTGGAAGACTGACATCCAGGTATCCAAGACCTCTGTACTCTTGAACTCACAGCAACTTTAATTATCTTTACAAGAAAGGTAAAAACTGGTCCCATCAATATTACTTATTTTTTGTCAAACTTGCATTCTCTGAATTCAGAATTCTGAATTCAGCTAAAGACAAGGAAAGTGCACATAGATTTCTTCAGTGTCTTTCCTCTTTCCATCCAGACCTTTCTAGTATGAGCTATTTTAAGAATTCCAGTGCCTTCTTTATAAACAGTTCTAATAAACAAACAAGTATTCTGCACTCTTTGTTGCCCACTTCTCAAGACTGTGGCCATTTGTGATGGACTAGAGCTACCAGGGTGAACACATGCCCTGCTTTGTCCAACAGTTGCCTTTTTTGCTCCTCATGTCCAAAGTTGGAAAGCCACTCTTGGATGCATTTTTGAGTTTTCTAATATTTACAGTGGGAGGATAAATTTAGTACCAGTTACCTCAAGTGGGTCAGAGAAAAGAAGATCTAATTTGTTGACTCATTTGCTTTAATACTTTGTTTGTCTTCTCTCAGCCTTCTCAAGAGAATAGTAGCTTCTCACCATGGGAGTAGGATTAAAAGATAAAATATTGATTTTTCTTCCATGAATCTCTTAGAAGCAGTTACCCATGTTTGGTGTGAACATTTAATGTAGCATAGATCTCACTGCATCTCAGTAAGAGTAGTCTTTGAAGACAGTTCTCATGGTTTACAATTACTCCCCTATAATTTGCTGAACTCTCCCTTCCTTTAATTCCATTTGATTTTCATTTTCCTTCTCTGTATTCACATCCAAGGTTGCTTTAGTCTTGGATAAATTAGCATTTTACCATAAACATGTACCCGTTAATAAAAACAAAAGAACAATATCTAATTTTATGCACCATCCTTTTAGTCACATAATTTTATATCTGTTGTTATAGCTGAATAGGTGCAATTAGTGCCATTACTAAATATGAATAACCGGAAATCCTGGAATTACAGGCTGTCATGTTTGCAAAGTGATGCCCAATGCTGAGTCTCTCACATTTGAGTAAGATATGCTTCTGGTATATTGTGGACAAAAAAGAGAAGAATTATAATGGTTTCATATTCAGGAAAAAATATTGATTACTTACCATCAGTTCAAATGTAACATTTGTGGGTTAGCTCAATGATGTGTGGAAAGATAGCAGAAAAGCAGAGCTCTGATAGGCTGAAATGACTCTAGTCAACTAGAAATAAAATAAACTCACAAAATGCCAAGAGATTATAATAATATTTATAGTACTGAGAATCAAAGTAGAAAATTCAGTTACAGAAGTTCAGAATAGATGATGGTAGCATAATTCAGCTAGAAAGCACTGTTCATTTTTGATTGTGTGTCTAACTTCAACAGCTGAGCCCCTGGGGGAGGACTAGCAGTCTCAATTTACCTGGACTCCTGAGATCTCTCAAACACTGGGCCACCAACCGGGCAGAGTACACAAGCTGATATGAGGCCCCCAATACATATACAGCAGAGGACTGATGGGAGTATGGGTTCAGTCAGAGAAGATGCACCTAACTCTCAAGAGACTGGAGGCCTTAGGGAGTTTAGAGGTCTGATGGGGTGGGGAATGGGGAGTGGGGACATCCTCTTGGAGACAGGCAGGTGGGGCTGGGGTATGGGATATGGAACATTTGGAGGGTGAACAGGCAGAGGGAATAAAATCTGGAGTGTTAAAAATAAAGAAAGAAAAGAAAAAAAGAAAATACTGCTTATATAATGAAAGAATTGTTATTCAAAAATAAATTTTATTGATCTTATTATATATGAAAAACATAAACATATCTTTTATTTAAAATCTAGCATCCAACATTACAGATTAGAAAATAGGATGTTTCTAGCTATTTCCTCAAATTCATTTAGTTAACAAATGTCATCTCTAAGCAATTAATACCAGTAAGTCTGATGTATACATAAACTGAGAGTACTCAAGATAGTAACAGAATCACCCATCAGCTGTGATTACAAATAAAGTTTTGCTGAAACTACAGTTTGTTTATATTACACAAGAGAATAGGAAATAATGTAGAAGAGAATTTCAGAAAGTAGCTTAGGAAAGGCATCAGCAAGTGAGAGACTGTCAGTTCTCCACAAGTCTGAGGTTTGCTTAGCAAAAGGAGAATGCTCAGAACAGCCTGAGACCTTATATGAAATAGAGGGAGGCAATTACTATGTTAATGACCCATAAAATGTCACCCTGGACATCCCTTTCCTCCTTTTCTTCCTTCTTGTCCTCTGAGAGAGAGCCACATGGGAGAGCTGGCTCACTTTTCCACTCCCTATACCATTGCCTTAAGCTATCTACTTTTGTGCAAATATCCACTGTACAACCACTGGTGTACTTTGTACAGCCACTCATTGTAAAGAGCTTTGACAACTTGGAAACTTCAGCATCTCTAGACACATCTTTTCCTGTGACAATATATTCCTTTTGTTCTCAGAATATCAGAAATCAATACATCTCATATATGCAAAAATATTCTGTGTTCTATAGTATCAAAAATGTTTACATTTTTTGTCTTGTGCAGATAAATAATATTAAATTTCTGGAATAGATGGGTGAGTAGGATTTGGAGGTATAATCTTGTTGGACGAACCAAGGATTTCCCCATGTTGAGATTCAAAAAGCAGACTACAAATGCATTAAATGGGTTGGGGCTTGTGTCATATGTGTGGATAGGTTTTTAATTTTCACAACTAAAGTTTTGCCATTGTTCACAAAAAGACAATAAGACTCTAATGAGAGTAAGTGGGTTAGATGCAGCCTATATACATTGCATGATAAACATGTATCTAAGGCTTATCTAACAACCAAAAATGTTACCAGTTGATAGAAATTAAACATTCCTTTTCATGGAGGGTAATGGACCTAAACAGTTTTCTTGAAGAGGACTCGGATCAAAATTCTGCCAATAAGAAATGGAAAAAAAATGAAGAAAGAATACTTTTTTTTTTAACTCCTGAGTAATTAGCTCTGTAACCTCAGTAACAACAAAAATAGAGTAGCAAGTGAATAAACAAACAAGTGCTCTAACATATGCTTATATTTAGAGAACATTCAGGAAAAGAACTCTCAGAAAAAGGATTTAAATTTTTAACTCTCACGGAATATTCAGCTTAGAGCTTTTTTTTTGAGAAATGAGGCTACGTGTGTTGAAAATTGAAGACCAGAATTTGGTAAGCAGTACAGAACTGGAAGACCATATCACTGTTGTCACCTGTGGATGGATAAAGGTCTGAGCACATCCCTAGATATTAATTTTTGACATTCTTCAAGAATGCATGGGAAACACAACTTCCAAAATCTACTATGCAGTTAGGAACGATGCTAGAGAACTTTGGTTAATCTAAGAAGTGACAGAGAGCTTTCTTTCTTTCTTTCTTCCTTCCTTCCTTTCTTTCTTTCTTTCTTTCTTTCTTTCTTTTTTTTACTTTAAACCAATCATCTTCTCTTGAAATCATTGTCATGCCCAAGTTCCATATTTTGTACTGATATTTTACTAATCTTCTCTTCTTCTGTTAAATTGAGAAAACAAGCCATTATAATGATCTCAGAGACAGAGTGAACACTTTGTGGCATTTAGTTGACTTTGGGGTTGGTTGAGCAGCAGATGTACCTCAAGTGGCTTACATGATTTTGATGGGTTTGAGAGTATAGATTTATGGTTTGTTTTGAGAAATCCTTTTAAAAATAAAAATAACATTAGAGCCAAGTATTTGATTTCCTCAATTATCTACACAGACTATATTTGATGTCATGAATGACATAAGAATCTAGTCTAATTTTTTTCTCCTAAATGGAAAATTTGATTATTATTCTTTATTGAACACACCATTTCATTTTTAAAACAAGGCTTTTATTCATATTATTTCCCAAATGTCAGAATATCATAGTGTTTGATATAGTTATTTCTTTTTCTTGATTAGATATTCTGATAGAAACTTTATTTACCTATAGTGCCTTCCAAATAATTTGATATTCAAGACAGTTAATTTTTCCCTGTTGTTTTAAAACAACTCAATATTGTAAAACATTCTAGGTCAATTATAGCATAATTTTATTTTCTACAAAATTGTTTTCATATTAATAATTTAAACAATACATTTTAAAACTAAAACAGAGTTGCAAGTTTCTAAGTAACATATTTCTAAGTAGCTGAGTGGGATATTGTTAGAATAACATGTACTAGTCCCTGGATTCAATATGTATTGTTGCAGTTCTTATAATTAACAATAATGAGTCTTTCCCACTTAAATAAAAATCTTTTTTCTAAATTTATCTTCTTCAGCTGTTAATATTTTACAGGTGCTTTTTGCATAATAAATTGATTGTTATACCATTCTCTTATAGGGTTTTCTCATGGTTTTATCATATCACTTCTTCAACTATATTTTCTCTTTATACCACCTATTTCTAGGCATGATTGATTTTTCAAATAACTTATGATAGTGTGCCATTGACTTTTAAATGAATTTATGAACAGGTATAAATTAGATAATGAGAATTTTCCTGGAATCTATTCAAGAAACTAAATAAAGATCTGCCAACATTCCACTACTCTATTTTTTTTCCATTCTTGATAATAGTAGCTTCCTCATATTATTTTTAAAACAGAGTTCAATCACATCATTTGTTCTATTTGATCACTAATGTCATCAAAGAGATATGAACTTGGAGATGCTCAGTGGTGATATGATTTACAAAAGAGCCTTCAGTAGCAGAGAAGCTGAGCTTGAAGCTGTATGAAGGTAACTGAAATCTCCTCAAAGCACCCTTCCTCACAAAGTCCACAGCTACTTGTAAGGTGTCTGACTCCTTTAAAAGTTGTCTCAGCATTTTACAACCAAATACTGCTAGAATATATTTAAATTGTCATTGAGTTTATGCCAATGTTATTTTTCAGCTGTGTAATAATGACAGTCTTGAATATGCTTGTTCAAATACTGTGCCCCTTAGAGAAGTAAATAATCTAGAGGTTCCATGAGACGGAGCTTTACATAGTCACATAACCTAACGTGACCACAGGCATCTCATGTCTTCAGAAATATTGAAATAACTGTCATTCACACATTGTTTATGAAGTAGGGGTAAGTTACTCAATGTTAATATGCAGAAATGTTTCTAGTAATAACCTGTCAAGAGCAAAGAAGGATTGGATTTATTAATATAGAGACATGACTGCATGATCATGAACTTGATAAAAATTGTATTGTTTCTTTGTACACCTAAAAACTTGATATCTTTGTCCCATACACATATTTTACTAACACTTAATGCTGTATATACTTAATAATGTAACCATCTCCCTGATGCCAATCATCCATTTGTAAAGTGGATAAAATATTGATAACTCCCTCAAGCATTTCTTAAGCAAATAGATGAGAGAGTGCCTATTAATTTCCCTGGTGTGTTTATTTTATAAGTGTGTACTAGAAGAAGCCAGGTAAAACATGAACGTCAAGTATTTGACATACAATGCACACAAAGCAAATGTCAGTAACTGCCACAGTTTTTCTACTAAGAACTTCAAGTCATAAAAGGAGACTGGCAGATAAATCTATTTAAATGTATAAGAGGATATTAAGGGAAAAAATTCAAGGCCATATTTTTTTTTGTTCTCCATGACTATAAATAATTAGGCTTTAAGGTATAATATTAAATAAAAAACATTTTATTATAATGATTAACCACTCTAACATTAGGAAAATTACCTAGGTTAAAAGGAGAGTGGATGAATTGGTGCAATAAATTAATCAATTACATTATCTGGAGTGTGTGTGTGTGTGTGGGTGTGTGTGTGTGTGTGTGTGGCACGCGCGCATATGTGTACAGGTGAATATGAATGTATGCGTAGGTATGGAAACATGTGTACAGTGTTCCTATGATCAGAACACAGTTCTGGGTATTGGTCTTCAAATGACTTCTACCTTTTTTTCTGAGACAAACCTACTAATTCACCTGAAACACTGCTATGTAGATCAGAATAGCTCCCCTGAGAGTTTTTAGGGCTCAACCTGTATCCTGCTTTTATCTACCTATTGTGGTTACAGGTGTCAGCACAATTTGCTATTTAGATGGATGGTGGGATCCAACTTCAGGTACTTATACTTCTAGGCTAGAATGAATGAGCAATTTCCCAAGACCCAGGGAAGTATCTATATATAAAATAAACAGTTCACCCATATTTATATGGAAAATTATATATTTATAGCCAGCAAGACGAAAGTGTAATTTTGAAAACTGCAGTCTTTCAAAAATTGTCATTTAGATGATTGAAAGATATTTATAAGGAAAAAAATGTATTTTGAACTTTGAACTGTATAGTATATCATATGCAAATGCTAATTGAAAACTACTTTTGAGGTAAATTATTAGTGTAAATATAAAACAAACCTCAACTAAAATTATTCATTGATAACCTAATTTTCAAATTATCATTAGCTTACATTGTTAAAATATAAAAAAGACTTTAATGAATCTGGAATGAAAATATGAATTTGTTAGATCATTTTGATGGATAACTGCATACTGTCATTAAATATAAATAGTCTCTTCTCAAAATCTTTATTTTGTTGTACATTTTATTGAGACAGGGTCTTTCACTGGAGTAGCCCTGAATATCTTAGAACTCACTGTGTAAGCCAGCCTGTCTTTGAATTCAGAGATTTGCCTGACTCATTGAATGCTTAGATTAAAGCATGAGACATCATGCCCAACCATCAAATTCCTGTTCTCTCCACTATTTTTTATAGACATTATTTATTTTACAAAAATAACATATATGCAAGAATTCTCATTATAATGTTCATGAGATGATGAGATACATAACTGAAGGAAATGAATTAATATATTCTTGCATGTTTAAATGGATAAATAATATGTAAGAGTCTGAGGAGAGCACTGACAAAAAGTGCTTGACAAATATGAAGATCCAAGTTTTTCAAGCAAATGTCCACAGTAAGTAAGCATGAGTAACTGTTCTAAATAAAATAGATTTCAACCAAAATTAATCAAAATAGATGGGGAAAAGACATTTCAAACTTATCAAAGAAAAATCTCCCAAGACATCATCTCAATTATGAATATCTACTCCCCAAAAGTGAGGGTACCTACGTTCATGAAAGAAACATTACTAAAACTTAAATAACACATCCAACCCCTCACATTTACAGAGGGGGGGGGGCTTCAATTCTCCACTCTCACCAATAAATAGGCCATAGAGATACCTAAAAGATTCTTCTACATATAACTAGGACACATGCTCCACTATATTCATAGCAGCATTATTTATAATAGCCAGAAGCTAGAAACAACCCAGATGTCTTTCAACAGAGGAATGGATACAGAAAATGTAGAACATTAACACAATGGAGTACTACTCAGCTATTAAAAACAATGATTAAATGAGATTCTTATGCAAACGGATGGAAGTAGAAAATATCCTGAGTGAGGGAACAAGATCACAAAAGCACACACATGGGATGTACTCCCTGAGAAGTGTATATTAGCCCAAAGCTTAGACTTCCCAAGATACAATTCACAGACCACATGAAGCTCAAGAAGAAGGAAAACCAAAGTGTGGATACTTCAGTCCTTCTTAGAAGGGTTAACAAAATACCCAGGAGAGGAAATACAGAGACAAAGTGTGGAGCACAGAGATGAAGGAAAGGCCAACCAGAGACTTCTCCACCTGGGGATCCATCCCATATACAGTTACCAAACCCAGACACCATTGTGGATGCCAAGAAGTGATTGCTGACAGGATATAGCTGATATAGCTGTCTCCTTAGAGGTCCTGCCAAAGCAGGTGAAATACAGAGGTGGATGCTCTCAGTCAACCATTGGATTGAGCATAGGATTCCCAATGAAGAAGTTAGAGAAAGGACTGAAGGAGCTGAAGGGGTTTGCAGTCCCATAGGAAGAACAACAACATCAACCAAAAAGACCCCCCAGAGCTCCCAGTGACTAAACCACCAACCAAGGAGTACACATGGAGGGACCCATGGTTCCAGCCACATATATAGCAGAGGATGGCCTTTCAGACATCAATGGGAGAAGAGGTTCTTAGTCCTATGAAGGATCAATGACCCAGTGTAGGGGAATGCCAGGATGGGGAGGCAGGAATGAGTGCACAGTTGGGTAAACACCCTCATAGAAGCAGGGGGAGGAGCTGTGATAGGGGGTTTCCATAGGGGAAACTTGGAGAGAGAATTAACTTTTGAAAAGTCTTGTTTTGTATTGGGTTACCTCACTCAGGAAGATATTTCCTAGTTCCATCCATTTACTTAAGAATTTCAAGAATTCATTGTTTTTAATAGCTGAGTAGTACTCCATTGTATAAATGTACCACATTTTCTGTATCCATTTTTCTGTTGTGGAACATCTGGGTTCTTTCCAGCTTCTGGCTATTATAAATAAGGTTGTTATGAACATAGTGGAGCATATGTCCTTACTATACATTGGAACATATATGCCCAAGAGTGGTATATCGGGGTCCTCAGGTAGTACTATGTCAAATTTTCTGAGGAACTGCCAAACTGATTTCCAGAGTGGTTTTACCAACTGGTGGGATTTTGCAATCCCACCAGCAATGGAGGTGTGTTCTCTTTCTCCACATCCTCTCCAGCATCTGCTGTCCTGAGTATTTCATCTTAGCCATTCTGACAGCTACGAGGTGGAATCTCAGGGTTGTTTTGATTTTCATTTCACTGATGATTAAGGATATTGAACATTTCTTTAGGTGCTTCTCAGCCATCCTTTACCACATGGTATGCACTTGTTGATAAGTAGATATTAACCCAAAAGCTTGGAATACCCAAGATACAATTTACAGACTTCATGAAGCTCAAGAAAAAGGAAGACCAAAATGTGGATACTTTGATCCTTCTTAGAAGGAAGATCCAAATACCCATGGCTCAGAGCCAACCAATAGATTGAACATAGTGCCTCCAATGGAGGATCTAGACAAAGGACCCAATTAGCTGAAGAGATTTGCAGTCCCATAGGAGAAGCAATAATATGTTGATGCCCTAGTGTAGGGGAATGCCAGGTTACTAAAGTGGGGGTAGGGAATATAGGATAGGGGTTTTGGAGGGGTAAATAGAAAAGGGGATAACATTTAAAATGTAAATAAAGCTAGTATCTAATAAAAACATTTGAGATGTAAATAAAAAATATCTAATAAAAAATCAAAAAAATGAAAAAGAAAAGAAAGAAAAAAGAAACTAAACAGAGAAGTAATGAATCTAAGTGATGTTAGGAATCAAATGGACATAATAGATACCTACAGAACATTTCACCATACATAAAAAATATACCTTCTCATCACCTCATGAAGCCAGCTCCCAAACTGACCATTTACTTTGTTACTGTCTTAGTCATGGTTTGTATTCCTGCACAAAACATCATGACCAAGAAAGAAGTTGAGAAGGAAAGGGTTTATTCAGTTTACACTTCCACATTGCTGTTCATCACCAAAGGAAGTCAAGACAGGAACTCACACAGGACAAGAACTTGGAGGCAGGAGCTGAGGGAGGAGTGCTGCTTACTAGATTGCTTCCCCTGATTTGCTTTCTTATAGAACCCAGCTCTACCAGCCAAGAGATGATGCCACCCACAATGGGCATTCCCACCCTTGATCACTAATTGAGAAAATGTGTTACAAGTGTTTTTTCTGGAGGCATTTCCTCAAGGGAGGATCCTTTTTCTGTGATAACTCTGGCTTGTATCAAATTGACACACAAAACCTGCCATTACAGTCCCCGAGCAAATATCAACAGATACAAGAATATTGAAATAACCCCCTGTATCTTATTGGTCCACTATAAATTAAAGCTGGCTTTCAACAATGACAGAAACAACATAAAACCAACAAACTCATGAAAATTGAAAAACATTACTCAATGATCACTGGGTCAGGAAAGTAATACAGAAATAAAATTAAAGCCTTTCTAGAATTCAGTGACAATGAGTGTACAACATGCCAAAACTTATGGAACACAGTGAAAGCAGTGCTAAGAGAAAAGTACATAGTACTAAGTGCCTTCACAAAGAAATTAGAGAGATCTCATACTAGCAACTTAACAGCACACCTAAAATCTCTAGAACTAAAAGGAACAAACACACCCAAGAGGACTACAAGGCAGCAAATAATCACACTCACAGCCAAAATCAATGAATTAGAAACAAAGAGAACAATACAAAAAAAATCAATGAGATCAAGGGTTGGTTCTCTGAGAAAACCAATAATGTATACAAATTCTCAGCCAAACTAAATAAAATTTAAACTAACAAAATTAGAAATAAAAAGGGAGACAAAACAACAGACATCATGGAACTCCAAAGATCCTAAGATCTTACTTCAAAAACTTGCATGCCATAAAATTGGAAAATCTAAACAAAATGGGTGTTGCTCTTAGCAGATACAGCTAAACACTAGTAGGAGTTCTGGGAATCTTGTGGGAGACTGGGACAAAGGAAGGAAAGAGCTAGCGGATAAGGACACCAGCCAAACATTGGAATGAGCATGGAGTCCCCAATGGAGGATGTAGAGAAAGGACTGAAGGAGCTGAAGGGGTTTGCAACCCCATAGGAAGAACAACAATATCAACCAACCAGAGCCCCCACACTAGAGCTCCCAGGGACTAAACTACCATTCAAGGAGTAGAAATGGAGTAACCCATGGCTCCAGGCACATATGTAGCAGAGGATGGACTTGCAGGCATGAATAGGAAGAAAGCTTCTTGGTCCTGTAAGGCTTGATGCCACAATGTAGGGGAATTCTAGGGCAGGGAGACAGGAGTGGCTGGATATTTGGGGGGACACCCTCATAGAAGCAGTGAGAGGGGGGATAAGATAGAGCGTTTCGGGGGGGGTGCAGCAAAGGGGATAACATTTGAAATGTAAATAAAGAAAATATGCAATAAAAACGAAAAAATGTTTATTAAAAAATAAAGAAAGAAAAGAAAACCTACAATATCAACTACCCGAGGACCACAGGGGCTCACAGAGACTGAATGATCAACCATAGAACATGCATGGAATGGATCTAGGTCCTCAACACATATGTAACAGATGGGCAGTTTGGTCTTCATGTGGTACCCCCAAAAGCAGGAGCAGGGTATGTCTCAGACTCTGTTGCCTGCATTTGCTTCTCTTTCCTCAAATTAGACTGACTTGTCCAGGCTCAATAAGGAGAAGATGTGGCTAGTCCTACTGCAACTTGACAGTCCAAAGAGGGTTGATAACCATGGGAGGCCTCTGATACTCTGAAGAGAAAAGAAGGGAAATTGAGAGGGGGGGGAAAGAAGAAGGGACAGGGAGGAGTGGAGGGAGGGAAATCTGCAATGTTGATTTAAAGTAAATAAATAAATTAATTAATGAAAAAGTATAATGTATAACAAATATATAAATGTGCATAAAATTTTAATAAAACCATAAATAAGATATATTATTGACACTGGCTGACTTTGTCTGGTGCCTATTGTTAGTCACTTGGTCTCCAATGTATGATATGCATCTAATATACATGTATCTTGACCTGTCAAAACTCTGAAGAGAAGAAAATGAGATGAGGAATGTATATTACTTCTTTAATATATTCTGGCCAACTTGTGTCTAGAAGGGAAATAGCTTGAAATGGATAGTGGTGGTTAAAAACTACAAATTAGGTTTGGAAAAGAGACGAAGAAATCTTTCGTAGTAATAAGAATAGGATGTAATGTACCTGTTGTCAGCAGGCCACCTGTGTCCCTTATTAGGCTTGAATGCAGCTAAATACAAATTAAGAAACATTTAAAATATTATGAGCTTTAAAAAAAAAGTAGTGTGTTACATCTTCATTGAATTATTAATTAATGTTTATGTGTGTGTGTGTGTGTATTTGTGTAGGTGGGCACATATGTAGTGGTCAGAGGACAACTTATATTTGTTGCATTAATATTTCTACCTATGGGTCTTAGAGACTCAACCCAGGTTATGAAGCTTGGAGTCAAGTTCTTTTACCAGCTGGTCCATCTTGCTTACTCATGTGATTCTTAAGTGCTTTTATACTCTTGATCTATCGAATTGTGTAAAGTTGTAATTAATTAACCATATAAAGTGTCCAGTCAACTCTGAAGACTTAGCACACGTGACCAGAATTAGTGTTGACTTTAAAGATCATACACAGTGACGTTAACAGTGGTTACCTCTCTTAGAAGAATGAAGGCTTGAACTCCTGTCTTGTTCATCCAGTAGTTCTCAGATTTTGTTGTTGATGTTGTTTTCATTTTTTTCAAGACAAGTTTTCCTTGTTTTTTTTATTGAATATAATCTTCATTTACATTTCAAGTGCTAAGACCTTTTCAGGTTTACCCCTCCCAGAAAACCCCCAACCCCTCCTCCTATCCCCTGCCTCCAAGTATATGCCCCTCCACCTGACCCACTCCCACCTCCCCCCCCACTTCTATTTCCCCTTGTTGGGGCATCTATTGAGCCTTCACAGGACCAAGGACCTCTCCTCCCACTGATGTCCAACAAGGCATTCCTCTGCTACATTTTTGACTGGAACTATGTGTATCACTTGGTTGATGATTTAGTCCCTGGGAGTCCTGGGGCGTCTGGGTGGCCGACATCATTGTTCTTCCCATGGGGCTGTAAACCCCTTCAGCTCCTCTGGACTGCCCTCCAACTCCTCCATTGGGGACCCCTCGCCCAGTCCAATGGTTGGCTGCTACCATCTGCCTCTGTATGTGTAAGACTCTGGCAGGGCCCCTCCAGAGACAATCATAACATGCTCCTTTTGGTATGTACTTCTTGTTCTCCGTATTAGTGTTTGGGTTTGGTAACTGTTTATAGGATGAATCCCCAGATAGGGCAGTCTTTGGGTGCCCTTACCTTCAGTCTCTGCTCCACACATTGTCTCATTTATTGCTCCTCTGAGTATTTTGTTCTCTTTCTCAGAGGAACCAAAGCACCCCAGCTTCAGTTCTCCTTCTTCTTGAGCTTCCTGTGGTCTGTGAATTGTAACTTGATTATTTTGAGCTTTTGGGCTAACATCCACTTATCAGTGAGGGCATACCACGTGTGTTTTTTTGTGATTGGGTTACCTCGCTCAGGATGACACTTTCGAGTTCCATCCATTTGCCTACGTATTTCATGAATTCACTGTTTTTAATAGCTGAATAGTACTGCATTGTGTATATATACCACGATTTCTGTATCCATTCCTCTGTTGAAGGACATCTGGGTTCTTTTCAGCTTCTGGCTATTATAAATAAGGCTGCTATGAACATAGTGGAGCATGTGTCCTTATTACATGTTGGAGCATCTTCTGGGTATATGCCCAGGAGTGGTATAGCTGGGTCCTCTGGTAGTACTATGTCTAATTTTCTGAGGAACCGCCAGTCTGATTTCCAGAGTGGTTTTACCAGGTTGCAATCCCACCAACAATAGAGAAGTGTTCCCCTTTCCCCACATCCTCTCCTGCATCTGCTGTTCCCTGAGTTTTTCATCTTAGCCATTCTGACAGGTGTGAGGTAGAATCTCAGTATTGTTTTGATTTGTATTTCCCTGATAACTAAGAATGTTGAACATATCTTTAGGTGCTTCAGAGCCGTTTGAGTTTCCTCAGTTGAGAATTCCCCGTTTAGCTTTGTACCCATTTTTAATAGGGTTATTTGACTCTCTGGAATCTAACTTCTTGAGGTAAGACAAGTTTTCCTTAGCTGTCCCAGAACTCACTCTATTGACTAGGTTGGCCTCTGGTCTCAGACTCAGAAATTTGCCTGCCTCCAGAGTGCTGAAATTAAAGGTGAATGCCACAATGCCTAGCAGTGTTCTTAGATTTTGATAAATAGGTCAATGTATCCCTTGGTCTTCATTTTTACATATGAAATTGAAATGTTGGTAAAGTATTGATTTCGCGAATGCTAAAAAGTTGCTATCATAGTTAGCTTCCCAGTTGCTGCAGTAGCAGGGCCAAAATAATTCATAGTTTCCAGCCTCCTTGGAAATAGAACCTAACAAAAGTCACATATTTGCTTCCTTATTTTTTTGTTTCTTTCTGAATAGTTTATATCCAATGATGAATTCCCTTGTGAGCATGCAGGAGCCAGATCCTCTTGTCTAGCGCAGCATAGCTCTGGAGATCACAGCATCTTTGAAATCTCCCTCAATGTTCACAGTGTTGTTCCACTGAAATGGAAACAAAAGTTCACTTTCTTTCCCTCTATTCTCAATTCTTATTCCTTTCCTTCATTTTGAAAAACAAAAAACAAAAAAAGCTATTAATTCTAGGGAAGACTAAGCCATGCTAATTTTCATCTCAGGGTCTCTGCTTCCTGGGAAACAAAATATAATGCATGGATTTCAGTATTTCCTCCAATTATCATATTTCGTAATCTAAGGTCTATGCTCATGTTCTTAATGATAATTCTCTAAGGAAGACAAGTTGCGCATTTTTGAGCATGTGCACATGCTTACATAGGATTTTATGCAGATATACATGCAGTCACTAAATATAACCCTCTTGATTTTAATAGAGATTGCTAATAAAAGACACAATTTCAATAAATACAGAATAACATTGGACTGTTTAAAAAGCTATATATATATATATATATATATATATATATATATTCTATTTGTATTATTGACTTATTCATCCATACTTATTAAGTGTGGAAATGGTGATACACACACCTAAGCAACACACACATACACACACACATATATATATATGAAAATTTGTACTTACCTCTATCAAATAAATTCAGCTGGAATCAGTACTTACTTTCTCTGATTTTATATGTACAACTCCCTCTAATATTTGATGCCAAATAATTTTAAGTATTTATATAAATACAAAGATTGTTGGATTATATTGGTTAAGTATTTTAGACTGATTTCAAGAAGGATAATGATGTTCTTCTTATGTAATATACTATTGTCTTACTAAAGAAGAAAATTTAGACCCTGCCAAATGATTTGGATTTAGAAGGGAACATAAAAGCTACTTATTACAGAAAATACCCGTAAGCACTTTCTCTTGTGTAAAATGTACCAAGCCGGTAATTCTTCCCTGAATAATCATAGAGAAAAGAACATTAAAGCCACACTTGGGTTGGGAAAAATAAAGGTACTGATTAGTGAAGTCTAACATGAGCACAGAAGTTAGGACTGGTAGATTCAATGCTGTGCGTAGTTAATCTTGGGTTCAATGAAACATTATTTTATAAAGAAGAAATCTGTTACACCTATAATAGACATTGAAATATCTACCACTGCATATACACATTCACAAAATGGGGTCAATGTTATAATCTACCAGTAACCTATTATCAAATTTAGATGTATATGTTTATGGATTTTACAAAAATTTGAAGTACATTTAATTTAAATGAATAACAGACTGAGGCAAGTGATGTGGAGGACAATGTCATTTCCTTGCTACTTGTGCTGTTGATTGCAAAATCACTGCCATCATTTAGTGTAGCCACTTACATTTTACATAATGAATATTAAATAGAACTTGAAAATTCATACCAGGCAGGTTATGTCTACTGTGGGGCAGGACAAAATGTGTTTCCATCATTATTGAAAGTTTTATTGGACATGACTCAATGCTGCTGGCCCTCTAAAATTATTCTTATGTTGATATGTTCCAATGGCTTCATGAATCCTCAACAAAAATTAATTGAGGGTGATAATTGATGTTAAGAGAAATCTAAGTGTTTTTTTCAGCGTATGTAAGGGACACATCAAAGTTATTAATCCCCTGTGACAACTTCTTTCCAAGGTTAACTTATTTTGAAAACACCTATAAATACGAACACATTTTTGACATTAAGTGTACCATATGCCTAGTAATGCAGCTAAGATCTTTGTACTCTAGACTTGTATGGCAACTATCACAGGGGAAACTTTCATGATATTTAATACACATGGTAAATGAAATGTCAGTGAGTATGCTGCTTGTAATCAAAGAACAGAAAACATTTTTAAACTAATTTTACGTAATTATTTTGGTTGATATTTTCATCTTTTATTTTTGAGATTACAACTAGATTAGTTCTCCCTTCTCTTTTTCTCAATTTAAAACTTCATATATAACTTGGTACTCTTTATAATTTTTGGCTTCCATTTTATTCAATTTAGATATGTATATATATCTATATTCCTAAATTAATCTGCTCAGTCAGTATAATGTTATTTGCATTATTTTTTCATTACTGACTATTGGTACTGGATATTTAACTGGTGTGATACCTGGAAAATGCTCTCTCTCTCTCTCTCTCTCTCTCTCTCTCTCTCTCTCTCTCTCTCTCTCTCTCTCTCTCTCTCTCTCTCTCTCTCTCTCAGCATTCCTTAGTTGCCTGTAGTTTCTTGAGTGTTGGGGATCTTTTATGTTTCTCTTTCTCCATAGGCAAGTGTCCTGAGGTTGTCTTGCTTAGCTCTCATTTGAACTGTCATGGTGGTGAGAGTTTAGGGATTTCCCTTCTACACCACTAGAAGACACTGTCTCACACAAACTCCCCATTCCTTTTCCTCTTACAATCTTACCTCTTCTGCCATGTTGTCTGAGCCTTATTTGTAGGAACAATGTTTTAGGAATATAATGTTGTTCATAACAGTCTGTGTAGGAAACTAGAAATCCCAAGTTCACATCTATATGCATAATATATTTTCATGTTTTAAAACTCCCAGGTTATGAGTGGTGACCACTTTATGATCAATTTACACAATGAATCTGAGATTGACATTTTTCAATTATGTAGACACAAAAACTGATATTATAATATAATTTTGGGAAACACAAAAATGGTAATATTTTTTAAATAAAATCTCAAACCTGGGCATGTTTCCATGATCCATATTATAAGCCTTCATTATGTCATTCCTATAGGATGGCCTATAGGAACACTGCATTAACAAATTCTCAGTTCCTAAACAACTTCAAGCAAACCTTTCTTACATAGTCACTGCTAATGATGCTGACTGTATGCTTTGTGTGCATTAATCAAACTGTATGGGAATCAGCTTCTGGCATAGCCTAAGAACTTGCTTACATTGCCCCAAATGCAGTACATTAATTATGTGACTAGGGAAATACTCATTCATATGAAGACAGAAGGAGATATGTATATACTCTATCAGATTCAACCAAATCCTGCTTCTCTCTTTGATAGAACATGCATTAAGTTATACTATCAGTCTAAAGTTTGAGATTTTTAAAGAAGTAAAACCAGATCTCTGTGTTGTCTAGAAGGTTGAGAGTCTACTATAAAATAGAAAACAGAGTGGCTCATCAAAGGACCTCAGCATTCATGCCACACATTGGATTACCCATTCATTAGGAACTCCCTTCTTTTTGTCACAATTTTGGAATTTATCTTATTAAAATATCACATGAAGCTCAAGAACAAAGACCAATATGTGGGTGATTCGGTTCTTCTGAGAAGGGGAGCAAAATACTCACAGGAGCAAATAAATTGTAGAGAAGAGAATGAAAGAATGGCCATCCAGAGACTGTACCACCTGGGGAATTCATCACATATACAGTTAACAAACTCCAACACTATCATGGAAGGCAAGAAATGCTTGTTGAATGGAGCCTGACATGGTTGTCTTCTGAGTGGCCCTGCCAGAACCTTACAAATACAGAGGCAAATACTCACAGTCAACCATTGGACTTAGCGTGGGGTCCCCAGTGGAGGAGTAAGAGAAAGGACTAAAGGAGCAGAAGGGATTTGCAACCTCATAGGAAGTACAACAATATCAACCAACCAGACCCCACCAGAACTCCCAGGTACTAAGCCATCAACCAAGGAGTACACATGGCTCTACCTGCATATGTAGCAGAGGATTATCTTGTCAGGCATCAAGGCGAGGAGAGGTCCTTGGTCCTATGAAGGCTCAATAGATGTCCCATTATAGGGGAATCAAGGGCAAGGAGGTGGGAGGTGGGTGGGTGGAGTAACATTCTCATAGAAGTAGGGGGAGGGAGGATGGGTTAGGGGCTACCCGGGAGGGGAGAAACTGGGAAAGGGGATGACATTTGAAATGTAAATAAAGAATATAACCAACAAAAAAATTAAAAAAAATAATATCATCAAACTAAGACTTCCACATCTGCAATATGAAAATGATTCCTATTCTACCCTTCAAGCTTTTGAGAGGCTTAATTGACATAAGTGAAAATTGAAAAAAAAAGAATTGATAGGTTATAAAACACCATTCTAAGATCACTTTACATAAGTTTAATATATACTATGTTCTGTATTAATAATTTTATAAGCATTTCTTCTTAAATCACATTAAATGGCAAAAAATACTATCCTTTCTAGTATTTGGAATAGAAAATTGAATGTCACTGGTCAAAAATGTTAAAGACAACATTCAAAAGAAGGCATGGCCTGCACTTTTAACCTGACACTACATAGGCAGAAGACACTGCAAGTAATATCCTACATGAAGGGGTCTAGGACAGGAGTAGCTGAATTTGCTGTATTTTTAAATATTCTCCAGTGACAACGGCTCAAGCTACTTCAAGTCATGCTCCAACTTCCCTTCCAACCCCTGCCCCCTCCCTGCAGACAGGGGCTTGACTCTCTCATCCATCATTTCCCTTCTAATAACACCCTCCTATTCATCTACCCTTCCTTCTTCACACCCCCTGGCGTGTTGACAGTGGCTGGAATTTTCTATTAAAGCAGTCATTCTTGTAGAAAAGAGAGCTGACATGATTAATGTCAGTCAGTGACTATAGGCAGCACCACGCATCTCTGCACTCAGGTAATTGGAAGCATGGCTTGTCCCAAATACACCTGGACTTCTTTCCAAAAGTTTGCTGTGAAACATCATGATCCAATTCTACCACAGCTGAGTACCCTTCAGAGGTACTGCAGTTGATGGAATCTAGAGTCAGGAAATGTTAAAAGTGACAGTTGACATTTGAAATGGTCTGGTCACTTAATGTGCAAGAGGGAAAATGAGATTCAGGAAGGACTAACTTATCCAAGGTCGTTGTGATATTTCAGTACAAAAGGCAATATGAGAGCCGGTTCTTCATGATTTCAGCCATTGCCCACCTGATTTTTCATTATAAATCGTATCCAGCTCTCCTTCCATCTGCCTCCACTGGGATCAGAAATGAAGTTGAATTGACTTCCATAAGTGAGTTCTCCATTTTCCCCCAGAGGGAAACTCCTTGGGTATCTTCCTGATAGAATTTTTAATAAGTATCTCCTTTTAAAGAGACTCACTTCTTCCCTTACCCAACATCTTTCTGTGGGTCCCCTGTGATCAGATGATTCCAACTGGCTCCAGAGTCTCGTTCTGCCTCACTGCTCCACTGAATTCTTTAACATTCTCCTTGCAAAGTCGCAAGGCAGCCTCACGCCCGGAATTTAGAGTGGAAATGGGAAGTATTTGTGCAGTTCAGGGAAAAAAAATGACAAGGAAGCAAAAAAATAAATTAATTAAT
This sequence comes from Tokudaia tokunoshimensis, assembly GCA_036184795.1. Taxonomy (NCBI): domain Eukaryota; kingdom Metazoa; phylum Chordata; class Mammalia; order Rodentia; family Muridae; genus Tokudaia; species Tokudaia tokunoshimensis. Next base: position 53,363,587 of record BTHU01000005.1, on the reverse strand, counting down.
TTAAAAGACCCTGGTACCATGGATACCTTTGTAAAAACAAAATGAAAAAAAAAATCATCCTTATGCTGCCCTGAGAATAAAGCTCAAAAAATAGTTCTTTTGCAACTCTTCTATTTAACCATTCTAAACATCATTTAGGTACTTGGACTATTCTGGTACTTGGACTATTAACCACATTTTAAAATTGATGAAATAAACTATCTAACAAAGTTATATAAACAGTTTCCCAAACATTAAACTGATTCTTTCAGCTGTGCTGGTTAAGCCGTCTGTCTTTCGAGAAATCTACAACATTTAAAAGGAAACATATTACTTTCCAAACTTCTTTTCATTCTACTAACACGTGCTAACATGCACTAAATGGGAAAATACATTACTGTTCATAGCACATCAAGTGCTTAAAGACGAAAGGCGAAAAGAAAGAAAAGGCAGGGTAAAAGAAAGACAATGCTGTAGCAACAGTTTCAAAAGCAACGTATAGAACAGCAATGGGTTTCCTTGATGCACGTTTTCATCAGTAAAAAAGGAAGAAATAAAGTATGAAGTACAGTGTGGTAGATTAGTAACATTACATTTAAGTTAAAGACACCAAAATTACATTAAATTTAGAAAAAAAAATGGGGCCCTTTCAGTTAAAAATGGAGTTTTCAAGGGGTAAAGAGATGACTTGTAAGTGCTGGCCATCTTTCCACCTAACTTTAATAGTATTTTATCTCAAAATTTAAGGCATTGAGCAACTGAGAAAGACATGACATTGACCTCCATCCTCGGTGCATCCCTTCATACATATACATGTAAACATTGAAGAATTCAGCTGGCACACACAAAATTATATGCGTACAAAGCTGACACTTTTTGAGTTAGTTTATCTTTGTATTGAAATCTAGTCTAATGTAAATGTAGATACATAATATAATTGATGTTTAATAAAAGAAATAGACCAACCTGTCTGGGAAAATATTTGTGAATACTGTTACTTCTGTTAAAATAATAATAATAATAATAATAATATAATCTAAAACGTTTTTTAAGAGTTTTGAGGAAAGAAGTTATGAGGATGGACTTGTTGAATAAATTACTTATTAATTGGGCACAATAAAGTTGTATTTAATTACAGGCATATTTTATATCCTCACTGCTCATCAACCTCTTTGCCTAAGCTAGATATTTTTTATTTTATTTTTAGTTATAGATTTTTGTCAATAATGTCCTTTTGTCATAGTTATTGTACATCAAGATTAGCATCTGGTAGTTTCACATGATCACTAGCAGACCTGATTCAGCCAGAGTGCAATGGGCTTACTTGGCCATGAAGGTAGATTAGATACAAATTGGGGTCACCTAAAGATTAGGTTGTATGTGCTCTCCATGCAGGCTCCACATCCATTTAGTGGATATATTAGCAAAGTTGCTGTTCTTCACATTCTTCATTCTTACCTGCTGGTTCACTGTGATCTCACCCTTGTCACCCATGGGATGAATTATCCAAACTAACTAATTTTACAGCCAGTAAATTACACAAATAGTCATTGAATGTGCGTCTCATTAGAGGAAGTTAATTTAAGTAGACAATCAACAAAAATATAGATGGAGTGTAAAAAATCCCATTTGAGTAGATTTCTCTCTATCTCAAGTGCACAATGAATTTACAACCTCAACATCTGCCATCACCAAAGAAAACACTTTACAAACAGAAAAGATATAAAGAAAAGAAATTGACTCACTGCAATTTTCTCTGATGAATGTTGAATTTCCAATTAGTATTTTAATTACTCTAGTCAGACCCTCAGCTGTCTTCAGGAAAAAAGAAGAAAGAAGAAGAAAAATCTTCAACATCGTCTCTCATTTTAATTCTGAGGACTAACAACTTTCCTGGCTTTGAAGCATAGCCCATCATGTTTGTCTTACTTAATCTAAACTTTCTCTTCACATGTTCAATAAATGTTTTCACCATTACATAGGAATTACTTACAATGTTATTTAAAAATCTATATTCCAGTGAACAGTTCCCCCTTCTATACTAAACCGTATAAAGTTAGTCAAGATAATAGAAGCACATAGGTCCATAATTAATGACATGACATCACTAAAATTTGGCGAAAGTAAGTACTAAATATCTTCTGGCCAATTTCCACGAATGTTTCCATCATATTTTTAAGTTTTCTCTTAACATCTAAGTATCGACTATCAGTAAATATGGACAGTTTTCTTTTGTTTCACTGCCTACGTTTGCTTATAACTTAAACAAAATACATATTTCATCAAAGCCTATGAAACAAGTATCGTCATCACACTAATTTCTACCTATATAATTTTATCTCATTTAATTTTCTGTCTAAGAACCCTATACTAGTTGATTAAGAGAAAGAACTTGCTGTTATCAATGGACTGGGGAAAAGCATCACTGTATTCTTTGCTGATTTACTGCAAATAAAGAATTATATTCAGTTCATGTCTTTATTTCAGCATATCTGAAGAGAGATGTTAGGTAGGAATTTAGCTTTGGAAAAGCTTCATTTAGAAAAATATCAAGATAATCAGTGGGTTTGATAATATATTTTAATAGATGAAAGATGGAGAGCCTGAAATTTTAGCCAAAATATTTTACAGTTATAATTGTGGCTAACAATATTAAGAAAAGTCTGCCTGATGATGTGCCAATGTTGTTATCAATACTATTTCTGCAATGGGCTGGAGATTGAAAAACACATTGTCTCTAAAATATTTTGCTTTTAAGTTATGCTGCAGTTTAAAATGATGATGTAAATCTATATTTATTGACATGGAAAGATGCCCATAACATATTGCTGAGTGAAAAATAAGTCACTTTTTTTAACAGTATGTTCACAATTATTCCATTTACATAAAATCTTGTATGGCTTTTAGTATAGGCATCCACAGAGAAATGTTCAGTTTACTGATCGTCTCTGGATGGTAGATGTCGGATGATAGTTATTTACTTCTCTGGGTACTTCAGTATTCTGAATATTCATAACAAACATGCATTTATTGTTACAAAGGAAAACTTATTTTAAAATAGAATATATTAAATGACTGTAACTGCTTAGTCATATTTCAGGCTTCGGGAAATTTGTGCATGTTTACAATTCATTTGGAAATCAGATAACCTAATCGTCAAACCATTGACACTTTACTGGACTCTGAGGACTCATTCTACATCTTAGACTTCCATATTTGTCCTGTATAAAATGCCGCATAACCATAGTCTAACCACAGTTGTTGACTAAGTGAAATATGAAATGACTCGATGGGTCCAAGCGTATGAACACACTTAACACATATTAAGGATTTGACAATTTATAAATCTCTTGTTGCTTAATAAATTTTTGTTGGTTTTGTCATATAGATAATTGTGTAAACCATTCAAGAGTATATCCTGAACCCCTTGGTGAATTTAATGCTTCCAAACTTGTTGCAATCCACTTCAGCCTTCATTGAACACATTATCCCACAAAGTCTTTTCATTCAGGTTGGCTTTTCAGATCTTTTTCATCTATGCTCATGTATGAGACGCGTGTGACTTATCCACAACCTGAAAGAAGTATTATTTTGTGTCTTCTCATTACAAAGCTGGGACATAGTAATTTTTACTACACCATAAATTAGATTAAAAAGCTAATATATTTTCATGCTTCAGTTATTTGTGACCTAAAGCACACATGCATTCACACATGTGCACACACACATACACAAACACAAAGTCTCTCTATGGATTATTTCTTCTCATAGTACTTTATCTTTTCTGTGGGTAGTTTTAAAACACCAAAAAATATTTGTTGTCAGATGAAACTCTGAAGAAAGTAGCAAAATGCAGTACCCTTAGAGGATGGCCTTAGCACAGGCAGTGAGTTCTCAAAGGAGATAACACAAGGTCACTCATAATGCCACCCTATGGAACCAAATGGAAACCTCCAAATGGATGGAATATAGACCAGGGTGACAGGATCAAAGTAATTTATTTTGATGTGTTCTGACATTTTCTAAACCTGAGAGAGTACAACATCCCTTTTAAGGAAGTTCCTTGGGTCTCAACTTCATGCTTTCAAAGAAGTTCAGAAACAAAGACAAAGGCAACATGAAGCTTTTAGTTACTTTTCTTGCCTGTCTTCAAGTTAAAAAAGAATCTACCAGAGCAACCCCATGTATATTTCTTTGTATTGTGAATTCCTCTATTTATATATGCATATGATATTTTTCTACATCTGCCTATTTAGCAGTAAAACAAACCTCAGAATACAGAGATAAGTAAGTCAACTTCCCGCCTGCAGGATGTTTCTATCCATGTAAAACTTATAGTAATTCTCAGTGATGCCAATGATTCTGTAGCTGATAATGCAGGTAATTGTCATGGACATCCATAACAAAAAATAAACATAGAAGCACAGAAACATAGAACATTATAATGCTTAAGCTAAAGTTTGAAAAAGTACAGAAATTTTCATCGTGGATGAAGGAGCATTACATACACAGAAAGTTGGAAGTGTAAAAATAGTAGATAAAATAGTTGGTTATGATATAAAATTTGTCAAGAAATTACCTAGTAGAAAACTTAAAAACAGCCCAATCCCCACAAGCAGAAGAAAGACACCCAAGTGTCTGCTGCAATTGCCACTATAATGTGTGAAGAAGTGTTGGGAAAAATGAAGTACACAGTGGAGAGATGGAAGAGAAAGCAGAGCCAAGGAATTTGCATACTGTGGAGAAAGGTAGAACTGGAAACTTGATGGCAGTGAGGAATGGGAAGATATGAGGAGGACATGGTGAGGTCTGTGCCTGGCCTGTCACCAAGGACACTCTCTGGATCCATGATCATGCTAAACTGGGGAATCTGTGCTGATGCCCATGTCCCGAGTTACCACCAAAGCAGGTCACCAAGCTTACGATGCCACTGGAGATCCTATGTATATCTGAGGGCAAGGCTGCCATTTGCTATACTGATCTGAGTGACCAGTCTGACATCTCAGGCCATGGAGACATCTGGGACCATTCTGCTGCCAGAGGTCATGTTTGGGTGCATAGTATTACGGTATCCGGGGTCTGTGTTGATGTCACAGACTAGTATTTCTAGCAAAGGCCATGCAGGTGTCTTTTCTGCACTGATGCCTAAAGCACTGTGTCAGTCTGGCCCTGTGTCATTTTGGTCACCATACTGTAGCTGTGCTTCCACGCCTCATGTGGGCAGTACAGTAGAGCTGACTTGATGGCAGGGGCCCACCTCTATTCTGCAATGGGGTGGATTGGGCAAGGGAAAGCTGCCCTTTCCTTTCCTTGCCCCTCAAAGCCTGCAGCTGGCAGGAGAGCTGATGCCAAGGTTATGAGCACAGAAGAGCTTCCCCTATCCATCACTGGCTACAGCACAGGTGGAATCTGCAGCTGCCATGGGTAGCACAGTAGAGCTGGCCCTGGGAACAAAAGTAGATGAGTCAGCCCAGAGGACGTGAGAGCAGGAAAGCTGACCCTTATTCTTGCCATCTGCGGCATTGAGCGAGCTAGCAAAGACATACACATACATATAATGATATTATAATGGTCAGTGGTTTGAAGATGTAGAACTGGCTTAAATGCACACTTATGGGCAAATGGCATGATACATTAATTTCTGACACAATAGGGACAACTGAACTCCAGTTTCCAGATTGTTTAACCTCAAGGGTGCATTCTGAACATTACCAGACACCATCACCACAATGTTACACTACTCTTTTCTTGATCCTTTCACTGAACTCTAGGCCATGAATTGGTTTGGAATGGTCTTGTTCCATTAGAACAAATGTTCTAATTATCTAAATGTTCCATTAGATAAATCAAAGCTATCTAACTATATAACTATCTCTCTGTCTGTCTGTCCATCCATCTGTCTGTCTATCAACCACCTATCATCTATGTATCTATGTATCTATGTATCTATCTATCTATCTATCTATCTATCTATCTGTCTATCTATCTATCATCTATTTATTTTTTTGTTTTTACTTATTCACTTTACATCCAGATCATTTCCCACCTCCCAGTCACTTCCTCCAACAATACTTCCCACAACACCCTTCCCCTCCTCTAAGTGGGTGGGGGTTCCCTGTCAATACCCCCACACTGGACTATCAAGGCTCTGCAAGGCTAGGCACATCCTCTCCCACTGAAGCCATATAAGGCAGCTCAGCTAGAAGAACATATCCCATTTATAGGCAACAGTTTTTGAGATAGCCTCCTGCTCCAGTTGTTCAGAACCTACATCTATACTAAGCTGTACATCTGCTACATATTTGTGGGTTAACCTAGGTCCAGCTAATGTACGTTTTGTGGTTGGTGGTTTAGCCTCTGAGAGCTCTGAGGGTCCAGGTTAATTGACTCTGTCTTCCTGTAGAGATCATATCCCCTCTGGGGTCTGCAATCCTTCTTCCTATTCTTCCAAAAGAGTCCCCAAGTTTGGATGTGGGTGCTGTAGTTATCCACAACTCAGCCTGTTATAGCTACCTACATTAAGTAGAAGAGTATGTGAAAAGCAGTAGTACCTTATGTGTGTTCCTGGTAAAGGGAACAGAAGCTTGATGGGAAACACCAAAGCATCACTCTTCCCGGGGCATCAAGTTTCCACATGATTAAGTGCATCCTCTCCCACTGAGGCCAGATAGGGCAGTGCTCTGCTACACATGTGCCCAGGGCCATGAACCAGTCCATGTATGCTCCTGGGTTTTTGGCTTAGTTTCTGAGAACTCTGAAGGGTCCAGATTTGTTGACAATGTTTTTCTAACTATGGGGTTGCAATTCCCTTCAATTCTTTCAGTCCTTCTGTTAACTCTTACATATTGGTAACCAACTTTATTCCAATGGCTTTGTGTAAGTTATCTGCATTTTTCTCTGTTGCTGGTAGAACCCCTCCAAGGACAGCTATGCCCAGCACCTGTTTGCACATACAGTATGGCCTTAGTAATTGTGTCAGTATTTAGTATGTGTGCATTGGATGGATACCAAGTTGGGGCACTTGGTGGTCATTTTTTCAGTCTCTGCTCCATTATTTTGTCTCTGCATTTCCTTTAGACAGGAACAATTCTGGGTTAAAGTTTTTGAAGATGGTGGGTGGCACCTTGCCTCAACTGGGGGCCATGTCTATCTTCTGAAGATGGTCTTTTCTGGTTCCAATCTAATGCCAAACTATAATCCCTTTTAATTTTCATCTCTAGTGTAACTGACCTCACTACCTTAACACTAACATTAATTTTTACCCACTGGTAAAACATGGTTTAGATGTCCTGGTGTTAGTTCCAAAACATTAGACCAAAGGTAAGCTAGAGAGGCTACCAATAGCCAAAATGTTTTGCAACACAAACCGAATGGGTCGTTCTGATGTGAGCTTGGAATACCAGTATCTCGAGACAAGTTGAGAGAAGTGTGGACAGTGGAGGCCTTGCTATGATATTACAGGGAGGAATAAGAACTTGGTGTGGAACTGAGCTCGAGACCATGTTACTCAGACAATGTGTCTGCCTCCGTGTTGCCTGTGTCATGAGAACCATATAATTCCTATGTAATGGGTTAAGCTGTTAAATGTGGCAAATTTCAAAGCAGAAAATCGTTCAGGATGTGATATGGCTACTGTTTATTTCTCCTTTCTATGTTTATAGGGAAACAGAGCAAAGAATAAAGTCAAAAGATATTAAAGTTTTGTGTTTTGGCAAGATCAGAGGAATGAATATAACTATAAAGAAAAGTCACATTTGAAAGCAGCAGTGTTGGTAAAGATCTTTTCCCAATTTGTAGGTTACTGTTTTGTGCTATCGAGTGTCCTTTGCCTTAAAGAGGCTTTTCAGTTTCAATCAATGAGGATCTTAGAGCCCTAGCCATTGATGTCTGTTCAGGAGATTTTCCCTTATTCAAGGCTTTTTTTCCCCCACTTTCTCTTCTATTAGGTTCAACATATATGGTTTTATGTGGAGGTTCTTGATACACTTGGACTTGAGCTTTGTACAAGGGGATACAAATGGATTTATTTGTATTCTTCTACCTGCAGACCACCAGTTAGACCAGAACCATTGGTTGAAAATGCTGTTGTTTTTATCACTGGATGGTTTTGGTTTCTTTCTCAAAGATCACGTGGCCATAGGTATGTGGGTTTATTTCTGGGTCTTTAGTTCTATTCAACTCATCTACCTTTATGTCTATGTCCCAATACCATGTGTTTTTTGTTTTTTTTGGGGGGGGCTGTTTTGTTCTGTTCTGTTTTGTTTTATTATGATTGCTATGTAGTCCAACTTGAGGTCAGAGATGGTGATTCTCCCAAAATGTCTTTTATTATTCAGAATTGTTTTCTCTATCCTGGCTCTTTTGTTACTCCAGATGAAGTTGAGAATTTCTCTTTCTAACTCTATAAAGAATTGAATTGGAATTTTGATGAGGATTGCATGAAATCTGTAGATTGCTTTTGGTAAGGTGACCATTTTTAGTATATTAATTCTACTGTTCAATGAGCATGGGAGATCTTTCTATCTCCTGAGGTCTTCTTTGAGTTCTTTCTTCATAGACTTGAAGTTCTTGTCATACAGATCTTTCACTTGCTTAGTTAGAGTTACATCAAAATAATTTATATTATTTGTGACTATTATGGGTGTTGTTTCCTTAATTTCTTTCTTATCTCATTTATCCTTTGGGTAGAGAAAGGCTACTGATTTGTTTGAGTTAATTTTACATCCAGCCACTTTGCTGAAGTTGTTTACAGGTGTGGCAGCTCTCTGGTAGAATTTTTTTGGGTCACTTATGTATACTATCATATTATTTGCAAATAGTGATATGCAGAATATACAAAAATAAAAAGCTCAAGAAGTTAGACTCCAGAAAATCAAATATCCCAATTAAAAAAATGATATACAGAGCTAAACAAAGAATTCTCAACTGAGCAATCTTGAATGGGTGAAAAACACCTAAAGAAATGTTTAACTTCCTTAGTCATCAGGGAAATGCAAATCAAAACAACCCTGAGATTCTACCTCACACCAGTCAGGATGGTTTTCGTCAAAACCACAGGTGACTGCAGATGATGGCGAGGATGTGGTAAGAGAGGAACACAACTCCATTGCTGATGGGATTGTAAGCTGGAACTCCCACTGTGAAAATAAATCTGGGTGCTACTCAGAAAATTGGGAATAGCTCTATCTGAAGACCAGGTATACTACTCCTGGGCATATACCCAAAAGACATTCCAACACATAACAAAGACACATTCTCCACTTTGTTAATGGCAGCCTTATTTATAATAGCCAGAAGCTGGAAACAACCCAGATGTCCCTCAACGGAAGAATGAATACAGAAAATGTGGTACTTTTACACAATGGAATACTACTCAGCTATTAAAAACAATGACTTCACAAACTTTGTAGGCAAATGGATGAAACTAGAAAATAGCATTCTGAGTGAGGTAACCCAGATCTAAAAGGACATACATGGTATGTAGTCACTGATAAATGGATATTAGACCAAAAACTCTGAACACCTATGATACAATGATCATATGAAAACTTTTTAAGAAAGAAGGCCAAAGTGTATATGCTTCAAACCCACTTACAAGAGGGAACAGAGGGAGGGAGGGATCTAGGTGGTAGAGGAGAGGGGGAGGCAAAAAAGGGGAGCAAGACCAAGAATGGAAAGAGACAGGAGATAAGTCAAAAGGGCCAAAAGAAATAATAGAAATAAGCAGCAGTGTTGATCGGGAACTTAGGGAACCACTAAATAGTCCCAGATGCCAGGAATGTGAGAGCCTCCCAGTACCCAATGGGGATAGCATTAGCCGAAATAGCCAACAGTGGGAGGTAGAACCCGAAGAGAACACCTCCAACAGATAGACATGGCCCTAGTGGAGGAATTGGGCCACCCACCCACCTAACAAATTTCAACCCAGATTTGTCCCTGTCAAAAAGAAATGTAGGAACAAAAATGGAGCAGAGGCTAAAGGAAAAGCCATCCAGAGACAGCCCCAGGTTGAGATCCATTCCATCTGCAGACATTAAACCCTTACACTATTGCTGAGATCAAGATGTGCTTAAAGACAGGAGCTTGGTATGGCTGTCCACTAAGAGGCTCTGCCAGCACCTGACTAAGATAGATGCAGATACATACCCCCAACCATTGGACTGAGCCTGGATACCCTAATGGAAGAATTAAAGAAAGAGCTGAAAAGGAACTGAACAGGATTGCAATCCCATAGGAAGAACAAGTATCAATTAACCAGATCCCCCAGAGTTCCCAGGGACTAAACAACCAACCAAAGAGTATACATGGGCACATCCATGTCTCCTGGTACATATGAAGTAGAGGACTGCCTTATCTGACATCAATGGGAGGGCAGACAGTTGGTCCTGTGGAGGATTGATACCCCAGAGATGGGGGATGCCAAAGGTGTGAGGCAAGAGTGGGTGAGTGGGTGGGTGAGGGTGTACCCTTTTAGAGGCAAAGGGGAGGGAGATGGAGTTGGGGGGGTTCGTGAAGCCTGGGAAGGGGATAACATTTGAAATGTAAACAAATAAAATTCTAAATAAATAGATAAATAAATAAATAAATAAATGAAAGCCATAGTGGCTGTTAAAAGATTAGAGCTATTATAGACAAACACAGTGTTCTATAAGACAACATGGAAGGGTTCCTGAGGTCAAAATCCTCATACTAAAGGCCCCAGTTTGTGAAGCTGCAAAATTATTTGAAAGGAGTGGACATACATTGAAATAAAAAATGCTACTCAAGGAGTTCCCTTTTCTCCAAAGCAGATGCAGATGGTTGGCAAAATGCTTCCCTGGGGTCATCATAGAAGCTGATGCAACCATGAATCAAGGAGGCCAAATTTCTTCTTATGCTATCAGCAGGACTTGAGAATGTTATCCATGAGTAAATGATGGGAGATTGAAGGAGTCATGAAGTCTTGTACTAGAGTTCCAAAAAAGTGCTGAGATGTAGCAATATGTGGGAGAACTGAAGTATTTATAATAAACCCTTTAGAAGACACTACATGAAGCTGTAAAGAAAGCTCAGACCTAACTTGCAAAATAGACCCTAGATTCTGGAGATGATAGAACCATGGGATATCTGCTGTAAACCTGCAGGTATGGAAGTTTGTATGGAGTTTTACAGAAGTATAAATGGCCTAAGAGAAATGTTACACATGTCTTAGGCAACAGAACTGGGTGGTGTTGGAGGGGGTGGTGCTAGGGGTGCTGCCTGCTGAACTGCTAGAGAGACAATTCCATCTCAAGTGCCAGATTTCCAAAGTGATCCTACAGGATTTGGTGTGTGCCATCCTGGTACTTACTCTTGTATTCCACAGATATCATTTCTCCTTTTTGGAATGTGAATGCCTATCTTGTGCCATTGTATATTAAAACTAACTTGTTTATTTTGTGTGAGTTCACATTTAAGAGATTGGACTTTGTGTGATAGGTTATGTCAGTATAAATTTAGTTTGTTGTAGCACATAACCAACATTGGGAGAGGGTGTTGTTAATTAGGAAATCAGGCATGAGTGGGAATGTAAGAGACATAGGACCTCTCATGCTTTTTAAAAAATCTCTGCAACTGTATCAAAATAGTACTTCATCACTTCAAAGACATCATGCACCATACATCAGTATAAAGTATTTATTGATAGACTACTAATATTATCTTTATGATGAATAATTTATTTCTATTTAAATTTATTCCTACAAACAGCATACTCTTAAAAATAATATACATTTGTGTATATTAAAATAAATTCTAAAAATCAATAATTTTATGCTAAATTATGCATTCACTAAAGTGGAATGAGCAGAATAATTACTGCTAGGATATATACATTTCATTAAATTAATTTTCTTTAACATTTGTTTCTGATACTGCATCACTGTGAACATTTTCTCAGGGGAATACACTTTTCAATATTGTCTTACTTCTTCAAACTTTCATATTATGGTAAAACTTATTCTAATGTTTCTCTCATATGTAGACCCTGTAGTATATGTTTATATTTTCATTTAAGAAATAATGTTCTACAGATGTAAGATAATTTCATATGAAGGACAAGTTTTCTAAATGAAATGTGTATGTTTGTACATTCCTCTCTCCCCATACACAGGTATGTACATATTGTTTGGCTAGGGATGGAACACAAAGTTTCGCCATGCTAGGCAAGAACTTTGCCTTGCATCTTAATTCCTAACTGTATACTTTTTTTTTCTTGATATTAAAATCTTTTAGCATTTGTAATCTGAAAGATTTTACTGCTAGAATTTCATTCTCATACATTCCGCTGATGATATACTGACAAGTATTTGTATAAATTTGAATTGTCACGTTTTGTTGCAGGTATGTCCTTTAGACATTTTATCCTATCCTGATGCTGCAGAATCATGAGATTCTCAGCATATTCGTTTATTCTAGCATCATGCACATCTTCAGTGTTCTAAATGTCCAGATGCAAAACGTTTTTGGCATCAATATCTTTGAATGCTTTGTTAAATACTTCAATATTGCAGCCAGAATTTAAGAGACTAATTAAAAAATGGCTGCCCTTTTAAAAATATTCAAAACAATTTGCAAAATAAATGCTTCAAATCATAAATGTTTCTCAAACCTGATTTATGATAGGCATGCAATCCTAATGAATACTTTTAAAAGCTTCTTGATTGAGTACAATAAGGGATTATGAGGGCACCAACAGTGATGCTAAGCCTATTTATTTCCTACATATCTAAATGTAAAATAATAACTCACATGGTTTTGAACATGCTCCAATGATACTGATATCAATGCTGGCAGAATTGTTGCAAAACATTTTTATCACCAATAATAAATTTCTGTCTAAATTTACAGTACCATTTTAAAACTATGAAATATTTATTTAAACAAAATATACTTCTCGAAGTTTTACTTCAATTTTAATCAACAACATTCTTGTTTTCATAATAAAACCATTATTAGAATAGATCTTTAGAACATCTGGCGGTGCTGGTAAAACTTGCTTTGCTTTGCTCAATTGTGTAGCTTTTCTTGTAATGTAGCCATCATGCTTGCTGCTACCACTTCACTTCATTTTCACAGGGAAACTATTCTAATAAACAGTGTGAGAAAACAGTACTCATCAGAACTCAGGAAAAATCCTTGCATATTGATGTAGATATAGCTTCCATAGCATCCCATAGGATGACTAGCTGTTTGGAGAAAAATCTTCATAGATTAATGTGAACTTGACAATAGTAACGTCTTTAACATATTTGTCTTTTTTTAAAGGTGAAAGCTTTCTCTCTAAACTTTACATGTATTATCTTTCTATTAGTTGTATATCACTTGTATATCATAACCTATCAATTTATCAATATCATCTGATATATAATTTATTGTTTTATCATCTGTAAATCATAAAATATATCAAATATTAATTTTTCATCTTGTTATAAGCTGTCATATAGCTATTATCTATCTATCTATCCATCTATCTATCTATCTATCTATCTATCTATCTATCTATCTATCTATCTATCTATCTATCTATCTATCTATCTATTATCTATCTATCCTATCCAACCCATCCACTCCCGCTTCCCTGTCCTGGCATTCCCCTATAAATAGTACAATTATAAAAGACACATTTGCTATTCTTCATTATTGTCTATTTTTACTTATATCCTAATCCTTTCTATCCCTAAAGATGATCTGCATAACACCATGCCATATTTCCTTCCATAATTGTTAGGTGTTCAAGTCCCCAGTATCCTGAACATACACTGATATATGTCTGTATGTCTTTCTATATGGAAAAATGGGCTGAATATTTCATAAACTCTTCTTCTCAGGTCAGTCTTTATTTTATATATTATTTTCCTGAATTATTTTTATTACTGTATATGTATTTCAACTTTTTAGTTTTCAACTCAATAAGACATCATAGCACTTTTTTTGTGAAGTGGAATTTTTTGCATCTGTTTTTTTTTTAGATATATTCTTTATTTACATTTCAAATGATTTCCCATTTCTTGGTCCCCCCCCAAAAAAATCACATAAGCCATCTCCTACCCCCCTTTTCCCCAATCACCCCCCTCCCGCTTCCCTGTCCTGGCATTCCCCTACACTGTTGCCTCGAGCCTTTCCAGGACCAGAGGCCTCTCCTCCCTTTGACGTTCAACAAGGTCATCCTCTGCTGTCTATGTGTCTGGACCTATGGGTAATACCATGTGTACTATCTGGTTCATGTTTTTGTCCCTGGGAGCTCTGGGAGTACTGGGTGGCTCATATCATTGTTCCTCCTATGGCGCTGCAAACCCCTTCAGCTTTGGATCCTTTCTCTATCTCCCCCATTGGGGACCTTGTGCTCAGATCAATGGCTGGCTGAGAATGTCCCCCTCTGTATTTGTCATGCACTGACAGAGCCTACCAGGTGACAGCTATATCTGGCTTTAGTCGGCATGTACTTGTGGGCATCGATAATAGTGTCTGGTTTTTGTAACTGTATATGGGATGGATCACTAGGTGGGGCAGTCTCTAGTTGGTCTTTCCCTCAGACTCTGCTCTATACTTTATCTCTGTATCTCCTTCTGTGCATATTTTCTTCCCCATTCTAAAGAAGGACCAGAGTATCCATACTTTGTTCTTCCTTCCTCTTTTGATAAGTGAATTGTGTCTTGGGTATTCCAAACTTCTGGACTAATATCCACTTATCAGTGAGTGCATATCATGTGTGTTCTTTGTGATTGGGTTACCTCACTTAGGATGATATTTTCCAGTTCCACCCATTTGCCTTAGGCATCTGCTGTAAAGTAGCCCCTTGATGTAAATATCCTATAATTTATTTATCAGTTCCCCTCATCATTTGTCACTTTGTTGCTACTGTCTGAAACCATGAATTATACTGCAATAAACTTCAGAGTACATAAATCTGTATATATTACGTATTTGTTTCTGGCAGATTGACTACTAATAAAAACACGGAGACAAAAGCAAAGGGTCAACACCCCATGCATCCTCTCATTAAATAAAACTGGCTCCCACTCTCCCTGTAGCTATCCATTGCCAATAGTTTCTCTGCTAGTGCTGGGATTTCATGCCTACCTTCTCATTTCTGCACTGGGATTTGTGTGGCTTATATGTGACCATACTGCTGTATATGCCCGATTCTTGGGAGTAGATGGTCAACACAAACTTGACTTAATAGGGACGTTTGCTTTATTTATCTCATTTTTGAGATTATAATTGCATCATTACCTTTTCCAGTTCTTCCCTCCTGACCCTCCTATATACCTCTCCTCGCTCTCTTTAAAATTTGTTTACTGTGTTTGTATTAATTACTCTTACACACACACATGCATATAGATATACACCTGTATTCTTAAACACATAATTGCAAGCTCCTCAGTCTGAATAACGTTAGTTGTATATGTTTTCCGTGCAGGTCATTTCGTATTGTATAAACCATGTGTACTCATTCCAAGATGAGTATTTCTCTTAGCATTGCTTAATAGTCTCAAGTCCCTTGTGTTGGGTTGAAGTGTCTGCACTTTCCCCTGTCCTCTTTACCATATTTATTGTTGTCATTGTTTAGCTCATGTTTAAGTAGACATGTCAATGAGACTGTATTTGCTGGATTCCAGAGAGACATAATCATATAACAAACTCCCTTATCATCTGGTTCTTATAATCTTACTGCACCTTCTTCTTTAATCTTAAAGAGCAGTGTTTTGTAGGTGCATTTACTGAAATAAGGCTACACGACACTGCATTTTGGTTTGTTGTAGTTATCTGTAATGGTCTGTCTATTGAAGAGATGTTTCACTGATGAGGGGTGAGGACTATGTCTGTGAAATAGAGGATCAAGTATGTAGAAGAATCTATGGATTACTCTGGTACAAAAAAAGGACAGATGTAGGTTCTTCTCCAAGATCCTTGACTCCTCTAGCCCTGGGTAATGGACTAACATTCCAGTACAAGGCATGATTTTCCACTTGTTAATTGGATCTTAAGTTCAATTAGAGACCTTCTTGTTACCTCCAGGATATGTGCTACCACAGGGTGTTATTTTTTAATCAGGAAACCGCTAAGTTGAGTGGTAAGAAGAGGAAGATGGAAAGGGTGAAGGAGAAGTTGGATATGATCAAAATGCATTTTATAAACTTCTCAAAAAATTAATAACATTATTTTTAAATAGTAAGGGCATTTTAAATTTTAATGACTATGACTAGATTATTTTAATATGTCTGTAACTATTTTATGATCAACAGCATTACCAAGATCCACAGACACTTAATAAACCTGACGTATGGGCTGATTATTACATTAACTTTTACAATTCGACTCTCAGCAACTTTGTATATCTTTTTTCATGAGCTTGTTAGGAAATTGCAATGATTTTATGAGAAAAACCTATTTGAAAGCTACCTCCTCCAATGGATTTTTTTTACTTTTGAGGAAAATATAATTCTAATGAATAAACAGCAGCCATCTGTTATTTTTGTTACATTTTGTTAAACTCTATTGTTTGTCTGGAATTCAATTAAGTAACTGATGACTGAATTAGTTAACATTAAGACTTTCATTACTAGAAAAAAACAAATATATTATTTGAATTTAAGAAGTATATATTTGAATATTACATTTTATTCTCTCATTTTAATATAATACTTTCTCAGTGTATGTGGTGTGATGGTGGTGGTGGTGGTGGTGTGTGTGTGTGTGTGTGTGTGTGTGTTCATGTGTTTGTGTGCATGTGTGTATATGTGTCCATGTGTAGCAGTTCCCCGATGGAAATCAGAAGACAACTTTCTCAAGTCATTTTTTCCTTTCCACATTGTAGGTCTCCAAGAATGAATTCCGAGTGTTATTCTTGGTTGCAAGTGCCTTTACCCACTGATTTATCTCTCTAGCATATAAAGTATTCATTTTAATATAGATTTTGATTATATAAATAAAATTTGATTTTGAATGAGTATTTGGGGTTGGGGGGTGTTTGGTTTCACATTGACATGTAATTGTGCTAGTGTCACTCATTAAATTTTCTATCAACTATCGATTGTCATTCAGTCTGCATTTAGTGTTCATCGACCATTTGTGTTCTTATTTACTGGATCCCTTACTCACTGTTATGATGCAGCCGGGTTTGTTTATAAGCCCTGTTTTCTGTAGTATTTTCTCTTATTAGTTCAGATACTCCACTGAACTCTTCTTTCTTCAGGCATTATATGGCATCTTATGACCAAGTTTTCTTCCAAAGTTTATCCTTAGTTAAATATTAAAATATATTGTATATATAAAAACAATAAATGGCATGTACAGTATCACAAAAATAGTAAGTTGTCATCATGTCTATTTCACAGTTGAAGAAGTAAAATATTATTGATTATTGGTTTCGAAGTTTTCTGTATGTTCTTTCATCAGAATACATTTCTGTCCCATTGCCACCATAATTAGCCCCATCTAACATTTTTGTAGATTAACTCCTTGATTGTTTTCATTGCTTTAATTGAATTGTTTAAATTTGTGGTGCAACTAACATGCATTTTACCCCAAAATGATACAATATTTTCCCACACAGTAGCAGCAATTTATACACCTACTTCTAGTGAGTGAGAATTATTTTGTTCTTCATTCTTACTACTATCTGTCATTGCTAGAATTTTTCAATTTTCTTAGTCTTCTGGGTGTGAATAGACAATTCTACTTGTCTCTGATTCTGACGTGGTGAAATTTTTTCAATTGTTGCAAACCAGCTATATTCCCTTTGTAGTAGAAGATGATTTATTGAATCTTTTGCCAATTTTATCCTCCTTTTTAACTTTTTGTTATTGTTGGTTTGGTGTTTGTATCTTTGTTTTATCTCTTAGAAGTCTCTGAACATTCTGTATAGTAAACCATTGGCATTAATGAATATTGCAAAGTATTCTTTTAATAAGTAAATAGTAAATAGCACACCAAATTATAATTTAATCTACAAGATTATTTATATTTTGTTCTTTTGTATTTTGCTTTATAAGGATTTTGTTACAATTAGCCAAATTGTTTTTAAAGTTTTATTAATTAAGCATGTATAGGAAAAATTTTTAAAAGCTCTATAGATTGTGTTATTTGAGATTAGGATGAAATTCCTTGTGGTTTTCCACATTGTAGAGAACTATTCCAGCCAGTATAGTTTATTAAACACCATCTCCACTTTCTCCAAATCTATTTTTGCTAATTTCTTGCTAGCACTCTTTTCCTTTGCATTTCTCAAGTTATTCTTTAGAAATTATTCTTAATCCACTATTCTAGATTTCTTTTTATGGATATAAGCAAATCCTCAAGACTAGGGATTTTTTTTTTTTTGAGACAGGGTTTCTCTGTGTAGCCCTGGCTGTCCTGGACCTCACTGTGTAGACCAGGCTGGCCTTGAACTCAGAAATCCTCCTGCCTCTGCCTCCCAAGTGCTGGGATTAAAGGCGTGCGCCACCACCGCCCGGCACAAGACTAGGGATTTACATGGAATAGAACTGTTTCTTTCATTGTTTTGAAGGAACAATAAGCTTTCCAAGGTCCACACCACTAGCTGCTCAATGTCAGCTGTAGATAGTGTTTTCTGATTTGACCACACAAGTAAGCTTTCCTGAGCCTCAATTCCTCTTCTAGCAAAGAAAGTGTTTCTACTACAGGGTTAGTATCAGAATGTTATCACTATATCAAGTTAGGGATTGACAATATCTGATATATATATATATATATATATATATATATATTCTCAGTGACAAAATATTTGGCAGAAGCAAGTCCAGGGACCGAGGGTTGGTAAATGGTTGCCAATGGTACATTACATCCTTCCTGGGAAGTTAGGGTGACAGGGGAACTCACTGCATAGCAGGGGGTGAATGGGGTGCAACATGTCATGTCATGTAAATAAGGAAGTAAGACACTGGGGCAGGGAACTGGGCTGAGCAATATGATAGAACTTTCAAAAGTCCACTCCTGGTGCCCACATCTGTTAGCCATATTCTGCTTCCAAACTGATCTACTGTCTCCCTGACAGATTCATTAACTAAAAAGCAAGTATCCAATTACAAGAGTCTGTGGGAAACACTTCTGACTAAATCCACTACAATAACTTATTTCTGAAATTTGGAGAAACAATAAAACTAGATTTAGTTAAGGAATTTTGGGTTTTGTTTATTCTGTGAGGGATCTTCATTATTAGTGATTGCCAAGTTTTGTAATGTTTAACAAGTTTTGACAATTAAGTTTGGTAGAGTTTTCTGAGGAAAATGTTTAACACTTAATGACATATGAGTTCTGAGGTATTCAGGGCTCCACCTGTCAATATGGGAAGGCAGTAATCATAGAGAAAGGAAATCACACGTAAAAAAACAACTAAATAGCTTGCTTTGTTGTAGTAGGACATTTGCCCTTCTTGATGACTGAGGAATATAGCTATATACCTAATCTTAAGTCAGATTGTCTTAACCAGTGATTGTCTAAAGCTCATAAGGTAAAAATTTGGTCACTGGTACAATAATATACTATTAATTGTGTAGATAAAAGAATATATTAGTTTGTTGCTTAAAAAGGAGGTTTAAGACTAATTTAATTTAACTTTACAATTGAAGAAAATAATTGCATACATGGGAAAAAATGATATTAGGTCACTTAATATGATTTAATAAACTTACAAATTTTCCAGTATTACTTACTTCAGGAATAAACTCATACTAGTTTGACTTTAAAATAATTTATTGACTGTGGTTTACTACTATTTTTGTTTACATATTTTATGCTCTTGGTAGTCTGTTTTTTGGATAATATATTTTTCTTTGTATAGTCTTTTCACAATAAGAGTATGTTGTCTAAAACAATATTTACTAACAATGGCTGACCATTCAATCAATTTGGTCATTGAAAGATACTTCTTTAGGAATTAATTTTAAGATATATATTTATATATATATAGTATATGTGTGTGATTATGCACATATGTTCATATACTTGAATATGTTTATATTGATTTTAATGAATTCATTTTTACCAGAAAATGGAGTAAAATAATATAGTATAGAAAATAGTCAACTATTAAAAGTCCCTGAAAATTGTGTGTGAGTATTCTCATAATCAGATTTGATCCTTTTCCTAGTCATGTCTTCTTTATTCTATATCATTTACTGAAAAATATGTTGAAACTTCTTACCATGGCATACTTTCTTTCTTTGATGCATTATGTGTATATAAACATGGATTAGCTAAATGCTTATAAGTTTACACATTCACATAGTTTCCCTAAGTGATTGCAAGTTTATTCTTTTAGGATATTGCGTACTGTTTTCTATAGTTTGATTGCTTTTCCATTACCTGACAGTAGATTTTTAAGTCACCTGAAATTTTATCGACTGCACAAAGGCTCTGGGTATTTTCATATTATACCTTCTCACTTAATACTATTCAAACTAGGCATATTCTGGTGTTTTATATTTTCTTATCAAAGTTGTGGACAGACTAATGGATATCTTCTAAATAAATAAATATTTATGCATTATATATATATGACAGTAATTAATGTATATTAAGCATGATTAAATGCTTAATCTACATATTTTCTATACATATTTTGTTATAAATTTTATTTATTCCAATAAAGTATGTATGAATATTTATACCAATCTGTATTTAATTTTCTTTATTTTTTACTTCTTTTTTGCGATCAGTAAAATTTTTTCTTTTCTAAATTAAAACATAATCTTCTGTTCTTTTAGTATTTATCTAAAAATGATAGCATGAATATTTAAGTTAAGGAAGTTTAAAGTTAATATAGTAACTTTTCTGGGAAAATAGCAGTTTCTAAGCACCCAGCAAATGTTCCCTCCATTAATAACCCTTCTGATGTATGCTTTTTGAGGACAGGATTTGGACACCAACAACAGCCATATGCTTTTGAAACTCATAGGAACTTCAATACGAGTTTTTTATCCTAGTTTATTGAGTGGTGCCGTTTCTCTTTAGGCTCTTGGTCCAATACTGATGACCATTTCGCCTCATAGTGGTATGCCCAGGATCTCTCTTTTTAACTGGTTGCAAAGCTCTCTAAGCACTCTGGGATGACACACTTGGAGAATGACAGTAACTTTCATGGGAAAAGTGAAGCTGTCTATAATGCTTGTAACACTTAAAATCCACAATTTTAAGTTAAAAAACCTTTGGAAAGAGCTACAACCATACCAAATTTTAAGAAAATGCACAACACATATAAATAAGGGTAAAGTGACAAATTAGTAATATTATTTTTCCAGTTTTGTTGTTGTTAGTGCTGTTGTTCTGTGTCTACGATCAGGAAGAATTAATAATCTATCACTTGCAGAACTACTGGGTGTTGTAGGTTAATTTGCATCTTAATGCACAAGAACCCAGAACTCTGAAGGTTTTCCTTTAAAGAAATATTTAGGCCTTTGAAATTAAGCAGAAGGAGGCAATAATAGGTTTTAAATCATGAAATAGATAATTAAGCATCTGAGTCCTTGATGTCTTGTTTATGTTTGTGATCTTAATCAATCTGACTAGGTTTAATAATAGGATAGCAAATCTCTTGTACAAAGTGTTGAGAAACACTTTGTACCATGGTGAAGATATTTCAGAAACATTCCCTAGATTTTAAACATGTAGATTAGATTCTTGTCTTTTGCTAATTGTTCCCCATATCCAGACAAATGGAGATAAGAAGCAAGAATTATGATAGGAGCATAGTGACGCTTAAAAGAATGATCATCTATTCGATATAGTACTTGAAGTCCTAGCAAGAGCAATCAGACAACAAAAGGAGGTCAAAGGTATACAAATTGAAAAAGAAGAAGTCAAAATATCACTGTTTGCAGATGATATGATCGTATACTTCAGCGACCCCAAAAATTCCACCAGAGAACTCCTAAAACTGATAAACAACTTCAGCAAAGTGGCTGGATATAAAATTAACTCAAGCAAATCAGTAGCCTTCCTCTACTCAAAGGATAAACAAGCTGAGAAAGAAATTAGGGAAATGACATCCTTCATAATAGTCCCAAATAATATTTCATACATTGGTGTGACCCTAATGAAGCAAGTGAAAGATCTGTATGACAAACCTTTAAGACACTGAGGAAAGAAATCGAAGATCTCAGAAGATGGAAATATCTCCCATGTACATGGATTGGCAGGATCAATATAGTAAAAATAGCCATCTTGCCGAAAGCAATCTACAGATTCAATGCAATCCCCATCAAAATCCCAAATCAATTCTTCATAGATCTAGAAAGAGCAATTCTCAAATTCATCTGGAATAACAAGAAAAGCAGGATAAGAAAAACTATTCTCCACAACAAAAGATCTCCTAGGGAATTCACCATCCCTGACCTCAAGCTCTACTACAGAGCAAAAGTGATAAAAACTGTTTGTTATTGGTATGGAGACAGGCAGGAAGATCAATGGAATAGAATTGAAGATCCAGATATGAACCCACACACCTACAGTCACTTGACATTTGAAAAAGGAGCTAAAAACATCCAGTGGAAAAAAGACAGCATTTTTAACAAATGGTGCTGGACCAACTGGCCATCAGCATGCAGAAAAATGTAAATCGACCCATTCTTATCTCCTTGTACAAAGCTCAAGTCCAAGTGGATCAAGGACCTACACATAAAACCAGACACACTGAAGCTTATAGAGGAGAAAGTGGGGAGGAAACTTGAACACATGGGCACAGGGGGAAAGTTCCTGAACAGAACACCAATGGCTTATGCCCTAAGAACAAGAATCGACAAATGGAACCTCATGAAACTGCAAAGCTTCTGCAAGGCAAAGGACATGATCAGTAAGACAAAACGGCAACCAACAAATTGAGAAAAGGTCTTTACCAATCCTATATCTGATAGAGGGCTAATATCCAATGTATACAAAGAACTCAAGAAGTTAGGGTCAAGAGAGTCAAATAACCCTATTGAAAAATGGTGTAGAGAGCTAAACAGGGAATTCTCAACTGAGGAAACTCGAATGTCTCTAAAGCACCTAAGGAAATGTTCAACATCCTTAGTAATCAGGGAATTACAAATCAAAACAACATTGAGATTCCACCTCATACCTGTCAGAATGGCTAAGATGAAATACTCAGGGAACAGCAGATGCAGGAAAGGATGTGGGGAAAGAGGAACACTTCTCCATTGTTTGTAGGATTGCAAGGTGGTAAAACCACTCTGGAAATCAGTTTGCTGATTCCTCAGAAAATTAGACATAGTACTACCTGAGGACCCAGCTATACCACTCCTGGGCATATACCCAGAAGATGTTCCTACATGTAATAAGGACACATGCTCCACTATACTCATACCTGCCTTATTATAATAGCCAGAAGCTGGAAAGAACCCAGATGTACTTCAACAGAGGAATGGATACAGAAACTGTGGTATATATACACAATGGAGTACTATTTAGCTATTTAAAACAATGAATTCATGAAATTCTTAGGCAAATGGATGGAACTCGAAAGTGTCATCCTGAGGGAGGTAACCCAATCACAAAAGAACATACATGGTATGCACTCACTAATAAGTGGAAATTAGCCCAAAAGCCCAAAATAAACAAGTTACAATTCACAGACCATAGGAAGCTCAAGAAGAAAGAGGACTGAAGCTGGGGTGCTTGGGTTCCTCTGAAAAAGAGAACAATATACTTACAGGAGCAATAACGGAGGCAAAGTGCGGAGCAGGGACTGAAGTCAAGGCCACCCAGAGACTGCTCTACCTGGGGATTCACCCTATAAACAGTCACCAAGCTCCAACACTACTATGGATGACAAGAAGCACATACCAAAAGGAGCATGGTTGTCTTGGTGTGCCATGGTTGTCTTCGGAGGAGCCCTGTCAGAGCCTTGCACATACAGAGTCAGATGCTAGCAGCCAACCATTGGTCTGGGAGTGGGTTCCTCAAGGGCAGAATTGGAGGGTGGTCTGGAGGAGCTGAAGAGATTTACAACCCCATCGGAAGAATTATGATGTTGGCCATCTAGATGCCCTAAGACTCCCAGGGACTAAACCATGAACCAAGGGGTACACACAGTTCCAGCTAAAGAAGTGGCAGAGGAATGCCTTGATGGGTATCAGTGGGAGGAGTGGTTCTTGGTCAGGTAAGACTCAATAGATGTCCCAAGAAGGGGAAATCGGGGGGGGGAGGTGGGAGTGGGTTGGGTGGAGGGGTATATACTTGGAGGAAGGGAGTGGGAGAAGGGGTTGGGGGGTACTGGAGAGGGGGCAAACCAGGACAGGTTTTACCACTTGAAATGTAAATGAAGATTGTATTTAAAAAAATAAAGAATGATCACACATGAGTGATTAGAATAGGCTTGGCAAGTAGGCAATAATTGGTAATATTAAGTGTTCTGAAGTTCTGCTATACACCAGCCCACAAGCAGCTTTTAATAGTGGTGTGTGTACATTTTTTGTAAAACACTACCCAAATATCATTTTAAGCAATTTAACCACTCAAAACCTTTTCATATTTTGTTTCAAAATTCAGCAGCTAATTAAACTTATCTTCACTTTCCTTTCTCCACTGTAACTTATACATTAATTTATTAAATCTAACAATATAAGAATCTGCTACACACCTACTATGCACAGGAGGCTCTGACGATTGATATACTGAGAAAGTGATGGATTGGGGAAATAAAACAATACATTTGACTATTAAGCTCTAGTGTTTTTTCCACAAAAGTGGGTTCCTTAACATGGGATAGTGCGCAGAGAATCAGTTCTGCTCTTAGCAGGAGTAAGCCCTTGGGAATTCCTAGTGAAATTTCCCATTCTTTTTATTGGCATTGTGCACTGAAGCTGGAAAGTCTTCAAATGAGTTGAGGTCATTAGGAAAGCTTCACTGCCCAGTGGTGAAAAAAATATAACAATTTAAGTGAGAAGTCTCAGAGTGGGGTGCTTAAGGAAAGGTACTGGGAAGAAG
Organism: Tokudaia tokunoshimensis; assembly: GCA_036184795.1. Taxonomy (NCBI): domain Eukaryota; kingdom Metazoa; phylum Chordata; class Mammalia; order Rodentia; family Muridae; genus Tokudaia; species Tokudaia tokunoshimensis. The sequence continues at coordinate 53,338,642 of BTHU01000005.1, read as the reverse complement.
TGAACATGGATAGCTGTTAATACTTAATAACAATTAGAAATAATGGCTCAGATTTGGAGACTAATTAAAAGTTTCTAAAAAGAGATGTTGAATGAGATAGAAGAATTCATCTGTAATATTCTGCCTGCCTGGAATCAAGAAGCACCGAGTTTTGGCAAGAGATTATAGGAGAAGAATTCTGATACCTCAGTTAAAGAGCTGGCCTCAGGTGACTAAGTTGACCTTTGTAAGCATATTTGGACTTTCTGATCCTTAATCTTTTGTTTGCTTCTCATTTACAAAGTGTTATCTAGCTTTCTGGCTTGTTGGATTTAGTAGGTCATACTATACAACATAAGCAAAACTTTAATTTTTTTTTCTGAGAAATCTTGTTTAATCATTTTATACATTACTTCTGCTGTTTACAACTTGACAACTTTATATTCCTACTTTAAAAATGTGATTTCCCAACTAGTATTGAATATAGGTAAATACAATAATGAAACTCAGAATATAACTGATACTCCTGGTTCTTCCCTCAAATATCCTCATTGCCAATTTGTAATAATCTTTGATTTTTTTCCATTAGACATCTCTCAGCTCAGTGTGCTCCTTTATGCCTTCATTTGTATCTGATCAAAGTGCTGGTAGATATTAATTCATGACTTCCCAATAATAACCATTATCACATTAATATTATACATGCTGTCCATTGGAGACAAGCATATGCAAGGAAAGGAAATAAATGATAACTCAGCAATTTATAGCAACTGTTGCAATAAAGCCTAATGTAGGGTGATGATGTGCAACTGGATTTTTCTGGATATCTCAACTGGTTGTGAAATATTGGCAGAAAAAAAAAAACAAGAATACAGAATGCTGTTAGGGACTTTCTTCCTAATTGCAACAAGGTATCTGACATCACCAAAACTGAAGGGGGATTTATTTATTTTGGTGCATGGATTCAGAGAGTTTAATATATGGGGAAGGCATGGTGAAGAGTCAACAATATCTCAAAAGGAAAGAAAATAGCAGATGTATTTTGCTCTTTTCATCTCTTCTTTTGTTCTGTCTGGGGGAAGTAGCAGCTCAGGGGACTATACTGCTGCATTCTGGATGTGATTTCTCCTGCAGGTAAATCTTATGCAGGTAAATCCAAAAGCCACTTCATCCTGGAAGATGACTCCCAATCTTTAACATTAGACCCAGGGCTGCCATCTCAAGAAGCTAATGGATGCATGCTGCCTTGGATGTATTACCCAGCTAACCTGCATAGCATCAAAGGAAATATGTTACTAAGGGGTTTTAAAATGCAGCAGAATATACAATCCATTTAAATTCAAAATGACAATTAAGAGAAAGAGTACGAACAAACACAAGAGCTGTCTCTTTCTGACATGAAGATCTATCTTCTGTAATGCTTGCTGATCCCCAAAACCACAGATTTATTAGCAACCACAGCGGTGAGAATCAACGCAAAGCGAGCTCATTTACATTACCTGCTTTTCCAATTGTGATTTTGAAATAGATTCCATTCTTTGTCAAGCCACACTCATTATATTTTCATCTCCCATCTCATTAGAATCTTTTTCTAATATTCATTCCTGGGAATCTTTCTCATGAGAAATTTTGGAGAAATGCCAGTACACCCTTTTTGTAAGCCAAGACTTTCTTGAACACCTGAAGTCTGACATCCTTAGAGATGTTGATTCTGTAGTACAGATAAAGATTCTAAAACTGGACCCTCATGCTCATTCTCCCAAGTTAATTTGAGGATATCTGGTTAAGCACAGAATATCCTGAAAGAGGTATTCAATTAAATCTACTTTCAAGTGCTCTGTCCTGCTTTCATTAGCAAGTCAAACTTAATGGATTTCATTAAATTGCTTTTTACTTATTCACTAATGCTGGAAGGATACCTTGGTCACAGAGAAGCCTACACAATAATATTCAGGCCAAAGATCAACTCCAGTCTGAGTCAGTGACTTATACTGGCATGAATACACAAATAAAAAGAATAGACACTGGTTAAGAACATGCTGAATATTGACTGTGGGAACTGGATTCCAGGTGAGATATTTGCTAACATGATCACTTTGTGTAAATTCTATAACATGTCTCTGATGGTTTGTATATGCTTGTCCCAGGGAGTGGCACTATTAGAAGGTGTGGCCTTGTTGGAGGAAGTGTGTCACTGTAGGGTTGGGCTTAGAGATCTTCCTCTTAGATGCCTGAAGATGCCCAGTCTGTTCCTGGTTTCCTTTGGATAAAGGTGTAGAACCCTCAGCTCCTCCTGCACCATGCCTGCCTGGATGTTGCCATGCTTCTGCCTTGATGACAATGGACTAAAACTCTGAACCTGTAAGCCAGCCCCAAGTAAATGTCTTTTATAAAACTTGCATTGGTCATTGGTGTCTGTTCACAGCAGTAAAACCCAAACTAATACAATGTCTCTGCTTTTGTAACCTAGATTATATGATGGGGTATCATGCAAAAGGAGGAAAAATATGTAGCAACATGAGGATATCACTGTACTTTCATTATCTAGTTACTATGAATTATAAATAAGTATTGTGTATAAAGAGTTTAGAACTCCAAACGGCCTGATTATTTTTATTGATATATACTAAACAATGATTTTCTGAGGTTAGGAAAGCCTGCTGTCTCTCTGTGGCATGGAGCCCAGTTCTGTGCCAAAGAAATTGCTAACACTCTTTGTAAAAAGAAAGATGATCAAAAGATAAAAGGAAGACAAAATTCTAAAATCACAGATTTACCATAGAGTCCGAGGAAGCAGCTTGGAGTGAGGGTGGCTCGAAACAGTGTTCAAGGGGCTTGAAGGCAAGAGAACTTTGACTGCCCAGCCACCAGATATTCTTACATTCTAAAATTAATGAAGCACATTCTAAGAGAGAGTTTAGTCCACATGTTTCTCTTTCAATCATTTGTTTTTAAATCTTTCAAATATATTTGGATGAAACTCTTTTGATGTCCAAAGAGAGATATGAGAAACATCACAACATCATTTCTTATACAGCTCTTTCTGCCAGTAGCGAAACCACATGTTGGTAAACAAACATGTCAACTGAAATGATGTGACAGATATGCGATTCTTATTTCTTTACACCACCCTAGAGCCTTAATGGGCATTTTAATCATTTTTTCTCTATTATCTTCTTTTCTTTCTTCAGTCTATGCAACTGTTTATTTTTCCCTTCCGTTTCAACAACACTTCAAGGTAAGTCATTTTTACTTTCCAATTGTGCTGCAGGGAGAAAATAGGTTTCACATTTATTCCTACACACACTTGTACAGAAGAAAATATATAATACCATAGAAGTTCTGTTGTTCATAGGCAGATAATGGCATATCAGAAAGATTTCAATAATAGAGCTAATCTTGCTGTTTTCACTAAAAGGATTTTTAGAAATATAGTACAAAAGGGGAATATCTTGATTGATGGGCATATGTATTCACCTGCACATGTAAACTGTTCTTCTATTTTGAGTTGGTGGCTCATTTGATTGGCAAATGCCTTTATTATAGTAGGCAGAAAGTGGTGAGAAAATAGGGAAAGATACGTATTCTGCAGAAAAGTGGGGGGGGAGCAGGGGTTAGTATAGGAATTGTTTGATTTTTGTGTCTTTCTTCTTTCTTTTTCATTGGATGTCATAAGCAAAAAGAAGATATGAGAGGTTTTATAAAGAAAGGGTGAAATTTCTACACAGAGCATTTGAGAGGCCCTATGTGTTGGTAGAACATGCAAAATAACAGCCAAGAAAAATGGCCTGAAAATATGTGGCAGAGAATCTGTTGCTTTGTTGGATAAGAACTAACATCATGAAAATAATTTTGGAATGAATAAAAGCTTAGAGGATTTTACAGTTTCCAAGGCAAAATAGAATATGTAGGATGGGTTGTCCCTCCAGTGGCATCTGAAAAATATGTCCTCAGAATGCCCAGTTTTGCTTAATCAACTGTGTTCCTGGTAAATTCACTATATACCCCAACATTCCATTCCCTATCTGGAAAGCTTTGTATATTTCATAGATAGGCAGTTGCTTTATTGCTGATATATTTTTCTTACCCATTGGATTAAACAAAGGAAACTAAATGTTCTATTCATACAAGAGTGGAGATTTTTAGGAAGCAAAAATTCACTCATGGACATATCAGTTCATTGACTCCAGCGGATCAATTGCAAATAAGATAGTGAAAGTTCTTCAACAGATTAAAACAGATTCAATGACCCTTTCATTGAACCTTTAACTTCATGATGGACAAAATATAGTACAAAAGGGAAGAAATGACACTAAAAGATGTATCTGGTGAAAAACATTCTAGCATCAAGAGATAATATCAGACAGGCATGTAATCCTGATTAATGAAGGAGGGAAGAAAGTCGGTAGGCAGTTTATAATCTACTTCTCCAAATCTCCAGATACATACATAATATACATATGATGATAAACATATGACAGTACTTACAGTTATCAATTTTGATGCTAGAAAGTGTTTCTATTTTCACATTTATTTATTTGTCTAGGTAGGTAGGTATTTAGTTTTCTTTTTCCACACAGGACTCAGTATGTATTCCACGTTTGCCTTGAACTGAAATTTCTCCTACCTCAGATTCTTGTATGTTAGAAATACAGCTTGGTCCCACTATGTCCAGCTCTGGACTTTCTAACCTTCTTATCTTGTATCGGTCCTTTTTGGATGAAATTGATTTCCCCAGGCTAATAAGGTCACTTGAATTCTGTTTCTGTCCTTTGATATATATCTTTCAGCATGTCATGTATGTATTTGATGATCCTGGAGTCATATCCAAGACACTGCTTAATCTGTGCAACAGAGTTAGAGAAGGGCAAAAATGGCTATCACTAGGCTCTGACTTCAGTATTGCCATTAATTAATGCTTCTAGGACATCTTTCAAGCAAAGATAGTCCTTCACATATCTACCAAAAACCATCCCCCATTTTTCCTTATAAAGACACCAGGGAGGATATTGTGAAAGGGCTCATGGTCATCTGAGTACACTACACAGTCTTCCAGGATCTACCATCCATAGACTGCAATACCCTAATGTGAAATGAGGTCAGTCTGAACTGATAGACTCTTCAAGAGCTCCTGCCATGACTAAAGTGTAAGTGGTGCTCCTTCTATATAATTAGAACTTCAGGCCTTGGGTTCTGTGAGGGATTGAAGAGATTATCTGGTATGGCCTCATCACTCCACAAGTGAGTCTCAAGCTTGAAATAACTTTGCCCATGGTCACACAGCTAGTCAGAGCTTGAAATGTAGTTATAACATATATTCCTCTTTTCACACTTAGGAGGAGTGGAATTGACTTCAGAAAAGTATTGTTCAAAATATATACTGTGGAATATTACTTCCTGGCTGGAATAAGAAACAACTCATATTCAAATTGCATTCAACAAGCCTTTTACATTGCCAGTTATTCAACTTATTTAGGCATTAGAAAAATATTTACTAATTGTCCCACATATATAAGTCATACACTAGACACTGGGATGTGATAAATAAGACAACATTTTTTTTATAATTTCTTTTAGATAGTTTCCAGGAGAAAAAAGTACACATTAGTAGCTAATTGCATAAATAGACATATTACTATGAATTATGGTTTGCTTCCTCTAAGGAATATATGTAGGAATTTCAAATAGGTAAGAGAATTTAAAAATAAGTTTTTGAGGAAATATTTAAGCATGTACATCATATGAGATGCCTTGCTATACCCTACAAAATGAAAGCCAAAGGAAGAAGGTATTGTAGCCAGAGAAGGGGTTTATTGACAGTGTTAGGGAATATGTAGATGTAAAAATTCCTGAAGGCACTCTGAGCAGGAGAGGGGACCAAATCTATTAGCATTTTGAAAACACTGTACCTAGTACTGGGTAGAAAAAGCATTGTTAGAAGACTCAAGGGTGAATGAAAAGAATGGCTTCCTATGAGGGAATTTTAACTGGGGTCTGGAGAAGTATTTAAAACCTTAAATATGACCTTCAGTCAATACACACACAAAGAAATCACTAACCATATTATGATCATTTCACAAGAATTTCCAAGTTTATTTAACCATGAAACTATTATTTTTAAGGGCAACTTCTTTTATACTATGAAATTCTAGACAGATACTTATAAGTACATTGTAATTTGGGGTATCTCAAGTTAAAGTCATAGTCTTGCTTCTTGTCAGTGAAGGTAGGGCCTGACATTGCTTCTGCTTTACATAGTTGTGTTTGTTTCTTCTCCTGGTAGGTGACTCCTTTATTTATGAGGGTCACACTGGAGCAGGTTCATTTAAATTACTAGGTATCAGTCTTCAAAAAATAGAATCCCACATCATAACACCCAATGTAGGAGCATGTTTACTTGAATACCATTTTATTCCTTTCCTCCTTCTAGTTACTCTCAACTCAATGTCATCTGTTTTCAGAATAGAATTCTAATTGCTCATTAATATGTAGGAAAACTACCTCCTACAGAAAAATTACCTTCCAGACTAATTAGCCAGCAATCAATTACAGAATTGGATACATTTCCATAGGCTGATGTAATTATATTTTTAAATAAGGGCCAGGGATATTGAGGGTTAGGAGGAGGCACAAAGGTGTCAGTAATAAAATCATGGGTATACTCACAATGGCTAATGTGTCTGAAACCGACCATGACAAAGAGCTCCACAGTGCTGCTTGATAAAGGTATTGATTCTGTGAAACTATGTGGATTCTATGATTCTGCAGTTCTATCAAACTAATAGTGGATGTTTCTAGAACTTAGATTATAGTTTGAATGATCTGTATGATTTCTGCTTTTTCTTTTTGGAAAATTAATATGCTATGAGCTATAAGAACCATAAGTAGAAAACCCTAATTGAGACTGTCTTAAACAATGACACTGATTATTTTCTGTCATGACACCCAATTCAAAAAGATTGCAGCTCTGGTGTTGGGTTGTTGGTATCTCAGTAACTTTATTTAAGAAGCAAATTACTTCTTATCCATCTTCCTACTCTGTTCTAGTTGTCAGTGACTCCATTCTAAAGCTGTCTGTTCACATTATGGATATAGAAATAGTATTTTATTCAGAAATTGCAACACCCAAAGAAAAATATTTCATGTATACAGGTTTCTTTCAAAAAAAAAAAAAAACACCTTGATCAGATTCTGCTAAGAAGATATGTGTTATACCTCCTCCCATGGTATTCATATTAAACTATGATTTGTCTATTCTTATGTCCGATGCAAAAATAGATTTATCCCTGTACGTTCTTTGGATTTCTACCTCAAGAACCTGTGTTTGTAATCAAACCAGCATTGCTTGATTGGTTTCATCCCATGCACAAGACAGGATGGAAATATCAGAGACATAAATTCTTTTTTGTCTTAATTTTTATTTTTCTTTTCTATATTCTTTATTTATATTCCAAATGATTTCCCCTTTCCCAGTTCTGCCCCCCCCCGAAAGTCCCATAAGCCCTCTTCTCTCCCCCATTCCCCATTTGCTGAAGAATTTCATGAATTCATTGTTTTTAATTGCTGAGTAGTATTTCATTGTGTAAATATACATGGAAAATATCTCTAATAAAATTGAAGAACTATATAGAAAAACACGTTAAGATTGACCATTTCATGGAAAAATTATACAGATAAAATGGTAGGCATAAAAATATTCCTAAGTTAATTGAAAGTGGAATTATAAACATTTTCTGATAAAACTGAAAATCTACAAGGAAAATATTTCTGATAAAACTCAAGAAATATATAGAAAAACATGTTAAAGCAGACTATTTCATGAAAAATTATACAGATAAGATGGGAAGATCATGGACAAGTAGCAGTCTAAGATGCTAAAACCTCGGCCAAGAAAGTGCTTGGAAAGTTAAAGGAGAGATGTTGGGGATACACCAGAAAGATGAAGGGGCTGGCTTATCTACTTAAAAGACACAAGATATCTCTGTCACTGACTAGTAAATGGATCATATTTTTCCTAGCTAAAATAAAAATCAAATTTAAAATTCAAAAAAAAAATTCCTAAAATGATTGAAAGTAGAAGTAAAACTATTTTCTGATAAAACTGAAGATTTACATAGAAAATATCTCTGATAAAATTGAAGAAATTTATACAGATAAATTGGTAGGAATTAAAATATTCCTAAGTTGATTGAAAGTAGAATTATAAACATTTTCTGATAAAACTGAAGATTTACATGGAATTTTTTTGTGCTAAAATTGAAAAAATATATGGAAAAACATTAAAGTTGAAGATTATCATGGAAAATTATACAGATAAAATGGCAGGCACAAAAATATTTCTAAGTTGATTGAATGTGAAATTATAAACATTTTCTGATAAAACTGAAGATTTACATGGTAAGTATCTCTGATAAAATAGAAGAAATATATAAAAACACATTAAGACTGAGTATTTCATGGAAAAATTATACAGATAAAATGGTAGGCATAAAAATATCCCTGTTTTTTGAAAGTGGAATTATAAATACTTTCTGATAAAATTGAAGATCTGCAAGGAAAATATTCCTGAAAAAATTCAAGAAATATATAAAAAAACATGTTAAAACTGACTATTACATGGAAAACTACACAGATAAATTGGAAGGTATAAAAATGTTCCTAAGTTGATTGAAAGTAAAATGATAGACATTGTCTGATAAATCTGAAGGTCCACATGGAAAATACTTCTGACAAACTTGAAGAAAAATACACAAAAACGTTAAAATTGAAGATCATCATGGACAAGTACACCGACAAAATGATAGGCACAAAAACATTCCTAAATTGATTGAAAGTGGAACTACAAACACCACCCACCCACATGAAACCGAAGATGTACATGAAAAACACCTCCGAAAAAATGGAGGAAATACACAGAAAAAGTGTTAAAAGTAAAGATTATCATGGAAAATAATACAGTCAGAATGGTAGACACAAAAAGCATTACTAAATTGAAAGAGGAGTCACAAACATTTTCTGATAAAATCGAAGGTTCACATGAAAAACATCTCTGTTAGACTACGTTTTTTGTTGGGGAATTGAGTCTATTGATGTTATAAGATATTAAGGAATAGTGATTTTTGCTTCCTGTTATTTTTGATGATCTTTTTATGTTTGTATGATTACTTTCTTTTGGGTTTGTTGAAAAAAGATTACTTTCTTGCTTTTCCTAGGGTGTAGTTTCCTTCCTCGTGTTGGCGTTTTCCATCTATTATCCTTTGTAGGGCTGGATTTGTGGAAAGATATTGTGTAAATTTGGTTTTATCATGGAATATCTTGGTTTCTCCATCTATGGTAATTGAGAGTTTTGCTGGGTAGAGTAGTTTGGGCTGGCATTTGTGGTCTCTTAGTGTCTGTATGAGATCTGCCCAGGATCTTTTGGCTTTCATCATCTCAGGAGAGAAGTCCGGTGTAATTCTGATAGGCCTGCCTTTATAGGTTACTTGACGTTTTTCTCTTACTGCTTTTAATATTCTTTCTTTGTTTAGTGCATTTGGTGTTTTGATTATTATGTGACGGGAGGAATTTCTGCTATGGTCCAGTCTGCTTGGAGTTCTATAAGCTTCTTGTATGTTCATGGACATCTCTTTCTTTAGGTTAGGGAAGTTTTCTTCTATAATTTCGTTGAAGATATTTACTGGCCCTTTAAGTTGGAAATCTTCTCTCTCTTCTATACCTATAATCCTTAGGTTTGGTCTTCTCATTGGGTCCTGGATTTGCTGGATGTTTTGACTCAGGAGCTTTTTGCATTTTGCATTTCTTTAACTGTTGAGTCAATGTTTTCTCTGGTATCTTCAGCCCCTGAGATTCTTTCTTCTATGTCTTGTATTCTGTTGTTGATGCTTGCTTCTATGACTCCTGAATTCTTTCCAAGATTTTCTATCTCCAGAGATGTCTCACTTTGTGATTTCTTTATTGCTTCTACTTCCATATTTAGATCCTGGATAATTTTGTTCTGTTCCTTCACTTGTTTGTTTGTGTTCTCCTGTAATTCTTTCAGGGATTTTTGTGTTTCCTCTTTAAGGGTCTCTACCTGTTCACCCATGCTCCCCTGTATTTCTTCAGGGATTTTTGTGTTTCCTCTTTAAGGGCCTTTACCATTTGATCCATGTTCTCCTGTATTTCTTTAAGGGAGTTATTTATGTCCTTCTTGATGTCATCTAACAGCATAGTGAGAAGAGACTTTAAATCCAACTCTTGCTTTTCCAGTGCGTTGGGGTATCCGGGATTTGCTGTGGTGGGAGAACTGGGTTCTGATGTTGCCAAGTAGCCTGGGTTTCTGTTGGTAGTGTTCTTGTGCTTGCCTTTTGCCATCTGGCTATTTCTGATGTTAGATGGTCTTGTTGTCTCTGGGGGGAGCTTGCCCCTCCTATGGGAATGTAAACCTGTGTCTGTACTCCTGGGAGACCAACTCTCTTCTGGCAGGGTCTGTGCACAGAAGGCTGTGTAGCTGTCTGGTTCCCTGTTGCAAATGGCGGCCGGAAGGGAAGACTCCTGTCCCAGCTGCTTCACTGTAAGACCAGTGTCCTCCTATCTGTACCCCTCCAGAGAAAAGGTGGAGATCTCACCTCTGCATCAGAAGTGAAATTGCTGCTGGGAGATCATTCTCTTCTGGTGGGCTAAGCACAGAAGGCTGTGGAGCTGCCTGGTTCCCTGATGCAAATGGAGCCCGGAAAAGAGAGAGACATAAATTCTTAGCAACTGACTCTCAATTAGTTTTGAATGAGGATCAGAATCTGGCCTTCTAATTACCTGTAAGCAGAAAATTCTGGTTCTTTTATAGGAGTATCAATAAACTCCCCTGTAGTTCACAAGGAAGATGAATCAGAAGCGATGGCTTCTTTGCTCCCCATTTCTCACCATGATCACGGTCACAGTGATTCCTATATTCAGGTTTGAATCAACTATTACCACCTACAGGCTCTACTGCTATTCTCTTCTGGGAAAATAGGAAATCAAATCAAATCTAGAGTGGAATCCATGTCATTCCCCAACTGGAGTATGTGAATGTTCAAAAAAGCATGGTCCCTAGGCCAGTATCAGCAGCATCACCTAGAAATGTGTTAGAAGTGAAGATGTCTGGGACCTTTACCTCCTCAATGATATAGAATCTGTGTGACTGGAGTACAGAAATCTGAGTTTCAATAAGTATTTATGTTGTGTGAGAGACTGTTCCCACAGAGATCAAACACACACACATGTCAACTGACCTCAAAAACTGAATCCACAACCATCCACAGTAACCGTCCAAAAATCAAGGCAGTAAGCCAGTTTGATTTTTGTTTGTTTGTTTGTTATTTTTTTTAAATTTCAGTTTCTAAGAAGAATAAATAAGTTATTTACAGTATCAAGGTTGCCTCAAAAGCAGATACATCACCAAAAGCCCAAACCAGCATGCCTGATGACTTAGGAAACCTTAAATCCTGAAGCATTCTGCACAACCTTCAGGCAGGTGGAAGACACTTCTTCTTGGTCCTCAGCTAGAGTCCCCCAGGCTACCCTCACAGTTGGTTACTCCTTTTATAATTCTGGAGAAAGACTTTCAGTAACCTTCCCCTTACTCAGACACTAGACCTTTGTTTACCTAGTGAATCTTAGGACTCCCTTCTTCTCCCTCTCCCTCTCCCTCTCCCTCTCCCCCTCCCACTCCCCCCCTCTCTGTCTCTCTTTCACACACACACACACACACACACACACACACACACACACACTCACACAAACACACATAAAGGTAATGTTTCAATTCAGAAGAAACTGCTATATAACACCTCCAGATAATTTTAATGCATGCTAAGTATAAAATCACAGGTTTAGATAACGCAGAGTATATTTCTGGTTTTGAGACTATAGAGACTTCTTTGTATCACCTGTTCATGAAGATAATACATAGGCAAAATAATACCTTCATTAGGGAGAATGAGTTATGAAGAGATGGGACAATAATGATTCCAAAACCAACATTTTTGTTGCTTTATATTATAGAGCATAGAAACAACAATTAGAATCAGGGAAAAGACAGGGTCTGCCTTCTTGGTTTCTACTGTTCTGTGATTCTTACATGAGAGCATAGTGAGGAAGGAGGGGATCTTTGAGGACAAGGTTTCCCTTGCTGGAAACCATACTATGTATCCCTTCAGTAGCAATACATTCTATGACCATGCAGATAGATAAAACATTCTGACATTTACACTCAGCATGAAATACATGAGAATAACAGGGGAGCAGATGACACTGCAACATGAAGCTTTTATTAGTGTTAGACTAACTCTGGAGGGGAAATGGTTCGTTTTATTGCTTTAATGTCAGGCTTTCTCCTTTCCTCCAGTAGGCACAAAATTGGGGCTGCCTCTCATTTTCACTTTGTAAATGAGGAAGCAAGTATCTAATGCCTGGAATCTGACTATAGAAGCTGTGTGTGCAAATGTGATATCCTGAAAGAACATAGAATTAGGATTTTCCCCAGGGCTCCTGACTCTTTTGGGAAAGAATCCACAAACTGAGGATTCAGTGTTAACATTTGTTGAATGCTCGAAATGTTCCAGAACCCATGTTGAGTGATTTAATACATATCATTTTGTTAAAAAAAATACATGGAAAAATGCAAAATGAGGGCATGGTAAAGCAGCGAAAACCCAGCGCTAAACTGTGTCTAGTTGAGAGCCGAAGAGAAAAGCATCAAGACTTGTGGTTCTCTAATTGAACTGTAGTGTAGAGATGAGTATACAACTCAGCTCTAGGGCTCAGGCTTAGTATGCTCAAGGCTCTGGGATTAAGCTTCAGAAATGCAAAATCACCACAGCCATCATCATGATGTCATCTTGTCAATCAATTTCTTCTGATTTTGTTCTCTAAGTTATAAAATGAGGCCTTTGAACTAGATAAGCACATACATTAAAATTACAAAATTGTGATCTGTGAAGAATGCCCTTTTGTTATGTTGCAAAATACACAAAATTAAAATACAAACAGAGCAGTGGGTAGAGGAAGACCAGTGTCAACATTTTAGAAGTATGGTGCCCATCAAAACCAAGCAACTTCATCTCTGAAGAATTTGGAAGATGTTTCTCTGTTTACTAGTTCTGTGAGAGAAAAATCCCATTTGTACAATTTTGTAAAATTCTTTTATTTTAAATGCTACTTGGGCATGGCCCTGAGTGACATTCCTTTGAGTCACATCCCAGCAACAGAAAGAAAAATGCTGGAAATTATATCTGCAGTCCCCATGTTTCTTAGATAGACAGCTTAGGTCAGTTAAATAGAGAGCTGCAAAATGACCCTCAAGTTTAGTCTGGTAATCAGAAGAGCCAACATCACAAAAAGTATGTCTGGAAAATATTTTTCTTACATTTCTGCAGCAGTTTCATGAGACATTTATAAATGCACAGATTAATTTAAACCTTCTCAGCAAACTTATGTCTAACTTTGTATCTTAGACTTTCTTTTTAAACAAAGAACCTGAAGCTTATAATGGCCACTTTTTACTTTCTCACTGTCATCTCTCCATCCCCACCCCTTAGTCCTTTCATTTCCTGATGAGTTCATTTGCTTATGAAGATGTCTGCAGAGTTGAAATGCTTTTTTTCCCCAGCACTTTACAGCTATGTTATCTGGATCCCAGCTGTGGATTTGGAGGACCCTATAAATTTACTATGGATTGGGAATAAAAGAAATCTCATGTTCGGTAAGGGGGTTCCTGTAAGAAACCACTCTTCATAGCATGCTACCTAAGTCTGGCTCTGGTGATGAATTAGGCCAGCCATTAACCCTGCATCTACTGTGTGAGGTTAGACATTACCAAGACAGACTGGGCTCACTAGCTGCACATTTATTAGTCTTTAAGAACTCATTTCTGCCTCATGGGAAGATGGTCTAAAGGTACATGTCTAAAGGATTAAGCAGGAAGGTAAATCTGGAAAGCACCTGGATGAAGTCAGTCCCACACTTTGTACCCTCCTTTTGGGTCATATCAGGGAAGTCACACATCTTCTTTCAACTTCTTTGTCTCATTGTTTTAGATGAAGAGAGAGAGAGAGAACCTTTCTATGCCTCCTCACAGCTTTCATGTACATTTATGTTTTAATGTGAATTGGCCAAGTCAAACTCAGCAATCAATGATGTGACAAATGTCACATTGGATAGCCCTCATGGCCATTATTTGAATCAGGGCGCTTGAAACCTCCCTCCTCTCTTCTACTTCCAGAGAAGATGAAAGTGCCATTCCTGACCTTAGCAATGACCTGTTCAGTGAACTTTGCAGTGCCTTCCCATTATCATTTCCAGCTAGGCCTTTGCTACCCCTCCCCAGGCAAGACCAGACTGTCCTGAAAGGGCACAAACTTCTCTGAATATTTGAAAATAAAATATAATTGATTTCACAGCTCTTTGAACTTTTTTTATTAGAGTTAAATTTTTTTCATTTTCCTGTTTTACAACTTAAAAATGATTCAGGCAATGAGAGTAAGAAATCCCAGTGTGCATGTTGGTACTCTTAATTTTCTTTCTTTGTTATCAATGTTTCCCGAGAAAAGCCAGTGTGTTACATGTGTGAATGAAAATATGTGCTCACGTAAAGGGTTTGTTTGTGCTACTTATATGTATTTATATCTGCATTTACCTGCTACTATGAAGTTATGAAACTGCCTATAGTACATGTATGATTTGGTATATAATTATTTGTGTGCACCTTGATATGCAGTAGATGCTTTGGTATGCATGTACATGTTCAGTATAGTTATATCTAAATCATAAGTTTGAAAATGCTTACCTATAATCATGCATATTAATATAGATGGTATGCAAATGCATGTGCCCACAGACAGATAGAAAGGAAACTTTGTTCCTTGTTCCTTGTGCAGGTATGTGTCTATGTACACAGTCATGTATGCAGGAGTAACTAAGTATTTGTATGCTTACATTTGCATTATAGTCTTGTTATTCCCTTTTCTACCCAAAGAAAGAATAAACAAAATTCAACATTTTTGGATAGATTGGACAGCTCCTGCTTGTATGGGCAGTGACTATGAACCATGGTGTACTCTTCACTGCCTACCAAGTATTAGCTGTCATTTCTTCAGGCAGGATAAAGTCACACAAATAGATGACATCCTAATTACCTGGCAAGGGAAGCAGGTGTTGCAGATTTCATTGATGGGCCTAAGAATTCCCCCTTCTCTAGCAGTATAGGGACACAGTAGTCCCCTGAGACACCACCCAAGGAGCCTTTATTGATTGACACATGGCTGCCTTAACACAGTGTTGATTGAAATGTTGGTCTGGCAGAAGCTGTCTGTTTTGGACAGGTCTCGCATTCCTATTTGCCATTCATTGCCCACCTAGATTTATATGAGCAGGAGATCTGTGCTTCCTGTCATTCAACCTGTCTGCTCCTCACCTTCAGCACTGCTGAAGTGGTCAGTTATGACAGTGATGGTTAGCAGGGAAGAATTCAGTCATGTTCTAATAGACCTTGGGTTTCTTTCTGTGGAGAGGAGGATCCTGCACGGAGACTTGTTCTACTGGAGACAGATGTAATTGTTGCATTCCTATAATCTGTGGGAGGAGTAAGACTTCAGGCTCCACAGACTAGAGAGCATGGGTGCTTTTTCACCTTGAGTATGGGAATAGGGAGATAGAATAAATACAAGTATCCTACTTTGTTGTTTTGTAGGCCTATACACTAGTCCTATTTAAAAAAAAACTTACAATTCTCATCTTTCTGTAAGTCACTTTAGAAAGAGCAGTTCAAAAATTCATCTGGAATAACAGAAAACCCAGGATAGCTAAAACTATTCTCAAGAGTAAAAGAACCTCTGGGGGAATCAGTATCCCGGACCTCAAGCTGTACTACAGAGCAATAGTGTTAAAAACTGCATGGTATTGGTACAGTGACAGGCATGTAGATCAATGGAACAGAATTGAAGACCCAGAAATGAATCCACACTCCTATGGTCACTTGAACTTTGACAAAGGAGCTAAAACCATCCAGAGGGAACAAGATAGCCTTTTCAACAAATGGTGCTGGCTCAACTAGAGGTCAACATGCAGAAGAATGCAAATTGATCCATTCTTATCTCATTGCACTAAGCTCAATTCCAAGTGGATCAAGGACCTCCACAAAAAACCAGACACACTGAAACTAATAGAAAG
Source organism: Tokudaia tokunoshimensis (assembly GCA_036184795.1). NCBI lineage: Eukaryota > Metazoa > Chordata > Mammalia > Rodentia > Muridae > Tokudaia > Tokudaia tokunoshimensis. The sequence goes on along the minus strand of BTHU01000005.1, from coordinate 53,322,478 downwards.
GAAACTAGGGAAGAACCTTGAACATATGGGCAGAATTCAGGGGAGAATTTCCTGAATAGAACTCCAAGAGTTTATGCTCTAAGATCAAGAATTGACAAATGGGACCTCATTAAATTACAAAGTTTTTGCAAGGCAAAAGACACTGTCAAAAAGACAAAGCGGCAAACAAATAACTGGGAAATGATCTTTACCAACCCTACATCCGACAGAGGGCTAATAGCCAATATATACAAAGAACTCAAGAAGTTAAACTCCAGAGAGACAAGTAACCCTATTAAAAAATGGGGTACAGAGCTAAACAAAGAGTTCTCACCTGAAGAATGTCTAATGGTTGAGAAGCACCTAAAGAGATGTTCATCATCCTTAGTCATTAGGGAAATGCAAATCAAAATAACCCTGAGATTCCATCTCACACCAGTCAGAATGACTAAGATCAAAAACACAGGAGACAGCAGTTGTTGGCGAGGATGTGGAGAAAGAGGAACACTCCTCCACTGCTGGTGGAATTGCAAGCTGGTACAACCACTCTGGAAAGCAGTCTGGCGGTTCCTCAGAAAACTGGGCATGACACTCCAGGAGGATCTGGCTATACTACTCCTGGGCATATACCCAGAGGCTTTACCTGCATGCAATAAGGATACATGTTCCACTATGTTCATAGCAGCCTTATTTATAATAGCCAAAAGCTGGAAAGAACCCAGATGTCCCTCAACGGAGGAATGGATTCAGAAGATGTACTATATTTACACAATGGAATACTACTCTGCAATTAAAAACAATGAATTCATGAAATTCCTAGGCAAATGGTCAGAACTTAAAAATATCATCCTTAGTGAGGTAACCCAATCACAAAAGAACACAGATGGTATGCAGTCACTGATAAGGGGATATTAACCCAGAATTTCGGAATACCCTAGACACAATTCGCATATTAATAGACTTCCAAGAAGATGGAAGGAGAGACCCCAGGTCCTGGAAAAACTGGATGTAGGGGAATGCCAGGACAGAGAAGCAAGAGGGGGTTGAATGGGGAAAAGAGGGAGGGAAGGGGGCTTATGGAACTTTCGGAGAGGGAGGAAACGGGAAAGGGGAAATGATTTTGAATGTAAATAAAAAGTACTTAGAAAATAAATAAAAGTAAAAAAAGTTCTCAAAATATGGCTGCATTTGCACTCAGAGACAAGGTAAGTTGTTTCCCCACACTCATATAAGAAGGATCTTCAGTGTCTGCAAGAAGTCTAATCCAGTAGATGTCTTGTGTTGAGGAATTGCCATATCAATCACAGAAATTACTCTAAAAGATCAACAAAAACCTATTTGCAAAGTTCAAGGATCAAGACTCAACCATTTATGGAGGTACAGAGCCTGCTATATCATTCATTGATTGCTTTTGCTTGGATGCTTCATGTTACAGAAGAGTCAGGATTTCTAAACCATCTTCATCTATCTTTTTATCAAATTACTGTACATGGTACATGTACATGGTAATCCTTACCCACTTCCATCATCATTTGCTTTCATGTTTTTGTTCCTTCTCTAACAAATCACTAGTTCCTCTGGATCACTTTAGTCTTCTTATACCATTTAAAACTATTTTATTTTATCATTAGTGTCTAGACTGACAACTTCCCTGTATCCTGGACTTTGCAATATCCCTTCTAGTTGACATCATTAACTTCCCTTCCACTCCATTCATTTCTACTTTCCATACTAACCCACAGTGACTTAGATTATATTCCCCCTCTCTTAAAATCTTTTGTTATCTCTCTATCTAACTCATAATAAAGAACAGATGGAATTTGACCTGTGAGGACTTCTGTGAGTGTATCCATGTACAGCTTCATTTCTTCAAATCCTGTTTTCTAATGACCTCTTTTAGTGATTAACTTTTTCTCTTATGCCTGAAAGTAGCCCATACATCTTACATCAGGCATTCTAATGTTATCCCTCTAAGTTGAAACAAAGGTTTTTCTCTTCTGGGCATCTGGGAAATTCCAAACGTCAATTTGACTTCCATTTGCTTCCCTAAGATATATGTCAGTCATTGCAGATCAAATTAACTGATAAGACAAAGGCAGTTTATTCATATTTATTTATGTCATGTAAATTAAATAACTATTATCTGTAATAAATAAAAATAACTAGAAACTACATTTCTTTTACCTTTCCAAGGAAATATACTTAATACAAAGAAAAAAATATATGTGGACTCATAGTATATCTAGTTATATATAAACTCGTAAGATGTCCACTGAGAGAAAAATTTTTAATTATTGAGTTATATTAAAAATACAAATAAGTTCTATTTTTGCTACAAAATGTGGTGCTGATATTTGTATTATATATAAAAGATTTGAAATTGCTTGAAGATTAAATTGCATATAGCATTTAGTTTTACATTTTCTATCAATTTATCACATAATATGGTCAATAAACATAGCATTTAATCCAAATATACCACTCCTGATTAAAGTTTTCACAGATTCAAATTCACCTTGCTATAGGGTAACCTGAATACATGTGTCTTCACTAGTTTTATGTCAACATAACACAGGCTAGAGTCATCAAAGAGGACGGAACCTCAAATGAGAATAAGTCTTCACTAGATCTGTCTGTAAGCAAACGTGTAGTACATTTTCTAAAATATGACTTAGGAGGGTGTAACCTATTGTAGGTGGTGCAATACCTGGGCTGGTGGTCATAGTTTTCTATAAGAAGCCAGGCTTAGCGGGCCACGAGGAGCAAGCCAGTAAGCAACAGTCCTCCCATATCAGGCTTCTGTGTCAGCTCCTGGCTCTAGGTTCCAGTCCTGTGAGTTCCTATTATAACTTTCTTTGATGATGAAATGTGATGTGGAAACCTAAGCTGAAAAGTTGCTTTGGCCATGATATTTTATTACACCATCAGGGACACTAAGACAGCATGTTTATGGAAACACCATTGATGGTTACTAAATTCTTTGCATAGACTAGATGCCCATCAGTGGATAAACTCATTAACAATGTGTTATATTTGTGAAACATAGAGTTTTACCTTGACTTAAGGAGAATTAAATGTTTTAAGGAAAGTAGAGAAAACTGGAAATCATGTTAAAAATAAAATAATCTAGATACAAAAAGAGGTCATATGAATTTACTCTCACCCAAGTATTTTAGAAGAATATATGAAGGTACAGAAGAAACTATTAGAAATATTGAAAGGAAAAAGTAGAAATAGGAGAAGGATAAGAAAAGGTATGTAGTTATAAACATTATAAAAATGACACAATGGAACCCATTACTTTGTCTGATTGATCTATGTGACAAAATTCCATGTCTGATCCCAAAACAATATGCAAATTCTTCACTCAGAATTGATAGCATGCCAGGGGCTAACTCAGTCTCTATTTCCGTAGATAGGAGTTAGAACTACTCATCTGTCAAATGTTAAAAGTCCAACCAGTGATGGACTTTTTTAGGTTTCTTTCTGAGGTCATTTACATGGAAGATTCTCACATACTAGAGAAGGGATTAACTTAAACAGAAATAATACACAGCTAATTTTGTCTCTCTCTTGTTCTTCTTTCAAATGCAGTCATGTTGCTATCCAGTTGCTCCTTTCTCCAGTAGCTTCCCCTCCACCCTTGTTTTAACTGCCAGATGTAATTGCACACACTGACTCATGCCCGCACATACTCTCATGCACAGAGCATAAGGCTTTTGAGTTCTTTTGCATTATTCCTTTATCCTCATATACCCTCACTATTGAATACCATCTGCAAATTTAATTAGGCAGCAATTCATTGCATTTGCCTAATCATTAGTGAAGCTGAATAATTTCATGAAAATAGAAATGAAGAAACTTTCTCAAGTGCATTCAAAAAACCATTTTCAACCCATTTTAATTTTTTTTCTCTGTCTAGGTAACAGTCAAAGACAACATGTGTGGCAGAGTCCAAGCCAATCAGCGGCTGGGGACATTCAAAGAGGTAAAGAGGGAACAAAAATCAGTTTTAAGAAAACAAAATCTAACTTTATGAAGAATTGAGTTGGGATTTTGATGGGGATTGTATTGAATCTGTATAATGCTTTTGGCAAGATGGCCATTTTTACTATATTAATCTGGCCAATCCATAAACATGGAAGAATTTCCAATCTGAGGTCTTCTTCGATTTCTTTCTTCAGAGACTTGAAGTTCTTGTCATACAGATCTTTCACTTGTTTGGTTAGAGTCACATCAAGATACTTTATATTGTTTTTGGCTATTGTGAAGGATGTCATTTCCTTAATTTCTTTCTCAGCCTGTTTATCTTTTGAGTATAGGAAGGCTACTGATTTGCTTGAGTTAATTTTATATCCGGCCACTTTGCTGAAGTTGTTTATCAGCTATAGGAGTTCTCTGGTGGAGTTTTTTGGGTCGCTTAAGTATACTATCATATCATCTCAAAATAGTGATAGTTTGAATTCTTCCTTTTCAATTTGTATTCCTTTGACCTCCTTATGTTTTCTAATTGATCTAGCTAGAACATCAAGTACTATATTGAAAAGATAAGGAGAGAGAAGGCAGCCTTGACTAGTCCCTGATTTTAGTGGGATTGCTTCAAGTTTCTCTCCATTTAGTTTGATGTTGGCTACTGGTTTGCTGTATATTGCTTTTACTATGTTTAGATATGGGCGTTGAATTCCTGATCTTTCAAAGACTTTTAGCATGAAAGAATGCTGAATTTTATCAAATGCTTTTTCAACATCTAATGAAATGATCATGTGGTATTTTTCTTTGAGTTTGTTTCTGTAGTGGATTACATTGATGGATTTCCATATATTGAACCATCCCTGCATCCCTGGGATGAAGCCTACTTGATCATGGTGACTGATCATTTTGATGTGGTCTTGGATTCAATTGGCAAGAATTTTAATGAGTATTTTTGCATCGATATTCATAAGGGAAATTGGTCTGAAGTTCTCTTTCTTTGTTGGATCTTTGTGGGATTTTGGTATCAGTGCAATTGTGGCTTCATAGAATGAGTTGGGTAGTGTTCTTTCTGTTTCTGTTTGTGGACTAGTATGAAGAGTATTAGTATTAGGTCTTCTTCGAAGGACTGATAGAATTCTGCATGAAAACCAACAGGTCCTGTGCTTTTTTTGGTTGGAAGAGTTTCAATGACCACTTCTATTTCTTTAGGGGTTATGGGACAGTTTAGATGGTCTATTTAATCCTGATTTAATTTTGGTATTTGTTATCTGTTTAGGAAATTGTACATTTCCTCCATATTTTCCAGGTGTCTTGAGTATAGGCTTTTGTAGTAGGCTCTGATGATTTTTATAATTTCCTCAGTTTCTGTTGTTATATCTCCCTATTCCTTTCAGATTTTGTTAATTTGGATCCGGTCTCTGTGCCCTCTGGTTAGTCTGGCTAAGGGTTTATCTCTCTTATTGTTTTTCTCAAAGAACCAGATCCTGGTGTTGTTGATTCTTTGTATGGTTCTTTTTGTTGCTACTTGGTAGATTTCTCAAATTCATCTGGAATAACAAAAACCCAGAATAGCTAAAACTATTCTCAATAGTAAAAGAACTTCTGGGGAAACCAGTATCCTGGACCTCAATCAGTACTACAGAGCAATAGTGTTAAAAACTGCATGATATTGGTACAGTGACAGACATGTAGATCAATGAAATAGAAATGAAGACCCAGAAATGAACCCACACTCCTATGGTTACTTGATCTTTGACAAAGGAGCTAAAACCATCCAGAGGAAAAAAGATAGCCTTTTTAACAAATGGTGCTGGCTCAACTGCCAATTAGCAAGCAGAAGAATGAAAATCTATCCATTCTTATCTCCTAGTATTAAGCTCAACTCCAAGTGTATCAAGGACCTCCACATAAAACCAGACACAGTGAAACTAATAGAAAAGAAACTGGGGAAGAGCCTTGAGCACAAGGGCACAGGGGAAAATTTCCTAATCAGAACACCAATAGCTTATGCTCTAATATCAAAAATTAAGAAATGGGACCTCATAAAATTGCAAAGTTTCTGTAAGACATAGGACAAAATGGCAACCAATAAAGTGGGAAAAGATCTTTACCAACCCTACCTCCCACAGAGGGCTTATATTCAAGATATAAAAATAATTCAGGAAGATAGATGCCAGAAGTCAAATAACCCTATTAAAAAATAGGGTACAGATCTAAAGAATATCGAATGGCTGAGAAGCACCTAAGGAAATGTTCAACATCCTTAATAATTAGGGAAATGAAAATCAAATCAACCCTGAGATTTCACCTCATACCAGTCAGAATCACTAAAATCAAAAACTCAGGAGACATCAGGTGTTGGCAAGGATGTGGAGAAAGAGGAACACTCCTCCACTGCTTGTGGGATTGCAAGCTGGTACAACCACTCTGGAAATCAGTCTAATGGTTCCTCAGAAAATTGGACAGAGAAAGAGGAGCACTCCTCTACTGCTTGTGGGATTGCAAGCTGGTACAACCACTCTGGAAATCAATCTGGTGGTTCCTCAGAAAATTGGGCATGATACTACTGGAGGACCCCGTTTTACCACTCCTGGGCATATACCTAGTGGACTCCCCAGCACGTAATAAAGACACATGCTCTGTTCTGTTTATAGTAGCCCTATTTATAATAGCCAGAAGCTGGAAAGAACCCAGATGTCCCTCAATGGAGGAATGGATACAGAAAACGTGGTATATTTACACTATGGAATACTACTCAGCTACTAAAAACAATGAATTCATGAAATTCTTAGGCATTGGGTGGAACTGGAGAATGTAATTTTGAGTGAGGTGACCCAATCACAAAAGAACACACATGGTATGCACTCACCGATATGTGGATATTAGCCCAGAAGCTTGGAATACCCAAGAAATAATTCACATATCAAATGATGCCCAAGAAGAAGAAAAGAGAGGCCCCTGGTACTGGAAAGGCTCAATGCAGTGTGGGAGAATACCAGGACAGGGAAGCTGGATGGGGTTGATTATGGAACAGGGTGAGGGAAGAGGGCTTATGGGACTTTCAGAGAGGAGGGAACCAGGAAAATGGAAATCATTTGAAATGTAAATAAAGAATATATCTAATAAAAAAAAGAAAACAAAATCCAAGAATGGAAGGGTGGCTCAGGGGGTAAGAGCATTTACTGTGAAAATTTGATGAGCTAAATTTAATTGTCCAGAATTCTTTTGCATTTATTTTTCTCTTGTACTTATACCTTAACCACAGTATCTCCTCAGTTCACCCTTCCCAGTTCCTCCAACCTGGCTTTTACTTATCCTTTCTCCCACATTCACTTTTCCTCTATTTCTTTTCAGAAATAAGCAAGCATCCCAGGGCATATCAACCAAAACACAAAAAGAATTCTTATAGAAAACTTGGTTCAGTTACCCCATAAACCCAGAGGATATGTAAACAGGAGGATTATTTGTACTTGCTGGTCAATAACATCCATTAGAAACCAGTCAGAATGGAAGAAGGTGGAAACTGAAAGAACAGGACACTCAAGGCTAAGCACTGAGGAACAATTATACACAACACACACACTTATAATAGTCTCTGAGCACACACACAGCACATATACCAGACAGAGAGACAGAGACAGAGAGACAGAGACAGAAACAGACATACACACAAAGACACACACGAGACATAGACAGACAGACAGACAGACAGACACACACACACACACACACACAAACACAGAGAAGCAGAGAAATGCAGAGAGATAAAGACAGCAACAGAGACATGCAGAAAGACAGGGACAGAGCTAAGAGGCAGAAGAAAAAAGGAGTGATAATAAAAACAATGAATGAAGTCAAGGATCTTCAGAGCAATGTATTTATAATTACTTTGGTTTCTGTTTTCCCCCTTTTCCTTTCAATATACAGTAGAAAATCCTCAAAACTATTTAGCTATTTTTGTTATAATTGCGTAGAGAGTGTTATTATTCAAAAATTATTTTTCCTGAAGAATCTGGGTTGTGTTGACTTTCTTGTGTTGGCCCTAAAAATTCACTGATTTCTGATTTTTTTCCTCTCTGAATCAGTCAGACAATTAGACATCTCTTCTATTCATCTGGAATTCTGGGAAATTTTTTCTGACTTTTGTGGAACAATCCACACTTTTATTTTTTGATATAGTAATCCAGATGCCTTAAATGCAAAAATTGCTGTACAAGAAACCTATTAACTGATGTAAGGTGCTTCTGCACTAAGTTCTCTTGAGCTTCTATCACAAAGAAAATAGTATCTACTGAAGGAAAACTCACATGGACTTGGAGGTCTTTTATTTGTATGTATGAGTATATGATAATGTTTGAATGCAGAAAGAAGAGAACATTCAATCACATGAAACAGGAGTTATTGGCAGTAGTGAGCTAGTTAACATGGGTGCTCAGAATTGATTAGCAGTAGTCTGTAAGAATAGGCAAGAACTTTTAGTTGGTGCTCCATCTCTCTAGCCAAAATTCAGTGGACTTCTGTTTTCACTGTTGCATCTCTTTGCATAATTAATCTTACTCTAAAGTACTATTCTAAAAATAACTTGATATCTGTGGGAGATCTGAAATGTAAAAACAAGTATATGGTATTGGAACAAATGATGTCTCATATTTAATTAAACATGTAGCATTTCCCCTCTGCATCCCCTTTCTAAGTTTTAATTCTTTCTTATTGACTGTTTATTATTACTATGATAGCTTTTTTGTTTTTTATTAAGTGAGTGTTGTGTGTATGTACAGGCACTGCAATAGCATAAAGTACATGTAGCAATCATGGAAAAACTGTAGGGAGTCTGTTCTTGTCTTCCACCATGGATCTTGGGAGTTGAATTTGATTCTTCTCCTTTGTGAGAAGTACTTCTGACAAAGCCTTATGACAGACTTTCTTTCTTTTCTTAGATAAATAATATCACCTACATATTTGAACCAACCAAACATTGAAGGAAATAATATTAAAAAAAAAACAAAACAAAACAGAAATCCACTGAATTTTATATGCAAAGAAACTTCTTTGGTTAAAAACAGCTGAACAAAAGCTAGAGTTTATTAAATAGAATCTATCTAGTCATTGTAAAGCTTACTTGAGAAAATGCATATAAAACATTACAGGAGAGCAAATTAAACATAATCATCAACATCACCATTGTTATTAATTGCTTTAGTTTACTGTTAACTGAGAGGAATGACTATAAAATGTAAATTCAGTAAATCCCTCTGAAATATGTATCAACTTTCTTACATTGAAACTTTTTCTGGTTTTTTACTTATGAGCTAGTTGATTTACTTGTTGTCAATTCAAAGTAAATCATTGTTCCCAATTAAGTAAGAAATAATCCAAGATTATTGTTAAAAACACCAATCAGTTTTTGTTTTGGGTATGCTGATAGTTGTTGCTCAGTTCAGTCTTGGTCCTACATAGACATCTCAAAAATCAAAGGCAACCACAGGCAGAATATTAACAGAAACAATATTCAATGTTGGAAGACAATATTAAAATAGTGGTGAGAAAAGAAGATATGTAGTCCTTTCCTGTCCATTGTAGTGGGGAGAATTCTAAAGAGGTTCTCAACAAGGTAATCATTTCTGTACATAATTTCACTAAATCACTAGCTACTAAAAAAAAAAGACACTAGTTTTAATAGCTTAGTATAGACTTGGATAACATAGTGTAGAATGCATCACATCCTCTCCTAGACTTGCAGTGGTGAGTGAATCATCTGAATGTAGAGATGTACAGTGATACGTAATCATTAGCAGATTCTGAAAGATAGAGACCTTGGCCCTATAATGACTGTCTCTGCTAACAACCAGAAATCAGAGAAAAACCCAGAACTTCAGATAAGATTATAGTAATTAATTGATTATAGACATATGTATCCTGAACAGAAAACCAGATTGACTGTCAGTACCTATGGCTAAATAAATATCTATGGCATAAGCCACTTGAGGTAATTTGTTATATAGCAGCTCGAAACACATATACTGGATAAGTTTTACCCCTTTTTCTTTACTATGATGTGTGTCAAAAATTCATTCTCTTCTAAAGTTTTTATTATCTGTGCACTAGCCAAATGGAAAACACACTTCATCTTTTCTATTATTCATTATATATTTTAAATTTAATTTTTCACAAATAATTCATTATCAGACCAAATCTCTATTTACCTCCTGAGTATAAGCCCCAATCAACTTGACCACATAAACTTCATCTCTCTATTGATAGTATTGCTGGATTCATGACACTTAAAGCTGGCAACCTTAGAGTTATTCTATATCTCATCCTTCTGAATTGACAACACTGAAAATTGTCCTCACATCTGAGACATTTCCTAAGCTCTGACCTCTCTTGTACATCTTAGTCTTCATCTGAACAGTTGCCATGAACTCCACTTACAACTGCAACTTCCATTTACCTTATTATTTTCATTGCAAAAAGAATTATTGTTGTAATGATAAGCTGCTCCATTTGCTCTCCTACTGAACTACACCTGAGGGTAATTTCACGTGGAAACTTTTTGTGTGTTCTTCAAAATCTGGATTCAGTCACTTCCTTTCCAAATCTGCCCCAGCTCATATTCTGTCATATACCTCTCTCAGGAATGACATGGAATATGGTCTATGTTCTGCATCCAAAGGAATGATAAGTTTAAATCCTAAATGGGATTTGGAAATGGAATGATATGAAATACAACCAGTTAGGCTCAAGTCATTACCTTGTGTTCTAATTTAATAGGAATAGAATTTTTTCAAAAATGGGAAGTTAAAAGGGAAGAAAGGCAGAGAGAGGAGGAAGGAAGAAGAAGAAAAAGAGTAAGATGAGGAGGAAGAGGAAGAAAAAAATTAGAAGAGGAGAAGGAGAAGGATGATGAAGTAGTAGTAGTCATCACATGAGAGTAAAATACACAGGGAAAAGATGATCAAATTAATTATGTAGCCATGTTGCCATGCACCAATGAAAAATAGTAATTACAAAATGTTAACAGATGAAATCAAATACTTCCCTTTTGAACATTTTAAAGGGGAAAGACCTATGCATATGCTGAAAAAAATAAATATTTTTGGTGAAGCCATTGGTTTGTGGTGATTGAATAAGGTAACCCCAGGGAGTTCATAAGAATGAGTTTGTACAGTATACAGTCAATCATATTTTTACACTTTGTGACTTTGAACAGCAACTTCATTTACCACAAGTAGAAGTTCCTCTGTATCAACAGTTACATTTTCATGTCATTCTCCTAACATTCATTCATATGAGATTTGTTCTCACTTTTTAATTCCTCCCACATATTTCATGATCTCTGTTGCAAGACTTCACACAATGAGTTAGTCACTGAGAAGAAGTCTCAAGGATGGAAATCATGTCACATAGTTTAGATATTCTAAAGATATACATGTTAGAATCCTGGTTCCTCTTAAAACCTCTGACATATGGTGCTCAGTCAAATGTGATTAGGTTAGGAGATACTGCCTCAAGAAAAGATTAATTTGTAACTACCAGGTTCAGTTTTTTCTTTCTTTTTCTAGGTTTCTTTTTTTTTCTTTAGTTTATAATTCTTTGCTGTAGTTGGGAAGTCTCAGCAACCAGAGCTTGAAACCAGTGCCTGCATAGGAAAACCAGAGATGAATGAAAATATGTACACAAACATTAGTTTTTCAGTCATTTTCTCCTTTTCTATTTTCCAGAACCACAAACCTAGAGAAATCCTGGCCATAGGAGTCTGGATCTTTTATATTAATTAGTAGTATGAAGACAATTCCCTATAGAAATGTCCAATGGCTGACCTGATACCAATAGTCCTTTATTTTTTCCTAGATGATTCTAGACTGTGTCACATTGATAATTAAAACTAATACTCAAATCATAGAAATAGATTAGGTCTTGAGAGATTGGAATGGTTTCTTTGAGATCTGATAAGTAAAGCAATTTCATTTCATGTATTTGATCTCTTCTATCTATGCAGCTTGCAATGCTGCTGCTGTTTCAGCTTTGTGATTCAGTTTGTACTCATCAATATTAAGGGTTGCTCAATATTAGGATTTTACCATCTGAAACTATTGCTTATATACACCTCATCATCATAAAATTACCCATTGTTGGGACTTTTATACCAACACAAAATGGAGTATGAAATTGCTTCTGTGTACCATGAGCAAATGTTCAAGAAAACCTTTGTCAAGTTCATGTATGTAATGAGACTAATCTATAAATAAAGTATACTTTACCTTTAATATATACCTTATAAATCTATAAGTCAAGATCACTATTATCAATTCAAAGATGAGACTCAGCAAGTATTGGCCAATGCACCATGTTTATTCCCACAAAACCAGTCAGGGAGTGCAAAGACAATGTTTCAAAGTCCCCCAGATTTCAATCTATCATATCACTCTTGGGAGTAGGATAATTTCTGTATGATAATGTAACTGATCAGCTGAAAGAAATTATAATAAGAATTTTAAAATATAAAAATCATTTTAAATGGCTTGAGATGAAATATGTGAAATGATCCTTGTAAATCCTGGATTTATCACCATTTCATTGACATGGTGAATGAATTATATATGTACATGCTGTTATAATGGTGTAATGTCTCAGTCCTTGGTAGTAGATGCTAAATTGAATGGTCTAACTACATGTAGTTTGTGGAAAGAAAAAAATTGAACAAAAAAGAATTCAAAATCATTTGGATGCATAAATATCATGCAGCTGGTGTTTCTACCAGCCACAGCTCTTTTGTATTACTGAAGTTGTTTAAAGTCAATGTAACCTAAGGACCATACATTCACTTTGATAATGGGGAAACGTTTGTGTGTGTGTGTGTGTGTGTGTGTGTGTGTGTGTGTGTGTGTGTGTGTGTTTATAGATAGATAGATAGATAGATAGATAGATAGATAGATAGATAGATAGATAGATAGATGGATGGATGGATGGATGGATGGATGGATGGATGGATGGATGGATGGATGGATGGATAGATGATAGATAGATAGATAGATAGATAGATAGATAGATAGATAGATAGATAGATAGATAGACAGACAGATAGACTGACTTATGGTATAGGTATTTTTTCAGTATTTCTCTACAATCTCTTGGCCTGTTACTCCGTTTGATTATATTTCTTTTCTTCTTATCCTCTCTTTTTTTCTTCAAAATATTTAAAAATTGCACAATATAATTGGTTCCACCATTGTTAGCTCAAATACTGGTGACTGAGGCTCATGTTAATGTATATATGCATATATGTAGGTGAGTGTGTGGTACACCTCTGTGGTGGATTCACACACGTGTTGGGAGTGAGTATGCATTTTTTTGTACCCATTAGGAAAACAGAAAAGGATGTTGAACATCTTCTATCATACTTCATTTTATTCCTACATTATAGGATTTCTCACTTAACCTTTAACTAAACTAGTGGCCACCAAGCCCCAGAAATCATGCTGACTCCATAACCTGCTTACATCTCTGGAACTACAGTCATTGGGGTTCAGCTTTTTACAAGTCTTTAGGATTTGAACACAGTCCTCATATTAATATATCAAATGTTCTTACCCACAAATGTATCTCGTCACCATGATACACTAAAGTTTATTTCATCTTTGCAGTATCATTTTAAAGACTATGTACTTCTATCCCTTCGTCCCATCTCTCACAGCAGCCTGAATTAGCAGGTAGAATGTACAATGGCAGTCTCAGTTTGTGCTTGCAAAGATCATGACTCTGAAATCTCATGCAATCTGTATGATGCAATCACTCTGGCTGTACTTCTTTCTACTAATGTCTGACTTCCACTCAAACACAAAAGATCTCATTGCTCACTCTTGTGATTTGTATTGGAACTAGAATTTAAAATCATTGTCTACTTCTTACTATGTTGTTTTTAACATATGTGCATATCCTTTCAATTTTACAGAATTTTTTCAGAGACACATTTCTCTATAATTATGGTTAATTAAAACAAGATTCAATATTTTAAGGGCAAAGTCGGATGAATATATTACAACCCCCTGCTTTATACATCTCCAAAGAAAACAATTTATGAAAGTGCTTATCATAGATAAGTAATGTCTGTAAACTGTTGACTATCTTAATGACACATTTGATTACTACACATTGTATATATAAACCAAAATATTGCATTGTACTCCACAAATAAAATTATATAATTTTAGTTTTAGTAAATTATTTAAATTTTGTTAAAAACCTGAATATTTTTGTCTTGAAGTTTCTTACGTTTTTCTCTAGAATGTATTACCTTTAAATTATATAATTATTTATATTTTTGCTCTTCCCTACTAGAATGTAATGCTTCATTAACCTGATTTTTATATTTTTATTACTTGCAAAAATGGAAAAAGTCATTTTAATGGGTTGCATAAAGAAAGATAAATGAACTTCTTTTGATGAGAATCATCCTCTACCATCAACAAGTTTGGATAAAGAATTATTTTGATTATGTGCCAATATGCAGTCAAAAATATTATAATGCTAAAAACAAATTTTTCTCTCACTAGTCAAAAGTCATATATGCAGTTAAACAGCAATTGCTACATTGAACCAAATAACTCCGTGATGTGTGCAATCTAATAAAGGCAGATTAACTATTCTTGGGAACCGAGTCTAGTAACTCTAAGAAGAATAATTTCAAGTATCATTTTGTGAAAACATCCAGATCAGATTGGAAAGATTATTTTGGGTACTGTAACCCAGACAATAAGGGTATTTCTGTCAGACTTGTTCCTGAAAATCCCTAAATGTAGGATTCTGAGGGACGTTTTATTAAATATCGCTATATTTTGTGTTTTCTCTAGAAGAGGCACTGATATTTAAATTTGTATTTAGATATTGTTTTCTTTGATGGGTAGATAGGTTAGATGAGATGAACAAGGCACTCCAATTACGAAGACAGAAAGATCTATCAGTGCTGTCCTAAAATAACCTGTTTGTGTTTTAAAGAGAAGGAGAATGTGGAGTGCCACCATGTTCAAGAGAGAGTTTTCTTTCTGGAAATCATGCTCACTTGCCCATAATTAGGCTTTCAGAGGACAGAGATGCACTTGTTCAATGAAACCAAAATTGCAAATTGAATAAATTGGAGTTTTCAGAGATTCTCTAAATGACACCCCAGTGTGTGGCCATTGTCCAAAACACATCAAAATGTCAGTGTGCTAAGAGACAATGTGGTATTAGAATAAGTAACTTCATCTGCAGCCACAGCAGTACCATAACCTCAGGGAGGCAGAATATCTAATTCATCACCTACTCCCTTCAACATTAGGACAGAAATGAGTGGAGGTCTTTCTGAGAGAGAATTCCAAAGGCATCCAGAGGTAGAACATTGAATTCCTTTTCTCTCCCTATCAATTAGAGAACTTCCCTGTCTTTTGATGAGAGAGAAATGGGGTCAGAAAATCAAAACCATTTCTTTTGAAAAAGACTAATTTTTCTCTCTTCTGTAAATGTATGGATTGGGGAAATTATATTGTGTTATGGCAAAGAGAATTAAAATTAGTCCTGATTAGAATGTTCTCCTCTTTGCCTGAAGAAATGCTAAAATAGGAGAGAAACCACACCTGATAATTAGAGTTCCAAGTGGAGTTTTATACTTAGTATTTGTCCATGTTGTACTTTAAAACTATGCATATAGGTGATGGGAATCATTTTAGTTTTAGTGAGTTTTTTATAAAAAAGAAAACATTTTCAGAATCATTGAATCACATAGACTTGTGTGTGATTGTAAGGAGCTTATAATAGTAAATATTTTCCCAATTGGTTTCTGTCACCTGGTTTGGGACTAGGGAAGTTTTTTCATATACCTGAATATATATATATATATATATTGGATATATATAAAATATATATATAAAATGAATCTGAATATTATTCAAATTACCATATCAGGAGTCTAGTGCTCAGACACATTGATGAACTCAAAGGGCTAATAGCAGAGCTAACCACCAAATCTTTGACTTCTTCCTATTTTCTCCACACTACTTTTTTTTTTCTTGCCTTGTTTTCTGACCAAAACTTTCCACTTCTTGTTTAAATATAGATTAAGGTATATGCAAGTAGTGGGATACGAGTTTCTCTTCTAGCACAATAAAAGAAAGATGTAATTTCAATTTTCCTACAGCTTTGAATGTGAAGGAACTTAATTATCTTCTGTTGAGTCGCCAGCATAGTAACTCCATGAAAAGCAAATGAACCAAATCCACAGTACTTCACACAGCACATCGTAGATAACAGACTCTTAATAAGTACTTCTGTAATCAATGAATTAAAGATTGATTTTTAAATAAAATTATGGTTCATGATGGAATGAGACAGATTATTATGGAACATTTTATGAATGGTGTTCAATCACCCTCATAACCCTCATATCTACTTCATCTCTTATAAGAATGTCTTCTTTTATTTATCTACCAAGTTTTGAAACCTGGATATTACTTTTTTTTCTGAGAGTGATAATTGGAATTTGTTTGATATCCTTAAGTTCAATATTTGTGCTTATTTTAGAAGGGTCAACTAACTAGAGAAGAACCCACCTGATAGGACAATTGTACTTGGAAATAAAGCACTGAGATATAACTTATGAGGCCAATGGTCAGTCAATCAATATGTTTCAACCTCTGATGATCTCAGCTTCTGAAAAATTTGATGTAGAGATAAAAGGAGCAGCAATGCAAAGACAGACACAGTAGAAGCATCATCAAGTTTTCTGATGCTGTATTTTTTGTGGTAAATGTGGGTCCTCAGAATTCCTCCATTGTTTGTTGAAGTCAGTTTTTTTTTATTTTTTTTAATTTTATTTTCTAAGCTTTTTTTTTTATTTGCATTCCAAATGATTTCCCCTTTCCCGTTTCCTCCCTCACCGAAAGTCCCATAAGCCCCCTTCCCTCCCTCTTTTCCCCATTCAACCAACTCTCGCTTCTCTGTCCTGGCATTCCCCTACATCCAGTCTTTCCAGGACCAGGGGTCTCTCCTTCCATCTTCTTAGAAATCTATTGATATGCGAAATGTGTCTAGGGTATTCCAAGATTCTGGGTTAATATCCCCTTATCAGTGACTGCATACCATATGTGTTCTTTTGTGATTGGGTTACCTCACTAAGGATGATATTTTCAAGTTCTGACCATTTGCCTAGGAATTTCGTGAATTCATTGTTTTTAATTGCAGAGTAGTATTCCATTGTGTAAATATAGCACATCTTCTGA
Source organism: Tokudaia tokunoshimensis (assembly GCA_036184795.1). Classification (NCBI taxonomy): domain Eukaryota; kingdom Metazoa; phylum Chordata; class Mammalia; order Rodentia; family Muridae; genus Tokudaia; species Tokudaia tokunoshimensis. The sequence goes on along the minus strand of BTHU01000005.1, from coordinate 53,305,274 downwards.
ATCCATTCCTCCATTGAGGGACATCTGGGTTCTTTCCAGCTTCTGGCTATTATGAATAAGGCTGCTATGAACATAGTGGAGCATTTGTCCTTATTGCATGCAGGGAGTTAAATATGTACTGTTGGCAAAATCATTCCCTGTATACTTAGTATACAAATACTAAGTATAAAACTCCACTTGGAACTCTAATTATCAGGTGTGGTTTCTCTCCATTTGGTTCCTATGAAACATGGGTTTTCAAAACCAAATAGGTTGCTTTGATAATAATTTTTCAACCAATATAATATCTTTCTAGTAATTTGCCTCAATAAATTATCCATTTTTTTTTCATTTGCTTGCAACAAAACTGCATGGATAATTAGACTGGTGGATACCGAGGACTGAGTTTTTAGAAATGGTTATGAAGAAAAGTAGAAGACTTGTAATATATTTCTGGTCTAGTTGGGGTGGAAGGCAGTATTCATTCTGTTAAAATTCTGAAATATGAAATTGGATACTTATGACATGCAAGAATGTAAGAGCTAATTAAAGAATTACTTGCCTGCATCTAGAATACGTTACCTATTACAGTCAGTGCACTAGGAACTTCATTGCCAAGATGATAGAATTGTGAAGCAGTCGAATAGTGCTGTGGGGTATCTATTGTGTACACTTTAAATTATAGTTGAAAGCAACTTAAGTCGCTTTGCCTATAGTTCAAAATATGAACTCATACTCAATGGCTTGCCTTGAAAAACACGTTTTAAAGAAATAATATAGATATGATTTTATTGAATATCAAATGTCTAAAACAGATAACAAATGAATATATGCTCAGATATGACATAAAATTAGGGTTTCAAAAGAATTAGCATTTCTAGGGATTTTAATGTGAAAAGTGATGGACATGAATATTTTACTATATATGTATATTATATATAATTATGTACATATTATATGTATGAAGATGCACGTATGTATAGATAATAACTCAAATACATAATCATTTTCTATCTTGTACAGCTCAGATAGGCAGGTATAATAATGGAGTACTGGATTTGGCTAAAGACTATTGCATTTATATCTCAACTCTAAACTTGATGATAATGTGATCTGGAACACACATGTCAATGAACTGATATTGACTTGGTGTGCTGATGACATAGCTACTTCACTTTAAAAGAAAAATAACTATAATTATTCTCTTATAGACTTAGTTTGAGATTTAATTAATTGATATATGGAAGGAATTCACAACAATGTCTGGACAATAGTAAATACTCAGTAGATACCCGTTAGAGATAGAATTTCCACTGCTGTTGTTCCTACATATTGATGACAGGATGGTCAATAACTCTACAGAGTACAAAGTAGCAAATCGCTGGGCAGTGGTGGCGCACGCCTTTAATCCGAGCACTTGGGAGGCAGAGGCAGGCCGATTTCTGAGTTCGAGGCCAGCCTGGTCTACAGAGTGAGTTCCAGGACAGCCAGGGTTATTCAGAGAAACCCTGTCTCAAAAAACATAAAACAAACAAACAAAACAATACAAAAAAAAAAGTAGCAAATCCTTTCTGCCATGTTCTGAACTGTGCATGCCTCTGGAGATTGATATAATTTCTATAGTCCTCAGTGTACTTCCTTTGAAATTCTAGTTGCATAACACCTTCAGAAAGAAATGTTTGATTAAGACTCCCTCTCTAAAGATACTTCTATCTTTAGGAAAAGTATGAAACGTCATGAATCCCTCTGAAGATTTTAACTAATAAGTAGAGTGTACATACTGTGTGACTCATTTGGTACATAAATTAGTCTCATATTGGAACAACAATATGAACCAACCAGTAACCCCAGAGCTCCCAGGGGCTAAACCACCAACCAAAGTTTATACATGGAGGAACCCATGACTCCAGCTGCATATGTAGCATAGGATGCCCTTGCTGGACATTAATGAGAGGAGAGGCCCTTGATCCTGTGAAGGCTCGTTGCCCCAGTGTAGGAGAATGCCAGGACAGGGAAGCGGGAGTAGGTGGGTTAGGGAGCAGGGGGAGGAGGGATGGGATAGGGAGGTTTTGGAGGGGAAACAAAGCAAGGGATAACATTTGAAATGTAAATAAAGAAATTATCTAATATAAGAAAATTAGTCTCATATTGTATGGTCTATAAAGAAGAGAAAGTTAATTTGGGCTATTAGATCATTGTGATTGACACTCATGAGTTAAGAGTATTGTCACCTAAGGATGTCATATCTATCCAAGCAGAATGATTTTTTGTTAGGGTACTAAATAATTGTCATCCTTACTAAAGGCTGAAACTCTATTGTAGACAAAGTTTAGTATTTAATGTTACTATAGTGCTTTGCCTTAGTATACAGGTAATGTTCTTTTTTAATCATTTAAATTAAGAATTTTTTTAAATAGCTAAAGCAATCTAATGAAACAGGGAAGCAGATTTGATAGAAATTGTTTTTTAATTCTGACAAAATTTTCTCTAATTTCCAAGTAATAGAACAACTCAAAGCTTGCCAGTGGCATTTAATGTTAGTGGAAAACTGATTTTTATTCTTTATGACTGTTAGGTATATTACTAGATTCCATTTACTAAGGAAAAAGTACTCACTGACTTGAAAAAAAGGAGAAAGTAGAAGAAATAGATAAATATGGCAATTGGCTTGTTTACTCCTAACTCTCAGGGCTCAGAGGCTGAGACTGATGTGTGCTCTAGTGAAGTCTAAGATATTTTGCAAACACTTGTCTCCAATCAACATCGATAGCAACAACAAGAGATGAGTGGAGATGTGAGAAATGTATTTGGTTACCAGGAAAGAAAGAATTTGAATTTTGAATGTTTATCTTAACACTTATTAATTATGCATAATAATGGGCTTCATTATGAGGTTTTCATGCATGTATATGATATAATTTGATCACTTCATACACTATCGTGCTGCCTTGGGAAATGGATAGAATTGTTGGTACTCAAAGTTTTATTGTTGTTCTTTTTATTTTTGTCTTCTTCACTATTTCAAGGTAAATTACAAGGATAGAAGAATCATCCAAGGAACGATGTTGTGGATAACCCTGGGCTTGTATTTTCTTGCTAATTCCACTCCTGGGAGGGGATGCAGAAAAGGAGTTGTCTTGTGAACCTTCTCCCCACCTTAACTTTTCAAATAAAGGCTAGAACCAATGATTGGGCAGGAGGACAGAGGATGAGCTGAGGGTGTGGGGGAGGAGAAAAAGATAGACGGGGTCGGGGGGAGAGTGGAGGGGGGAGGAGGGGAAGGGAGAGGAGTTATGGAGGATCAACAGAGAGGATGGGGAGAAGCTTGTGGCCTGGAGAAACCTCAAGTTATATGGGATAACACAGATGGGACTAGAGTAGTGTAGTGGGAGATTTGCCCAATCTAGGCATATAGCTTGTATTGTTATTGAGTTGAGATTTCTTTTACCAGGTAATTGGGTTGCAAAAATATAGCAACAGATAAAAATTCCAAATCCCTCCTGGGGGCCCTCCAACCATACAAGCTAACTTCATACATTGATTATTTTTTAAATGTTTATGGCATTGTACTGTTTATCATTTATTTTTGCCAGCTTCATATATAAGCATCACATCTATATCACTTTACACACCTCTCCCCACTTTCAGTTCCTCTTACATCCCATGGAGTCCTCTCAAGTTCATGATTGCTTGAAAATTACTATTGCTCTATGTATATACAATTGCAGGTAAATGTATTTACATATATCTACATATATGAACACAAAGCCTACTGAATCTATTCAACTTCACTCCTAAGTGCCTGTACCTAGGAATGAAAACTTGAGATTGGACAACCTGTTAGAGCTCATTTCTGCAGAAATTTGATTATTCCTCTTGAAGCAGACATTGAACATCTGAAGCCAATGAATAGCAACAACGACTAGACCAGCAAGATGTTTCCAATGATGTAATAGTGGCACTTTTATCTTGGCCTTATCCAATGGTTTCCACATGAAATTAAGGTCCACAAAATAGGCAGAAACTCCAGCCTGGTATTGTAAATCCATCCAACTATCCATGGTTGGAGAAGTCATAGAACCCAGAGGAGAACCAACTACTGCCACTTTCTAAAAGTGGTATACTTTCTAAATGATGTGAGAGGATGATGTTTCTGTTGAGTAACAAACAGATGATGCACTTAGTGCCATGGGTGTTTCTGAGTCTTCTTACATCAGTCATTGGGCCAGCACCTTGGATCTGTGAGCAACTTAGTTTTAGATAAGTGTTATCTTTCCTATATTCTTAGATAAGTACTTACATGCCCTTTCCTAGAAGTGTGAGGGTTTCCTATTTATGTCAGACTTAAAATGTCTCCATATCTCTGATCTGAGTAAAACATGAATAATTATAAATGTATGAAGACTATGAATAGAGACTGACAAAAACTACTGTGTTAGTAGAGGTATCCTTAAAAATCCCCTTTCTTCTATACTCAGTTTCACCTTAGCATAACAAAAGACTTGAAATACATAAACTTGAACTCTTTCCATACTAAGATCCCATGACTCTGAGGGATAAACACCTGTCCTGGAAGCCCATTATAACGTAGCTGTCCTTTTCCATTACTCGAAAATGTGTCTAGACTCATCAAAATGGGTTTTGACTCTCAGGGACCAAATATCTTCATTTAGATGAGACAGGAAGGCAGTCTTGAAAATGACACCATTTCTTCCACTTCCATTATGCTCTGAGCATTCTGCCAGTGCAGCTACAACCCAACAGCACACAGCCAATTGGAACAGAAAAGACAATAATTTTAATGGGAAGGAATTGGAAACTCAGAGACACTACAGATTGTATTAGGAGAAATGAAATAATATTTAATTTCTCTGGTCATAAATAATCTGTCTGTACATATTATGAGAGTATCAGAGTTGACAGGGAAAATATTCATCAACATGGGAAGAAAGGTCATTATTTTTTCATTATTAGTGGGTTATAGGGGTGGTGGTGCATATAAAATGGGTGTTTTTTCACTCTGACTGATGGAATTTCAGTAGCAGAGGAAATTAGAATAAGTTGTGATCCTCACTATTTGTCAGCAGGGGCAATAGCAATGATTCTGGTGATTCCTCTTTCTTATTACAAGGATCTTTATGGTCATTAAAGAGCTGTTCCATGGGTTTCCTCCAAAGCACCTCAGGAGGTGAGAAGGTGCAGGGTTTTTGAGAGACAAAGCAATAAGCCTAAGCCTCAATAATTGATTTGATATTTTCTAAAGGTCGCTGTAGCTTTCTTTATGCAGTGACACAGTACCTGAGGAAAGGAATTTAAGAAGGGTAGAGTTTATTTTGGCTCACAGGTCAAGGACACTGAGCGTATGGGTAGGTAAACCATCAGGGCAGAAAAAGGAGCATTGGCTCACCTTCTGTCTGCTCTCTGAAATCAGAGAAAAAAAGGCAGATGCTCATCTTTCCCTTTCATTTTTACTTGCTCTGAAACGTGATCCCATCCATACTTTGGGTATATCTTCTTACTGCGACTAACCTAATTTAGAAACTCCCTGAGAGACCTGGATGAAGGTATTTTGCACAGAATATTCTAGATTATTCCTAGTTGAAAATATTAACCATTGCAGTGATCCAGAAATCTTTTAGTAGAAAAATAACCTCATATTTTTTTCTTTTCCTGATTTCAACTTTTGGCTATAAAAAGAACCATGATTTTTCAAACTCTGATTTCTTATTTAAATTAACTTAGGTTCAGATCACTTCCTAAAAATGGAAGCATGGTTGCTCACTATTTGTGGGAGTTGTATCATGTAGTTTTGTCAAACTCAGACCAGGGAATATTGACACATTACAATATCACAAAATGGATGGTTAGATTTGGTTTTAGCAACTCGCTACCCAGTCACTGTCCTAAACTACTCAGGATTTAACTGTGTTGCAGGTATAACTCTGCACAAAGCCCCTCATTTAATATAGACTTTGGATTTGTGAACACAGAACTCATACCAACAGCACTGTCTTTTCTGCTTACACCTCTGCTATGCAAGAGGTGGATTTCCCATGTTTGATACAGCATCCCATTAAAGGTCTAGAAAACACTGAACAACTACTCAGAAAACACTAACAATACATGAAACTTTGAAAGAATGGAACACTTTCCAAGTAGCCTATGGAAAGAACACATGTTTATGATATAATATCTTTGACAAATAGGCAGATGTTTTGAGATTCTATTTTAACTTTAAGAATTATTTTTAATCAAATTAACATAAAAATTATATACAAGTATTTGAAGAATGACAGAAGATCCTGGAAAGACTCAACTAGATATATGAAAATTACCTGGTTTGTTGTTGATGTTGTTGTTGTTGTTGCTTTGTTTTTTGTTTTGTTTTGTTTTGTTTTCTGTGACCCTTACTTTTGCTAAGAGCATTCTTGTGGAGAAAACCAGTATTTCCCTAGATCTGAATCATGAGGAGGCAGTTCATCCTCCTCTGAGTAGAACTTGCTAGACTATGGTGCTTTGCTTCTACTCTGCTCTTATTTCTGAGAAACTCCTCACTTTTAGGCAGAAGAAGGGAGAAGATCATGGGAGCTTGAATGGTTGGCTCTGTCTTCCTGATATGTCTCAGAATTATTCACTCCTATTTTTAAAATCTCAAGAAAAAAATGCTCCTCTTTCAAGCTGTGTTTTGGAATTATTTTCCCTTTTCTGAGTTCAAGAGCTGAATCTGAATTCAGAAGAAAAAAAATCATCCTTGCAAAACAATTTACTTTCCTGTTGTTGAGAATAGATGTTGGTGGAAACTTTCTAAAATCTATGATGCTGACCCCTGTGAGGTGTTCCAGTGATAGGGGACATGGAGTCTAAACTGCCCATTTCTTGTAGCAAGCCAAAGCTCCCATTCACAGGACTTGGTTGAACTCAGTTGACTTGTTGCCCAAGTGGGTGTGATGGAGATTCCTAAACAATTCAGACCAATGCTAGGAAAGAAGGTTGCTACCAAAAAACTGATAGTGGGTCCTCATTATTGGGGAAAAAAATCAGTACATCTTATTGAACATGGAGAGGTCAACCTGGTGCCTTCCCGAAGCCTTCATCCCTACATTATAGCTTCTTTGGTACTGAAAATTACTCCACAGGTTATGGAAAGAAAACCAGATATCAACCAAGTCACAAAATTTTGCCCTATAACCTGTCCTGCATTCAGGATATGCTAGGGCAATGATGACATAGAACTTGTGAGTGGTCAACAAAAATCTAATTTAACTTAGATTTTTAGACCCAGTCCATGAAAGAGAGACCATGTCTAATACTGATTGATGTCCATGAACTGAAAATTGGATAGCCCAGAGACCTAGGGTAGAACCAAACACAACTGATGTAAAAATAATAACAAATGAAATGTTTCCTAATAATATTCTGCTATACTCATAGATCAGTGCCCATTCCAGCCACCATCAGAGTTGCTTCCACTGGAAGCAAATGGGCATTCATGCAGAAAGGCAATACAGCCATACATTATGTGGAGAGAAAATCTAAACTGGTAGACTCCATCATGTTCCTCTCCTCAAACTAAGGAAATCTTCAGAAAGACAGGGAAGAAAGATTATAGCAATTAGAGGGGATGAAGATCACAGCCCACTGAGTCAACAAAGCAGGATACATATGGACCCCTGAATACTGAATTGGCAAGCAAATGGCCTGCAAGACTCTGAAAACAAGTCCTCCATGTATGTTTTGGTTTTTAGTTTGATATTTTTGTGGGCTGCCTCACTGTGGGGATGGGGTATCTTGATTCTTTTGCCAACTCTCAGGACTCTTTGACTACTCTTAGGTTGCCTTATTCAGCCTTGGTGTGATGGCTTATACACGGTCTTATTGTATTTTGTTTTACTGTGTTTGGTTGTAGTTTCTTGGATGCCTGCTATTCTTTGAATATGGAAAGGGTATGGATTCAGAGAAGATGAGAGGGAGGAGGACTGGAGTTAGGAGTAGAGGGATGGGAGACTACGGTCATGATGTATTGTGTGAGAGAAGAATCTCTTTCAAGTAACATAATCTATATGATCCCTTACAAACATGACCAGAAACATGTCTCCTATCTGACTCAAGATTCTATCACATTGACCATCAACTACCACACCACTATAAATAGAGCTATACAAGCTAATTGGCTTTGGAAAACAATCAAAATGTAAGTGTGAAAAATAAAAAATAAAAAAGAGAAACTGGTCAATATTAAGGGTTCTTAGGTGTCCTCCCTTTCCAAAAGCAGTTATAAATCCCTTTGGCTTTTGTAGCCACCAAAAATTCCTGAACCAGGTTGAATTGCTTCTGATGTTTCCAGGAAAAATTGTTGGCATAGCCCTTAGAAATTTTGAGTGACAACCTGAATTTCTAGCACAGCCATACCAGTGTTGCTGGGCAGTCTTCAGGGATGCTGGTACAGATTTCTCAGTAACTACCCTCCCACCCAATGGGTGCTAATTCTTTTTTGACCATATATTTTAAGGGATCTTCACACATACTGCCAGCAGTCTGGTAAATGAAAAAAGTTCCAAGTGCTTACTTATCTGTGTTCCCACACCTCTGGCCCATTCTCATTGCTTGCATGCTCAGTTCATGTCACAAGCATGAACCTACCTGGACAAACTCATTTTCTGTCACCATAATTTCATGCCACTGCTGCCAACTCTCTTATTCTGGTCCTAGCCAAATACTTCTTTACTAATACAAAATAAACTTTTCTCTACCTACACAACCTGTCAAAGTTACTTAAGATTCTCATTTCTGTCCTGTCTTGACTACTGCTATTCGATCTCGCACTCAATCATGTCAGAAGTTTGTTAATTATTTAATTTATGACAGACAGAATTCCCAACAGCCTCTAACAGTTTCTCCCATGAGGTCTCAGAATATGTGGACAATCTACAGGATGCTGCCTAGATTATGTGTGATATGATAATCAGTGAAGAACCCAGTAGGCACAACTAGATACTTTGAGTCAAATGACTTAACTAAACCAAGGTAAGCCATTTCTCATGTCATGCGTATCCATTCCACAGAGAAAAAGCCCTGCATCTTCTGCACTTGAAAGCCAGAATGACAGCCTGAGTTGCTGGGAAGACCATAAAGACCACAGAAAACTGTTGGCTACTGGACTTTGCAATTTTTTTAATATATAACTGCTAAATTATTGTTTATTTGTCAGACTTCTGACTACATTGGCAGCTAGACAGTTATCTCCTTACCTAAATTCTGTTTCCATTATTTAAAAGCTTCATATTTCCTCTTTTTGCTTTACTACTGTTCTAATAGTAGATGAATTCCTATAAAGTTACCTAACTCTAATAATAAACATTCCAATATACGATCCAACTTTTTAATCTTGTTCCTTCTGCTCCACAAGAAGCTAATCTTAAAGACTGTCTATGTAGTTAACTCATGTGGTTATCTCTTTTATACACGCACTAGCTACACAGGAAACCTACACAGGTCTACCTCTTATGGACCAAACAGGCTCCATTCAGATAAGTACATCTGCCCAAAGTTCCCACTTGCTACCTATTCCAAAAGGGTGGGATTCCTCTGGGTTTCAAATGTACATCTTAAGATTTTTTTTCTTTCTCCCAAATGTACTTCATCATATTCTTTATCTATAATAATGTGTTTCAACATCTTGTCAAGTCCAGGCCCTTGCTACATCCAGGACAGCTCCAGAGAAGCAACCTTCAGATGCTCCAATCTCCTCTCAGACACTGACAGCTTCACTGGACCTCTTCTTCTGACCTATCCTCAGATGGCCCCCATAGACCCTGGACAGCAAGGAAGCAACCAATTCTCCTAATACTGGACAAACATCCCCCATACCCATATCTCTAGGTTTTCCCAGAGACACATAACCCCTAATGTCAGCATGAAGCAGCCAGATATCACGATGAACCTATTCCTGCTTCCCCATCACCTCTTTCTAATTTTTCTTTTTTAATTAAACCAAAATGGGGGAATGCTAGGATTCTGTCTAAGTTCTACCCCACAGTTACCTGGCAACATCCAGGAATGCCCCTCCCAACAGTTACCTGGCTCACTATAAAAGGAGATTCTTACCCCTTCTCTCTCTCTCTCTCTCTCTCTCTCTCTCTCTCTCTCTCTCTCTCTCTCTCTCTCTCTCTCTCTCTCATTCTCTTATATTCTTACTCTCTTGTCTCTCTCTCTTGCCTCTTGCTTTCTTGGGCTCTTCCCTTCTCCCCTTCTTTCCCCTTCCCCCTCTTTCCACGTGGTCATGACTGGCCACTAGTTCTCTACTTTCTCCTTCCTCCTGCCTTTCTCTGCTTCTACTATCCCCTTAATTCTCCTCCCCATGACCTAAATAAACTTTATTCTAATCTATAGTGTCTTGTGTCTGGTCCCTCATGGAGAAGGGATGCCTCAGCATGGGTCCACTGGGGCACCCCCTTCCCCCACATGCCCATACAACATATTCTTATGCTGCTTTCTCTTTTTAAGATCACAAAAATTATTACTATTCCATGAGATTTATTTGAATATGAATCTCAAACTCCTCATGAAAATGGGAAAGTTTGGCAATGCAATGATAAGAAAAACAGAATGGCAAGGAATCACCAAGAATTAGGTCATCCTGAATTCCATGTCTTTTATGCTGCTTTCTAATCTGGTGAATTTAAGGAAATTAATTTCTGACTGTCCCAGATGTTCGTGTTGTCTAACAGGTTTAAAATTTGCTTCCTGGGTACTTGTTATTATGGTTAAAATATATAAAGCAATCAGTGAGGGAACAATATGAAAAACAACCTCAATTAATCATTAATCATCACCAGATATGTGTGTTTGAGTAGTCTTAGGAGTACAACTGTTTAAGTCAAAAGACAACAGTCAAAGTCTAGCTTGTTCACTCTTATACCATAGAGACATACTTGTGAAAGGTATAATCAAAAATCCTTAAGTATTCTGTGGTAGAAATCACACTGAAACATCATATATTGTGCATGAATAAACATAAAGATTTCTCATGTAAATGCATCTTTTCTTCTTGTTTCAGTGCCTCCAGTACACATGAAAAATGGCAGATCTAGTGAGGCAGTCCATCCAATCATGATTAAACTCCCTTTGTTACAGGCTATAGGTAGCACGTGGGGTGTAGCTGAATAGGAGATTGCTTCCCTTGCATACAAAAGTTTTGGAGTTCCAACAATAGCACCTCATAGACATGCCAGTTAATTTCTGATTCTTTGCCTTGTACATTCAATGTACTGTCAAATACATGTGAATCTCCTAAGAACACTATAGAAATATTGAAGATTACCTATTTGTAGAAGCTATAGGTGAGGGGACACTGGTGTTTAAATGATGATGAAATTCATCACATCTGTTTTATTGGATTTATTGTAGGATTATACAATTCTGCATTCTAAGATACTGGAATTACCTCCCCTAAACAAAGTTATGAGAATAATTTTTAATTTATTTTTATTTTTTTATTTATTTTTTTTGGGGGGGTGGGTTTCGAGACAGGGTTTCTTTGTGTAGCTCTGGCTGTCCTGGATCTTGTGCTGTAGACCAGGCTGGCCTTGAACCCAGAAATCCTCCTGCCTCCACCTCCCAAGTGCTGGGATTAAAGGCGTGCGCCACCACTGCCCAGCTTTATTTTTATTTTTAATAGAATGACATCACTTTGCTCTTTCACATTCCTCCCTCCAGTACTTCCTGGGGGGATTATGTTTAAAGAAGTTTAAGGAGGTTAAGTTGCACTTGAGGCAGAAATTAGAAAGACAGAAGTGAAATGAAATGGTAATGAGAAAAACTAGGAGAGGGCTCCAACTGAGGGAAAGGAGGGGTGACAGGCAAATAATTGCAAGTTTTTGATAAAGCCTCATGGAAACATATTGTACTTAGCCAAATTGTATACAATATATATGCACACTATGTATATACTAAAGACAAATAAGACACTTAGACAGTACTTTCCACAAGAAATATGCAGTATCAAAAACCAGTACCAGGCACAGGAAACCTACTTTGAGAAATTGGTTAGGATAATTAATCCTGGTAACTCCTCACAAAATACTATAGACCTTTGATGTAGCACTTCATAGTCTTTTAGGTATTCAGGTTAGTCTTCATTGTTGAAGACATCACACACTTAGGACACTGATGATTCAAGTTGGATCTGATCTAAAAGTCCCTTTCCTGTCAGTATAGCCTTTATTATATCAGAAAATAATATGCAAGCTGCCAATGTAGGGTAGCAATTACTAGTTCTACCCAGTTACAACACATATGAACCACAACAGAGATGACCACGGCAAGGTATTCATAGTGGTGGACTAACAGGCATTCATGTGTTGGTGGAAGTCAACAGCTGCCTAACTGGACAGAAGGCCAATTTATTAACAAGGAAAATCATACATTTACTGTACTGGAAACCTAGACAGCTTGCATGGGTTAATGAGGTCATGGTCCTTAGAAAATGATCTACTATCACTACTCTGGTTGACCAGCATAAGTTTTTATAACATTCTAAACCTTATTCTTATATCCACAGATAAGTGAAGACACTACTCCTTATCAAAAAAGCCACTTTTTCTCATCAAATGTAGACTATTACAGAAAACCACAACCAGTCATAGTGCCAAAATCAACAGATTGTGGGGAGCCAAGACTCCATAGCTCAAGGAACATCTCAGAAGAGGCATCCAGAAGACTAGAAGAGCCAGGATTCCAGAAAATTTGCAGTGAAGCAGTCTTCTTTAAAAACAAAACAAAAACAATAAATTCAATTAGTGTTAACAATGTATTCATAGGTATGGGACCATGTATTGCAATAGCAAACTGCACCCCAAAGACTAATTCTTCCTAATACAATAGATATCAAATATGAGGCCTCTGACTTCTCAGTTAGAAGAGAGCCTTGATAAGTTCCTTTCCCATTCATACTAGGATTTTTGATAATCTGCTCTTATTCAGTTCTTGTGAAAGTAGTTACAGTTGCTGTGAGTTTAGTAGAGGAGTTCTATCTATCCAGCCAATAACATTTCAGCATTGTTGCAACAAAATAAATCTCATATTTCCTTTATTTTTGATTGCAATTTTCTCTAACTCTGAGTTTTCTTTTTACTTGCCAATTATTCTGCCCTGAATATGCCCTCCAAAAGTATGATTCAGAATAAGCTTTTGAATCTCAGACAACCTAACTGCTTCAGAACAAAAGACAGCAGACACCTCCCTCCTTAGGCAGTCTAACATCACCTTATTTTCATCAGCGTTACATCATGTCACAGATCAATACTGGGTTTCAGTAAAATAATAATTGTTCAGCAGACTTTTTTTTTTTATTCAGTGTATGAGGCTAAAGCATATCTCTTCTGATCCAACAGGAAGAAACCAAGGTCATTTGAGATTTCACTTCTTTTCCAAGGTTATTCCAAGGTTAGCTGAGGTTTCAGGACTCAAAGCAAGTCGGCCAACTTCCAGACTAAGACTGCTTTCCCCCAGTGTGCTGCTTCTCACACCATGCTTTCTCAGTGACTGCTTTGACATCTATTAAGTTTGCCTGCTTTCAGCTCACCTCTGGGAGTCACATTGACAATGTGAGAAGAGAGGTGCCATGACTGTCACCCAGGCACAATGGACACACTTTCATCATAGTTTGAATCTATGGCTCAGGAAGCATCTCAGAAGCAGGATCATAGAGATTAGAAGAGCCAGAATTCCAGATAATGGGGATGGGGCCATACATATATTGTACTAGCTGCAGCTACTTCCACAAGAATTGTATAAAACCAGATTAGCAAAAATCCTAGTATGAATGCAGAAGGAAGTCATGAAACCTCACTTCTGAGAAGCCAGACACATCACATTTAGTATCTGTTGTATGAAAATGAATCAATATTTTGTGAGCATGTTGCCCATGTTTTGTGTTGTATGGTCTCTTACTCAGACAGGGCATTTATCACATATCTGCTACCTTCTCCCTAAACCAGACTACAACAACAAAACAGTGAACTCTCTTGTCATGGTTCTCTTCTACTGCTGTTTCTCTAAGTGATCTTCATCTAAAGTTTTGATGCATGGAATTCTTCCTTCCTCCACTCTGAGCAACCCAAACCTAGGCAAAGCATCATTGGCTTCCTAACCAGATGGTTTACCAGCTGTTCTGGTTAAGTACCCAAGTAGCAGAGCTTCCCAGGAAATAAAACATGGGCAGCTGTTACATGAGGTGACTAGAAAAAGATAGAGGGGCATTCAAAATTCTGTGATAGATAAAGGCAGACTTTTAGATTATTTTTTAAAAATATATACTTGAGGCTCATATTCCTGTTAACCGATTCTATGTATGTTTATGTGGGCCATTAGGTACAAATACTGAGTTGATCACTTTCCATGGCTCATAGAAGACTGCCATCATCAGTCTACATCAATTCCTTCCATAACACAAAATATTTTTTCTTTATCTTTTCCCTTAGGTCCCTTTTTCTCACTCAGATCCTCATGTATAATATACACTGAACCCATGGTATTTGTAAACACATTTGTTACATAATTTAGAGATGGTGACTATGAAGATATATATATATATATATATATATATATATATATATTAGCTCTGATATATAAAAAGTAGGAATTTAAAATATCTGACCTTAAAACAAAAAGGTTAGCAATTAAGGGAAAACCATTTTTTCTGTTAGAGAATTGAGATTGCACAAAAGACTGACCATTTCTTAAAACAACATCTTTGTGTTTTTATATGAGCACAATATATGCATATGTATATATATGCATGTTCATTCGTGTGAACACCAGCTGTGTACTTCATTCTGTGTTCTAGTGAATATGAAATATACAATTCACAGACCACATGAAGTTCAAAAGGAAGGAAGTACAAAGTGTGGGTTCTTCTGTCCTTATCACAAAGGGGAACAAATTACTCATGGGAACAATTATGCAGACAAAGTGTAGAACAGAGACTGAAGGAAAGGGCATCCAGAGATGGTCCCACCTGGGGATTCATCCCATATACAGTCACCAAAGCTCTACACTATTGTGGATGCCAAAAATGCTTGTTGACAGGAGCCTGATATATTTGTCTCCTGAGAGGTCCTGTCAGAGCCTTACAAATATAGAGGTGGATGCTTGCAGCCAACCATTGGACTGAATGTGGGGTTCCCAATGGAGAAGTTAAAGGACTGAATGAGCTGAAGGGGTTTGCAATATCAACCAACCAGCTCCCCCAGGGACTAAGCCACTAACCAAGGAGTGTACATGACTCCAGAACACCCTCATAGAAGCAGGGGGAGGGGAGATGGGATAGGGGTTTCCAGGAGGGTGTAAGCTGGGAAAGGGGATAACATTTGAAGTGTAAATAAAGAAAATATCCAATAAAAAAGTGTAAAAAAAAACCCCAATAATTTGTGGTGTTGGTCTTCACCTTCACCTTCTTGACATGGTCTCCTATTGTTGGCTAATGTGTGCAACAAGTTAACTGGCTTAAGATTTTCCAAGGATTTCCTTGTCTTCATTCCCTATCTTGTTAGAGTCATGGGGGGATTACAAACAATAGACTAGACATTCAGATTAAGTGGGTACTTGGGATCCAAGTCTTTGCATTTACACAATAGATACTCTATCCACTCAGCCATCTCTTCTGTCTAAAGATTCTCTAAATATGGAGACACAAGTACCTACAAAATGATGTTTCACATTAGGGTAAAAGGTAGCATAATTGTAGTAATGAAATTAGCTTTGATTAATTTTTGGAGGCCAAAAACTGATTAGTACTAGAGTGATACATTTCTTAGGTTACAGTTTTGTTGGATATTTTTTTCCTTTTCCCATTTATAAAACCCTTTTAGATTCTCATAGAGAGGCAAGCAAAAGATCTACTAGTAGTTGAAGGAAGAGAAATAACAGTGAGGTAATTCTTAATGTGTAAATTCACTCTACCAAGGGAAAGTCTGTGGCAGACCCTGATACAATGGAAAAAAAATATTTATCATATATTTCACCATTTATTAAGCCTCCAAAACTCACAGAAAGGGTGGGAGTTAGCTATAAGCTATTTGAAAGCCATGGTCCAGAAAGAAAAACCCACTAAAGTAGCTTTCATCTTAACATAAATGTTTCCCACCACATCAACAGGACTCCATGCAGCAATGTGAAATAGCAGCAAGAAGCAGACTATTCTAACTGAGAATTGTGGGAGAAGCCCAGAGTCTACATGAGTGATCATAAAATAATAGGAACACAGAATATTCCTATTGTCACAGAAGACAAGAACTAAACCCAATCCAACTCAGCCAGATTATCATTAAACCTCACATTAGCTGTGATTTACTTCACTCTTTATTACCCAGCTTACTATACCTGATTTTCAACAAAAAGCTATAACCTTTTCAAAATCAAGAAAACACATATAAAGAGATAAAGCATACAATAGAATAAAATTCAAATATGATACCAGATTTGGAATGACCAGAACAAGGTATTTAAAATAATTACCAGGCAGAAAATTCTAATCGGAAATCCAATCACATAATAGTAGATGGGACTTGCTATGGTATCAATATTACCTTCAAAATTAATCCTCAGGGCAACAGTACTGAGAAGACTGTCTTTTTAGGAGACATTGAATATCCAGCCTCCATCCTCATAAACAAATAGCACTACTAAAAAAAAAAAGGTGTCTGTGGGATGATGTTCCTCTAATCTGCTATGTTATGAATAATGGCATTTTCTTTCAAAGACAAAACAGCCCATGTGTCATTCTAGAAGCAGAAACTCAGTTGTTTACAAAACACAACAACCCAGCATCATGCACTTGAACTTTCCGGTCTCTAGACCTGTGAGCATGACTAAATTTCTGTAGAAATCAAATAAACAAGAAAAAACACAACAAAAAAACCTCCAAAGAATCAAAAGGAAGACAGAGATACAGAGCAAACACCTACATTACCTATGTGACATAAATCAATATTCAGTTTCATGAGACTAATTCAATTATATCAATTAATTACCTTAGAAGAATTTAAAGGAAAGCTGGGCAGTGGTGGCACATGCCTTTAATCCTAGCACTTGGCAGGAAGAGGCAGGCAGATTTCTGAGTTTGAGGCCAGCCTGATCTATTGAGTGAGTTCCAGGACAGCCAGAGTTATACAGAGAAACCCTATCTTGAAAAAACAAAACAAAAAAAAAAAGCCAAAAAAAAAAACAAAACAAACAAAAAAAAACTTGAAAGAAAACAGAGCTAATAATATACCATCTACAAATATTCCAATGAACACAAACACAATCCATATATAGACTTAAAGGGTAGAAAATATCCTCTACTCAATGAAAGAGGGAGAACTTTTATGAATTTCAGACAAAGCACATTCCAGAAACAGAAAACCTTTCCTGGATACAGAAAGGTGGTTATGGAATTCTGAGTATATGTAAATTCACACTGGCACAAACGCAAACACACACAGACACAGACACATACCCACTATCATCGCCACCAAAAATAACAAAAATATCAACAACAGCTATTATGGAAGAACAATAAAACATAAATTTGAGCAGCACTGGGATGGACACTTGAAGTATAGGAGTGAAGAAGGTAGTGGAGGAATGTTGTAAATACGCTATTCATATATAATATTCTCACAAAAAGGAAATAAGGTAAAATAATAATACATGTTTTCATGTAATTTAACTAACATGTTTGTCTCTTTTGATGCTATTGTACAATGTCCTTATGTACTTTTGAATGCTAGATTGCATTTGGGGACATGTTTTGCTTATTTTCCTTTTACTCCATAGTTTGATTTTCACTCTTTTCCCCCTTTGTTGAGCAGATAATATTCATCTGGATGTATCCCCAGTTATTTATTTTCATGCTATTTCCATTTTGTTTCTGAGTCAAATTCATCAAATCACTACTGATTTTAATGTCAAAGATCTCTTTTTCTTTTAGTTTGTATGCTGAGTAAAATATGCATTTTCTCCTTTTATTGAAAATAGATTTTTCTTCCTATAATATATCTTGATTACAGTTTGCTCTTTCTGTACTCTTCCCACTTCCTCTCTATCTCCCCTTTACTTCAGATCCACCCCCTTTCTGTCTCTCATTAGAAAACTAACAGGCTTCTAAGGAATAATTATACAATGAATATAATGTGATATAACAGTATAATAATATGATATGATTAAAACAATAACAAACAAAGAAGAATAGGAAAAAAAAAAACCTGATGAACTCCCAAGAAGGCTAAAGGAAAAGTGACCTACTCACACACTGGTCCTCACTCAGGTCTCCCATAAAAACACTGCACTGGAAGTCATGTCATATAAGAAAATTTCCTGGGGAGTACAAAGAAAGAAAGAATATATAAATAAAATTAAATTAAATTAAGATCAAACTCAGAAAATAAAAAAGCAAGCCCTGACAGATCGTTATAAGACAATGCACCAACAAAGATGCTTGTTTCCTGTTTTCTGTCTGCTTCTGTTCAGGCAGTGCTTGGTTTCTATTATTATCTGTGGCTGCTGTGAAGGAATTTGTTTCCCAAATTTCTTTCTCAGTCTGTTTACCATTAGTATATAGGAGAGATACTGATTTATTTTGTTTTATTTTTTAGTTAATTTTGTATCCAGCCACTTTGCTGAAGGTCTTTATTAGCTGTAGGACTTCTGTGGTAGAGTTTTGGAGGATTCTTATGTATACTACTCGATTCTCTGTGAATAGCAATATTTTAAGTTCTTTATTTCTAATTTATATCATATTAATCTCCTTGGATTTTCTTATTGCTCTAGCTAAAACTTCAAGTACCATATTGAGTAAACATGGAGGGAGTAGACAGCCTTATCCTACCTTTAAGATGTTCAAAAGTAAAAGATGGTGCAGAACTTATGGGGAGGCCCATCTAATGACTGGTGGAATTTAATACCCATACCATGAAAGAGAACCAACCCTTGACACTTTTAATGATAGTCTGCTATACTTGTAGATAGGATTCTAGTATAAATGTCACCAGAGAGGCTTGACAGAGCAACTGATGATAGCAATGCAGAGATCCAGAGCTACTCATTAAGTGGATCTTGGAGAATACTGTGGAATAGGAGGAGGAAAGACTGAAAGAGCTAGAGGAGTCAAGACCACTACAAAAAAGTTACAGAGTTAACTAACTTGTGCCCCTACAGGCTCATGGAGACTGAAATACTGCCCAGAGATGAACATACATGGGACAAACCTAGATCATATATATAACAGCAACATGATATGCCAATGGAATGTCTATGTTAATGTCCATGGAAGGCCTCCCACTTGTTGAGGACAAGGGGAGGAAGGGTGGATTGGGGAGAGGGGATGGAAAACTGAGGGACTGGGAGGAGAGAGAAGAAGCTGGTGTCTGAATGTAAAGTAAATATATAATTTTAATAATAATAATAATAATAATAATAAAGTATTTTGTTTCTCCATTGAGACTTCCTTGTAGGAAACTAAGATTTCAACTGGAAGTATTTGTCAATTGGAAATTGCTTCTGTGCTAGGATTAGGGGTAGGTGGCCAGTTAGATCAGATAAGGTGGTAAGACCATATCTGATGCAGAGCTGAAGAGGCCCTGTATATTCTGTCTCAGTCTCTCTAAGTTCAAATGTCTATCAATCCTCTTGATTTAGAGAACCTTTTTTGCTTGGGTGTCTTGGACCATTATGGCTCCTTACTTCTTTTCACCTCTGTCCTGAGGTGGTTCTCTGTGTAATGAAGGGGAGAGATGTTCCTTTTAGTTCTGAGTATTCCAAGGTCTCTTACCTTACGCATCCCTAACTATAGGTCTGTGTATTTGTTCCTGTCTATTATGGGAGGAAGCTTCTGTGATGATGGATGAACATCATCTGATCTAGGAGTACAGAAAAATGTCATTAGGTGTCATTTTATTGCCTTTTAAAGCAGTAGTATTTGGTTTTACTGTGGGTCCCTGGGTTATCTAATCTTAGATTTTTGGTCACCCAACTGGTGTAAGGTGCAGGTTTTGTCCTGTGGAGTAGAGCATCAGCAAAATCAGATATCTGTTAGTTGGTAACTCCCACAATTTTTTTTGCCACTATTGCCCTACCGTACCTTATAGATATCATACCATTGTAGAAAAAAAGGGTTTTTGGCTAGATTGGTGTTTATGTTTCTCTATTGGAAGTGTAAAACATTTTTTCTGTACCACAGAAGCTATCAGGTAGGTGTGAAAGCTCTATATGGGCATCAGCCCAAATTGTCCACATTCAATGAATTGTTGGGGTATTGTCTTCAGGTATGGAGCCTTAATGTCAACTTATGTAGACACTGTCCTGGATTGTATAGGGATTCCCAGGGTAGGCCATTAGCTAACAATTCAGTTAGATTTCAATATCTATTTCTGGTACTGGAAGCTTCATTTAGTGACAAGAAATGGCCTTATAGGTCTCTGTCTCTCTTCTAGTCTGGCAAGTTCACTTAAATCATCTTCCTATATGTTTATATTTTAGCAGGCTTCTACTATATTAAGTTTCTATAACCCTAAACTAGAACTAAATTTGAGTTGTCTCTCACCGTAGTCGATCCCTCATCTGCCTCTTACTTTCTCCTCTACACTTGATCATGCTGTTCCAGTACACCAATCCATCTATAACCATTCCATTTTCTACCTATGAAGAGCTATCTTTCTCCCCCCACCCCCACCAGGCAGCTACTCAATACCTACCCTCTGTGGTTCTATGAACTGTAGCTTGGTTATCATTGGTTTAAGAGTTAATATCGACAAATAAGTAATTCCATACCATATTTGACTTTCTAGAACTTGGTTACCTAACTGAAAATATTTTTCTAGTTCCATTTATTTACCTGTAATTTTCATAATCCCTGTTCCTTTTAAAAACTAAGTAATATTCCACTGTATAAATGCACCATATTTTTTATTTATTCTTTTATTAAGTGACATTTATACTATTTCCAATTTAAGGTTATTCTGAATGGAATAACAATAAACATGATTGGGTAAATGTCTCTATGACAGGAAAAAGCATCCTTGGGTATATGCTCATTGATGATATTGCTAGATATTGATGTAAATCAATTCCCATCTTCCTGAGGAAGCACCACACTTATTTCCATAGTAGCTGATAGTTTGTGTTATCACCAGCAATGAATGAGAGTTCGACCTATTTTGTATCTGCACCAATATGAACTGTTTGTGGTTTGTTTTCTTTTTGTTTTTGTTGTTTTTACCTTAGACGTTCAGATGTGCTTAACATAAAAATCTCAAAGTAATTTTCATTTAAGGATTACTGAGGATTTTGAAAATTTCTTTAAGAATTTGTCACCCATTTGAGTTTTCTCTTGTAAGAAATCTCTTTGTAGATCTGTACCCCATTTTTTAATTGGGTCATTTGTTTTATTGATATCTAGTTTTTTGAGTTCTTTATATATTTTTGATATTAACCCTCTGTCAGATGTGTAACTGATAAAAAAATTTCCCATTCTGTACTTTTCCACTTTGTCTAAATTTGATGTTCTTTACCATTCAGAAGAGTTTCATTTCCATGAGCTCCCATTTATTATTTTTTGATCTTATCACCCATGCTGTTATGATCACAAAGTGTTTGTCTGTGCCAATGAATTCAAGGCTATTGTTCAATTTCTCCTCAGTAAGACTCAATGTATCCAATTTTATGTTGAGGTCTTTGATCCATTTGGTGTTTGTTTTTTGATCGGTGACAAGTATTATCTATTAGAATGCTTCCACTTGAAGCTGTCCAGTTTGAACAACATGTTTGAGGATGTTGTCTTGTTTTAGGTTTTTTTGGAGAGGACTTCTTTATCAAAAATTAGATTTATGTGTGGGTCATCTGTTCAATTCCATTTATCAACATACTTGTTTTGTGTCAATACCATATTATTTGTATTACAGTAGTTTAAATACAACTTGAAATTAGAGATTCTGATACCTTCATCAATTCTTTTATTATTCAGGATTGTTTCTATCCTGGTAATTTTATATGTGGGCTTCCATAAGAGGGGGTTGAATGGGGAAAAGAGGGAGGGAAGGGAGCTTATGAGACTTTCGGGAAGAGAGGAAACGGGAAAGGGGAAATGATTTGGAATGTAAATAAAATACTTAGAAAAAAAAAAGAAACTGAAAATTATTCTCCCAAGATCCATAGAGGATTGTGTTGGAATTTGATGAGGATTTCATTAAACCTGTAGATTGTTTTTGGAATAATGACCATATTTACTATATTAATCATAGTGATCAGTGAGCATTGGAGATCTTCCATCTTCTGATCTCTTTCCATTTCTTTCTTTAGTGACTTATAGCTTTTATTATGCATGTCTTTCACTTACATAGATAAACTTACCACATGATATTTTATATTTAATGCTGTCATTCAATGTGCTATTTTGGTTCCCAGATTTCTTTCTCCATCATTTTTTGTATAAAGGAATGCTACATATTTTATGAGTTACTTTTGTATCAAGGTACTTTCCTGAAAGAGTTTATCAACTGTGTAGACAGAATTTTTAGTCACTTATATATACTACCAAAACTATCTAAATATAATTTGAATTACTCTCTTTTTATTTATATTTCCTTTATCTCTGTTTGTGACTTATTCTAGCTAAGACTTCAAGTATGAAGATAGTGGGCAAACTTATCTGTCTTTTTCCTGATTTTCATGCAATTTCTTTGAAATTTCTCTCTATTTAAGGTAATGTTGGCTATGGGTTTACTGTAAATTATTTTTATCATGTTGAGTTATATCCCTTGTAATCCTAATCCTTCCAAGATGTCTAATGAGATAATCATGTAATATTTTGTCCTTCAGTTTTTTTTAGGTGGTAGACTTTATTTATTGAGTTATGTATGTTGAATTATGCCTGTAACTCAGTGATAAAGCATGCTTGATCGTAGTGGATGACCTTGTTGATTTGCTCGACAACTAAGTGTGCAAGTATTTTGGAAAGTTTTTCCATTTATATTCATAAGAAAAAAATGGTCTATAATTTTTTTTTTTAGTATAGAATAGAGTTTATTTACGGTGGGAGCAAGAGGGCAAGAGCAAAAGCAAGAGATGAGCAAGAGAGCAAGAGTTATTAATTCTTTTTTGTTTGTTGGTTCTTTGTGTCATTCAACTATCAGGATAACTTTGGCTCTGTAAACAGATTTGAGAAATTTTCCTTCTGGGTCATTTGAGGCATATTGACATTAATTCTTCTATGATTATCTGATAGACTTCTGTGCTAAAATAGCATAGTCAGATTCTCTCTCTCTCTCTCTCTCTCTGTCTCTTACCCTCTCCCTTCCTCCCCCTCCCCCTCCCTCTTTCTCTGTCTTGCTCTCATTTTGTTTTTGGATGAATTTTAATTTCGGCTTCTATTTCACTAGGATTGATTGGTTGGTTTAAATTTTTCATCTCATCTAGATTTACTTTTATAAGTTGCAATTATTTCACAGCAAACTATCCATTTCCACTAAATTCTCCAATGTGATGGACTACGCACATGGTCTGTAAAGTGTGTCTACATGACCCTCTGGGTTTTGTTTGTGTCTGCTGTTATGGTTCCCTTTTCATTTTTGATTTCATTAATTTGATTATTATCTTTCTTTTAGTTAATTTGGAATAAATTTGTCTCAATCTTATTGATTTTTCTCAAAGAAGCAACTCTTTGTTTCATTGATTCTTTGTATTTGTTTTTGTTTGTTTTTATATTATTGGTTTTCTTTCTGAGTTTGACATTTCTTCTTTTTGGTTGTGATTACTTATTTTTCACCTGAGGGTTCAGGTGTGCTTTTAATGTACTTGCATGAGCTATCTTTTTTTTTTTTTAAGTTTTCTTTCTTAATCTCTGTATTAACCCATTTTTATTTGTTAGTGAGTTGTTCTGCTTCCATGGGTGTATGTTTCTGTTGTTTTTGTTTTTGGTGATAACCAATTCTAATCTTCAGTGATCAGATAACAGGCATAATCTTATTTCAATATTGTTTTATCTGTTGAGAATTTCTTTGCATGTGAGCATATGGTTAATTTTGGAGAGAGTATTATGTGGTGCTGAGAATAAGGCATATAATTTTGTGTTTGGGTAAAATGTATAAATATCTATTAAGTCTGGTTTATAATGTCAGTTATCTTCTACATTCTTTGTTTATTTTCTTTCTTGGTTTCGTGTCCGTTGGTTAGAATTGGGTATTGAAGTCTTCCACTAGCATTGTGTGATAGTAAATATGTGATTTAAACTATGGTAGCATATTGGTATAAATATTTGTGTTATTTTTTTCTGAAATCAGGTACCCTTGTATTGATACATAAATGTTTAAAATTATAATGCTTTCTTGCTAGATTTTCTCCTTTAATAAATATGCAGTTTTGTCTCTATATCTTCTGATTAGTTTTTGAAGAGTATTTTGTCAGAAATTAAAATGTCTATACCAAGTTGATTCTTACATCCTATTTCTTAGAATATACTTTTCCATTTTTTTTAATCTTGGGTGATGTTTATCCTTGAGATAATGATTTGGGTTTTGGATGTAACAGAAAATTTGATTATGTTTTCACATCCATTTTAGTCATCTTAGTCTTTTAATTTTCAAATTGAGACTGATATCGGTAGGTATCAGTGACCAGTATTTGTAGATTCCTATTATTTTCTTGATGTTGGTGGTGGTTGTGCTGGCACGGTTGTTTTCCCTCTTTTGATTGGCAGGTCCTGTGTTTTCTTGGATATAGTCAACCTCTTTGAGTTTTTATCCTAGCACCTTCTGTAGGGCTAGATTTGGGGTAATATATTCCTTAAATTTGGTTTTATCACGGAATTTCTTACTTTTTCCATTGTTTGTGATTGAAGGTTTTGAAGGGTATAGTAGTTTCCCCTGGTATCTGTTGTCTCAAAGTCTGGAGGATATCTGTCTAGGCCCTCTGGCTTTAAGAGTCTTTATTGAGAAGTCAGATGTCATTTTAATATGTCTTTATTTACTTGGTCTTCTTCCTTGTAGCTTTTAATAATCTTTGTTTCCTACATTTAGTGTTTTCATTATCATGTGCTGAGAAAATATCTTTTCTGGTCTATTCTTTGTAGTGTTCTGTTTCTTTTCAGTACTATGACAGGCATTGTCTTCTGTTGAGAAACCAGACTGCCTCTATCTTGGTCTTGAAAGCCATCTCCTTTAAAAAACAATCTAGATTCACTCCTGTTGGACATCTTAATTTTTCAGTTCCAGATTTCTCTCTGTTTGAGTTTTCTGTATTAATTATATTTACTGTCATGTCTTGTACTGTTTTAATCAATTTCTTCCAATGTTTGTTCCTGTTGTCATAGAATTCTTGAAAGGATTTATTCATTTCCTCTTTAAGAATCTCTATCATATTCATAAAAGCTATTTTATGTTATTTGTCTTGCAATTCAACTGTGTTGTAATACTCAGGCCTATTGTAGGAGGGTTGCTGGGATCTAGTGGAGACATATTGTCTTGGCTGTTATTGATTATGTATTTAAGATGCCATCTAGGCATCTGGGTTTATAAAAGTTGTAATTCTAGGTAATGATATCAGATTTTGCATATATTGAGTGGCTATTTTGTTCTTAGTTTCTGTTGCCCATTTAGGAAAGTGTAGTGGCTGTGTATTATTGCCTGGTAGAATATTCTTCTGGAAGCCTAATATTTGTGGTCAGGGGTTCCAGGTACAATGCGTTTCTTGGTATTGGAAGCTGTCATTTAGGTATGGGAATGGGCTGGTGAAGGGAGGGGAGCAGGGTGTTTCACCAGAATCTGCTACAGGAAGTAGTTTTTTTAGAGCATGGGATGACACTGGAGGACTTAATATGGGGAATAAGGATAAAAAATGAAGATCCAAAGCATGGCTACTTGCTTTGCTGGTTTATTTGCTTCTCTGGCATGTTGAAATGCAGAATCACAGAGGATCCTGGAGTTGGGGAGGCTGAGGTGACAGACAGCATGAATGTGGAGGAAGATTTGTGGAGGATATCTACATAATCTGTTGGATATGGGCAAGCAGAGAGAAGAGTGAATTCATGGAGTGTTATGTGACTGAGATGAAGTGAGACTGCTGAATTGGATTTAAAGGAAAGGAGGGCAAAGTAAAGATCCACAATTAGGCAGGCTGCAAGCTTCCTTGGCCTGCTGAGTGGTCTGTGGGTTACAAGGGAATGTTAGTTGGAGTTGGAGTCTGAGAAAAAGTGATGAGTGATGTGTCTGGAATGGGAGGTTAAGGGGAAGATCTGTGTGATCCACTGGATATGAGGGTAGGAGAGAAAGGAGGCTGCCACCGGTGATCAAAAACAGAACTTTGAATAAGACTTGGGGATCCGAATTGGAAGTGAAGAGTGATAGGTGAAGATCTGCAGTTAACTTATTTGCTTTCCTGACTAGTCTGTGTTTCCCAGGGAATATCTGCTGGAGTAGGAGGCTGGGATAAAGCCATAAATTGGAGTAAGTTTGAAGAAGATCTGTATGATTGGGGTAGAGAGAATGTAGAGGCTGCTATTGTGCTACCTAACTGGGAATAAGACTGGGGGACTAGCCTTGGAGGAACATGGGAGAGGTGAAGAACAAAGATGATTTAATGCATGATTTCTTCTAAAAAAAAAATTCTTTCGATTTAGATGCTATATTTAATTCATTAATTTTGTATTATAAGTGTGGTCTAGGGGGACTATCAGATTATATTCTTTCTCATATTGATAGTTTCCCCCACAATTTAGTAGAAAAGACTAAATTTTCAATATTGTTTATCTTTGGCACATATATTAAGTTTAATTGACCATACATATGTGCATTCATTTTTTAGGTTCTCCAGCTGTTTTGGAGCTATTTGCTTATTTATATGCCAGTATTATATTGTTTTCATTATGATAATTTAATAATGTAACTTCAGATCAGGCAAACAGTTGTCTCTACCCTTTTGGTTTCAAAGGATAGCTTTGCTATATTTGTAGTCTGTGGTTTCATGGACTTTTAAGATTTTTTTTCTTTTTTCACTTTAGATCCCGATTTCAGCCCCACTTCCTCTTCTCTCAATCCTACCCTCCCACACCCCTCTTCCCATTCCCCTACCTCCCCTTATCCTCTGAGAAGGGAAACATTCTATGGGTACCTAGGCAATCCAAGCTAAAGCAACCCTGGGAGTATCCTTTGCCAGTGAGGCCAGACAAGGCAGCCCAGCTGGGGGAAAGGGATCCAAAGGCAGGCAACAGAGTCAGAGTCAGCCCATGCTCCAATTTTTAGGGACCCACATGCTGCCTATCTGCTACATATATGTAGAGGGCTTTTACAAACCTATGCATTCTCCTTGGTTTGTGGTTCAGTCTTTATGAACTCTTGGACCCAGTGTTACTTGACTCATAAGACTAAAATAGATACTGGAGGTGGATGGAGGTAGGGAATTGGGCAAGAAAGGGGGTCAGGAGGATAAAGGGAATGAGAACCAAGTGTGAGGAGGCAGCAAAAGAGGGCCAAGAGAGAGAAAGGAAACCAATGGAGGGGCATTTCTGGAACAAGCTGGAGATCTGGGAAGAGGAGGCTCTCTATAGTCTAAGGAGGTAACCCTAGCTGAAAAGGTTATTGAGGCTTAGGTGGCTACCTCCTGTAGACAAATGGGACTTCCAGTGAATGGAAAGAGACACCAACCCACCCACAAAACCTTAAACCCAAAAGTTGTCCTAGCTACAAGAGGTACAGGAATAAAGATGGAGCAGAACTTGAGAGGATGGCCAGCTTGAGACTTATCCAACGGGAGAGAGCTATCTCCTGATACTATTAAAGATATCCTGTATGCTTGCAGTCAGGAACCTAGCATAAATGTCCTCTGAGCAGGTTCATCCACCAGCTGTGGAAACAGATGCAGAAACTTACAGCCAAACATTAGGCTGATTGTCTTGTAGAAGAGACAGAGAGGAAGGGGTTGAGGAAACTGGAGGTGTCAAGGACAGCAAAATAAAACTAAGCATTGTTTTTCTTTTCATATAAAATGTCATTGAAATTTTGATTGGTATGCTTATGTAGAATTTATAGATTGAATTGTACATTCTGGCAATTTCCAACATATCTGACCCTTATTATCCATAAACACAGTACAAGCCTTATATCTTTTGTGCAACTCTAAATTTATCAGCCTTTTATTAATTCAGTGTAAAGGCTCTTCTCTTTTTATGTTTAATATGGTCTTAATTATTTTATCCATTTTTAAAATATTGTGAATGTGATTATATCCAATATTTTTTTCAGAAGGATATAATTTTAGTGTTTCTACACATTTAAGTTTTTGTTATTTTCTATTTTGTAAGTTTAATCAAATTATATTATTTTCAATATATTATATGACTTTCTACATATAAGACCACAAAATATAGAAAAAATTGAGTTCTTATATTTGTGAAGTGGGTGTCATTTGTCTCCTTTTCTTACCTGAAAGCTGTGGTTACATATTCTAACATCAAGCTGAATGAAATTGCTCAGAATTTTCACCTTATTCTAATTTTAGAAAAGCTTTCAGGTTTTACCCAAGGTATATGAATTTAACTATGGATTTATCATAAATAGCCTTCAATATACTGCTACATCTATTTTTCTGTATCTAAAATATTCAACATTTTATCATGAAATATTTGCATTTTCTCAAGTGGCCTTTCTATGCCTTTTTGAGATGATCATAATAATTTTATTTTCATTCTGTCAATGTGTTTTTTTTGTTTGATTTGTATAAGTACAAGTGTTTATTGAATCCAGGGGTTACCTCCATGTAGTCATGGTACATGTTTCTGTAAAAGTGCCATTATAGCAGGAATAATAACATTTTAAGAATTTTCATATTTATCAAATATTTAGATTATATTTTCAGTTCTTGCTTAAAATATTTTTGTTTGATTTTGGTTTCAGGTACTGTTGAACTCAAAGCTGAGTTTAGAAAGAATTTTAAAATTTTTAATTTAGGAAAATTTTTTAGACAAAGTAGAATCTTAATTCACTAAAGAAAAGAAATAGAAACTCTATGACTCTGTGAATGTTACTTTTAAGGCTTGAACGGTAAACCCTGAAACAGGAGTGCATTCTAGGATAGGGATATAACCTATCTATAGCCTTACAGGGTTTCGTAAATCTGTGAATATAAGTCATGTATCTTCACACACACAAAGTATCCTTGACCTAATCAAAATTCTGAAACCTATCAAGCAGGGCTGTATCTGACTTCCTTGATGCAGAAACATGTAGTAGGACAATTTTCTGCCCATTTCCCACCAACAGAATATGCTGCCAAAAGCTTCAGATGGATCACAATTTGATTTTGTCATAACAGGACCCAGCTCAGAATAGGTGTTGCCTGTAATTGCCTTGGGGGAGGGGTTGCAATTCTTGCACATTTATCTTGATAGGTCAGAGTATTTTATTTCATTTTTTAAAAAATATTTGATAGAGTCAATCCCCAATATCGATTGTTGCTGGGCTTTTATTTATTGGAAATGTACTTTTAGCTCAATTCTGTCTTATTACTTACTGAACTATTCAGATGTTGTATTTAATCATGGTATAGTTTTTGCAGGCTTTGTTTCTTAGTTTGTCTATTTCTTCAGGGTTATCCAATTTTTCTGGTACATCATTCCTCCAAGAAATCTCATATGAGCCTTTGCATTTCTGTGGAATCAGGTCAATGCATTTTTCCTTTCTGATTTTATCTATTTGACCCTTCTCTTGTATTAATGCTCTGCATAAGAGCTTGACAATTTTGTTTTTCTTATTAAATAATCATTCCTTTGTTGCTCACTCCTATTTCTTTTTTTGTCTTGGTTTCAGTTGTTTTTTACCTTATAGTGGCTTTTTCCTTCATTTTTCTAACGTTAGTGTTAGCTCATCCTTATCCTAACACCTGAAGTTATGAAAATAGGGTGTTAATTTCTGATCTGTGAGTCTTCTTAATTTAGGTATTTTTTTTATTAACCTTCTCTTCTTTAAAATGTTTTGTTGTATCTAACAAGTTTTAGTTAATAAGTTATGTTTCTAAATTTATTTGTCCTAGATACATACATTTGTAATTTTTGGATAATTCTTGTACCCGTTGGTTGAGCAGGAGTGTGTTAATCACTTCTCACCTCTTTCCACATATTATTTTGCTAAACTCTGTCCACTATTCTTTATAAACTGTGCTTCCTCTATTACTTTTTGCTATCTCTGACGAAAGAAATTCAGAGTATATATCTTCATAATTGCATTTTTTGTTTGATTATATTTATCTTTGTTGCTTAGCTACAACACGTTAAAATGTCAATAACTATATTCTTTAAGGAGAGGATTATTATTTATCTTTTCACTTTTATTTCTTTTCTCAGTATTTCTTATTTTTCCATTCATTGTCTTACTGTGGTTGAGTCACCTATGGCTTCCGCTGGATCTTGCTGATCATTTTTTTTTATTTTGTTTTTCTAAGTTTTTTTTTTTATTTGCATTCAAAATCATTTCCCCTTTTCCGTTCCTCCCTTCCCGAAAGTCCCATAAGACCCCTTCCCTCCCTCTTTTCCCCATTCAACCAACTCTCGCTTCTCTGTCCTGGCATTCCCCTACATCCAGTCTTTCCAGGACCAGGGGTCTCTCCTTCCATCTTCTTGGAAATCTATTGATATGTTAATTGTGTTTAGGGTATTCCGAGATTCTGGGTTAAAATCCCCTTATCAGTGACTGCATACCATGTGTATTCTTTTGTGATTGGGTTACCTCACTAAGGATGATATTTTCAAGTTCTGACCATTTGCCTAGGAATTTCGTGAATTCATTGTTTTTAATTGCAAAGTAGCATTCCATTGTGTAAATATACCACATCTTCTGAATCCATTCCTCCGATGAGGGACATCTGGGTTCTTTCCAGCTTCTGGCTATTATAAATAAGGCTGCTATGAACATAGTGGAGCATGTGTCCTTATTGCACGCAGGGAAAGCCTCTGGGTATATGCCCAGGAGTGGTATAGCCGGATCTTCCGGGAGTGTCATGCCCAGTTTTCTGAGCCAGACTGCTTTCCAGAGTGATTGTACCAGCCTGCAATTCCACCAGCAGTGGAGGAGTGTTCCTCTTTCTCCACATCCTAGCCAACAACTGCTGTCTCCTGTGTTTTTGATCTTAACCATCCTGACTGGTGTGAGATGGAATCTCAGGGTTGTTTTGATTTGCATTTCCCTAATGACTAAGGATGATGAACATCTCTTTAGGTGCTTCTCAGCCATTAGATATTCTTCAGGTGAGAACTCTTTGTTTAGCTCTGTACCGCATTTTGTAATAGGGTTACTTGCCTCTCTGGAGTTTAACTTCTTGAGTTCTTTGTATATCTTGGATATTAGCCCTCTGTCGGATGTAAGGTTGGTAAAGATCATTTCCCAGTTAGTTGGTTGCCGCTTTGTCTTTTTGACAGTGTCTTTTGCCTTGCAAAAACTTTGTAATTTAATGAGGTCCCATTTGTCTATTCTTGATCTTAGAGCATAAGCTATTGGAGTTCTGTTCAGGAAATTCTCCCCTGTGCCCATATGTTCAAGGTTCTTCCCTAGTTTCCTTTCTATTAGTTTCAGTGTGTCTGGTTTTATGTGGAGATACTTGATCCACTTAGAATTGAGCTTAGTGCAAGGAGATAAGAATGGGTCAATTTGCATTCTTCTGCATGTTGACCTCCAGCTGAGCCAGCACCATTTGTTGAAAGGCTATCTTTTTTCCACTGGATGGTTTTAGCTCCTTTGTCAAAGATCAAGTGACCATAGGAGTGTGGATTCATTTCAGGGTCTTCAATTCTGTTCCATTGATCTACATGCCTGTCACTGTACCAATACCATGCGGTTTTTAACACTATTGCTCTGTAGTACAGCTTGAGGTCCGGGATACTGATTCCCCCAGAGGTTCTTTTACTCTTGAGAATAGTTTTAGCTCTTCTTGGTTTTCTGTTATTCCAGATGAATTTTTGAATTGCTCTTTCTAACTCTATGAAGAATTGAGTTGGGATTTTGATGGGGATTGCATTGAATCTGTATATTACTTTTGGTAAGATGCTCATTTTTACTATATTAATCCTGCCAATCCATAAGCATGGCAGATTTTTCCATCTTCTGAGGTCTTCTTCAATTTCTTTCTTCAGAGACTTGAAGTTCTTGTCATACAGATCTTTCACTTGTTTGGTTAGAGTCACGCCAAGGTACTTTATATGGTTTGTGGCTATCGTGAAGGGTATCATTTCTTTTACTTCTTTCTCAGCCTGCTTATCCTTTGAGTATAGGAAGGCTTCTGACTTGCTTGAGTTGATTTTATATCCGGCCACTTTGCTGAAGTCGTTTATCAGCTGTAGGAGTTCTCTGGAAGAGTTCTTTGGGTCGCTTAAGTAAACTATCATATCGTCTGCAAATAATTTTAGCTATCCTGGGTTTTCTGTTATTCCAGATGAATTTTTGAATTCCTCTTTCTAACTCTATGAAGAATTGAGTTGGGATTTTGATGGGGATAACATTGAATCTGTATATTGCTTTTGGCAAGATGGTCATTTTTACTACATTAATCCTGCCAATCCATGAGCATGGCAGATTTTTCCATCTTCTGAGGTCTGTGCATATATAATTTTTGGACCATTTTTTAAACCTTGAGTTTCTTTGATATGACATTGTTTTTTTTCTTTTTACCTTGCTATTGTGTCTAATTTTTATATTTAATTCCTTTCTCCCAGATATTACAGATTGACTTCAAGGTGAATATATCTTTATCTGTTTAAATGCGTATGGCTCTGGTTGAATGAGGTATGGAAGTTATTTTGGGAATTTCTATAGTATAATCTCCATAAAAACTCACCTTTGTTCTCTGAGAAATCAAGACTGTGTATATCTACAGCATTGTTAGTAGCATAGAAGGCTGTTGATTTCTGCTCCAGACACAATCCTTAATTGAAGGAATCTTGCCTGACCTGAAAAGATTTTCAGGCAGCAGTATGATTGCAGGTACCAAGACACTGCCTTTCCTAGTGACTGTGCAGTTCGCGAAATGAGATAATGCTTTAGAAACATTGTAGCAGCTGAATCTTGAAGAATGGGCATATTAAGTGACCTGAGAATGCATTCATTGATCTGAGGTGGTTCTTATAATACTGGGACACATTCTAGTAGTGCAGCCCTAGGGGAATTTTCTTGAGTCTTGAAGGAAGGGGAAACTCCTATCTCTGTGAAAGTGAAGTGTGATAGCAGATTAGGTATACTGAGACCTGACCTGTCCCATAAATGCAGATCATAATTGAGAGGTATAACATCTCAAGATCTGAGCACAGAAATTCTACCCATCAAATTAGACTTGTGGAATATAGATTGGTAGCAAGTCATGCCTACAATCAATACCCTGTATTTTCCTAGAACAAAAGAAGAAGACAACAATAGTCTGGACCCTGGAATGATCCAGACATCAGTTATTGAGGTCAGCATGCATCAAAGAAGAACCAACTGGTTCCTGGTGTGAAGAAGCTATTTAACAACCTTAACCATGAGGAGCAGGGGCATAACATTGCCTGCTCACCTTTGACAAGTGCAAGTATGAATTTGGGCAGGTTTCTCAGATGGGCTCATCATTGCCAACCAGTATAGAGACCCGTGTTATAGTCATTGAAAATTGGAATAAACAGTCATGATTATGTCTTCACCACCTTTTATCCTTGAGAAGTCATCAGTTTAAGAATAAGCTTTCTGTCTCTGAGCTATGTTGAAATGAGGAATTAGCTGCCTCAGTCAGTGTTCTTGGTCTCTTCTTCTAGACTATGTCAGCTACTCTAAATCATACATTTTCTGATACTGTTTCACTGTACATTAGAGGCCAGTCACATTTACTTTCATTGGTATTGAGTTGTCTCTTTACTCTGTTTTTTTAGGAAGTAGGAGATGAATGCTGGGATCTTTTTGTCTCCTACTTTGCTGATATCACTCATTTAGAATTGAAATGTTTGATAACCATGTTTTGTCATTGAAAATGGCATGTACAAAATATGAGTCATTTGACAAGTTTTCTATGATGTCATTGTTAACAGGAAGAAATGATTTTGATATCTAAAAAATTGTATCTTTTCTAACTCCTTCTGATTTATAAAGAACATCTAACACGAGGTTATAATTCTCTGATTTGGAAAGGAAAGCTATCATTTTATAGTAGATTTTTTTGTTTTGTTTTTGTATTTTTTATTTCCTATGTAAGCTCTGATGCAGAGTTTAGTGTTATTTCCCCAGAGAGACATGTTCCATCTTCCCAGTAGCACCTATTAAATGATGTGTCCTTTCCTCTTTGATTTGTATTTCCACCTCAACTTCATGTCAACATACCTCTTATAAATACTTCAAGTTCTTAAATCTTTATCCACTTTTAAAGAGTCTTTAAATCTGCTCCTACCCAGTAGTCTGTGTGTCCGCTTGTGTTTGAACGCATCACTTTTTATTACTGTAATTTTGTCTTCATGACTGATAGGTACAGTCGTACTTCTTTGCTTCTCTTAAGAAAAATTGACTTAGGTCTTTGGAAACTTTTATTTTTCTATGTACATTTTAAGAATATTTGTCAAAACCTTCAAAATTTGCCAAAGTAAACGTTACATTCTCAGATGCTTCAGGAATTGAGATAATTTTGTAAATGTCATCCAGTATGTTTTTAGAACTCAAACTTGGATAAGAAGTTGGGGGCTTTTGTCATGGAACAAACTTTGTGCAAAATAATTTGCAGGGGCCAGGGAGATGGCTCAGCATATAAGAACACTGACTGTATACACATGAGGACCTGAGTTTAGATTTTCAGCACCTGTATGAAAAACTGGGCATAGACACTAATACCAGAGGCTGAAGGATTGCTGGTCACCAACTTAGCTTTGTGTTAAGTGAGAGAAGCTGTTTTATGGAACAAGGCAGATAATGATAAAGCATATTAGATATTCTCTTAGCACCTGCACATATATGCACACACATATAACTCTCTCTCTCTCTCTCTCTCTCTCTCTCTCTCTCTCTCTCTCTCTCTCTCTCTCACACACACACACACACACACACACACACACACACACACACACACACACGCACGCACATACATACACACATGCACACACAGAGCACAAAAAGCAGTCCAGATATACAAACACAATAAATGAATTGCGTGTTTTGTAACATGCTTTTCTCATAACTTTCCCATGAAAACTCATATTTTTGGATCACTTTAGAGGACATGCAGAACTCTGCCAACTGAGTAAAAGATTCAGGAGGATCC
Source organism: Tokudaia tokunoshimensis (assembly GCA_036184795.1). Classification (NCBI taxonomy): domain Eukaryota; kingdom Metazoa; phylum Chordata; class Mammalia; order Rodentia; family Muridae; genus Tokudaia; species Tokudaia tokunoshimensis. Next base: position 53,270,015 of record BTHU01000005.1, on the reverse strand, counting down.
ACTTGACTCTGGAATAAGCTCCTAGTCATATGCTCAAGAAACTGAGTATTATATATACTGTGAAGCCTTATATAATAAGTTTAAATGCACTCAGCAGCACACAGTAGCAATCTTGATAATACTTTTGCATTATTTGTGTCATTAATGGATGTCACAATTTTCATTTTGTAATTTTTATCATACTTTATGTGCTGTGGTAGGAAAATGGTGGAATGTTTCTTTTTCTTTTTTTTTTTAGATTTATTTATTTATTTATTTATTGTAAGTACACTGTAGCTGTCTTCAGACACTCTAGAAGAGGGCATCAGATCTTGTTATGGATGGTTGTGAGCCAGCATGTGGTTGATGGGATTTGAACCCAGGACCTTTGGAAAAACAGTCAGTCCTCTTAACCGATGAACCATCTCACCAACCCTGGTGGAATGTTTCTTAAGGGCAGTGATCTCACAGTGTAGATTTTGAATATTTACTTGCATCGTAACTTCAGTGTAAATAGGATGGCTATCATAAAACACCCAGAGTTGAGTTTTCTTTGATGGAACGTGATATCCTATCCAATAAGAACAATATTAATGTCTAAATAAAGAATTCTTTCTGCAGGCAGAACAGTGCATTCTTTCTTGGAGTTTGAACACTGTTAATCGTAGAAAGGCTTTCTTCTATGTCAGTCTTGGCTGCATATAGGATATACTCCATAAATTCCCATAAATCTCATGAGGGCCCACATATTTGACATAAAGGGCACATCACTATATACAAGTGAGAATATTACTGTAGTTTTCCATTTCTCTCACTGTTCTCAGTGGAATCCCAATACAAACCTTGAATTTAGGGAAATAACAAGTGACAACTTCATTAAGTTTGAATTTGTCTTTTGCTTCTGTAACATTAAATGTCAAAAGTAAATATTTTCAGCAGACTCTCAAAAGACACAACTTAAAGTCAATTATGTGGCTGAGGTTAGGATACAGTCTTTGCTGGCCACCCAGCCGCTCACCAGAGCCATCACAAGTTTATGTACTAGAACACAAGTTTTATTTGTGCCAAGGTTTATCTTCTCTGGAGACTTGAAGTCACATCTGAGTATATTGAAGTTTGTCTCAACTTTGTACATGATCAGCCACTTCTAATTCAGCATTGCAAGCATCTCGAGAGAAATATAAATGAAATGAGAAAAGGGTCACAAAAATACCTAGTGAACTGAGCAGGAAACAAACCTGCAATTACCTTAGGAATTTTAAATCTATGACTAACAATACTGGGTAGAAACAAATTTACATAGAAATAAAAGAGTGACTGTCTCAAAATGACAGGGTTATAGGTGATTTCAACTTTCAGTATTCTTTCTCATGTTTTATATTTTCATTGTTGAAGTAGATATGTCTAGCTGTTCACCAAAATACGTGATTCTTCTTTATAATTTAGAGTTGTGCTAAGTAAAGCCTACGCAGCAGGGACTATTTCTAGGTCCTCTTTACTTCTATATCTGACTATGTAATTCCAGTGTTGTAAATGCAATGTGGGAGGAAAAATGCAAAGAGAAAAGAAATGAAGGTCTATGAGAGGGCACTCTGAGGTTCTAAAACTAGTCAATCACAGAGTAGGAAGAACTTGAATTACTGCATGGAGGATTTGTGACAAATTGAAATGCATTATTTTCAAATTTTCTAAGCAAAGCATAGGTTTGTATAACAAATCAAATGGTTTTTCTTCTGAACTCTCATAAGAGACTTGAATGTAGATTTATATGCAGGTAGAATTTCAAGAAGTGACATAGGGAGCAAAAGTGAGTCATCATTATGGTGAGTCAGAAAGAAAGAAGATAATGAACCAATGGATTGATGAGTTGACCCTTACTGTAGACAGCTCATTCTCAGTCCTACCAAGCTTTCTGAAGCAGTTTACAAGTTCACTTTTGTCTATTGTGGAGAAAGAAAAACTATTCAAATATATCTACCAGCTCCAAGAATCCCAGAATTAAACTTTGAGCACTGATTCTTTGCCTTGGCTTTGCCTATTTATATGCATATAGTTGTTCCTTGCTGATATCATTAAGCTGAACATGTTGACTTTCAATTGCTATTGTTTAGGCAGACCTTCAACTCATAATTTTCCTGTCTTAACCTCTAGAGAATCTGTTCTCAACTTGTGGGTCACAACCCTTCTAGGGATATGTGGTGGGGAGGTCATATATCAGATATCCCTCATATCAGATGTACCACCAACACAATGAAATGATTGGGGACCACCAAATCTATTAATGGGTCACCAAATTAGGAAGGTTGAGACCATTGCTATAGAGTACCTGGGATTATAGGCCAGCACTACAAGGTCCAGTTTGATTCCTACATTGCTTTATTTGATTATTCAACAGCTAAATAAAGTCAAACACATTTCTTAAATGATCAAGATTTCCATTCTTCTATGTTGGTTGCTTCTCCTTTGGTTGTGTCAGATACTGAAATTATTTGAAGAGCTTTGGATCCTTCCCTCTTAGTTTATATAATACTGTTGTACAAGTCCTCCCCCTGTTCCCTAAGGAAGTGAACAAATACCTACTTGTAACCTCCCGGGGGTTACATGCAATCGGATCATCTGGTTCTCCGAACGGAGAGTTGGGGAGATAAAACGGGATGACGAGGAAAAAAAAACACATGAATTAAGACAACATGGCTGTTCAAAGTCTGTCTTTTACTTAGGGGAAAACGACAATTTAAACTTTGGGGGTGAGACCCTTCCCCAGAGTTGAGAGTCTGCTCAGCGGGGTTTCAGCTCCACTTCGGGTGGATGTCGGTTCCACAGGGTTTGCTGCTCTGTGGGAAACTGAGGTGTTATTCAGAAGGATGCAGGCAGCTGGGTGGGTCACCTGCTTAATTCAGGAATTCTTAGACTTGGAGGAACAATGAACTTCACTCTACCCTAGGTGGAGCAGGATTATGGCTAGCACAAGAATTTCATCTCACAGGCTGGGAGAGCAAGTTTCTGCCAGGCGACAAGACACCCCAATATGGCTCTCTACACCTACTTATTAGTCAGAGAACTAATAAAGCCCCAAGTAACAATTCTGGTAAAGCCCAACATCATAAGCCAATGAGCTTCTTAAGTTTCTTTACAGAGACATAGATGGTGAGTTACATGTAGGAGCATGGACTGCTTACCGGCAGCTCCATCATTGCCAATCCACTTGACTCTGGATGATGGCTTACAAAAATGGCCTCTCGGGAAACCTCTGAATGACTTGGAAGTAGGTAGGTAAGGTAAAGTGTCTCTTAACTCAGCTTTTGCTTACAGCTTCTGTACAACTGGGGAGAAGCCTTGATAATCATGGGTCTTTGGAGAATTTCCTGAGACTTGTGAGTTGCTTGCATTTTGCAAGTCCTGCCTCCCTTCCCCCTACGTAAGGGAATATTTCAATTTGGAAGAAATTGCCACAAAACAAATATCTAAAATTGAAATGATCTTTGGTAAATTCTCTTTAAAAGTTTCCTCAAGCATCTATACTGTCATAAAAATCTCTACATGATTCATAATCTAGTCCCTAGACACATCCCTAGTCTCATTCCTCTACTTGACCTCTTCCATCCCTAACATTTTAGACAGGCAACAGACATTCTCAGGAAATCTCAATTTCTTTCATGTTACTCTGGTTTTTAGCCTGCTTCTTTCTGTGAAGAACGCTTCTGTTCATTTTCTATCCACAATTAGCCAACTACAACATTTAGATGAAGTAAATCCCAGTACATATTAACTTTAAAAAAATGTGTTTTGCTTGATATTTCTTTTCATTATCTTTATTTCTTTTCATGCTAGTTACATTTGGTCCTTTGACAACTCCAAGCTATCATCTCCAATCATCTCATTTTTCTTCTATAACATTCTTACTTTCAAATCTTCTTCATGAGTGTCACCCACTGAGTTTTGGGTTTCTTGCTTGAAATGTTTGGGAGGTTATATCTATTAGACTAAGGAAAACATATCAGTAGATATTCAGTTGAAGAAAATGATAATCCTTCCTGCCCCGAAACAACTCTAATGGTCAATACATCTCTAGAGTAAGTGGATATCATGAGATTTTCTTTCATCCATGATGAAATGTTGAGGGGTCAATCTTATACTGTTCTTGTGCAGATAACCACAGATGCTCTGGGCATGTGACTTAAGGAATGTGTCACGCCTGTACAATACTTGCTTGCTACAAATAGTGAAAAAAATACCTACAGGAAAAGAACATTTTGTTAAGTGTGAACAGTCAAGTAAACTTCCAATTCCATTGTCCTCTATACAATATTTGTTGTGACACATCTATTCTTGTTTATTTGATTGTGTAGGGCCTATTGTTTGGATCTTAATGGAGAAAGTTTAGTAAATGTGCTAGAGCCACAATATCCTTACAACATAAAATATATATTATTTATCTTTGTAGAAATCATCTACAAAGGCCTTTTTTCTCTTATTCAAACCCTACTGGTAATAAGCTAGTCTAAATCAATATGACATTTATTTTATTTTTTACACCTGTATCATTCCTAAATACTATAAGCCAAATTCCAATGTAAGCTTTCAGGAAAAAATAAAAATAAAAAAAAGAAAAGAAAAACAAGTAAGTTACGCCTGTGTTAAAGAATATACAAAGTAGGATAACTGAACTTTGTCATTATGGAGAATTAAGAAGTTGGAGACCAAAGCCAAATCAGGGTTAGCTCCTTTTTCGTCTCTTTGAATGCTTCCTAACAGCCTCATTATCAAAATCTTTACAAAATCTAACAACCAGCTGCCTTGTACTAATGCCAAATCTAAGAATGCCATCAGGCACATCTGAAACCATTAGCTGTTTTCATCTTAGCTGTAACTTGTGTATCTGGGATGCCTATTGATTGAAGTGAAAAGCATATGATTCCTTACTTTGTTCTGTAACTAATAAAATGTCACATAACCATTTTTTCAGTAAAGCATGTCTTTCAGGAAAATCTGAGTAGATGCTACTTGGCCATACCCATGATGCTAGAGTAGTCTATCTCCTACTACTTTTTGAATTGCCTGTCTTTCTCTGTATCAACATTTCTGTATCTTTTCCCCAATCTTTACCACACCATCGTCTTAGAAGCCAGGGTTCTGTCTCATTTATTTCTATTATTTTCGAACCATGAAATGCATAGTACTATTTGCACAATCATCCTCAACCAGTGTTTACATTTGTCCACTTAAGAGCTCGGCTCCCAGGCCTTGTACTTGCTTTATAGAAATTTGCATTAAAAGCATGGACTTATGATGTTAAATTTCTTAAGTTTGATAAAGGGTTTAAAATCAGAACCATTGCAAGCTTGGACATTTCTTTTGTTTTCTATTTTATCCCCTCTAACCTTCTGAATCCTTGTCTACCAGCGAATATATTAATAGTAACTCCATCAGGGCTTTACTGGTGAGAATCCCAATACACACAATGCGCTAAGCACAGTGTGAACACCTAGTCCATTTTCAGTTCCTATTAGCTGCTGTGATGATGTTTGCATAGTTCTGAAAGCTTAGATGAAAACTTGGAGCCTCCTGAGAGACATCAGCAACCAAACAATATTCCCATAATATAAAGAGCTATGGCCTTTCTTATATTTTTCAGCTATTTTAATGCACTCATTTGTTGTTAAATGAAATGGTGTGTTTGTAGAGGAAAGAGGGGAGATGGGCTTGAAAAAAATAGCTTGTTCATTTTGGCTAAGAATTCTTTTCAATCTTGTTTTGCTTGCCTCTATCTTCTTCCTGCTGGGTCTCTCTCTCTCTTTCTCCCTCTCCCCACTTTTCCTCCCCCTTCCTCTCTCTCATCTCTCCTGCATCTTTCTGTTTGCTGTCTTCTACTGCTTTTTCAACCAGTCTGATTGCTTCATGTCACTTTTCAGCCCCCTAATCTGGCTACATTTCTGCCCTCCTTCATCCCCTTCATTTACTGAGTTTCTTGTTTGCTCAGGTTTGTCTTCTCCCTTGAGTCTCCTTTCTTTCACATTTTAAAATTCTCATCTTCCCTCCATGGTTAATGTATCACTTATTTCATTTATCACCTTCTATTTTCTGTTAATAGCTGCTAAAACTTTAATTTTAATTTCTGGTTGCTTTCTTCCTGCCATCTTTGGACTACATTGTCTTTTCATCCTTTTTCTTTATATCTCTTTCTCCTCATGCCATCTACTGTGGTGGTTTTTTTTTTTAATTTATTAGATATTTTCTTCACTTACATTTCAAATGTTATCTCCTTCCTTGTTTCCCCTCTGAAAACCCCTAATCCCATCTCCCTTCCTCCAGCTAACCCACCTGGTCCTGTTTCCCTCTCTTGGTATTCCCCTACACTGGAGCATTGGTGAAGCCACAGTAAAGCTTGAACTGGTCCCTAGATGGCCAATAGATCAAAAGAAAGCTATTAGTTACCCAATAAAAAAAGAAGACTGGAATGTCTGAAGAGTCTTCCACTTGGGGAGCATCCTGAGCCCAGGAAAAAAATGGAGTCGTCAGGAGGGAGGAAGAGGTGGTATTTAATAGAATGGAAGTGAAATAGGTATGAGAAAATGAGATGGAAAACCAGAGATTTATGACACCAGAGAATTTACTTGGAATGAGATTGTCAGAAGATCAGCTAGGGGGCAAAGAATGGAAAACAAGCTTGTTAAAGTGAATTCGTTGTCATAACTATGAGGACCTTATTCTCCACTTCCCCACTTGGTTCCTCAACTTTGTTTTGTTATTTCCTGACCGTTTTTTCTGTGAATAATTTTTGTCTCTCTGTCCTTTGCAGTGTGCTCAGTTCTCAGTGATTCCCATTTGCTCTTGCACTTTGAATTTCTAAACAAAGGGTTTAGAAAGAGATTGTGGGCTCCGGCAACAGGGCAATTGGGACCTCCAGGCAAAAGGACAGTCAAGCATAATATCGTTTGGGTCTCAGGCAGCTTGTGTGTGCCCTGCTCCCAAGAGCTGGGCAGGTCTGCAGTAACCGATGCGCCAGCTCTGCTGTGGGACTCCTGCCCTGCAGAAGGACCCTGCCGCTCTGGGAGATATCACACACACTCCGCACAATGCAGGAGCCTAGCTACTTCCCTTTGGCGACCTCTGTTCCGAGGATCAACTGCACTGAGGAGACAGGTACCCAGGTTCTCCCCAGTGTAACATCGCTTGGGACACAGGCTGTTGGGCTTCCATCTGTGTGCAAGAGCGGCACGGAGCTGTGGTCGTCTGGGCGCCAGCTCTGTGGTGGGCCATCTGCCCTGCAGAGTGATCTGCACCAAGAGAGTGCAGAGTGCACTCCGCCATCTTTGCTCCAGCAACAGGGCAATTGGGACCTCCAGACACAGGGACAGTCAAGGATAGTATCGCTTGGGTCTCATGCAGCTTGTGTGCTCCCTGCTCCCAAGAGCTGGGCATGTCTGCGGTCACCTACGCGCCAGCTCTGCTGTGGGACATCTGCCCTGCAGAGGGACCCACCCCAGCTCTGGGAGAGATCACACACCCCCGCACAGGGCGGGAGCCTACCAGCCTCCCTTTGGCGACCTCTGCTCCGGGAATCCACTATGCTGAGCCTTTGGATGTGCAGGGATTCCCCAATATAACATCACTTGGGGCAAGGCATATCAGGGCTGCAAAGTCACTCAGGAGCAGGGCAGGTCCCAGAAATCGGTGCCAGGGGAATCCTGGTAATCGAGGGGGGTCAGAAATAGCCTTGCAGGCTCACAAGAGGTCCAACCAACAGCCAGTGACAGCAAAAAGACAAAGTGGCAACCAACTAACTGGAAAATGATCTTTACCAACCCTACATCCGACAGAGGGCTAATATCCAATATATACAAAGAACTCAAGAAGTTAAACTCCAGAGAAGCAAGTAACCCTATTAAAAAATGGGGTACAGAGCTAAACAAAGAGTTCTCACCTGAAGAATATCTAATGGCTGAGAAGCACCTAAAGAGATATTCATCATCCTTAGTCATTAGGGAAATGCAAATCAAAACAACCCTGAGATTCCATCTCACACCAGTCAGAATGGCTAAGATCAAAAACACAGGAGACAGCAGTTGTTGGCGAGGATGTGGAGAAAGAGAAACACTCCTCCACTGCTGGTGGGATTGCAAGCTGGTACAACCACTCTGGAAAGCAGTCTGGTGGTTCCTCAGAAAACTGGGCATGACACTCCCGGAGGATCCGGTTATACCACTCCTGGGCATATACCCAGAGGCTTTACCTGCATGCAATAAGGACACATGCTCCACTATGTTCATAGCAGCCTTATTTATAATAGCCAGAAGCTGGAAAGAAACCATATGTCCCTCAACAGAGGAATGGATTCAGAAGATGTGGTATATTTACACAATGGAATGCTACTCTGCAATTAAAAACAATGAATTCACGAAATTCCTAGGCAAATGGTCAGAACCGGAATATATCATCCTTAGTGAGGTAACCCAATCACAAAAGAACACACATGGTATGCAGTCACTGATAAGGGGATATTAACCCAGTATCTCGGAAAACCCTAGACACAATTTGCATATCAATAGATTTCCAAGAAGATAGAAGGAGAGACCCCTGGTCCTGGAAAGACTGGATGTAGGGGAATGCCAGGACGGAGAAGCGAGAGTTGGTTGAATGGGGAAAAGAGGGAGGGAAGGGGGCTTATGGGACTTTCGGGGAGGGAGGAAACGGGAAAGGGGAAATGATTTGGAATGTAAATAAAAAAAACTTAGAAAATAAAAAAAGAAATTAAAAAAAAAGAAAGAGATTGTGCGTTAGAATGGCTGCAAATACAGATCTCAGAGACAAATAGGATTTGGAATTTAACTGTGAAAAATCAGTCTTCCTCTTGATGAATTCTTGTTTTATCTATCGTGAAACATAAGCCTTGGGAATGGACTGAACTGGATTATTCTTTTGTTTCTTCCCTTCCAAGAATATAATCTTTGTCAGTCTTTGGCATCTTTATGACAGAAATAACAATGCATAAGTTCACAGATGAGGTTGATGAAAAAAACTCATTGAAATATTTGGTTTTCAAAGCCAAACGCAGCAGTAGAGGAAGACATCAAATTACACTAGATGCTCTGTTGCTCTTAGTGCTGGTGCTGTTTTTGGGTGTCACTATCAGCTGGGCTCTATAATGCCCTGGGAATGGGCTCTATAATGCTTTTTATCTCAATCTCCTCGAAAGTACCACCACAAAGAGAATGCCCACAATTGCTTCTGCAATCCATCTTTGTGACTTTGAAATTCAAGAGTTGGGTCATACAGGTAAGCAGACAATGTCAATGTCTCCCAGACTGTCACCAGTGGGTCAGCCTCTAGGCTACACTACTTTTCCTTCATTATATTAAAAACAGTTTTCTGAAATCACACACATTACATCACTCTTTCAATCCAGATATAGTATATTGTGAAATAAGCAGCTCCCTTCTATGTCTAAGTCTACTTGCTAAATGCTGTGATTTCCTCAGCAGAAGGTCAATGACTTAGAAGACGTTTTGTATTATGTGTTTCTTCCCCTTTCCCATGCCCTTCTTTTCTTTTGATGCTTGTTCAGGGAAGGATTAAAACAAAATGTTAAACTATCGCCCCAGAAGAATCAGCTCACCTCAAGTCCCACTATAACCAAATCAAATAGCTATGCTGTAGTGGTTTGAATAAGAATGGTCCCGATAGGCTCATATATTTGATTACTTGCTCTCCAGTTGATGGAACTCTTGGGAAAGATTAGGACATATGGCATTATTGGAAGAGGTGTCTCTCTGGAGATAGGCTTGTGGTTTCGAAAACCTATGTCATATTCAGTTAGCTCTCTCAGACTCGTGCTTGCTTTGCAAGATGCAAGTTCATAGCTATTGCTCCAGCACCATGCTTTCCTCCCTGTCTCACTCTATGCCAGCTTCCATGTTCTGTACACCAGGATGGTCATGTATTCTAACACTCTAAAACTGTATGGAAGCTCCAAATAAATTCTTCTGTAAGTTGCTTTTGTCATAGTGTCCCTTCACAACCATAGAATAGTAAGTAAGACATATGTGCAATTAAATCTTTTTTTGTTTGGTTTGTTTCATTTTTAAAAGAGGAGAAAAAGAGCACATTTGATTTGAGCTTCTGGTAAAACTTCTGTCAAAATTGTCCTTTCTTTTTACTGTTTCTATACCCCAAGCTCTACCAGCCCTGCCTCTGCCCTTCATTCTTTATACTCACCTTACAGTTTTAACCTTGGTATTAGTAGAGTGCAACACAGCTGGTAATTTCCAAAGATAATTTCACTGAGTCTTTTTAATGCTTCATTTCAGTACAAATGGTCATTGGTTTGTGAACTACAGAATGGATGAAAGGTCTGCTGGATGACCTACTGACCTAGGTACAGAAGTTCCTCAGTTTCTCCAAAGACAAAATTCCAGTGTCTCTACAATTGCTTCTGTGGCCAGCCTTGGCATTTTTATTTCCAAATTAGATTTCTGTCATGGTTAATCTTGGTTGGCCAATTAGCTTCATCTGGAATGGACTAAAATCCAGAAATAGAAAACCCATCTCTGACAATTTATTTTTTCTCAGTTTGAAGTAGGTGAATCCACTTTCAGTCAAGAACTTTGATGTAGGAAGATATACACCTTTGTTCCAGATCTTGATCCAGATCTTGAGGCAGAAAGATGTATCTTTAATCTGGGCAACACCTTCTAGTGGAAAGTATAAGCATATGGAAAAAGAAAGTTTTCACTCTTTGACTGATTGCTTTCATCTTGCTAGCAAGCCAATTTCTTCATTGGCATTAGAGCCTACCCCTTTTCAACATATTCTATGATATGTTTATATATGACGTATTTCATATGTCACTTGAGACATCCTGCCTTGAGCAACTTCTCAATATCTGGATGTTCTGATCATAACCTGACATTGTTGTATTAGTTGGACCAGAGCCATTAAGTGATCCTAGTATATCACACATACACACACACACACATACTTACACACACACACACACACACACACACACACACAAAGTATGTATGTATCATCTACCAACTCTCATCTGTCTATAACCCAGAAACCATAATACTATTTGGACTTTTGACTTAGGGTTTCTATTACTGTGATGAAAAAACATAACCGTGACAACTCTTATAAAGGAATGTATTTCATTGGGACTAGTTTACAGTTCAGAAGTTTAGTTTATTGTCATCATGGAGGTAAGCATGGTGACACACAGGCTGGCATGATACTGGGGATATAGGTGAGAGTTTTATATCTAGAATGGCAGGCAGGAGGAAGAGTGGTTAGACCTGGCTTGAGCATTAAAACATCAAATTCACTACTATTGACATACTTCCCCCAACAAGGACATAACTACTCCAACAAAACCACATATTGTATTCCATTCAAGTAATGCTACGTATGCCTATGAACCTATGGAGGCCATTCAAACTATGGATCCACAACAATTAATGCCACACTCCTTTCCTGTGTCCTCAGAATCTAATATAAAAATTTACAAACTATAATCATATAAGATGTAGGCTGAATGATAGCTTAATTCTCTCTCTCTCTCTCTCTCTCTCTCTCTCTCTCTCTCTCTCTCTCTCTCTCATCAGAGAACATGAGAGAAAATCACAACTGGAAAAAATTTAGAGAACAACTGATTGTGGTATGACTAGTGTCTAAATGTAAACTCAGAAACTATTGATAATACTGCAATAATGGGCGAAGAATGATTATAAATGCCAGCATACTAAGGTATCTGCTATGAGGTAGTGTCTTGTATGCATGACACGCAGCTGGATCTATGAAGACTCAACAATATGGTTATACAACAAGACTTGAAAGGATACAGAAAATGAGGTACATTTACACAATGGAATACTACTCAGATATTGAAAACAATGACTTAATGAAATTTTTAGGCAAATGAATGGAACTACAAAATATCCTGAGTGAGATAAGCCAGTCACAAAACAATGAATATGGTATGCACTTACTAATAAGTGGATATAAGGCAAAAAATGCTGAATATCCAAGATAAAATTCACAGACCACACAAAGCTCAAGAAGAATGTAGACAAAAGTGTGTTGTGTTGGTCCTTTTTAGAGGAGGGAAAAAATAGTCAGGGGAGGAAATACGAAGACAAAGTGTGGAGCAGAGACTGAAGGAAAGGCCATCTAGAGAATGCCGCACCTGGGGATCCATACCATGTACAGACACCAACCCAGACACAAATGTGGATGCCAAGAAGTGATTGATGACAGGAGCCTGATATAACTGTCTCTTTAGAGGCTCTGCCAGAGCCTGATAAATACAGAGGTGGATGCTCGCAGCCAACCATTGGACTGAGCACCGGGTCCCCAATGGAGGAGTTAGAGAATGGACTGAAGGAGCTGAAGGGGTTTGCAACCCCATAGAAAGAACAACAGTATCAACCAACCAGAGCCCCCAGATCTCCCAGGGACTAAACCAAGGAGTACACATGAGACCCATGGCTCCAGCAGCATAAGTAGCAGAGGATGGCCTTGTCAGGCGTCAGTCAGAGGAGAGGGCTTTGGTCCTGTGAAAGGTTGATGCGTCAGTGTAGGTAGATGCCAGGGCAGGTAGTCAGGAATGAGTGGATGTGTGGGGGAGTACCCGATAGAAGCAGGGGGAGAGGTGTGGGATAGGAAGTTTCTGAAGGGGAAACTTGGAAAGGGGATAACATTTGAAATGTAAGTAAATAAAATATCCAATAAATAAAGAAAGCTCAAAAAAACAACACATAGCAGCAATTTATACACCAATATGGATGAGGCAAATCACACATAGATCTATGCTAAGTGACAAGCTATAAGTAATTAATGTCTTATGTCAGGGGAAGAGTGAATTAGTCTTCTATACATACAAGTGTCCTGGGGTAGTTATTCAACCCCAAACTTTTAACCCTAAGAGTGTGTGTGTGTGTGTGTGTGTGTGTGTAATATAACATGAACTTAGTAGGCTATATTTATGAATTAATATGAATACATATGTGTAATAATAATTATCAAATAATGTGAAGACATAAATTTAAGAAAGAATGTGGCGAATGGCATCAGAGGAGTTCAAGGAAGAAAAAGAGATGGGCAGAAGCGATGGAAATGCAATACTTGTGTAACAAATTCTTAATTTTTAGCTATAAACATAAAGTAATAACATAATTGTTTGGCAGTTAATCACAAGAGGTTCTTCCCAATGCCAAATTATGTTTTGAAGAATAAAAATGAAAATGTTAGATACTACTCCCATTAATCTAGGAAAGCAATATAGAAAACATTTGTGGATTGACAAAATTAAAATTAAGGGAGAAAATAAATAAAAAGTTTGGGTAATAATATTCTTCAAGGGAGATGAAATAACTAGTAAACAAGCAGATAGTTCATTGGTCCACATTTTTACTGGTTATATATTTAAACTAGAAACTATATTGCTAGGGAATGTATTTTATGCTTAAGAACTTAGGTAGAAACTCCTGAGGCTGCCCTACTCTCCCAAATGTGTCCATCATGAGGAAGCAGCAGGAGTGAAACAGAGATCATGCTAGTAATTGAACAATCCCAATTATAACAGAAAGAAAATATGCTTCAAAATGGAAATAATACAGTGATGATGTATGGCTGAGCTGATGTACTTGGTGGTATTTAAAAAAGAAATGCAAGAGGGATCCTGTTAGGTGGAAATTGTGGTGTAATAGTAAAGGGCATTCGAGTGGGAACAAAGAGATCTAGCATCTAATCAAAACGGCACAAAACTACCCTGCAATGCTATGAGCCCCTGAAAATCTCAGAGGACTTTTGTGCAAAATAAGAAAACATATAGTCTTTTCTACCCTTTCTATTCTACAGAGTCTTTGGTAGAACTAAATGAGATCCAGGAGAAAAAGGTGACTTGTTAACTGTGCCCATGTAAGGACATTGTATTATGAAACATTGATTCTTACATGACTGGCAGTAGTGTTAGAATGGTCCCCTGCAGGCTAAGACCACCCAGTCTCTGAATTAAGCCTGAAATTGTTAGTGAGTGCTCTTCTCTCTTTTGCTTTGGTCTGTGCAAAAGACTAAAGGATTTACTGTCAACAATGAAGATGTAAACTAAGGGATGAATCCAAAGATGCCCCATGAGTTTCTCTGTGCGAACAGCCTTGCTCACAGAGATGCTTGGGCTTGTGATACAGATTATGAAAACAAGTAGCTACCTTGATTGTATTTTGTTCAAATCTGATCTCTCACTGTCATGTGAAAATGTTGCATTTCCTTTCACCTAACAGGACAGTTCTTATATTAATGAGATTACACTGTAGAAAATACAACTTGAAGTTTCCCTCCAAGAACTTGGCTTCTTACTCATAGTGGGAGTCCTGCCATCCATCTTGAGTAAGAAAACTGCATGTGGTGATGTGCATAGTCCTGAGTCCTGATTAGATTAAAGAGAGGTACCTAATCAAGACTGACTCAGTCTTTTCACAGTTGATGAGGGTCAGAGACAGAAAGAGAAAGACTGTGAGTATGCAGCTTCAGTATGATATAATTTTTCCCTTTTTTCAACTTTTTCTAACCAAACTGGAGATATTAATACAAAAAAATTTGTTTACTGTTTTTTAAAAGAGAGAAGATAAAACACTCTTAGATATAATTAAGATAGTTTTGCCCTACAAAGTTCCAGCAATGTGCTAACTATGATGACTCTACCATTCTTTTTTTGAAGGATATTGGAGATGTTTGTTTCCTATGCTTATTAAAAGTTACTTTCTGCACTGATGATGTGAGAACCCTGTCAGAAACAGCAGGCCAGATCCCCACGACCAAGGGGCAGACACAGCTGGACAGAAACTTTCCATTCCCTCCATGACTGCTTGGGGTAAGGACAGATATGGAAATGGGCTAAAAAGACCTACCCTGCCTAGGGTTAGGACAGAGAGGGAAGTGACTAAAAGACAATACCAGGAAATACCATGAATACCACAAGGTGGGCAGGACAGGGCTGAATGGCAGAGACAACCTCTCCATTCGAGTTGACCAATAATTTTAAATGTTGCTCAGGGTAACCAATCACAGTCGTCCAACTCCAGTGACCACAGAACTCCCCCGCCAAAAAGTTTATAAAAAGGGTATGCTTTGTGGGCTCGGGGTCTCCTCTGGCCTGCCTGCTGGGGAACCCAATGTACACTGAAACATTAAACCTCTTGCAGATTGCAGCGATTCCGGTCTCTGTGGCCTTACTGAGTGGGAGTCTTCCGACGGACTCTAACAATGATGCTCTACAAACAGAGGTGCTTGCAGTCAAGTCTGACAACCTAAGGCCAAGTTGTGTTATCCATGTAGTAGGAAGAGAATTATTCCCACAAGTGGTCCATTAAACTCTAAAAGTATACAAGGCACACCTGCGTACAGAAACACACACACACACACACACATACACACTTAACATACATACACTTTAAATGAACACTAAAAACATCTCCTTTAAAGTCTAACTTTAGAATCATTGAAGCTTTAAAAGTTTTAGCACATTAAACACCAGTTTCTAACCATATGTGGTAATATATGCCTTCAATCCCATCACTTAGGAAACAGGCAAATTGGACACTGTAAGGTCAAGGCTAGCTATACAGTGAGTCCCTAATTTTTTTTTAAAGTCTAAACTTCTTTAGCTATGAGGTTCAATAAAAAAGATTTTAAAAGTTACATATACATATTGCTAACCTTAACGAAGAGGCTTAAAAGGTAAAGTTTTAGAATTTTATTTATGACTATTGTATTTACATCTACTTCTAAGATCATCTGCCTAGTCCCTGTAATTTGGGTCCTCTTTAACAGTTTTTGGTATATATATATATATATATATATATATATATATATATATATATATATATATATGTATATATACATATATATATATACACATACATACACACTCAAATGCACACATACACATACACACATGTAGAGAATTATTAGTGTTGCTTATATGTACAATGTTTAAAGAGCTCTTCCATGGGAAAAATGACTTTAATTCTTTCAGCCACCACTGATTGATCTTCATCTTCATCTGAGAGTTAGATTTTATAAAATTGCTCCCATCCATGCTGCCATGCATGATGTTGGCATTATGTAGGTCTTATTAGGTAGTCATAGTGTTATTATTTCTGGGTATTCTTTCTCTGTCTCACCTGGGTTATATTAACAGGCAGAAGAAGTCGTGACCTTCTGATTCTGAAAATCTTTCTGTGCCTCTGTTTCATAATTTCTCCTGAGAGTTTGATATGAGGACTATATCATAGTGTATATAAAATCTCAAAGTGTCAATTTTGGCTATATAGTCCATGATCATTTATTCTCTGAATATTGACCAGGTGTAGATCTATATAATGGTCTCCATTTATTACAAAACAGGTATTTTTGATGAAAGTGCTGAGAAGCACACTTCTCTATCAATATACTAATGACATATATAACAATAAATATTACAATATGGTTAAAATAGAGAAAAATGGCAGGAGTTGTTGCTCCTATAGAATCTATGACCTCTCCAGCCATGGATACTTGTTTAGGTTTATAGTACCAGGCATTTATTTTTCTTTGAATAGGGCTTAATTTCAAATACACAGCTACTGGTTATCCACAAGATGAGAGAACCACTACTGCATCACTGGAGAAGTATTTCCAGGCTGTTCCATGTTGTTTTCAATAGGTTTTATGGCTGGATTGGCCTAGTGATTGCTTTTCTCCATTGACAACTTGCATTGAACCTTCCAACATTATGAGAGCTAGTGCTCAGGGAGGAGGCTCCCAGAATAGATTCTTTCAAGTCTGCTGTCCAGCTTGTGCAATGTTTTTAGCAATATGGTCTTTCCTTCAAATCTCAGAAACAGCAATGTGCAATGGCAACAGCTTATACCATTTGGGCAGTCTCTTGGGCTTCTCAAACACTGACTAGTCACTCAAAAAAAATTCCCCAAGCCTTGCACTGGGATTTTGTTAGAGATTCTTTAGATCTTGAGGAAACATTATCAATGCTTATCACTTCACAATCACAAAGCATTAACACTTCAAATATATAACTTCAAAATAAAAGGGAAGTTTATAAAACAATACATTAATCTCCATCTTTTTAAAAGAAACTCACAGTTCTATCTCTGTCACTGTCTCTCTGTCTCTGTCTATTTCTGTCTCTCTGTCTGTGTTTCTGTCTCTCTGTCTCTGTCTGTTTATGTCTCTCTGTCTGTATCTCTGTCTCTCTGTCTCTCTCTGTCTCTGTCTCTGTCTCTCTGTCTCTCTGTCTCTCTCTCTGTGTCTCTGTCTCTGTCTCTGTCTCTGTCTCTCTCTCTCTCTCTCTGTGTGTGTGTATGTGTGTGTGTGTGATCTATCCTCTCCAGTTAAGTCTCCCCATAGTTTCCATTTCCTCCCTAATAGTACCTCTTCTACTATCATCCCTTGATTTTAAACATGATAAATAATTTCTAACAAAATAAGGATAGGACTGGTCTTACATTCTCATATAATACTCACTTTAAAGTAAAGGGTAATTAACTCAGGAGATTCCTTCTTCCATGAAGCTAAGGCTGATCTAATCTTAGTAAGACGACTCTTTTTCAAAAGCTGTTGTAAAATACTCCCCTCTCTGTACCACATGATCAGACTTTTCTGATCAAAGCAGATCCCTTTCTGCTTCTCGTCCACATTGCAACACAATCAAGGGACTTTGGTAGGACTTATGTGCCCTATTATCTGAGCCTGCCAGCTACCAGAATCATAATCCAAGTAAACACTTTCACTTTCATCAAATATCCAACTTCAGGTACCTTGTTATCCTGATGCAAAATGGACTAATGTCGCCACATAATAATATTTCAGACATGATCAGGATATTATAAATATCTTGCTCTGGAAAATCTTTGATTTCTTGATACAATAAAGATTTTATCCATCACATTTAGCTCAGTTTTACTTTATTTGTAATGTTACTTGTCTTTATTTTCATTCTTGTGAGTCTTTAAGAATATGTGTAGAATTTGGAAAGGCTATCCAGGAACCCTAAATTTACTGCCTGGGCATACATGATACATGTTACAGGATTAAGTATTGGTGAATATCAACTAAAGATACACTTTGCTTCATTTTAAAGACTTGTTTATTTATGTATATTTGTATATGTCTATTTGAGTTTATACCACATGCATGTGGATGCCTTAGGAAGCCAGAATAGTGTGTTAGATTCCCAAGAACCTGGAGTTAACATGTTATATCTGAGACAATGGATGTAAATGCTGGAGATCAAATACAAGCACTCTCAAAGAATAGCAAATGTTCTTAGCTACTGAGTCTTGTCTCAGTGCTTCTACTTCATTTTGATTTCGAAGGACATGCACTTTAGACATTGGCTGCAATGGATTTGACTTTCTCATTTTCTTTAATATAATTTTCTAGCAATCTAAAAAATATAAACACATCTTATTTATGACATTGGTGCATTGATTTCAAGTCAAGTGGATTTGGTTATCTGCATAAAATATGTAATTATTTCCTTTATTCAATTTCTAGCATGTTTTGTTGTATTCCTTCTTGTTTTTCCTTGACAGTCATAAGGCTGTGGGTCCTAACTCCTTGTATCAATGTTCTGATCCTACACTGTAGAGAAAGCAAAAAGGAAATTAACTGCCCAACTCTCATACTATTTATAATGTATCTGATTCAATATGGAAACTCCACCCATTGCTACAGTGACTGATGAATTATAGGATATAACACAGTCACAAGGTATCATCAATTTGCACAACAGCATTGATCTAGGTGACAGTTTTTGTGACTGAAGTTGGGTTAATAAGTCATGAGAACAGGTCTTGTATATACTTCAAAGACATAATTTTTCCCTTGTCTGAATGAACTGTACAAAGCCATCCCTTCCAACAATGTGGTATGAGAAACAGCTGCATAATTTGACTTGAGGATGAAGGTGAATTTGGTCTCCAAGACAGCAGTGCAGAGAGATGGAAAGAGCTACCTTCCTATGGCCATTTCTAAGCCACTGAATCAAGTGCACCTGAGGAGGCTCTCCTTCTCAATTTCCACTTTGAGGTATCATAAATTTCCTTTGTCACCTGAGTCAGGTAGGGAGGACTGTTACTAAAACCATATTCAGCAGCACATTCATTTTCAGATTTGGGTAAGTTACACTCTACTGACTTCTAGGTCTCTGATCACATCAGGCCTCTTTTCCTTCCTCACTGTTCTCACTCTAATGCCCACTTGCTTAGATCCCAGCACTAGATTCACCTTCCTGGGAGGCAATTTTCATTTGTCTTATCTCTCTGCACCATCCACAGCTTATTACTACTTTCCGTAGACTAACACTCAGTAGGGATAGACTTAGGACAAAGATAGTAGTAGTTTAACCGAGCCTCTGATTTGAGTTTCAGAGTTGCGATTGTCCACCTTAGGGTCAAACTGTCTGAAATACCTATTCATTATTTTGCTTTTCTTCTTTTCTGTGTTGTTTAAATGAGTTTCAGAGGATTTTATGGCTTAATTGGCCCCTTGACATATCCATGAGCTAACCTCTTCAATTCATAATTAGGGAAAACAGAGATCTGGACATGTTGAGTGGCATGCACCAGGTCACACAGCTGGTCATCTTTAGGAAATATTGTGGATCAGATATACTGACCCCAGGCCAGTGCCCTCTGCCTGTCCTCAAGCCCATTTTCCTTGATGATACATACATTTTAATGGGGAATATATTTGCAGACATCCTATGCAAACTCTGCAAAGTGGCCACTGCCACTCCTGAAGAGAACATCAGGTGAACATAGAATGGAAGATACTATCATTCACACTCTGTCTAAGTGCCTGAACAAGCATCCTGTAAATTCTAGGTTCTCTTATAATTCCTTAGATAAAAAAATAAATAAATAAATAAATAAAACCCAAGGATAGTGTCAGGATGCCTGTGACCACTGTGGATGTCATGATGATCTGGAATTTCAATCCAGTCAGTGATTTTCAGGAAAATAATATGAAGTGAGATTTTTTAAAAAAACTGGTTTAAAAAAATAGAGAGAGAGCCAATAAAAATTCAAAAGCCATTAGACCACAATTACTCCTAAATCCCAAGGCCCTTCAAAAGATTCTTATGTGACTTAAGGATTAACAACTTCTATACTAGAGCTGGACCTCTTAGTTTTAAAATCAAATATAACTATTACTTTTTCCATAACTTGTAATATAGTTTGTTTTTGAAAATGGGACATTATGGTAGAGACTATAGGATTCAAGTCTGTTCAGTAAGCTAATTTGGATCAAATGTTCAGAGCAACATCTGATAGACCAAATAAGCAAGTAGTTTGCTATCAGTAAGTTCATCATTTTCACCAACTATGTGAATTAATTTTTAATATTCTAGAAAAATGAAATATAGAAGATGTATTAAAATAATGAGAGAGGGGAAATATCAGGTGAATGTGGGTGGGAGTTTAAAATGAGGAATTTATTCCATAAAAAATGTAAAGATGAAGTGGACAGAAGGGGATTACAGGGCAGAGGGAGGCTGTTCTTTTTTTGAATATAGTTTAGTGATAAGCACTGGGCACAAAGAGTATGCTTATACAAGAAGGTAGTCATTCTCAATGCACAACTGCAAAGAACCTGAACCATCATCTTATGTCATTTACAGGAGAGAAATTTGTAAATATGTGACTACATATAAAATCATGTTCTTTTATACAATGAGTGGGAGCAGTGTCCATTCTAAGAAAGGGCTCATTTTGAGTAAGAAAACCAAGAGCTTTCTGAAACCTAAGTTTTAGGTATACGTATCATTTGTTATTTTTAAGTGTATTTATTCCTCAAATTCTTTTTGCAAGGACAGCACACCTTGCATCGTGCTAAGGATACAAAGCTAGAAGACAAGGGAAAATGTGGATAAGGGAAGCTGACCATGAGGTCTGATGGAGTCACAAAACAGTGCACATGAAGCCCAAGAATTTTTCATGTAAAATTATTCTAAAGGAGGATTCTAGTGTCTGCTACTTGTTTTTAATCTTAGTTTGTATTTCTTCTGCTGAACATTATTACCCTATGTGGATTATAATATATACAATATAAAATATACAATATAATATATAGTTATATTTGTATATATATGCATGTGTGTATAAATATATATATATGTATGTATATACATATGATAATTATGTATGTGTATTTGAACTATAAATTGTCCCTATTCTGGGTGAACTAAACAAAACCATAACTTCCATCTTTGTAACTTGAGAATAACTTCAGAATTTTGATGTGATGATGAAGATGAAACTGGCACCAAATAGAGCACATCACAGAGATGTAAAAAAACTACCTGCTTAAAGACACCAAGGAGCCACTGAACCAAGTGGACCTGAGAAGTTTTTCCCTTCTGGATGTCCAGTTTGTGTGGCCATAAACTATGCTTTGGTGCCTAGGTCAGTTATGCCACACTGATGCATTTACATATACTATATAAAACATATCTTATACACAACATATAATGTGTAAACTTAAAATACATAGAAATGTTATATAACTTTAAGTAAATATTAAATTATATATTTACTGAATTTTGGTGTTTTTTTTTCTTGTACCACTTTCTCCTTCTATATTATTATTGTTCCTTCCACTCTCCTGTTGCAGCCTTTTCCCAATAATTCTGCTTCTTCCTATCACCTGTGTCCTGCTATTCCCCTTCCAAGTTGATTTGGCACATACACATCTGTGGTCCTTTCATACTTCCCTGGTTTCTGTGCTTACTACAGTTTTATGTTTACTTCTGAAGATTTGGATCTAAGAGGCAGAGATGAGAAAGCACATGCCCTTTTCCCCTCTTGGGCTGGATTACCACATTCTATATAATTTTCTCCAGGCCCACCCATTTACTGCTAAGTGAAGTTCATGGTTTCTTTTTTCTTTATATGTAAATAATATTATTTTGTGTATATGTATACATTTTCATTATTCATTTGTCTGTTGAAGGACGTTTAGAAGAAGGTTGTTTTCTTTTCTGAGCTATTATGAACATGGTGACTTATGAATATTTTATAATATACTATTACGAATAGTTATAAAGATGGCTGAGAAACTATCTGTGTAAGTTTAGAATAAAAATATGATGAACACATGCTATGAGCTAGGTATGCAGAAAAGTTTTCAGATGCCATACAACTTGTGAAAGCTTTGTGTCTAGAACTTCAGAGATCCTAGTGTTCAACAGTCACGAAGGGTTTGAGCTTAGCTTCTTCCCATCACAACTGAGCATAGCAAAGGTGGTGATGAGTATAGAAGTAGCACAGGGTTTATTGAATTTTTGGATAAGATAGAAATATACCATGAATATTCATTATTCATGGAAAACTAACTGGGCACTTGTGACTGAACACATGGCACTATGACAAAAACTGGAGTTGGATCATTCAGCCCTACCCCCACCCCCAAGCAGCTGTGTCCTGTGGCCGAGCATAGGTGGAACCCACAACCCAACACCTTTCCTTTTTAAATTTCTTATGTATTGATCTGTTATAACTTCTTTATGTCTAGTCTATCTCTATGAATTCAAGGTTAGCCTGGTTAATGTAGTGAACTCTAGAATAGGGAAAGGCTGTAATAAGACTGAGTTTCAAAAAAGAAAGAGGGTGGGAAGCAAAGACTTTGCCATTGAATGTGGGATCCATTAAACAATTGTGGAACTAACAAGAATATAAGAATATTTATTTATTTTGTAAACAGCAGTTATATTTTGCCTGATATTTTATTCAATATTTATAATTGGTATAAAATATAATCCTACTAAACCATCGCAGTTGGTATTACTGTAGTTTTAAGCATAAAAAAATAGGA
This sequence comes from Tokudaia tokunoshimensis, assembly GCA_036184795.1. Classification (NCBI taxonomy): domain Eukaryota; kingdom Metazoa; phylum Chordata; class Mammalia; order Rodentia; family Muridae; genus Tokudaia; species Tokudaia tokunoshimensis. Next base: position 53,247,164 of record BTHU01000005.1, on the reverse strand, counting down.
TTGAAATATTGTCAGGCATTCGCATGTGTACACACATCCACAAACACATTATCTTGAAGGTCACATATCATAAAACAACTTTGTGATGAAAGTCTAGATTCAAATCAATATCTCTACAATTATAAACCTAGGAATTAAGATATAATGATACACAATGGTTATCAATTTTCACTATCTCATTGAGCCATTCACTTTCCTTCTTTAAATTTCAGTTCTTTTATTTTAAAATAATATATAATGATAAGCTGTAATTACCTGCTATCCTTTCTCTGAGTACTAAATGTATGCAGAAATCCAGGTTTTTCCAACTGATATACAAAACAAAGATGAGTACCTTCCTGTGTCTAAATCATCAGCCTTCTTTCTCCTTGAATTCTCCTCCACTGTCTGAGTGTCTCTATTCTTGTTCATCCTGCCCTGTTGCCTGGGCACAGATGGCCGAGAGACCCAATGACACGGACCATGGTTACCACTTGCTACATGTCTGGGGTTAAGTAATTTCTTCATTATCTTTTTTTATTGCAAAGAGCTTCCATAAGAAAAAGGGTCCATTAGTAAATATTGATGCCGACAGGCAGGGCGTGCAAGCTGTCAAACAGCTGAAATGAGGGATTGTCAGCTCAGCAGCGAGAACATTGGGAGTCACTTTAGAGCAAAAATGAATAAGATAGTTTAATGGGACCAGATGAGCAAGTGGCGATGGAAAATCAAAGCATAGAAAGTCTCAGGCAGTTTTGTGAGGAGAACTAATGGGCAGTCTCACGATAGCTAACATTCTGAGAAAGCACTGGATAAGGATCATCGTGCAAATATATCTGAAAAAATAAATAAACACACATACAGTTATCATTTTAAAAGTAGAAGTGAATGAGATAGCTGGCAATGTTAATGAGGGCAATAAGACTATATACATCATGGTCCTAGATGAAATCAACTATTACTCTACTATAGGAACAAAGTAATAAAATCACTACTATATACCATTTTTTCTACCCATAGGGTTATATTTCAGCTCTCCTCAGAAAAGTGTCTCTTTTTGCAGTAGATGGTAATTAACAGACACACAAACTGGACCATGTTTAGGTAGAGAATGAGAAACATTTTTAACTTAGTACTAAGAGGTAGGTCTTTTTCTTTTTCTTTCTTTGTGTGTGTGTGTGTGTGTGTGTGTGTGTGTGTTCTGCTAGACACATTTAAATGCCTAATGTTTATTTTTGTTTTTTTCTATATTTTTTTATTTACATTTCAAATGATTTCCCCTTTCCCGTTTCCTCCATCCCCGAAAGTCCCATAAGCCCTCTTCCCTCTCCCTGTTTTCCATTTAACCCCGTCTCGCTTCTCTGTCCTGGTATTCCCCTACATCCAGTCTTTCCAGGACCAGGGGTCTCGCCATCTTCTTGGAAATCTACTGATATGTGAATTGTGTCTTGGGTATTCCAAGATTCTAGGTTAATATCCCCTTATCAGTGACTGCATACCATGTGTGTTCTTTTGTGATTAGGTTACCTCACTAAGGATGATATTTTCCAGTTCTTCATACCTCTCTTCTCAAACCTCAGGAATCTATGAAGAAGTAGAAGTAGGAAAATTGCAAGAGCCTTAATTGATGGTTGACTCCAAAAGAAATACTGTATTCCAGAAAGCTGTAGCAATATACACATTGAATCACAGAGACTGCCCACTTTCAAGCCAGACAAAATACCAGCAAGGAAGAAGGGAAGTTGGCACAAATTCCCACTCCTATCAGCATGCAGTCAGTTTTGTACAATGGAGTGTGGCACTGAGTATGTCAACCACATTCCACAGCAGGCCCCATGTCTAGGATGCTCTGGCAACACAAAATGGACTTCATGGTTTTAATGTGTTTATGTAGAGGGAGACAGTGTTTGTTTTTCTTTTTCTTTTGTTTTGTTTTTGTTTTTGTTTGGTTAATTGGTTAGTTGGTTGTTTCAAGAGAAAGAACAAGTATGAATTGGATGGCCAATGGAGGGGAAGAAGATCTGGACGTAGGTGAAAAAATGGAAAGAATATTATCAAAATATAGTATATGAAAATTAAAAAAGTAAAAATAAGACTTTATTTAGTCATATTAAATGTTTGTTCTATCATCAATACAGATACGAAATCATCACTGTTATTATTTTTCTGCCTGAAATAATGGAGATTACAGTGAAAAAATTTAAGCAAAATGTTGCCATAGTTTCTAAGATGTTTACAGATAATAGAAGTGTCATATATTGTGATGATGCCCAATAGAATTTTCAGATTTAGAAATATCTAGATTTGAGCTCAAGTGTCCTCTAAATCTGTCCTTCTCAACCTTCGTAATGTTGTGGTCCTTTCATAAGGTTACTCTTGTTGTAATGACCCCCAACCATAATAATTTTCATTGCTACTTCATAACTGTAATTTTGGTAATAATATGAAACATAATGTGAATATCTGACATGTGGGATATCTGACATGTGGGCCCTGTGAAAGGGTCGATCTACCCAATAGGAGATCATGACTTACAGGTTGAGAACCACTCACAAACTATCAGTGGTAATTCCAATACTACAAGAATGATATGAGGCTTATACAAACATCTGGCTTTGTCTTTAAGCACATGGTATATGTTCCCAAATTATTGATGCTTACCACTGCCAAGACCTTATAGCATATTATAAGCCCTGAAGTTCTACAAGTTAAAAAAAATGACAAGAGTTGAAAGGAATCATTTGATAGTGTATGTTAGAGACACTGTCATCATTTGTATGAAAAGAGTATTTGACAATACTACAGATTGTTTGCAGGTAGACTAGGAGGTTCAAATAAAGTTAGAGGTAAGGAGTTTAAAGCTAACAGAAAATGAAAGACAACTTGTTTTTATTTGGCTGTGTGGAAAGTATAATAAAAGCAGCCAGGAAATAAGATTGTAAGAACTTTGGGAATCTAGAGGTTGGAAGACTTTAAATGCAGATTACATAAAACCTCAGTGTCTAGAAATAATGTCATATTGAAGGTTTCTTTGAACAAGATGAAGGAACTAGCATTGCTTTTTCCATCAAGCCTCAGATTTCTGTAGTTTCATACTCAACCTTGAATGTGCATTGTAAGAGAGTAGGGTGAGCTGTAATTAACTGTCAGGATATAATGATATGAGGACATTCTGCAACCTAGAAGAGAACTGTCACCAAACTATCACCATCTCAACACTGTATCTCCATATCAATAATCCATACTTGAACTAAATAGACTTGTGTTGTTCCTGTATACATAGTTTATGCTAGACTAACATAGTCTAACAGCTTGCTGGACAATAATAATGATGCTCTATTATATTAATTTACATATACATAATATACTACTTTAGAGCCAGATAACTGTAGAATCTCATATAAATTATTTTCCTTCTTTTATAGCAGTTTATTAACAACACAACCACATTATTATTTTTGAAAATACTTAATCCCAATCTGGGTTTTCTCTCCCACATTTAACCATTTTGTTACCAGATAAAAGACACATACAACTTTTATATTTATAATAAGCCTCAATTAACACAAAAGATGGATAGACAGCTATCCTCTATGATATTATGTCCCATTATGTAACTTGTCATGTTTTGTCTGGGCTGCTCTTAATTTTAATTACTCAGCACACCTGGCCATTATTTTATGACTTACCTCTCCCATGGCATGGAGAGTTTCTGCACTCTCCATCTTCTTGTCCCCTTTGTGAATCTCCTCCTACCCTCATCTATGTCTCTTCAGCTATTGGCTGTTGGCATCCTTATTTACCAATCATAAATACCTTGGGGGGCAAAAGCACATAGCATCATTTGGGTCTACATACAAACTCTCTCATCTCTGGGCAGCTATGTCTTAGGGACCTACACTTAGCACTATAATATGTAGCAGCAGACCAAACCCCAACACATTATGACCACTAACTCATAGCGTTGCTTGGTGACTAAGTGAGATAATGCATGATATTATTTGGAATAGAGATTGGCATCCCGATTCCCCAGGTTAATCATTAAATCAATAATCTTCATTAAAGGCTGGTTATCATTCACTAACTCCTATGTATGGTACCTTTCTTCATTGAGAAAGATTATTGCTTTGCTATGACTTCATATCTAAACAAGCACTTGATGAGGAAGGCCATGTTGAAAAATTATACATAGAATGGAAAGAAGCAGAAATCTATAAGAAGCATCAGACTTCCAAGAAAATTTAGAAGTTTAGAGTTTGCTTACTTGAGAAAAAACACTGTCATTTGAAGTTTGGGTTAACTTGTCATGCCTTTTCCGGCTGGTTTTTCCTTATTGTGTAGTAGACACTAAAAATTGATAGATCATCTTACAGTGTTTAGCACTGAACTCCTGGCTCTCTGCCCTCATCATAACTTATTCTCTTGAGTTTTCCCTCTCTAATTAAAATTTTGTCATCAAGAATTTAGGCAGGATACATATCAGTTTTTTGAGACAACAAGCAACAGATAAAGCAATTTTCTCCAATTTGAATAACCTGTTAGCAGAAACAATGGTATAGAACTTTGGTACTCCTTTAATTCTATCATGTCTCACTCTTTGTGTAGAGAAAAATAAAACCTACAAAGCACTGTGTGGAAAAAGAATACAATCTAGAATATTCCCCCAATCCCAAAGCCCACTAGTTATATCATCTGTCTTAAAATTTTGTGTGGATCTTATGTTTGTCCATGTAACATGACACAATGGTAAACTATTAGTCTTACTCGAAAACTTAGACACCTGCAAGAAAGAGAGCTTGTGAAGTATAGTATGTCTTAGGGAAAAAATGGAACTATTTAGCTGGGAGAAGAGAAGGTGAATGAGTAACTCAATAATAATCTTCAAGGGTTATTAAAGGACCAGCTGTTACCCATTTCCAGCTGGAGTAAAGGGAAAAAATTGCAGTCATGAGAATTTAGTCACAGCTTTGTGAAGAAAACATCCTCTGCTCTAACTACAAGGTCTATTAGACACCAAGCATGTTACTAAGCAAATCTGAGGATCTTTCCTCTGGAAATATTATAGATTATGTTATACAACCTAAGCCTAGTTCCCAAGCATTACTTCTTGGTAGATTAAGATCCATTCACTTGGGCATCTGTTACAAATACAGATTCCTGGGACATATCCAGAGTGAAAAGCCAAAATCACTGGGGAAAAATATAGGCTAGTGTATATTCTAGCAAGGCCTCATGGGAATTTTGTACATAGGCACATCTTGGAAACCCACATGAAAATAAAAGAAATCACGTTTAATTCTTCCTGAGTGGATTGAGAAGCCTCTGTTGATAGTAACACTGATATTTGCTTCAGGAAATAAAGAAACAGAAAGAACATAGCATAATTTTATTCCTCCTGGAGTTTTCAGTAAAGTAATTAAAGACTTATGACAAGAGAGGACAACAGTTTTACTTTTATATTCAATTAATTTGAGAAAATATTTTAAGTTGGATATTGTTTTTTATGTTAATTACAAATAAGAAAAAAGAAATTGGACTGTAGCATTTTTCAATAAGCATGAATGTCCAAGACAAGATGGGGGTGTGATGGTCACTCTTGCACTGATTAAGCTTTGTTCCTGCCAGGTGTTTAATCTACCTAAGCACTTCTTGCTTTGTTAATATCATAACACCTTTAGATTCAAGTGTGTGTGTCACAAAGTTTTCAGGTTGCATTTCTTCTCTAGATCATCACTTCATTCTCATTCTCTGTCCTTTATTAGTTTTATGGTCACCATATCCCTCCATCATGTCACCACTTGCTGAAGCCACAAGAAGGTGTCTCTGCCCTTAGAGCTAAAGTAATAGGCACTTAGAAAATGTTTATCTTGATATGTGGGTGTCAGGATTTCAACTCCAGGCCTCTCGGTGTTGTGACAAGTTAGTAAATACTTACTAACTGAGCCATCTCACCATAGATCTTTGGATTATAAATGGAAGTTAATGATTGAGGAATCAGTTATAGGTTCTTGCATTGTGTTTTGAGGCATCTGTTTCTTGCTCTCACACCATAGTTTGGAATACATCTCAGTCAAATTTTACATTTTAACATTTTGCAATGTACAAAAAAAAGTGACAACAAAATTTCTGGCCATGTAGTAAGAAAGAGAATAGTTCACAGTAGTGGTTGAAATTATGAAATGATCTTAGCTTAACACAGACACATACATATGTTCAGTTTGTGTTGACTAATTTAGAAGTAGTATAAATAATATTGAGTTTCATTTTAAATATTTTTTAATTTTTAGATTTGTGCATATGGCATAGGAGGGTTCTTAGACATGCAGTACCTGTGGAGTCTAGAATAAGGTATTAGATCCCCTGGAGTTATAAGTAATTGTGATTTGCCAAACCTGGATCAAGAGTATGTACTTGTAACCATCAAACCATCTTTCCAGTGAGAATATGAGCTTTTCTATAAGATATATAAAGAAGAAAAGAGATCATTTTTTGTTTTAACTGTTTTTATTAGATATATTCTTTATTTAAATTTCAAATGTTGTCCTCCTTCCTGCCCCCCCTCCCCATGAAAATCCCATAACCCCTCTCCCCTCCCCCTGCTCCCCAATCAACCCTCTCCAGCTTCCCTGTCCTGGTATTTCCCTGCAGTGCAGCATCGATCCTTTCCAGGACCAAGGGCCTCTCCTCTTTTTGATGTCCAACAAGGTCATCCTATGCTACCTATGCATCTGGAGCCATGGGTAACTCCATGTGTACTCTTTGGTTGATGTTTTTGTCCCTGGGAGCTCTGGGAGTACTGGGTGGCTCATATTGTTGCTGCAAACCCCTTCAGGTCCTTGGGTCCTTTTTCTAGCCCCTCCATTGGGGACCCTGTGCTCAGTTCAATGGCTGGCTGAGAGTGTCTCCCTCTGTATTTGTCCTGCATTAGCAGTGCCTCCCAGGTGACAGCTATATCCGGCTCTGGACAGCAAGCAATTGTGGGCATTGATAATAGTATCTGGGCTTTGTAACTGTATATGGGATGGATCCCTGGGTGGGGTAATCTCTGGATGGTCTTTCCTTCAGACTCTGCTCTACTTTGTCTTTGTATCTCCTCTGTGGGTATTTTGTTCCCCCTTCTAAAAAGGACCAGAGTATCCATACTTTTTTCTTCCTTCTTGAGCATCATTTGGCATGTGAACTGTGTCTTGGGTATTCCAAGCTTTTGGGCTAATATACACTTATCAGTGAGTACATATCATGTATGTTCTTTTGTGATTGGGTTACCTCACTTTAAGATGATATTTTCCAGTTCTGACCATTTGCCTAAGAATTTCACGAATTCATTGTTTCTAATAGCTGAGTAGTATTCCATTGTGTAAATATACCACATTTTCTGTATCCATTCCTCCATTGAGGGACATCTGGGTTCTTTCCAGCTTCTGGTTAGTATAAATAAGACCATTATGAACATAGTAGATCATTTAGATATTTAACCTACTCCCTTGTCTTTAGGCCACAAGGTCTGAAACCAGTGTAAAGTCTGCTGAGAGACTGATCTATCTGGGATGGCAGTTACATAGGTTCTCATATTCTAACTGAGTAAAGTAACACAAGCATGTACTTCTTGTAATTGGGAGCTATATGTATGAGGATCTTGAATCTGAGGCCACCAGAGACTGCAGAAGAATACTGTGTCTCAAATAAAATGCTGACATAAAAGGAAACAAGAAAAACAACAGAACATGTTTTTGTTATGTAAATGTTGGGTAATTAAACATAACTTTAATTTTATTTAAAGTACTTCTTTTTTTGGGGGGGTTTCACAAAATATTAGATAAAATGTATTTGAACGAGAAATTCTTCCCCTTCCTTCCCTCCTTTCTTCCCTCCCTCCTTCCTTCCCTTTCTTCCTTCTTCTCTCCTTTCCTCTTTCCCTCCCTTTCTTTATTCTTATTTCTTTATTCTTATATTCTCTTGTTTATTCAAACATTAATTTTTTGTTTCTTCTCTTTTATCTCTTTTCTTGTCACTGATTTTCTTTAAAAGCTAGTTTATGAATGTTCCAAAGTTTTCATTCATCTGGAAAGAGGTCAATGCAGGAGAACTGTGTTGAAACTGGAAGGGGTGGGGATTGAAATTGGAAAGACCATCTGCTTTCAGTTTTATGTGTTGGTATGTATATATATATGCATATTCAGTACACAATTATGGGGAAGATCTAAAAACACATTTACTCACATATTCCCTGTTAAGGAATACATATTGCTTTATATATATATATATATATATATATATATATATATTTCCCTGTACTGCAGCATTGATCTTTCCAGGACCAAGGGCCTCTCCTTACATATATATGTCTTCAATAGCATTTTTCATTGAAAATGAAGAAGAGATCTTTAAGGAATGATCTGATTTCAGTAATCTTGGAAGCAAATATATACGATATTTCTAACGTATTTCATTATGCCAGAAAAAAAGTAGTTTCATATAGTGTAGGCATATATAGAAGCATAGAATACTTCACCAAGGACTTTCCACTGAAATAATCTTACTATTAAATTCAGTAATGACAGTGATGAATCACACATTTAATAAAATAGGCACTCATGAGTTCATTTTGATGTAATAGATGGGGAGAAGTTAGTGGAAATTGGTAAAGAACAATGTTTTCATCAAGCCAAGATGTGATAGCAATAATAATAATAACTAATAATGGTGATAATTCATATGTGCAATTTGTATCAATGGTATTATAATTACTCAGTAAATTCTTGATAAAGAATAGAACATTTTACTAATTTAATGTTCTATTTTTCTTTTTCCTTTTTTTTTTTTACACTCCAGATTTTATTCTCCGACCCCCACACCCTGCATCCACCCTCCAACTGTTCCACATCCCATACCTCCTCTCCACCCCCATGTCTCCAAGAAAATGTCCCCATCTCCCACCCCCACTCCCCATCCCACTTGACCTATAAACTCCCTGGGGCCTCCAGTCTCTTGAGGGTTTGGTGAATCATCTCTGATTGAACACAGACCCAACAGTCTTCTGCTGTATATGTGTTGGGAGCCTCATATCAGCAGGTGTATGCTGTCTGTTTGGTGGTCCAGTATTTGATAGATCTCAGGGATCCAGATTAATTGAGAATGCTGGTCCTCCTACAGGGTGACCCTCTTTCTCCGCTTCTATCAGACATTCCCTAATTCAACCACAGGTATCAGCAGCTTCTATTCATTGGTTGGGTGTAAATATCTGCATCTGACTCTTTCAGCTGCTTGTTGAATCTTCCAGATTGCTGTCATGCTACGTCCCTTTTTGTGAGTGCTCCATAGCCTCATTAATAATGTCAGGCCTAAGGACCTTCCCTTGAGCCGGATCCCATATTAGCTTTGTTGATGGACCTTCTTTTCCTCAGACACCTCTCCATTTCTATCCCTGTAGTTCTTTCAGACAGGAACAATTATGGGTCAGAATTTTGACTATGAGATGGCAGCCCCCTCCCTCATTTAACGTCCTGTCTTTCTGTTGGAGGTAGGCTCTATAAGTTTCCTCTCCCTACTGTCTGACATTTCATCTTAGGTCCCTCCCTTTGAGTCCTGAGAGTGTCTCACCTCCCAGGTCTCTGTTTCATTCTGGAGAGTTCCCCCAACCTCCTACCTCCCAAGGCAGATTTTCAATTCTGTTTCAATTCTTTCTGCTGGCACTCAGGGCTTCAGTCCTTTTCTGTCACCCAAAACCAGATCAGGTTCTCCCTTCCCTCCCCATCCCTGTCCACTGTCCACTTTCCCTTCTAGGTCCTCCCCCCTCCCCACTTCTTTCTTCTCCCTCCCAAGTGGGATTGAGGAGTCCTCACTTGGGCCCTTTAGCTTATTGACTTTTTTTGAGTTCTGTGAACTGTATTTTGAGTATTATATACTATTCTAGTCACTTTGTCCTGAGTAAATCCAAGCTACACAATCAAACCTACTCAGTCAAACATGGTCTCACTAGTAATGGTACAAGTTGAGACTATATCTCACTTGATAGCAGACAATTTGGACACAGAATCATTAAATGTATATATCATATATATATATATATATATAATATAACTGATATGTTAAATACTTTTATATAAAATAAAATTGTGGTGTGTTATAATGAATGTACATTACACATACACATATAAGCAATAATTCATAATATTAATATGATAACAGTAACTATATGTTTTAATTTATATAATTCCACATTGTCAAACTGTGAGTTTTAAAGACAAATAAAAACCAAGATAACATTTTTTGTGGAAGGATACGATAAAGATATGATGAATGTAACATATAAGCTTTGACTGGAAAATGCTAGGTAATAATTTATTTCAAAAAAGGAAGAGAAATGTGTTTATAGTTTCCCTGTGTTAGTTTTCTATTTTAGGGGTGGTTTATGATTATGTTGAAAAATGTCTCTGTTTTTTGGACTGCTATATAGCAATTTCTTCTTTAAGACTCACGAAATAACATAGAAGTCTCAGGAAGTCTCTGAAACTTATCAGATTTACATAGACTCTCTTATTTTTTTTCAAAATTATAAAACCAATAAGGACTGCAGGGGAGACTGAGACCAGCCAGTGGGTCTGCAAGAGATACTCGGGTATGTCAAGCTCCCTACAGATCATGAAGGCAGTTCAAATGTGCCAACACTCATGAGCCTTCACTCATGTTGAGTGGGTTTTATTGGCCCAACTGTCTCTCAGTCATTCTTCCTCCTATAAACAATCCCATGTTTTAAAATGTTGTTGAATTTGTCTATAGGCTAAATGTTATTTTAAAAGAAAAAGCATAAGGTGAACTTTATCTAACTTATGTTGTGATATATTGTGCATCGCTCTAAATCAGATGGTCAATTTTCATTGGCCTCTACTTATAGATAGGGTGTAGTAAGCCAATGGTTTGCTAGTCTTCTATACTATCTATATAAAATTAATTAATTCCCAACATAATGATCAGCAAATATTTGTGATACATACATTGTAGTAATGAATTGCAGATTATAATTAAATGTAAATTTCTATTAATACATGCAAAAAATAAAAACAAAGATTTTTATTAAGGTTGTTTAATGTGGGTTGAAGTATAATATTAGTCACATCTCCCAAAATTTTGTCTTTTGGTGGAAAATTGGATATGTTTATTTCTTTAGATGCAAAAGATAAACCTACTGACTCATGATTAAGGATGCCAGGCTTAAGTGAAAAAGATGTTGATTATCAAATGCTCTGAAAGAGGATAGTGCATTGATGGAGTGAGTTACCCACTGTGAAATCTGCTCTGGCTAAGTCAGTGTGATAACTTTTTAAGTATGTGTGTGAACAAATATGTATGATAACAAAGGATAATCTAACTTATAAGTCCTTAGGCTGAGACAGAGATTCAATCTCATCAATCTCTAAGCAGAAAATAAGAATATAGAATTAGAACACTTAGATGTGGTTAATGACATTGAATCTGGGTGTGTGGTTCTGTTTCTCTATATTCATGTGCACATGCTTGTTTGTATGTGCATGGATGTATACTTAGAGGTCAGAATGAGAGAAGACATACTAGAGTGTTGTCCTACAGTTGCCATTACACATTTGAGAGACAGGCTTGATACTATCTCACTAGCTTAGAACTCATCATGTAATCTAGGCTGGGTGAGCAGAGAACCTGAAAGATTCACCCATTTCTCTATATTCATGGTGTTAGGATTACAGCATGTGCCACTAGCTTGAAATATTTTTTTAAATATTTGTTTTGAAGAATTATCTCAAGTCCCACTACATAATTCAAAGTCTTTCCTATAGGGTTTTCTGCCAAGACCTATGACATTGTCTTGACTTTAAGTACTTTTAGGAGGCTGGAAGGATTGCTAAGTATTTCTGTTCTTACACAGGATTATTTCAGATATGTCCCACAAGTAAGATGTAATAAAAAAAATCACAATGTATATCTCCTCTGTCACAGACTCAAGAACTACCTCATGTAATGAGCTTCCTTCAGATAGAAAGAAAATGCTTCCTTCAGAACAATCACTCTGAGGAGAAGAATGAGAATTTGGAAAAACACTGACTGGTATGCACTTCGTAATTGAGGGATGGCCTTATTAAAAGGACACAGCAGGCCTGAAGGAATTGTGCAATCATTTACACAAATGGTAATTTTGATATGTGGTGTTCCTTAGCTGTAAATATGATATGGCTGGAGCTTCATGATGAACAGTGTGTTCTTCTCCAGGAGGTCTGTGCCTCAATGAATCATCTCCAGGAGAGTCATTAGCAAGGAAGTTAGTGATTGAACATTCGCTCTCCTTTCTTGCTGTACTCATGACAGCGCCAGTCTGAAAGGTTAGGGTGATCTGTTTACAAAGGCAACCATCTTCTTTCTAAGCTACATTTATGTGAACTAATTACAGTTGTTTATATAAAGCCTGAGCCAAATCATTTTCCTTCTTTAACCCTACTTTGTTCATATAAGTGTGGGAATTTGGAAGAGATAGGTTTATGTCTCCAGATGGAGACAGTTTCACTGCCATGTGATATGAGATAATGAACATAGACTTTTTGAGTTAAGAAGAATTGTATTTAAATCTTGCTTTAGGTACTTATCATATTCTGAAAAAGTGTCATAAATCCTCAGAGTATTAGATCTATCACTTAAAAACAATAAGCTCACCATGGTATGAGGAAGAAAGACACTCAAGCATCCATCCTGGCCATATGGAAGGCTAGAAAGGTCAGAAGAAAATTCCCAAGTATCTGTCTTGGTACAAATACGATGGAAGAATTTGTGATGAAGTGGAAAAGATGGAATAAGTGATGGAGAGACAGAAGAGAATGTGAAGCCAAGGGATAATACAATATGGAGAAACTATATGGTGGAACTAGATAGTTAATGACACTGAGGGATAGGCAGATATGAGGAGGCCATGGTAAGGTCCTGGTCTAGGCTGCCACCAAGGACCATCTCTGGGCCTGTGCTTCTGCTCTGATGCCTGTGTTGATGTCTGTAAATCATGCAATTACCAAAGACCAAAAAGATGTCTGTGGTCTGGGCTGCCACTGGATACCATCAGATATCAGAGAAGGAGTTTGCATGCTGATCTAAGTACCCTGTGCTGCCATCCAAGGCCATGGGGATAACCAGGTCCAGCCTGGCAGAGACCATGTCTGGGTCCGTGGTTCTAAAGCAGCTGCAATTCGTGTTGTTATCTCTGGCCAGTGCTACCACAAAAGACATGTAAATGTTCCTGGTATGGACTGGAGCCTGAAACACTGCTGAGCTGGTACCACTTACATACCGATGATACTGCTTTCAGTTAGCTGGGCCCTCCTATATCAGCAATATATTAAGAAAGTACCCCTATAGACAGGCCCATATGATGAAGGTAATAACTGAATTTATATTCCTTCTTCCAAGATTTGTTAAATTGACAACAAAGATCCACCATCCTATATGATAAGAATTAAAATGTCTTTTTGATATGGCATTGGGTATGCTAGTTGATAAACAGCCCTTAGTAAATAGTTGCTGCCTGGCTGAACAAGCAATTTAATATAAGCCAGTATGTATGTAATCAAGCAATCAAATATTTACATTTATTCTTACCTACTCTTACTGCAAAAATAAATCTTGAGGTAATGTAAAAAATACGTTAGAAAATTAAAGATGTGACCTGGGATTAGAAAATTACAAACTATGTGTTCCAGGTGCAAAGAACCACAACAACAAGGGCTTTACTTAGTGAACTAAGTGTTAAACACTCTGCCTTAGATCCTTATGTTTGAGTCTGAACACCCGATGTCAGTAATTTTAAGGTGAGGGCCCTGAGACTTTACTAGGCTTATCTAAGTTCTATAACATAAGGGGTGCAGGATGAAATGAGTGTTCATTAGAGACCAGAACATCTTCATTCTGCCAGGTAGTGCTACACAGTAAGTTGGCATCTGTTTGCGAGTCATAACAAAACTTGCACCTGGAAAAGTTGCAGACACTTTGAACTAGGACTTCAAACCCATATAATAATAGCAAACATGTAGCTACTAGGAAAGGTGCACATGCTATAGTGTTTTTATGGAAGTTACAGCTCACTCTGAGAGCAAACACCACGCACAAGCTCACCCAATGGATGCAGGGACCAAGTGAGCACATGGTCACCTTCCATTGCCAAAGGGTCAGGTACAGGACTTTACCTGCAGGAAAGACAATTAGGATACAAGTTCAAAACTGGCTTCTTCCTTTTCCTTGATCACTCTTTCTCCTCCTCTCTTTCTTTGCCATCTCTCTCTGACTCCTGCTATTTTTATCTCCCTCCCCCTTCCCCTCTCCTCTCATTTTCTTCTCCCTTCCAGCCATTTGGTTTGTTAGTGTGACTGAGTGGAAGGAACATTTCACATGGAATAAGCTAAACTCATTTCCACCTCCCAGGTATCTTTATTGAAATAAATTAATCAGGCCTGTCCTTGGTCACACACTAGAAAGCCTCCATTAAATTCAATGGAAAATGGAAATGTGGTGGTGAAACTGAACCATATACATATGCATTTGTATGCCTTTCATATTCCTTTGGAAAGATAATGAAGTAAAATATTGGGAGGCATTCCAATTTTTTCAAGCAAGGAAAAAAGAGAGAGAATTGGAGAAGTTGCAAAGAAGTGACTTTTAAAATGGTACAGTATTTGATGCTTTAAAAAAAATTCAAATAAAGGGCCATAAATTGAATGGAATAGCTTTTGTTAATGCTGAAACTTGCAGAGCCAGTTAGAGCTCATTAAAAGGTGATGGAAAATATGCAGATGAGATCAAGTTTAGTAATTGGCTGGTTCTGAATCCATTAGAAAGGTTATAGGGTTGTTTGGGTGGGTTATGTTTTATAAAGAAATGATTATAAGTGTATTAATGGGCCAATGGGTTATAAGGCTCAGATTGGTCTGAAATACAGTGTCTAGAGTACCATTAAGCTGTTGATAAGGTTGTGTGGGTAGTATTAGATTTGGGAAATAGGTCAGGCAGGATCATAACAGATAGGTTATGGGGTTACTAAAAAACAGTGTCTTGTGTTTCATGGCAATGAGAAAATGAGAATTTAATTAGACTTCTTTTGCAAGCTTTGGACTTCTAGTTCTCTGATGCCTTCATATGTAAAAATTACATCTGAGAACTTACATATGATCTAGACCACAATGTCTCCCTCAAAGAATTCATGTGTCAGTGAAATGCAATGATTCCTAGCAGAGTTGTGATTTTAATGTCTGTTTTGTACAGATTAAAATATGGGACAAGGGATGTTGTTCAACTAGTAAAGTGCTTACCAACATGAACGAAACCATGGATGTGATCGCCAGTACTGCAAAAACTGAGTTTATGGTATGGGCCTATAATTCCAGCATTGTGGAGGAGCACATAAGAGAATCAGAAGTTTTAAGTAATCTTAGGCTGCATAGCAAATTCATTGCCATCCTGGGCTAGATAAGAACATATAAGAAAATATGTATATATGCTGAGGAAATGGACAACATAAGATAATGTTCACAAAACTTCATAGCAGGGAGTTAATAAGGAAATGGCATTTTTACAGGATCAAAGAAGATTCACTGTTTACACTGGTCACTGTAAGTAACTGAGGGGTTAATGTCAAAGGACAATGATCTAAGAAGAAGTGGGAATACACACATTGGTGCCTCCATGAGACTTAAAAGGTTTACGTGTGCCTACTGGGGGAGGGATGCTTGGAAATCAATTAAAATGCTTGTGCTGTAAATGATTCAACAAGAGAGAACAGAATGATTGGATTATGAGAATAGGGTAATTATCATATGTGCTGACTACGTAGTGAAACTTGAGCTTTTCATTTGGATATACTGTGGTAGGTCTCACAGTGTATCCAAAGTAAGCAATGTCTTAAATTGGGAATAAATCTTGGTCACAAATGTCCTTGTCACTGTTGCATGTTCAATAATCTGTCTTTATCTGTTCTTACAGATAATTTACCTTAGGCATTTTACATATTTGTAGAAATGCTTTGTTTATGAAAATGTGATTCTATTTCCTACAACATCAAGCTTTCTTTGATCACAAATACCTCTGTGCCTACCACAATCTCAAATACAATGGATATTAATATATATCATTTTGAGTATGTGTTCTAAGGAGACTATACATAGAAAACGTTTCTCAAGAACAGTGGTTCTCAACCTTCCTAAAGCTTTGGTGTTTCATACAGTTCATGTTGTGGTGATCCCAACCATAAAATTATTTTCATTGCTAACTTCAAAATTGTAATTTTGCTACTGTTATGACTCATAATGTAAATATCTATCTTTTCTGATGGTCTTAGGTAACCTCTGTGATAGGGTCATTTGCTCTCCAAAGAGGATGTGGTCCACAGGTTAAAAACTGTTCTTCTAGAGAGGCAAAGAAAAAAAGACACAGAAATATTTAACCCTCTCAATTTTTTTTCATTAATCTTGGTGACTCCAACTCCCACTCTACCCCCTTGGTCAGAAGTTTTATCAAATTCATTCCAGAATTTACTCTACTTTTAGATATGGGAGCTTTTCCCTACACTGGTTCAGTGTTTTCTCTGCTGTTTTCAATTCTTGGAAGATTCTAAGAAACAGTTTCATAGGGTAAGCCAACGACTGTGCAGTCAAATGCATGTGCTCCTCATCAAATTTCAGCAATGTTGTCGAATAGAAAGGATGCTTGATATAAATTATCTAAAGTGATTAATAGACATGTAAGCATCTCAGTGGTTCAAGAAATAGGTTTTTCCTATTCCATATATACAGAGCCCAGGAAAGGAGTTATCAGGGGCAATGAGAAAGGAGCTATACTCAACCGTGAGCTTCCAGGGAAACTTGCTCAGCCATCATGAACAATTAGTCTACTTGAAATCAACATTCTCAGCTGTGACCACTAGCCTGATATTCATGCGTCGGAATTATCTCTTCCATGGTTCATAGCCAAGTCACTTTTACAAATTGAACAACCATGTAGGTGCATTTTCTCAATATTTATCCTTGATACTATGTCATTAATCGTCTACAACTAAGTTTGGATAATTATTCATAGTACAATTGCATCAACCTCCTTTTTCTCTGATACTGATAGTGTACATGTATAGGAGACAAAGTAAACAAACAAACAAACACCAACAAAAATGCACTACATGTGTAAATAAATGGTACAGTACTCAAGGAGAATACTCAGGATTCTGATTTTAATCTCTAAGACAATAGTTACAACAACAAAGTCTGATATATGCTGCTTAGAGATAATTTTATTTTATTTTTTTAATTGGATATATTCTTTATTTACATTTCAAATGTTATCCCATTTCCCAGTTTCCCCCACTTCTATGAAGGTGTTTCTCCAACCACCCAACTCCCACCTCCCTGCCCTCAAATCCCCTACATTGTTTCATCTATGAGTCTTCATAGGACCAAGGACCTTTCCTCCCATTGATGCCTGACAAGGCAGTCCTCTGCTACATATGTAGCTAGAGCCATGTGTACCCCTTGGTTGATGGCTTAGTTCCTGGGAGCTCTGGGGGGTGGGGGTCTGGTTGGTTGATACTGCTGTTCTTCCTATGAGTGGAGAGATTTTTAGTTCTGACTCAGTTTCCAACCATTTCTCCTCCTCTGTAGTTTCTTCTCTATGGCTGTAGAGAGTTAATTTTCCCTATTAAATTAGTCTGAAATTTTCAAAGATTCTTTTCCTACTAATACAACTGTCTCATTCTTTCTTCCTTTTTTCTATCTGTGCTTTCCTTATTGTTTTCCTAAAACAACAACAACAATAAAAACAACAAAACCAGGTTGTTTGTTTCTTTGCTTGCTTTTATGAAACTCTGACCACTGTCTGTCATGATTTTCTCTTACACTCACATGGTTTACACATGGTTCCTTTCATTTTAAACATATATACGCTATATTTGTGTTCCTCAAATTTTTAAGCTATGACAAAAATGACAACTTCACTTTTTCTTTTTATCTGCCCTTTTCTTGGCCCAGTGCCCAGTGCTAAATATCTGTTTAAATAAGTGACTGTTGGACAAATGTAGAAATGAATGTGTTTCCTAAAGTAACAGCTGTGATTCTCACTGTTAGTATCCTTTAAAATAGTGCTAAAATAAAGGATCTTAATTGTCCATTCTTGTTAAGTCACCATGTGGTTCATGGTTAAAATCATGCAAAAAGGTAAAAACACCATAAGAAATTTTTAGTGGAACTCATTCAGTTAAATGGGTTTGTGAGGCTAAGTAACAAATTCTTTTTAAATGTCCTTGTTAATCTAACAGATTTATTTTAATGTTTGAAAACAAAACAAGGCCTGTATGCCAAGTTTGATTACATGTTTGAAACCAGTACAAACAATAGGTGAGGATGAGAGCTGTCAGACCCAAACATAGGAGACAACAAAGGGGCACCTCTATAATAAGCAGGTATTTATAAAACAGGAATAACTTTAACAGCCAGAGTACTTTCTCTGCCTCCCACAGCATTATTGCTCCTTGCCAACGCTGTCAGCTTAGGTTCATATTGTTAATTAATTGAACTCAAAAAAGGAAAATTTTAATGGAAGCAACCCAGTATTTTTATGCCAACGTTAGGTCTCAGACTCTAATTCAAATATCTTCTCTTTGACTTCCGTTCTGCTCACAAGTTAAGAGTAAGTACATAACCCCATTTCAGGTTTAGGAGACAGGGGAATGGCCTCTTAGATAGTAGAACATAGGAGCAATTTGTGAGGTTTACAGAAAAAAAAAATAAGTCTTTTAGACAGACCCAGGGAAGGCAGGCTACAGATAAAGTAGAAAGCAGTAGTGCTAACAAAATATCTCTAAAGCTTCCTCATGGACAACTTTTGTAACAGTGAATACTGTCCCACTAGATGATATTATCATGGGAATTAATGAATGAATTCAAACAAGTTATCTATCCCTTCATGTGATGGCTATTCTTGGTTGTCAACTTGAATATATCTGGAATTTATTCAAACCAATAAGCTGGATTCATCTGTGATGGATTTTATTAATTATATCATTGAATTTAGGAAGACCCACCATAAATCCAGATGTTCTAAGGTGGAAAGATATAACTTTAATCTAGATCATTTAAAGTGAGAGGATCAACCTTTAATCTGGACCACACCTTCTGCTGGGACCCTATATAAAGTTCATGGAAGAAGGACTTCTTTGCCTGCTAGTTCTTGCTTTTTCTTCTATATCCATTCCTCACTGACATTAGAGTTTACTTCTGTGGAATCTGGAAAATACTGAAGATTAGCTGAGACATGAATCCTCATGGACTGAATAACTTTCATATTCCTAGACCTTCTGTTGGTGGATAGATATTGTTGGACTAGCTGAACCAGAGCCTGTTAACCATTCTAATAAATCTGCTTTCTATAAATAGATTCATTCTTTAAGTTATGTTCCTCTAGAGCAGCGGTTCTCAACCTTTGGTTTGCTACTCCTTTGGAGGTCACATGTCAGATATACTGCATATTAGGTATTTGCATTACAATTAACAGTAGAAAAATTACATTTGTGAAATAGCAATGAAATAATTTTGTGAATGGGAATCACCACAACATGAGAAAATGTATTAAAAGGTTATAACATTAGGAAAGTTGAGAACCATTGCTCTAGAGAATATTGACTAGTAAATACACTACAGTGTGGTAGCTTCATCAGTGATCTACCTTATTCCATATTCAAGGTTACTTTTCTAGACAGAACCACCATTATCTTCCACACTAAATATTGAAACAGTTCCTTCCACAAAATAAAAGGTTTTAACAAAAATAATTTGCAAAAATTTAATTCTGTTTTATATTCTCTGTTTCCTTACTTGTTGCTTAAACATTGACTTCCTCCCACTGATTGCAGGAAAACCAATAGTCATTGGTGCCATGTCTGACCTTGCTCTCATTAACTTTCTTGTCTCTTTTTTGTTTCTTTGTACCATTTCTCAGTACAAACTGAATTTGGCCACTCTTGGGACTCTCTACTCAAGCTGTTATCTCTGCCTGACAAATTCTGCTAAACTTTTTATGGTACAAAATTTAACTTACAGGTCAAAGACTAATTTACTCTGTCATTGGTAATGCCAAGTTCAATGAATAGCCCATTCCCATCATTATGAGTCAATTCCCCCAAATCATATTTTGACATTTCATCTCTTGTCGTTTTCCAACGACATTGATCAGAAAGTGTGGTTTCTAGTAATCTTTCTCTTTCACTAGACTGGTGATCATCAACTGGAGGCAACCTTCTGCAAGTCCAAATGTGACAATGACAAAGGATGTGTCTTGCTTTAAAAACTGTGTGAGTGGGATTGGAAGTACAAAATCTCAGAATTTAGTTGTTTGCATTCAGCATGCTGTTAGATATCTAATATATATGAATTTTGCACTACAAGACATTATCAACCACTGTGATAACAGTACCAGTAGGCTCAACTTCTAAGCCTAGTTATGATCTCTTGATATAGTTAGCTTACAAAAGCTATTTTCAAGATTATTATTTCCTCATGTCCTATAACTTGATTAATGTATACTATGTTTAAAAAATGTTGACTGGTTAAGCACATGTGCACACTTAAAACCTCACCATTGACTAAGAAACAATAATCTATCAGGCTGTGATTTTACCATTGATGACATCATGGAACCAGGAAAAATCTATAACATTAAAAAATTTAAGTAAGAGAATGCGAAATTAATTGAAAACCTCAATACATAATTTCCTGTGTCTTAGAAACAATACTTTTCCAGCTCAGTGGGACAACAGAAAGAAAAGACATTGTTGATCCATTTGCTAAACAGATATAAATTTAGGGCATGATCTTAAAATAAGCTGAATGAGACAGGATGCTTTCCCTATTGGCAATTATGTAACAGATAGACAATATATATTAAAACAATGTTACCAATCAAGATCATTGCTTTTGAGTAATATGATATAAAAGCTAAACAATCTATAAGATTCTGAGACAAAAGCAGAAAGAATTATATTCAGAAAACATTATTAAAGAGATCTTCTCTGGAAAGTTCCAAGTATTACAAACTAGGTAAACTCACAATGAGTAAATATAAAATCATTTTCTTAACATATGAGATATCATAAATGTCTCAAATTCAGCAAAGACACTTTCATGATGAAGGGATACAAAGCATATTTTACTTAAGGATTCAGAGGTAACAAAAATTATGTCAAATGAAATTGGAGAAAGAAGGAAATTATGAATATTCCCTTCATTATGATATGGTGTATATAATTTTATTATAGAAATAATAGCCGGGCGGTGGTGGCGCACGCCTTTAATCCCAGCACTTGGGAGGCAGAGGCAGGAGGATTTCTGAGTTCGAGGCCAGCCTGGTCTACAAAGTGAGTTCCAGGACAGCCAGAGCTACACAGAGAAACCCTGTCTCGAAAAAAAAAAAAAAAAAAAAGAATGAGCTTTAGAAATAATGAAAACTCATATGGAATTTTCATTTAAATTTTTACATTTAAACTACTACTCTGGCTGATTCATGAAAACAGCAATGGGAAGAGGTGAGGCATTGAAAAATTATTAGTACACTAGCGTCCAGGACCATGTACCAGATGACAATGGCTTTCCCATGATGGTGGGAACAGTCTAGAAAGCTTACAGATGCTTGAGACCTGAATTGTGAAAAAAAAAGGAGTTTGTGGTCTTTTAAATGTAACAGATAAAGGAATATGAGAAATTTAAGTATTGCAACTATTTTTTACCTCAGTAATTTGCTGTTCAGAGTAATATTTAATTTACTAGGAAATAGCTGGTAAGAAATGCTACTTGTCTGTCTCATAGGTGATACTTAATTACTGTAGCCAGACAGAGCTTGTTTGCCACTTAAATTCAAAGAGCAGCAATGGCAACAGTTACTAAGTACTCACAGCATCATGGATACTGTTTGTCCCTTGGATATTTTAGCTGTCTGAATAGCTCATGGTGTGAGACAGAATCATCTCTGTATTTGAATCAAGAGAAAATTGGTGTATGTAAAAATGCTGATAGAACCTCACAACATGGGAGGGAGAATTGGATGGATGAGAAGTTCAATGGCAGCTTTGGGCACATAGTAATTTCAACATGAACCTAAGCTAAAAAATAATATATAAACAACAATATATGTGTAAGCTAGAATTGAATGGGTAATGTGTATTTTTAAAAGTATTTCAGAGATACATCATGTGAAATCGTGTCTCTAAAACCAAATAATCAAAAAACCAAATACAGGGGGTGGGGGCTAAAATGGAACAGGAACTCCAAATTAGAGAGTCTGAGTAACCAGTTTTAGTCACATTCAAGATATATAGAGTTAGGAATGAAGTAACAGCATAGATATATTGAAAACTCAAAATATATTGCAATCTGTTAATGTGGATTTGTAATATTTCAGAGATGGTCAAGAAATTTAATTTATATAGAAAGGGAGTATTAGTACAAGAAAGAGAACAATGAATTAATTTTAACAATCTCATTAATTAAATGTACAAAGATAAAACAAAAGAATAAAAAGCCTAGCTTCTATGGTATACCCATGTTCTCCAATATTGAAACAATTAAAGGGTATGTGAAGTCTTCATATTTTCAGAGCTTATAGTGCCCAACAAAGAAACTTTGTGTACTCTGGGTGCTTTGGAAACTTTGAAAGCTTCTATGGGGGGGGGGTGGTCTGAAAACGAAGGCGCTGGCATTTGAGCCTGAAGATATTAGGTTGAAGATTTAAGGGTGCGATTGAATAAGAGTATTTGAATCATGTAAAAAGCAAGCACAATATAGAAATTCCTTCCCCGGACAAAGAAAAAAGACCAGAGTAAAAACTGTCTGATGTTAAAGAAGGACACCACTGAAGTTTCTCCTGTGTGGCTCCAGTGCCTTTCTTCCTTCTCTTTCTCCTTGAGGACAGGAAATGTAAGTGTTCTTGAAATATTTGTCAAAGGAAATATTTTCAGGGTTTCAGATAGTCAATAATAAGGCTTGAACAAGAAATTTCAAACTGGCATAAGTATTATATTTAGTATGTATGACTCTGCACAGAGAGTTGAAGATTTAAAACATGCTCATCTAAAAATCTTCAAGTCCTAAACTTATACTTCAACGTCTGAGGAGTCACCAAGCATCCTATCATTTTTTATTACCATTATTAATATTATCACTTTGCCTCTGAATTTTCTTCATGTGTTACTGTCCTGAAGAACACTGAATCAAAGATAAATAATACTTTTTTTTGGGGGGGGGCATTGCATTAGGCATGTATCTTACAACTCGTCTGAAAAGATTGTTTATTTATCTAGCATAATTGACTTCTCCACTTATCAGAATTTCCCATTAAACCACAAGTTTCCTCAGGCTAGAAATCAAAGCTTGCATGATTCCAACATAGTTCATAACATGGAGCCTACGGACATATTCTCAGGCATTCATTCTTAAATTCTATGCTATTAATAGATATGTAAACTTAAAAGATTATTAGTCTAATATGTGCTTATTTTTATTAAAAATGAAACAAATTAACTGCTATCATGATGGGGATTATGAGTTAATAGTTTAAAACTGCTTACAACTGTATCTAGCAAATGGAATCAGTAACTTCTATTTTTTTAATATCTGATATACAGAGATTAATAAATATTTATTGTTGATATTGTTGGATAGATATTCTCTACTCTGGGGTGTTTTCTGAATTGTTCTGAAAGCTATATCATTCAAGGTCATGTGTAATAAAGTAGGGATAATTATATTTTGGTTTAACAGTGTCAGGCAGAGTTCAGTGAAAGACAGGAATCCTCTTCATAAAAGTATAGGTAATCAAGGACAGGCCTGGCAGCTCACACCTTTAATCCCCACACTTGGGAGGCAAAGGCAGGCAGATCTCTGTGAGTTTAAGGACAGCCTGATCTAAAAAGTGAAATCCAGGGAATCCAGGACTATTACACAGAGAAACCCTGTTTGAAAACAAAACAAAACAAAAAATCTAAATAAACAAACAAGTAAAACCAACCAAACAAAAAGTATAGGCAGTCAAACCAAAGATCTGTTTCTCATTGCTAGGTTCAGGATACACCACAAGAAGTTTAATAAATCCCCAAAATAATGGAAATGCTTTTGCCAATGCTTTTGCTTACCCACTTTAGGTTGATATTAGGACCCTATTTCCAATGATACAACACTTTAATCACAAAATATAGATCAACCGAACTTGTTTTGACCTTGGAACATATTTTCTACAGGTTAGGTTTCATAGAACTGCAAGGTAGTTTTCAGGTGCTATGGGAGAAAAATGATCAATAGTGATATCCAACTCTTACCACTTGGCTGTAATACTGACTCTTCTGCATCTTCACACAAACATCCAATACTGTCAGAACTCCCAGTAAAAAAGTATTGGGGTTTTCAATGTAATCATACTGAATCTAAAAATCACAGTTGGAAAATCTGACAATATTCCATTATATAATTCATATACATACTCTGTCTTTCTACATATTAAGTTCTTTGCTTTGCCTCCTCAGAATTCTGTCATTTCCCAGACATAGATCATACACATATTTTTGCGTTTTATGTCCAAGTATTTCACTTTGAGTGACATACCTAGGCAAAAGAATATTATTCTATTTTTTTAATAAAATTGTCCATACTGCTAAGTGCTCTGTGAGAGGAGAAATGAAATAGGCAGAACAAAAAAGATTTGGGAAAAAAGAAAGTGTATATTTTATATGATATAATATGGTTGACACTTGTTTATTCGTTGTACAAGGCCACAACATATACTGCAGTATTATTAAGCCTCTGTTAAATCTATGAAACAGTTTTGATGAAAGCTGAATTCAACTGTAGAAAATGCATCACTTTGTTAGAGAATGCAAATTTGAGACAGGGGTTGTAGGGTTTAGGCCATGAATTCAAGCTCGTAAAGAGTGCATCTAAAAACATTTCTATACATAAGTTGTCCTAAAAGTACCATCAAGGAACTCCAACAGCAGGTAAACAATTTCAGTAAATGTATGGATATAAGATTAACTAAAAAATACAACAACAACAAAAAAAACCAACCCCCCCCATTTTGGTGTTTGGTTTTTTTGTTTTTTTTTTTTTCAGAAAAATTGGAAGAGATCTATCTCAAGACCCTGCTACACTACTCCTGGGTACATACCCCAGTGATGCTCCACCATACCACAAGGGCATTTGCTCACGTATGTTCATAGCTGCTTTATTCATAGTAGCCAGAAACTGGAAACAGCCTAGATGTCTCTCAATCTTCAAATAGATAAAGAACATGTGGTCCATTCATATAATAGAAGTTTACTCAGCTGTTGTAACAATGGCACCAAGAGATTTGCAGGCAACTTGATAGAACTAGAACAGATCATCCTGAGTGAGGTAACCTAGTCCCAGAAAGACAAGCAGGATACATAGTCACTTATAAGTGGATATCAGTCAAAAAGTACAAATATCCATGCTACAAACCACAGACCCAAAGAAATTAAGTAGCAAGGAGTGACCAAGGGTTTGCTGCTTGAATTTCACTGAGAAAGGGTAATAGATCAGACATCAGGGATGGATAGATGGAGTGGGGTCTATGTAGGGAATGGATGATTTGGGAGTAGAACAGAAGAACTGAGTACTGAGAGAAACATCTGTATGGGGGGCACCTATGGGATAAGCTAGAAACTTAGAAACATGTAAACTCCTAGGAATCTATGAGGGTGACCATAGCTAAGACTCTTAACAATGGGGAAGTCTGAACTGACCATCTCCTGTAACCAGGAAAGCCTACCCAAACAGGCACTAGGACACCTACCCACCCTACAAACATTAGACCTACAATTCTGGTTTAATCTAATAATTTAATAATAACCTAATAGTAATAATGATTAGCCCAGCTTGAGACCCACACCATTAAAGTGAACTCACGCCTGACACTATTAATGATATTCTGCTATACTCGCAGACAGAAGCCTAACATAACTGTCATCAGAGAGGCTTCTCCCAGTACCTGATGAAAATAGATGCAGAGACTCACAGCCAAACATTAGCTAGAGCTGGTGGAAACAGGTAGAAAAGGAGGAGGAAGAATTGAAGGAGCTGAGGTGCCAATGACCCTACAAGAAAGCCTATTTGAATCAACTAACTTCAACCCATAGAGACTCAGAGACTGATGTCCTAACCAGAGGCCATTAATGGTATGGAACTATACGCTGAGCACATATGTAACATTTGTATAGCTGGGTCTTCATGTAGAACTCCTAAATTGGGAACAGGGCTTGACCCTCACTACCTTGCTGTTGGATCCCATTCCTCTAACTGGCCTGGCTTGTTTGCATCAATAGAAGAAGATGTGACTTGTCTTTTTGCAACTTGATATGCCAAGGCTGGCTGATAATCATGAGTGTCCTCCATTTTCTAAGGAACAAAGGAGGAGGGGCAGGTGGGGGTAATTGGTAAAGTGAGAGTAGAGTACTGGGAGAATGGGGCTCCATAATCAGAATGTATTTTTTTAAAATCACACTATGAAAGTTGCATGCAAATGGATGCAAAGAGAAAAAAAATTACCTGAGTGAGGTAACCCAGTCCCAGAAAGACAAATAGAGCATGTATTCTCCTACAGGTGGATATTAGCTGCTAAGTAAATGATAATCGAGCTACAATCCACAGACTCAGAGAGATACATAAAGAAGAGGGCTCTGGGAGTCAGGGGAGGGATGTATGGTTCTGCTTGAGAAAGGAAAATAGAATATATCTTGTAGGTGGACTTGTAGGTGGCTGCAGACAGGAGCAGGAGAGATCAGTTTGGGAAGGATTGAGGGAGAGATTACCAGGAGAGGAAGTTGAAACTGAGCAGAATTTGGTGTGTGGTACGGAAAATTAGTGCTGGAAATTCCTAGAGTCTATGAGTATGACCATAATGAGGCACCCTCATTATAGAGGGTACAGAGTCTTTATTGACAATATTGTTTGTATCCAGGCAAGTCTTCCACTGGTGGTACTGGTTTGTATGTGGTTGAATTGTGTGCACAAGTTTTCATTTGGAGATCCCTAAGCAACCAACAGATGCTAAGACAGAACATCACTCTCTGAAAACTAACATTGTGCTCCCACTGTGTTTGATGTCATGCATGCAAATCATTGAATGCAGAGAGGTTGAGATGCTCCCTGCAAGGAGCGCCTTCATCCCTATCAAGAAATTTTGGAGTAGAAAGCTCCTCTGCAGGCTGTGGAAACAGAAACTTAAACACCTTCCCAGCCCCAAAGACTTTGATCTAAAATCATTCATGCCTGGAAGATGTACTGGGATAATAGTGGTACAGAACTTATTGTATTCACTCACTAATATCTGGCTTAATTTGAAGCCCAGGCCATGAGTGGGATCCTATGCCCTACAGTGTTTGGATGGCCAGAAACTAGAGACTGCATAGCCGGGAGATAGCTTGGGTAGAACCAAACACAAGTGACAAAAAGAAAATAAAATGAAATAACTTTAAAATTAAAAATCAGTACAGTGATTCTCAATGATATTTTACTATGCCTATAATTGGGTATCTTTTCCAATTGTTATAAAGACTTCCTCTAGCAATAGGAAGTGGATACATAGATAAACATCCAAACATTATGCAAAGAGAGAATCTAAATTGGAGATCTTTACAGAGTCTCACCCCTTGCAGCTCAGAGAACCCGTAGGAAGAGGGAGAAGAGTGATTGTAGGAGTAAGATGGAGAACACAGCCCACTCAGTCAACTAACAGGCACATATGGGTTTACAAAGACTGAATAGCCATGAAAACAGCCTATTCAAGTTCTTGGTATTACCAGGCCCTTTGTGTATATATTATGCCTGTTAAATTAGTGTTTTGTGGGATTTCATTTTTGAGACAGTGTTTCTCTGTGTAGCCCTGGCTGTCCTGGAACTTACTCTGTAGGCCAGGCTGGCCCCAAACTCAGAACTACGTACGCTTGCCTCTGCCTCCCAAGTGCTGGAATTAAAAGTTTGAGCCAGCACTGCGTTGCTTTTGTGAGATTTCTAACAACAAAGTCTCTCATTGTTTTTACTGCTCCTTGGATGCCTTTTCTCCAATGAGTGGCCTTGTCCAGACAGTATATGAGGGTTTTACTTATTTAATTGTATCCTGTTTTGTCGGTTTTGGTTATTGTATCTTGTTTTGTAGTTTTTGGTTATTGTCTCTTGAAGGCCTGCTCCTTTCTGAAGGAAATGGACACTGAGTGGATCTCAGGGAAAGGGTAGGTGGGGACAGGTTGGGGAGATGGAGAGGAGACACTGTGGTCTGGATGTATGTATACGAAAGAATTTATTTTAAATAAAATTAAAAAAGAATCTCTGTATTTTAATTTTAATTTTACTAGGAACTTAAAGGAATCCAGATAGCCTTAATAACAAAGATTAAAAGAGATGCACAGACATATCACCGTGGTTTGAATGTATGTGTCCTTTTAAGAGTCATGTTAGAATTTGAACACAAAGGCTATGGTAATAGGATGCATGGCCTTTGGGAGGTGATTATGCTGAATACTCTGCCTTCATGAATGGGACAAGTGCCCTTATAAAAAGGGCATGAGGGAGGGAGTTTATCCCCTTAATCTCTTTTCCTCCAGTGTATACAGATAGCAACAAGGTGGCATCTTGGAAATAGAGAGCAATACTTCTTCAAGTACTGTCTTTCAGTACCCTGAGGTTGGATTTCTTAATCTCCACAACCATGATACCTAGATCTCTATTGTTTCAAACATACATAATCTAAGATATTTGACTATAGAAACCCTAATTGCCTGATAATCAGCAGCTGTTTGGCTCTTTGCACAGATTTTATAAACCCTCTAAGATTCAGTTTATGAGTCTCCTGTGTATAGAAGGAAAGAACATATGCCTCACAAATTGTAATGATTTCATAAAGTTAAAAAAATCAAGGGTGCAACATTAGACATTGCTAATAGTGGACAGACTAATTTTTATTTATTTTATCATTATAATATACTTATAAAAAGTCATAGTGTTACTTTGAACTATTACATTTTATACATCAGGAGCTAAGATCAAAGTTCAGTTAATAGAGGGTATGCTGAATGGCCTGGTTTCAGATCCCTACAAGAATTAGAATAGCTACAGTGCTTCTAAGCTATTGGAATTTAGGAAGTGGGGGGACGAGGATCAGAATTTGCAGTATATTCTAAACTGCATATCAAATTTGAGGCTAGTCTAGGATATATGACACATTGATCCAGAATAAAATTAAATTAATATTAAAATAAATTGAGTAAGAGTTAGTATATACTTCATGGAAAACACAAGTAATCTGAATTGTGAACTGATTTTTTAAAAGAGTTTACAATAGTTCAATTTTCAATTATGTGACTGTTTTTTCAGATGATTGTTAATTATTAACATTATAAATGAAGCACATAAATATGTATTAAAATTGAATCAATAATGTTCTTAGTAGAAATAAGATTCTCCTTTATAGGTATTCTATTTTTAATGATTTGGTTTATTAATTTTAATTTTGTGTGTTTGCTGGGGTGTATGTCTCTCTCTCTCTCTCTCTCTCTCTCTCTCTCTCTCTCTCTCTCTGTGTGTGTGTGTGTGTGTGTGTGTGTGTGTGTGTGTGTGTGTCTGTAAATGCAAGTTCCGTCAGAGGATT
Source organism: Tokudaia tokunoshimensis (assembly GCA_036184795.1). Classification (NCBI taxonomy): domain Eukaryota; kingdom Metazoa; phylum Chordata; class Mammalia; order Rodentia; family Muridae; genus Tokudaia; species Tokudaia tokunoshimensis. The sequence goes on along the minus strand of BTHU01000005.1, from coordinate 53,217,494 downwards.
TGAATACATGTGGAGCTCACTTAGAGGCAAGTGTCATCAAGGTGTGCAGATCTGGGACTCAGATTTGGGTTCTCTGGAAGACAGTATGTGCTTTTCACTGAGGAGCCATCTCTCCAGAGCCACACTCTGTTAGTGTATGTATATGATTAGTTTCCCTGGAAGTATGTATGTTTACCATATGCATATCTGGTGACCTCAGAGGTCAGAAGAAGGTTACAGATGCCCTGGAATTGTAGGCAATGGTGATTTTGAGTTACTACATAAAAGCTTGGAACTGAACAGGAGTCCTTGGCCAGTCTCTTAACCACTGAGTCATTTCTTCAACATCAAAAATGATATTTTATACAAAAACCATTTATATATAATATTATATTGTGTGTATATAATATATGTGCATATGTATATGCACATGCATATGACATATTCATAAAGAAATATAGATGGTTATGTCTTTCCTGACTCTTCCAAAAATGAAGAGTTGGTCAGAACTTTGCTTTTACTCATTGCTTTTGAAATATCAGTGTGATTACCTTTTTAAATACATATTATCACACACACACACACACATATATATATATATATTTAATGAGACAGTAGGAAGCTACTTATTTGTACAGATGGGTATTACAGAACTCAGTGAAGCAAGTTACATTATCTATTATGTATGCAATGCAAACAAAAAGAAATGCAATATCTGACACTTTCCATAACACATTTCTTGCATTTGATCAATATAATCATCTGCATTTTTCCAGCAGCTATAATTTCTTATAAAGTCTGTATTGGCAGCTCCTGAAGACTTATTATTCCTTCAGTGATTTCAAAATGTGTTAAGTATTTAATACATATTTGACACATTTAAAAAGAAATGTAGTTGTCTATCTTTCGCTTCTCAAAATGAAGAGCTGGTCAGAACTTTGGTCTTATTGCTTTTTAGATATAAATTTGATTGCTTTTTTAAATCCATAATACAAGACTCCTTAAAGACTCATAAATAAAACTTTCTCCAGTGTGCTTCAATGTTTTTAACAGGGTAACTCTGAGCCTCATCTTGCCACCACTGATAACTGTCTGCATTACTACTTCAGTCTCTCTTATTTTTAGATCATTTATCAGTTATGCCTCCTCTGTTATTCTCCCCTCCATATAATGTGAATGCCTAGAACTAAATGTCTATAGAATATCAGGAATATTAAGTTTTAAACATTCTGAAGTACTTAAGGTTTCCTAGCATTTGATTTTTAGTGTATTTTCCTCATTTTAAAATCAGAAGTTAAAATTCAAGACGTCTTGTAACAGTTCTTTCTGTAATTAAGAGAGAGACTTGTGTCTGGATGCTTGAGTGGAGGGAAAAAATAATTCGAGAAACAGCTGTAGTTCAGAAAGGAGCAGGTCTGCTCTCCCCGTGGTGCGGAATATGATTTCCTGGGAGTATGGTAAGGCATTAACAACTTGTCCCGGAACCAAACAGAAAGTGATTTTACTGATCCATAAAAGCTCATTTGAAATATGTAAGAAGCCCATGTGAATACGGATTAAAGCAGAGTATATGCCATAACATTAAAATGTATGTAGCAATTTTATTCATTGTTTTCTCTCTATAATTGGAAACGTTTTAAGAAGTGCAGATACCATGTTTGATTTTCATGATGTGAACCAAATGTTTTCACAACAGAACTAGAAATTCAAACTTTCCCCAACAAACTAAGAATCAACATCAGTTTCTTCACTTGATAGACTTAGAAAGAAAATAAAATATAAATTCAAATAAATTACATAATGCTAGTAAATGCAGATTTTTTTTTTAAGAGTCAGCATTTGGCTAAAACATCCTGAACACTACATACACTAGGCACTCATGGATGTGGAATTCTTATTGTGGGACTAACCAGACTCTGACTCCCGCACTGATGCACAGCATGAAAAAGTATGTTTTAAAACTTATGCTAGTGCTTTCCCCAGTGCTAGATAATCCTTTCAGGATCTAGGAACTGAAGAAGGGAGAGTGGAAAGGAAGATTTAAATCCAATTGAATGTGTGGAATTTGTCTGCAAAAGAGCAGATAAGGCATATGGATGCCCCAGTGAGATCAAATGGCTTAAGAACTGTTTGATGATTGTTGCTGCGTTACCCATGGCTTCTTTCACTTTGAATTATTCCACTATGAAATACTCATCTGCAGGCTGCAGAGAGTGACATAGAGAAAAGAAACATCTTTGACTTGTCTAAACTTTGTGGAAAGGCTGTCGCACATGGAGCAGGCTTGTCTCCTCTCATTTATGTGAACAGTATCTAAATCACTCTTGTAGTTCACTGCTTCCCACCATGGGGACCACAGCACTTGCTTTTTCCACGATTCCATCGTCAAATAAAGTTTCTATGAAATGTTTCAGAACTGTTTTATTTATTTGAATGCCCCCTTCTCTCTCATATACTTCATTGAGTTGTACGTTTTTGCCACACACACACACACACACACACACACACACACACACACACAGAGAGAGAGAGAGAGAGAGAGAGAGAGAGAGAGAGAGAGAGAGAGAGAGAGAGAGAGAGAGAGAGAGACTCCACAATCATCACCACAAAACTAAAACTTAAGAGTAGCACATTGTTTGTAACATTCTTATTAAACCAGAGTATGCTAATTAACACCTGCTAATGCTAAAGTGAGAAATTACTCCTTAGAACTTTACATTCAACAACCTCAGCAATGATAGTGGGCTCTAATAATGTTCCTTTTTGGATTTTAGATCCTGACCCTTTTCTTGAATCTTATGAGTTCGGTTTTTTATCTAGTGTCCCATACTGTTACTGAATGTGAACATTCAAGTCATACAACTAAGTCAGTATTCCCAATCAAGTTTTATTAAACTTGGTCAATTTAGCAAACATTACTTGTATAAAGCATAGGATAGAGTTTAAAACAGGGAAATCAAGGAGTCTTGAATATGATGGAGACTTTATGGGGCTAGAGTTTGGAACAGTCAATGGCTACCAAAGACACTCTGGGTGAATAGCCATTTTTTCTCTCAAACTTGAAGAATGGAAGGGCAGGTTTCATAGATGAGTGATATTAAACAGCAGAGATGCTAGACAGGAGAATTAGCTTTCTGGGTTTTTTTTGTTAGGATATTTTGTTTTCATTTGATGAATGTGTATTATGGATGGGAACAACAGAGACTGGGAGCTCTCTGTTGTTTTTTGTTTATTTGTTGGTTTTTCTTAAAGTTCATTTATTTCTTGTGAAGAAAATACCAAAAAACTCAAATAGATTTTACAAATAGAAAAACACTAATTGGTTTAATAAATTGCTACAGTGTATGCCAAAAATATTCCATTAAATTCAGAAATAGTTCAATTTCTGCTTTGTTTATGTTTTTGACTTCCTTTATTTTCTTTATTGTTCCAAATTTAAATCTCACAAATTGGCTAATGCTTCACTTAAGCTGTTTGTTCAAGCCAGTAGCCACCCGAAGTCGTAGAAGGAAAAAAAAAAAAACCCGTGCTTATAATGGGTCTGAAAGGAGCTTATGCTATCAAATTCTTAATGGACAGTTGTGCAGCCCTAGGCATGATCAGCACCACTGGTGGGTGCTCTCTGTAGATCCCCCTGAGGTTTCAGCAAATGGGATAAATGGGCAATGGAGAATGAAGTGAGATGGAAAAATTTCTGACTGACTTAATAAATACTAAAAGCTGAAGACAGGGATGACTCACTTTCCAAAAAGAAACCTGATATACTATAGCTGTGCATACATGTGAATGGTTACATTTGATTCCACTTTTACGTACACACGTGAGCAACCCAGTATACCGTTTACTTCACATTTTTAAAGCTTTCAGGAGATTTATTCTGACAGTAAGTTAACCTACCTTGATTTCAAGTTTAGTTAAAAAAAAGCCTTACCTTATCGACAGTATAATTTGTCTTTATGTCTGTTGTTGTAAGAGGCTACATCTCTGGGTTTTGACAGTTACCCAAAGAGAGAACACAGCCTAAGGGTTCTCCAGCGAAAATTGCTTTCACTTGGCACTATTTATCAATGTGCTTACTTAACTTTTCCTACTTCTTTTCTTCTTCGGCTTACTTTTGTAATGCAAATAGCTTCAAGCTACCCCTGGGAAACCAGAAAGTCCAAATTCCATGTGCCATTATGCTAACCTGTAGTTTTGTAGCATTCAATTATTCTTTTCAAATAATCGGTATTTACTGAACATCTAAGATACAAAGTACTCATGACCTGTGATTAAATTAACTTTTATAATTAATCTATAAACGTAATGTTGGCTGGTTCTTACTTTGTGCTTACAGAAATGAAAACCCTCAAAAGGCATAATAATAATAATAATAATAATAATAATAATAATAATAATAATAATAATAATAAAATGATGATGATGATGATGATGATGATGATAATAATAATAATAATAAAAACATTAAAATAGTTTTCTGGGATCAAAATATTATAGTTTACTCAAGAATTAAATTCCAAGTAGTATCCTGGTTTTCTTTTTCCCACAATGTCCCGGGACTTTTAAGTAAACTCAGGTCCTTATGTGATGCCACAAGAAATTGGACTCTCATTGCATATTCCTTTCTGGTTTGAGGTATTTTTATGAATTCTATGTATGAATTTCTTCATGTACGTGTTCTAATTTTTAACACAAGGTCTTATTCCACAGATATGATTGGCTTAGTACTCATTATGTAGCCACTCTCTTTTCTCAGGTTACTGAGTGCTGGAATTACAAGCATGTACCACTATGCTTGAGCAAAAGCTCTTATATCTAGTGATGAAGTTCAATGAGACTATCCTTCATCATGTTTATAGGATAGTTAATAAATGAATTTATTTGCACTTTATGATCTGTAGCTGTGGAGCCTTAAATAAGCAGGCACCTATGCTCAGACCTCTAATCCCAGGACATTCAATTTACTGAGGAGTGTATTTCCAACTGTTTTTCTTTCTTTTATCCACCATTTTCTATGCCTTAATGCTACATCTACTATGTGTTGCTAGCACAGCAAAGTGGAAGAGCAGTCTCTTGATAAAATAATGATGGGATTTATAACCAGGAATTCTCTAGAGTAGAACTTGGACAGGGCAAAGAAAAAAATACCTCAAACACATGATTAATAATATCATCCCTCTTAGGAAAGTATGATTTTTAAGTAATTATATATGTTTAGAAACCTTTTATATCATGACTTTAATTGAAGAAAAAGGTCTTATCTGGGTCAATGAAATCCTCTCACTTGGATGCTTAAAGGTAGAGAATATTTTCTGACAGTTAAATCAGCAATGCAACAACTGGAGTGTGGTCAACAAAATGCAATATTGGAGTGCTAAAGATGAAGACCATGCACAAGCAACAAGTAGACGTTCTTCTAAAGTTTAGGCAAGAGTGCAATCTCATTCACATTTCAATTTTAATGCAGTGAGAATCATGACAGCTTATGATATATGTGGTCATATTTTAATGTAGAGAAATCTACTTAAAATGTCCAATTAAATATATAGACTATTGTATTCATTAAATTTCTTCATCTGGCCTACCTAGATGACTTATCATATTTTCATGGATATGCCACCAAGTATGCAGGCTCCACTCTATCCAGCTTCTGCAATACATCTGTGAGCAATGGTCCTTTATCCTTTTCTCTCCAGTCTGGTCATAATGTAGGTCTACTCTTGAATTTAATTATCAATCATTCCAAATTGCAGCTATCCCTAATCTGAAGAGTAAGAAGAGCATAGTTCATAAAGCTGAATAACTGAATTATCTAAACTTAAAATATTTTAATATCTAATACATACCATGGTCATGCCAATTTCAAAGTATTACTAATGAACACATGCCATTGTTTTTCTAGATATAGGGTCAGCACACCATAATTCAAATGTGATCCATCATATACATTTTATAAACTGTGTTTAGATACCACTGGTCTTTTTGTGTTCACTGTGAATATTTTCTTTTTTTTTTAAATTGGATATTTCCTTTATTTACATGTCAAATGATTTCCCCTTTTCAGGTCTCCACTTCAGAAAACCCTCTATCCAATGCCCCCTCCCCTTGCCTCTATGAGGGTGCTCACCCACCCACCCACTCCCATCTTCCTGTCCTGGTATTCCCCTACACTGGGGCAATGAACACTCTCAGGACTAAGGGCCTCTCCTTCCACAGATGTTCAAGAAGGCCATCCTCTGCCACATATGTGGCCAGTGCCATGGGTCCCTCCATGTGTACTCTTTGGTTGGTGGTACAGTACCCGGAAGCACTGGGGAGACTGGCCTGTTAATACTGTTGCTCCTTCCATGGGGCTGCCAAAACCCTCAGTTCCTTCAGTCCCTTCTGCAACTCCTCCATTGGGGACTCTTGTGCTCAGTCCAAAGTTTAGCTGCGAGCATCCGACTTTATTTGTCAGGCTCTGGCAGAGCCTCTCAGGGGACAGTCTTATTAGGCTTCCAACAGCAAGTACTTCGCAGGATCCACAGTAGAGTCCAGGTCTGGTGGCTGTATATAGCATGGATCACCAAGTAAGTCAGTCTCTGGATGGAATTTCCTTCAGTCTCTGCTCCACACTTTGTCTCCATATTTCCTCCTGTGAGTATTTTGTTCACCTGCCTAAGAAGCAATGAAGTATCCACATTTTCATCTTTCTTCTTCACATGGTCTGTGAATTAAATCTTGGGTATTACATACTTTTTGGCTAATATCCACTAATCAGAGAGAACACACCATATCTGTTTTTTTTTTTGTGACTGAGTTACCTCACTCTGGATGATATTTTCAAGTTCAATTCATTGTCTGCAAATTTCATAAATAGTTTTTAATAGCTGAGTAGTATTCCATTGTATAAATGTATCACATTTTCTGTATTCATTCTTCTGTTGATGAGCATTTGGGTTGTTTCCAGCTTCTGCTCTTATAATTATGGATACTATGAACATAGTGGAACATGTGTCCTTATAACATGTTGAAGCATTGTCTGGGTATATGCCCATGACTGGTATATCTGGGCCCTCAGGTTGTACTATGTCCAATTTTCTGAGGAACTGCAAAACTGATTTTCAGAGTGATTTTACCAGCTTGGAATCCCACCAGCAAGGTAGGAATGTTCCTCTTTTTCCACATCCTCTCCAGCATCTGCTGTCACCTGAGTTTTTGATCTTAGCCAAACTGACTGGTATAAGTTGAAATCTCAGGAATGTTTTGATTTGCATTTCTCTGATGATTAAGGATGTTGAACATTTCTTTAGGTGTTTCTCATACATCTGGTATTCGTCAGTTGAGAATTCTTTGTTTAGCTCTGTACCCCATTTTTTAATACGGTTATTTATTTCTCTGGAGTCTAACTTCTTGAGTTCTTCGTATATATTGGATATTAGCCTTCTATCAGATATAGGATTAGTACAGATCTTTTCCCAATCTGTTGGTTGCTGTTTTGTCCTATTGACAGTGTCCTTTGCCTTATAGAAGCTTTGTAATTTTATGAGGTCCCATTTGTCAATTCCAGATCTTAGAGCATGAGCCATTGGTGTTAAATTCAGGAAATTTTCCCCTGTGCCCATGTGCTCCAGGCTCTTCCCCACTTTCTTTTCTATTAGTTTTAGTGTATTTGGTTTTATGTGGAGGTCCTTGATCCACTTGAACTTGAGCTTAGTACAAGGAGATAAGAATGGATTGATTTGCATTCCTCTGCATCCTAATTACCAATTGAACCAGCACCATTTGTTGAAAGGCTATCTTTTTCTCTACTGGATGATTTTAGCTCCTTTGTCAAATATCAAGTGACCATAGGAGTGTGGGCTCATTTCAGGGCCTTCAATCCTATTACATTGATCTACCTGCCTGGCATTGTACCAATGCCACACAGTTTTTTGTCTCAATAGCTCTGTAGTATAGCTTGAGGTGAGGGATGCTGATTTCCCCAGTCATTCTTTTATTGTTGAGAATAGTTTTCAGTATCCTGGTTTTTTTGTTATTCCAGATAAATTTGGAAATAACTCTTTCTAACTCTATGAAGAGTCGAGTTCGAATTTTGAAGGAGATTGCATTGAATCTGTGATTGCTTTAGGCAAGATGGCCATTTAACCCTGACAATCTATGATCATGGGAGATTTCTCCATCTTCTTAAATCTTCTTCAATTTCTTTCTTCAAAGACTTGAATTTCTTGTCATGCAGATCTTTCACTTGCTTGGTTAGAGTCACACCAAGGTATTTTATATTATTTGTGACTATTGTGAAGGGTGTAGTTTCCCTAATTTTTTTCTCAACCTCTTTATCCTTTGAGTATAGGAAGGCTTCTGACTTGCTTGAGTTGATTTTATATCCGACCACTTTGCTGAAGTCGTTTATCAGCTGTAGGAGTTCTCTGGTGGAATTTTTTGGGTCACTTAAGTATACTATCATATCATCTGCAAATAGTGATATTTTGACTTCTTTCTTTCAAATTTGTATACCTTTCACTTCCTTTTGTTGTCTAATTGCTCTAGCTAGAACTTTAAGGACTTTATTGAAAAGATATGGAGAGAGGGCAGCCTTGTCTAGTCCATGATTTTAATGGGATTGTTCAACTTTCTATCCATTAAGTTTTAAGTTGACTACTGATTTGCTGTATGTTGCTTTTACTAGGTTTAGGTATGGACCTTGAATTCCTGATCTTTCTAAGACATTTAAGATGAAGGGATGTTTAGCTTTGTCAAATGCTTTTTCAGCATCTATTGAAATGATCATGTGGTATTTTTCTTTGAGATTGTTTATATAGTTTACTGTATTGATCAATTTCCATATATTGAACCACCCCTGAATCCATGGGATGAAGGCTACTTGATCAAGATGAATGATAGATTTGATGTGTTTTTGGATTCTGTTTGGGAGGATTTTATTGAGTATTTTTGCATCAATATTTATAAGGGAAATTGGTCTGAAGTTCTCTTTCTTTCTTAGGTCTTTGTAAAATTTTGGTATTAGCATAACTGTGGCTTTATAGAATGAGTTGGGTAGTGTTCCTTCTGTTTCTATTTTATGGAATAGTTTGAAGAGTATTGTTATTAGGTCTTCTTTGGAGGTCTGATAGAATTCTGTACTAAATCCATCAGGTTGTGGGTGGTTTTTGGCCGGGAAATTTTAATGACTGCTTCCATTTCTTTAGGGGTTATGAAACTGTTTAGATAGTTTATCTGATCTTGATTTAACTTTGGTGCCTGGTATCTGTCTAGAAAATTGTCCATTTCATCCAGTTTTTCCAGTTGTGTTGAGTATATGTTTTTTTATTAGGATCTGATGATTTTTTTTTGAATTTCCTCAGTTTCTGTTATATCTCCCTTTTCATTTCTGAATTTATTAATTTGGATTCTGTTTCTTTGATCTCTCGTTAGTCTGACCAAGGGCTCATCTGTCTTGTTGGTTTTCTCAAAGAACCTGGTTTTGTTGATTCTTTGTATAGTTCCTTTTGTTTCTACTTGGTTGATTTCAGCCCTGAGTTTGATTATTTCCTGGTGTCTACTCTTCTCAGGTGTATTTGCTTCTTTTTCTTCTAGAGCTTTCAGGTATGCTGTTAAACTGCTATTGTATGCTCTCTCGAGTTTCTGATTAGAGGCATTCAGAGCTATGAGTTTTCCTCTTAGGACTGCTTTCATTGTGTCCCATGAGTTTGGTTATGTTGTACCTTCATGTTCATTAAATTCTAAAAAGTCTTTGATTTTTTTCTTTCTTTCCTCCTTGATCAAGTTATCATTGAGTAGAGAATTGTTAAGCTTCCATGTGTATGTAGGCTTACAGTTGCTTTTTTGCTGCTATTGAAGACCAGCCTTAATCCCTATAGATCTGATAGGATGCATGGGATTATTTCCATCTTCTTATATCTGTTGAGGTCTGTTTTGTGACCAACTGTATGGTCAATTTTGGAGGGGGTACCATTTGGTACTGAGAAGAACGTGTATTCTTTTGATTTAGGATGAAATGTTCTATAGATACCTGTTGAATCCATTTGGTCCATAACTTCTGTTAGTTTCACTGTATCTCGGTTTAGTTTATGTTTCCATGATCTGTCCATTGATGAGAGTGGGGTGTTGAAGTCTCCCACTATTATTGTGTGAGGTACGATGTGTACTTTGATGTTTAGTAAAGTTTCTTTTACTAATGTGGGTGCCCATGCATTTGGAGTATAGATATTCAGAATTAAGAGTTCTTCTTGGTACATTTTTCCTTTGATGAGCATGAAGTGTCCTGCCTTATCCATTTTGATAACTTTTGGTTGGAATTCGATTTTATCCAATATCAGAATGGCTACTCCAGCTTGTTTCTTGGGACCATTTGCTTGGAAAATTGTTTTCCAGCCCTTTACTTTGAGGTAATGTTTGTCTTCGACACTGAGGTGCATTTCCTCTACGCAGCAAAATGCTGGGCTCTGTTTAGGTATCCAGTCGGTTATTCTATGTCTTTTTGTTGTGACCACTGATGTTAAGAGATATTAAAGAATAGTCATTGTTGCTTTTCCCCCTTTTTTGATGTTATTTTTATGTTTGTGCAGCTATCTTCTCAGGAATTTATTGACAGAAGCTTACTTTCTTGCTTTTTCTAGGGTTAGTTTCCCTCCTTTGTTGGTGTTTTCCATCTATTATCCTTTGTAGGGATGGGTTTGTGGAAAGATATTGTGTAAATTTGGTTTTGTCATGGAATATCTTGGTTTCTCCATCTATAGTAATGCGAGTTTTGCTGGGTATAGTAATCTGGGCTGACAGTTTTTTTCTCTTAGGGTCTGTATAATATCTGTCTAGGATCTTCTACCTTTCATAGTCTCTGGTGAGAAATCTGGTGTAATGTTGATACGTCTGCCTTGATCATTTTCCCTTACTGTTTTCAATATTCTTTTTTTGTTTAGTGCATTTGGTGTTTTGAATACTATGTGATGGGAGGAATTTCCATTCTGGTCCAGTCTATTTGGAGTTCTAAAGGCTTCTTTTATGTTCCTGGGTATCTCTTTCTTTAGGTAAGAGAAGTTTTGTTCTATAATTTTGTTGAAGTTATTTACTGGCCCTTTAAGTTGTGAATCCTCGCTCTCTTCTATACCTATTATCCTTAGGTTTCATCTTCTCATTGTGTCCTGTATTACCTGGATGATTTGGGTTAGGAGCTTTCTGAATTTTGAATTTTCTTTGACTGCTGTGTCAATTTTTTCTATGGTATCTTCTGCTCCTCATATTCTCTCTTCTATCACTTGTACTCTGTTGGTGATGCTTGCATATATGATTCATGATCCCTTTTGTAGGTTTTCTATCTCCAGGGTTTTCTCCCTTTGTGATTTCTTTATTGTTTCTATTTCCATTTTTAGATCCTGAATGGTTTTGTTCAATTCCTTCACCTGTTTGGTTGTGTTCTCCAGTAATTCTTTAGGTATTGTTGTGTTTCCTCTTTAAGAGTTTTTACCTGTTTGCCTTGTGTTCTCTTGTATTTCTTCAAGGGAGTTATTTATGTCCTTCTTAAAGTCCTCTATCATCATCATGAGATGTGATTTTACATCAGAGTCTGCTTTTCTAGTGTGTTTGGGCACTCTGTGGTGGGAGAACTGACTTCTTATGATCCCAAGTAACCTTGGTTTCTGTTGCTTGTGTTATTGCCCTCGCCTCTCACCATCTGATTATCTCTAGTGTTCTCTGGTCTTGCTTTTGCTGTTTGTGACTAGTCTGTCCTGCAAGCCTGTGTGTCAGCACTCCTGGGAAACCAGGAGGAATTTGAGTATGGAGAGTTATGGCACAGAATCTGCTCTGTGTTACAGACAGAAACCTGCAGGATCTTGTCCCCTACTCTTTCTTGGTTCCTGTGTCCTGATGGCTCTGGGAGGGTCTGTCGTCAGCCAGGAATTTAAACAGAAGTGATGGTCTTACCTGTGCTCACAGGTGTGTTGGCCTTTCTGGGAGACCAGCTCTCTCCTGGTGGTATTTGGGTAAGGAGGACTATGGCACAGGATCAGCTCAGGGCACAGAAAGAAACTGGAAGTCTCCTGTTCCAGGCCACTCCTCAGTAGCTGTGTCCTGAGGGTTCCAGGTGGGTCATTCTGTGCAGAAGTGGTATTCTTTTTTTTTTTTAATTTTATTTTATTTTCTAAGTTTTTTTTTTATTTACATTCAAAATCATTTCCCCTTTCCCGTTTCCTCCCTCCCCGAAAGTCCCATAAGCCCACTTCCCTTCCTCTTTTCCCCATTCAACCACCTCTCGCTTCTCTGTCCTGGCATTCCCCTACATCCAGTCTTTCCAAGACCAGGGGTCTCTCCTTCCATCTTCTTGGAAATCTATTGATATGCGAATTGTGTCTAGGGTATTCCGAGATTCTGGGTTAATATACCCTTATCAGTGACTGCATACCATGTGTGTTCTTTTGTGATTGGGTTACCTCACTAAGAATGATATTTTCAAGTTCTGACCATTTGCCTAGGAATTTCATGAATTCATTGTTTTTAATTGCAGAGTAGTATTCCATTGTGTAAATATACCACATCTTCTGAATCCATTCCTCCGTTGAGGGACATCTGGGTTCTTTCCAGCTTCTGGCTATTATAAATAAAGCTGCTATGAACATAGTGGAGCATGTGTCCTTATTGCATGCAGGTAAAGCCTCTGGGTATATGCCCAGGAGTGGTATAGCCGGATCCCCGGGGAGTGTCACGTCCAGTTTTCTGAGGAACAGCCAGACTGATTCTTATCTGTGCTTACAGACTTGTCTGAACTCCTGGGAGGCTAGCTCTCTCCTGGAGCTATTTGGGAATAGAGAGCTATGGAGGAGGACCAGTCATGAATATTTTCTTGTTATAATATCAGAGTGAAGTAGTAATATCAAAAACTGTATCCCACCAATATGTAGCATGTATTTTCAATGGTTCCATCCAGTAATGCACTGACATTTACTGCTGTCGGTGGATACTGAACATGAAACATATACACTATTATGAAGAGTGTTTGAAAGAAGTTCAGTGTACCCTGGATTCATGTTAAAGTGTGGGAATGTCACACAGTCTAACTCTGTATAAACAATACTTGTTTTATACTTGAATTTTCCTGAGTCTGCAGCATTTTTGTGAGTCTGTCCCTTCATTCCCCTAAATATTAGTCACCAATCACTGAATAGAAACACCAAACAATCATATCAGCCTACTAACTTCCTAGTGGAATAATTTTAAATAAAATATGATATAAATTGATCATATGGCTCTTCTAATATAAACAAAGAATTATTATTATAAGTATCAGGAATAACTTCTGTGATAGCTTGATTGGTTCAAGGCCCTCCTAAAGATTTATATGGCTTCTTGGTTGTTTTCTCAAAGAATCATTTTTGTTCTCAACTATTCTACTGACAAAACACATGCAATCTATGCAGAAAATCTAAAGCAAAGCAAAAAAAAGCAAAACAAAACAAAAAAAACATACAAAAACAGAAAAAAAAACATACATGTATTTCTGTCCTATCATTTTTCTTTCATTTCATGCTTTAGACGGTGGGCTGCAATAGGAAACATTTACATTAAAGTTGAATATTACTAGTTATTGAATACAAAAAAAGATCAACACTTAGAAGAAAGTTCTAATATGTGCAGATGTCTGCCTGAAACATCTTGGACCACAAGAGTTGAAAAGTCCTAGTTCAGGACACCTGAATTGACTAATGACCTGTAGGCTGTAAATTCAGAGGCATTGCTTGATGTTTATTTTATGTCTCTGATTTATTTTTAAATTAAGCTTATAAAAACAAGTGGTACCTTTGCCTTCCCCAGCACCAATATCTGTATATTGTAAAATCAGCAAGTATAATGGAACGCGTATTCTTATTATCACACACATTGGTATGATGCTCTGTTTTTCTGAGTTTCCAGATAAAACCATGATACGCACACACACACATACACACACACATACACACACACACACACACACACACACACACACACACACAAAGAGGGTTGGTAAAGGGAAAAGAGAGAGAGAGACAGAGAAAGAGTCAGAGACAGAAAGACGGAGACAGAGATATGAAGAGCAAGAGACAGACACAGAGAAAGAGAAACAGTGGGGCGATTAGGTAAACTATGTACCCCTCCATGATCTTTCTGAAATAAGTAAGTCCCTGTCTCTTTCAGTCTAAACATCTCTCACTAAAGTCACCTCAAGGTCTCTTATCCTTTCTCTTTCGGTGTTGATCATAGCTCATTTATATTTCTTTTGCCATTAGAAATAAGCAAGCAAGCTACATCACATCAGGGTCAACACAGCCTGGCTTTTGAAGTAGGTCTGTAGATGGTTTCCAAAGAGACAGGCTATTAAAGAAACAATGCCTTTGTCTCCACAGCCGGGCTAAGTGGTGCACATTTCCAGATGTGTTCCTGGAACACTGGGGAGGGGATGCAGCTGCACATCACTCACAAAGTGGTTGAAACAGGGTAGAGACAGCAAGCACAGGAAATGGCCAAGGTTATCCAGGGATGCAGACATGATGTAATTTTACATCCCTGATAGAAAAGGCTCAGTGTCCTTCTTCACAGGTGAACAGCTGGTTCAAATTTCAGCTGCTTTTGTGCAAGCCAAAATCCATTTCTATTTACTTGATCTTCTAAAGTCTAAAGATTTTATTTCCTCATATAAACATTTTCTTTGTTGCATGCTCCTACCTCATGGGGCAAATATTGGAAAGTTACTGTGTTGAATACTTCAACTAGAATCCTAATTCCAACACTTAACCTCGACATTTCTTTGGATCTTCTTCAGTATACATTATCATTATACTCTTCATCATAAATAGCAGTAATCATATCAGAGGTGTGTTTTATTCAGAGCTTTTCTCTGTAAAAAAAAAGGAAGGAACATTCAATCCATATCCACTTTTATATTACTATCACTATTATTGTTATTATTATTATATTATTATATTTTGGATATTAGTATTATGATTATTAACTTTGCTTTGTAGTTTGTTGGCTAAATAATTTATGTCTAGTCTATGTGACTACTATAAATATTTCCTCTCACTATTCAGTGCAACTCAAATTATCTCTTTTGAGCCAGTGAGATTGTTCATGTAAAGACAGATATTACTAAAACTGATGACCCGAGTTTTGTATCAGAGACTTTCATTACATATAGAGAGAATTGTCTACCACAAGTTGACCTCCACTTGAACATCAACCATATATGTAAACATGTGCATAAGACAAGTAAAACTGTAGTAATAAAAGAAAAAGAAAAATTGACATTTCTGGCTTTTATAAATAGTGTCACAAATTTCTCTCTGCCTTCTAATCTGTTACTTATTGGCCAAATTTTTACTTTTGAAAGAAAAAAAACCCAGTATTTGTAACATTGGAAATTAGTTTCCTAGAGCATCTACAACTAAGAACAACAAACTGATTATCACAAAGAACAAAATATATTCTCATGATATCAGTAGGGTCATGCTCCTGCTTCTTCCTACCTCTGGTAGTTTTCTGATAATCTTTAAAATCATACACAAATATATTCATCACTCCATTATCACATGGACATTCTTGCTGTCTCACACTTCACATAACTATCTTCTTTAAGGACATTAACAATATAGTAAGGGTGTACTCTATAGGACTTCATCATCACTAAGTACAACTATAATATTATTTCCATATGAGGATTGATAGTTTGATATTCAATATATTGTTTAGGGGAAATTACATGCAATATTTTGTTTTTGTAGAGCCTAGCTCTCTGTTCACTTGTCAGCTTCTGTCTCTCACCAGTATTTCAGAAGTCACATCTCTGATCATGAAGACTTTTGATGAGCTGATAATTTTGCTTCCTCTGTTTCAGGACCTTTCAAAACCTTGTATTCTGACTGAAACATGACTAAGGACCAATCTTTAGTTGATTTCCTTGAAAAGATTCATTTTATAAAAATATGAATTTGATCACATCACCTATAATAATCAGTCAGAAAATGAATCTCTTGCTAAAGTTACATATATGTTGTGGATTCACCATACACTGAGAGGAGTTACTCACTCATCCCACTTACCGTATTTTTCTGTGACTATTTCCTTAACCAGTGTTGTTATGCCTGTCCTCTTTTAATGGTAGCTGCTAAACCAGTGAGTCTTGTGAAGTAGATTCCCAATTATTAGAGTCTAAATAATTTATGTAAACAATGAAAATGCTTAATTGTTCTTTATTAAAAGACTACTAATTGAAAAATAAACCAAATAGACAACATCAGGGAAGACTTCAAGAACATCAGAGTATTGCTACCTTAAATGTAAAATGATTCTGCTACTATGATAAGAAAGCATTGTAGTGTCTCAGTAACTTAGAACTACCATCTTTTTCATAATTACTAAAGTCACTATATTTCTGGGTATATTCCCCCAAAGAATTACAAGCAGGTATGTAAGTGCTGTTTCTAGAACCACATTCAAAGCAACATTATTGAAAATCGGCCGAAGTTGAAAAGAAAGTATATGTCTAGAGGTGACTGACTATAGAAACAGACAATATTGATTTTATAATATCTCCAAAACAAAGAGGGCCCACAAAATAATTCTAGTCACACACTTAAATCTTAAGGACAGGTACAGAAATAAAAACTGATGTTTGAGCTTCATCTCCACAGATAACTATTGCTACATGGAAATAGACAAGATTAAAATATGCCAATTGGGTCAGTGAGTGGAAGGTCATAGCCAAATTAAAGTAACAACTTCATATTCAGGACGCATATTTTGTTTCTTTTGTGGTGTACATAAGTATATCAAGTTTAGGAGATGTTTGTGTATAGTAACTGATAGTTTTCAGTAGGATAAAGGACTGCGTTTTATATTTTAGCATATCAAAGACAAGTTTCAATCCTAAGAGATGAATGATTCAATATACAGTTTATTGGAAAAGTTTGGATTTACAATTAAGAACATCTCTCTACTTCCCTACATTTAAATGACAGCTAAGTTCAGTAGGAATGACTGTGCAGGCAGTAACATTTCTTTATAATTCCTGAAGGCTGTGACAATGTGAAAATATATAAGAAGTTACACAAAATACCATATTATGAGTTTTTAAAGTTGATTTAAAAGCCTGTGTCCCTTGATCAGTTTCACTACACAGTTGTCAACTATCCTGTGTATCATTAGTAGACCCAGCTATGGTTAGCAGATGCATTAGCCATTTTTCTGTTGCTGTGATAAAAACCATAGTGAAGGTAATTTATAGCAAAAAATTTTTTTTGATTGGTTTGGTTTGGTTTGGTTTTGGTTTATGTTTCCAAAAGGACAATAATCAATCGTTATCATAGTGAGGAGACATATTAGCCAGATGCACTCATACCTGGAGAACCAAGCTGAAATCTCATACCTTGAACTACATGTATGAAGCAGTGATAGTGAACTGAAAATGGCTTGAATTTTTAAGCTCTCAAAGGCTACATGCAGTGACATATTTCTTCCGATAAGGACACATCCCTCAATCCCTCCAGGCAGAGTCAGTTACTAAGGATCAAAATTTTAGAGATATCAGCTTAAGGGGAATATTTTCATTCAAACCTCCATAACAGGGTAATTAGTTGTGTCTCTTGTTGCAATAAAATACCTGACAAAAGGGACTTAAGGATAGAAGCATTTATTTTGGATTATAGTTTAAAAGTTCAGTCGATCATGGCTGGGAATGCATGGTGGGAGGACATTGAGCTAGATGGTCAAAATGTATCTCTTATTTCTCTGTGACTTTTGTCTGCAGAACACAAGTTCTTAGCTACTGTTTCCATTTCATGGATATCTGCTATCTGTCATGATGACCATGGACTAATCCTCTAAAACTATAAGCAAACATCCAAGTAAACGTTTTTGTCCTCTGTTTGTTTATTTGTCTTCTAAATAAAAGTTGATCTTGATGTAACCTCACAGCCAATAGAAGAATGTCCAAGACAGTGAACTTTTAGATTAATATTTGTTATAATCAACTTAAAATATGCCACTGCATTTGCTAACTTTTAATCTCTGTGAGACAGTTGAGAGGAAAACATAAAGAGAGGGTAAATTTATAATGGATAATAGCATCAGAAGTTGTATTTCATTATCTTTGGGTGCCATGTTTGATGTCTACAGCTTAACAGTGTATCATGATGGCATGAACAGGTGGCTAAGGATTTCCTTTCACACTGACCAGCAATAAGATAGAATTCTGTGCTAGAGAGCTTCAGTCTTACAGTCAGTTCTCCAAGTCATGCTAGTCACATTCAACCTACGGAAGTGTAATATTGAGAACAGGGTGGGTGATCTGAGTTAATCTCATCTAGAAAAGCCTCGCTGATGTCCTCTGAAGTATTCTTTCCTGACCTTCTATCATCTCTAAATACAGTTAAGTGGGTAATCAAGACTGACAGTCTTTACCATCAAGAATGAAACACAATCTCTTCCTGTTTCACTCCTGAATCCTTAATTTATGTAATATTCAATTACCATTCAAATTTTAAAATCTGAGTTTAAATTTCAGTATAACAAATTGATCTTATCAGAAAATGCATGCATAAACATCATTATCTGATACTATAGAGTATACAATTGATTTCTTTTCAAATCTTTCATTCAGTATATATACTACATTTAATATTTAATATATTGACTAGTTTTACTTTTTTCTCATGGCAAAATTATAGTAAAAATAAGTATCAATTCACCTGATATTTGCCTAACATATATTCTTAGATTTAAGATATATATATATATATATATATATATATATATATATATATATATATATATAATTTTATTGGTTTTGTTACATTTTCCTCTAGAAAATTACACTCAGAGCAAAAGCACAATTTGCTTTTTTAGCTATTTTTGCTAAGCCAGATTTTCTGATTCTTTTATTCACACCTTCATCTTTACTTCATTTAAGTTCTTCTGTCTTTCCTTCCTGATTGCTTTTTATTAGCATCCTGAAACACTTTTTCATATTTTATGATCACTTATGTCTGACTCAAATGAATATGCTGTTTATAAAATTAAATTCATTGTACACAATAATAGATTTAGATTTTATTTTGTCATTCTCATACATATATAATTGATCCTCATCATTTATATCCCCTCTGGCAATTTCTGCCTGCAATTACTGAATCTTTCCTTGGTAGTTAATGCATTAGGAGATGAAGGTAATACCAGCCTTGATAATCTTGAAGACTACATAGTTAGAACTTATGTAAGGATACTGAAGAGCCCACAAAAATATGGATAAGTTAACATGTGCAGTGGAAACTGTTAAACAAGTCATTATAGTCCTGTATCAGGTATCAAGTTTTCCTATTGTGTCTGTATATCTTCCATTTAAAAGAATCTCATTTTAAATCATATTAAAGTGATTGTAATAATAGTGTGTTCTGTTATATGCTATGGAATTCTTCTCAATATAATCACTAAGCCTTTCTATGACCTTAGTTACTACCAGTCTGAAATGATACCTTGGTTTTTCTTGTTTCTTTTCTTGTTTCTGAAATCTTGATTAATATCTTAACCCTTGTCATGATTTTCTCAAGCTTGGCTATTCACTGGAGATACTTGGGAAGAGATGAGAGATCCTGTGAAACATTTTGAATTTGAGTGGAAGAGAACCTGAAATAGAAGAAAAAGAGTGGAAGCAAGGAAAAAACAAAAACAAAAACAAAACAAAACAAAATAAAAAAACAAGATTCCATTTACATTACCTTGGTTCTTAGCTATTATATACCTATTTAATAATGAATAAATTATAATAGTAAAAGTACTTTTGAAACATTTCAATAGTGCAGGATGTAATGCTGCAATACATGCTACAAATGCTATATAAAACAATAAGTTTTAACTTAAGACTGACAAGAAAGAAAAGCAACTCCTTTGTGTTAGTTTCAATGCAATCATAAGTGACATTTCTTTTCTGCAGATATTTACATTACATTAACAGTTTAATAAGTAAACCAGCATATCCCTCTTTGCCTCATTTTCTACAGTGTTTTTATCCTACATGTACATAGTAAGATTAGCATGAGAAACAGGATTGCATGTAGAATCCTAGCTCCACTATTAATTCCTGGCTAGGTTGTATCTTCTTCTGTCTGTAATTAGATAATGAATACAAATTTCTCCGGCCCAAAAGCAAAATCCTATTTTCCTTATTTTAAATAATACATACATAATATTTGCATATTAAACTTAAAATTCTTTCTAGCTTAAACAAGATCTCTACTTACATTTTATTCATGTACACAAGGTCTCATTCTTCCTTCTCCTCATCTCGTGTTGTGGGCATAAGTATTCTTGTGTACTCTATATATGGTTGAGAACTTGCATGTTTGAAGGGTTCAAAATTTAACATTAGTTGTATTCATCAGTTACTTTCCACCTTATTTTTTGAGGCAGGGTGTTGGTAGCCGACCGTACCGCGCCCAAAGATGGCGCCGATTTCCTGTAGTTGAGTCAACAAGGCACAGCTGTTGTCCACCCCGAAGGACGCAGTACGCATGAACCAAGTATGTCACAGCCCGCTCTCGGGGCATGCAAATTGGGCATTGAGGCCTGCACCAATCGAGTAGTGACACGGGTCTTCTAAGCATATATAAGCAGTGCCTTTTCCTCCCTCGGAGTCCCTGTTCAAGAGAGCTGTACAATAAAGGCTTGTTCGCAGAAGAATCCTGTTGTCGCGCGCGTCGTTCTTGCTGGCGAGACGTTAGGCGAGTGACAGCAGGGTCTCTCTTTGAACCCACAATTCACTGATTCAGCAGGATTGTTTTTTGGCAGTTCCCAGGGATCCTTCAGGTTTCTCATTCCCATCAATGGATTACAGCCAGGGTACCATGCCAAGCTTTGGTGTAAATGCTGGGGATCCAAACTCAGGTCCTAATCCTTAAGGAACAAGCACCTTAGATGTGGTACTATTTTTCTAGTTTTCCTTTCCGTTTTAACAGAGAATAATTTCTATTTGAAGAAGGCCATTAAAGTGAATATTTTGAATTATGTTAATTTGTAGTGAACTGGATTTCTGTGCTTGGGAGATAAGTGAGTCTGAAGTGAACAGGAGCTTGTGATTTTTGGCTGAAAAATAAAGCAAATGATCCCAAATTGGAGATAATGACTAAATGAAAATGCTAGGAGAGACTCTGAGTCTTCCAATGTCTTAGGTAGAATTGGACATTTTAAACTTGAAACGTGAATAATTCAAATTTAATTTTTAAAAAATATTTTGACAAAACACATCTTTGGGTTACATCCAACCTTTGACCAGGGGCAGCCATCTCTGCACGAGATGAGTAAGATGTAAAGGCTCTTTTAGTTTTGAGATTGATTGAGATTTAATTTGTCATTATGTACTTCATTTTTTTTTTATAGGAGAGGTACATTGAACATTGTTGTTTTTGTAACCTGGCATTTTTACAACAATTACAGACTTTTTATGTTCTTTTTACAACAATTACAGACTTTTATCTAAGATGAGAGATCTTTCTTCCACTCTCAAACTATATGTTCTTTTGGAGTTAAGTATATCTGTACCGCTAAGGATAGTTTAAGAAAATCAAATCCTGTATTTTGGCAAGATACATGCAAAGCTAGATATAAAACTCAATAAAAGCCAATTGGAAACAGAGACTAAATTCTGAGATATTTTCAAAAAGCCAGTAGGGAAACAGAATCTTTTTCTCTGCCAAACAGGAACCTAAAAAAGATTAACCTCCAGAACATATTGGAACCAGTGACAAAAAGACTTCTAGATAATAGAATCAGAAAAGAGGCAGTGGGTGGGCTGGTTAGTTTTATGTCAACTTGACACAAGTTACAGTCATCTGAGAGGACAGAACCTTAATTAATTAAAATGCCTCCATAAAATTGGGTTGCAGGCAAACCTGTAGGGCATTTTCTTAATTAGTGATTGATTCGGGGAGGGCTCGGCCCATTATGGGTGGTACTATCCTGGTCTGGTTATCCTGGATTCTATATAAAAACAGCTTGAGCAAGCCATGGGGAGCAAGGCAATAAGCAGCACTCGTCCATGGCTTGTGTATCAGCTCCTATCCTTAGATCCCTTTGAGTTCCCTTCTTGACTTGTCAAATAACTCTCTTTTCTCCTGAACATTTTTTTTTCATTGCAGCAGTTAAAACTAATAGAGAGAGAAAGGCTAAGGAGAAAATATTTGAATCTCATTAAATCATACCTGTTCCTGCAGCTAGCTTTGTCTGAAGCAAGTAACCATGGACTTATACAATCTATTTTGCACATGTACTTCAGTTGATTTGCCTCTTAGTTTTACTTACTAGTGACCGCAAGCTCAGACTGACACATAGCACTAACTACTTAACTAGTAAAGCTATTAATGTTCTGAACTCCCTCATTCTTTACATACATACACACACACACACACACACACACGTACATATGTACACACATGCATTCTCATTTCCCACAGCAATGTGTATAATCATCCCCCTGTGATTTTCATGGCTAGGCATAATCTCACTTTTTTCCAGCAACATTTTCAGTTGTTACTTTTTTGGACCTAACATCATGAGTAACCTCTTCTTTCTACAGTGGGAAAGAGAGTGTTATTATTTTTTTTTAATATCCTCATTGCTATATTCCCTTGTGAAACCATTTCAATTTAGTGAAGGAAAGAGGGGCCCAGCCACTTGCATCTCCTGTTATGAATGTGGTGCTTGATATGCAGGAGTCAATGGCATGAGACGCAGGGCTTCATTACTCCCTGGCTCACCCAGACTCAGGCTTCCCAGGACCCAGAGATAGTTTCCTGCCAGAAAGATATATTCGAATTTCTATGCATCAACTCTCTTTTGAAGCACTTTCTGCAAATGGCTTTTAGAATATTTTTGAACATCCCAGTGACTCAGCCTTATACCTTGTACCACTGCCTAGAACTGAAGTGAATTTATTTACTGCCAAGTGGTTATAGTAAATGAAGGACTATGTGGTATCAGGAAGAACATGAGTCTACCACTGTAAAATATTTAGCACATGAGAAACTCTTAACGAGACCATTCATGCTTCAGAAGAGGCAACATGAAGAAAGAGAAGATAAAACCAGGCTAGAGGTTCTCACCATCCCTTTGCTAAATACAAAACTTGGTGACACTTCAAAAACTTTATCCAGTATTGAGAACCTCATAAAACAGGAAATGTAATGTTACTTGGTTTCATAGAACTATGACCTGTGTATTTGATTAAATTCATTATTGATCATTGTCATTTTCTAATCAGGAAGAATTCTCTTAAGAAGGAGAAATCCCTTATTCAATAGGTATGTAAAAGTTGAATTAGAGACTATCAAATCAAAACAAATAGCATCAAATTTGTGCCCCAGACATAAAGGTTGAACATTTGGTCCTGAGATATAACATAATCTACTTTGTAGGTTTATCGTGAGTATTTAATGAGAATAATTTTCAAGACAGTGACAATCCCTTAGCAAATACCCAACAGGTGTTATTATTGTGGTTAGTGATGCCACTGCTGGCCAATTCACCATTTCTGTAGTGACAGTATGCATGGTGATGGAT
Organism: Tokudaia tokunoshimensis; assembly: GCA_036184795.1. Classification (NCBI taxonomy): domain Eukaryota; kingdom Metazoa; phylum Chordata; class Mammalia; order Rodentia; family Muridae; genus Tokudaia; species Tokudaia tokunoshimensis. Next base: position 53,193,941 of record BTHU01000005.1, on the reverse strand, counting down.
TAAAGTCAGTAGTATGATGTAGCTTCCTTAAGGTGAGATTAAAATGTGTTAGACAATATGTGATTCTCACTCTAGTGTTGACGGTTTTTATCTATCACATAATCTTACTTTGCTCTAACTTTTCTCATTTATAAAATGGCATATTAATTAATAGCAAGGATTTCTAGAGGGATGTAAAAAGGTTATAAAAGACTTGTTACATATAAATAAATTATGAGATTACCTAGTGTGTAGTGAGCAAGTATTATTCTTACAATACCTTGTATTTATTTTACTTGAAAACATGTGTATTCATATGGTTGTCTGCATTTACGTATGTATTTTATGTAGAAGTTAGTGCATATACTCATGGAGTACCAGAATTATTGGGTCTCTAGAGATGGAGTTGCAGGAAGTTGTGAGTTCCCCAAAATATATGTTAAGAACATAACTTACATCCCTATGGAAGAGCATCAATTGCTTAATGTTGTTTAGTCACCTCTCTAGCCCCTATTCTTAATATTCCTTAATATAATCTTAGGAAAGTCATTTAAGATATTAGTGGAATAAATGTTCATATTACTACATGAAAGTTTTTAATCATCCAGATTTTGATTTCATATCTGTTTCTAAAATTCAAAATCTTACCCCTTTCCCATATTGTCTTTCTTTAGACAAAAAGCAAAAGAAAGAAACAAACAAAAAACAGAACAACAACAAAAGATCAACCTCAGAACAAAGCCAAAAGCACTATATATATATAACTGTCATTTAAAACAAATCAATCCAGTATGTCATATCACTTTTGAAACGTATATATTTTTAAAAGAAATAAAAAATAGCTGTGATAACAGCCAACTGTCTGAAGTATAAACTATGCTAACCTCTTTGGTCCCCATTTGTGAACAGATTTAGATTACATCTGGAATGAAATCATTAGTGGCAGGAAGACAGATGTTCTTGAAAGTTCGGGGTATGCATGTAGACATGGAATATTGATGGACGTGTTATTTACTCATTTGATTTTTTTACTTATTCCAAAAAGATGGATGTCAAGCTTTTTCAAGATTTATTTCTTCTTTCTTTAGTTCCCAAGGTGACAAATCAAAGTTCACCCCAGGAAATTTGAAAGTATATCATGGGTAGGAGAAATCCATCAGACATGAAATCATATTAATAACAGGTATTGTGCAGTTGTCAGTCAGAATAGAGTCTTTCCTCAGAAGTAATTATGGATCTTCTTAACTCAAAGCAGTGTGTGAGTGGCAACTAAAGCACATGCTGGTTAATTAAGAGACTAATTAATATAGTAAAATTTACTCCACATTTTAATTTTAAATATGTTATTATAGTAAAACTCCCCAAAATCATCACTTTTATTTTGAAGGAAGATATTTAAGGAGGAAAGTATATGACATTGAGACTGAGTAGAAAGACAAGGAAATATAGGGATATGAGAAGGTAAAGACTGTTATTCGTCCTGGAGTCAGAATAAAGCCTCTTACTGTCCGAGAGAAGATAATATAGCAGCATTAGCAACACTGGTAAAAAGACTATTAGCATGAGATTAATATTCTTTTCATACACAGATATTATAAATTTGAGGGAATCATTCATTTAAGTGTCTGAGATTTGTTAACATTATGGATCTGCACCACATGTGTTGTTTTGCATCCATGGAAATTTAAGAGGAACTGGAGTTATAGACTGTTGTGATTTACAGTTTGGGTAAAAGGAACCAAACCCAGGTATCCTGCAAAAACAATAAGTTCCTTTAACCACTGAGCAATTTTTCTAACCACATAAATACTCTATGTTAAAGTAAAAAACAAAAAAAGAACCAGATTAATGCTAAAATTTAGACTGTAGGGCTTTCCCCAGACATCCTCTGAGAATCATTAAAAAAGACTGATAAGTTTCCTCCTTTGTGTTTCCTAGAGATCTCACAAATTATCAACATGTCGGTTGTTTCTGTAATGAATGATCCCATTGAGTTTTCTTAGCAATTCTTTAAATATAATAACTTGAATTCGCACCAAAACCTTGTATAAGGCTCTCATGCAATCACACTGACCTGCATGCTCCCTTGAGGAGTTAATATTCACTATTGATTATGTCTTATCCATTGTGACAATGTGAAGAGAAGCACTCACCAACACTCTTGGATGTTTTACTATTTTCTGAAAATACACCATTCTTTTAAGTCTTGTGTTTAAGCTTGTATTAAAATATTATTAAACCTCAAATCTGCTTCATAAACTTATTATTCCTAAAACTCTTTTCTACTTCAAATTCAAATCAAAGTTTAGTCTAAGTCAAGTTTTCTAAATCCCATGAGACCTCTTCAGGCAGATAAGAGGGATAATGAGTTCTGATCTTTACATCTGCCCCCAACTTCCACACCCAAAGCTGATACATATCATGAAAAATTAATGTAAAGTATTTCTAATGATACAATGAATTAAGAGACTTGATGACAGTAAGAGAAAACTATGAGGCTGTGATTTTGTTCTTTGCTTGTTTGGGCTAACATAAAATACTTTTGTTATGTTGGACAGTGTTGGGGCTGGGCTCCATAACTCTGCGTTTCGATTGGTTGTGGGGTTTTTTGTAGTGATCTTTGTCAGTTACAAAGAAAAGTTTCCTTGATGAGGGATCTTATCAAGGAAAGGATTAAAACATACAAAAGCAAAGACAATAGTCCCTCACACATTATGAGACGATGAACCCTCTAATGATGTTAAGTTTTGTTTTTTTTTTTTGTTTTGTTTTGCTTTGTTATGTTTTTCTTAGTCATCTAGTGCTTTGTATGTGACCTACACTTAAGAGTAATTTTCCCCCAGGGAAGCTCTCATGTAGAAAACTAATGTTCATTCACAAGTAGATAATTTATAAATTTATTCGCACATATGTGTAGATATACATATATATGCAAATAGTTAGTGGCATGATTCATTATCTTCTTTCCAGACATCCTTTTTATTATTTGACCCTTCATCTGCTGTATCTGTGGTCTCTCTCCCTGTATCCTAAATAGGCCCCCTTTTCCATTTCCTCTATCAGATTTCTTGTACTCTGCTGGAAACACTCCAGGAGATGAAACAGAAAGACTGTAAGATCCAGAAGATGATTGAGTTTTCTATGAGATTGTGTCCCCCAGTAATGTCAGAAGCTACATCCATAAAGTCTCACAAATGTGAACTGCCAAAACAGGAGATGATCAAGAATGACACCAAAATACATCCCAAAGTAGATATAGAAATGCCTATGAGGTGTTGTAAGAGTTGATCAATCTTACCTTACCGGACCCCTTTAGTGGACCACAGGGAGACAGAATCGATGCAAAAAGCATGAGGAATTTTTATTAAAAATCTAGCATGCTAGGGCCGCTCTGCATATGAAGGGAGAGCGAGCCTCCATCTTATGCTTTGTGGGATTTTATAATTTCCTCAGGGCAGCTGCCATTAAGCACAATGTGATTGACATAACAGTGTTACAATCAAACTAATTAGTTGTTAGATGATGAGGTAGGAGGCCAACAGTCAGTCCTTTGGAATAATTCCCACCCTTAGGTCGATCTCCCTCTCCCCGCTTGTGGTCTGAGGAATGCAACCCAGCCTCTTTAACCTTTTTTTTTTTTTTTCTTTTTTTTTTTTTTTTTTTTTTTTAAATTTTATTTTATTTTATTTTTTTAATTTACATTCCAAATCACTTCCCCTTTCCCGTTTCCTCCCTCCCCGAAAGTCCCATAAGCCCCCTTCCCTCCCTCTTTTCTCCGTTCAATCCCCTCTCATTACTCTGTCCTGGCGTTCCCCTACATCCAGTCTTTCCAGGACCAGGGGTCTCTCCTTCCATCTTTTTAGAAATCTATTGATATGCTCTTTAACCTTTTTAAGGTTCCTGAGTTAACTCTTTCAGTGTCAGCTTACAAAAAGAACTTTAGTGATGAGCCCTAAACACATGCATACAAGTAAAATGATAAAGAATGAGAAGTTTATATGTACGTGGGGCCTAGCATGCGTGGGGGGGGGTAAGGGGCACCCGCCAGGCCAGGCCACGGTGCGCGGTCCTCGCTCTCGGGCCAAGGTAGTGTGCATATGCAGAGGACACAGGCAGACTTGGAGGTTCCACGTGGGGTTTTTAGGAAAGCAGGCAAGATCCACTTGTGCCTCAGCCTAACGGGGAGTAGGCGGTCACACCGCCAGCCGGTCTCTGCACGTGGACGCTCACAGGCGTTGAGAGAAATGCCACACAGAAGGCGGGGCCATTCTAGTGTGGATCTCTCTGCGCGTTACCTGTGCTCACAGACTGTCTGCGTGACTGAATCTCTGAATCTCAGACTGCGCATACCAGCTAGCTCCGTGTGGTGAATTTAATAAGAGGTGGCCCATAGCTTTGATGTTTTATTATTAAGAAAATAGAAAGAGAAAAGAGATAAAAAGACAAAGGAAGAGGAGAAAATAGATAAGAAAACAACTTGACCACATGGAAAGGGGAGAAAATGGAGAGACAGAGAGATAGACAAAGAGGAGGGCCAGGGGAGAATAAGCGGGGGGGGGGGGGAGAGAACACATGTTGAGGGCGCTGTTTATAGTGAGTTGGGCGGTCAGGTAACCAGGAGGCAGGGAGAGTGTGGCTGCAGGTAGGTGACTGCCGAGGCGGAGTCAGGCTAGAACCTGGGGCATGGCCACACGTCTCATTAAGGTCCCACACACATATACATACCTGTATACAATAACAATTAATGAAAAAAATATGTAATGAAATTTGAAAGATCAAGGAAACACACATGGGAGTGTTCATAAGGTGGAGGGAAAAGAAAGAAATCTTTTTTATTATATTAGAATTACGAAAAACAATATCAGCGAAATATATTACAATTTGTTTTACTATAAGATGATTAACTACAGAGAGCTAAAATCAAAGAAATTCTTTTCAATTGGAGCATAATAGTTGTATTGCTGTGTAGAAATTGTATTCAATAGATAGTGTAAATTTTTATTTGACATTAGTCAATGAACATTATTTCCTTATCTCCTCTGCTCTTTTAGTAAAAAGAATTCTAACAAATCTATTAAAAAAAATCTTTGAATTTCACGGTTGAAAAAAAATGAGTAGCCAGGAAGAAAGCTATTAGAAACAAACATTTAAGGGGAAAATTTTAATACCCAATGTGGTTGCATGAAGATGTTCTCAGAATAATTATTTTAAGAGAATGAAATCTTCATTAATGTGATTAGAGTTCTTATAAAAGGACCTTGCAAACTCTTCCCATCTCTTTGTACAACCTGAAGGTCCAAAGAGAAGAAAGTAACTCCCTACAAACTGGAAGGGGAGTCCTCTCCAGACACCTTGTGTGCAAGCAACTGATTTTTTTATATACTCAATTTCCAGAAATGTAAGAAAGTCATTTGTGTTTTAAGCTACCCACCTATCATTCTCTATTGCTGCATTCCAACCTGACCTAACAGACTCTAGACAGTGGCTTTTGTTTTGTTTTGTCCATTCAGCTTTACACAATTTCTTAGGATTGTGTGTAATTTCTACTCTTTTATGCATGCCTATCATTCTCCAGGCATAAAGATTAAGTACAGAAATACAAAACAAAATAGAACTGAGATTCTCTTCTGAATGTCAGTAACTGAGAACACAAAACACAATTCTGGCAAAGTTTATGACTATCCTTATATTCTGTTGGTGGGGAATTCAAGCCAGTCTAGCTACTGTGGAAGTCAGAATGGAACCTGCTATATCATCCATCTATACCACTTCTGGGTATTAACCCAGACGATTTCAATTTAACATATGACTGACATACTCACTTTTCCTATAACAATATTCATATAACTGAGATAAGTAACCAATCTAGATATACAATAGCAGAGGTATAGATAAGGAAAATGTGAGATAGATAAATAATTAAAATGTTTTAAAGTTTTTTGTTGTTTTTGTTTTGCCACAAAGAATGATAAAGTTATGAGGAAAGTGGAAGAAACTGGAAATTATCCTATTAAGTTAGCTAAGCCAGTCTCAGAAAACAAATGTAGGATGTATTCTCTCATTTGTGGTTCCTAGATTTTATATGATGATATAACATCCTATATGTATATATTTTCAATAAACGACCTAGTCTAAACTTCATCCTACACACATATATTACTTCAAATATCTCATTTGAGTTAGAAATTCTTCTTTGCTGTTAAAACAGTTTGCTACTACAATATAAGATTTATGTGGATAGATTTTATTCGTATACAATATAGTCAGTTGTTTGTAACTTCATCAAGGAAATTATCTAGAATTTAACCATCTTACTCAACATGACCCATGTCACATTGAACAAAGAATTATTGCTAAATAATACATCCATCCATTTATTATCATGTTAATAGTAAGTATCTTACATCACCATCACTGATAGGCCTGTAGTATGTTAAATTATTAATAAATATTAATATTTGATTATTAACCAAATTAATTTCTCTTATTGAACAAACATTCTACAAAACTGCTCTTTTCAGGTCATCATAACCAACTGGCAAAAGTTACCCTTGAATTTTGTGTGTGTGTGTGTGTGTGTGTGTGTGTGTGTGTGTGTTGGGAGGAGTCTGAACTGATCCGCTCAACATCTACTCCAACAGTTCTTTGTTTCTGTGAATTCTTCCTTATTGGGGAGAAACTAATGCCCTAAGGTGACTAATCATGTAATAAATGAAAGGACCTAACATTGTTCTTTTCACCCCCACTGGAGCACCAAATGTTTTCCCTTGTCACCCACTGCACTCAAAACAGAAAATAATTGTATTAACTTGGGGCTTTGGGAGGCGGTGGTTGTTTTATTTAAAGAAATGTTAATTTGCTATTAAATCTCTTGTTGAAAGACTATAATAGCTTAATGAATGCATTAAACATGTGCAAATTAGTTTTTTTAAACTGCATTAGTTAGTTTCAGATTGAAAGGGGGTGATACATCACCGTCATCTCTGTGGGAATTAATGAGGCATTAGGCCATCTTCTGTCATGGGGGCCAGACTTATGAAGGATTTGCTGAATCGCACATGCGAACCTTGTCCTGTCCTCTTTTTCCACCCACCACATACATCTTCTCTGGGATGTATGCTTCTGAAGCTTGAGCTTTTGTACTTGAAATACAAATGTCAGTTCACCATCAGTTTGGAAGTAAAAAGTAGTCTGTTGCAGGTGACAAATGTTGTTTACTATTACTAGAAAAGAGGGTGGAACAATGGACACATATATTAGCATCACAGGGGAAGGGCTTAGTAGTCATTCAATTGCCATCTTGCCCTGGGAAGACATATAACCTTTCTCCTATACCCTCAATCACCCACTCACTCTTAGACACCTACATTAAAATAAAGAGCCTAAGGCAAGGCAAGCTATCCTAACTATAATAAGTGGCAAGGAGTTCTCAATTGAACAGCTTTTGTCACCAGCTCTCAATCTCTCCTCATCACAAGCATAGCTCTCTGCCTTGATCTCTTGATATTTTTATTTGCCTGATCCTGCGGTTCCCAAATCAGCAGTTTCCAGCCTCCATGAACAAGTAGCAATTTAAAATCCATCTTTTTAATTTGATGACATATACTATCTCTTACACACATTTGTTTTTTATAATTAGCAGGTATGACATTTAATTGTGTTCTGGGAATCTTTGATGGATTTTTTTCTATATCTTGAGATAATTGAAGATATCATAGTGATTTTTAAAAATCAGAGATGGAAATCACTGTGATAGCCATTAGATTAAGCCATAGAAGTAATGTCTGTTGAGAACATGCAAATGTTATAACAGTGCTATTAATATTTCTTTCACAACAAAGAATTGTTTCATTCTTCACCAATTCTTTATTATATTCACTTTTATGTCTACCCAAGAACCTGCATATGCCCAAGAACCAGCTTGGACAAAACCAAAGGAGTCAATCACTAATCTGTCCTCATTACCTATAGAATTCTCTCATTGTCTTACATGCCTACTTTCAAATCAAGTTCTGCACTTTAGGTACATTAGGAAATTATATAAATTCCATTGCAGCAATTCCCCAGCACATAGCTGAAGATGATTCCTTTTCAGAATCAAAGTGAATCCATTTTCTGTAGATAATTATATCTACACCTTCAGGTCCTTAGGTCCTTTTTCTAGCTCCTCCACTGGGGACCCTGTGCTCAGTTCAAGGTTGGCTTAGAGTGTACCCCTGTGTATTTGTCATGCACTGGCAGAGCCTCCCAGGTGACAGCTATACAAGCAGGCTCCTGTCAGCAAGCACTTGTTGGAATCCACAATAGTGTCTGGGTTTTGTAACTGTGTATAAGATGGATCCCTAGTGGGGCAGTCACTGGATGGCCCTTCCCTCTGTCTCTGCTCACACTTTGTCACTCTATCTCCTCCTGTGGATCAAAGTATCCATACTTTGTTCTTCCTTCTTCTTGAGCTTCATTTGGTCTGTGAATTGTATCTTGGGTATTCCAAACTTCTGGGCTAATATCCCCTTATCAGTGAGTGCATACAATGTGTGTTTTTGTGATTGGGTTACCTCATTCAGGATGATATTTTCTAGTTGAACCTATTTGCCTAAGAATTTCATGAATTCATTGTTTTTAATAGCTGAATAGTATTCCATTGTGTAAATGTACCACATTTTCTGTATCCATTCCTCTGTTGAGGGATATCTGGGTTCTTTCCAGCTTCTGGCTATTATAAATAAGGCTGATATGAACATAATGTAGTATGTGTCTGTATTACGTGTTGGAGAATCCTTTGGGTATATGCCCAGGAGTGGTATAGCAGGGTCCTTGGATAGTATTATGCCCAATTTCCTAAAGAACCACAGAACTGATTTCCAGAGCGGTTGTACCAGCTTGCAATCCCACCAGCAGTGAGGGAGTGTTCCTCTTTCTCCACATCCACTCCAGCATCTACTGTCCCCTGAGTTTTTGGTCTTAGGCATTCTGACTGGTATGAGGTGGAATCTCAGGGTTGTTTTGATTTGCATTTCCCTGATGATTAAGGATGTTGAACATTTCATTAGGTGTTTCTCAGTCATCCGGTATTCCTCAGTTGATAATTCTTTGTTTAGCTCTGTACCCCATCTTTAAAATAGGGTTATTTGTTTCTTTGGAGACTAACTTCTTGAGTTCTTTGTATATATTGGATATTAGCCCTCTGTCAGACGTAGGGTTGGTAAAGATCTTTTACCAATTTGTTGGTTGCTGTTTTGTTCAATAGAGAGGATTCTTTGCCTTACAGAAGCTTTGTAATTTTATTAGGTCCCATTTGTCAATTCTTGATCTTAGAGCTTAAACTATTGATGTTATGTTCTGGAAATTTCCCCCTGTGCCCATGTGCTCAAGGCTCTTCCCCAGTTTCTTTTCTGTTAGTTTCAGTGTGTCTGGTTTTATGTAGAGGTCCTTGATCCATATGGACTTGAGCTTTGTACAAGGTGAGAAGAATGGATCGATTTGCATTCTTCTGCGTGCTGACCACCAGGTGAACCAGCACCATTTGTTGAAAAGACTATCTTTTTTCTACTAGGTGGTTTTAGCTCCTTTGTTAAAGATCATGTGACCACAGGTTTGTGGGTTTATTTCTGGGTCTTCAATTCTATTCCACTGATCAATGTACCTGTCAATGTACCAATACCATGCAGTTTTTATCACTATTGCTCGGTAGTTCTGCTTGAGTTCTGTGATACTGATTCTCCTAGAAGTTCTTTTATTGCTGAGTATAGTTTTAGCTATCCTGAATTTTTTGTTATTCCAGATGAATTTGAGAATAGTTCTTTCTAACTCCATGAAGAATTGAGTTGGAATTCTGATGAAGAATTGAGTTGGAATTCTGATGAAGATTACATTGAATCTATAGATTGCTTTAAGCATGATGGCAAGTTTTACTATATTAATCCTGCCAATCCACGAGCATGGGGGATCTTTCTATCTTCTGAGGTCTTCTTCAATTTCTTTCTTCAAAGACTTGAAGTTCTTGTCATACAGATCTTTCATTTGTTTGGTTAGAGTCACACCCAGACATTTTATATTGTTTGTGACTATTGTGAAGGGTGTCATTTCCCTAATTTCTTTCTCATCCTGTTTATCCTTTGAGTATAGGAAGGCTACTTATTTGTGTGAGTTAATTTCATATCCAGCCAATTTGCTGAAGTTGTTTGCCACTTGTAGGATTTCTCTGGTAGAGTTTTTAGGATCACTTAAGTATACTATTCTATCATCTGCAAATAGTGATAATTTAAATTCTTCCTTTCCAATTTGTATTCCTTTGACCTCCTTATGTTGTCTAATTGCTCTAGCTAGAAATTCAAGTACTATATTGAATAGATATGGAGAGAGAGGTCAGCCTTGTCTACTCTCTGATTTTAGTTGCATTGCTTCAAGTTTCACTCCATTTAGTTTGATGTTGGCTACTGGTTTGCTGTATATTGCTTTTACTATGTTTAGATATGGGCCTTGTATTTCTGATCTTTCCAAGACATTTAACATGAAAGAATACTGAATTTTGTCAAATGCTTTTTCAGCAATAATGAAATGATCATGTGGTTTTTTTTTCCTTTGAGTTTGTTTATGTAGTGGATTACATTGATGGATTTGCATATATTGAACCATCCCTGCATCCCTGGAATGAAGCCTACCTGATTGGTGAATGATCGTTTTGATGTGTTCTTGGATTCGGTTGGCAAGAATTTTATTGAGTATTTTTGCATCAAAATTCATAAGAGAAATTGATCTGAGATTCTCTTTCTTTGTTGGATCTTTGTGGGATTTTGGTAACAGTGTAATTGTGTCTTCATAGAAGAAGTTGGAATTCGGGAGATGCCTATCCCAGGCTGCTCCTGGGCTCTTGTGTCCTCACGGTTTTGGGCTGGTTCCTCTGAGAAGCAGGGGTGGTCCTATCTGTGCTCCCTGGTCTCTCTGCATTCCTGGGAGATTAGCTATCTTCTTGTGCTACCTGGATATGGCACACTGTGGCTGAGGTTGGTGCCCAGCCAGAGACAGAAAACGGAAGGCTTCTGCCTGAGGGTTCCAGATATGTTCCTCTGAACAGCAGGAGTGGTCCTATCTGTGCTCTCAGGCTTCTCTGCACTCCTGGGTGGTCAGCTATCTCTCCCTGAACCACCTGGATACAGCGTTCTCCTGAGTATGTTTCAGTGTTGTATTTCAATAATATTCCTCTACTAGCAAAAATAATGTACACTTAATGTAAAAACTTTATGCAGCGCAAGGTGTTTAACACCTCAAACTCCTTGTTCTGTTTTTAATTTTTTTCTCTCATATGTTACATCTCTTGTACAGTTTCATTCCCCTTCTTTCCTTCCAGTTCCCCCTACCTAAGGTTCCATATCCATTCCTCCTCAGTTATCCTTCATGCTGCAATAGGACTAGCTATTTCCCCTTGTTAAGGCTTAAGAATAGTAAGTCCCAAAAGCAGGCAAAAGAGTGAGAAATAGACCCTGCTCTTACTGTTAGAAGTCCCACAAGACTATACTACTCAACCAAAACAAATGTGCAGAGGGCCTTAATCTAACCCACACAGATTCTCTGGTTGTTGGTTCAGTCTCTGTTAGCCCCTATGAGCTGTTTCTATTTGTTAGTTTGTTGGTTTGTTTGTGTGTATGTGGGGGAGTGTTCTTGTCCTCTCTGGCTTCTACAATCCTTCTGTTCACCTTTTACAGTATACATTAAGCTCCATCTAATGTTTGGCTGTGGCTCTCTGCAGTCTGTTTCTACCAGTAGCTGGATGAGATCTCTCTGATCTCTCTTACGATGATTATAGTAGGTTTCATTATTATTATTATTTCATCAATATTATAGCAGAATATTATTAGGAATCATTTCATTGCCTTATTTTTTTAAGTTGGCCAGTGTGTTTGGTTATGTCCTAGGTTTCTGGCCTAGTCTATTCAACCTCTGATTCCTTGTCCTTCAGGGTTCAGGTGGTGCCAGGGGTTGACTCTTTCTCATAGAGTGGGTCTCAAGTTGTACCATTCTTTGATTGGTGACTCCCCTGATTTCACCTTTACCCCAAGAAATCTTCTAGGCAGGATAATTGCAGGTTGGTTGGGTTGGTGTCCGAGTCCCTTCACTTGAAGTTTTGCCTGGTTACAGGAGATAGACAGTTAAGTCTCTGTATCCCTCATTACTAAGAGTCTTAGCTAGGGTCACCCTAATAGATTCCTGGGAGTCTCCATTGGACTAGGTTTCTACCTGTCATTAAAATGCCCCCTAATTCCTGTTTTCTGTCCCAGTATTATTTTCTGATACCACCTGATACCTCCTGTTATCATCCCCTACCTACCTCCAGTCTACCAGCAAAACCAATTCTATTTCACCTTCCTAAAGAGACTCTTGTGTTTCCCCTTTAGTGCCTTTTGTTTCTTAGCTTCTCTGGGTTTCTGGGTTGCAGCATCATTACATCTTTACAGCTAGTATCGACTTATAAGTGAATACATACCATGGTTTTAATTCTGGATTTGGATTATATCACCTGTGATAGCGTTTTATAGTTTCATTTATTTGGCTGCAAATTTCGTGTTACTTTTTTTATGCAGAATTCTTTTTTTTATTTTCTAAGTTTTTTTATTTACATTCAAAATCATTTCCCCTTTCCCATTTCCTCCCTCCCCGAAAGTCCCATAAGCCCCCTTCCAGCTGAGTAATACTCCAAGGTTTAAATGCACCAAATTTTCTTTAACAATGTGCTATAAAAATTATAAAGGAAATATAACTGTAAGAGAGGTATCTTTATTATATTATATAAAAGTGAAGTCATGTATATTACTGTTACTGTAAATAAAATATGCAGAAAATACAAAGAAAGTCAGATTTGGAGATTTGGCTCAGTGATTGAGAATGCATAACACTATTATAGATGAGCAGAGTGTGGTTACTTTTCTGTTATCTCACAACCATTATTACACTACCAGTAGAGGATATGATGCCCTCTTTTAATCTCTGTGTGTATCTGAACACACACACACACACACACACACACACACAATTAAGAATAAGAAATAAAATTTTAACAATACCTTATAAAATAAAGGAAACCGCTGAGAAACCAAGGAATCAGTGACAGTCATGCAGTGTCAATTATCCATGTTTGTTAAAATAAAATGTTTGATCGTTTCAGAACATGCTAATCTATAAAGACATTCCAATACACTTAATTTTCCCATTGATATTTACATTATTTTTTCCTATCTGCACCACTATAATTATCTTCTTTATGAAAATTTTTTTATATATTCCCTTTTTACTGGAAATGTATTCATGTAATATTTTCTGAACAAGTTTTCCCAACCTTAATCTTCTTAGATCCTCTCCACCCACAATCCTCCCAAATTCATAGCTTTTCTTGCTCTCTCTCTCCCTCTTCCTCTCCCTCTTCCTCTCCCTCCCATCTCTCTTTTATACACGCACGCGCGCACACACACACACACACACACACACACACATACATACACACAGAGGCATCTAAAGATAAAAAGAATTAAGAAGGCTAGGCATGCTACATACGTAACACATGTTCCTGTGTTATGAACACGTGTGTGGTTTTCATCTACATATAAATCGCCTGCCTTTTCTTAGCCTCTTTTTTTCTTCTACTTGTTTATTTTGTATTATTCCAGGTTTTTGTTTTATTGCATTATTATTCTTTAGATGCCTGTTTGTTTTCTAACAAGAGACAGAAATATCAGGATTCAGGGAAATCTCAGAGGATTTGAGGGAGGAGAAACCATAATGAGAATATATTATATGTCACTAGTTTCATAAACTATTTTACATTTTTCATTATAGAGAATCTGGAAAGCTCAGTAGTTTTTTCAAAGCAGAGAGCACAGAAATGAGGCAAGAACTCCAATTCTGAAATTCATACTTCTTTCTACGCTGTTTTTAATTATGATATTCTAATCCAAATTGGTTTCTTTAAGTTAAAGACAACAATCAAATAAGATTAGCTATTACTAAGTTGAAAGAGAGAGATGAAAGAATGGGGAGAGAGAAAGAGAAAGAGAGAGAGTGAGAGAGAGAGAGAGAGAGAGAGAGAGAGAGAGAGAGAAAATCCCACTTTCTTTCTTAAAGTTACTCAGAATTATCTAAGCTTCAAAGCAAAACACTCAAACCTAACCATTACAGGCTACCTACAAATGACACCATGCACCACAGAGGACAAAAAAGAGCTGAGGAACCACAGAATGAGGCTAAGAAAGAGTGTGGTAATACCTGTTTAAAAGAAACCATGATGGCAGCATGATTTATAGTTCTTACCAACACAGAAAGTGGCTGCTTTCAAATCTACTACTAAGCTTTTAATACCATGAAAGATGATTTTGTACAAATTTACATAGATGTTGTCATGAATGGACCCCCATGAGGCCTTAGAAGATCAAGTCTTTGTATATACTTCATGTTGTTACAATGAAGCATTCAGTAAGTCTTGAATCTTTGTGTTGTACTTCATGACTAAAAGTATAGTAAGTGTCAAGGAAAATAAGACAAAGCAGATATGACTTCAACAAGATTTGAAGAAAACCTCATAAGCTCGTACTCAGAAAGAGATGTAAACACTTTCCTGTGATATATGAGTAATAATAGAAGTGTATCCTAGAAACAGTGATGATATATTAGCATATTAAAGTGATCAGCTCCACTCCAGAAGGCCATCTGACTCTGCTGCATTTCGGTCCATAAATTTTGTCCCATGTTGACACTACACAATCTACAGCAATCAAGAAAAATACTGTAAATAATTCTCCCTGAGAAAATGATTTTCGCAGGATAAATGTCTTCTGTCACAGTTCTTGGAGGTTTTTCTGTCTTCCACTTCTCCCATTGAACAGGTAGCACAAAGGCACCCTCAGTGCCTCTTCTAACTACATTAAGTTTGTATATAAAGACAGGTGCTATTTTTAGAAACTCTTAAAAACATTACCAACAGAGATACTTTCATCACTTATTCATGCCCAGGCTCTTTATGTTTTATTTATTAATGAAGTTTAGAAAATGGTTCTTGAGTATAAAAAAGATTTTCTTATGAAAATAAAGTGTGACAAACCTCCATTCCTTTGATTCTGTCCCAACTAAGTATTTACCTTTGAAATACAGAGCAATTGTCTACCAATTCTACCTAATTTATTAATAATTTAGTAACAAAATATGATCACCATCTTAATTTGTGAGTTTACTTATACAATGGCAACTGAGATAAATTCACTGGACAAAGATAGCTAAGTAGTGTAGATTATTTTAATTATTTGATTCAAAACATTGAGATTATTTTTAATTTAGAAAAGGAATACACCAGTTATTTTGAATACACAAAATATTTCAAAAATATTTCACATACAAAAATGAATTACTCAGTTTGACAGAACTGTATAAGAAGAACTTTAAATATTGAAATCTGAGTAGTCAGATTGAATGAAATAAAATATGTTTTCCAAACTGCATTCTGGAAATTGAAAAGAACCAAAGGATTTGACATAGAAAGAGGAGCTTTGTTCAAAAAGTTTTAGGAAAAAGTATACTCTAAAATTCATTCTTAGAGAATTATAGAATCATTAAGTTCAATAAAAGAATCAAAAAAAAGTTTCGTAGTTAGGGAACTGCTTTACATTTAATTAGCTTCCTTAGTTTCAGCAACAGTTTTGCATCAAGGCGCTTCTAATTTATGAGATATCTCTACATCCCACAGAACACCAAATATAAGTAACTAGAATATTGTAAATGTTTTGCTAACTCAAATCCTTTATTTCCATCAATTTCACATGTTATTCTATGAGGGCAATGGCTCAACCATGGTAAAGTTTCTTACAACCAAAATTCAAGTGTCTCAAAGGCTTAGCATCAACCTTTCTTACCTCTTTTTCTAAACTAATACAGTTCATTATTCAAAGATTATCACAATCAGCATTTCCACAGAGTGGGTATTTATCATTAGTTTTTATTCTTACTTGTTGAGTAAATTTCTGCTACATGTGAGCTAAAAGTGCCAAGAAAGAATATTTTATTTTGGTTCATAGTTGCATTTGCCACAGCGATTATGATCTCTTACAGAATGGTTACTTAATAAATATTTGTCACATAATTAAGAAATATAGAAACTGTTAGAAGTCGAAGCATATCTTCCCTCTGAAAGTCTGTTTTGTCCTTGACTAGAAGAAATGTTTATCATTTTCATAATGTCCACAAAGTTTGAAAAGTGTGTAGCAAATGAGCAGTGAGTGGGTTGAATAAGTCTCATCAGAATGAGTCAACAGCCCTGAATCTGGTAATTAACAGGAATAAAGAATTTGCCTGAAAGTTCCTGGTGAGTTGTTCACAGTGAGAATTGGGAACAAGGGACTAAAGAGCAAGATATATTTTCTTTTTTCCCCGATTTATTTGCTTGCTTATTTATTTATTTATTTATTTATTCATTCATTCATTCATTCACTCACTCACTCATTCATTTTACATCCCAGTATCTGCTCCCCACCTCCAAGTCCCCCTTTCTCACACAGCTCTGTTTGGCAAGTATACCTTGACACTAGATAGAACTGGTAAGTTTGAGTGAGCTCAGACCCTGAGAATCTCAGAATTGAGAAGGTAGGAATAGGATCATGCAGGGCTGTGGACTGTGAGAGGAAGCCTGGTAAGGTCGAGCTAAATAAAGACTTAAAGCCCTGACACCAGGCCCCTGTCACATAGCCACAGCCCCCCACCCCCTCCAGAGAGATTTGTGGCCATCAGTCATGTAAGGAAAACACCTCAAGCCCTTCCATATGTAGATGAGGCATCCCTAACATATAGACAAAGACCACAGGAAAAGAGACATAACTACAGTCAAGTAGGCTGTGAAACAGAGTTCAACATATTAATGAGGTACTTAGAGGTTCAGAGTATGTTCCAATAAGCTTCCCTTCCCCCCCCCACACACACTTTTTAAAAATGCTGTTTTTTAAGTTAATAAAGCCAATTTAAACCAATAAGCTCAATTCTTTGTTTTTAAAATTGGTTATTTTGTTTACATTTCAAATGTTATCCCCCTACTTGAGGCCCGAACCTAGGTGGTGATGCAGGATTGGGTGGGTGGGGGGGGTTCTCCCTCATAGAAGCAGGAGGGAGGGGTGACAGAACACAATGCAGGGTTTGCAAAGAAGCTTCCCTTTCCAGACATTCCTCCCTGTAAAAGGTGTTTAATCTCGGGCCCACCCTGAGAAGTGGGGTATGGTTTTACACTACCATTTTCCACCATGACCGTAAACTGTTTTTATTTTTTTTTTTCAATATTTTTTATTTACATTCCCAATGATTTCCCCTTTCCCGGTTCCCCTTTCCCGTTTCTCTCTCCCCCAAAGTCCCATAGGCCCTCTTCCCTCCCCCTATTCCCCATTCAACCCCCTCCTGCTTCTCTGACCTGGTATTCCCTTACCCTGCTACATCCAGACTTTTTAACTGTTTAGAACCATGGACTGCTTCTTTTCATTGAGATCTGCCGTGGAGAGCCATGGAGAAGGCCTTTGCCTACAGAACCATAGCTTAGCCCCACCAAGCCCAGAATCTCCCCATTGGACTAGCTGGACCTCCCCTCCCCTCCAGCCTGGTGCTTGAAGCAGCCCACAGAGCCCTGGCCTCTTCACAGGCCCGCAGACTCTGGAACCAGCTCCTGCTTTCCTGTCTCAGCCTGTGCTTTCCCACAGGGCAGTGCCTCAGTGTTTCCCTACAGCCCAGCACCCGCCCAGGTGGAGGTGGCAGAATGGGATAAGTGCAGTCAAACTCACCACGTTCAGCCTCTCCAATGCCCAGTAGCAGAGCTGGCAAGGGACAACACAACAGGGCTGCTCCCCTGCCTACCTCTGCCTGCTCTTGGACGGGTAACCATGTCGACCCAATGAGAGGACCAATCCACAGAGCAGACCACTACAGTCAAGTAGGATAAACGCCTGGAGTCCTGCTGCATGCAAAGAGAACATTGTTAATATCTCAAATTGTGCCAATAGGAAACATCTACCCCTAAATCCCACCCTACTCCTTTATGTTTATAAAGTCCCTGTCCATAAAATAAAAAGCACAAATTACTTCACTGAGGATTGCCTGAGAGTGTTTCTTTTACTGAGCTGAATACACTCTCCTGAACCTTTCCATGGCTGGGCCTCAGATTCTCCTGGCTTGTCAGGGTAACACAATTTCCACTGCCTGTAGCCTCCAATGGATGCTGCCACCATCACTCCTGCAGCTGGCACTGCTGCAATAGCAGAAGAGACCTGGAACCCCAGCTATCTTCCCTGCACAGGCCACACAAACCTCCTCTCTTCCCTGTGGAACCTATTTGTCCAGATTCCACCTCACTCTCCAGGCAGATAGCAGACAACGTCTGGTGGGAAAACATGGAGCACAAGCAACTGACACATTCCACAGCTGGTACGCACATGGATTTGAACAAGGAAGGGTGAGTACCCCCCACTCTGAAGACAAGCAACCTGTTTTTTTCCTACTTAGTTTTTGGTCAGTGCCATCCCACAGATTCATACAAATTAAAAGGACAACTGATGCCTTCTGGCCAGAGCCACTCTCTGGTGTAGAAGAACATCCCCGGGCCCCAATTTGAAATCAGATAACCCATACTGGTGTTGTTATCCTCTATCTAATTTCTCCTACAAACAAACAAACAAACAAAAACTGGTGACAGGTTTTAAATCTGCTGGACGACTTAGCATCTGTACCTCTGTGAAATCCCTCAAAGTAATGTTTCCATCGGACAAAGTAATTTTTCCATTGGACAAGGCATTTCTTTTCTTTCTGTCATGAGAAACTTGCCATCACATAAACAAACAAAAAATCCCCCAGGTTAGGGAAATATGTGCCCTTTTAAAATCAAATTGAATAAAAATCACACATCTCTCTCTCATGCACACATATACACACTCACACACACACACTCACACACACACACAAAACAAACAAACAAACAAAAAATCAAAACCAAGCTTCCTTGTTTTGGGAAGAAGTCCTTCAGATAGCACCATGCATGGTCAGTGATAATATTTACACTCCTGACTCATGGACCTGAGTAGTTTCCCTCAACAAAGCAGGGACACTCAAAAAGGAAAACCCCCTCCCCCAATTTTCTGCCAATTTTAACTGCAATCTTGCAATGTATTGGCTCACTTAAAACAGAACAGATAATGCTTCTCCTCTACAGCCAGATAAGCCTAAAGATCAAAGTCTTAAAACCACCCCATTTCAGATGTCACAGCCCTTACCAAATTAATATGAGAAAAGAAATCCAACTAACCACCCCTTCCCCTTATATTCAGAGGAAATGCTAAACAATCCCGAAGCCCCTCCTGCCCCTCCTGCCTCTCCTGCCCCTCCTTCTTTCACCCAAGGGCCTGACCTTTTGTACTTCTTTAGAAAAACAAAGGAGTTCCCACCAACCCCTCCTCTACTCCACCTTCCCCCACCAAACTAAACAGAGCGATCTCTGCTTCTCCCTCCCAGAGCCAACAAAGTCACACCTTTCCAAAAACACAAAAACCTACCAAAACCAGACATAAAGGTATATAACTCTACCATATAACAGCTTTGTAATTTTCATGATTCTATTTGAAAAACAAACTCCAACTTTTAAAAATCAGATACAGGAATCCCTGACAAGCCCAGCAGCCTTGAGTTCTGCCCTGTCCCCTCTGTGCTCCGTCTTCTGGTTCACACCTCTAACTACAATCCCAGATGCCCAGATGCCTACAGCCATTGGTGACCCCAATTCCCTGCCTGCTGGCCCCTCTGGGCAAACCCAGCTCTGCCCTGATCCCTTTGCACTCCATGTCCTGGGTCATGACTCTGCTTGCATCTCTGAAAGCCTCCTGATGTCCAGGCCAAACAGAGGTCTGCGACCATCAATGGCCACCAGCTGTACCTGCATCCCTGAAGGTTTACAGCCACCTGGGATACCAGCTCCTCCTGCATCCCTGGAAACCTACTGCTACCAGGGACAACCTGAGCTTTACCTAAAATCCCAGAGGCCTGCAGAAATCAGGGACTACCAGCTCTACCTACAGCCCCAGAGGCCTGATGTCCTCAGGAACTACCAGGCCTGCCAACACTAGGGACAATCAGATGACTAAAAGCCTGCACAGGAATTTCGTGAATTCATTGTTTTTAATTGCAGAGTAGTATTCCATTGTGTAAATATACCACATCTTCTGAATCCATTCCTCCGTTGAGGGACATCTGGGTTCTTTCCAGCTTCTGGCTATTATAAATAAGGCTGCTATGAATATAGTGGAGCATGTGTCCTTATTGCATGCAGGTAAAGTCTCTGGGTATATGCCCAGGAGTGGTATAGCCGGATCCTCCGGAAGTGTCATGCCCAGTTTTCTGAGGAGCCGCCAGACTGCTTTCCAGAGTGGTTGTACCAGCCTGCAATTCCACCAGCAGTGGAGGAGTGTTCCTCTTTCTCCACATCCTCGCCAACAACTGCTGTCTCCTGTGTTTTTGATCTTAGCCATCCTGACTGGTGTGAGATGGAATCTCAGGGTTGTTTTGATTTGCATTTCCCTAATGACTAAGGATGATGAACATCTCTTTAGGTGCTTCTCAGCCATTAGATATTCTTCAGGTGAGAACTCTTTGTGGAGCTCTGTACCCCATTTTTTAATAGGGTTACTTGCCTCTCTGGAGTTTAACTTCTTGAGTTCTTTGTATATCTTGGATATTAGCCCTCCGAAATTCCTAGGCAAATGGTCAGAACTTGAAAATATCATCCTTAGTGAGGTAACCCAATCACAAAAGATCACACATGGTATGAAGTCACTGATAAGGGGATATTGACCCAGAATCTCAGAATACCCTAGACACAATCAGCATATCAATAGATTTCTAAAAAGATGGAAGGAGAGACCCCTGGTCCTGGAAAGACTGGATGTAGGGGAACGCCAGGACAGAGTAATGAGAGGGGGTTGAACGGAGAAAAGAGGGAGGGAAGGGGGCTTATGGGACTTTCGGGGAGGGAGGAAACGGGAAAGGGGAAGTGATTTGGAATGTAAATTAAAAAAATAAAATAAAATTAAATTAAAAAAAAAAAAAAAAAAAAAAAAAAAGAAATAGTAAAAAAAAAAAAAAAAAAAAAAAAAAAAAAAAAAAAAAAAAAAAAAAAAAAAAAAAAAAAAAAGCCTGCACAGGAATACAATCAACAAAAGCCAGTGCCAGTCACTACCAAAACCCAGCTATCTTACAACAGAGCAAGCCCTGAATATTCATTTGCTTACGAGTTAAAGCACATGTGCTCGTGCGCGCGCACACACACACACACACACACACACACACACACACACGTCTATTACTGGTGCAATAGCCATCATGAGCAACATGAGTAAGAAGTTTCTGACACGGGTTTAAGCTAACTTGTGCAATATTAATCGGAAGAGATCCAGAATTCAGGAGCATGAAGACAATCTTTGAGGGACAATTATTATATTTTAGCTTCATAACTTTCAATAATTAATCTTTCTCTGTGTGTGTGTCTTTTTTTAAATCTATAACTGAACTTAAATCTCTTTCAAAAATAAAAGACTTATGGAGCTGAACTTTCATTATCTGTCCTGATAATAAAAGTAGTGTTATGACAGGTACAGTAATCTTGTCCTGAATTTGTACTAGAAGATTTTATTAATGAGGCCTTAGTAAGAATATTGCAAACTTTTCATCAATAGACGTCCAGGAGATGTCAGATATAATTGGTCATCCTTGTGTACTTAGTTGAGTGGCCCTCAAATTGTTTGCCTTCTTCTGGATTTACATTCTTAGGGGTTGAATATATTGAAGAAAAAAAAAAAATAAAAGAAAGAAACATAAATGAATGTCCTTGAAAATGACCCAGATTTGTACTTTTAATAAGTATTCAATACGAAAGTACATGAGTATTTCATAGGTGGCAAGGTTGTTTCATAGTATGAGATTAAAACAAAGCCCCAAATTCTATGGTAAGGCAAACTCAGAGCATTGATATAAATACTTTCAAATATTTGAAGGGGTAAAATAGGAGAGAGGCAGACAACTGGGTCTCAATAGATACATACAGCCTAGAGAGAGAGACAGAAATTCACTTCTATTACAAAACAAGCAAAAAATTAGCCAAATACTACATTGCAAGAATAGCAGTTTTAACAAACCATAGCTATCCCAGAAGCGACAACATTAAGTACTAAACATTTTACTTCAGGAGCTGTTTAAGGTGCCACCACACATCAATCTGTAGGAATGTAATGAAATACTTTTACGATCTCCTCAGGCCCCCAATTCTTTTTTCTTCTTTTATAATTACTAACTTCCTGTGTCAAACTTCCATTGTCCATAAGTATTCTGACTCAGGAGTCTGACAGTTGGAAGAAGAGACATAAAGAAGGATAAACAGTGAAAGAAATATCTTTTACATTAGAGCAAATCCCACCATATTTTCTGATAACCGTCCACACGTTCAAATTTCTGATATTTACCCTGGTTCCTTGACCCATAATATCTGCATATTGGGCAGACTCCATAAACCAGAGTTCATTCTAGAAGTATGTGGGAATTACAGCAAAATACCACACTTCTAAACGAAGGGGGATCAGCTATGCATAAGAACATTAAATCTCCCTTTATTTCAAAGGCAGATTTTCTTGATATAGAGGCCACAGCTGGGGAAACCCAGGAAACAAAATGCAAATGTCAAGGCAGGAATTGCCCTTCACAAAAGGTGAAACGCAGTTTTTAAAAGAAGACAGAATTTGGTGACTGGAAGTTGGTAAAGCTTCCCTGTGACTTGACTAAACCCTAATAAGCATAATATTGTTGATCCTTTTCTTAGGGCAGAATGCTATGCATTCCACCTGGGTTAACTTAATGTTTCATTATGGATGAGTCATGAAGGACCTACAAATTGTGATTTTTTAAGGAGGATAAAATTGCTGTGCACAGCAGGTAGTAGAAAAGAATACAAAGCCCAGACATGGAGAGGGACCCCTCACTGGACGGGAGCCTACCAGCTTTCCTTCCACGACCTCTGTTCCCGCAGACTGCACTGAAGCAAGAGGTACCCAGGCTCTATCCCCAATATAACATCACTTGGGACAAGGCCTGTTGGGGCTTCCTTCTGCACCCAAGAACAGGGTCAGCACTGTGGTCGTCTGGGTGCCAGATCGGCAGGCCATCGCGTCTGCAGGGTGAGCGGCGCCACGGAGAGTGTGCAGAGTGTCCTCCGCCATCTTTGCTCCAGTGACTGGGAGGTTGGGACAGCCAGGTTCTGAGACAGACAGGCAAAATATCCCTTGGGTCTCGGGCGGCTTGTGTGTATGCGGCTCCCAAGTGCTGGGCTGATCTGCAGTAACCAGCGCACCAGCTCTGCTGTGGGACTTCTGCCTCCCCAATATAAGATCACTTGGGGCAAGGCACATTAGGGCTCCAAAGTCACTCAGGAGCAGGCAGGCCCCAGAAATCGGTGCCAGGGGAATCCTGGTAATCCAGGGGGGGCAGAAATAGCTTTGCAGGCTCACAGGAGGTCCAACCAACAGCCAGTGGCAGCAGGACCAACTAACACCAGAGGTATCCAGATGGCAAAAGGCAAACGTAGGAATGTTACTAACAGAAATCAAAGTAATGTGGGACCATCCGAACCCAACTCTCCAACAGCAGCAAGTCCTGGATACCCCACCACACCCGAAAGACAAGATCTGGATTTAAAATCACTTCTCATGATCCTATTAGAGGATCACAAGAAGGACACAAATAAATCTCATAAAGAGTTACAGGAGACCATGAATCAATGGTTAGAAGCCCTTACAAAGGAAACACAAAAATCGCTTAGAGAAATGCAGGAGAACATGGATCAAAAGATGGAGGCGCACAAGGAGACAACACAAAAATCGCTTAACGAGATGAATCAACGGGTAGATGTACTCACAAAGGAATCACAAAATTTGCATAAAGAAATGCAGAAGAATATGGGTCAACAGATGGATGCCCATAAGGAGGCAACACAAAAATTGCTTAAAGAAATGAATCAACGGTTAGATGCCCTTACAAAGGAAACACGAGAACTGCTTAAAGAAATGCAGGAGACGATGGATCAACAGATGGAATCCCATGAGGAGGAAACACAAAAATCGCTCAGAGAAATGCAGGAGAACGTGGGTCATCAGGAAGAAATCCTGAAAGAGGTAATGCAAAAATACCTTAAAGAAATACAGGAAAATACAAACAAACAAGTGAAGGATCTCAGCAAATCCATCCAGGAACTAAAAAAGGAAGTAGAAACAACTAAGAAAACACAAAGGGAGACAACTTTGGAGATAGAAAACCTTGGGAAGAAATCAGGAGTCATAGATGCAAACATCAACAATAGAATACAAGAGATGGAAGAAAGAATCTCAGGTGCGGAAGATTCCGTAGAAAGCATCAACTCAACAGTTAAAGAAAATGCAAAATGCAAAAAAGGTGTAACCCAAAACATCCAGGAAATCCAGGACACAATGAGAAGACCAAACCTAAGGATTATAGGTATAGATGAGAGTGAAGATTTGCAACTTAAAGGGCCAGTAAACATCTTCAACAAAATTATGGAGGAAAACTTCCCTAACCTAAAGAGAGAGATGCCGATGAACGTACAAGAAGCCTACAGAACTCCAAACAGACTGGACCAGAACAGAAATACCTCCCGTCACATAATAATCAAAACACCGAATGTTCTAAACAAAGAAAGAATACTAAAAGCAGTAAGAGAAAAGGGCCAAAAAACATACAAAGGAAGACCTATCCGAATCACATCAGACTTCTCACCAGAGACTATGAAAGCCAGAAGATCCTGGGCAGATCTCATGCAGACACTAAGACAGCACAAATGCCAGCCTAGACTACTATACCCAGCAAAACTCTCAATCACCATAGATGGAGAGACCAAGATATTCCATGATAAAACCAAATTTTCACAATATCTTTCCACAAATCCAGTCCTGCAACAGATAATAGGTGGAAACCTCCAATACAGGGAGAGAAACAACACCCAGGAAAAAATGAGATAATAAACTTCTTGAATCAAACCCAAAAGTAGATAACCACTCAAACATAAAGATAGTGTCAAGAATGGCAGATGGCAATAATCACTATGCCTTAATCTCTCTTAATGTCAATGGTCTCAATTCCCCAATTAATAGACATAGACAGACTGGATACGTAAACAGGACCCAGCATTTTGCTGCATGCAGGAAACGCACCTCAGTGTCAAAGACAAACACTACCTCAGAGTAAAAGGCTGGAAAACAATTTTACAAGCAAATGGCCCCAAGAACCGAGGTGGAGTAGCCATCCTAATATCAGATAAAATTGATTTTCAACCTAAAGTCATCAAAAAAGACACAGAAGGACACTACATACTGATCAAGGGAAAAATCCACCATCAAGAACTCTCAATTCTGAATATCTTTGCTCCAAATGCAAGGGCACCCTCATTCGTAAAAGAAACTTTACTAAAACTCAAAGCACACATCGCACTGCACACAATAATAGTGGGTGACTTCAACACCCCGCTCTCTGAAATGGATCGTTCAGGAAAGCAGAAACTAAACAGGGACACAGTGAATCTAATTGAAGCCTTGGACCAACTGGAACTAACAGATATATATAGAACATTTCATCCTAGAGCTAAAGAATACACCTTCTTCTCAGCTCCTCATGGTACTTTCTCCAAAATTGACCGTATAATTGGTCACAAATCAGACCTCAACAGATATAAGAAGATAGAAATAATCCCATGCCTCCTATCAGATCACTATGGAATAAGGATGGTCTTCAATGGCAACAAAAACAAAAGAAAACGCACGTACACATGGAGGCTGAACAATGCTCTACTCAATGATAACTTGGTCAAGGTGGAAATAAAGAAAGAAATCAAAGACTTTTTGAAATTTATTAAAAATGAAGGCACAACATACCCTAATTTATGGGACACAATGAAAGCAGTGCTAAGAGGAAAATTCATAGCCCTGAGTGCCGCCAAAAAGAAACGGGAGACAGCATACACTAACAGCTTAATGGCACACCTGAAAGCCCTGGAACAAAAAGAAGCAAATACACCAAAGAGGAGTAGAAGGCAGGAAATCATTAAACTCAGGGCTGAAATCAATCAAGTAGAAACAAATAAAACCATACAAAGAATCAACAAAACGAGGAGTTGGTTCTTTGAGAAAATCAACAAGATAGATAAGCCCTTAGCCAGACTAACCAGAGGGCACAGAGATAGTATCCAAATTAATAAAATCAGAAACAAAAAGGGAGAGATAACAACAGAAACTGAGGAAATTCAAAAAATCATCAGATCCTACTACAAAAACCTGTATTCAACACAATTAGAAAATCTTGAGGAAATGGACAATTTCCCTGACAGATACCAAGTACCAAAGTTAAATCAGGATCAAATAGACCATCTAAACCGTCCTATAAGCCCTGAAGAAATAGAAGTTGTCATTGGAAGTCTTCCAACCAAAAAAGGCACAGGTCCAGATGGTTTTAGTGCAGAATTCTATCAGACCTTCAAAGAATACCTAACACCAATACTCTTCAAACTGTTCCACAAAATAGAAACAGAAGGAACACTGCCCAACTCGTTCTATGAAGCCACAATTACACTAATACCAAAAGCACACAAAGATCCGACAAAGAAAGAGAATCTCAGGCCAATCTCTCTTATGAGTATCGATGCAAAAATACTCAATAAAATTCTTGCCAACCGAATCCAAGAACACATCAAAATGATCATCCACCACAATCAAGTAGGCTTCAGCCCAGGGATGCAAGGATGGTTCAATATAAGGAAATCCATCAATGTAATCCACTACATAAATAATCTCAAAGAAGAAAACCACACAGTGATCTCATTAGATGCTGAGAAAGCATTTGACAAAATTCAGCATCCTTTCATGCTAAAGGTCTTGGAAAGATCAGGAATTCAAGGCCCATATCTAAACATAGTAAAAGCAATTTACAGCAAACCGGTAGCCAGCATCAATCTAAATGGAGAGAAACTTGAAGCAATCCCACTAAAATCAGGGACTAGACAAGGCTGCCCTCTCTCTCCATATTTTTTCAATATAGTACTTGAAGTTCTAGCTAGAGCAATTAGACAACAAAAAGAGGTCAAAGGGATACAAATTGGAAAGGAAGAAGTCAAACTATCACTATTTGCAGACGATATGATAGTATACTTAAGCGACCCAAAGAGCTCCACCAGAGAACTCCTACAGCTGATAAACAACTTCAGCAAAGTGGCCGGATATAAAATCAACTCAAGCAAGTCAGAAGCCTTCCTATACTCAAAGGATAAGCAGGCTGAGAAAGAAGTAAGAGAAATAATACCCTTCACAATAGCCACAAAACATATTAAGTATCTTGGCGTGACTCTAACCAAACAAGTGAAAGATCTGTATGACAAGAACTTCAAGTCTCTGAAGAGAGAAACTGAAGAAGACCTCAGAAGATGGAAAAATCTGCCATGCTCATGGATTGGCAGGATTAATATAGTAAAAAAGAGCATCT
The DNA here is from genome assembly GCA_036184795.1 of Tokudaia tokunoshimensis. Taxonomy (NCBI): domain Eukaryota; kingdom Metazoa; phylum Chordata; class Mammalia; order Rodentia; family Muridae; genus Tokudaia; species Tokudaia tokunoshimensis. The sequence continues at coordinate 53,166,383 of BTHU01000005.1, read as the reverse complement.
TACCAAAAGTAATACACAGATTCAATGCAATCCCCATCAAAATCCCAACTCAATTCTTCATAGAGTTTGAGAGAGCAATTCAAAAATTCATTTGGAATAACAGAAAACCCAGAATAGCTAAAACTATTCTCAAGAGTAAAAGAACCTCTGGGGGAATCAGTATCCCGGACCTCAAGCTGTACTACAGAGCCATAGTGTTAAAAACCGCATGGTATTGGTACAGTGACAGACATGTAGATCAATGGAACAGAATTGAAGACCCAGAAATGAATCCACACTCCTATGGTCACTTTATCTTTGACAAAGGAGCTAAAACCATCCAGTGGAAAAAAGAGCCTTTTCAACAAATGGTGCTGGCTCAACTGGCGGTCAACATGCAGAAGAATGCAAATTGACCCATTCTTATCTCCTTGCACTAAGCTCAATTCTAAGTGGATCAAAGATCTCCACATAAAACCAGACACACTGAAACTAATAGAAGGGAAACTAGGGAAGAACCTTGAACACACAGGGGAGAACATGGCACAGGGGAGAATTTCCTGAACAGAACTCCAATAGCTTATGCTCTAAGATCAAGAATAGACAAATGGGACCTCATTAAATTACAAAGTTTTTGCAAGGCAAAAGACACTGTCAAAAAGACAAAGCGGCAACCAACTAACTGGGAAATGATCTTTACCAACCTTACATCCGACAGAGGGCTAATATCCAATATATACAAAGAACTCAAGAAGTTAAACTCCAGAGAGGCAAGTAACCCTATTAAAAAATGGGTACAGAGCTAAACAAATTGTTCTCACCTGAAGAATATCTAATGGCTGAGAAGCACCTAAAGAGATGTTCATCATCCTTAGTCATTAGGGAAATGCAAATCAAAACAACCCTGAAATTCCATCTCACCCCAGTCAGGATGGCTGAGATCAAAAACACAGGAGACAGCAGTTGTTGGCGAGGATGTGGAGAAAGAGGAACACTCCTCCACTGCTGGTGGAATTGCAAGCTGGTACAACCACTCTGGAAAGCAGTCTGGTGGTTCCTCAGAAAACTGGGCATGACACTCCCGAAGGATCCGGCTATACCACTCCTGGGCATATACCCAGAGGCTTTACCTGCATGCAATAAGGACACATGCTCCACTATGTTCATAGCAGCCTTATTTATAATAGCCAGAAGCTGGAAAGAACCCAGATGTCCCTCAACGGAGGAATGGATTCAGAAGATGTGGTATATCTACACAATGGAATACTACTCTGCAATTAAAAACAATGAATTCACGAATTTCCTAGGCAAATGGTCAGATCTTGAAAATATCATCCTTAGTGAGGTAACCCAATCACAAAAGAACACACATGGTATGCAGTCACTGATAAGGGGATATTGACCCAGAATCTCGGAATACCCTAGACACAATCCGCATATCAATAGATTTCTAAGAAGATGGAAGGAGAGACCCCTGGTCCTGGAAAGACTGGATGTAGGGGAACGCCAGGACAGAGTAACGAGAGGGGGTTGAATGGAGAAAAGAGGGAGGGAAGGGGGCTTTTGGGACTTTCGGGGAGGGAGGATACGGGAAAGGGGAAATGATTTGGAATGTAAATTAAAAAAAAATAAAATAAATAATTCAAAAAAAAAAAAGCCCAGACATGGCACAGCCAGTATTCAATAGCAGTGAGATTCTGAAATTTTGATTTTGATTTAATGTTACTTTCTATTTAAAAACACCTTCTGGGGCTGATGAGAATGGTGATAGATAGATAGATAGATAGATAGATAGATAGATAGATAGATAGATAGATAGAGAGGGAACTGCTCTTGCAGAGGCTCTGAACTTAATACCTAGCATCTAGGTCAGAAGGTTTACAACTGCTTGTAACTTCAGTTTCAGGGGGAATCTGATAACTCTAATTGCCCATGCATCCTCACTCACATACTCATACCCACACACAGCCATGCATATATGCATAACTAAAAGTGTTAGCATTCTGTCTAAACACCATCGCACAGTTACCTGGTAACAGCTACGTAGGCCTGACCCACTATAAAAGGGACTGCTTGCCCCCTCCTATCTCTCTTGTTCTCTTAATCTCTTGCTCTCTCACTCTCTTGTTCTCTCTTGGCCTCTTGGGCTCTTCCTTTTCTTCCTCCCTTCCCCATTCCTTTTCCCCTCTGTCCAAGTGTTCATGACTGGTCTCTACTTTTCTACTCTCTCCCTCTTTCTGCCTTTATCTGCCTCTACTACCCTCTTAACTCCCCTCCCCATGCCCTGAATAAACTCTAGTCTATGCTATACCATCGTGTGCTGGTTCCTCATCAAGAAGGAATGTCTTGGCGTGGGCCCACTGAGACATCCCTTTCCCCCCATACCTTACTACCCCTCCATAGAGCATATTCTTTTTCTCTATATCTTTTTATAAACACATCAAAAAGTATTGCTTAAAAGCAGATTATTGCATGTCTTGTTTAGTCCCTTTGCTCATATATATCCCAAATTAAATATTTTTTTAACTTTTAGTTTAAATCATTGTCAGGATTCTAGATTTCTCTAAACAACCTGTACACAATATATAGCACTATGAGGATCTAGATCTGATGATACTTACTCACAGCCATGATTTGTTGCTGTTTTGTTTGCTTGTTTGTTTTTGACAAATATTTACCCAATTGAATAATACTTGTTTGCATATTTTCATAGTTTTTCCAGGCCTAATGTATAGAATTATCACTGACATACACAAACTAGTAAAACAAAAAGTAGTAATCGTAAGTGAAATATATAAATAATGTCCAATATTTATTGAGCAATTACCATGTGGTTGATCCTCATCTAATTAATTAATTTTCATATATTAATTCACTTAGGATTCCAAGAAACCATGCAGTGGGTGTAATTACCATATATATTATGCAATACTTTGTCTTACATGATTAATTATGTGAATGTATCTTTTCTTATCTTTAAAGCCTGCCATGATTTTAGTCTCTGTTTTCTCCTGATTATTGCCATCTGCCTTCTTCACACCTTCTCTGACAAGTATCCAAGGTCTGTAAAGGCCAAAGTTAGTTATTTCAGGCCATAATCCTGACAGATGCGAATTTTATGTGAAAGAAATCAAACACCTATGTGGGCAGTTCAATTTTTCCTCAATCAGGCCTCACTCTCCTTGATATTTTCTTCCCTTTCACTTAATCTGAGCTCTGAGTAATAGAAGTCTTTCTGTTCTGAAATATCTGTTCTTGAGCTTGTCCATAGAAAAGAAGGGAAGTCCTAGTCCTTCCAGAGCCACACCTTTTTAAATATCCTGTCAGAATGAAAGAAGGGGGCTTCTGGTTGAGTTTTATATTTCCACTCTTCATACTGTCTCAAGAAAATTATTAAAAGTAAGTCAAGGACTGGCTCAGGTAGTTAACTAGTTTTTGCACAAAATTGAGGAGCAATATTCATACTGTTATAACTATTTGTGAAGTACATATGGTAGCATGCATATGTAATTGAAGTGCACCTAGGTTGAGAATGAAGGTGTAGACAGAAGCATCCCTAGAAACTGCAGGCTGACTCACCTGGCATAGAGAGCAGTGAACAAGGGACCTGGCCAAAACAGGATGTGAGGGGAGAACTAACATACAAGACTCTCTGTGGCTCTCATTCCTGAACACTCAGAATCAAGCATCCACAACCATATGCACAGTAAACATGCCTGCACATACACACATATATATGCACACACATGCATGCATGTGCACATACATATACACATATATGTATGTGTACACACATATGCATGCACACACACACACACACTTATACACATACACACATAGAGTACCTTAAATCACTGCCTCAATTCTATAGATAGTTTCTCATTATATCAGATCTGCTTTAAAATCACATATGGCTTTGCTCCTTGTTTCTTTCATTGCAAATCTTCGTGCGTTTCTTGTTCCTTCCTTCATGCACTTCTGCTGTATTTGGCCATGAGCTACCCCTCTACTCACACCTCATAGCCTTAGTCTTTCTCTTCAATATGAAGGATTGGCTAGATCTTTTCCTGTTTTTTGATTTATATGTCAGCTCAAGTACTACTTATTAAGATAGACTTCTAAGACTTCCTTATTTTGATTGACATGGGATCTTCCATGCTTGGGCTACATCCTCACAGGTATGCCATTCTTCTTAGGATTTCTGCTATATGAAATTGTAGTACATCTGAGTTCATATTTGTTTTCCAGTATGCTTCTTTGTAGGCCACCTCCCTACTAAACATCCGAGTTCCATTGGCTTCAGAACATCAAATATCTGTTCTGAGGGGTCTATGTTATTATTTTACTTTATTTTTACACTTGATAAATTTTTCTGGATACATTATAAGCACAGCATAAATATTTCTTCAATGAAGAAGTACTATTTTTATGGAAGTGTTCCCCTTCACCTCAAACCAAGCTGTGTTTTAGGCTTTTTAAAGCCTTTTTGCCTCCTTGATGTTTAGGCTTAGCTAACCAAAATCCTTCAGAGCTTCCCTTAAAATATCCTGGTCACAATTTACTTGTTTATTCTTATGTATTCTTACTTGTGTTTCTTTGTATTGTTTAGTAAGCATACTTGCATTAATTCATTTTTACACTAAAATTATTTGAAGATATGTAGTTTAAAAGATAAACTTTAATATTCCCACCCTTATAAATTTAGCTGGAATATTCTTGTGAATTTATATAAGTTTCTATTTTATATCTCCAGTGTTTTGATCCATAAATCTTTGACAACATTTGCTATGACTATGCTTGCTAACTTTTCTTAAATACTTCCTGAATTCTGACAGATTTTCAGAACATAGTATATAGTAAGTTAATCAGGTCAAAATTCCTGCCACCTTCTAGCTTGTACTCTCTAAGGAGGAAACCGCAGTTATTTTTGTGTTCCATATGGTTAGTAACTCCTGAAAAACGAGAACTTTATTTTTAAGTGAGGAATAAAACCATAAACTGTGTTCTGCTAAGTATACATTCTTATTTAGAACTTATACTTACTATGTGTAATCTGAATTGACTTAAGTGCTAGATAAAGTTTTTTCCTTGTTCTTTTGTTTTGTTTTGTTTTGTTGAGGAATGCCAATCTGCCACATATAAAGAAACTGAGGCTGTGAATAATTAAATGACAACAAATTTTCAAGAAATATTTATTGAAGGTAAGGTTTGATCCAGTTTTTGATTGACTCTAAAGTTAAAATCTTTCTTCCAAAAATAAAAATATATCATTTGTATTTCATGATAATGGAAATAAAAGGAACAATTGGAACTTATTTCTAGAATGTTCTTTACCTCATGTCCTTGACCAAGGACTTGACACCTTAATTTTGCCACAAACCACAATTCATTAGTTCTCTGAGATAATAGTATCTCCCATTCAGGATATGTTTAAAGCTACCTTGAGTGGCAATAACCTTTGGCATTAACTAATACTTTTTTTTTAAGGTTCATTGATTTAACTAGCCAATCTAGAAAGAAAACCTTGGTTCCCTATGCCACATTATTTTAGAAGATTTCATGCATACCCCGTTAAAATATGTCAGTCCCATGTGAGAATGTTAATTTTTTAAGTTGCTTTGTACACTGTTCTAAGTTCTGACAAATGATAAATAGGCAGATATAGTCTCTGTCTGTAGAACTCACTGTAGGATATGGGCCTATTGAAAAGATATGGGCAGAACTAATAAAGGCATAGTAATAGGGCAGGAAATGTTATAGAAGCCACTTTTGAACCACAGAAGACATTTCCAAGAAAACAAGAGAGAAAAATAAGTCTAAGAAGGGTTGATGGAGAAAGTTGACTAACTCTAAAATGTTAGGAACAAAGAGATGAAAGCTCCAGAAAAGTAGAATAAAACATAAATTAACTCAAATGAGAGAAGCTGAAGAGATTTACTATATGTGTCCATACCAATAGGAAGGGGTCAGTTAGTACTGTTGTCACTAGGCAGTGGAACAGGAGTCAGATCCTGTGGAATCATTATAAAGCAAATGAAATAGGTTATGAGGAGAGAATGTGGTCTGTTCTTTGTTTGATTTCTCGCTCAGCAGAAGTAATTTAAAATTATTTGATATCAGAGGTAAAAAGTAACAGGTAGGTTAGGTGGGTCTGGTGAGTTATAATGTGGTATATATAGACAAACAAGGAATGGTGGAAGAATGTGGTCAAATAATTCAGAACTATCACACAGTAGGGACAGGTTTGATACAGAAAGGGAAGTAAGCACTGAGGCGAACTCTCACAGTCCATTCTCTTATATACAGTCACAAGATATACAATTGTCTTCTATTCAAAGATATTGTATGCAAGTTTCAAATTTCCCATCAAGAGATGACCTTTCTAGAAAAGGTGCATCAACTGACTGACTTCCAAAATATTAAAGCAAAGAGTGAACCTAGCTCCAGAAAGGTACTAGAGAAAGGTGTTTCAGATTTCATTTTCACTTAAAAAAACTTATAGTACTATTTAATTATTTCATTTAACAGAGTTTCATTAAGTTATCTCCAGATTATGTAGAATTTATTGAAATGTAAAAGGTGAAACACCCTTTTTATGACTGAAATGAGCACAATTTATGTACTAAAATATAACTAGAATTAGCTGGTTCACTGAAATCATTAAAATTTTTCTTTTATTCCACATCCCAGAGGAATTGAGTATAGGTTGCAATTGATAATCTAAAAACTGTACTTTCCTTAATATATGTACTTTTATCCTGGCCAATCTTTACATTTTTTGATTTTTCTTTTATTGAAAATAGACTTTTTTTTCATACAACATGTTCTGATATGAATTTCCTAAATCAGGACACCTGAACTCCTTGAGATTTGATAATAAGTCCTGTTCTCTTTCAACTCAAATCTAAAGGGCAAATCGTGATGAAGACACCGGGAAGGTGGTGATGAAGTTAGTGATCCTTAGTTGCAAATATGTTACTAGAGATCTGTTATAAAAAGAATGTCATTCCTGGCATCAGGTCTCTCTGTAGAATTTTTATTCACGTAGCATCTTATATCTTCTACTGATTTACTTTCCTGTCAGAGAAGGTATGTGTTCATGATGGTGAGTTTGATAGAAGAAGCACAGTAAGTGTACCTGGGCTAGGCCTCTCCATTTCTACCCTGTGTTACTTAACCATAGCTGCAACATCTTCCCAATGCATGTAGCTGAGGATAACCATAGCTCATTATAACAACTCTTTCTCAAAACTTATTTCTCAAAATGTCCTGACACTGTTCTCTTATTTAATTCTCCTATATCCTTTTCTTTTTGTCTTTTATTTATATCTTGCTTTAAATATATCTTCATTCTTTACTTATGTACTATTTCTCCATTTATGTACTATTCCCTCTTCCATGCCAGAATAAAATAAAAAATCATGTGTTATTAAAAACAAATATTTCCTTTATTGTCCTTCCTATTTCTTCTTAGCACTTCTCTCAAAGGAAATAAATTCATTATTATATTTAAAATAAAAGTTTCCTTTCGTTATACTAAATTACCTTGGTTTCTGTTAACTTTTGAATAAATATCTCCTTTTGTTAATTTGATTAATTGGGAAATATAAAGACATTCAAGGCTTCTTCTATCTGTCAATTACATGTCTTTTAGAGAAAATTTTTATTGCCTTCATATTTAAATCTGTCCTGAAGCCAAATCAGTATATGCATTGTCCAAGATTTTCTGGAATGTTCCCTGGAACACCTACCTCTCCTTGAGTTCTTATTCATTGTACACTACTTTAAGAAAGGACTCAAAACATACTTTCTGAATAGATTGACCTTGATATAATTGCATATTTATATACTACACATCTCTACACTTAAGCATGCTATGAGAAATTCTTTCTAAATTTTTCTACATCCTATAGGATCTGTTAGCAGAATTGTTGGTGGAGGCAGGGGGATTGCTAAGGAGCTTGACTTGGGCTGTTGAAAGCTAAAAGCTTAGCTCCAGTGACAGACTTATTTCACAAAGACCATATCTCCTAATCCTTCTCAAATACTGCCTTGTCTAATGACTAAGCATTTAAATATATAATCTTTTGGGAGTCATTCTTATTCAAAAACCACAACCATATTTTCTTCCCTAAAGATGCACATCAAGGGAAATTGTTCTTAAGGTAAAAATCGTCAACAAGATAGACTAAGTGTTTTTTCCTGTAGAGTTCAGGAAGAATATATGAGCTTGTTCTGATAATATTTATACAGCTTGTACAATAGAATAGTTTATGTTCTTGGCATAGTTTCACATTTTTGGATATTTCTATCCAGAACAACAAAACCTAGAGCTGTTTGTTGTTAAAAATTCACTTTCTTTATCATTTAAAAGTGATGCAGAATGATAGAATACAATTTTATATGTTTTCATCTTATTTAATATAGTCATCCTACTTTTGTTTCATAAGGGATTTCCAGGAAATTAGTATCGCTGTTTATGAAGGTAGTCTATTTCATACACCTTTTTGTCTTCCAAGACAATTCATTTGGCATTCTGTACTCAATAATTATCAGTAAGTGCATGTTAACTTTGTTGGCAAAAGAAAGAAAGAAAGAAAGAAAGAAAGAAAGAAAGAAAGAAAGAAAGAAAGAAAGAAAGAAAGAAAGAAAGAAAGAATGAAAGAAGAGAGCCTTTGACATCCCTTTTTATTATAAAGGAAAGACATTTTATGTGTGCAAAATGTGAGAAGCAGCTTTCCAAAAAGTGAACATTGGTTTCCTTGGTGACTCACATGTCATGTTGACTCGGAGTACTGAACTGCATGCTTAGGAAATAGAAAAGAAGGTTATTCCAACATCTGCTTAAAAGCAAACAATGTCAGAATTCTCAGTGCCATGCTGAGATATGATGGTATCACAGGGAACTTCAGGTAAGGTAAAGTATTGGTATGTATGTTCATTTCCAAAACAGACAAGGTCTACTCATAAAAAGAATTCAAATCAAGAGTAGAAGGGGTTGCTGGGACAATTGATGTTAGTTAGCCGAAACTAAGAAATTAGTGTTGATTAAGAAGAGACCAGCATCCCTGAGTTAAAATCTGTGAAATATTTTCTGAGAGCCCAAAGAAGCTATGTCCCAGAGACAGACATCCTGCTAACAGGCAGACTTGGTAATATGTAAGAATCAATCAGATGTTACTAGTTTTGAAAACATGAAGGAATCATGGGGAGCAGCTGAATCTAGGCACTGTGAGAGGCCAGGAAGGGACATTGGTGAAAGTGTAGCCTCAATTGTTGGTGGCACAGTACTGCAGGGGTTATGCAAAGAAGCTGAGACTTGACACTAAACAAAAGCCTATGAGAGGCAACTGGGGAAGACTAGTTTCAGCAGAAAACTCCAGTGAATGGAAGATGATAAGACAATAGATGGTCACCAGGAATAGCAGCAACAGTAGAGTAAAGTTAATCTGAACCTAGAGAGCTATAGAGGGAAGAACTGGAGAAGTGACCCAACATTTTTAGAGGAGCCCAGAAGATCATGGGTGTATCTTAGACATTGGAACAAGAAGCTATGAAGTTGAGGTTGCCCTGGAGGCCCAAAGGTGGTGTTACAGATGCCAGGAACATTTGATACCTGCCAAGGAAAGTGGATAAAAGGGTATGGAAACAGCCCAGAAGAAAGATTTGTACTACAAAGCACAAAGCTGAAAGGAGTTGGACCTCAGATATGGAGACATAGAGTTTGCAGTTTATCCAGTTAGTTTTTTTGTCTTCCTTTGTTCCAATATTTCCTCAATGAGATGGTTCTTAATGATATTCTGCTATACTCATAGATTGGTTTCTGGCCCAATTATCCTCACATGGGTGTCATCCTGGAACTGATGAAAGCAGATGCAGAAATTCACAGCCAAACACTAGGCAGAGCCAGGGGAACCTCACAGAAGAGAGTAAAGAAGGATTGAAGGAGATAGAGGTGTTGTAACATGAAATCTTAGCCTACAGCATCTACTAAGCAAGGCTCATAGCGGCTCATAGAGTCTGAAACAACAAACAAAATATGACAGACAATGGTAAGGTTTTTTGTTGTTCAGAAGAAATGCATTAAAGAAAAATGAAAGTTGAGTATGGGTGATTGAAAAGAAGAGGAACACGATATTAAATGATTATTTTATACCCTCCTTCTGGCTAGAACCTTCTGACTGGGCAGATTATCAGGTTGACTGTCCTTCTATAGCCCCCACAGTCTGAAGGCCTCCCAGGAGATATGCTGCATGCAAGACAACAGGCAATGGACTCTCCCAAATAATCTCAGTAGCTGGGAACTCTGAGAAGCCCAGCAGACAAGGATCCATCCTTTCTTCTCAAATTCCACCCTGCTTCTGGCCTGCACTTTCCACCAGGGTAGATCATCAGGTTGTCTGTTCCTGAAGACTCCAGAGTCTGAATGCCTTCCAGAAGATCTGCTACAGCCAGGGCCACTGGTCCCCCGTGAGATATACTGCAAAACCAGTAACACAGGAGGCAGGATCCAGACAGAGATACTCAGGTCAAATAAGACCAAAGATAGCCAGATGGCAATAGATTAGTGCAAGATCATAAACAACAGAAGTCAATATACTTTGGCATCATCAGAACCCGGTTCTCCCACCACAGCAAGCCCTGGTTACAACACACATGAAACCAGGATGCTGGCCTAAAATTATATTTCATGAAGATAATAGGGCCCTTTAAGGACAGAAGTATAGAAGATACCTTAGAAGATATTGACACAGCTGTCAATGAAAATTCGAAATATAAAAAAATCTTAATCCAAAATATTCAGGAAATCCAGGACACAATGAAAAGGAAAACCTAAGAATAATAGGAGTAGAAGAGAGTGAAGATTCCAAGTTCAAAGGACCAGAAAATGTCTTCAACAAAATCATAGAAGAAAACTTCCCCAACCTAAAGAAAGAGATGGCTATAACTGTACAAGAAGCCTATAGAACACCATATAAATTCATTTGAGATGTAAATGAATGTAATGGTTAGTTAAAACATTAGTAATAAAAATGGTAACAATGCCCATCATCCAAAAAACAATCAACAGATTCAATGCAATCCTCAGCAAAATTTCAACACAATTCTTCAAAGTCATGGAATGAGCAATTCTCAATTTTATATGGAAAAAAATAAAACACCCAGTGTAGGGAAACAATTCATAACAATAAAAGAACTTCTGGGGAAATCACCATTTGGCTTGAGTTTTGTGCAAGGTGATAAGTATGAATCTATATTCACTTTATACATACTATCAGTTAGACTAACACCACACATTGAAGATGCTTTCTTTTGTCCACTGTATATTTTTGTTTCTTTGTCAAATATAAAATATCAAATACCTGAACTCAAGCTGTACCACAGAACAATGGTAATAAAAACTACATAGTATTGGTACAGAGACAGATAGGTTGATCAAAGGAATAGAATTAAAGACCCAGAAATAAAACCACATACTTATGTTCACTTCATATTTGAGAAGAACCAAAAAACATATAAAGGAGAAAAGAAAGCATCTTCAATAAATGGTGCAGGTCTAACTGGCAGTCTGTAGGTAGAAAAATGACAGTAGATCCATATTTGTCACCTAGCACAAAGCTCAAGATATTAATAATAAGTGGATATTGACCAAAAAAGTACAGAATACCCAGGATACAATACACAAAACTCAAGAAGGTTATCAAGATGAAGGGCCCAAGTGAGGATGCTTCAGTCCCACTTGGGAGGGAGAAGAAAGCAATCATGTGATGAAGCTTCCCTGGTTTTCCGTGGACGAAGAGCTGGGAAGTGAAACGAAGGAGGTCGAGAGAAAGAGAACACACAGAGACATTAGTGCATAGCTGTACAAAATCTCTATTTACTTGGGGAATAAGAGTGGTAATATATGTTCTGTGGGCGTGACCCTCCCTCCGGGGGTTACAGAGTCCTCTCAGTGCTTCTCAGCAGGGCCTTGGCTCCAGTGTTCCAAGGATGTTGACCCCATAGGTTCTGTTGCTCTGCAGGAGGCTGAGGTGTGACAAAAGGCTTGTTCCTGGAGCTCTGCCAGGTCGGGGGAGATGTAGCTCACTGGGGTCTGGAGCTGAATGATAGCTGCCATGTGATAAAGCACTTCAATATGACTCTCTACAATGTGAGGCAGAGAGAGGGAGGAACCTGTGTGGGAGAGAGGAGAGTAAGGGAAAAGGAGAACATGATCAGATATTCATAGGTAGACAGGAAAGAAGCTCTGATGGTCAGCAGAATGAATGGACATATGAAATCTCTGGGGGTGGGAGGTAGGAGGACCTTCTAGAATGTACCAGAGTCTTGGGAGGTAAGAGACTCTCCGAACTCAAAGGGAAAAAGACCTTAGAAGAAATGCCCAACTGTGGGGAGTGGGGACTCTGTGAGGACTATCCTGTCTAGCCTCAGTGAGAGAAGATATACCTATAGCTTGAAAGACTTGAGGGCCCAGGGAGTGGGGTGGCTTTGCAGGAGAGTGAGGTGGGGATGGGGACATCCTCTTAGAGATAGGTGTCACAAGGTATGGAATGAGGAACTGTGGGAGGGCAGACCAAACTGAAGGAGGGTAATGACTGGACTGTAAAAAAAAATAACAATAATAATAAGAAAGTTGACTATTTGAAGGAAATACAGAACTAAAGGTGTAAAATCTCAGCACTTTTTTTTCCCCATTATTGAAGTTTCTAGGGGCTTCAAACAAAAGGACCTTGTATGGCACTAAACAAGACCCTCTGCATATATCTTATGGTTATGTATGTTAGTGCTCTTGTGGAACTCCTAACTATGGTAGTGGGAATGTATCTCTGATTCGTTTACCCCTTTATCTTCACTTGGGATCCTTTTACTCCCATGAGGTTGCCTCACTCAGTTTTGATATCAGAACTTGTGCCCAGTCTTGTGGTATGTTCAGTGGATATCCCTGTGAGTCCTGCTCTGTTTAATTTGAAGATAAATGTAGAAAAGGTGGATCTAGGGGAGAGCAGATAAGGAAGGAAGGAGGAATGAAAGGAGGGGAAACTGCAGTCAGAATATAATATATGATAGAGAATGAAAATTAAAAATAAAGAGTCCAATTGCCAATGACTACTATCAAGTGAAATCAGGAATTATGTGAAAATTGTCATACCTTGTGAATTTATTGTTATTTAATAAATTCTGATGTTATGGAAAGGTGTAAACATTTCTGTTTCTCAGTGTATGCTCAAGACAAGTAGTAATATTAACAATATTTCATGTGTATATTTATGTATCATTGGAGAAAAATATATTACATTTTATGCACTTTAAAGAAATCAATCACTCAAATTTATGCTTCTCTGTGACAAAATGAAATTCCCCTGCCCCTTGAGGCTTCAGTAATTTCTAGGAAAAACAATGTTGAGATTTTATACCATTACTTCCATGTTTCCTTGAAATAATCATTTAAATATCAACTTCCTCTTCTTTTCAATCACCTATATTCAACTTCTATTTTTGCTTTAAAGTGTTTCTTCTGCTGAACAGCAAAAAATCTTATCATTGTATGTCATATCTTATTACATTTTAATGTACATGTGGGTTTTGTCTTTGTGAATGATTATTACAAATATATGGAAACTTCTGAGGTTAGCATAGAGTTCCAGAACTCCAGAAACTAGAAGGCAATCGACAGCTGCCACTTGTAGGTGTTATGGAACCAACTTCCTTTGGAAGAGTAGTGTTGTTGACCACTGAGCGAGGTCTCCTGCCTCAGCATCTCATCTTTTTTTTTTTTAAAAAAAAAATTCAGAACTCATTTACTGAATGAATAGCATATACAAGAATACCATTAAAAGGAAACTAAAACAACAGACTACAATTTTGAAAATAAAGTCAATGTAACAGGAACTAAATATACATAACATTGAGGAATATTTGAATTTTGACCCGTGATGCATTCTTTATCTTTACAATTAACTTCAATGACTGCTAAAGCAAAGCTGTGCCATGGTCTAAATTCAGTGCTTTTTCAAAAAGCAACGACATTCTACAACACTTTTACCTTAAGATATTTGAGACTCATATATTTGTTCAAGTATATAGATTTGATTCAAAACCAGATCTGTAGTTCATGGTACTCTCTTAGTATCTTGAGTCATGTGTACTAAGCAAGTTTGTACTACCTCAAGTTTGAAAACTGCTGATCCTTGATATGAAATTCATTTCAGGTGTGGGTTTTCAAACAATGAGATGAAAGCAAAACTCCCCCTTTTCCAAGGAAAAAAGTATAAAAACTCAAGTCTACATTTCTACTCTAAAGATCATTTCTTAATAATGTTTCTCCTAAGGAATAAATGTTCCAGAATAATCTTGAATATACACTTGCAAATATTTACATGGTTAATATTATTAATAACACATCTCATCTTTAAAATGCAGTTTTACAAAGTAAGATTCTTTTCTTTCTAGATAGGACTGCATGTCTATTTCTTTCTATGAAACTCTTTTTTTCTTGTTTGTATTTGAGAGATTCAAGTTCCATCTTTTCTATGGTATAGCAATGTATTCATGAAAGTTATGTTTATTTGCATTTAGTTTTCTGTAGGCATGATATCATTGAGATAATAGTTTATCAATCTATAGTAACGTAGGGAAAAAAGACCAGACAACCTTAATTGTAGGTGTACTCAAGTATTTGTGCACATGAAAATAGCTGTATGGGTGTTGTTGTCGTCTTAATTCACTTTTAATTGTTTGTCTTTGGACACCTTTAGTTTATCAATATTATCTCTATGTCTCCTTCCCTCCTTCACTTTTTACTGACATGTATAGGTTATATAAAAGCAACTCACATATAAAATATTACTTGTGTTCATAATATACTTGAAAAGTAGTCATATTATCTACCATTTTAATTTTAAGTAATGTGCTCAGAACCAAAAATGTACACTCCAAACTTATCAGTAATTACATTTAATGATGTACGTTTGATCTCTGTAATTATACATATTTTCTTTATAATATATTAAAGTGTTTATAGGACAAGAAACTTGAATTTGAAATATACAATTTTGATTATATAACATTATTTAAAGAAATGTTATACAGCAACAATGGATACTTACAGTAATTAAATCATTTCTTTTGGATAGATTAGGTTTTTTTTTCTATACAGGTATTATTTTACTTGCATCATTTCACCCTTTTTTTGGAAAATTTCATCTCACTCTAATCTAAATCCATCAAAATAGCAGGAACTAACATCAGGATTAACATTAAAAAAGTGGTGACAAAAATAAACTTTGTATGTATGTATGAATGCACATAAGAAAATGAATAGGAGAATATCACATTTATTTTTTTAAATTAGAGAAAGGGAGACAGTAAACATTTGAAATTTAATCTCTTATTTATGCTCTATCAAATTTCCCTATAGCTTTGTTATAAGACAAGTGTGTCTTTCATAGCTGCCTCATTTTTGCAGAAATAGAACTTAAGTCCTGAATATGAAATGTGTAGGCCGTTCTCCTACTGCAAAAATGTAAAGACTTATATATATGCAAATATAAATTTGTATACACATACCCCATTACAGTTCATTTTCCTGACTGATCCTGCAACACACACAGTAGATGCCCAATCAAGACCCAAAACATGCAGAAGAGGAAAGAGATTCCTAGCTTGTTTAAATGCATTGTGATCTACACAGAGTCCTTAAATTATAGCTTCATCTCATGACTGTGCCAGCCCCAGTTCCTGGTATTAATCAAAGGCTGAATAAATGACATACTGTGGCAGATAGAGAAGGACAGTTAAACTCAGGATGCAACTCCAGCATTATAACCTCAAAGGTGAGACTGTGCTTTGCAATTAGTGCACAGAGGAATGAGAGTAGACAGAGGAGAGCTGATGAATATAAAATATTCTTGGATTCCCTCCAGGTGTTTTCAAAAGCTCCAACCTCAAGCTTGACCACAGCTTCTTAACTACAGATATTCCCATCATTTGTCAGTCATGACTTTTCTGTGACCTATTCAATCTCTCAGTATACACTCCTGGAGATTTTATATTAATGTTTTAATTCTTTGGACTATTTCTTCTTTAATCTTTATATAGCTTTCTAGCTAATTGTATGTTTCTTGTTTGAATACCACCCTTTCAGGATATAGTCACTTTATCTTATTTAAAATAAACTATTTGGTAAAGATGCCAGGGTAGAATTAAACATAAAAACAAAATTATCAGTGGATCTGAACAGGAAAGAAAATAAGAAAGGTGTTAGATGATTATCAGACAACAATGGAGTTTTGAACCAGAATGAAGTAGAAGGATGCAATTTAGGTAAAAAATCATTTAAGTTGAACAGTGAATTAATGCATAGCGATAGGCAAATCCTTGAGTTAGTATTGCATATCAAAGGATTCAGTCATGTTCCACAAACAGTATTGTCTTATATTCACACTCAGTGGCTGACTAAGAAGAGCTCATGGGGAGTGTGTCTTGGTTGGTTGTGAGGTTGTCATTTGTGAGGTGTGCATCTGAAGATCACAACTATGCTAATTTGAAGAGCTAAACAATACATTTCCATGAACATCAGAGACCTTTCTGTGCATCCTCTTTTTCTGTATCATTTCTCTACTTTCTTTATTCTAATGTTTGTTATTATCTATTATGAATGTATTCTGCTTTTGTAAACCTGAGTATAAACTTCTATTTATTGAGAACAATGTAATTCCTAAGATTTAAATTGGGTGCATAAAATTACTTGACTTGTGAAATTATCCAGTCAGGAACTAATAGGTAGATAATCACTAAACAATATATGTTTTGAAACATAACCATCAAATCTGCTTCTAAATGGCCCTCTATGTGTCTCTTATACAAATATTGTTTTGTACATCATTATAGCACCATGCCTTTTAAAATTATTTATGTAGGTTAATTCTCAAATTTTGTGTATGCATGTGTATCTACACGGTGCAGTTTCCTGTAGAGGCCAAAAGAGAGTGTCAGATCCTGCGGAGCTACAGTTATAGGCAGTTGTGGGTTTCCTAATGTTGGTGTTCGAAACAAAACTTAGTTATTTTACAAAGGGCAGTAACCTCCTGTATTTACTGAGGAAGCTCTTCAGTGCCATAGTCACATCTTTTAAAAGAGATATCCAATGCTACCCAATGGTAAATAGTTACCACTGAAAACATACACATACAGATACACATACATCTTATATACACTAAGATGGTTTATTTATAAATATATTTAGAAATATCCATGGGTGTGTGATTACATACTCACATATACATATATACATGCACACACACACACACACACATGTGCGTGTGTGTGTGTGTGTGTGTGTGTGTGTGTGTGTGTGTAAAACTAAAATTTAAAAAGCCATGATTTTGAAGGAGAATAGAAAGGCTAGGTCTTGGAAAAAGAAAAAGGAAGGTCAAAATGATGTGATTGTATTATAGTTTGAAAAATCTCACATTTGCTTATTTATTTACTTTATGTCCTGATTGCTGTCCCCCTATTCGTCCTCCCTCACATGGTCCCCACCCTTTTCCCCTTCCTGTTCTGCATTGAGAGGGTGGAAGACCCCTCCCTGAGTATCCCTCTCTACCCTTGGCATTGTTTCTTTTCTATACTCTGTCTAATCCAATACAAGCTCTACTACTTTATTTCTGCTCATATATTTCAGCAAACTCAAACCTCAACTAATTCTAGTCAATGAGGCCAGTCTAATGACAAACTTTGGAAGAGTGGTAACATTTATAAAATGCTTACTTCCAAATGAATACCACCATAGATTACTTGTTTCTAGCACTTAAGTGTGTAGTGGATACTTTCTAGCCAGTTAATGACCCGGTTATTTCATTTTGTCCTGAGATTTTACATCCATCCAAACACTTCTTGCTATTTTAAAGATTCAAGTTATTCACATTTTAGATATTAATGGGATACTCTTTGTCTCTGTAGATTTCAAAGACATTTTGGAGAAGGAAAATATACATCATTTACACTTCTTTCTCTAAAGTTCTGATTAATTATTTCTTTTCTGCAAGATAAAAACCGTATGAATTAAGAGAGTGAGGCAAACACTAAGTTCTACATTTAATGCTTAAGTGGTGTAAAGTGAATGTCAGTGATCCCAAAGATACACTGGGTGACTTCCTTGTAAAAGTCGTTGAATTGTCTTCAAAATATACATTTTCTGTTTTACTATCCATACACATGGTACTTATGCTGCCAATTAGATGATCTCATTGGGGATCTGAGACTCAGTTGATAAAGTGTTTGCTATACAAGCATAAGAACTTGACTTCAGACCCTTATAACTCATGTGAAAATGATGGGAATAAAGAAAGAAAAGGAAAGGTTGCACAATGCACAATTGCAGTTTCTGTAATTCAAGCACTGAAAAAGAAGAGACTTACTAGAAAACCTTGCTGGAACACTGAGCCCCATGTTCAAGAGGAACTTAATGACAACAAAAACAATATGTGGGGCTAAGAGCATGACCCATTGGTTTATTCATTCTCTAACACTCATGTATATAGTGGTATTTCAAGCCATGGAAGGTGGAGACAGTCTGTATAGTGAGACTAGACATATCTGTAAGCTCTGGGTTTGATTGTGAGCTCTTCCATGAGCAATTTAGCAGAGCTTTGAAGAGTGATTCAGGACATCAATATCATATTTCCACATACATGTGTATACATGTAAACATGCACCCCTATATATAGGAACACACATGTACATCTGTGCATCACATATATACTTTCCATACATACATATATACATATATACATGAAAAATAGAATAAAAAATAAGGTGTGCAATCACCCAGAAAAAAGATAGTAGAGGATTTGTTGCATTTATGTGCATATATTCACAAGCACATACACATTGCTGAGTTTATTTCATCTATGTGAAATATATATATATATTTCATATATATATATATATATATATCTGATAACATATTCATACCTACTAGTTATTAGTGTCCAGATTGATTGCATATGAACTCATTTTTCCCAGTAGGCAGGTTTGTCACATTCATTGACTATGTCCCAATTGTTTCTGTCCTTAGAACACTTTGTAAATCCTTCATAGGTTTTGATCTTATACCATTTGTTCACTTCTAACTCTCTGACCTCATTTGCCATCATTTATATTACAATGTATATATGATGCTCTCAGGGCTTAATTTAAATTTCATCTAAATATCTTCCTTTTTGTAATTTCTCTTGTCACTGTCCTTAATGTACTTTTCTATATCCAGTATCAGTATTAAAAGTCACACATTAGAGGAAGCTTACATTGACTAGCCTTCTGCCTGGTCTATACCAAATTCCCCTCTCATCTCCCATAATGACTTTCACTTTCTCATTATTAGATTTCATATTGTTTTATAATTGATTTAGTGCACTGAACACCAAGTTTAAAAAAAACCTGCTTTTTATACCTTTGGATCTCACAGAGGACCTGAGTGTGTAAGTAGACATTGGTTGAGGAAAAAGGATGAAATGCAGGATAGTTGAAATGAAGGCAGAAGGCAAACAGGCAGGCAGGCAGGCAGGAAGGAAGGAAGGAAGGAAGGAAGGAAGGAAGGATGGATGGAAGGTAGGAAGAAAGGAAGAGAGGGAAGGAAAGAAGTGAAGGAAGGAGGGAAATAGCGAGGAAAAGAAGGATATAGGGATCAAGGAAGAGAGAGAAGAAATTAAAAGACTAAAGACAGGTCCAGATGAAGGAGGATCTCAAAAGCCATCAATTTACTTAGAATATATTTGTAAATGAGTAAATCAGAATCTGAACAAGTTCATCTTACTGGCCATAGATAGTGGGGGAAAGTAACTTTGCATTTTATATCACTAATGTATCATTACCAAGCCATTGCATGTTTAAGGAATTGTTCTTGCCCTTTTGTGAATTCTAGAAAAGAAAACTACTACATGTTCACATAGTTTACCCCATGTTTTCCTTCAATATCCTCAGTAGAAGGGCCAAACTCTAGTGCAAGAGGGAAAGCCTCACCCAGCAATGCCCAGTGCTGCTGAGGAATTCAAGCACACAGGTTGACTGAATCAGGTGGAATATTGTTGCCTTTCTTTAGGTCCAAGTACTATCTTAGGACAAGTGCCAATAAAAATAAAAACATGAATACAAGAGCACCAGCTTTTCACTCAGGATCACTGGCTTGTAGTTTCTCGTTTTCTCTTGCACTGCCCCACTCTCGAAATTCACTTTAACATATAACCCTCAGAACCTGTCTGCAACAGGCTTGTCCCTCTATCATTGCTGTCATCCCCCTCAAGATGGGACATCATCCCTGGCCCTCAAAGCGGTATCAGGCAGCCAGATATTCTTATTTACCCACAACTCTTTGCATCATTGAGACTTAGCAATGGTAATTTACCACATGTTGTTAATACGTTTGCTATATTTTGTTGGCATAATATGAAAGTTGAGCAGCAAGCCTGCACACAGGGAAAGCATATTGAAAAGAGCATTACAGATCTGTCAGGCTGAAGTTTATGGCCTTTCTCTGTACTACACTGTAAGTAAAACAAGCTCTGATTGAGGCAGCCTCCTGGTTGACTGATTTGCTAAAGTGTAAGGAATTTTAATGCTGAGTTTGTCTGCTTGTGTTAGGTAAAAAGGGCTGGGGGAGGTGGGCAGATTGCTTTGGCTTAAGGGTATTAAAGACAAGCTTGCAAGTTCTGAAGCTTTCAGCAGGTTTGACATCTTATCTCCTTATCATCTTATAGATTTTGGAGGTGTAGTACCCTGGAGTTTTAATACTCAGTTTGCAAATCTTCCTTTTAAACCCAACACATTGAAATGCAATGGAGGTCAAGAGAAAAACGAAATATTCACAAAGGAATGACACTGAAAAATTCAAATAAATAAATATGATAAAATTAAAAGAAGTAGTGAGATTCATTAACTTGAGTTATGAAGTATGGCAGATGCAAAAAAAAAAAACCTTTATATCTTTCTTTATTGCTGCTTAGGCAAATTCCATGATGACTTGGGCTTGGTCATGAGGGAGTTAAACTCTCTGAATAGGATTTTGTAGTTGCCAACCCCATCTAAGGCAATAGCAAAGCTTTGTAACTCTAAATTAAAGCACTGGAAAATGAATTTTTAAAAATGCTTTATGTTTCTTCTCTTAGGCAAAGCATAGGAAGTTTGCATCTAGGGATTCTTATTTCTGAGCACTAGAACACATCTGCTTCTATGATTGGGGGAAGAGCTGAATATTTTTCATTGGGAATTTCTCAGGAAAGTGGGGGCTCAGACTCTGGTGAAATGAGTATTAACTGATGTTATCTCACAGCTAGAAGTCCATCACTACCCCTTTGGGAAGGTTTATCCACAACATCCACCTTGTCTTCCTCCTGAGCAGGCATTTGGCATTCTAGCAACTGGAACTTATTTCCCATCCCAGTAACGTGCAGCTGTGGTCACCTGGCTAATGCTAAGGCCATTGAACATTCCAGGGGCATCGAACTGTGCTCATTTGGCATTCCAGAAGCATTGGGGAACTGCAGGTCATTCATTATGCCATGGTCAGTAAGTAGCCTGAAGGCCTCAGAGTTTTAGTCTGTGCTTCATAGGAAGCTGCATGAAAGATATAACTCACTGGTGTTAGAAATCTGAAGGTGGACAAAAACAGAGAAAATAAAAATTAACTATAGAGTATTCTTAATTAGTTCTCAATGAGAATCATGGGGATAGTAGCTGGTGTACAGGAAGTCAACAATAGAGAAATTCAAGTATAAATTCAATTCTTATTAACAAACTACTCTGATCTTCCAAATTAGGTGGAAAATGAGATGTGATTGTCATAAGGCATTCCTGTCTTAAATCTCCCTATTTCTGTTCAGATTCTGGGTCTTATTAGCTTACTGAAATGGAGTAGTTTATTTGTACATTTTAAAAATGTACATTTCAACTACAAAATAAGATGTATCTATCAGATAAAGTGTCATGTCAGGGTATCATTCTTAAAGGTGTTGAAAATGAGCTGGGGCATTGCTCAGTTAGTGAAGTATTTGCAGTGCCAGGGTGAGGGCCTGAATTATGACTCACAGTACCCATGTTAATGTGTGTGAACACAAGTCTAAAACCTGTGGTGGGGTTGGGAGGTCTGGGAACACAGACTGATACTGGGTTTAGTGGCTAGTCATTATAGCCAACTGGTTCAATGAGACAACAGGTTAGTATTTTAAATATTATTATAGAAGACACCAGGCTTTTATTCATGATCTATACATACACAAGAACACACACACAAACATACATGTCACATATACACAACCTACACAAAGGAATTTATACATGAAAATATATAAATAAAGTGATTTATTGATTTTAGAATTTATCTTGATTAGGAAATATTTGAAATGGCTTCTTGGTCTTTTGACTAAGATCAAGTCTAGGAAATATTTGAAGTGAGAAAATATCTTTAATATAGTATTAATACCCTCTGTCTTTTTGCGATCTTCTGCAGCCTATGTTTAGCCATGTATTAAGCGCAGAAACTATCTTGCTAACTGGAAAATTTAGTCTGCAAAGACTATACCTAAGTGAAAATAGACTCAGTTTTTCTGTGAAGCAAGTCCTTTTCTAATCCTTGTTAGTAATACAAACTTCAAGGAACATTTTACTTTACTCTGAAAGAAACAAGACCATTTTGTGTATACAATATGCCAAAGAAGGAGAAAGTAGATCTAATCTTCATTATATGAAATTCCTAGATAAGACTACCCTTTATAACTGGAGGTGAGATGAACACTTCTCAGGTTTGGCAGTCATAAATTCTATTCTGATGGAGACAATGATTATGTTATTCTTCACATCAGTGCTTTGTCAATTAAAGGGAGCAGAATATATATCTTAAGCCACCAAGGAATGTGACTTTCATTCTTATTTTGTAAGGGATGAAGTGAACAACAACAAAATCAGAAGGGTGTTGTTGTTGTTGTTGTTACTAAAAATGGCTGACTCACTCCTAATGGTATAGGTTAGGAATCTTTCAAAAGAAGCAAAACTGCTAGAGAAGGATACGCATTGATGTAGGATAACAATACTCACATCAACCCTAGTTACTAAGATATATGATTGATGGGAAAGAAGGACTCCCATCAGATACAGGAAAGAGGGAAGCTGCAACAAAAGGGATGTTGGTTTAACTATGTGACATGATTTAGTATTGGAAAGTAGAACCTTTGAGTTGTGCTACCTACAGGGAAGTCTGACCTGTATCTCAGTCTATAAGCTCAGGCAAGCAAGAGGAGATATTTGTGTACATGTGGGGTCACCATGGAGGCTACAGAAGCTACTTCACAGGGTCTTAGAGTATGACACATGAATGCACTGGGGTGCTTGTTAAAGTGGATTCTATAATCCTCACCAGAAACAGATATCCCTGGGGCAATTCAGAGTGGCCTTGAAGAAATGAAGGTCAAAGATTCTACTATATGGTTCTCAAGAGAAACAGAAAACTGAGTTGCAAAGAGGTTGGTAAAGAACATCTTGTGATTTCTTTTTCCAAGCAAGTTTTGTCTCTTTGTTACTCTGAAACCCAGGAGTAAATGCTTTAGGAGAAAACTCAAGTTTTCTGCTAGGGTGAATTTATGTTTGATGGGCACTATAATATAACAGAATTTGAGACAGGGGCTTAAGGAAGAATACAGATTTAAAAAAATAGTTGGGAATACAATCTTTATTTCAAAATAACAAAGGCTCATTATAATGCTTATCTGCTACCAGGACTGAAAGGCTGAGAAATGTTTTACAAAAATCAAACTAAACAGAGTATGTGTCCTACTATATAATATCTACAGTATTACAGATATGCCATGTCTGTATATGATGATATTTCCTATTCTTTTCTATATATGTATAAAAAAATTAACTCAATTTTCTTCAATATATTCTTTAATATTTTGAAGATATCTTACTAAATTTTCTAATGTGCTATTAAAAGTAATAACTACTCATTTAGCACTGATGTATGTTTCACAAAAGCAGGGTCAATTTTTCATGTATTATCTTTTCTAAGGAGCATTAAGATTTCAGGAGACATCTTGATATGTTTGCTCTGGTATGCCAATGTATTTTTATATATCTTTTGCATAGGTTGAACCAGTCTGTGAGCAATATGTACTAGTATAGGTTGATTTCTATGCATATTTTGTTGTTATCATATCAAGATAAATCAAATTTAGAAATAAGAATATACAAAGATATCCAAATATTTATAATTAAATAAATAATGGCACAGACTCAAAGGTATAGGGGCGGAAGCATAGATGAAATAATGCAGAGTGAGCTGAGAAGTCAAAACTAGGTGATAACTGTTGGGCAAAGTCTCTGTATCTAAAGCACTGACGATGCAACATGAGAACTCCAATTTGATTTCCTAGAACCTACATCAAGCTGAGTAGGGTAGCACATGTCTGTAATACTAGTGTTATAATTGCAAAATGGAAGATATGACAAGAGAATTTCAAGAAACTCTCAGACAGAGAGCAAGGTGCAAAGAGATGCAAACAACAACAACCAAACTCTGACTCAGACAAAGTAGAAGGGGAGGACTGGTCCCCATGTTGGCCCTGTGTTCCTCAAATCCACTGTGGCAGGTGTGCAGGCACAAATGCATATCGCACCACTCTTGAACATTTTCACACCTATGCACACACATATATCAAACATTACTCACATACCTGCAAATGTGGAAGTAAAAGGTTAAGAGACGAGAAACATCCCAAAGACAGCATTGTAGGATGGAAATGCATGGCAAATATTTGCAGATGGATTAAATGAAATAAACTTAACTTTTAGTACTGGAAACACATGTCCTTTTACTTGTCTCCAAACCCACAGGTGGTACAAAGCCTAGAATTAGGGTTATTTAAAGTTGAGGAAGACTTACTCTTCTTGAACCTGAACTCTGCCTTTTAATATCTGTGAAATTTTCTTAACAGCAATCTAGCTATGTAAAATCTTGTCACAAGTCCTATGCATTATAGACCTAACTAAAATCTCATTAAGCTAGGTCACCAAATGTCTACACCAATAGACACTAAGTAAAGTGCAATGTGTAATGAAGGGAAAGTGCAAGAAGACTATAGTCTTGACCTGCTACATAATAGACAATTTTCTATTTAAAAATCCTGGAAAAACTCATAACCTCATGATCACATTACTAAGGCAACCTCATGAGTTCCTGAAACTTACACTTTGTAAGGTCTTGTTACATCTGCCTACGTTTTTGGCAGTTTCCATGGAATTCACATTTTAGTGAGAAAGTATAGGAAAGAAATACTTCAGTAACACTAGTCAATTAGAAGTGATTACAATACGTGAGGATTACATATGAAGACAATAAAATAGTGAATAAGACAGGGAAATACACAGAGGAACATGCAATCCTTAGCAGTAGGCTCAAGAAACCCCTGTGTCAGAAACCCCTCATGGAACAGGGCTCTTATGTCAGCAAATCAGAGGCTGAGTGTGGCCAATCCAGTCTCTCACTTCCAGCCAGGATTATATCGAAGACAATGGTACAGAAATTCTAAACTAAGATCTAAACTCTTTGCTCTTCTTAAATTTCAGGCAAGGTATCACATGAGGTCATTTTAAAATGAAGAAATGGAGACAGATTATTGTGGTCTATAATTTCCTGATAATAGTAGTTAATAGTTACTATTTTTCCTTTTTCATCATCAAAAAAAGTGAAAGCAGAGCATTATGTTTGACTGCTCAGCTTCTATATTACTTCCCACTGATGATCATAATGATTAAAATAAACCAGTCCAAGGACATAGAATCATTAAAACAAATAGAACTATGGATGCTATATGAGATCCATCAGGCAAGCCTTCCCAACATTATTGTGATTCTGTGTCTCTATCAAAATACATCAATCAATTAATCAATATTTCAAATGGAAAGAGCAACATATTGAAGAAAGAGAATATACATCTAATTGGACATATTTCATTTATTACAAACACACACATGAAGAATATATAATTAAAAGACAAGGGAAAAGAGTGTACTGGTATAAGGAGAACAAGGAGGAGGTGATAAATATCATCAAAATACCATATACAAATTTTAAAATTAAATATGTTAAAAATACAAACTAAAATATTTGAAAAATGTGTCATTAGATTTTCTTTCATACTTCAGTGGATCAATACGCTACACTACAATATGTCTTTGTTTCTGTCTTGAGATGATGGTTTAGTGTCTTACATACAAATTATCTCTAAAGAAATTGAGGCCAGAAAGAGATTAGAAGAGTGTATACACACATTCAGTAAGGCAAGTGCATGTAACAGACTAACATGTATGCAGCTCATACATATGTGAAGTATTTTAATATTCTATGTAATGTGTTAAAAGTATGGTTTTATATGACTTCACTTGTTCTTTGTAATCCCTTCCTCAATTCTTTAGACATATGTGCTTTGCTTCTGATATTCGTACAATTGTGAGAATTCCAGGATCAGTATGTGTCTGTTACTAGAGTCAGCAAAGAATAACTAACTCCCTGTAACAATGTGCAAGCACAACATGATCTCAATCCATTTTTTTTCTAAAGAATTCCCTGAGCAGACACAAGCTCCTGAACTCCCAGACTGCTTAAAAATGCAGCACTGCACTTCTCAATAGCATTTTATGACACATTTCTCAAATCAAATTTAAAAGCATAACTGAGTGGAATGAAATTAATGCCATCTGGTAATGTCAGCAACACCAGAACCTCAATAGCCTGGCTTACCTTCTAAACCAGCTAAGGCTTCTTGATGTATGTTCAGTCTCTTTTATTACTATGAATTGTGTGTAAAGCATGTGTGTGTGTGTGTGTGTGTGTGTGTATTAATGTGTGTGTATGTGTATTTGTGTGTGTGAATGTGTGTGCGTATAAATTTGTGTGTATGTGTGTTTGTGTGAGTGAATGTGTGTGTATAAATTTGTGTGTGTATGTGTGTTTGTGTGTGTGTGTGTGCATGTGTGTGTTAATGATTGCTGGAGGGCTGGAATTGTGATAAAATGCATTGAGACAATAAATACTGTTGCAGAATTTCATGACACTTGACTTTATGAATAGAAGTTGATATTTGATGTAATTCTGTGTCCTACGCTGTAGAGTTAGCGTCATTATATCTCTTGATTATCACAATCTGAGAAAAGTGTTCAAGGTTTTGTCTCCTTTTATTTATATGTGCTGTTTATAAGTAGATATATCTCCAAATTCACTTTACTTTCTACCATGGGAGGCCAAAATTACTACCATTGGTTAACTATCCAAGGATTTATCAAACAACCATTCCAATTACACCTCTCATTTTAATCATCTCAACACCATCTTTTACTCAAGTGTCACTTCCCCAATGTGGATGAATGTTTTCTTTCCTTGATCTCAAGATGTGCATCATTATTTTATTCCTACATCTTGCAATCCAATAAAGCCCCCCCTCCCTTTTTCTGATTTTCTATTTCTTTTTGTTAAACCTCAGCCAGGTCAAGGCTCTTTTGGGCTATCTATAATCACTCCCATGTTGACTTCGTGAAACACAAGATCTAAGTGCCATCTTTTGCTTGCTAAACTGTATTTTCTACTTTTTCTAAATGGTATTTTCTCCCCAACAGGTTTCGTGTACAAATTCTATGTACTGGGTAATGACACTTGTAGGAATATGGAAATATTTAGAAAGCATACAAAATTTATTTTTCATTGTTGGAATGAACATCTTGTTCATGTGTGATATCCTTGTCACAAAGTTTTATTCAAAAATTTAAACCTGTGCTGAAATCCATATATTAAGAACTAGTCTCCCATTGCAATTAACCACTTAATTTCTACAACCACAGATTGTTTCTATTTTGTAATCAAATGAGTTTTAATGCAGGAATGTGCATGTATGTGACAATATAAAATAGGTTCACTATACAAATTTGTTTCTGAATGCTCAAGTACAATTTCTAACTGTGGATATTTCTATATTAACTGGGTATTTTAACTACGATATTTTCTACAGTGTATTCATTATAGTGTCTTCCAAAAATAGATCATTGAAAGGGTTAAATGTTAAATGTATAAACAAAAATTTAATGATTAGGGTATGGAAATATTATAGTCAGATATATATTTCTTTGAGGATAAAAATGGAAAAATGCAAAAAATATTATCCATTCACCTAATATTAATTTTGTTCTTATAGAAGATACTTATAATGAGGGAGATGTTATGGAATGCTTGCTCTCCTATTTCTAATTGCTCAGACAATCAGAGAACAATAAAGAAACCTTAAAATTGATAGCTAACTTACATTTTCAAAGCTGTAGTCCCAGAAGCTTGTAGTAATTTAAAAATGTAGGGGAATGCCAGGACAGAGAAGCGAGAGGGGGTTGAATGGGGAAAAGAGGGAGGGAAGGGGGCTTATGGAACTTTCGGGGAGGGAGGAAATGGGAAAGGGAAAATGATTTTGAATGTAAATAAAAAAAACTTAGAAAATAAAATAAAATTAAAAAAAATAAAAATGTATGTACCTACAAAACTTCAGGGATATATCTTGAATTAGCTAATTTGGACAGGACTTGAATATGGCAGTTTGAGAAGTTTTGCAATGTCTAACATCAAGGCTGTATTCAGGTAACACATGTAAATATTTATTAACTGAACATAAATATTTGGTTAGAGAAAAATCAGAGATGAAAAAACAAAGTCCAATGTATGGAACTGCAAAGGTTGAGAGTGTAGAAAATATGTCAGTTGTTGATTGCATCATGACCAAATTATCCAAAAGCTCTGCATTTATCATCTCTGGACAGATAGTGATATAACTGTTGAACTTTAACCAATGTTAATATAAGAATGACTCACATATAGGGTGCTGATTCTTATGTAAGTGCCTGGCATCACATCTATATATCAGGACATTTAAAAATATTTACAGATATTATTTTTATTATTATTTATGTTAATAGAGCCTTCTGAGGTACAATGGATCACTTCGATGTGAACATGTTGCCTGATTTGGCCCATGATATCCCCAAAATTTTACTTTTAAGACTTATTTTGTATGACCTTGCTAATCTGTGGTATTCTAGGCAAGAACTTCCACTATATATATATATATATATATATATATATATATATATATATATATATATATATATTTGAGGAAATATATCATTCTTTTAAAAGGAAAATAAGGAAGAATAGAGCTATGTGATGAATACTTGCATGAAAAATAAATTTTTAATTTTAATTAAAGAAGAATTTATTTAATTTTAAATAAAGAAGACACTGGTTAACCACAGTGTGATTAGAGCATCATTTACATGGAGAGGTTGGATTGTTGTTAGTCCAGAACCAAATTAGCTTGGGCGATCTTTAGCCCCATTAATTTGTTATGACCACCTAGTGATATATAGCTCCTATTATTTCATTAATTTGTTTGTTAAACAGTTTGTTAAGCAACTCTAAATTTTTCGATTCCTTGGTTCTCCATCTGGAGGAAAGATACAGATTCAATGCTTTGAATCCTTGGAGTTTACACTGAAGATTAAGAAAATGAAACAAAATGGCTTCATGAAATTCACAGGCAAATGAATGAAATTAGAAAATAACACCCTGAGTGAGGTAACCCAGTCACAAAACAACACACATGGCATGTACTTACTGATAAATGGATATTAGGGAAAAAGCTCACATTGTCCACAATACAACCCACAGACCATATGAAGCTCAAGAAAAGGGAAGACCAAAGTGTGGATGCTTCACACCTACTCAGAAGGGAGAGAAAATAATTATGGGAGGTAGAGGGAGGAAGGAACCTAGGATTGGGAGTGGAAAAGGGGGGCAGGATCAAGTGTAGGAGGAGAAGAGGGTAAAGTAAAGAGGGTCAGGAAATTGAATGAAGGTGTGTAGCAATAGGGGATGTGGAACTGGGGAGTAGCCATTAAAAAGTTCCAGATGCCAGGAAAACAAGAAGAGGACACAATGGGGATGGCATTAGCTGAAATACCCAGAAAAGAGGAGAGAGAACCTGTAGAGCCCATTTCCAGAGGTTAGACAAGGCCCCCTGTTTGAGGGATGGGGCCACCCACCCATCTCAAAAATATTAACTCAGAATTGTTCCTGTGTAAAGGAAATGCAGGGACAAAGAGTTGAGCAGAGACTGAAGGAAAGGCCATCCAGAGACTGCTCCAGCTAGGGATCCACCTCATCTGCAGATACCAAACCTAGACACTATTGCTGATGCTAAAATTCACTTGCTGACAGGAGCCTGTCATGGCTGTACCCTGATTTCTTCACCAATACAGATGTGAATGTTCACAGCCAACTATAAAACTGAGCACAGGGACCCCAGTTAAGGATTTAGAGAAAGGACTGAAGGAGATGAAGGAGTTTGCAACCCTGTAGTAAGAACAACAATTTCAACCAACAAGACCCCCCAAAGCTCCCAGGGACTAAACCACTAACCAAAGAGTATACATGCAAGGAGAGACCCATGGCTCCAGCTGCCTATGTAGCAGAGGATTGCCTTATCTGGCATCAATGGGATGGGAGGTTCTTGGTCTAGTGGAGACTAGATGCCCCAAAGTAGGGGAATGCTAGGGCGTTGAAGTGGGAGTGGGTAGTTCGTGAGGGACCTCCCTCATAGAAGCAGGGGGAGGGGGGTATGGGAAAGGGTGGTTGTGGAGGGGAAAACAAAAAGGGAGATAACATTTGAAATGTAAATAAATAAAATAACCAATAAAAATTTAAAAAGAGACAAAAGCTCTATATATGTATATATGTATGTTTATACATGTAAAAAGATAAGCATATATACTAAAATGTATAATTTTGTATGATTCATACATACTGGCAGAAAAATAAAGCAGAATAAATTAATGGGTTCTAAATAATAAAATATCAAGTAATTGCTTACTATTGCATACCAACAAAGGTCAGGATCAGTAACTTGTCTTGAGTCTGAGCCCACAGGACTTGCTGCATACAATACTGTAGATCAACTATAATAGTGTTCTGCTTACTTTCACCTTTTTACTCAGACCAGGATCCACCACATGAAATTGTGTAGCCTGCATTTAGAGTGGAGGAATTCAATTAACCATATGTAGAGACTCCCTCGTAGATGTGTTCAGAGAGCTACTTCCTGGTTGATCCTAGACTCTCCCAAGTTAGCCATAAATACTAGCCATCACAGCTTCACACCCAGACACTCTAGTTAATATCTAATACAAGAAAATAAAGCCCTATTCTGGAGCCTCTTAACCAAAGAAACCTTAGCCACAAGCCTAGTAGACCTTGTTTCTCTGTCCAGAATGTGACCTAATGACACTAGTTAGGTATATCTGGGTCAAACACATGGGTATGTAACAGTATTCAGAATATATTCTTTTAGTTGAGGATAGCATTATCCTTTTATGTTAATCACAAATCAATGATTTGGGCAAAACATCTGCTAAAACCAAAAATATTGTTGGGATAGACTGTCTACATTGTATACTAGTAATATAGAACAATTGTGATTATCCTAGTTTAAATGACCAACAGGGGATGCATGAAAGGATTTCTTAAATAGTGACTAGTTTGGAGCCAAAATTTCATGCAGGAGAAAAAGATAAAAGGAATACAGACAAAAGGAAAAGTGACAGTGACAGGAGAAACAGGGGCATTTTTTGACCCTAGTGTAAAGATATGACCCTATCGTAATATAATTTGTTGAATTAGGTATTAGTTAAGAAAAGTTATTCCTTATCATTGTTCAGCACTGGTGAACAGTGTGGCCTGGAGGTAAACACTTAACTTCTCTGTGACTCATTTTCTTAAATAACAATTCTATCCTGATAATTCTCTTTAGTCAGATTTGTGAAAAACAGAAATTTTAATAAGATGTCCTTGTTCGGTGAAACAAAAAGCAGTGTAAGAGTTTCTCAGTTAAAACTGAAGTTGTTCCCCATTTACAGATCTGGAGAGAATTTTAAAAGCATGTCTACAAAGAACATACAATTAGTTCAGTCAAGCAGGTGATTCAGAGTGAAAATATGCATTCACAGACACATGTATTCGAGCAGATTCAACTATTTCTGATTTTTAAAATATTATTATTTATTCTTCGTTGAGAAACTATCATTATCCAAGCACTGGTTAAGTAATTTATGAGCACTGTCTCATTTAATTTGCCAGCAACTCATGAGTTAGGAGCTATCGTCAAACAATTTTCGGAATGAATTGCCTAGATAGAGTCTTAAAATTTCTACCTTGTTTTAACTGTATGCTCTTTTGCTCTATTTCTGTGTGGAGTTCATTCCTATGACAGTAATAATCTTCAGTCTGATTCTCCTCTTCTTAAGGTCCAACTTCTGTGGTTACCAAACACCAATGAAATATTGCATGATACTTCTGAATTGACTAGATCAAAGCGCTTTAGGAAAGATTTCTTCACAAAGCTTATTATAAGTTGAGCCTATCTCTGTGTTACTTGACCCATTTGTGTTTGCCCATCCATTTCCACATCATTAGTCAGAGCCTGTCAATCATTGACCATATGGTCTTATTAATTTTTTTCCCCTCAGATCCTTTAAGAATCTTAAGAAAACAAAACTCAATGTACTCTCACATTAGAGATGGGGAAAAGGAAACAGAAAGCAATTAAGAGAAGTGGGTGACTTTGCACATCTCCCAAAACTCCAGGGAAAGAACTTGGTACTTGTCAAGAGCCGTAGTTATGAAATCATGTGAGGTAGTGACATGGTCATGGTTCTTCAAACATAGTTCTAAGCACTCTCGGGCAATTATTTAAAATCTCTCAGTTTCATTTTCTTCTATTGGCAAAATTGAAAGGAAAGAAATAGGCACAGGCTCGAATGTATCTGGCATATGTGCCCGTGGCAGACATTAATAATCAATCACTGCTTTTTTTTTTTCCTACCGAGCCAAGCAGTGGATCTCCCTATTCTAAGCACACACTCTAAGCAGTGCTGAATGATTAGATTTGGCATATTATTTCAAATGTATCTTCCATTCTAGGATAAAATAATATCTAACATACACTTAGGATCTAATATTTTAGCAATATATTGTTCCTGTGGAAAGAATCATGAACTAAAGTTCTGAAAACTAGGTTTAAAACCTTGCCTTGACGTTTATTATTTCTGTGACCTTAAGCAAGTCAATTCATATCTTTGATCTGTTTTAGTTTTGTGTGTAATCTAAAAAATGGGAATAAAATGTCAATAACTTAATGTCGACCCGAAGGTCAAATAAGATTTAGAAAAATGTACTCCAAAGCATATGGAATGTATCTTTTTACATTATATATATTTTAATCATCCTTTAATTTACGTACCACCAAGACTATTGCATACTTGAAGACATTCTCAGGCTACTGAAGTTAAAGTGCAAGAGGAAAGAAGTATCATTTTTTTTTCTGTGATTTTTCTCTACCCTTGTCAATTAATCAGCATTAACTCCACTGATCTTGATTCTATTCCCTCCCTCATCATATATTAAGTGTTGTGTTTATGAATGGCAAGAAACTGGAGTAGTCTTTAGCCTGCATAGCTCACTATACTTATGGGAGGTGCTTAAATTTATGTTATGCATAACTGCTTCTTTTTTAATGTCATAAACTTTCATTTTACTCCACCTAAAGTATTATATGTGATCTTGAATATTAATGAAAAGGAGCAATAAGTAATTATGAATGTATATTTTATTCATTCTTACTACTCTAAAATTATTATACATACTATTACTTTTAAATATATAAATGTGATGGTTTGTATATGCTTGGTCCAGGGAATGGCAGTATTAGGAGATGTGACTTTGCTGGAGTAAGTGTATCACTGTGGGAGTCTTAGTTGCCTGGGGGTGAGTATTCTGCTAGCAGCCTTCAAATGAAGTTGTGGAATTCTCAGCTCTGCCGGTAACGTGCCTGCCTGGATACTAGCATACTTCTGCCTTGATGATCATGGACTGAACCTATGAATCTGTAAGCCAGCCCCAATTAAATGTTGCCCTTACAAGAGTTGCCTTGGACATAGTGTCTCTTTACAGCAGTAAAGCCCTAAGACCATAGTCATTAAGGCACAAACTGATGAATCTCCAAACTGGTACATTTATTAAACACTTTAAAATGTTTCCAGTTATTTCTGCTGTGACACTTTAATCCTATTATAACCTCTTCTTTATCAATGAATTCTAGGCAAGGTAGATATTATTTAGTGAATTAAGAAATGAAGGGTGGACATGGAGGTGAGTCAGAAGGAGATTCTGGGCAAAGATCCCTCATCATTTTGCAGTATAGGAGAAATGTGATATGGGAATTCTCTAGTGCAGTTTTAAAAGATGAGGCATGGAAAAGATAGGAGAAAATAAAGAAGTCAGAATCCTCCAAGAAAATGTCCGACTAGATATGTTGAAAGGTGAAGCAGACATCAAGAAAATTCCTTAAATAAGCAACAAAAGGAGTTTCTTCGTTTACATATATTTTGTATATATGTATGTATGTATGTATGTATGATGGATATGTGTATTTGCATGTATGTATGTCTATATGAGTGCAGACACATACAAGCAAAAGTATCTATGTGGGAGTAAGAGAAAAACCTTGGTTTTCAGTTCTCACTTCTTACTTATGTGAAGTAGGATCTCTTTCTGCAGCTGCATATGGCATATTAGTTACTTCATATGCTTGTGGGGATCTCTTGTTTCTACTTCCCATGTTACCCAGGAGTATTGATCTGTTCTTTCTGGCTTTATGTGGTTCACATTCTCAGTCATTGCCTACTGAACTATCTCCTCAACCTTAACAACAGTTTATTTTTTTAAAACTTACTTTTCTTTCTTAATTGTTTATTTGTGTGCAAAACATATGCACACAGGATTATACCTTCCAAAGTAATGAGGCATTGGATCCCTTGGAATTGGAATTATGGGCATTTGTAAGCCACCCAATGTGAGTACTGACAACCACACTCATGTATTCTGAAAAAGCAATACATACTATTTCCATTTTCCAGCCCCATGAAGAAAGTTTATAATCATTATATTTAATATTTTATGTGGTTTAATTACAGAAATAGAAAACATTTTACCTTCATAAAATTTTCACTAAGAATGTTTTAGTGAAATAAAATAATAAATAGCAATAATATACATGTAAAATAAATAAATAAATAAATAGCAATAATGTGTATTTGCCTGTGTATTTGATTGTGTGTGTGCACACATGCACACATGCACGCATGTGACAGAAATGTAGAGAGAATGATGTTCAGCTTACATAGTGTGGAGTATTCATCAGATGTAAGACACCAGACAAGTTATACTCAGAAATTGGTAAGCTAAGGGTTGAAACATATAAGTGAAAGCTCATTGGGAGCTTGAAGAAATTTCATAACAGTTTTAAATTCCTGAGGCTACAGAATTTGGGGACCTAAATTCATGTCATAAAGATTTGTAGTATTTGGGTAGTTTCATCGAACATCTGAATTTGACATTCTTCACAATCTTGAACCAGAATGCCTTCTCTGTAAAGGGATCTTCAAATTCCATGCAAGAGAAATAACTATCTTTACTTAATAGCTCTAATATAAGTCAGCTGTAGGACTCATTATGGGTTTTGATACTAAAGCCTGTCTTTCTTGATAACCTGTTCTTCAACACAACTTTTACTACTGTAACTTTTTAAAAAGCAAATTGTCTCAATGTCTTCCATAGTGAATTTATTTTTCATATGACATATTTGCTTATTAAAACTGGCTGCATATCTTTGTATTTGTTCAATATATGAAAAAGAAGCAAATCTGGTTAGAAACATCAAGGAGTGGTGGGAACTCTCAAAACTGTTCAGAAATCATCAATGTTATTAGAAAAAAATATCATAGAAAAAAACTATGTTCATAGCAACCTTATTTATAATAGCCAGAAGCTAGAAAACCCAGATGTCCCTCAACAGAGGAATGGATTCAGAAGATGTGGTATATTTACACAATGGAATACTATTCTGCAATTAAAAACAATGAATTCACGAAATTCCTAGACAAATGGTCAGAACTTGAAAATATCATCCTTAGTGAGGTAACCCAATCACAGAAGAACACACATGGTATGCAGTCACTGATAAGGGGATATTAACCCAGAATCTCGGAATACCCTAGACACAATTCGCATATCAATAGATTTCCAAGAAGATGGAAGGAGAGACCCCTGGTCCTGGAAAGACTGGATGTAGGGGAATGCCAAGACAGAGAAGCGAGAGGGGGTTGAATGGGGAAAAGAGGGAGGGAAGGGGGCTTATGGGACTTTTGGGGAGGGAGGAAACGGGAAAGGGGAAATGATTTTGAATGTAAATAAAAAAAAACTTAGAAAATAAAATTAAATAAAGAAAAAAATTAAAGGAGGAATATTTAAAAAAAGAAATAAGACTTTTACTGCCAGGAAGCCAGTTTGTCCACTAAATTTCTATACACCCAAAAGATAGTTTCTTTTCTTCCCATTCTTTTTCATGTCTCTCTTCATTCTACCATATCTTCTAGGAGTCCCGATAAAAGCCACACTCATACTTACCAATAGATTTTGAGACTTCATCTTACGATAATATAGTCAGAAGAGAATACCAGGTATAGTGAGAAACAGCATTCATTTGGTGGTGAAAGTTGTATTAAAACATTGGTACACAGTGATGCTAGAAATCTATGGTCAAGGCTGAATATTACACTTCAGCTTACTGAAGGATCAATAGAAACTAGAATATTGAGAGGTACTAACGTCATAATGTAGCACATATTTCCTATGTCAAAAGTATCATAAATCTTGAAATAACCAACAAAGAAATAAAAAATTCTAGCCAACTTTAAATTTCTCATTTTCAGAAGGAAAACATAACCAGCTGCATCTGCCATCTTCATTTTGAAACCCGAGGGAACTTCCACACCATTGCCAGTGTTTGATAAGATTTTATCATTTTTTTTCTCAGTAATGTGTGTGGAATCTCTGTCCCTCCCTATTCTAATTTGGCTATGGGAAGATGTTCAAATTGATTGCTCAAAATCAATTTAAGGGACCATTAGTCATCCAGAGGCTAATTGCTGTTATTATCTTATTATTCATCATAATCTCAATAACACAAGAATAATGCAAAATTGAAAAGGTAAATCCAATTTGCTATGCAGTCATCAGAAAAGATGATAGTGATTTCTAAGCAGAGCCAGTGAAAGGGAGTTTCAGGTCTCTTATCTCTACTCAGTTTTGAAACTGTCAACTAGGCCTATCTTAATGTACCGGAGGCTTAAGTATACATAGGGATGGAAGACATGAGTGATAATGTGGAGACTTGAGGATACAAAAAGAAGAAAACAAGGTCTTTGACCTGGTGGGCTATGGACAGAAAGTCAGGCTTCTTCTTAATACAATGAAAAAGGAAAAACTAATAAATACATCAGCAATTCACCAGCTATTATGAATTAAAATATAGGGTTCAGTCCCCAGTCACTTGACTACTCAACTTAATATGTTCTTTAAGTTATTTCTATTTTATGTGTGAGAGTTTTGCCTGCAAGCATGTCTGCTCATCATATGCATGCAATGCCCATGCTAGCCAGAAAAGAGAGGCAGATGCTTAGGAACTAGAGTTAGAGATAGTTGTGAACTGCCAGGTGCTGGGAATCAAACCTGAGACCTCTCAAGGAGAAACTAGCTCTCTTAACAACTGAACTATTTCTCCAGTCCCAGTTTACATGACATTAAAACTAAATCTTGAAAGTTATCTAGTACTTCTTTGACATAACGTGATACATACATACACATACACACACACACACACACACACACACAGAGAGAGAGAGAGAGAGAGAGAGAGAGAGACAGAGACAGAGAGAGAGAGAGACAGAGAGAGACAGAGACAAAGAGACAGAGAGAGACAGAGAGACAGAGACAGAGAGACAAAGAAAAACACATAAAGAAAAGGAGAGAGAGATTATATTTAAAATAAATGAAATTTTATAGGCAAAATCCAAGACATTTATTTAGATGTTCTTAGAGAATGGTATAGGTCTTGTTGTTGGAACTAAGAAAACAAAGATTATAGGAAGTAGGAGAGAGAAATGGCAGAGGGAGATAAGACTAGAAAGAAATGTTGATCTGGTGCAGTGATGGACCAAAGAGAAAGACAGAATTTTATATTACAGTCCAAAATAACAACATTATCATCAACAATAACAGCAGCAGCAACTACAACAATGAGACACTAAAATAAAAGCTGTTACTAAATCTACTGATACATATTCAGGAAAAGGTTGTTTTCCCAGTCAGGCAAGTTTGTTTGGACGTAGAAAGATATAGAATAAAGAAAATGAAAATATGAGTCACTGCGAAAACTGGTGAGGTTGAATCCTCATCTATGTTCTGAAAAGCTTTCCAGTGAACATTATTTACATGGTTCTACACAGAGTAATATTATATAGAAGTGAAAATAAATGCTTTTCAATGAAGTGTTCAGACAAATTTAAATAATCCACATAGAACGAAAATAAATAAATGAGGCATTGAAGTACTGCCCACAATATATAGAATATTTAAAAAAATCCTAGCTATAGGAAAAATAATATGCACTATTGTCTTAGTTAGCATTTTACTGCTGTGAACAGACACCATGACCATAGCAACTCTTATAGAGGACAGCATTTAATTGGGGCTGGCAGAGGTTCATTCGGTGTATTACCATCAAGGCATGACAGCATCCAGGCAGACATGGGGCTGGAGGAGTTGACAAGTCTTCATCCAAAGGAAACCAAATAGCAGACTTACTCTTCCACACTTGGCAGAGCTTCAAAGCCAACCAGAAATACACTTCCTTCAGCAAGCCACACCTCCTAACAATCCCACTTCCTATATTCAAACCGTGACAACTATGTTACATATGTAAATATGTTGTGCCACTAAATCTTAATAGTAATAAAAAATTTCTGAGCAATATATTTTTAATAATGGTTCCTGCTAAAACACAAAGGCCTGAAGCTGACTGCAAGATGATTCAATGATGCTGCTGATGCTACTAGAGATTAAAGTAGGTAATAATATGAAAAAGGTCTCCTTTATAACACTGTTTTATATATTTATATATATATATACATATTAGAACTTCATTGGTCTCTGTATGAACATGTATATCAAAAATTTTAATGCATATCAAAATTATATTAATAAAATCTATTCTTTAAAAATATGAAGGTTACAAAAGCATTTCTTCTTAAGCAATAGTTGAGTAAATAATAGAAAAAGAATACCATTTTATCATCTAACCACTTCATACCTTAATATTCCAAATTATTCAGGAAATATCTCCAATTGAGTCTAATATGATGGAAATAATATGAGGTAGATATGATTTATAATGGGTACCACACTGCCTTCAAATTTTAAATAAGATCAACTCTTCCATATTACTTGTGGCAATGTCATCATACAATACTTTAGGCAATAGAAATTTCACATTCTGAACTTCCATGCTCAGTCCCCTGCTCTCTGGTCCTGTTCCACTTTCTAATATTTTTTTCTTATGACAGGTTCAGCAAAGTTGTTGAAGGGCTCATATGTCTAAAACAATTTTTAATAAAATTTTGATCATTATAGTTCAGAAACAGTCTCATTAAATATTATAATCTCAAGTTTGTAGATAAAAAATGCAGAGCTCATGATGATGAAATAATAAGGTAAATTCAAGACTGCTTTCAAGTGTAAATTATTGTTTCCGAATTTTCTTGTAGTAGTTTGTTGGTTGGTTGGTTGGTTGGTTTAATATCTCCCTATTGACAAATGAGGCAGCATTGCCTCAGGGGCATTGCTGAATTGAACATTCTAAAGTTTATGAGGGGAGTTTTTGTTTCTGTTTTATATTACTGCTTTAATTTCATTCAATTCCATTGGATATCTCAGAGAAAATCATTGCTAATGGTGACTTTATTGCAACTGTCCACCATCCTCAGGGCTCAAACTCCTAGAAACGTAGATAATGATAATGATGTCTAGAGAGGGAATGTTAGCATCTTCCTATTTACTGTTCATGGATAGCTTTGGCTTGTTCATCTAGAAATACACACGTTAGACAAAAAAATCCTAATTACAAATAGTGAAGATGGCTATTAAGAGATACTTCATTTTATAAGATGCTAACAAAGGAGAATTAATTGCTGATGGGAGTTTAATGTTTTACAGAAGAGTCAACTTTTAAGTTGAATATTGTGCATAGTATGGGTGGCTTAGGAGATACTTAAATAATCAAGAGTGTTGGAAATGTGTGCAACACTTTGAATTTTAACTTCAAGGATATATCCTAGACATTGCCTCAGAAAGAAGAATTGGAGTACAGTAGAAGATACAATTATGATGGTCTGTGTGTCCTTAAGCAATCCACTTACAGTATTTATGTGAGTACTGAGAATGAGGAATTTCAGTGTGAAATGATATGATTCTTTGGTTTTTAGAAAAAATGCATTGTGTGTGTACAGATGTGTATGTGGTCATGACATAAGTAGCTGTCCTTTCCTTTAAGCCATAAATCATCCTTTTAATTGCAGATCAACTGTCTATGAAGGGCCAAAGGATGTTCTTTCCTGTCTGATGTCTGCTTCATCTCTTTGTAATTGGCTACTGAACACTTTGATGTATTGACAGCCATGACCACCTAGATACTTAAGGAAAAAGTGGAATGGGGGAAGACAATCAAAGTGGTATTTTTCTGAAGATAAGAGAACAATGGTATTTATTATTTTCTACCTTTGGGGTTTCATTGAAAAATAAAGGCAGCAAATTAGGCATTTGCCATAAAGAAAAGAATCAGCAACTTCTGTTTATGAAGATTGAAGATTAAATATAAGACAAATTATTGAGGTAGATGATGGGTTTTAGTATTAACTATGAGAGAACTGAATTTTTCATGGTTTCTCAGAATAGGAAGCACAGCCTGTGGGTCATGCTGAAACAATCTTGTTTTTCTAGCTCTGAGAGCAAGAGTCTGTGGTTCTCCCATTGTAGGTCACAGAATTGTTTCCATTTTTGCATGTGTGCTTCAACTGCCTGTATTCTACTTACTCACATCTAAAGGTTTAGAGTTGCCTCTCAACGATGAATATTTGGTTTCCGACTATGCATTTTGTCCATTGATTGATTTATTTGTATTTTCACCCATAATAAGCCCATTTCCGGGGTTTAGCAATAATCTCTCCTGTGTGGATAAACAAAATGAAACCAAGAATAAGTTCAATTTTTCTTAGGGATACACAGAAAATAACCTGCTGCTTTTGAGGTTAATCTTTACAAAGGAGACAAACAAGCAAATAGTAACAGATCACAAGCCATGACATATGTGGGGGTTTGTTTTTATCAGTTTTATTAACCAACCAGTACCCTCAGAGCTCTCAGGGACTAAACTGACAACCAAAAAGTACACATGGAGGGACCCATGGCTCCAGCACCATATGCAGCAGAGGATGGATGGCCTTGTGGGACATCAATGAGAGGAGAGGCCTTTGGTCCTGTTAAGGCTCTGTTGCCTCAGTGTAGTGGAATGCCAGGACAGGGAAGGAGGAGTGGGTGGGTTGGTGAGCAGGAAGAGAGGGGATGGGATAGGGGGGTTTTGGAGGAGAAAGGAGGAAAGGGAATAACATTTGAAATATAAATAAAGAAAATAGCTAGCAAAAAAAGAAAAAAAATGCTCACAGAAGGTCTCATTAAGAGGCAGAGAACTGATGAAAGCCTTTTAGGAGGTGAAGGAGTGAGACAAATATCAGAGAGAAGATAAATGAATTGAACTAATGTGAAATTATTGTGATGGTCCATGTACAGACACAAGTTTAGGATGATCAAGGAATGACAAGAAAGGAAATATGTCTGAAAGCAGGTTAGGAAACAATAGGAGATACACTTAAAGAAGTTGTGTGGGATACAAGTGATGAGGATCTTGTACCTATTAAATTCCTTGGTTCACTCTAAGTGGTTTGAAAGTTCTTGCACTGTTGTCCTAGAAAATATGTTTAAATTGCACCTATTTGAGGCAGAAATAGACAAATGTTAATGCCCACACTGTACATAATAGCCAGCAGTGAGTGCATTGTCAGTAGCTATTGGAGATGAATTGAGTGAGTATAAGCTGATAGAAAGAACAAGGTATCAGCTGCCTTATTTAAATTATTAGAACATATTTCTAAATGTTAGAATTTGACTGAGTATTTGTTTTCCCACTAAGCTATCTCACACCTCACATATTTTTGTAGCAACAGCTGTTTATTGCAGAGAAACTGTAATATCCAAACACATGTCATTGAAGTGTGCTTGCTCCATTCTAGAGTTCAAAGCTATGGGGTCTATCCTGTCAGCAGAGATCTGATCAGAAATAACTTTCCATAGACATAACATGGGAACTATTACTGAAAAGCTTGTATTGTCTCTACTACTAATGTGTCTTTCAAATGACTCAAAAATATTTCTAATTGTCTCAGTGGGCACACAGTAACTAGTATTATCAAAGCAAATTCAAGTTGATAAATGTATATACAAATTGAAGTATAATGGGTCCTAAATTCTATGTGTCTTTATTTCTCTTTGTTTTAAATTAAATATATTTTTATTGATTATTTGTGAAAATTGTAGCATTCATTCAATGTGTTTTGAACAGTCACACCTTGCCACACCCATGCTGCTCCTTACCTTTGCTCAGATTCAATTCACACCTTTCTACTCCTATTCTAAATCCATGTCCTCTTTCTTTTTTATCTTATATCTCTTTTCTCATCTTTTTTTCCATATTTTTCTTTTGGGAGGGTGAGGAACACCTTCATAAGGCAGTGGGAGTAGGGATGGGAGAGGGGGTTTCTGGAGGGGAGACATGGAAAGGGGATAACATTTATTTCTCTTTTTAAAACAATACACCAATAATGATGTTGAAAGCAGACCACAACTTTTAACCATTTCTATCTTTCTAAATTTAGTGTGTTAGTGCTTATCCATATTTTTTTGTGTAGTGTAAATGTCAGAGGAAAATAGTGGAAGTCATTTCTCTTTTTGCCATTTGGGATCTTATAAATAGAACTGTGTTCTCTAGGCTTAGTAGTGTTTGTACTTGATGACACATCATGCCATTCTTACATTTCTATTAAATTTCTTAGATTTTTTAAAATATTTATTTGTGTGTGTGTGTGTGTGTGTGTGTGTGTGTGTGTGTGTGTGTGTGTGTGTGTGTGATTGCACACACATGGAAGTCAGGGGTTATTATTTTTTTTAAAATTAATTTATTTACTCACTTTATAGCCCAGTATCAGCCCTCCTCTTCTTCAAGTAACCCCTCGCACAGATACTCTTCCCCCTTCCTCCCTTCCCTTCTCCTCTGAGAAGTAGGAGCCCCTGTCTGGGAATTACCTCCTTCACCGCTTATCTAGGCACATCACAAGGATATTTTGAGCATGGAAGCTGTTCTCTCTACCTACCATGAATACTAAAAATCAAAGTGGGTTCATTAAGCTTAAAAAACAAAAAAGATTTTACATGTTGAGCCATTTCACTAAGTAGACAGTGAACTTTTCCTTTGATTACAAAATACCTAAGCCAGTGGTTCTCAAACTTTTAATGCTGTGATCCTTTAATATCATTCCCATCCATGAAATTATATTTTTGTTGTTGCTTTATAACTATAATTTTGCTACTGTTATGAATCATACTGTAAATATTTTTGGGGTGGAGAGCTAAAGGTTTTGAACCTATGACCTATGCAGTGACTTTGCCCTTGATCCCAACAAAAGATCAACAACAAAAGATCCAGCAGCACGAATGTGTTGCATGTTTATCAAGGCTCCAAGGTCTTTTGGGTAGGTTTCAGACCAAATAACTCATGATTATTGAATATATATTCTTGGGCTAATCAATTTGTTGCAGGAAATGAACGGTAGAACTCACGAACATATTCCTTTAGACCCCATTTATATTTATGTCATTTAAAGGGTATAAGATTATGTCACAAGTTTGGTGTACACTAACACAATAAATGTCCTAAATGAGCATTAATACTGATTATTCTTTATAATATTCCTAGGCTGAGTGAGGGATGAGTGGACACAAAAGTGGTTAAAGGAATATATTCTGTGAAATATTTTCCTTGTTTTTGTTGTTAAAAATCACTCTCCTTGATGAGGATTTCCTGTTCTTTGATGAGCTTTTTCAGCCAAGCTGAAAGGGTTGGGATTCTACTTTTCCGCTCTAACCCACTGGGTTATCTGAATAGAATGGCTGAAGCAGAGAAAATGGTCATTAATGTTAACAGA
The DNA here is from genome assembly GCA_036184795.1 of Tokudaia tokunoshimensis. Classification (NCBI taxonomy): domain Eukaryota; kingdom Metazoa; phylum Chordata; class Mammalia; order Rodentia; family Muridae; genus Tokudaia; species Tokudaia tokunoshimensis. The sequence goes on along the minus strand of BTHU01000005.1, from coordinate 53,122,064 downwards.
CCATCTAACAGAAATGTCTCCAGCTGCAAGATCATCAGCCCCGGAAATTATTTACACCATTGTTGATCTAGAATCTACTACTACAATTTTAAAATTAATTTAGTCTAATTATCCCCACTTAATAAGATAACTTGTCAGTTATCACCACTCCCATAATCTTCTGCATTTTCATCTCCTTTTAGCCTAAATTATCATCGTCTAAGCTTGTTTTTAATGTATTGCAAAAAGCCCAGGATCCTTAGAGGTATAATTAACTTTTTCATTCAGAATTCTAATTTCCTCTCCAGCTCTTTTGCTGCAGTATTTAAACTATTTATTATGCAAACTTGTAAAACTTAAACTATGAATTATGTACAAGTCTCTGAACACAAGCTCTGTCCTAATCAAGCCATTTGGTGCCTTTCTAGTTCAGGATCAGTAAATGCGAGGGAAATGAATGCTGCAATTCACAAATGGAATTTCATTTGTGTCTAGGCTTCTTAAAGGGTGATTGAGATATAGGCCAGTTATTCTGTTAAAACATTTAAAATACATAGCCATTTAATTCTTTCCATCAATTTTAGTTTCTCTCTAACAAATTATGATGGTTTGGTATAGCTTTGTTGCATGACAGTCTAATATCAAACATAACTTTTCATTAATTAATTCACTTATTCTTTTACTCATCAAATATCATTATTTTTTCTTTTTTATTAGATATTTGCTTTATTCACATTTCAAATGTTAATCCCTTTCCAGGTTACCCCACAGAAAACCCCCTATCCCAATCCCCTTCCCCCTGCTTACCTCCCCGCACACAATTTCCTGACTTGCATTCCTCTATTCTAGGGAATCGATCCTTCACAAGACAAATGGCCTCTCCTCTCATTGATATCTGAAATGGTCATCTTCTGCTACAAATGTAGCTGGAGCCCTGGGACCCTCCATGTATACTCTTTGTTGGTGATTTAGTCTCTGGGAGCTTTGGGGGTACTGGTTGGTGCGTATTATTGTTCCTCCTGCAGGGCTGCAAACCTTTAGCTCCTTCAGGTACTCTCTTTAGCTGCTCTGTTGGGGACCCTATTCTCATTCTAATAGTTTGCTGTGAGCCATGGATGTTTTGATCTACTTTCCAAAAAGGATCAAAGGATCTACACTTTGGTCTTCCTTCATTTTGAGCTTCATGTGATCTGTGAGCTGTATCTTGGGTATTATAAGCTTTTGGGCTAATATCCACTTAACAGCAATTGCATACTGTGTGTGTTCTTTTGTGATTGGGTTACCTCATACAGGATGATAGTTTCTAGCTCCATCTATTTGCCTAAGAATTTCATGAATTCATTGTTTTTACTAGATGAGTAGTACTCCATTCTGTAAATGTACCACATCTTCTGAATCCATTCTTTGTAGAGGGACATCTGGGTTCTTTCCAGCTTCTGGCTGTTATAAATAAGGCTGCAATGAGCAGAGTGGAGCTTGTGTGCTTATTACATGTTGGAGCATCTTCTGGGCTATGTCCAATATTCTGAGGAACCGTCAAACTGATTCCTTCTTTTTTTTTTTTTCTTTTTTTTTTTGTCCCCTGAGTTTTTTTTTTTTTAATTTTATTTTATTTTATTTTTTTAATTTACATTCCAAATCACTTCCCCTTTCCCGTTTCCTCCCTCCCCGAAAGTCCCAAAGCCCCCTTCCCTCCCTCTTTTCTCCGTTCAACCCCCTCTCATTACTCTGTCCTGGCGTTCCCCTACATCCAGTCTTTCCAGGACCAGGGGTCTCTCCTTCCATCTTTTTAGAAATCTATTGATATGCTGATGGTGTCTAGGGTATTCTGAGATTCTGGGTCAATATCCCCTTATCAGTGACTTCATACCATGTGTGATCTTTTGTGATTGGGTTACCTCACTAAGGATGATATTTTCAAGTTCTGACCATTTGCCTAGGAATTTCGTGAATTCATTGTTTTTAATTGCAGAGTAGTATTCCATTGTGTAAATATACCACATCTTCTGAATCCATTCCTCCGTTGAGGGACATCTGGGTTCTTTCCAGCTTCTGGCTATTATAAATAAGGCTGCTATGAATATAGTGGAGCATGTGTCCTTATTGCATGCAGGTAAAGTGTCTGGGTATATGCCCAGGAGTGGTATAGCCGGATCCTCCGGAAGTGTCATGCCCAGTTTTCTGAGGAGCCGCCAGACTGCTTTCCAGAGTGGTTGTACCAGCCTGCAATTCCACCAGCAGTGGAGGAGTGTTCCTCTTTCTCCACATCCTCGCCAACAACTGCTGTCTCCTGTGTTTTTGATCTTAGCCATCCTGACTGGTGTGAGATGGAATCTCAGGGTTGTTTTGATTTGCATTTCCCTAATGACTAAGGATGATGAACATCTCTTTAGGTGCTTCTCAGCCATTAGATATTCTTCAGGTGAGAACTCTTTGTGTAGCTCTGTACCCCATTTTTTAATAGGGTTACTTGCCTCTCTGGAGTTTAACTTCTTGAGTTCTTTGTATATCTTGCCAACCGAATCCAAGAACACATCAAAACGATCATTCACCACGATCAAGTAGGCTTCATCCCAGGGATGCAGGGATGGTTCAATATAAGGAAATCCATCAATGTAATCCACTACATAAACAATCTCAAAGAAAAAAACCACATGGTCATCTCATTAGATGCTGAGAAAGCATTTGAATAAATTCAGCATCCTTTCATGCTAAAGGTCTTGGAAAGATCAGGAATTCAAGGCCCATATCTAAACATAGTAAAAGCAATTTACAGCAAACTGGTAGCCAGCATCAATCTAAACGGAGAGAAACTTGAAGCAATCCCACTAAAATCAGGGACTAGACAAGGCTGCCCTCTCTCTCCATATCTTTTCAATATAGTACTTGAAGTTCTAGCTAGAGCAATTAGACAAGAAAAAGAGGTCAAAGGGATACAAATTGGAAAGGAAGAAGTCAAACTATCACTATTTGCAGACGATATGATAGTATACATAAGCGACCCAAAGAACTCCACCAGAGAACTCCTACAGCTGATAAACGACTTCAGCAAAGTGGCCGGATATAAAATCAACTCAAGCAAGTCAGAAGTCCCCTGAGTTTTTAATCCTGGCCACTCTGACTGGTGTGAGGTGGAATCTCAGGGTTGCTTTGATATGCATTTCCCTGGTGATTAAGGATGTTGAACATTTTTTAGGTGTTTCTATGCCATCGATATTCCTCAGTTGAGAATTCTTTGTTTAGTTCTGCACCACATTTTTATTAGGGTTATTTGGTACTCTCAAGTCTAACTTCTTGCGTTCTTTGTATATATTGGATATTAGTCCTCTATTGGTTGTAGGATTGGTAAAAATCTTTTCCCAATCTGTTGGTTGCCATTTTGTCCCATTTACAGTGTCCTTTGCCTTATAGAAGCTTTGCAATTTTATGAGGTCCCATTTGTCAATTCTTGATCTTAGAGCATAAACTGTTGGTGTTCTATTCAGGAAATTTTCCTCTGTGCCCATGTGCTCCGGGTTCTTTCCCACTTTCTCTTCTATTAGATTCAGTATATCTGGTTTTATATGGCAGTCCTTTATCCACTTGGACTTGAGCTTTGTACAGGGAGATAAGAATCGATCAATTTGCATCCTTCTACATGTTGACTGCTAGTTGACCCAGCACCATTTGTGTAAAATGATGTCTTTTTTCCACTGGATGGATTTAGCTCCTTTGTCAAAGATCAAATGATCATAGGTGTGTGGGTTCATTTCTGGATCTTCAATTCTATTCCACTGATCATTCGGCCTGTCTCTGTACCAATACCATACAGTTTTTATCACTATTGCTCTGTAGTAGAGCTTGAGGTCAGGGATGGTGATTCTGCCAGAAGTTTTTTATTGTTCAGAATAGTTTTCGATATCCTGGTTGGAGAGAGGAGAAACAGGTGCACAGGCTAAAATTAAGACATACTATGATGTATTCAAGTATCAAAAAGCAAAATAATTGATGTAGTTAAAATTTAGAAAATGAGAAAAAGCAAACTTTTGATCTATAGATTGGGCAAATGAAAGACACAACTTTCTAACATTTATAAATTATGCTCTGTCCATGTTTTCCAACTTGGCTTCTTAGTGACTATGTTTCCAGAGGTCGCTAAAGTGAATATCAAAATCTGAATTTACTAATTTGTTAACTCAGTAATTTTAAAATTCTCAAGTGACAAATGTATAACCACACATAACTGTTTTGGATCAAAAACTGAAAAATAATCCTGAAATTTATTGTTCGTATTTTTGCATAAGCTGTACATATCTTTGAGATGCAGCATCCTGGCATGTGTAAGAATTAAGTGCTAATAATTGACTAAGCTATTGTATTTTTGTATTAATTTTAGCAATGTAATTCAAGCAAGAATTCATACGAATACTTCTTCATCATCATCTTTCACATCTGGTAATTTGCTCATGAATTAGAAGACATAGAATATAGTGAATTACAGTTTATTCTGATTCTCTGAGAATACATTTCAAATGATATTCTGAATGTTTTTTTTGCAACTAAGATCAACCTTACAACAAACAAAATGTAGTCATTACTCTGAACTCTATTTTACAGATTGGAGTGGAAATGTAGAGAGTTTAAAAATTTACTTACTAGTGGTGTGACAGAGATTGGAATTTAGACCATCTGAGTTGAAAGCATTCTAATACAACATCATATGGTAACTTCTCATGAGAGATGGAATTAATGCACAAAGTACATTATTGTTTTTGGTGTGAAAACTGACTGTACTTTTATGTGTTTCTTCATGACTTTAGAAAAGAATGCCTACTTTGACATTATCAGTGTAACAATGTAGAACACAGCTCAGAGAAAAAGATAATGAGCACTTGTCAACTGAAAACATGTATAGATGTAAGAATAAACACTATTGCTGAGGATAGCACTAAAACAGAAAATCAGTCCAATAGAGTCATGAGTTCTTTGTCTCTTTCTATCTACACAAATAACAATCTTGACTTTTGTTTGGTTTTCACTATTGAAGAGCAAGGAGACTGTCAAAGTTAACCAGGTGGGTAATATTAATGGTGGCTATTTTATTTTAATACCTCCAAATAAGTAGCCAAACTTCTAAAAATTATATTCCTTAGATATAACTTGATACTGAAAGACTTCTTGGCAACTTGCCTAATAACATTGGAAGCAATTAAAACCAAAGTATTTTTTTTTCTTGAAATCACATTTCATTGCACCAGCTGTGGAGTTTATTTGTTTGTTCTAGTTCGCCCAGTTGGAGTTAATATCTTTGCTTTATATCCCTATTGCACTTTCTCAGTCCCTTTGTTATAGCACTTATAACAGTCGGGCTAATATTAAGATTGTTTGTACATGTTTGCCTCTTCCATTGAATAAGAAACCCCTAAGGACAATGGCTGCTCTTAGGATCTTCTTATCCCCCACTGTGCCTAGCATTGTGCCCAGCATGGCATAAGGACTCAGTGAATAATCATTGACGCGAATGAACTCACATTTCTACAGCTTGATGCAATTTAGATTTTAGAAATTATTTCAATTTCTTTTCTGTTGACATTTGCTATATAACAGCACAGTTCTTCCCGCATTTTGTAGAAGCTTTGCAATTGGATTTACTATTTCATAGTTGTCAAAATCTATATGGAAAAAAAATAAAATTTCAAATGAAATTGAAAGGCAATGGTCATAATAAGATTAATCTATGGAAGCATCAGAAATACCCCCAAATAATAGTTTTATATGTTGAAATGCATAAGAATCTTTCACATTTAAGAATTGCTAAATTACCAGGTATTATAATCATATCTACCCAAATGGGTTTATGTAATTTCATACCCATGTGTTTCTGCAATGGGTTTATTAGTTACATGTTATATTTTTGTGAGGAGTGAGTATGTAAAATTAGAAAATGAGATTAGGTTTTTTCTGTTTCATTCTTTACTTATTGAGTGATTGTGTGCAAAAAGTTAACCTGCTTCACTAATTTACTGCTTTATAGATAGGAATGATATCAATTGTATTGTATAACTTTACAGTAGTTCGAAATATACACACACATACTCTGGAATCATATTTTAAACTTGTAAATTTTTGTTCCACTTCTAATTAGATGAATATTTTAATATTTTCAAATATGAATAATAATAGTACTATTTTAATAAACTGTACATTTATACAGTAGCCATTACTATAATGCCTACTAAGGAATACATTGCTTAAGTTATTTTAAATAATGCCATAGTTTTACACTGCTGTATTAAATAAGAATCAAACAAAATATTTATTATCAGAAATTGTGGAAGAGATAAACATTAAAAAGTTTATTTTTTATGCATGGTTTCATTGTATATCTCAAAATTAGTGTATAGGAAAGTGTTTACCGACCAGCCTAACAATTCTTATTTCTCTTAAAAGAAATTAAATCTTTCTTAGAAATTAGTTGAAATATTTCCACAAAAAACAAATATAAGAGATATTTTTCAGTATGAGCAAAGATGCTTTGAACTTTGAATAATAATATAAGAATGCATACTATATGCATATGTAGCAGTAATACATCTCTTCACTACCTTACGATTGGGAAAGAGGATATACTATGTATAGAATACACACACACACACACACACACACACACACACACACACACACACACACACATATATGTATGCAGAATCCCATCTGCAGACACCAATCCCAGACACTATTGCTGATGCCAAGAAGCACTTGGCGGCAGGAGACAGTTATAGCTATCCCCTAAGAGGCTCTGCAAGAGCCTGACCAATACATATGTGGATGCCTGCTGCCAACCATAGAACGTGGTGGAGAGACCCCAATAAAGAACTTAGGGCAAGAACTGAAGGAGCTGAAGGGGTTTTTAACTCCATAGGTAGAACAACAATATCAACCAACCAGATCCCCCAAAGATCCTAGTGACTAAACCATCAACCAAAGGGTACACATGGGGAAACTCATGGTTCCAGCAGGATATGTAGCAGAGAATGGCTTTATCTTGCATAAATGCGAGGGAAGGCCCTTGGTTTTGTGAAAGCTAGATATCCCAGCATAGGGGAATGCTAGGGCTCTGAGTGGGAGAGGGTGGGGAGGTGGGGGAGCACCCTCATAGAGGCAGGGGAAGGGGAGGGATGGGGGCTTTTTGGAGGGGAATCAGGGAAGGCAGATACCATTTGAAATGTAAATAAATAAAATAACCAATAAAAAAGAAGACAATTCCATCCATTTGCCTAAGAATTTCATGAAGTCATTGTTTTTAATAGTTGAGTACCCCATTGTGTAAATGTACCACATTTTCAGTATCCATTCCTCTGTTGAAGGACATCTGGGTTCTTTCCAGCTTCTGGCTATTATAAATAAGACTGCTATGAACACAGTGGAGCATATGTCCTTGTTAGCTCTCACTGACTAAACCACTAACCATGGAGGGACCCATGGCTCCAATCACATATGTAGCAGAGGATGACCTTGCTGGGCATCAGTTGGAGGAGAGGCCTTTGGTCCTGTGAAGGCTCAATGCCTCAGTGTAATGGAATTGGAGGGTGAGGAGGTGGGAGTGGGTCGGTGGGTGGGGGAACACCCTCATAGAAGCAGGCAGAGGGGGATGGGATAGGGGATTTCTGGGGGAGGGAACCAGGAAAGGAGATAACATTTGAAATGCAAATAAAACATATATCCAATAAATAAATACAATGTCAAGTGAATATATAGGGTATATATAGGGTATGTCATCTGCCCAAGTTGGGCATGAACTTATAAATGCAAATATGGTTAGTTTTTCGAGTCAACTTATTTCGTCACCTCTTTTCTCTTGTGAGAAAGTCATATTCAAGCTTTCTCTAGAAGCAGAAAGCTCTATAAGACTTGAAATCATCATAACAAGGCAGGGAATGGTGCTTGAGGTTAAACAGAGAGCAAAAACAGATAACAGAGAGAACAGCAGTAAAACAAAACCATAGCATAAAATATATGTTCACATCATTGCATATTTATCTTGCAATGTCTAATTGAATGGCACATAAAGGAACATGCTCTTCATTGGGAGATATGATGCTATCAAGTGCCACTTTGCATTATGTAAAGAGTCAGAGGAATATATCAGAACACAATACAGGAAAAAAGGAAATTTTAAAAGGTAGTTATAAGCAATGTTGGTTAAAAAATAAAAAAGTGGCAATTAGTGCACAGAAACCTCACCTCAAAACCTGGAAAAAATGAATAAAGGAAAGCAGATAAACAAAAGGAAATTTTGGGAAATAGTTGTCAATTATACGTGTTTTTAAATAGAGACTCATTAAAATATGACAACATAATTTCATATATGTCCATGAAAAGGAGGAAATCTATCTGCCGTTCAAAAATTTTAAACTATTCTTATGATAATATAGTTAAATAACAAGTGAATGAAATTATAAAATGTGTCAAAAATTAAAGTTATAATATCCATGAACATTTTGCTTGAAAATAATTTTTACACTAAATATTTGAAAACAAATGATTTAAAACATTCTTATCTTCAACAAAGTTACATACTAAAGTTTCAAGTAGAATGAATAATTATAAAAGAATCAGGGTTGAAAATAAATGTTATATAATATGTATTAATATGCATATTACTATTATTATCATACATGAAAACAATATAGAAACAATAAAAGTATCACAATGATATAGACAGATAATGAATAACTTAGCATAAAAAGGACAGGATGTATAGGTAAAAATCTCATATAATAGCACAGATTTATATAAACAAAACCAGAGCAAAATTTGCTAAATCCAATTTCATGCCTTTGGCTACAAATATATAGCTCCAAAATGGTTCAATTTTCAAATAATAACCGTAAAACATACATATAAACTAGTATGGATAAAAATTTCTCTTAGAAAGCAGGTAAGCATAAATAGATGAGAAAGTATTTTTTAAACTGCATTCAGATCAAAGTAGTAGCAGAATAAAAACTGAAAACAAATCGGTTTGTGGAATTGATGACAGCTATGTGATCCTGCCACATCATTCCATCGCCACAGCTTTCCTACTTATGGATTAGGCTGTCATGCAGAAAACTTGCAAGTACCCTGGCATTTATTTCTATTAATTCAGATGCTGTCCTATCAAATATGTATGTACCTTGTCCTTCTACATTCAGGTGTGTGTTTGAATATTAGTTTATAACAGAAGACATCAATAGACACTAAATATAAATTCTCCACTCAGTTTTCAGTATTTCTTTACCATTCTCAAATATTTCTTTGTATACTTATTTATGTAGTTACTTAGGCAATGTTATTTTTATTTCTTTATTTTGCTTCTTTCAAGAATATAAACTCAATGAGAATGGAAATTTTTTATTGTTTTGCTCTGCTTTATAACTGCAGAACTTAAATTTCATGGCACACAATATACACTCAAAAATCCTAAAATAAGTCACAATATTTATGAGGATTTTAAATGGAACAAAGGCATCATTTCAATGTGGGGAAAATGATGGTTAAACTAAATGGAGCTGGAGCAACTGGCTACCCATCTGGAAGAAAATTAAGTTGGAGCCTGTCTCAGAGAAAAAATAAATTCCAGATGGTTTAGAAGCTTAAATACAAAAATAAGTGATTAAATAAATAAAACAAAGTATCACAAGACGTTCTAAGTTTAGGGGTAACACTCATCATCAAAAAAAAAGGTAATAAAAAGGAATATATCCTTCTGCAAAATTCAATTAGAATCTATGAGGGTCATTTCTTCATTGAGTTGATGTCAATATAAAAGAATATTAAGATTTTTATGCATTTAAGAAGATAAAAGTATTGTAATTGCTAAAATAGGACATTAGGGAAATTTAACAAATGATTCTGCCTTTTGTCATAGGAGAATAATTCATCATATAAATTTGCCCTGTGTCAGGAGTACTGAAAATCAACTTGATATCACCTACGAAAGTTAATTGTTGTTAATTTTAGTTGTTTTACTACCAAATACCCAAACCCCAGACATTTAACAAACAACTCAGAAACAAACCTGACTTATGATGCTGGTAATCACCTCTGTCTTTACTGTAATTTGTTGGGCATTTTTGCTTCTGGAAGCCAAGATGATAAAACAATCAATTTTGAGGCTCCGATAATCCCAAAATGTGGAACAATATTTAGTGTCAAGAATTATCATATTAAAAATCATTCCTTTGTCATATTAGACAAATTACAATTTATTTTTAATTGTTGCGGGAAAAATGTTGCACAGGCTCAGTTGACACTAAAACACAGTGCTCGACTCAAAGAGAATATAAGTAATTCATTTTGATTTAAAAAGATGAGAGAACACAGCCTGCAAACATGGAGTTAGGTTATACTAGACCCCAGTCTTCAACTAGGGGAGAGTTTCATGCCATTTTATGGTAAATGAAAGAACAAAATTATTAATACAAGGCATTTTAAAAAAAAATACAGGGGTGGTATAATCAGAGAGGAAGTTTACAGCTAGATGAGAGACTCTCAACTGTATTGTATTTGAAGTTGCCTGACAAGGATTAATGGTTGCTGCATTGGATGAAAATGCAACAATTTTGTTGTTTGCACATTTCAAGTTTTTATGTAGTTATCACAATTTTAGGTTACAGAGATGTCCAAAAGAATAGCTCATTTGGAAGGTAATGATACCTTGGGATCAATTTAATTAGGTCCTAGACCCTAAAACATTCCAAATTCTTCGTGGTAATTGACGCTTTCTCCTGCCTGTGTAAACAGAGCATTTTACATGAATTTTCATTTAAATTATACTATAGTGTGATTATATTTTTTGTTAAAAATTAACTGAATATTGTATAATTTTTATATACATAACATTCTTTAAAAAGAGAATTTAAGAGGTCAGTAACAATTTATGATTCATAAAGGATATAAACAAGTAAAGGAGGGAAAAGGGGTACATGTATAAAAACAAAACAAAATAGATTATGAAGAAATGAGCACAGATGACTTTATATTCTTGTTGAGATTATCGTGACTCGATCCATGAATTAGAAAAATTTTCATAGAACCGTACACATAAAGATATAAAACTTGTGAAACTGCATACCAGTATGACTTGTCTATTTGGGCAGATAACTATATAGTAGAAAATCATTGAAAACCAGTTGAAGGGTACAATGAACGCTTTATGGCATTCTTTTGAACAAACTTCTTTGATCTGGTATGTATTCAAATTCAAATGGTTTTCTTTTTAGTATACACTTATTGAATGTAGTGATGGCTATCACAAAGATTTTTTGTTTTTGTTTTTGTTTTTTTGTTGTTGTTGGGTTTTTTTTTGTTTGTTTGTTTGTTTTGATACAGGGTTGCTTTCCCCCTGGTTGTAGGCCTGTTTGTTCTGGAACTCACTTTGTAAAGCAGGCTGGCATTGATCTCAGAGATCCATCTGTCTCTGAATCCCAGCATATTTACTGTCATTTGCCCTCGCATTTCTTCTCCCTGTTCCCTCCTGCTAGTTCTTTTTCTGCTCTAGTGTAACCTTGGACCTTTCCACTCTGGGTTCTCTATTCTCAGAATAACAGCTCTGAGAATTAATTATTTATGGATAAATACTTTGCCATAAGCTTTGGTTCATCTCCTGGCAGTCTGTAACTTATATAACCTGTTTATTCTAGTCCATGTCTACCTCTGCTCCATTTAATGTGCCCATCTTCCTCAGAGTGCATGGTGAATCTCTTGCTGCTGATTCTTTCCCAGATTCCCATCTCTCTCTATCTGATGTCCCACCTTTTATTTCCATTTTGAGCTAATAGGCCATCAGCTTTTTATTGTCCCGTGATTCTTCTACACAGTACAGAAGAGGTTTTCTCTCTAAACTAGTCTCACCTCTACTTTTGTCTCATGTATGTATATTTGTCTATCTGGTTTATTTATCTTAAAACAATGACTTTAATCTAATGAAAGGCTAAAGTTCTATGGAGTGTTTCTGGTTAGCACAGTCAAGCTTTATGTTCAATTTCTTGGTTCACAAAATAAACATAATATTAAGAAAGAAAGCTTTTAATTTGTGCAAAATTTACATAGGTTAGTAGACTCAAAGAGGGATTACTTGAATAAACTAGAATTGAATGTAGCTAACTCATTGTACTTTATAACACTGATTATACTTGATAATATTTCTATCAAAAATGTAATCTTTACAAAAAGCTTAGGACTTTTTATTATTTCACAATTTTATTACATACATGGATAATATACATTTATCATATTCTCCACTATTAACTTATTGTATCCCCATCCCCACCACTCTTCCCAAACTCCTTTCCTCTTATCATTTCTTGTTTCTACATTTGTCTGTTTATGACCTGTTATGTTTAATTTGTGTTATCAATATAACATTGAGTGTGATGTTATTTAGTTGAGCAAGGACAACTTACAAGGGACTAGGGCTGAATTAAAAACCCTCTCACTCTCTCTCAGTCACTACTATATCTCAGGAAGGAGGAGTGGGCACATATTAGAAAATAGGGAGCATGTTTATAATTTGGCCCTGATGCTGTTTGCTCTCTGAGGTAGGGTAAGATGCCGAGATACTAGCTCTAAACTCCCTGTTTCCACCTGTGGTCCCTTTAAAATATTTTTAATTTGTCTGGCATAATTGTCATCTTGTAGGTTTACTTCATCCTTCTGTTCACCTAGACCTCATCACGGAAGCATCTAGGCTCCACAGAATCTTCTCTGGGCCTAGAATGTTTTTAACCTCTGAGACATACTGATGAAAAAGCTCATGCTTTCTAGCTCTTTCTGAACTCTGGATGGATGGTTCTCTCAGTGGTTGGCTCAAAACTCCTCTCGAAGCTGACTGATTCACTCTGGTTTCTTTCATGTTCTGACTGAATTGTTCTGCTAGCCCTCCTATTATTGCCCTTGGCAGTACATTCTAATCTTCCGGGGTTTTTTTTTTTGTTTTGTTTTGTTTTTTCATTCTCTGCCTCATTCTGTCTTCACCTGTGTCTGACTTGTTCTCAGTTTGCAACCTGTTTCAGTACAATTGTCCTGGCAATACTGCTCTCGTTCTTTTTCTCTCTCTCTGTGCTGTTCCCTTTTAAGTAGCCTCTGTTTTCTCTCTGTTGTTAGAAGAGCTGGGCATATTTTATTGTCTAATCTTGTTCTGATTTGTCACTTTGTCTGCGTCTCAATGAGACATCACTTTCAAACATGGGCGCTTCGTTCTACAAGCTAACTTTACATTCATTGTTTGGGATTATCCATGTTTACTAAGAGCATGTCTGTATTCCAGCCAAAGGGATTAAAGTGTACTAAGGGCACGTTTGTATTCCATTCGGAGTAGTGAGGTTGCTGCTTTAAAATCCCTCCACAGGTTCCCAGTGCTAATGCTTCAGTCTACTGGGATATCAGCGAGTCAGTGGAGAAGCTAATTGCACAGCCAGTCTCCACCTGACTTTCAAACCCCATCTGTAAATACATCTTATTTACATTAAATCCAAGATCAATATCTGTACAGTAGGCCACCAAGCCTCCTCACTCTTCAGATCTGGTTTAGATTTATTGCTGTTGTTTTTCCACTACTTTCTTTGACTTCTCCAAGGAAGCCAGGCTTCATAGGGCCTGCAACTCCGACTTCTGAGGAGACTGTTTCAGTTACCAGATTGCTTATATTTGTCTGTATATTTACAGTCCACTCTTTTTTTTTTTAATCATCATATTCGTTTACATCTCAAATGATATCTCACTTCTTGGGTTACACCTCCACAATCCCCCTCTCATCACACATCTGACCACTCCCTTTTGCCTCTATCAAGGTGCTCCCCCAACCATCCACCCTTTCCGGACCCACTGCTACAGTGTCCTGAGGTGTCACACCTCCACAGAACCAAGGCCCTCCCCTCCCTCTGATGTCAGACAAGTCCATCCTCTGCTACACACATATCTGGAGCCGTGGATATCTCCCTGTAAACTCCTTGGTTGTTGGTCTAACCCCTGGGAGCAGTGGGTGGTCTGCCCAATCAACATTCTACTTCCCATGGGATTGCAATCTCACACCGCTCCTACAGTTCTTCCCCCAGCTCCCTCACCGAGGTCCCTGAGCTTATTCTGATGTTTGGCACCAAGTGCCCACATCTGTATTGGTCATTTGCTGGCAGAACCTCCCGAGGAACAACCACACCAAGTTCCTATTAGCAAGATCCTCTTGGCAACAGCAACAGTGTCTGAGTTGGGTGTCTGGAAACAGGATGGATCCCCTGGTGGGGTGGTTCCTGGATGTCCCTTCCTTCAATCTCTGCTACTTTTTTTTTTTGTCTCTGTCCAAAGGAATTTGGACAGGAACATCTGGGTTAAAAGCTTTGTGATGGGTGGGTGCTCTATCCCTCCACTGGGGGCTGTGCCAAGCTGCTGGAGGTAATCTCTGCAGGTTCTATCTCCCCTTCCCTTCTCATTTTAACTAAAGTCATTCCTGTTTGGTTCTGGAAGCCTCTAGCTTCCCTGGTTTCTGGGAGCTTCCTGCGGCTACCCACAGTTCCTCATTCCCCACTGCTAGATATTTTATTTGATTTCCTGGCCTGTGCATACCTCTCCTGTCCCCTCTAGTGCCTGATATTGCCCCTCCCTTATACCCCCCCTTCCTTTGTCCCTTCCAGGTCTCCCCTCCCTCCACCTCCCCCAATTTTCCTGTTTTTCCCTCAGTGCAGGACTGAAGCATCTACACCCTGGTCTTCCTTCCTCTTAAGCTCCATATGGTTTGTGGGTTGTATCATGGGCATTGTGAGCTTTTGGGTTAATAAACACTTATCAGTGTGTACATACTATATGTGTTCTTTTGTGTCTAGTTTGCCTCACTCAGGATATTTTCTAGTTCCATCCATTTGCCTGTGAATTTCATGAATCCATTGTTTTTAATCTGTGAGTAGTACTCCATTGTGTAAATGTACCACATATTCTGTACCCATTCTTCTGATGAGGGACATCTGGGTTGTTCCAGTTTCTGTCTATTATGAATATGGTTGCTACTCTTAACTGTAACTCCAATGTCTTGCCACACATACTGTTGGTCTTATGACCATTTCCCCTTCTGTGTTCTACTTATTCTCTACTTCTTATTAGTAGCTCAAAGTGTAATTACTAATCACACCAAGATTTGTCTCTTTTTTCCTTTATTTTCTCCACTCATACTCACAATTACTAAAACAGCAGTATGTCCTATACTAATGTTTTCCCTTTGCTTCTTAAATAAACTGGAACTTAAACTTTAAAAAGGAAATCTATTAAATTACAAAGTTTTTGCAAGGCAAAAGAAACTGTCAAAAAGACAAAGCGACAACCAACTAACTGGGAAATGATCTTTACAAACTGTATATCCGACAGAGGGCTAGTATCCAATATATACAAAGAACTCAAGAAGTTAAACTCCAGAGAGGCAAGTAACCCTATTAAAAAATGGGGTACAGAGCTAAACAAAGAGTTCTCACCTGAAGAATATCTAATGGCTGAGAAGCACCTAAAGAGATGTTCATCATCCTTAGTCATTAGGGAAATGCAAATCAAAACAACCCTGAGATTCCATCTCACACCAGTCAGAATGGCTAAGATCAAAAGCACAGGAGACAGCAGTTGTTGGTGAGGATGTGGAGAAAGAGGAACACTCCTCCACTGCTGGTGGAATTGCAAGCTGGTACAACTACTCTGGAAAGCAGTCTGGCTGTTCCTCAGAAAACTGGGCATGACACTCCTGGAGGATCCAGCTATACCACTACTGGGCATATACTCAGTGGCTTTACCTGCATGCAATAAGGACACATGCTCCACTATGTTCATAGCAGCCTTATTTATAATAGCCAGAAGCTGGAAAGAATCCAGATGTCCCTCAACGGAGGAATGGATTCAGAAGATGTGGTATATTTACACAATAGAATACTACTCTGCATTTAAAAACAATGAATTCACGAAATTCCTAGGCAAATGGTCAGAACTTGAAAATATCATCCTTAGTGAGGTAACCCAATCACAAAAGAACACACATGGTATGCAGTCACTGATAAGAGGATATTAACCCAGAATCTCGGAATACCCTAGACATAATTTGCATATCAATAGATTTCCAAGAAGATGGAAGGAGAGACCCCTGGTCCTGGAAAGACTGGATATAGGGGAATGCCAGGACAGAGAAGTGAGAGGGGGTTGAATGGGGAAAAGAGGGAGGGAAGGGGGCTTATGGGACTTTCAGGGAGGGAGGAAACGGGAAAGGGAAAATGATTTTGAATGTAAATAAAAAAACTTAGAAAATAAAATTAAAAAAAGGAAATCTAAAATGGTTATATGCATATACATTCTTTCTATGGTTTTTCTCTTTTCATAACTGTGATGATGATGATGAGGAGGAGGAGAGTGATGAGGATGAGGAGGAGGAGAAAGAGAAGGAGAAGGAGGAAGAGGAGAAGGAGAAGGAGAAGGAGAAGGCAAAGAGAAGGAGAAGGGGAAGGGGAAGGAGAAGGAGAAGAAGAAGGAGAAGGAGAAGGAGAAGGAGGATTTCACTCTTGACAATTGATGACCCAAATTAATGGAATCTCAGGATTAATTATTATTCAGTATGAAAAATGTTTTTGATAACATATTACAACCATTATTATAAACCTTGTTACTTAAAGGTACAATGAAAATTTCAACCTTTTGCTCTTAAAAGGCTTAAAATCCATTGGGAATGCAAAGCGAGACAATAAATATTGATTCCCATTCACCCAACTGCAGTGCAGTGCTGGAGATGTCACCACTCACTCTTGCATTGTGCACTCTCAAGAGAAACAGAATGAAATTGACAAAGCCTACACTTCACTCTTAGTACAGAAGAACTAAGAGATAATTTAGGAAGCAAACACAATACAAAAAGGTAGAAGAGAGAAATCATAAAAAACTTGGTGCTCTTTCAGCACTTCATATAACAATACAATAACATTTCTAGAAGTCTGTAATGAGATCTCATAAGACTTTCATTTTTATACTGTGATTTCTCCATGCTTAAGTTATTGCATAAAATATTGTAGTCTCCTGTTAATAAAATTATCAGCAATTTCCATCCTGCAATTGCACTCTCAGAGATAATTTTGATTTCTCTATTTAATATCTTTATTGTCGTACAATTGACACATTAAACACTGCAAATATTCAATGTCCACATTTTGGTGGGCTTTAACCTGTTCATACAGCTGAGAAACTATTACCCCAATTGAGGCAATAAACATAGGGAACACTTCTTAGAGTAAATAATGCTTTCTCTGAGCATATGAATATTTACTGTTTAATACAGTATTATAGTTTCTGTACAAATAATTGTTAGCATATGAAATAATAGATTGCATTACAGCTATTTTACATACATATGAAAAACACATACCTGCACATACACACACACAAAGGATATAGACTCTATATTCATTTTACCTTATCCTACTGCCCTCCCTTGTCATCTTTGCTCTCATCTTATGACTTCTCTCTCCTCCAGTCACTTACCCCCATTTTACCTTCTTGTCTCTGTATGCTTTCATTACTGGTCTTTTGATGACATAAAATATATTTGGACTCTAGGACTACCAAACCATCTTGTTTGATTCAGAATTGTGAAATTATTGGGAACAAAAGGATGAAACACTGTTTTTAAGAGCATTGATACCTCATGCCAGAAATATAAATGAGTAAAACCTATTTATAGTGCCCAGATTATGCTGCTAATCATTAGGACCTTGATGCAAAATATATTTAATAAAGCTATCTGGCAACAATTCACAGACTCCTTTTCTCTAATACATATTTTTCTCTAAAGATGAAACTTAAGCAAAGCCAATGTCTCATACTAAAATGGAGAAGAAATTCAATATTTAAATAAAGTTTATTCTATATCAACATTACTTTAAATTTGCTTTTTTTCTCGCATGTAAGAGCCTCCACAGATTAATACTCAAATGATAAATTTCTGCGTATATAAACAAACTTCAGCTTCTATCATTGTTATATTTGAATGATCTCACTAATGACTAAAACTTTTTTTTTAAATCAATGTGAAAGCTGTTTTCGTTTGTCCCTTTTTCCCTTGAGTCCTCTCATTAAAAAATGTGTAGGGGAAAGGGGAAGTGATTTGGAATGTAAATTAAAAAAAAATAAAATAAAATTAAATTAAAAAAAATGTGTAGGAGCCAATTTCTATAACAATATCAAAAAATGACTTCAAATGTGATTTTCCACTTGTAAAAGAAAGAAAGGAAAGAATGTCAGTAGAAATATTTTAAGACCACTTTAGAAACAGCCTTTGAAGCTTTGAAAGATGAGTTCCGCTCCTCCTCATCAATTTCCAACACAAGCTCAATTTACTACTTCTCCTTTAAACTGCTGTCTCTTTAATTTCATAGGCTTTTAGTTTGACTTCTTTCCTCAAATTCTAATGAAAGAGAGTGAGAGAAAATAAAAGTTTACTGATCTGACTATTTCCTTCTTTCACTCTCCTCCTACGTTCTACTTAGCTTATATATCCATCTCTAGGACTGAATACTTGGCAGTTATTGCTCGCAGCAGTTCTGTGGTAGAACATGTTTAGTAAGACAACTCCTGGATTTGTCTATAGTGCACAGGTAAAAAGGCAGAAAAGAAGGGACGGAGGTGGATATGAGAAGAAAATGGTAAGGAAGGAGTGAAAATAGCACAAATACGGTTAATTTCTCAATTCCTAACCCATGAAGTAGCTGGCTCATGCAAATACATATTATTAAAGGAAATCATTAAAAACCCTCTGCATGACATACTAATACTGTCAGGAGGTTAATCCTGTGGAGGGTGTGGAAGAGTAGACCTAGCAGATTTTATTGGCCCCATAGAGATAGAAGTCATACAGTGCTAATAATGATAATTATTGGCTCCTACTTCCTATGGAACTTCACAAAGCCTGTACACCCATAAACAAGTACTATTTAGAACTTACAAAACTCTATTCAGTGGACATACCTTTTATTAATTTCCTATATCATGCAGGCAGGCAAACCCTGTGAAATAACTACCAGTCCAAAGTTCTTCAGCCTTGTAGCCCAATGTGGATCTTTGTAAAAAAGTTATAATGCTTTCACGAATCACCATAAATTTTTTAATAAAGGATTCCATTTATATATGTTTCCATTGTTTTCTGAATTATTTATGGTTGATCTTTGGTGAATAGGGAAGAATACATACAAAGATCTGTAGAGAAAAGGAAATTGCAGAGAGAGATAGCCTGCTTATTTTTTTATTTTAAATTTTTATCTGATATTTTACTTATTTAAACTTCAAATATTATCTATCCCCTTTCCCAATCCCCCCACCAAGAAACCCCTTATCCCATTTCACCTCTTTCTGCTTCTATGAAGGTATACCCCAAACCACCCACCCACTCCTGCCTCCCTGCCCTCATATTCTACTACACTGGGGCATCGAGCCTTCACAGGACCAATGCATATTCTCTCATGGATGCCTGACAAGGCCATCCTCTGCTATATATACAGCAGGAACCATGGGTCACTCCATGTGTATTTCTTGGATGGTGGTTTAGACCCTGGGCGTTCTGGTTGGTTGATGTTGTTCTTCCTATGGAGTTACAAACCTCTTTAACTCCTTTGGTCCTTTCTCTAGGTCCTCCATTAGAGACCCCCTCATCAGTTCAATAGATGGCTGCAAGCGTCCACCTCTGTTTATATCAGGTTCTGGCAGAGCCCTTCAGGAGACAGCTATGTCAGGCCCCTTTCAACATACACTTCTTGGCATCTACAATAGAGTCTGCATTTGGTGACTGTATATGGGATGAATCCTCAAGTGGGGGAAGTCTCTGGATGGCCTTTCTTTCAGTCTCTGATCCACATTTTCTCCCAGTATTTCTTCCCCTGAGTATTTTCTTACTCTTTCTAAGAAGGACCGGAAGATCCACCCTTTGGTCTTCCTATTCTTGAGGATCATGTAATCTGTGAATTGTATCGTGGGTATTCTGAGCTTTTGGGCTAATATCCACGGATCAGTGAGTGCATACCATGAGTGTTCTTTTGTGACTCATTTACCTCACTCAGGATGGTACTTTCTAGTTGCTTCCATTTGCCTAAGTATTTCATGCATTCATTGTTTTTAATAGTTGATTACACAATTCCATTGGGTAAATGTACCACATTTTCAGTATCCATTCCTCTCTTGAAAGGTTCTGTCCAGTTTCTGGCTGTCATAATCAAGGCTGTTATGAACATAGTGGAGCATGTGTGCTTGTTATATTTTGGAGCATCTTTTGAATATATGCCCAGGAATGGTATCACTTGGTCCTCAGGTAATACGTTGTTCAATTTTCTGAGGAGCGGCCAGATTGATTCCCAGAATGGTTGTACAAGTTTGCAATCACACGAAAAATGGAGGAGTGTTCCTCTTTCTCCACATTCTTGCCAGCATCTATTGTCACCTGAGTTTTTAATCGTAGTCATTCTGACTGTTGTGAGGTGGAATCTCAGGTTTGTTTTGATTTTCATTTCCCTGATGACTAAGGATGTTCAACATTTCTTTAGGTGCTTCTCACCCATTTGGGTTTCCTCAGTTGAGAATTCTTTGTTTCGCCATGATTAATAAGGTTTACCATTTATTAATAGGGTTATTTGATTGTCTGGAGTCTAATATCTTGAGTTATTTGTATATTTGTATTGGATATTAGCCCTTTATTGGATGTAGGATTGATAAAGATCTGTTCCCAATCTATTGGTTGCCATTTTGTCCATTTTGTCCTTTGCCTTTCAGAAGCTTTTTAATTTTATGAGGTTCCGTTGGTCAATTCTTGATCTTAGAGCATAAGTCATTGGCGTTCTGTTCATAAAAATTTCTCCTGTATTTGAGGCTCTTCCTGACATTTTTATCTTTTTCATTTTTGTTAATTTTATTGTATTTTCTAAGTTTTTATTTACATTCAAAATCATTTCCACTTTCCCGTTTCCTCCCTCCCTGAAAGTCCCATAAGCCCCCTTCCCTCCCTCTTTTCTCCATTCAACCCCCTCTCGTTTCTCTGTCCTGGCATTCCCCTACATCCAGTTTTTCCAGGACCAGGGGTCTCTCCTTCCATCTTCTTGGAAATCTATTGTTATGCGAGTTGTGTCTAGGGTATTCTGAGATTCTGGGTTAATATCCCCTTATCAGTGACTGCATACCATGTGTGTTATTTTGTGATTGGGTTACCTCACTAAGGATGATATTTTCAAGTTCTGACCATTTGCCTAGGAATTTCGTGAATTCATTGTTTTTAATTGCAAAGTAGTATTCCATTGTGTAAATATACCACATCTTCTGAATCCATTCCTCCGTTGAGGGACATCTGGGTTCTTTCCAGCTTCTGGCTATTATAAATAAGGCTGCTATGAACGTAGTGGAGCATGTGTCCTTATTGCATGCAGTTAAAGTCTCTGGGTATATGCCCAGGAGTGGTATAGCCGGATCCTCCAGGAGTGTCATGTCCAGTTTTCTGAGGAACAGCCAGACTGCTTTCCAGAGTAGTTGTACCAGCTTGCAATTCCACCAGCAGTGGAGGAGTGTTCCTCTTTCTCCACATCCTCACCAACAACTGCTATCTCCTGTGCTTTTGATCTTAGCCATTCTGACTGGTGTGAGATGGAATCTCAGGGTTGTTTTGATTTGCATTTCCCTAATGACTAAGGATGATGAACATCTCTTTAGGTGCTTCTCAGCCATTAGATATTCTTCAGGTGAGAACTCTTTGTTTAGCTCTGTACCCCATTTTTTAATAGGGTTACTTGCCTCTCTGGAGTTTAACTTCTTGAGTTCTTTGTATATATTGGATACTAGCCCTCTGTCGGATATAGGGTTGGTAAAGATCATTTCCCACTTAGTTGGTTGCTGCTTAGTCTTTTTGACAGTGTCTTTTGCCTTGCAAAAACTTTGTAATTTAATGAGGTCCCATTTGTCAATTCATGATCTTAGAGCATAAGCTATTGGGGTTCTATTCAGGAAATTCTCCCCTGTGCCCATATGTTCAAGGTTCTTCCCTAGTTTCCTTTCTATTAGTTTCAGTGTGTCTGGTTTTATGTGGAGGTCCTTGATCCACTTGGAATTGAGCTTGGTACAAGGAGATAAGAATGTATCAATTTGCATTCTTCTTCATGTTGACCTCCAGTTGAACCAACACCATTTGTTGTAAAGACTATCTTTTTTCCATTGGATGGTTTTAACTCCTTTGTCAAAGATCAAGTGACCATAGGAGTGTGGATTCATTTCTGGGTCTTCAATTCTGTTCCATTCATCTACATACTTGTCACTGTACCAAAACCATGCAGTTTTTAACACTATTGCTCTGTAGTTCAGCTTGAGGTCCGGAATATTGATTCCCCCAGAAGTTCTTTTACTCTTGAGAATAGTTTTAACTATCCTGGGTTTTCTGTTATTCCAGATGAATTTTTGAATTGCTCTTTCTAACTCTATGAAGAATTGAGTTGGGATTTTGATGGGGATTGCATTGAATCTGTATATTGCTTTTGGCAAGATGGTCATTTTTACTTTATTAATCCTGCCAATCCATGAGCATGGAAGATTTTTCCATCTTCTGAGATCTTCTTCAATTTCTTTCTTCAGAGACTTGAAGTTCTTTTCGTACAGGTCTTTCACTTGTTTGTTTAGAGTCACACCAAGATACTTTATATTGATTGTGGGTATCGTGAAGAGCATCATTTCTCTTACTTCTTTCTCAGCCTGCTTATCCGTTGAATATAGGAAGGCTACTGATTTGCTTGTGTTGATTTTATATCCGGTCACTTTGCTGAAGTTGTTTATCAGCTGTAGGACTTCTCTGGTGGAGTTCTTTTGGTTGCTTAAGTATACTATCATATCATCTGCAAATAGTGATAGTTTGACTTCTTCCTTTCCAATTTGTATCCCCTTGACCTCCTTTTGTTGTCTAATTGCTCTAGCTAGAACTTCAAGTACTATATTGAAAAGATATGGAGAGAGAGGGCAGCCTTGTCTAGTCCCTGATTTTAGTGGGATTGCTTCAAGTTTCTCTCCATTTAGATTGATGTTGGCTACTGGTTTGCTCTAAATTGCTTTTGCTATGTTTAGATATGTACCTTGAATTCCTGATCTTTCCAAGACCTTTAGCATGAAAGGATGCTGAATTTTGTCAAATGCTTTCTCATTATCTAATGAAATGACGATGTGGTTTTTTTCTTTGAGATTGTTTATATAGTGGATTACATTGATGGACTTCCTTATATTGAACCATTCCTGCATTGCTGGGATGAAGCCTACTTGATCATGGTGAATGATCATTTTGATATGCTCTTGGATTCGGGAGGAAAGAATTTTATTTAGTATTTTTGCATCGATATTTATAAGAGAGATAGCCTGAGATTCTCTTTCTTTGTCGGATCTTTGTGTGCTTTTGGTATTAGCGTAATTGTGACTTCATAGAAGGAGTTGGGTAGTGTTCCTTCTGTTCCTATTTTGTGGAATAGTTTGAAGAGTATTTGTGTTAGGTCTTCTTTGAAGGTCTGATAGAATTCTTCACTAAAACCATTTGGTCCTGTGCTTTTTTTGGTTGGAAGTCTTCCAATGACGATTTCTATTTCTTAAGGGTTTATAGTACGGTCTTCTTTGAAGGTCTGATAGAATTCTGCACTAAAACCATCTGGACCTGTGCTTTTTTTGGTTGGAAGACTTCCAATGACAACTTCTATTTCTTCAGGGGTTATAGGACGGTTTAGATGGTCTATTTGATCCTGATTTAATTTTGGTACTTGGTATCTGTCAAGGAAATTGTCCATTTCCTCAAGATTTTCTAGTTGTGTTGAATACAGGTTTTTGTAGTAGGATCTGATGATTTTTTGAATTTCCTCAGTTTCTGTTGTTATCTCTCCCTTTTCGTTTCTGATTTTATTAATTTGGATACTATCTCTGTGCCCTCTGGTTAGTCTGGCTAAGGGCTTATCTATCTTGTTGATTTTCTCAAAGAACCAACTCCTCGTTTTGTTGATTCTTTGTATGGTTTTATTTGTTTCTACTTGATTGATTTCAGCCCTGAGTTTGATGATTTCCTGCCTTCTACTCCTCTTTGGTGTATTTGCTTCTTTTTGTTCCAGGGCTTTCAGGTGTGCCATTAAGCTGTTAGTGTATGCTGTCTCCCGTTTCTTTTTGGCGGCACTCAGGGCTATGAATTTTCCTCTTAGCACTGCTTTCATTGTGTCCCATAAGTTAGGGTATGTTGTGCCTTCATTTTCATTAACTTTCAAAAAGTCTTTGATTTCTTTCTTTATTTCCACCTTGACCAAGTTATCATTGAGTAGAGCATTGTTCAGCCTCCATGTGTACGTGGGTTTTCTTTTGTTTTTGTTGCCATTGAAGACCACCCTTATTCCATAGTGATCTGATAGGAGGCATGGGATTATTTCTATCTTCTTGTATCTGTTGAGGTCTGATTTGTGACCAATTATATGGTCAATTTTGGAGAAGGTACCATGAGGAGCTGAGAAGAAGGTGTATTCTTTAGCTCTAGGATGAAATGTTCTATATATATCAGTTAGTTCCATTTGGTCCAAGGCTTCAATTAGATTCACTGTGTCCCTGTTTAGTTTCTGCTTTCCTGAACGATCCATTTCAGAGAGCGGGGTGTTGAAGTCACCCACTATTATTGTGTGCGGTGCGATGTGTGCTTTGAGTTTTAGTAAAGTTTCTTTTACGAATGAGGGTGCCCTTGCATTTGGAGCATAGATATTCAGGATTGAGAGTTCTTGATGGTGGATTTTTCCCTTGATCAGTATGTAGTGTCCTTCTGTGTCTTTTTTGATGACTTTGGGTTGAAAATCAATTTTATCCGATATTAGGATGGCTACTCCACCTCGTTTCTTGGGGCCATTTGCTTGTAAAATTGTTTTCCAGCCTTTTACTCTGAGGTAGTGTTTGTCTTTGACACTGAGGTGCGTTTCCTGCATGCAGCAAAATGCTGGGTCCTGTTTACGTATCCAGTCTGCTAGTCTATGTCTTTTAATTGGGGAATTGAGACCATTGATATTAAGAGAGATTAAGGCATAGTGATTATTGCCATCTGCCATTCTTGACGCTATCTTTATGTTTGAGTGGTTATCTACTTTTGGGTTTGATTCAAGAAGGTTATTATCTCATTTTTTCCAGGGTGTTGTTTCTCTCCCTGTATTGGAGGTTTCCACCTATTATCCGTTGCAGGGCTGGATTTGTGGAAAGATATTGTGAAAATTTGGTTTTATCATGGAATATCTTGGTCTCTCCATCTATGGTGATTGAGAGTTTTGCTGGGTATAGTAGTCTAGGCTGGCATTTGTGCTGTCTTAGTGTCTGCATGAGATCTGCCCAGGATCTTCTGGCTTTCATATACTCTGGTGAGAAGTCTGATGTGATTCGGATAGGTCTTCCTTTGTATGTTACTTGGCCCTTTTCTCTTACTGCATTTAGTATTCTTTCTTTGTTTAGAACATTCGGTGTTTTGATTATTATGTGACGGGAGGTATTTCTGTTCTGGTCCAGTCTGTTTGGAGTTCTGTAGGCTTCTTGTATGTTCATCGGCATCTCTCTCTTTAAGTTAGGGAAGTTTTCCTCCATAATTTTGTTGAAGATGTTTACTGGCCCTTTAAGTTGCAAATCTTCACAAAGGAGCTAAAACCATCCAGTGGAAAAAAGATAGCCTTTTCAACAAATGGTGCTGGCTCAGCTGGAGGTCAACATGCAGAAGAATGCAAATTGACCCATCCTTATCTCCTTGCACTAAGCTCAATTCTAAGTGGATCAAAGATCTCCACATAAAACCAGACACACTGAAACTAATAGAAGGGAAACTAGGGAAGAACCTTGAACATATGGGCACAGGGGAGAATTTCCTGAACAGAACTCCAATAGCTTATACTCTAAGATCAAGAATAGACAAATGGGACCTCATTAAATTACAAAGTTTTTGCAAGGCAAAAGACACCGTCAAAAAGACAAAGCGGCAACCAACTAACTGGGAAATGATCTTTACCAACCTTACATCCGACAGAGGGCTAATATCCAAGATATACAAAGAACTCAAGAAGTTAAACTCCAGAGAGGCAAGTAACCCTATTAAAAAATGGGGTACAGAGCTCCACAAAGAGTTCTCACCTGAAGAATATCTAATGGCTGAGAAGCACCTAAAGAGATGTTCATCATCCTTAGTCATTAGGGAAATGCAAATCAAAACAACCCTGAGATTCCATCTCACACCAGTCAGGATGGCTAAGATCAAAAACACAGGAGACAGCAGTTGTTGGCGAGGATGTGGAGAAAGAGGAACACTCCTCCACTGCTGGTGGAATTGCAGGCTGGTACAACCACTCTGGAAAGCAGTCTGGCGGCTCCTCAGAAAACTGGGCATGACACTTCCGGAGGATCCGGCTATACCACTCCTGGGCATATACCCAGAGACTTTACCTGCATGCAATAAGGACACATGCTCCACTATATTCATAGCAGCCTTATTTATAATAGCCAGAAGCTGGAAAGAACCCAGATGTCCCTCAACGGAGGAATGGATTCAGAAGATGTGGTATATTTACACAATGGAATACTACTCTGCAATTAAAAACAATGAATTCACGAAATTCCTAGGCAAATGGTCAGAACTTGAAAATATCATCCTTAGTGAGGTAACCCAATCACAAAAGATCACACATGGTATGAAGTCACTGATAAGGGGATATTGACCCAGAATCTCAGAATACCCTAGACACAATCAGCATATCAATAGATTTCTAAAAAGATGGAAGGAGAGACCCCTGGTCCTGGAAAGACTGGATGTAGGGGAACGCCAGGACAGAGTAATGAGAGGGGGTTGAACGGAGAAAAGAGGGAGGGAAGGGGGCTTATGGGACTTTCGGGGAGGGAGGAAACGGGAAAGGGGAAGTGATTTGGAATGTAAATTAAAAAAATAAAATTAAATTAAATTAAAAAAAAAAGGGGTTTATAGTACGATTTAGATGGTCTATTTGATCCTGATTTAATTTTGATATTTGGTATCTGTCAAGGAAATTGTCCATTTCCTCGAGATTTTCTAGTTGTGTTGAATACAGGTTTTCTAGTAGGATCTGATGATTTTTTGAATTTCCTCAGTTTCTGTTGTTATCTCTCCCTTTTGTTTCTGATTTTATTAATTTGGATGCTGTCTCTGTGCCCTCTGGCTAGCCTCGCTAAGGGCTTATCTATCTTGTTGATTTTGTCAAAGAACCAACTCCTCATTTTGTTGATTCTTTGTATGGTCTTATTTGTTTCTACTTGATTGATTTCAGCCCTGAGTTTGATCTTTTCCTGCCTTCTACTCCTCTTTGGTGTATTTAATTCTTTTTGTTCCAAGGCTTTCAGGTTTGCCATTAAGCTGCTAGTGTATGCTGTCTCCCTTTCTTTTTGGCGGCACTCAGGGCTATGAATTTTCCTCTTAGCACTGCTTTCATTGAGTCCCATAAATTAGGGTATGTTGTGTCTTCATTTTCATTAAATTTTAAAAAGTCTTTGGTTTCATTCTTTATTTCCTCCTTGTCCAAGTTATCATTGAGTAGAACATTGTTCAGCCTCCATGCGTATGTGGGTTGTCTGTTGTTTTTGTTGCCATTGAGGACCACCCTTATTCCATAGTGATCTGATAGGAGGCATGAGATTAGTTCGACCTTCTTATAGCTGTTGAGGTCTATTTGTGACCAATTATATGGTCGATTTTGGAGAAGGTACCATAAGGTGCTGAGAAGAAGGTGTGTTCTTTTGGTCTAGGATGAAATGTTCTCTATATATCTCTTAGTTCAATTTGGTCCAAGGCTTCAATTAGATTTACTGTGTCCCTGTTTACTTTCTGCTTTCCTGAACGATCCATTTCAGAGAGCGGGGTGTTGAAGTCACCCGCTATTAATGTGTGAGGTGCGCTGTGTGCTTTGAGCTTTAGTAAAGTTTCTTTTACGAATGAGGGTACCCTTGCATTTGGAGCATGGATATTCAGAATTGATTGTTCTTCTTGGTGGATTTTTCCTTTGATCAGTATGTAGTGTCCTTCTGTGTCTTTTTTGATGACTTTAGGTTGAAAGTCAATTTTATCTGATATTAGGATGGCTACTCCAGCTCATTTCCTGGGAACATTTTCTCGTAAAATTGTTTTCCATCCTTTTACTCTGAGGTAGTGTTTGTCTTTGACACTGAGGTGCGTTTCATGCACGCAGCAAAATGCTGGGTCCTGTTTGTATCCAGTCTGTTAGTCTATGTCTTTTTATTGGTGAATAGAGACCATTGATATTAAGAGAGATTAAGGAATAGTGATTATTGCCACCTTCTATTCTTGACGTTATCTTTATGTTTGAGTGGTTATCTACTTTTGGGTTTGATGCAATAAGGTTACTATCTCATTTTTTCCTGGATGTTGTTTCTCTCCTTGTATTGGGGGTTTCCACCTATCATCCTTTGCAGGGTTGGGATTGTGGAAAGATTTTGTGAAAATTTGGTTTTATCATGGAATATCTTGGTCTTTCCATCTACAGTGATCGAGAGTTTTGCTGGGTATAGTAGTCTAGGCTGGCAATTGTGTTCTCTTAGAGTCTGCATGAGATGTGCCCAGGATCTTCTGGCTTTCATAGTCTCTGGTGAGAAGTCTGATGTGATTTGGATAGGTTTTTCTCTATATGTTACTTGGCCTTTTTCTCTTACTGCTTTTAATATTCTTTCTTTGTTTAGTACATTTGATTTTTGATTATTATGTGATGGGAGGTATTTCTGTTCTGGTCCAGTCTGTTTGTAGTTCTGTAGGCTTCTTGTATGTTCATCGGCATCTCTCTCTTTAGGATAGGGAAGTTTTCCTCCATAATTTTGTTGAAGATATTGACTGGCCCTTTAAGTTGCAAATATTCCCTCTCATCTATACCTATAATCCTTAGGTTTGATCTTCTCATTGTGTCCTGGATTTCCTGGATGTTTTGGGTTACACGTTTTTTGCATTTCGCATTTTTTTTTACTGTTCAGTCGATGCTTTCTATGGTATCTTCAACACCTGAGATTCTTTCTTCCATCTCTTGTATTCTATTGTTGATGTTTGCATCTATGACTCCTGACTTCTTCCCAAGGTTTTCTATCTCCAAAGTTGTCTCCCTTTGTGATTTCTTAGTTGATTCTACTTCCTTTTTTAGACCCTGGATGGATTTTTTAAGATCCTTCACTTGTTTGTTTGAATTTTCCTGTATTTCTTTAAGGTATTTTTGCGTTTCCTCTTTCAGGATTTCTGCCTGTTGACCCAATGTCTCCTGTATTTCTCTAATCGATTTTTGTGTTTCTTCCTCATGGGCTTCTATCTGTTGATTCATCATCTCCTGCATTTCTTCAAGCAATTCTTGTGTTTCCTTTGTAAGGGCATCTATCTGTTGATTCATTTCTTTAAGCAATTTTTGTGTTGCGTCCCTATGGGCATCCCTCTGTTGACCCATGTTCTCCTGCATTTTTCTAATGGATTTTTGTGTTTCCTTTGTAAGGGCTTCTAACTGTTGATTCATGATCTCCTGTAATTCTTTATGAGATTTATTTGTGTCCTTCTTGTAATCCTCTAATAGCATCATGAGAAGTGATTTTAAATCCAGATCTTGTCTGTCGGGTGTGGTGGGGTATCCAGTACTTGCTGCTGTTGGAGAGTTGGGTTCGGATGGTGCCATATTACTTTGATTTCTGTTAGTAATGTTCCTACGTTTGCCTTTTGCCATCTGGTTACCTCTGGTGTTAGTTGGTCCTGCTGTCACTGGCTGTTGGTTGGACTTCCTGTGAGCCTGCATAGCTATTTCTGACCCCCCTGGATTACTGGAATTATCCCCTGGCACCAATTACCCTGGGGCCTGCCCTGCTCCTGAGTGACTTTCTTTTCAATTAGTTTCAGCGTATTTGATTTTATGTGGAGATCCTTGATCCACTTGGACTTTTACAGGAGACAAGAATGGATAGATTCAAATTCTTTTACATGCTGACCACCAGTTGAGCCAGCAGCATTTTTGAAAATGCTGTCTTTATTCCACAGTATGGTTTTAGCTTCTTTGTCAAAGATCAAATGAACAAATTATTGTTTTCATGCATTCTTGGATTCAGTTGGCCAGAATTTTGATGAGAATTTTTGCATCAATGTTCATAAGGGAAATTGATCTGAAGTTCCCTTTCCTTGCTTGATTTTTGTTTGGTTCAGGTATAAGCGTTATTGTGGCTTCATAGAATGAATTGCGTTGTGTTCTTTGAGTTTCTATTTTGTGAAATAGTTTGAAGACCATTGGTATTAGCTCTTCTTTGAAGATCTGACAGAATTTCCCACTAAACCCATCTCATCCTGGGCCTGGGCTGCTTTTCTTTCTTTTTTTTTTTTTATTGGAAGACTATTAACAATTGCTTCTATTTCCTCAGGACGTATGCGACTATTTAGATGGTTTATCTGATCCTGTTTTAACATTGGCACCTGGTATGTATGTAGAAAATTGTCCATTTCATCTAGATTTTCCAATTTTGATGAATATAAGCTCTTTCAGTAGGATCTGATTATTTTTTTAATTTCCACAATTTCTGTTCTTATGTCTCCCTTTTCATTTCTGATTTTATTAATTTTGGTAGTGCCTCTGTGCCCTCTGGTTAATTTGGCTAAGTGTTTATCTATCTTGTTGATTTTCTCAAAGAACCAGCTCCTGGTTTTGTTGATCCTTTGTATGGTTCTTTTTGTTTCTATTTGGTTGACTTCGGCCCTGAGTTTAATTATTTCTTCCTGTCTACTCCTCTTGGGCGCATTCGCTTCTTTTTGTTCTAGAGCTTTCAGGTGTGTTGTCAAGCTGCTAGTGTAAGCCCTCTCCAACCTTTTTTTGGAGGCACATAGAGCTATGAGTTTTCCTCTTAGCACTGCTTTCACTGTGTCTCCTAAATTTTGGTATGATGTGTCCTCATTTTCATTAAATTCTAAAAAGTCTTTAATTTCATTCATTATTTCTTCCTTGGCCAAGCTGTCTTTGAGAAGAGCATTGTTCAAAGTCCACGTGCATGTGTATTTTCCATTGTTTTTGTTTGAGCTCAAGACCAGTCTTAGGCCATGGTGATCTTATAGGGTGCATGTAATTATTTCAATATTCCTGTATCTGTTGAGGCTTGTTTTGGAACCAATTATATGGTCAATTTTAGAGAAGGTACCATGAGGTGCTGAGAAGAAGGTGTATTCTCTTGCTTGAGGATGGGATGTTCTATAAATATCTGTTAGATCCATTACGTCCATAACTTTAGTTAGCTTCTCTGTGTCTCTGCTTAGTTTCTGTTTCCTTGATTTGTCCATTGTTGAGAGTGTGGTGTTGAAGTGTCCCACTATAATTGTGTGGTGTGCAATGTGTGTTTTGAGTTTTAGTAAGTTTCTTTTATGAATGTGCATGCCCTTGCATTTGGAGCATAGATGTTCAGAGTTGAGAGTTCATCTTGGTCGATTTTTCCTTTGATAAGTATGAAGTGTCCCGCCTTCTCTTTTTTGAAAACTTTTGGTTGAAAGTCGATTTTATCTGATATAAGTATGGCCACTCCAGCTTGTTTCTTGGGACCTACCATTTGCTTGTAAATAGTTTTCCAACCTTTGACTCTGAGGTAATGAGTGTCTTTGTCACTGAGTTGGGTTTCTTGTATGCAGCAAAATGTTGGGTCCTGTTTATGTATCCAGTCTATTAGTCTATATCTTTTTATTGGGGAATTGAGTCCATTGATGTTAAGAGATATTAAGAAAGTGATTGTTGCTTCCTGTCTTTTTCATTGTTAAAGGTGGAATTATATTTATGTGGCAATCTTCTTTTGAGTTTGTTGAAAGAAGATTACTTTATTGCTTTTTCTAGGGTGTAGTTTCCCGACGTGTGTTGGTATTTTCCACCTTTTATCCTTTGAAGTGCTGGGTTTGTGGAAAGATATTGTGTAAATTTGGTTCTGTCATGGAATATCTTTTCTCCATCTATGGTAATTGAGAATTTTGCTGGGTATAGTAGCCTGGACTGACATCTTTGTTCTCTTAGGGTCTGTATGACATCTGCCCAGGATCTTCTAGCCTTCATAGTTTCCGGTGAGAAGTCCGGTGTAATTCTGATAGGTCTGCCTTTATATGTTACTAGACCTTTTTTCCATTACTGCTTTTAATATTCTTTCTTTGTTTAGTGCATTTGGTGTTGTGATTATTATGTGTGGGGTGGAGTTTCTGTTCTGGTCCTGTCTGTTTGGAGTTTTATAGGCTTCTTGTATATTCATGGGCATCTCTTTCTTTAGGTTAGGAAAGTTTTCTTCTATAATTTTGTTGAAGATATTTACTGGCCCTTTAAGTTGCAAATCTTCACTCTCTTCTATACCTATGATCCTTAGGTTTGGTCTTGTCATTGTGTCCTGGATTTCCTGGATGTTTTGGGTTACAAGCTTTTTGCATTTTGCATTTTCTTTGACTGTTGAGTCAATGTTTTCTATGGTATCTTCAGCCCTTGAGATTCTTTCTTCTATTTCTTGTATTCTGTTGTTGATGCTTGCATCTATGACTACTGAATTCTTTCCAAGGTTTTCTATCTCCAGAGATGTCTCATTTTGTCATTTCTTTATTGTTTCTACTTCCATTTGTAGATCCTGGATAGTTTTGTTCAGATCTTTCACTTGTTTGTTTGTGTTTTCCTGAAATTCTTTAAGGGATTTTTGTGTTTCCTCTTTAAGTGTTTCTACTTGTGTACCCATGTTCTCCTGTGTTTCTTTAAGGGATTTTTGTGTTTCCTCTTTAAGAGCTTCTACCTGTTGACCCATGTTGACCTGTATTTCTTCGAAGGATTTTTGTGATTTCTCTTTAAGGGCTTCTACCTTTTGATCCATGTTCTCTTGTATTTCTTTAAGTGAGTTATTTATGTCCTTTTTGAAGTCTTCTATAAACATCATGAGATGTGATTTTAAATCCAGCTCTTGCTTTTCTGGTGTGTTAGTGTATCCTGGATTTGTTCTTGTGGGAGAACTGGGTTCTGATGATACCATGTTGCCTTGGTTTCTGTTGGTATTGATCTTGCATTTGCCTTTTGCCATCTAGTTTTCTCTGGTATTATTTGGTCTTGCTGTTTCTGATTTTGACTTATCTGTCTTATAAGCCTATATATGTATGTACTCCTGGGATTCTTGTTCTCTCTGTGCACACAGGTATATAGGCTCTCCTGGAAGACCAGCTCTCCTGTGCTCCCAGGCCTCTCTGCACCGTAAAGTGCAGCTAGTTTTATAGAAAATATCAAGAGATGGTGTCTTCCCTGTGGCAGAACTTGTCACAGCAGAAAGAGCAAATGCCCTATGTGTAGCTGGTTCTCTAGGAAGTATCAGAAGAGGTGTCTTCACTGTGGCAGACCTGGCAAGATTCTACCACAGCAGAAAGGGCAAATGCCCTGAGTGGCTGGTTCCATAGGAAGTATCAGGAGATGAAATCTTCACTGCAACAGAGCTGGCAAGTTTCAACTGCCCTGAGTGACAGGTTCTCTAGGAATTATCAGGAGATGGAATCTTCACTGCAGCAGAGCTGGCAAGGTTCTGCCCCAGCAGAGGAACAGACGGTGGTGGCAGGCAGATAAGGCTCAGAAGGAATTCTTGTTGATTCTTTTTATTGTTCTTTTTGTTTCTACTTGTTTCATTTCAGGCCTGAGTTTGAATATTACCTGCTATCTACTCCTCTTGGGTGTATTTGCTTCTTTTTGTTCTAGAGTTTTCAGTTGTGCTATCAAGCTGCTAGATATGCACTCTCCAGTTTCTTTTTGTAGGCACTTAGAGCTATGCATTTTCCTCTTACCACTGCTTTTCTTGAATCTCATAGGTTTTGGTATAATGTGCCTTCATTTTCATTAAATTCTAAGATGTCTTTAATTTCTTTCTTTATTTCTTCCTTTACCAAGTTAGCATTGAGTAGAGCATTGTTCAGTTTCCATGTGCAAGTGTTCTTTTGTTGTTTTTGTCGCTATTGAACACCAGCTTTAGTCCATGGTGATCTGATAGGAGGCATGGGATTAACTCAATCTTCTTGTATCTGTTGAGGCTTGTTTTGTGACCAATTATTTAGTCAGTTTTGGAGAAGGTACCATGAGGTACTGAGAAGAAGGTATATTCTTTTGTTTTAGGATGAAACGCTCTGTAGATATCTGTCACATCCATTTGGTTCATAACTTCTGTTAGTTTCACTGTGTCACTGTTTAGTTTCTGGTTACATGATCTGTCCACTGATGGGATTGTGGTGTTTAAGTTTCTCATTATTATTGTGTGAGGTACAATGTGTGCTTTGAGCTTTAGTAAAGTTTCTTTTATGAATGTGCATGCCCTTGCATTTGGAGCATAGATATTCAGAATTGAGAGTTCATCTTGGTAGATTTTTTTTCTTAGATGAGTATGAATTTTCCTTTCTTATCTTTTTTGATAACTTTTGGTTGAAAGTCAATTTTATTCAATATTAGAATAATTGTTCCAGTTTCTTTCTTGGGACCATTTGCTTTGAAAATTGTTTTCCAGCCTTTTACTGTGGGGTGGTTTCTGTCTTTGTCACTGAGGTGCATTTCCTGTATGCAGCAAATTGCTGGGTCCTGTTTATGTATCTTGTCCAGTAGTCTATATCTTTTTATTGGGGAATTGAGACCATTTATGTTAAAAGATATTAAGGAAATTTGATTTTTGCTTCCTGTTATTTTTATTATTAGAGGTAGAATTATGCTTGTGTGGCTTTCTTCTTTTGGGTTTGTTGGAAGAAGGTTACTTTCTTGCTTTTTCTAGGGTGTGGTTCCCTGCTTGTGTTAGAGTTTTCCATATATTATCCTTTTTAGGACTTGACTTGTGGATAGATATTGTGTAAATTTATTTTTTGTCATGGAATATCTTGGTTTCTTCATCTATGGTAATTGAGGGTTTTTCTGGGTATAGTAGCCTGGGTTGGCATTTGTTTTCTCTTTCGGTCTCAATGACAGCTGTCCAGGATCTTGTGACTTTTATAGTCTCTGGTGAGAAGTCTGGTGAGAATTCTGATAGGTCTGCCTTTAAATGTTACTTGACCTTTTTTCCTTACTGTTTTTAATATTCTTTCTTTGTTTTGTGCATTTGGTGTTTTGATTATTATGTGATGGGAGGAATTTCTTTTCTGCTCTAGTATATTTGGAATTCTGTAGGCTTCTTGTATGTTCATGGACATCTGTTTCTTTAGGTTATGGAAATTTTCTTCTATAATTTTGTTGAAGATATATACTGGTCCTTTGAGTTGGTAATCTTTGCTCTATTCTATACCTATTATCTTTAGGTTTGGTCTTTTCATTGTGTCCTTGATATCCTGGATATTTTGGGTTAGTCATTTTTTATATTTTGAATTTTCTTTGACTGTTATATCAACGGTTTCTTTGGTATCTTCTGCACCTGATATTCTCTCTTCTATCTCTTGTATTCTTTTTGTGATGACCCCATGATCATATGATTCTAGTCATGTTAGAGCTGTTGGGAGTCCAGCTTCCTCTGGGTGTTGTGAGATTGTGTGCAGAGAATGTGTCCAAGTTCTGCTCAGGGCACTGGCTCAGACCAGAAGGAACCCTTGCCCTTGGCTGGGCTGGGGTTCCTGCATCCCTGGATCCCTGGGTGTCTTAGTTACTTCCAGTTTGTTGTGGCTGATGTGGCCTCCTCACCTATCTATGATTCTAGGTTTGTTAGAGCTCCTGGGAGTCCAGCTTCCTGTTGTTGTTTTGGGATTGGGTAGAGAGCTAGTACCCAAGGTCTGTTTCCTCCTTAATTTAAACAGAAGTAAATGACACAATGTAGCCTTATGCTTTACACGTACTCCCTAAGTACATTATGAGAAAAATAAGTCACTTGAACGATTTGGAAATTCATGAGAGTGGTAGGATGCCTTGTTCAACTTTTTAAATCAATCTTTTT
The DNA here is from genome assembly GCA_036184795.1 of Tokudaia tokunoshimensis. Classification (NCBI taxonomy): domain Eukaryota; kingdom Metazoa; phylum Chordata; class Mammalia; order Rodentia; family Muridae; genus Tokudaia; species Tokudaia tokunoshimensis. The sequence goes on along the minus strand of BTHU01000005.1, from coordinate 53,086,136 downwards.
TTGTCTGTGTAATAGTTAAAGGTCTTTTAATACTTTCATGAGCTACAAATCCTTGGAGTATTTTAGATGATGAAGATAGTTAACTTACAGTATCTGCTTGTATTTCTCAGAATCAATATTTTTTAAAACTTTATTGGGTACTCATTTCATTCCTGTAATGAACATTCTACAAGGAGAACACTCAATGTAAGGAGTTAATTTTGGATCACAGTTCTAAGGTGTTACCCATCATGAATAGAATATCATAGCTCAGGATCTGGGTAGAGCTAGCCATATTAGTTCTTCAGTCAAGAACCAGAGAGAGAAATGATTGTATGTGCTCATCTCACTTTCTCCTTTCTATGTGGTCCAGGATAACAGATAAAAGAATGCAGCCTGAGGCTCTATCTTATGTCACTTGATCTAAGCAGGAATATTTCCTGTAGTGTCCTACAATCATTTCCAGAAGGTATCTTCTAGGTTTCTTTCAATTGATCATGAAAAGCAATGAAAACAAACTTCTTCTAGTTTTTTTATGGGAATGCTAAGAAAATTCCTATAAAAATATGTTTGAGAGAAGTCTCTTCTACTCAGCCTTCAAAATTAATTGCTGACTTCTATCTAGAATTTTTGGAACTTCCTCTATATTAAAACAACCTCATTTTCTCCTATATTAAGTTTACTAGACCAGAAAAAGTTAGTAGATAAGATGTGTCTGGACCAGAGCAAGACATTTATCAAATGTCTTCCTTATATCCATGTGGAAAAGGCTAGTATAATTAGGGGAACTAGTGACTGGTTGAATAATTTTTCCAAATGAATTCATATAAATGTTAAGAGAAATTTCTAGTTTCATTGCTTGGGAGAAGGTACAGAGTAATTCATCTTTCTCCTTGCAATTTAAACTCACAATGGTGATCATGATTTTATTAAGTTATTAATTCTGCTTTCCTTTTTATGATTAGGAATGAGTACCTGCCATTCCCAAACACATGCCATTCCCAAACACATTCATTTTTCCAATGAAGAAAGACTTGTCCTTTCATCTCATTTGATTCTAAGAGCAACTGCCAATTCTTTCATTCTTCTTTGTCTGTCTGTAAATAAAATTAAACATTGGGGTAAATAGGATGACCCATATCTTTGGACCTAGGAATTAATGAGAATCTATAATGCATTTCAGTGTTTGTTCCACATTACCATCTGTCTTCGCAATGTATCCAAGCTGGGCATTATAATCCTCAGGCTTTCAGAGGGGAAAAAAAAAGATCAAGGAGCAGAGAGTTCTTTTCGTTTACTCAAGGTCAGCCATTTGAAATTTCTGAATGCAAATTCATATTCTTTGACATTTTGTTTCCTAGGCTCCTCACCCAGGGTCAGTGTTTCCATTAGGCACCTGAGGTACAAAAGCACTTTTAGGGATCTGCAAAAAATGTATTTATTTTCATTTTTTTTAAATAAGAAAACTTACTGAATGCTTGATAATGTATTCGGCACGGGTTTTGTCCATCTTTTTTCCAGCGTGACCATAATGTACATATGAATGTCTTTACAGGGAAAAGGACTCACCCAGGCAAAGTAAGTAACATCTATAAAACTCAACATTCCACCTTCTTTCCACCTTCCTGACCTTACTTCCTTTTACTAAGTAGGTAGAAGTAGAATGTTTGTCATGGACTATGCAAGCACAGGAACAAAACGCGAACTGTAAAGAAGCCATACAGTAAGATTAAAGAATAGAAAGGATCTTGTGCAAAGAGGAACTGCCATGGTAAGGTTATGCCTTATGCTTCAAAGCTTTTCTGCTTACTTTGTCTCTTTAGCCTCATAATATGATAGGAGAAGGGGATTTTCTATCTCCTCTCTCTCTCCTACACACTTTGAAGTCAAAGTCTACCACTATAGATTGCCAATGAATACCTGGGATGTCCCTTTAACCAATTTCTCTGTGTTGGTTTATAAGCATCTACAATGTCTGGCATTTTTTAATGAGAAGCTTCATGATGGCACTTGGGTTTTCATACATAAGCGAACATATTTTACAGACTGATCTTTCTCCTCAGGTTTCAATTGTTCATATATTATTATGGTATTTACATGTTGGTCACCAATCTCACCACCCACTCTTCCTTTTTCCCTCTTACTAATACTCAAATTTCTGACATATTATTTATTAGTAGTATTGTGCTTGTGTGTATGTGTGTGTGTGTGTGTGTGTGTGTGTGCACATGTGCATGCATGCGTGCACATGCTAACTCATGCACAACCTAATGATTCCATTCATTGTTTCTCATATGTATTTGTTTTCAAGGCTGTTTGCTTGGGATTAGTTAACTTGTAAAGGTGTTTATCTTTGGGAAAGTCTGATTTTCCATCTCAATTAAGTGCCTGTAATTCTTCATCCAAGAGTTAGACTTTGTGAGATTTCCCATGTCCACTTTGGAATAATCAGCTGATGTTTTCATTATTCTGGTATTGTTTAGGTGACTATGTTATTAAGATTTCACTCTCTTTTACAATTTGCATAGAAAGGCATTCACTCAGAAATTAGGCTTACTTATTCCATGGGAGAATTTGGATAGCAATATTATCTTCATAAATATAATTAATTAAACATTACTCAGCTTATATTATCCATAGACTTATATAATTTTTTAAAAAAATCTTTAAAAGGAGCTGGAGAGATGGCTTAGTGGGTATGAACACTGACTGCTCTTCCAGAGGTCCTGAGTTCAGTTCCTAGAAAACACATGGTAGCTCACAACCACCTGTCATGGGATCTGATGCCCTCATCCTTTGAAGAGAACAATGGTGTACTCATATACATAAAATAAATAAATAAATCTTAAAAGTAATCTTTAAAAATAATTTCAATCCATTTTTAAAACACTACTAAGAAGGTAGCACAGTTACAATCATCTCAAATACATAGATGAAATCAATTCTGTCTAGAAAAGTGGATTGACTTCCCCTGAAAATAACCTCATATTTGAGACTTCAGCTTCCATCTTCTTGATGAAAATGTGTTAAATTTTCAAATATTTCTGCAGTAAATAAATAATGTAGAAATAGTCTCCCACATGCTTTAGACTTCATGTCTGAGGGAACACATGTGGTGTTTAGCCTCACAATTTAAATTGATTCAGCCAATGTTGAATAAGAACGTTATGCAAAACAAATTGTGTGATTAGGCTGGAAGAAATAGGAACAATCAAAACAGAGATCTTGCCTAGAAGTTTGCAATTTAGAAGTTTTGAGTAGAGAAGGTGTAGGCAATGAGTGCTAATCACATATAAGAGACTGCTGAAGTTAGAATCATAGCAAATGCATATGAAAGCCCTAGGGGTGATGATAAAGAATTACTTCTTGCTGTGAAGTCTATGAAAGATTATCAAAATGCAGCATTCGAGCTGGAGATATATTGTAACAGTCAGTGAAACGAGATAGAACAGATCCAAGAAGTCATGAAAAAAATGTATGCCACTGTTTAACATGCTTATAAATCATCAAAGAATGTAACTATCATTTTGCTCAGGGAACAAATAGAGTCTGGCTCAGGCTTCCTCATGTTTTAGCTCCTGGAAGTCATCGAGGTTACCAGATTGCCAACCTGAATCTCATCCAGTGATTTGATCAACAATGAGGATTCAGAAGCTTCTTGATGCTGGCTTCACCCACTGACATTTCCAAAACCATTGCCACTGTTACCCAGCAGGATAACAATAATTAACGTTTGTTTCCAGAGAGTATCTACCTTTCAGTTTAAACCATCTGTTCACATCAATAAAGAAATCTGTACCTTACTTCTGCTTCCTGCTTGCTCCTACTTAAGACCCCACAGAGCAAATGGCCTTGTTATAGTCTAGTGATAGACAATGCAAATGCATTATGTGTATGCTAGTTAGGAAGAGTACTCTACAAGAAGAAAACCCATGGAGTTTCATAGGGATAGAAGAGAGATAAGAGAGAATGGGTCAAGGAGAATAATCAGAATTTATTTTACACGTGTATGTAATTTTCAAAGAGTGAAAAGGATCAAATCAAATAATATCATACATGAATATATTTTCATTGAAGTATATCATATACATATAGATCTTGGGGTAAGGACCACTGAGTGGGTTCAGATTTCAGTTCTACAATTTGACTTTTGCTATGCCTTTCCTTGTAAGCCTATGGTATCTGTTATCGTAAAAAAAGTAATAAGAATGAACCCAAACTTCTGGGTTTTTACACTCTTTTTTTAATTACTCAAAGGAAATATTGCAAGGGTTTGGAACACAATGATCTGGTTATATTTTAGGTTTTCTTCTCAAATTTAGAATAAATGTTAACTCTCCTCAAAAGAAAAATAGTTACTCTTTTGCTCTATTGACCAACTCTGGAGAAAGTGCTAAGGGACAGAGACAAAAAATCTGTCTTTGAAATAGTTCCTTTTGATCGAAGTTTAAAACAAACATGTGTTTGTAATACATGTATGGAACCAAGCTTACAAGCCCTTTCTTGTGTTCCTTATGAGTTATGTGACTGTAACATGAGTACTGATAGACACCAGACTCAGAAAGCCTTTGAGACATAAGAGTTTGTCTTCATTCTTGCCATCTGGCCTTGGTTTAAATGCTTTGCTTCTTACTTTCTGTATCAGCTAAATAAAGCAAATCGCCAGTCTCATCTAGTGCAGGGAATATTTTGCAGATGGCAACAGTTAGTGCAAAAATTAATATATTTTTAAGTACTGAGAACAAGTGATTTTCAATTGTTCAGCGCTGAATGGAACATGTATATCACTCTTTAGAAGACATAAAGAATGTCACAGAAGAGATTAAAGAAAAAAATTAAGAATTTTATTAATTAATTATTTACTTTATTATAGTTTTTTTTATGTACTTGTCACTTGTGTGCAGGGAGCTGTGAACTGAACTGTGTGGTATTTTGGAAGATCAGCAAGAGCTCTTAATCACTGAAGCATGTCTCTAATTCAGGAAGAAATCCCCAAACAACACCACCACCAATACCAACAATAACAAGAACAAAACACTAGAGCTAGATGGTAGTGATGAGTGTCCTGAAACATTGTTTATCCGATGTGATCCAATTGTTGTATTCATGAATGCACAACAGCTATGAATACCTGTACAAGACTAGCCTAATCAACATTCAATCATGGATAGAGGAGGTGTCCTGAGATCCTGTTCCTTCCTGAGGAACTCTTATAAGAGTTGCTATAAGAGAAACATTGATATATTTTAACAGAATAGCATTGAGAGACTAGTTGAAAAGAAGATGTTGGAAGGAAAGCAAGGGGGATAACAGAAGTCAATGGGAGTGACCATAAGAACAATATGAATGAAATGGCTATATATGGACGAAACTGTACCAAAAACAGTAAAATTACCTAACAAATAAAAAGTCTGGCAGCAACAGAATGTTTATCTATTGCTTCAAAATAAATAAATAGCAATATTGTCAAGTTATACGGATTCAAAAGAATAAAGTATTTAACATAGAACTGTACTGCTCAACCCTCCCAAAAGGCCTACTAGAAACTATAATGAACAAACCAGCTTGGTCATTTTCCTCTGTATTGTTTTGGAGATGGTCTCTATGTAGTGCAAGAGTCAGATTAAAAATATGGCCTTGTCATCTGTTTTATGCTCCCAGGCCTGAGCTCCTCTGTTTCATAGAGATCTCCCCATCAGTGCTCCTGCAAGTGTGAAATAAGGTAATGCCCATGTAATGTATGCAAGGTAAAGAATAAACGTGTATTTAGAGTTGTGACTGGTTGGTTCATTAACTCATTCACACCCTCTGCAATCAGTAATTCTGGTCTACAAGAGATTTCCTGGACACTGATGAGGTTCCAGTGATAGGTGCTTGGCTCATAGCAATTACTGTTTTATTCATTCAGTTCCTTCAGCCTTTACTGTAGGAATAAAAAAAATAGACATATAGATGTTTCCAATACAATAATCTAGAATTCAAACAAGGAGATGATTCCTAGTTTTGAAGCAAGGTACAATAGTACATACATTTGGATCAGTGTGTCAGATTTTCTGAAAGATGAATGTCACAAAATAGTTTTGCATTCTATTAGAGTCACCCATGGAGCTGTGAAAAACCTTAATCCTCAAGCCCCATCTCATGTCAATGAGAAAACAAGTTCTATGCTAGGGACCCACACTTTGGTGCTTCTTGTTTTGCTTTGTTATTTATTTAATTAAAAATTTTGAGCATTTAATTAATAACCACTCTATTCAAACTATTTCACCTCATTCCTTTTCCAATATTCCCCATTTTCTCTCAATTTTATGACTTAAATATGATTATTACATATGCACAGAGTTATAGATCTTTTACAGAATCCATTTAGTATTGCTCATGCATAGATGTGTTTAGGGTTAATTTGGCATTGGATCACCTATCAGGGAGCTTTCCTTGCACAAAACTGGTTCTCTCTCTCTCTCTCTCTCTCTCTCTCTCTCTCTCTCTCTCTCTCTCTCTCTCTCTCTCTCACTCTGTCTATCTCTTTCTCTCTCAACAGGTATTGACATTAGGTCTTCATTTATACTAGCAGGCTTGAGAAATTTCTTGCAGCCAAGTTGGAATGAAAATTTGTATTGTCATTATGTAGATTGGTCATAATTAGGTGTTAGACAATTTTACTCCCGAGATTTTGTGTGTGCAGATTCCCTAGAAGATGCTATCAAGACACTGTCATTGTTCATAGGTATTCCAGCTGTCTTTTCTCCCTTAGCAGCTTACATAGCACCTTCCAATATGATGAGAGCTATTCTCTGTGGTGTAGGCTTCTAGATCAATCCTGCTATATTCCGATTCCTTTGTATCTTTTGTCCAAAGTGTGGTATCTTCATAGATAACATCTTACCTTGAAGTTATAAAAAGTAGAGGAAAGTGATTTTTGTCTATATTATTTGATTAATTTCTGGCCCATGCCCTGACGTCAAAGGAGGTTTCCCATGATTGGCACTGGAATTCTTTTTTAGATAGTCTATTGCTTTGAGAGGGAGGAATATATTGTTGTTTATGATAATTCTATTTAAAAATATATACACATATATGTGCTATATGTGGTTTGGAGTAAACATAAATGTTTCACTTCAGAGATTTCATACCTCTTTTTTATTTATTATTTGACTCTCCTTCCTTCTACATCTGTGCTACTTTCCCTTTCTTCTCCCAAGCTGATACCCTCTCATGCATTTTTTTATTATATTCTCTAGCATCACCTATGTGTTCTTAAGGCTTCCTCCACTATTTTGATGTAAAGACTCGTGGGGAATCCTTGGTATGTAATGGGGTAGTACAAGTACTATATGGATAGAAAACAGTCTTGTTCTGAAATAAAAACAGGGGCAAAGGTCAGGCTTTGGTAGCAGGATAATGAATTTGTACTCATCTTGAATATGGGACCTTGTCCTTGAGGAGCTTCAAAAAAAGAAAAGCATAATCATACTTGTGTTTTAAAGGCCTCTTCAAACAACTGAGTACTGAATTGTAGAGGAAGCAAAAGATAAGAAGTTGACACAATCTTTGGAAAACACATAGTCAATAAATTGATTCATCTTAAGGGAAATCTTACTAGATATTTTTCAGGAATATGTGTCAATTTTATATATGCCAGTCCTCTGATTTTAGGTTCTTGAACTTTCAGTCTTATAGATATCTCTCACTGATGTTGAAAAACTCATACCCAGGAACCTGGTTAAAGTTCAGAGGTTACTCACTCCTCAAAAGTAATGAAAGATTGGGAGCACCAGAGAAGATGAGTCAGGAGGATTTTTATTTGGAGTCTAGGTTAGAGTACAATCTTATCTTCAAAGCCCCATTATTCTTCAAGGGGGTTACATGAGGTAACTTACAAGTTCAGGTTCAGACAGATGTCTTTGCTCCCACCTTTTGCTCTCTTGATTCTTCTTTCCCTTATACATTTGTTTCCTTTGCCTCTCAAAGAACTAGTTGTCTGCAGTTCAATTCTACCTGTTTTATTAAAATTATTTCTGTTAAAATCAGTGATCTTATTCAGAATGAAATGGAAATGTGACTCCGATACTTGACAATCATTGGATTCAGTGTTAATCTAAACCCTCGCTGAGAAATGGAATGATTTATCTGCTATGAAAAAAAGCAGTAAGGCTCAGCAAGTCCTGGCCTTGACTGCTGGTAGGGGTGTGATCACTTCCTGCACATATGCATAAAAGCAGAGAGCCCTGTCACAGCACCACCAGGCAGATCGAGGACAGATCAGCTCATTAAGCAAGAGCAGAGGAAGCTGAGGTCCACACTGACATACACTCATCTGACTAGACACTTCTCACAGGGAAGCAGGGAGAAAGATGGCCTACACTGACCCTAATGAAGACACACAGCCCAGAAGGAGACAACCAGCCACCCTCAACTTCCTGCTCCTGTGTTCTTTAGAGACAATCCTTAGGAGAAAGCAGATGGTTGCTTTTGTGTGACTCAACAGTGACACCCAGTGACTCTCTCTGTCAATCCCAGATGACTGCTCCCTGTGGATCTTCTGGCAAATACATTTCAGTCTCCATTACCTTACACTGAAACAGCAGCAGCAATCATGTCAAATTCAGTCCTAAAGGAGAATGCCATAATAATAAATCCAAGTTTGTATTAACATAATTATCTAACTGTTGAAGCATTTTCTTTTGTGTTCTTGGTCCATGTCTGATGTCTAACATAGCCTCACAGTGTGACTTCAATACTCCTTGAATTTGACATCAGAAGGAAGTGATTATTTTGTTCACATCATTGGTCAAAATATTATAGGATCTTATTGTCTATCATTGTAGAATATTCAGAAATACATGCACACACACACACACACACACATTCACACATAAAGAAGATAACAAAATTTAGAAAAAAGCAGTGGACATATAATGGAGAGACAGGAAAATAATTCTCTGAAAGTTGGACTAAGTAAACATGGAGAAGAAGAGTTTTTAAATTAAATTTCAACTAAAATTGAATTCCATCACCTTTCCCCTCCCTTTCATTCTTCTAGCCCCTTCCGGACAACCTTCTTCAAATAACTTTGATGGCCCTCAGACCACTACTGTCAAATTAATCATTGCATTTGTGTGTGTGTGTGTGTGTGTGTGTGTGTGTGTATGTGTGTATGTGCATGTGTGTTTACAAATGTCCTTGATGCTAGTGAGGTTGTGGACATGATAAAAGAATCTACTACTGCTACTTTGATAGATGAGCATAATTCCTTACTACGTTCTAAATCTTATCATATATCTTTAATATATCCATAGCAAGAGGTAACCTTCACCTAAAGTCACAATTGGGTACAGTGCAGAGATCAAAGGATTGTGTGAAGACTAGCCCCAACTGATACATCTACATGGACAGAAATTTAAAAATTTATAATATAACCCAAGGGAAGTGACCAGCATGCCCAGAGCCATGGCAAAATATGGCATGTGTTGAAAAAGTGTATATGAGAGGCTTGTTAGTGGAGGATACAAAACTTCTGGTGGACTAGTGAGAAAGAGATACTTTCTGCAAATATTGAAGGGGCAGACATTCAGAAAAAGAGCTTAGTGTTTTTATTTGGTCCCAGAGGACAGAGATTGAGTAACAGATGGAAGTTATATGGGACTTGCTTTCCACTCAATGTAAAGGAGCACTTTATAATGATTGGATCTCCTGGGAAGTGAAGGAGTCTCTGAGGGTAGAGGATTTTATGCCATCAAAAGCATAGCCTAGGTGCATCTGTCACAACATTTCTACTTGAGAAAGCAAACAAAACCATAAAGTGAGTGGATATTGGAAAACTCATGGAAACTTTAATAACTAAATCTGGGAGGTAGTAATCACGAATCACACAAGATATTCGTTCAAAAGATCGAGTAGGCTAATTGAAATATTTCTCTAATCATTTTAAAATTTAATTAAAATCTGCTTTCTTTCCTCAGCAACCTAGCAGTCATTTTATCTTAATCTGTATCTTAGATATTCATTCCCTTTTTCTATGTCCATGAATCTGCTACATGCAGAAGAGATAATAGTTTTAGCTCCACAAAACATCCATATGACATTTAACTAATTTTCCATCTCTTTACTGTTTCTTTTCCCAGTGTGGCAGTGTTATTCGAATGACAAGATACTTGGCACAGTCAACAATGACTACCAGAGAAAGAATTATAATATAAAGCGGCTTAATCCCAGAGAGGCATTCTGCAGGTAAACAATAGCAAAATTACAGTTATGACATAGCAACAAAATAATCTTATGGTTTGGGTCACCACAACATGAGGAACTATGTTTGGGTGCAGCATTTTAAAGGCTGAGGACCACTAATCAAAAGTGGAGAAATATGAATAGAAGGTCCAGGGAGATGAAAATGCATACCCAAAGAAGGGTTTTGTATCTTCAAACTTGATACCAGTGTCTAAGACCTAGTGTGGCAGTTGAAATTAGGAGATGATTTGAGGAGATTATAAAGTGACTGAGGATTGGATTTGATGAATGCAGTCAGTGTCTTTACAGATTTCAAGGAACTTATTTTTCTCCTCTAGAATATGGAAATAACATCAGAGGAAAGCATAACAGACACCCAATCTACCAATGTCTTGATGTTAAACATTCTATCTTGCAGTTTGGGAGAAATTAGTTTCTATTGCTCAAGGGTTATTCAGTATAGTGTTTCTTGTACTAAGAAGGCAAAAATGCAGACTGAAAGAGAAACACTGGCTATTTTCTCTTCAAGTATCAAAATTTCAGATTCTTTACTGGATACTAAATTCCATCATTTGATATAACTTCTGTTCTAAGATTTTCGTTATTCTTTAACATTAAATGTTTAATTATCCATCATTGTATTATATACCTTTAAAGAAAAAGGAGCATGTAGAAGAACAACAACTTAAAAAAAGGTTAAAAAGGCACAGCATAAATTTTAAACTATGCAAAGATTATTTGGGGATATTTATTCAGTTGTGGAACAATAAGAAGAACCATACAGGGTTGAGATCTGAGCTAGTGAATTTATTTATTCAGTTGTGGAACATTTAGAAGAACCATACGGGGTTGAGATCTGAGCTAGTGAATGTATATGCGGGACAGAAGGAAGAGGTCAGAAGAGGTCAGGTAAGTGACTAATCAGGAGAACAAGAATCCTATGCATGTACAGAGAAACTCAAGGTGACTCATAATTTTAGCACGAATTTTAACTAGGGACTTCAGAGATATCCCTAGCTCTCTCTCTGAGTGTCTACAGAGGAAGTTCCAACTCTTTTGAATGGCCTAAGCTTTGATATATGAATTTTAATTCCAGTTCAGGCTCTTATCAGTGTTAAAGTTGAGACAATAAATTTCCCATTCCAAGTCTTTGTCTTCCTAATTTGTAAAATAAGAGTGTGTACATTACCCTACTGTAATTCTACTGAGGAGAGAAGCAGTACACATCAAACACTTTAAATGCCTGACATAGTATAGATGTTTAAGAGTAACCATGAGTGCTATAACAAAATCAAGCAAGAACTAAGAGAAGAAGGGACCACAGACAATCCTATGTATGCACATATATGGGTGGAGGCATTCATATCACCATCTTCTCTTAAGTCTTTATTTTTTTTCAGTTTCTTCTTCTTCTTCTTCTTCTTCTTCTTCTTCTTCTTCTTATTATTATTATTATTATTATTATTATTATTATTATTATTTTCTATATTCTTTATATACATGCAAAATGATTGCTCCTTTCCTGGTTCCCACCCCATCCCCGAAAGTCCCATAAGCCCTCTTCCCTCCCCCTGTTCCCATATGCCTAAGAATTTCATGAATTCATTGTTTTTAATTGCTGAGTAGTATTCTGTTGTGTAAATCTATATGGAAAATATTTCTGATAAAATTGAAGAAATATATAGAAAAACACATTAAGATTGACTATTTCATGGAAAAATTATGCAGATAAAATGGTAGGCATAAAAATATTCCTAAGTTGATTGAAAGTGGAATTATAAACATTATCTGATAAAATTGGAAATCTACAAGGAAAATATTTCTGATAAAACTCAAGAAATATATAGAAAAAACACGTTAAAACTGACTATTTCATGAAAAATTATATAGATAAGATGGTAGGCATAGGGCTGGAGAGATGGCTCAGTGGGTAAGAGCACCTGACTTCTCTTCCAAAGGTCCTGAGTTCAAATCCCAGCATCCACATGGTGGCTCACAACCATCTGTAAAGTGATCTGACACCCTCTTCTGGTTCATCTGAAGACAGCTACAGTGTCCTTATATAAAATAAACAAATTTTTTTTAAAAAGATGGTAGGCATAAAAATATTCCTAAAATGATTGAAAGTAGAACATTTTCTTATAAAAATTGAAGATTTACATGGAAACTATGTCTGATAAAATTGAAGATATTTAGTGGCCCTTTAAGTTGGGTATTTTCACTCTCTTCTATACCTATAATCCTTAGGTTTGGTCTTCTCATTGTGTCCTGGATTTCCTGGATATTTTGGCTTAGGAGCTTTTTGCATTTTGCATTTTCTTTAACTGTTGAGTCAATGTTTTCTATGGTATCTTCAGCCCCTGAGATTCTTTTTTCTATGTCTTGTATTCTGTTGTTGCTGCTTGCTTCTATGACTCCTGAATTCTTTCCAAGATTTTCTATCTCCAGAGATGTCTCACTTTGTGATTTCTTTATTGCATCTACTTCCATATTTAGATCCTGGATGGCTTTGTTCAGTTCCTTCACTTGTTTGTTTGTGTTCTCCTGTAATTCTTTCAGGGATTTTTGTGTTTCCTCTTTAAGGGTCTCTACCTGTTCACCCATGCTCCCCTGTATTTCTTTCAGGGATTTTTGTGATTCCTCTTTAAGGGCCTTTACCATTTGATCCATGTTCTCCTGTATTTCTTTAAGGGAGTTATGTATGTCCTTCTTGATGTCCTCTAACAGTATCGTGAGAAGAGATTTTAAATCCAACTTTTGCTTTTCCAGTGTGTTGGGGTATCCGGATTTGCTGTGGTGGGAAAACTGGGCTCTGATATTGCCAAATAGTCTTGGTTTCTGTTGGTAGTGTTCTTGTGCTTGCCTTTCGCCATCTGGTTATTTCTGGTGTTAGTTGGTCTTGTCTCTGGCTGGAGCTTGCCCCTACTATGGGCCTGTAAACCCGTGTCTGTGCTCCTGGGAGACCAATTCTCTTCTGGCAGGGTCCGTGCACAGAAGGCTGTGGACCTGTCTAGTTCCCTGCAGCAAATGGCGGCTGGAATGGAAGAATCCTTTCCCAGCTGATCCAATGGTCATATGCCTTGTGCGCTCCTAGCTGTACCCCTCCAGAGAGAAAGTGGAGATCTCACCTCTGGGCTCAGAAGTGAAATCGCTGCTGGGAGATCACTCCCTCCTGGTGGGCTAAGCACAGAAGGCTGTGGAGCTGCCTAGTTCCCTGCTGCAAATGGCGGCTGGAAGGGTAGACTCCTGTCCTGCTGCTCCACTGATCTTATGCCCTGTGCACTCCCAGCTGTACCCTTCCAGAGAAAAGGTGGAGATCTCATCTCTGCACTCCGAAGTGAAATCGCTGCTGGGAGATCATTCTTTCCTGGTGGGCTAAGCACAGAAGGCTGTAGAGCTGCCTGGTTCCCTGCTGCAGATGGCGACTGGAAGGGAAGACCCTCTTAAGTCTTTAATATAGGTTTCATTGCCTAGCTGATACCAATTTGAAAAATTATAAACTATCTTTGTATATTTTCTGTTGTTCTGGAGTGTTTTGTTTCATATAGGCCCTACTTTGTAAACCAGGGTGCCCTTGAATTTCTGATTCTACTATCTCAGCTTTCTGAGACTGGAAGAAAAAGGATGTATCATTATGTCTAGCTAAAAGTTTCTGGCATCAGCTCTCAACAACATGGAGACAGGCAACGGCTTTTGTGATTCTGTGTTGCGAACCTACTTTCCCTTTCATTTCATATTATCTGAGCCCATAATGTTGTCTCTGATCTGTGCTATAGCAACCAGCCAAAGTCACGTGTAGCCTAACAGAACCTAATCTCAGCTGTTTGAATATATCTTTCATTTTCTCCTAAATATTAGTTTTGGTAATTATTAATTCCCTGCAGGAATCAGTCCACCTATCCTGGATCTTACACAAACTGGAAACCTTTCGACCCCATAGATTCTCTTTCTTTCATGATTCAGTTTTTAGAATCACTATCCACATGCTATAGCAAAAAATTGAAAATAAACTACTTCCATAAAATTCATTCTATCAGACTGATTTTTCAAGATGTAATGTAATGTAGAGTACCAAAATTATACAATGTTAGCACTAAAGTGCTAGATAAAACATTAAAGGAAATGTAGTGGATTCTCACATTTCATACTTGGTTATGGAAAAACAGTTACTAATTTCTTCAGAGTTATGCACATATGCAGCATGTGTGAAGAACTATGGGGTTTGGTGAAAAAAAGACTGAAAAGGAAAGAAATTGCCTGTATGATGGCAGCAAAGAGCAAGCCATTAAACCATCTTAGCACAGTGGAGATGACATGTATTGAATCTGCCCTGTCAGCACAGTGCAGTGCAGTACCCACCCTGATAAATGCCAGGTTGCCTTGCTGACACTTGATAAAGGTTCCATTCAGTGGCAGAGAAGCAGCCAAGATGAGGCTGATGGTGCTGTTCCTTGTCTTCACCCCTTCTGTTCTCCTATGTATCAGTAGCAAAATGAATATTTGTGGGATAATGAACAAATTGGTGAGGTAACACCCTGTGTTTCCACTTTGAATGCACACATAAATGGCTTTTCCATTTAAATTTACAACGATAATTATGTAGGAGATCATTTTACTTTTTTTTTTTTAGTTATTTGCATCTGCCCATTAAATGATGATTTAGGTATAAATGGCAATCCTTTAATTACTGTAAATATCAGTGCATGTATGTATAAATATACATGTAAGGTATCATATATGTACATACATGCATGTTACATGCACAATATAATAAACAACACATAGATATGCTGCATACAGATATGGTATGTGCAAATTCTAATTACAGTCACTCAAGTATTTGAAATTGGAATTAGATCTCATCCTTTCATTTTAGAATTTCCTTATTGTCTTACATCAAGGTTTATAGTGCAGCAGTTCCAACCCACTTTGCATGAAAATGTTACTTTTACTTCAATTTCTTACTATCATACAATTTTTGTGTCATTTTCTGACTATACTATGATTTGATTTGTGTGCGAATGCATACATGAGTTTGTGGGATGTGTGTGTGTGTATGTGTGTGTGTGTGTGCATGTGTGTGTGTGCATGTGTGTGTGTGTGCATGTGTGCGTGCGTGTGTGTGTGTTGTGTGTGTGTGTGTGTGTGTGTGTGTGTGTGTGTGTATTTAGGGACCAAAAGTTGATATTAGGTTTCTTCTTGAAATGTTCTTCACCTTAATTTTTGACAGATCCTTTTATTGAACCAGAAGATTGCTAACTTGGCTAGGCTGGCTGCAGAAAAAGCTCCAGGAATGAGTGTTTCTACCTCCCCAGTGTTTGAATACTAGGATCAATTCTCCACTCAAGGTTTATCTATCTATCTATCTATCTATCTATCTATCTATCTATCTATCTATCTATCTGTCTGTCTGTCTATCTTCTCTATATCTCTTTATCAATGTCTCTATCTATCTATCTATCTATCTATCTATCTATCTATCTATCTATCTATCTGTCTGTCTATCTATCTACATGTCTATATGTCTATCTATTCATGTGTCATATCTGTTATATATCTATATATCTATATCTATCTATCTATCTATCTATCTATCTATCTATCTATCTATCTATCTATACACACACATACACACATATGTAGTGGATAGGTGCTCAGAATCCAAATCTATGTCTCTTGCACAGTATGTATTTACCAACTGACCCTACTCTTCCTAGCCTCTTATGTTGTGATTTGATCAAATCAGGATAATATTTAAAATTAGTTGCTGAAATCATTTGTTTATTCACCCAAAGAACAACACAAATATAAACAAATAACCCAGTAAGTTTTGTGGAACGACAGTGCTATTTGTTTAAGACAAAGATAATTTTTGCATCTAGAAAAATTCTTATGATCAAAACTCATCTTTATGTTTAACCCCTTTTTCTTGAGACTCAGAAAACTGACTTACCAAACTTACTTGTTAGGGCTGGCATTAATTTAATTGGTTCCAATATTTCTAAGAATTGTATTGCTCAAGTGTTCTAAAGTTGTAAAAAGCTGTGTTTTGTCTCATGGAAAGAAAGATCTACAGAGGTGAATTAAGATTTTTTAATTATAATTTTTTTTTTACATCGAGGAACATATGCCACAAAGTTGTCCTCCATGATCTTTATAACTGTTAACACACTTTTATTTCCTTAGAAAGCATTTTTCATTTATGATAGTGACAGGAATAGAGCAAACATCTGTATCTTTTGAGGTTGAATCCAGCCTGTTAGAATAGCAAACAAGACTTTGGTGATGGGATTACAAGTTTATTGTTCAAATATACATATATATTTATAGTGAGAATATAAATTGAATACTTACAGCAAAATTATAATACATATTTCATGTTAGCAGAGGAATTACATACTTTTATTTCATATTTATTTGACTGAGATTATCAGGGTTAATATCAATGAACTAAGGTCATCTTGAACTTCTAGTTACAAACATGTCCCTTTGGAGTATTTAGAAGATATATGTGTACCTTATATAATGGACCAGTGTGGGTTAATGGCATCTCCTGAGCCTTCTAAGGGCTCAGACCACTGGTGGAGTTTGGAGTTTTGATTGCACTTACCCCATGCCACTAGATACACTGTTCTTGGGGTGGGGAAACGCAATCTGAAGTCCCCAGAGACTGCCAGAACCAACTCTATGGTTCCCGGATCTGCTAGGAGGCAGATGGTTCTCTTGTTCTTGAGCACCTAGGTGCCACCAGAAGCTGAGGAAGAGCTGAGGAAGAGTTGAGAAGGAAATGAGGTCCTTCACGCTGAATTTACACCAGGGTCAAAGGGGAAAAGAGGGGAGGGAGGTCTGGCTGCATCTTGAGGGGAGGAGAGGGTCCTTGGCTTGTTTGGTGGGTGGCTTGGCTTGGTTGAGGCTGTGGCTGGGAGTGCTTGAGGCCTTCTGCAGGAGACTAGATGCAGCTCTTTAGACGATAACATTGTTTCCCACAGCAGATCCCAATGAAAAGAGACAGTCCGTGGTTTTAAAGCATTTATTGTCATGGCAGAGAGTGGCAATGAGTAAAATCATACTCATTTCAATTGTACCCTACTTGCTCAGGGCAGATCTGAGGTTAAATACCTTTTCCAGGGAGGAGTGCCTGGGAAGGGGAGTTTATTGGCTAAGCCCTTCACAACTTTTGGTACCTCATTAAAATAAAGATGTCTTGAGGCTAAGTGACCTGTGTTCACATTTTCTACCTGTGGAGGGGCTTGGGGTGTTGCCTTTACATGACTGATGACCACAAGAACCTGGTGTCCAGGAGCATGGCAAAATGCCTATCATCCCTTCCAAGGTTATCCCCTGTAGAGTCACCTGCAGGGTCCCCAGGATTTTCAAACCTAGTTCGACCAGAAACCAGGCTGCCTTTCAAAGTCCCACAGACCAGCATTTTTCTATTCTTTCTTAACAGCAGGAGGGGGGATGGGATAGGGAATTTTCAGAGGGGAAACCAGGAAAGGAGATAACATTTGAAATGTAAATAAAGAAAATATCTAATTAAAGAAAGGTAATTAAGAAGTTTTTTGATTCACGTTTTTATGTAGTACAGGCTACCATAAACTCACTATAAAGCTATGCTTGCTCATGTGAAACCTATAGAATGCTTGGAAGTGTCAAGAGATATGTGATATGCGACATTAGAAGGGATTTACAAAACATACACAACATACCAACACTCAGGGTGATGTTATACTGCATCTCACTGAATCTTTCAATGAGCTAGGCAATATCAGTACTTGTTTAAGGGAAAAATAATTGAAGCTTCAGAATGGCTACATGCTATCTTGTGTTAAGTCTCTGACAGAAGTCCTTGACTTCCTGATTCTTAGACTTTTGCTCTAGAAATCACGTTATGGAGACACTGATATACAGCTACACAAAATCTGCAACTGGGTGACACTTGTCAAAACTCTCAAAAAAGATCCATAACGATGGAAGTTTGGATAAAAATGTTGACTACTTTTTTGGCAGACTTTTATAAGCAATAGTCCATATAGACTATTTGTGAATGGACTTCAAAACTGGGATAGCTGAGAAAGTAATAGCTTCAAGCCACTGCTCATATACACATGCTTAATAATGGTGCTTAAAATGCAAATCAAGGAGTATAATAATGTAGCATTTTACCATTTTATTTCTCAACAATATTGGACATAAATATAAATCACAAACCTAATTTGCACCCTTCAAGAAATCAGTTGTCACTGGATAATTCTGATTGTTTACACACTCAGTCCTTAGGTTTTGTTTACTTAGTAAGACACAAAGAATATGAGCCAGACATCTACACTGATAGAGTGATAAAAATATGAATACTACCCCAGAATCAATCAGTAAATAAGATGATGTCTAAAAGCACAAGTAATTCGGGAAAACAATGGGATTATGTTTATGAGAGACAATAGTTCTTGATGCTCTTTCAGACTGCTTTGAGATTTAGCATGCATTATTTCATTTAATCTCAGATGCAGTCTTTTCCATACTCTCTCTACTTATTCCAACTAATTTTATCTGCATATGAGGTGGATATTTAGCAGGTTAAGAGCTCATTCCCTTAAGGGCTGGCACCTTTCTGTTACTTGACTACCTCTAATGAGACTTCCAGGGTTATTCTCAATCTGTATCCAGAGCCTACTTAAAATATCATAGAATATAGTGGAGCATGTGTCCTTATTGCATGCAGGTAAAGTCTCTGGGTATATGCCCAGGAGTGGTATAGCCGGATCCTCCGGAAGTGTCATGCCCAGTTTTCTGAGGAGCCGCCAGACTGCTTTCCAGAGTGGTTGTACCAGCCTGCAATTCCACCAGCAGTGGAGGAGTGTTCCTCTTTCTCCACATCCTCGCCAACAACTGCTGTCTCCTGTGTTTTTGATCTTAGCCATCCTGACTGGTGTGAGATGGAATCTCAGGGTTGTTTTGATTTGCATTTCCCTAATGACTAAGGATGATGAACATCTCTTTAGGTGCTTCTCAGCCATTAGATATTCTTCAGGTGAGAACTCTTTGTGGAGCTCTGTACCCCATTTTTTAGCAGCCTTATTTATAATAGCCAGAAGCTGGAAAGAACCCAGATGTCCCTCAACGGAGGAATGGATTCAGAAGATGTGGTATATTTACACAATGGAATACTATTCTGCAATTAAAAACAATGAATTCACGAAATTCCTAGGCAAATGGTCAGAACTTGAAAATATCATCCTTAGTGAGGTAACCCAATCACAAAAGATCACACATGGTATGAAGTCACTGATAAGGGGATATTGACCCAGAATCTCAGAATACCCTAGACACAATCAGCATATCAATAGATTTCTAAAAAGATGGAAGGAGAGACCCCTGGTCCTGGAAAGACTGGATGTAGGGGAACGCCAGGACAGAGTAATGAGAGGGGGTTGAACGGAGAAAAGAGGGAGGGAAGGGGGCTTATGGGACTTTCGGGGAGGGAGGAAACGGGAAAGGGGAAGTGATTTGGAATGTAAATTAAAAAAATAAAATAAAATTAAATTAAAAAAAAAAAAGAAATATGTTACTTAAAAAAAAAATATCATAGAACCAGTAACTTTGGGAGTACTACTAATGAATGAGGGGTGTGATAGATGGGGGAGTGCTCTACCTTTCATACACGTTGGTGGTACAGTTTTAAGGAACATTCTACAGAACTGCTAATGCATTAACAAAATCTCTCTCTCTCTCTCTCTCTCTCTCTCTCTCTCTCTCTCTCTCTCTCTCTCTCTCTCTCTCTCTGGCCACTTCTTAACTCATTCTCCTGAATTTTTTTTTTTTTTTGGCAATACTTCATGATACTGTCTCCCAAAGATGATACCTGTTGAGAAAACCCAGTCTCAGCATTTTTTTTTTAAAACAAATGTGGATTTAGTAAAAGGTAATTTTCTTGCTGGATCATACAGTGGGAGAAGACAGCATGAAAAGAGGGCACACTAAATCAAGCACAGGAAGAAAAGCCCAAATTCATCATTTTATCAGCCTTCTGGTGACACCTAACTAACTTTTGCAATAATATCATTATTCCCTTCTGCTAGACAAAGCCCTTGAAAATTAATTGTTTCTTAACTATCTTAACATCTATTTTTTATTTTTACTTTCTAAGTTTTTTTTACATTCAAAATCATTTCCCCTTTCCCGTTTCCTTCCTCCCCGAAATTCCCATAAGCCCCCTTCCCTCTCTCTTTTCCCCATTCAATCCCCTCTCGCTTCTCTGTCTTGGCATTCCCCTACATCCAGTCTTTCCAGGACCAGGGGTCTCTCCTTCCATCTTCTTGGAAATCTATTGATATGCGAATTGTGTCTAGGGTATTCCGAGATTCTGGGTTAATATCCTCTTATCAGTGACTGCATACCATGTGTGTTCTATATAAAACCAGACACACTGAAACTAATAGAAAGGAAACTAGGGAAGAACCTTGAACATATGGGCACAGGAGATAATTTCCTGAATAGAACTCCAATAGCTTATGCTCTAAGATCAAAAATTGACAAATGGGACCTCATTAAATTACAAAGTTTTTGCAAGGCAAAAGACACTGTCAAAAAGACAAAGCGGCAACCAACTAACTGTGAAATGCTCTTTACCAACCTTACATCCGACAGAGGGCTAATATCCAATATATACAAAGAACTCAAGAAGTTAAACTCCAGAGAGGCAAGTAACCCTATTAAAAATAGGGTACAGAGCTAAACAAAGAGTTCTCACCTGAAGAATATCTAATGGCTGAGAAGCACCTAAAGAGATGTTCATCATCCTTAGTCATTAGGGAAATGCAAATCAAAACAATCCTATCTTAACATCTTAACACAGTTTTACTAGGGACAAAGTGTCCAACATTTAAACTCTGTGAACTAATATATTCCAACTGTGTCACATGGGTATAGTTGTCAGTTTATCCATGAAACAATATTCCTTATGATATGAATGATAAAGGAAACACTTCTGAAAATCATCCACCACTGTTAGCTATGAGGGTGATTCAAAAGTAAACTCAGTACTCATCAGAAATTCTAATCATGAATGCCAGTCAAAAACAGTTATAAGCTGTAGTGTGAACTTATGGTGTCCCTGTTTAACTCACTGAGATGGTCTGAACAAATCCTAATGGATCTTGAAAAAGGTAGATATATTACCGTAAACTTAACCAGAGAAAATCTTTTAGTCACAGAACTTGTAAACACAAGTTTACACTATGATGTACAGGGAATATTGACAATCAATAGCATTTCTAAGGATCACATCACCTATAAAATAATGCTTACTCAAATTTGTTTTAATGTCTTGAAGTTAAGGAAGTTTATCTCTCGGAGAAAAATTGCAGATAGTAATATATGACTTAACATAGTGTATACTAATACTTATAGCTATCTATAGAATACAGTAACATTTAACAAAATAATAGCGTGAAAATGGAGAAAAATATGAGTGAAGCAGTCTGTCTCTGTTCTTGCTTTTCGAAAATACATACATTTTATCAGTACATTGGGATTCACGCATTCTTCTCAAATTGCAAATGCATTTCATCCTTCAAGATACATACAGTCATTTCTTGACTTGTGAAAGCATCCCTTTGCCTACTTATTGTCCCTTTGGGACCATCCTAGCCTTTCTTAAGCTATCCATCCCTAATTGTCATTTTCAGTCTATATCTCTACCTAAACTATTAAAAAACTGTCATTATTGTAAGTTGACTTGGCAGTTCTTGAACTCCTGTCATACAACTTAGTTATATTGTAACTGTAGTAATATCATTTATAGTAAAAGATCCATAACCTTAAACCCACATACCTTGGGTTACCACCCACACAGTTTTAGAACACCATCTCTTATAGTAAGAATTACATCATCAATCACTTTACTAAACTAATGCAACATAAAACTTCATGGCCCAATGACCTAACTATATTTCTATCTTCTTTTGTATTCCCAGTCTCTAGAGACTTACATTATGTGACTTACCATTACATTAACTTTCTCACTCTTTTATCCCTTCATTGGATTCATATGGCAAAGCACAAGGCATGGTGATATGTAGTTCTCAGTCAAGTTCTATTCTGTCCATCAGCAGCTCAGCTTTATAAGAAACAAACAGATGTGCAGGTGTGTTGCAATTTATCCTTGCAGAAATAAGTTTCAGATGGACCATGTTGATGTTGTGTGACCTCTTTGTATTTGGTGATCTTAAGCAGCATTTAATATACCAATATGTCTAGTTATGCACCTGTTATATTCTTTTCAAACATTTATATTTCCCCAAACTCTCCATTATCATCTTCACATTCAGCTACTGTCCTTATATATGGTGCATCTAAGAAACCATAAATAATTCAGAAATCTCCTCACATAGAATTTGGGATTTAACTTTATTTTAATTACAAAACATCAGACATAGAAACAGAAACTTCACCTACATTTTAGGCATCATCTCTTATCACCTATTTAATTTATTCATATAGGAACAACACTCCCCTCTTTCATGTTGTGGCACACTTCTATCACCTTAGGGGTCATCTCACTAGCAACTCTTCCTACTAGGGCTAGCTCTATCCTTCTGACCAGGCAAGGTGCAGGGACCACTTTCACAAGTGATGCAGCCAACATAGCTAATACTGCCACAAAGAGAAACATTTCTATTACAAACTTGCTTGTATTTATTTTTCCCAATATTCTTTCATTTCTATTAAACATAATTAATTAATTGCTGTAACAGTCACATCACTGAAATTATTCTTGTTATTGCCAATAACTCTTTATTCACTGTTAAATCATGTTGTCAATACTCACAACCAGCATCAATTATAGGTTGATATATATTATCTGCCAACAGTGTGCATTTCATTTCACCTTCCTGTCCATCCTTGGCCTTCAAGATCCAATTTTTCATGGACTTTTTTCCCACAATGCTACTCATTTTCAATGTTTCTTAGCTGGCTAACACAAGTGGACTAATTTTCATTCTCCCATTCTCTCTATACGCATAAGATATGTGGTTCGTATATACAATGTCATAACCTTGTGATGCATCTACATTGTGTCAGTTACCAAGTAAATATCACAAGTCAACATAGATTTCTAAAAGATGTATGTGTTTATTAAACTGCTCATGTATTTTTATTTCCAAGTCTAGTAGATATATCAAGTTAATTCAACTATGGGCCTACAAACCCTGCTCCTCAAAACTAATTTATTTTATGTTGTTTTCAAACTTTAATTAAGACAACTCTATTCTTAAAAGTTTCTTAGAGCAAAAAAGTATTGATTAACAAAAATCAATTACAATGAAGGCACACATATTTTTAAGTGCAACAAGAAAAATAAAACATTTTTAAAAACAAATGCACAACTTTTATCCAAGTATTTTCTCTCCAGTGAAAACATTTTTCAAATCAAATAAAATACACACTTCTTTTGTAAACCAAATCTGAGAGAATTTATTGCCAGCCAATTTAAACATGAAATCTAAAAGCAGTTCTCATGCTGATGCAAAAATAATGCCATCTGGAGGTTTGAATCACCAAGAAGTGACGAGATGGGTAATGATACACACGTGGTAAATATAGACAGTACTTATTACCCATATTTTAACTCTCCAAATGTTTCTTCAACGCTTAGAATGAAAAGAAATGCAGATATAGAGTAGGAATTACCACATGTACACATACATGCATTGGCATGACAGTATAGATGCTAACAAGTATTTAAGATCTAAAATCTTATTATAAAGTTTTCTTTTCTCATATGCTAGACATCCATAAATGCAAACCTAAAACGGTTTTAGAGTAAATATATCAATCTCCTGGACACTTATCAGAGGAAAAATATAAACAAATATTTCTAAGTAGCTAGGACTCAACACACATGAAATGTTCCAAGGGAATCAAGGCTAGCAAAGAATTAAAGCAGACGATATGGAGAGGAAATAAAGAAGGAGAAAGGGAAGAAAGAGGGAGGAAAGAAGCATGGAGAGATAAATCCTGGGCAGCAATGTCATTAATTTATGTTAATTCCAAAATGGACTGCATACTCCTATGACTGTAAAGAAGGATGCATTTAGAGACTTTCAGAGGCTGAACATTGAAGTAGTAGTCATAAGCTATTTGCAAAATGCAAAATTTTCAAAGACACAGATAAGGTTGGAGGTAAATGACAAAATATCAATATGCCAGAAAAATATCATATATCTACATAAGCAGATGGGCCTGCATTAATAACATATGATATGGAACTGAAGTCAAGGAGGATCATCAAAAATAATGTTGTTTTAGAATGAAACGTTTCATTTTTTTCAATGTGTGGACATTTTAATACACAAGAACCTAAGAACATGATTTCAAATACCATGTCAAATAGTCTCAATTAAATCCTAACCTTAAAGATTTTTAGCACTCTTCTCATTAATTAATAGAAAAACTACAATCCAATAAGAACATTGCTGAGATGAATATTACCTTATATCTTAATAGGTATTTCTAGGAAAAAAAATCCTATGAAAAATAGGTATTGGAATATAAATTCGTGGCAGAACACTTGCTAGCAGAAATAATGCCTGAGGCTCAAATCCTAAGTATTGCTTTCTATTCTGAAAAATGCATTGTTCAATATTATTAGAATATCAGGTTAATGAACATAGTTTTATTAACAACAGAATTAAAAAGATTTGAAAAAGTCATCAAAATTCATGGAAAATTATCAATAAATTTAACACAAAAAAATTTCTTGAGGAGATAGCAGTTTGTAGATAATATATTTATATTTTAATCTATAATTAGGTATTTAATATCCTTTTAAGATAAGAAGAATAACACAGACAAAAGCACATACATACACACACACACAAATTCTTGCTTCTTCCATTTTATAGGTATAAGATGTTAGACAGCAAACAATAGAAGTCAAAAAAGAGTATAAAGCAGCATATTGTATTCAATGCAATGACACAGAGAACCTGAAAGAATTTACAGTCCATCAACACACACAATTTAACAAACAAGCGAATTTATCATTGTGACAGGGAACAGAATTAATGTACAAAAATCATCTCCATTAATATGAAATTTTAAAGATAAATTGTAAAATGAAGTTGACATGAAATAATGTCATTTGAAACACTAAACTTTTTTTGTATTTAAGTGAACATTTAAGCAAATGTAAAGGAATTTTATAGTGATTCATATTTCTCTATAACATTTCAGAAAGAAACAAAGTAATGAGAAAATCAAAGACCTCCCTTATTTTCGAGAAATATTTAAATAATGTTAACTTCTGGATCCTCCGGGAGTGTCATTCCCAGTTTTTGGAGGAACCGCCAGACTGCTTTCCAGAGTAGTTGTACCAGCTTGCAATTCCACCAGCAGTGGAGGAGTGTTCCTCTTTCTCCACATCCTCGCCAACAACTGCTGTCTCCTGTGTTTTTGATCTTAGTCATCCTGACTGGTGTGAGATGGAATCTCAGGGTTGTTTTGATTTGCATTTCCCTAATGACTAAGGATGATGAACATCTCTTTAGGTGCTTCTCAGTCATTACATATTCTTCAGGTGAGAACTCTTTGTTTAGCTCTGTACCCCATTTTGTAATAGGGTTACTTGCCTCTCTGGAGTTTAACTTCTTGAGTTCTTTGTATATATTGGATATTAGCCCTCTGTCGGATGTAAGGTTGGTAAAGATCATTTCCCAGTTAGTTGGTTGCTGCTTTGTCTTTTTGACAGTGTCTTTTTGCCTTGCAAAAACTTTGTAATTTAATGAGGTCCCATTTGTCAATTCTTGATCTTAGAGGATAAGCTATTGGAGTTCTGTTCAGGAAATTTTCCCCTGTGCCCATATGTTCAAGGTTCTTTCCTAGTTTCCCTTCTATTAGTTTCAGGGTGTCTGGTTTTATGTGGAAATCCTTGATCCACTTGGAATTGAGCTTAGTGCAAGGAGATAAGAATGGGTCAATTTGCATTCTGCTGCATGTTGACCTCCAGTTGAGCCAGCACCATTTGTTGAAAAGGCTATCTTTTTTCCACTGGATGGTTTTAGCTCCTTTGTCAAAGATCAAGTGACCATAGGAGTGTGGATTCATTTCTGGGTCTTCAATTCTGTTCCACTGATCTACATGCCTGTCACTGTACCAATACCATGCGGTTTTTTAACACTATTGCTCTGTACTACAGCTTGAGGTCCGGGATACTGATTCCCCCAGAGGTTCTTTTACTCTTGAGAATAGTTTTAGCAATTCTGGGTTTTCTGTTATTCCAGATGAATTTTTGAATTGCTCTTTCTAACTCTATGAAGAATTGAGTTGGGATTTTGATGGGGATTGCATTGAATCTGTATATTACTTTTGGCAAGATGGTCATTTTTACTATATTAATCCTGCCAATCCATGAGCATGGCAGATTTTTCCATCTTCTGAGTTCTTCAATTTCTTTCTTATGAGACTTGAAGTTCTTGTCATACAGATCTTTCACTTGTTTGGTTAGAGTCATGCCAAGATACTTTATATGGTTTTTGGCTATCATGAAAGGTATCATTTCTCTTACTTCTTTCTCAGCCTGCTTATCCTTTGAGTATAGGAAGGCTATTGACTTGCTTGAGTTGATTTTATATCCGGCCACTTTGCTGAAGTCGTTTATCAGCTGTAGGAGTTCTCTGGTGGAGTTCTTTGGGTCGCTTAAGTATACTATCATATCGTTTGCAAATAGTGATAGTTTGACTTCTTCCTTTCCAATTTGTATCCCTTTGACCTCTTTTTGTTGTCTAATTACTCTAGCTAATACTTCAAGTAATAAGATATGGAGAGAGAGAGGGCAGCCTTGTCTAGTCCCTGATTTTAGTGGGATTGCTTCAAGTTTCTCTCCATTTAGATTGATGCTGGCTACCGGATTGCTGTAAATTGCTTTTACTATGTTTAGATATGGGCCTTGAATTCTTGATCTTTCCAAGACCTTTAGCATGAAAGGATGCTGAATTTTGTCAAATGCTTTCTCAGCATCTAATGAGATGACCATGTGGTTTTTTCCTTTGAGATTGTTTATATAGTAGATTACACTGATGGATTTCCTTATATTGAACCATCCCTGCATCCCTGGGATGAAGCCTACTTGATCATAGTGAATGATCGTTTTGATGTGTTCTTGGATTCGGTTGGCAAGAATTTTATTGAGTATTTTTGCATCGATATTCAGAAGAGAGATTGGCCTGAGATTCTCTTTCTTCGTCGGATCTTTGTGTGCTTTTGGTATTAATGTAATTGTGGCTTCATAGAACGAGTTGGGTACTGTTCCTTCTGTTTCTATTTTGTGGAGCAGTTTGAAGAGTATTGGTGTTAGGTCTTCTTTGAAGGTCTGATAGAATTCTGCACTAAAACCATCTGGACCTGTGCTTTTTTTGGTTGGAAGACTTCCAATGACAACTTCTATTTCTTCAGGGGTTATAGGACGGTTTAGATGGTCTATTTGATCCTGATTTAATTTTGGTATTTGGTATCTGTCAAGGAAATTGTCCATTTCCTCAAGATTTCCCCGGAGGATCCGGCTATACCACTCCTGGGCATATACCCAGAGGCTTTACCTGCATGCAATAAGGACACATGCTCCACTACGTTCATAGCAGCCTTATTTATAATAGTCAGAAGGTGGAAAGAACCCAGATGTCCCTCAATGGAGGAATGGATTCAGAAGATGTGGTATATCTACACAATGGAATACTACTCTGCAATTAAAAACAATGAATTCACAAAATTCCTAGGCAAATGGTCAGAACTTGAAAATATCATCCTTAGTGAGGTAACCCAATCACAAAAGAACACACATGGTATGCAGTCACTGATAAGGGGATATTAACCCAGAATCTCGGAATACCCTAGACACAATTCACATATCAATAAATTTCTAAGAAGATGGAAGGAGAGACCTCTGGTCCTGGAAAGACTGGATGTAGGGGAACGCCAGGACAGAGAAACGAGAGGGGGTTGAATGGAGAAAAGAGGGAGGGAAGGGGGCTTATGGGACTTTCGGGGAGGGAGGAAACGCGAAAGGGGAAATGATTTGGAATGTAAATTAAAAAAATAAAATAAAATAAAATAATGTTAACTTCTCTTGTCTCTCCAAATCAATCTATTTTCCCTTGTAGTCCTTAGGAAACTCCCCGCAGGATCTTAGTAGAAATTACCAAGCAGGCTTATATACATAGTGTCAATTTATTTTTGTGAAAAATAGTTAAGATAATTTGGTGGGAAATACTTTCTCTCCACAGTAGATGGTTTTAGAAATAGATCTAAATGTATTTTTTTATATTCATAACACATATAAATAATCCTTCCACAATATATAAATCTCTATTAATATTTGTCAATAAAGCTAAATCTAAGAAGATCAAACATGAAAATTTCAAGTGTAACTATAAGAAAAGTCTTAATGTTACAAAAAATTATTTAATAAGGTAAATTTAATTAATACCAATTGAATTTCATAAAAATAAGCATTTGACTTTTTTATAAAGTGGTAAATATATCAGAGGTAACAACAAAGGCTTAGATAAAATATGGTATGCATATATTGTAAAGGAGTGTATATAATGAGTAAACAGGCATTGATATTGTAAACTCATATCTAATTTAAATGGATTTATTATTTGAGCAGACATCAAAGGTTGAGGCATGAATAAAATGCATAATGAAGGTTGTCAATTTGCCATCTAAAATTACAATTAAATCCACAATTATGTCAGTAGAAAGGATGACTAAAGAACAGTTTAGAAAGTCTTACAACACCAATAATCAACAAGAATGTTGAAATACTGGAACAAGCGGACACCACTGGTAAGAACTAAAGCACAAGGGCTATTTTTGCAAGAAGGCGCGATTCTTTGGAAAAAGTAAATTACCCACCTAATTGCTAAAACCTATCAATTGCAGATCAATCAGAGGAAATAGAAACATATAGCTAAAAAATTACTTAATTTTTGAATGTTAGCATATTTCCATTGATTCGTTGAGAGTTGTATATATTTGAATGTATTCACCCCTTCATGTCCTCTACTTTCTACTCTCACAACATATCCATATCTTCCTGTTCAACTTTAAAATTGCTTGGTTTTTGTTTGTTTGTTTAATTTTTTGTTTCTTGTATTTTTTTCCTACCCTATCAAGTAGAGTCATGTTGTCCAGCTGGTTTTGGAATTAGAGACTTCCCCAAAATGTGGTCAGCCATCAGGATATTCATATTGGTATCTTTACAACAGTGGGAAATGAAAACAGCTCAGCCTCCACACACAGAAAGTGGGAATTTCTTTCATTAATTTACTAATACAATGGGAAGTTATTAAGAAGATTAAACTCTCTCTCTCTCTCTCTCTCTCTCTCTCTCTCTCCCCCCATATATATTTTGTAATCTATATAGAAGATGAACACTTCTAATATTGCCCTATTAAGCTTTATATATACACACATACAAACACACAGAAAATCAATAGTATATGATTCCATTAAATATTTTTTACTGAAATAAAGACATGCTGAAAGAAATGAGTTGCATGTTATCCTTCTGGAAATCAAGGAGTGAAAGATGAACATAAAAATGTGCATAAAGATACACATAATGTGATTTGAGTACTGGTTACATGAGTGTACACATTTTTGACACTCATTAATGTGCATTTAAAATAGGTGTATATTATGCAAATTTACCTCATTCAGTGATCTAAGTGAAGAACTCAACATTGATTTCATTGGCTGCATCTAATAAGCCAACCAAATATTCTGATCACTTATACAAATCATGCTGCTTACTTAGAGTAATCTTGAGGGTATTCTTTCTTATTTTATGATGTGTTTCCAGAAACCTCATCAAGGTCACACAACAGAAAAACTCAGTTAGTCTTATAGAGCTTTACAAACAATACTCACTTCTGAATGCCCATGTCCACACTCCTTCCTTACTGTTCCTAAACTGTTGTCATCCTATAATGACTTCTTAGGATGGTAACAGACACTAAATTGTACCTGAAATTAATGGTGAAAGAATGTATTCCAAGTTTAAATGGTGAATGTGACCTCCAAATAGCATCCCTTGAACCACAGACAGTGAGGTGGGCTGTCAAATGCATCAAGGAGAGAAAACTGCTCAGTGTGAGACTGATGAGGCAGCACCTAGAATAGTGTAAACAGTTCTGGGCATCTCAACATGAGAGAGCTGTCAAGGAATTGGAAGAGATTCAAAGAACATCAGGGAGCATGATTAAAGGACTAGAGGGATTGATTTATGGGGAAAGATTAAAAGAACTAGGTAATGTCTATATAGATGAAGCAGCGCTAAGGAGGGAAATACTAACCACATAAATATTTGAAAACCATGTACACAGAAGGAGGAAGCTTGCTAACATTACCCCAAAGCATTTAATTAGGCATTATAGAATAGAATCCAGAAGTGAAATTAGTGTAACTATTATGAAATATGCTTTAACAATGGGGTCAAATAGACTTTGAAGGATCATCTGAAAGAAAAACTGGAAATCCAGTGCTCCATACCAGTGAGAATCAGTGATGACCCTGAAGTACAAGGTGGAAAAAATGGGAAGGTTCAAGTGAAACCTGTGGTCCACATTATAATCCAGATGACATCGGATGGATTGAGCCAGCACTAGCTTCCATGGATGAAGGAGAGGTCAATCTTATTGTTGGAGTGGAGGTAGTAGGTAGCCAATAGGATTGGCCAAAAAATAGAGGTGTGACACCAAAATAGCTACCATTATACATCGTCATGATCTTTTGCAACTTGACTACAAATTGATTAAATAAGCATTAACCAATATGATTTCAGAAGCCTGGATCATGTTATTGAATTGATACTCAAAATATGAATCTTTTTATGGTTATGTAACAAAACACCATCCAATGAATCTTCTTTCTATCATTTTACAAAATATAATTTAGTTATTTTGTTTGCATTTTAGATAACTTTGTAAAGGTAATTGGGCTTATTAAATAGTTTCAGTTGAACTTAGATAAATAATTAAAAAGATTTATATAATAGGGACCAACCTAATACCCATAGGAAGCAATCACAAGTAATAATAATAACCTATAATTATTTTGGACTCTTCTTGAGCAGCTCTGACCAACAACTCAAAAAAAAAAAGAGGGTTTTTACAGGAGACAACAGTTGTTGGCGAGGATGTGAAGAAAGAGGAACACTTCTCCACTGCTGGTGGGATTGCAAGCTGATACAACCACTCTGGAAAGCAGTCTGGTGGTTCCTCATAAAACTGGACATGACACTCCCAGAAGATCCTGTTATACCACTCCTAGGCATATACCAGGAGGCTTCCCCAGCATGCAATAAGGACATGCTCCACTATGCTCATAGCAGCCTTATTTATAATAGCCAGAAGCTGGAAAGAACCCAGATGTCCCTCAATGGAGGAATGGATACAGAAGATGTGGTATATTTACACAATGGAATACTACTCTGCAATTAAAAACAATGAATTCAAGAAATTCCTAGGCAAATGGTCAGAACTTGAAAATATCATCCTTAGTGAGGTAACCCAATCACAAAAGAACACACATGGTATGCAATCACTGATAAGGGGATATTAACCCAGAAACTCAGAATACCAAGACACAACTCACATATCAATTGATTTCCAAAAAGATGGAAGGAGAGACCCCTGGTCCTGGAAAGACTGGATGTAGGGGAATACCAGGTCAGAGAAGCGAGAGGGGGTTGAATGGGGAACAGGGGGAGGGAAGAGGGCTTATGAGACTTTCAGGGAGGGAGGAACCAGGAAAGGGGAAATCATTGGGAATGTAAATAAAAATAAATATAGAAAATAAAAAAAGAGGGTTTTTCATGCTAGGCATTGGGGATTTTGTTAGATTATCTCTGACTTGTGGAATCAGGGTCATACCATACATGAAAAACTGATTTAAATTATCAATGTTTATATGCAGACTTAATATGTGTTTTAGGTATTTGGGGGTAAATAATTAATAGTATGATTCCCGATAATTTGGTCGTCCTCTGTGGAACCTGGGTTTCTGGGGGTCTCTGCTCTGGTTGGAAATGTCCAAAGTGTTATAGAAGTGAAGCTTGTGCAGGATAGGTAGCTGGGGTCCCAGGTCTCGACTGCTACTGTGGCAGTACCAATGCCAGTGGCAGGGGCAGCTGCATTGGGTCATATTGGGTATATACAAAGGATGGCAGGTTGTTTTGGGGGGCCAACGCAGCCCGGAAGGCAGGGGAATGAGCCTGGCCTGGCAGGCAGGTCTAAGGTCAAGCGGTGAAATGCTTCCTTGAGAAAACTCTTCCCCAAAGTGTTATAGCTCAGGAAAATACCCACTCTCAGAAGATTCTCTATGAAATAACCTGTGCACTTATTCAGTGTGGTTAGAGACTTCATAAACATTGATGTGTAGGGTGAAATCGTGGTATAGATGTTTCCCATTGGATCAATTTGAGATGCTAGTGATGCTTTATTAGGATGGGGGAAAACTTCAGGTATTTTTCCCACATGACTTATTCTTATGGTCCTCTCATTGGGGTGTTTTGGTGACGTGTTACAGAGCATTTAGAGTTTGGCAGGGAGCTGGGCCCACTCCTAATACTCAGTTCCGATTTTCACAGGGTTTGCACTCACTCAACCTTACCAGTTCTTCTGCTTGGTAACATGGTTCACTTGCCCCTCATAATGTTTTCAGATACCCTTACTTTTATTTTACTTTCTTCCTGCTTCTCACTAATTAGAGGCCCACATTTTCCCAATTTTCTCCTTAATTGGCCATCAACTCTAATTTTCCTCCTATTGCTCCTCTGCCTTCCTCCACAATGCTCCCTTTTACATTCCTAGTTTCTGCTAAATTTTTAAATTGGTTATTTTATTTTGTTTACACTTCAAATGTTATTATTTTTCCCGGTTTCCCCTCTACAAACTCCCTATATTACATGCACACTCCCCCTGCATCTATGAGGGTGCTTCTACACCCCCCTATCCACTCCCTCCTCAAAGCCCTAGCATTCCCCTATGCTGGAGCATTGAGCCTTCACAAGACCAAGGACCACTGATGCCAGATAAGGCAATCTTCTGCTCCATATGCAGCAGGAGCCATAGGTCCCTCCCTGTGTACTCTGGTTGGAGGTTTTGTCCCTGGGAGCTGGGGGGGGAGGGGGGAGGAATGTGCGTGTCTGGTTGGTTGATACTGTTCTTCCTATGGGGTTGCAAACCCCTTCAGCTCCTTCAGTCCTTCCCCTAACTCCTCTTCAATTGCTCCAGACAATTGGCTGCAAGCATCCACATCTGAATTGGTCAGACTCTGCACAGGGCCTCTCAGGGGATAGCTATATGAGGCTCTTGTCAGCAAGTGCTACTCGGCATCAGCAATAGTGTCTGGGTTTTGTGTCTGCAAATGTGATGAATTCCTAGGTCAGGCAACTTGTGGAAGGCCTTTCCTTCAGTCTTGGCTCCACTCTTTGTCTCTGCATTTCCTTTAGGCAGGAGCAATTCTGGGTTAATATTTTTGAAATTGGTCAGTGATCCCATTCCTCAACCATGCTGATGCTCTGGATATGGTCTCTGCAGGTGCTCGATTCCCTTTGTTGGGTATTTCAGCTACTGTCTTCCCCACCCGGTTCTGGAAGCCTCTTGCTTTCCTGGCATCTGGGACATTCTAGAGGCTACTCCCAGTTCCCCCTCCTTCACTGCCACGCATCTCTGTTCAATTTCCTGACCCTCTGTACTTTTCTCCTGTCTCCTCCCACACCTGATCCTGCCTCCCTTTTCCCCACCCTCTCCTCTCTCCCTCCCAGGTCCCTCTCTCCCTCTACCTTCCATGATTATTTTGTTGCCAAGTAGGACTGAAGGAGGAACACACTTTGGTCTTCTTTCTTCTTGAGCTTCAAATGTCTGTGAGTTGGATGATGGGTATTCTAAGCTTGCTTCCTAATATCCACTTATCAGTGAGTACATACCATGTGTGTTCTTTCGTGACTGGGTTCCCTCACTCAAGATGCTATTTTTTAGTTCCATACATTTGCCTGTGAATTTCATGAAGTCATTGTTTTTAATAGCTGAGTAGTATTCCATTTTATAAATATACATATTTTCTGTATCCATTCTTCTGTTGAGGGACATCTGGGTATTTTTTCCAGCTTTTGGCTACTATAAATAAGGCTACTATGAACACTGTGGAGTATGTGTCCTTATTATATGTTGGAGCATCTTTTGGGAATATGTCCAGGAGGGGTATAGCTGGGTCCTCAGGTAGTACTATGTCCATTTTTCTGAGGAACCACCAGACTGATTTCCAGAGTGGTTGTACCAGCTTGCAATCCCACCAACAATGGAGGAGTGTTCCTCTTTCTCCATACCCTTGCCAACATCTGCCATCACCTGAGTTTTTTATCTTTGCTATTCTGACTGGTATGAGGTTGAGTCTCAGGGTCCTTTTGGTTTGCATTTCCCTGATGAGTAAGAATGTTGGACATTTCTTTTAGGTGCTTCAAGGCCATTTAGTATTCCTCAGTTGAGAATTCTTTGTTTAGCTCTGTACTCCATTTTTTCTTTTTTTTATTGGATATATTCTTTATTTACATTTCAATGTTATCCCCTTTCCCAGTTTCCCCCCTCTCCCGGATAGCCCATATCCTATCCTCCCTCCCCCTACTTCTATGAGGATGTTCCTCCAACTCCCCTCCTCCTACCTCCCCACCCTTGATTTCCCTACAATTGAGCATCTATCAAGCCTTCATAGTACCAAGGAACTCTCTTCCCCTTGATTCCTGACAAGGCAATCCTCTGCTACATATGCTGCTAGAGCCTTGTGTACCCCTTTGCTTGATGACTTAGTCCCTGGGAGCTCTGGGGTGTCTGGTTGGTTGATACTGTTGTTCTTCCTATGAGGTTGCAAACCACTTCAGCTCCTATAGTCCTTTCTCTAACTCCTCCATTGAGGACCCCACACTGTGTCTAATAGTTGGCTGTGAGCATCTGCCTCTGTATTTGTAAGGCCCTGACAAGGCCTCTCAGGAGACAGCCATTTAACAGGGTTATTTGGACTTATATACTATTGTTCTTAACCACCACCTCCAGAGTTGCAATATAAATCCCCATTGCTGAAGGCATCAGATATTTTAACACATCATCCAATGGAACCCTACATTGCATACAACCTTAAAGCCTCCTCCCTGAGGACTAGCTTTATTGAATCTAAAAGATGCCAGGCAAAGGATCCTAAAGGAGACAAGAATCAATCATTTATCCCAGATAACATGCCTATGAATGAGGGCAACTTCCAGCATGGTATGATAAACCTAAGTGTCCAGGAGAGGCACAGAGAAATTGGTGGTAATCAGAAAATTGCTGGCAGGGTTAAGACTAGATAAACAAGATGATGACAGTTCTAGGTACGGGAATACTAGCCAACTACCCATAGCTGGTAAAGTCATAGATCATGGACGATAAACTGTAACTTCTTCTTCACTTAATCAGGATAATCTCTAATGGCATTCTAATATTTCTTTCTATGCTTCTGGAAAAATAAAATTTTCATCCCTTATAATAAAACCTTTTTTTTTAAATAGTAAATGCAGACTATCATGGAAAACCACAACTGGACAATATGTAGGTTCAACAGATTTTAAGCATGCTAGCCTCAAACCATACATCACAATTCAGGCATCTATGACTTATGAAACATCATGAAAGAGGGTAGAAAGAGGGAAAGAGTCAAAAGTCTGCTGTGATATAGTTTCTCTTGAAAATGCCTATAAAACAAGGCTGGAATAATGGCAATATCATGAAAGAAGAAAAGTATGTGTGAGTTCCCACCACCAGACAAAGAGCTCCAGTAACTAAAACCTTCTTGGAATATGCAACTTGATTCTTCCAGGTATGAACCTCCTTAATTGTCCAATGCAGAATGGCTAGCCTTGAAACCATATTCATAGAAATAGCAGAAACATACTCAGTAGGCTGTATATATTTGTTTATGTGTATTCTTGCATACATACGTATGCATCTAGTAATAATAACAGTAGTCAATTTAAAGACTATCAATTTGAATGAGGGAGTTTACCCAGAAGGGTTTGGAGGGAGGGAAGCTGAGAGAGGCTTGAGGGTTGGAAGGAAAAAGTGAGCGAAATACAAGTCTATTTTAATTAAAAACATTAAAATATTTGTTAGTAAAGTTTCAGGTAAACTACCTTACAGATAATTACAAATATCCCACTCCTGACATCTAAACACAAAAACAGATAAAGAAGAATACTTCCAGAATATATATTTCATTTTTGTTTGTGTTCCAAATTCTGAGTTCCCCTTAACAGATGAGTTTGTTTAAAGATTGTCTACTAAAAGAGTGTCTGGCTGAAAGATGACTCTGCTCAAAACAAGAAACATTAAAAATGTTCAAGGCTGCTGGCCATTGGAAATCAATCAGAAATAAAGATAAAACATTCTCCCATCTTAATGGATATCAATAACACATAGGATTCCATTTATGCAATTTTGATTTGTAGGCACCAATTTTATTTTCTTTTTATTATCAGAACACCTGAGATTCAGTGCCACCTCGATCACAAATATGTTTGTAATTCTAAAATAAAACAGAACAACAGTTACAGCAACAAAACCCATCAATTATTCAAAATCTTATTTCCCCAACTGTCAAATTAACCTTAAATCTACAAGGTCATTTCAAATATTTATGTTTTTTAAAAGAAGTATACTTCTTTTTTTTTCCCACAATACCAGGATTTTATTTTAAACTTCATTTCTCCATAAGTACATACATAAGTAATATAATATAACTATTAAATCAGAATTATAATCTGCATCATCTACATAATCAGATTTATAAACCAAACATAATATAAATGTGTAGTTCTTTTGTTTCTCCCCTAAACCTTCTTTTTTAGCTTTAATATTGTTATATTGTGTAATATTATTTCAAAAGAGATATAATTCTTCTGAAAGAGACTTACTGAGGTGAACTGATTTATCTAATTTTGAAAAAAGTATACTTCCAATATTGAACTTTCGAATGACTGATCAATAAATTAATGAAATAAGTGAATATTTCAAGTTGTCATAGCATAAAAATCAAAACACTAAAAGGTAGATAACAATTGTTTAGCTGGTGTGTATCATTATAATATGTCACCCATAGCATCCTTAATCTTGGAATATATGCTGTTATGGTTTATATATGCTCAGTCCAGGGAGTGGCACTATTAAAAGGTGTGGCCCTGCTAGAGTAGGTGTGGCCTTGTTGGAGTAAGTGTGCTACTCTGGGTGTGGGCTTTAGGACCCTCATCCTAGTTGCCTGGAAGCAAATATTATGCTAGCAGCCTTTAGATGAAGATATAGAACTCTCTCAGCTTCTGTACCGTGCCTGCCTAGAGGCTGCCATGCTCCTGCCTTGATAATAGGCTGAACCTCTGACTCTGTAAGCCAGTCCCAATCCTTACAAGAGTTGCCTTGGTTATGGTGCCTCTTCACAGCAGTAAAACTCTTAAGATGTGTATATAATTTTTTTTCTTGTTTTCATTAATTAATTAATTCATTCATTCATTTTGTATCTCAATATCAGCCCCCCTTATCCGAGTACCGCTTCACAGATATCTTCCCTCCATTCCCCCTTCACCTTCTCCTTTGAAAAGAGGAAGCCCCTCCACCTGCGTATTACCCCCACACCTCTCTCACAGCACACCAAGTTACTGCAGACCTCATTACAACCTCTCCCACTGAGGCCAGGTAAGGCAATCCAGTTAGGGAAACAGAATTCATAGGCAGGCAACAGAATCAGGGACAGCCCTGCTCCAGTTATTTGGAGACTGGTATTAATACCAAGCTGTACATATGCTACATATATGCAGGGGTCCTAGGTACAACCCATGCTTGATCTTTGGTCGGTAGTTTAGTCTCTGGGAGCTCCCAAGTGTCCAGGTTAGTTGACTCTGTTAGTCATTCTATGAAATCCCTGTCCTCTTCTGGTCACCTCAATACTTCCAAGAACTCTTCCTCAAGACTTGTTGAGCTCCATCTAATGTTTGGTTGTGAGTGTTTGCATCTGTTTCTACTGGTTGTTGGTTGGTCTCTCTCAGAGGACAGTTATACTAGACTCCTATTGGCAAGCCTAAGAGAGTAAGTATCATTAATAGTGTCAGGGATTGTTTCTTGCCCATGGGATGGCTCTCAATTTGGGTGAGTCATTGGCTGGTCATACCCTCCATCTCGTCTCTATCTTTGTCTCTGCACATTTTGCAGTCAGAACACATTTAGGGTCAAAGATTTTTTAGGTGGGTTGTTGTCCTTATCTCTCAAGTGTGAGTCCTGCCTGGCTACAGAAAGTGGCCATTTCAGAAGGCATATTCCCAACTGCTAGGAATCTCAGATCAAGTTGTCCCATAGTTATTCATCAGACTCTTCTT
This sequence comes from Tokudaia tokunoshimensis, assembly GCA_036184795.1. Lineage (NCBI taxonomy): Eukaryota > Metazoa > Chordata > Mammalia > Rodentia > Muridae > Tokudaia > Tokudaia tokunoshimensis. The sequence goes on along the minus strand of BTHU01000005.1, from coordinate 53,047,477 downwards.
CATCTTAGGTCTCTGGCAGTCCTAGAGATGTCCTACCACACCTGTCAAATGGTAATTTCTGTTCTCTTACTCTGCTCTTCCTACATACAATGCCCCCAGGTCAGCTCCCCTCCCAACTTCCTCTCCCAATAGTTGCTATCCACCTCTGATATCTATTTCCCCATCTGAGAAAGATTCAACCATCCTCCCTTGGATTCTCTTTATTTGCCTTTTTTTTTTGTCTGTAGATTGTAGTGTGGTTATTCTGTATTTTATGGCTAATATCCATTTATAAGGGTGTACATAACATGTATGTCCTTTTGGGTCTGGTTACCGCACCCAGGATGATATTTTCTAGTTCCATCCATTTGCTTGCAAAATTCATTATGTCCTTATTTTTAATAGCTGAGTGTTGTGGATAGCCTTGGACTTGTATTTTGATGCTAATTCCACTCCTTGGAGGGGCTGCAGATGAATCTTCTCCCCACCTTAACTTTTCTATTAAAGGCTTGAACCAATGATTGGGCAGGAAGAAGGGGGAGGAGCTGAGAGCTTGGGGGAGGAGAAAAGGATCGCTGGAATGGGAGAGGAGCTACAGAGGATCTGTGGAGAGGCTGCAGAGAGAGAAACCTGTGGCCTGGAGAAACCGCAAGTTATATGGGATAATATAGATGGAAATAGAGCAATGTAGTGTAGTGGGAGATCTGCCCAATCTAGGCTTATAGTTTGTATTGTTACTGATTGAGTTGAGATTTCTTTTACCAGGTAATTGGGTTGGAAAAATATAGCAACAGCCGAGTAGTATTACATTATGTAAATGAAGCATAGTTTACTTGGAATATGTGTATGTAATTTCTGATCCTCAACTTCTTCAAAGTTTAAATTAATCTTATTAAGATATAAGAAAGCACACGAAAGGCATTTTCCAATATGAAAATTCTACATAATTCTACCAGTTTAGTTGTGCTCTCTGGAAAAGTTTCTCAGTTTTACTGTTTTCCAACTAACCTTTACTAGTCTTCAGAGCCAAGGATAAGTTTAGTAATTTTATTAGGTAGCTGCCTGCTAGATAGCTGATTTAGCTAATATAGTCAGAACAAATGCTTGAAAGAAATTTCAACTGCAGTTACCAACATTTTCTTCTTCATTTATTTCAATTCTCAGGTCACATAAAAAAAAAAACTTAAGAAAGGAACTAAACACACAAAAAATCTTTCTGAACAAATAATAAATTCACCTGAACTGTGTTAAAATATATCAAATACTGTACACATGTATTGGCTTTGTCATGAAAGTTATCAAAGCTATTCTGGAGTTTATTTCAACTGCAACCTCCCTCTAAGACATAAAGACTTTTTATTTCTTTAAAGACAATTTTATAAGAAACGGGAATTTGATTTTATATGTTATACTTTATTCTTTGAGGTTTCAAAAGAACATCATACAACAATGTATTAGATGCTTGCTTGTAGAGCGTACAGCAGGATGCCAGAGCCTCGGAGAAGTAGGCATTGCTTCTTGCTGCTCTCTGATCAGCTGACTTTCTGTTACTAGGAGCCAGTGGTGTGTTGGATGAAGCTGGTATCATAGAAAAAGCTCAAAAAAAAAAAAAAAAAAAGAGCAGTCACTTCACAGAAGGTGTGCATAGTGAAAATAACCTACGAACCAAAGAGAGCAAAAAGTTTCAGGAATGGAGTAATGAAAAAGATCCAAAAAGTAGCAGAGAAACCTGCCATGGATCGAGCTTAAGAAACACTGATGGGCCTGAATTTATCAGGAATTCAAAACCAGCTGCTTTGTGGTATACTTTCGTCTTTAACTTGGAAGCACCTTTAGCTGGAACAAAATAGTTTAACTCTTTTTTTTAATTGAATATATTCTTTTTGTTTGTTTGTTTTATTTACATTCCCAATGATTTCCCCTTTCCCGGTTTGGTTCCTCCCTCCCTGAAAGTCCCATAAGCCCTCTTCCCTCCCCCTGTTCCTCATTCCACCCTCTCTCGCTTCTCTGTTCTGGTATTCCCCTACATTCAGTCTTTCCAGGAACAGGGGTCTCTCCTTCCGTCTTCTTGGAAATCAATTGATATGTGAATTGTGTCTTCTTAATGCTTGCTGGACTCTTTCTGTTCCCTCAAACATTTAGTCAAGACCACTATCACAGAAGTTTGTCATACTGAAAATTTTCATGGGTTTCTTTGAATATATTCTGTGTCACTGAGCTCACAAAGCACAAATCATGAGATTAGATTAAACATGTCACTTTCCTGAAGTGTACAATATCCAATAAAGTAGCCTGTGGAGGAGATGATGGCTAGCAGCACAGAACAATTAGAACACTTTAAGCTAGATGAGAAAATTGGTTCTCCATACTGTGTGCTCTCATCTTCTGTTTCCACATTATCCCACTTAAGACTTTGTTTTATAGTGTGTGCATATAAATGTCCATTTTCTAAAAATGTGATTTTTGAGGATTTGAGTATTTCTAAAATAAATATTTTGACTGAAAAAAATTTATATTATATTCCCTCTTTCCTTTCCTGCTTCCAGTCTCTCCTAAGTGTCTGCCTTCATATCCTCCCCATGTATACACCACTCTCAAATTGATAGCCTCTTTACTTTGATTATTATTGCTATTGTTAGTATTGTTACATGCATATGTGTATAGATGTATGCATCAGCATACAAGCATATAAAATACAAATTGCTGCATTCATTTTTGTTGATTGGGTATATATGATTCAAAGCTCATCACTCTTCATTGGACAATGAGTAGGAGGGATCAGGTTTAGAAAAGGATAGTTTTCCTCACAGGTTTCATTACTTCCTAGTAGTTTTTTGTCAAGGGGTGGTAATTCACAAAAATGTTCCCTTTTCATATTAACATGTCCGTTGATATTGCCATGGTTCCTGTCTTGTTTATACAGACATTTCCAAGAGAGTCTGTTCCATAGCAGACGTTCTGGTATTCTGGTTCTTTGTTTCTTTTAGGTTCTTTCCTGACATTCCATGAGCCATAGATTTGATAACTGTGAAGTAGATGCATGTGTTTGAACTAGCATCCTGTTTATCTGTTGATATTTACATTGTGTCCAATTATGGTTTTCTGTGATAGTCTCCATTTGTTATAAAAAAGAGATTTCTTTGAAGAAAGCTGGTAACTACACATATATGTGTGTTCAAAAAGATAGAAAGCTATTACACTCATCTGGCAAAGTGGTAGTAGTAGACTCTTCTAAAGTCCATGTTCACACTAATCCCCAGGAAGGTGTGCAGTAGCAGGAATTATTTACCTTCTGTTGAGTGGGATTTAAATCCAAATAGAAGGCTGTTGGTTATCTTGTTATCATCAATGTCCAACTGTCAATTAATTACACCATTTGGAATATCTTGCTGTGCTGGTCATTATCGTGGTTTGTAGGTATTGAATTTAGATGCCCCTGTTTAATTGCTTCTCTCTAGCAGCCTGAATATTATTTTTTGGCACTGTAGAAGTAGGCAAAAAAAAAAAAAAAAGAAACATGCATTCAAGTCTCATCTCTCATTTTTGGATTTCCATGTCCTAATTTTTTTCAGCTTCCCATCATAGACAGCAAAGTACTAGAGCAATAGTCTACTGGAAACGTCTCACATTCACTTTCACATTTCTGATCTTAAAAGTGAATGACAGTCAAAACTTTGCGTTAATGTTTAAATGACTTATAAGTATATAGGTGCATGCATGAATTTATATATGAATAAATTAAGGTACGAATAATGCAGATGGACCTATACTTTTCTAAAGAAAGTGCATTAAAATCTAATTTAACAATGGTAAGTGAAAAACACACCCATAAATTTCCTGACACTCTAAAAGTCTGAGAATCCCTGATGAAATATTTTCTTCCTATAAAAAATTAGAAAATACAGAAATGGTTAATTTTATTTAATGCGATATTTTCCAAATTTATTTTATTTATGGTATTTCCTTCTAATATTTTTTGCCTTTTTATTTTTTCTTCTAGGGTTTTATTGTTACTTTTGTTTGATGTGTGTATGTGTGCCTGTGCATGCTTATGCATGAGAACACAAGTGTGTGCGTGTGTGTGTATGGGTGTGTGTGTGCATGCACACATGCATGTGTATGCTCATAGATACATGTGGAGGCTAGACGATGGCATACCATTCCTTGGAGCTGGGGTTGCATGTGACTGTGAGAATCCTGGCATGGGCAACAGAATGTAGTTCTATAAAAGAGCAGCAAGTAAGCATTCTTAACCATTGAGTCATCTCTCCAGACCCCATTTCCTTTCTTTGTCAGATTTCTTTTTTCTTCCCTCTCCTGGGTATCTCCATTTTACAAAGAAGAATTCATACTTCTCCCAAAGTCAAGTAATTATCGCACACACATAAAATCTGAGAATCTCTGGGATAGAATGGCATATGTTCTTAGTCTTGAGTTACTATCTTGGAACTGGAAAAGTTCATAGAAGCAGACAGAAGACAAACAGCTTCTAAGTTCACAAGTTCAGCACTGTGGCAGACTGAATCATTCGTCATGTTCTTGAGAGTTTAATATAAGCTTTTGATAGTGTACTCTTCTCCAGTGTTTGGAAGTTTCCAGAGATATTTCAAACAACTCATCTGAAGGGGTTAGGTTGGGTGGAAGACACAGTTTCAGTAACTGAATCAAATGCTGGGAATGTTTTATTCGAGATCAGGGACAGACACAGAGCTGTGTGCATTTCCAGGACTGAGAAAAATCTGAAGAACTCAAGAGTCAGTTCTCAGCACTGACTCAAGGTCCCTGAAATGGTGAGGATGAAAACTGACTGTTCTGAGTAGCAACAAAATGAAATATTTTTGAACACCTTTTCCTGACAGGTTTGAAAAAAGCAGAGGAAGCACCAGAAGATAGAGTTGCTGGCTGCAAATGCTGGGAATGGATGTATTGAGAGCAGTTATTTTAGTGGTGGTGGTGATAAAAATTAAATGGGGCCTTATGGGAATGTACATTTCCTCAGAAAGTACTGGAACAAATGTACATTTTAAAAGCATTCTCACTGGCTAGGGAGACATGGCAGGAAATGCCAAGTCAGAATAGGGCTGAAATGGTGAAATGAGGGAGACCAAAACAAGGTACAGTTTGCAAATACTTTGAGGGTTATCTGGGGCAGCCTGTAGAGTACTCAGTTCTACAAAGGCAAGGAGAAGACAGAAGGCAGAGAACAAAGAAAGGGAAATGAGGTAAAAAGATAAGAAAATAAAGGGATAGGAATTTGAAAAATTGTAAGACCCAGAAGAAAAGAGAGACAGAAGGAGGAATATGCAACACTACTAATTGATAAGACTGATAAGATTTCCAAGGTTTTAGAATCAGGTAAACCAAGTTTAGCATCTATCTCATTTCCTTAGTAGGTATAAACCTCACAGAAATCAAACAAGTTCTCTTAATACTTCTTTCTCATGTTAAATTCATAATATAAATGAATATTCCTCATTTAGTTTAAATTAAATAATTGTCATAAGGATCTGAAAGAGTCTCTGACAAATGGATAACACTTTAGCTAGTCCACTTATAAATTTAGAAGAATAAATTTCCAGACAAAAAGAGCATGGCAATATTCTTGGCTTGAGAAGTTCTAGTCATGTAGGTCAGTTTCTATTATGTTTGTAATAGGGTCATCACAGATTTGACACCTGCTTCAGACAGTTCTACTAAATGAATGTTCTATAAAGCATAAATTCCATTGATATACTGTAAAAGAATATACATATATAAATGTAATAATAATTACAAAAAACAATAGATGCAATGAATTTGAAGGATAGGTAAGTGTATATGGAAGGGTTTGAAGAAAGGAAAGGGAAGAAGAATTGTAGTTAAATTATACTAAAGAAGTTGAATCTCTCCTTTGACAACCTATGTTCCTGGGATCGACTGCACTGAGGATACAGGTACCCAGGGACCCCCCAATATAACTTTGCTTGGGACACAGCCTGTTGGGCTTCCATCTGCGCCCAAGAGCAGAGCAGCTCTGTGGACATCTGGGCACCAGCTCTGTTGTGGGCCATCTGCCCTGCAGAGTGATCTGCACTGAGAGAGTGCAGAGTGCACTCTGCCATCTTTGATCTGGCAACAGGGCAAATCGAACCTCCAGACACAGAGACAATCAAGCATAATATCACTTGAATCTTAGCCAGCTTGTGTGCTCCCTGCTCCCAAGAGCTGGGCAGGTCTGCGGTAACCTACTTGCCAGCTCTGAAGTGGGACGTCTGCCCTCCTCGCCCCCCCACCCCCACCCCCAACCTCCCCCTCCCCCCGCTCTGGGAGAGAGCACACCCACAGAGGTAAGGAGCTTACCAGCCTCCCCTTGGCAACCTCTGGTCTGGGAATCCACTACACTGAGATTTTCAGTGTGCAGGGATTTCCCAATATAACATCACTTGGGGCAAGACACATCAGGGCTCCAAAGTCACACAGGAGCAGGACAGGCCCCAGAAATCGGTGCCAAGAGAATCCCGGTAATCCAGGGGAGTCAGAAATAGCCTTGCAGGCTCACAGGAGGTCCAAACAACAGTCAGTGACAGCAGGACCAACTAACACCAGAGGTAACCAGATGGCAAAAGGCAAATGGAGGAACGTTACTAACAGAAATCAAAGCAATATGGCACCATCCGATCCCAACTCTCCAACAGCAGCAAGTCCTGGATACCCCATCACACCCGAAAGACAATATCTGGATTTAAAATCACTTCTCATGATGCTCTTAGAGGATTTCAAGAAGGACACAAATAAATCTCATAAAGAATTACAGGAGAACATGAATCAACGGTTAGAAGCCCTTACAAAGGAAACACAAAAATCACTTAGAGAAATGTAGGAGAAAATGGGTCAACAGATGGAGGCCCATAAGGAGGCAACAAAAAATCGCTTAAAGAAAAGAATCAACAGGTAAATGCCTTTTCAAAGGAATCACAAAAATCGCATAAAGAAATGCAGAAGAATATGGGTCAACAGATGGAGGCACATAGGGAGGCAACACAAAAATTGCTTAAAGAAATGAATCAACGAGTAGATGCTCTAACAAAGGAAACATGAGAATTGCTTAAAGAAATGCAGGAGACTATGGATCAATAGATGGAAGCCCATGAAGAGGAAACACAAAAATCACTTAAAGAAATACAGGAGAACTTGGGTCAACAGGCAGAAATCCTGAAAGAGGAAATGCAAAAATATCTTAAAGAAATACAGGAAAATACAAACAAATAAGTGAAGGATCTGAGCAAATCCATCCAGGATTTAAAAAAGGAAGTAGAAACAACCAAGAAATCACAAAGGGAGACAACTTTGGAGACAGAAAACCTTGGGAAGAAATCAGGAGTCATAGACGCAAACATCAACAATAGAATACAAGAGATGGAAGAAAGAATCTAAGGTGCTGAAGATACCATGGAAAGCATCGACTCAGCAGTCAAAGAAAATGCAAAATGCAAAAAAAAACGTGTAACCCAAAACATCCAGGAAATCCAGGACACAATGAGAAGACCAAACCTAAGGATTATAGGTATAGATGAGAGTGAAGATTTGCAACTTAAAGGGCCAGTCAATATCTTCAACAAAATTATGGAGGAAACCTTCCCTAACCTAAAAAGAAAGATGCCAATGAACGTACAAGAAGCCTACAGAACTCCAAACAGACTGGACCAGAACAGAAATACCTCGCAACACATTATAATCAAAACACCAAATGTACTAAACAAAGAAAGAATATTAAAAGCAATAAGAAAAAAAGGCCAAATAACATATAAAGGAAGACCTATCCAAATCACATCAAACTTCTTACCAGAGTCTATGAAAGCCAGAAAATCCTGGGCAGATCTCATGTAGAAACTAAGAGAACACAAATGCCAGCCTAGACTACTATACCCAGCAAAACTCTCAATCACTGTAGATGGGGAGACCAAGATATTCCATTAAAAACCAAATTTTCACAATACAAGGAGAGAAACAACACCCTGGAAAAAATGAGATAGTAACCTTCTTGCATCAAACCCAAAAGTAGATAACCACTCAAACATAAAGATAGCGTGAAGAATAGCAGTTGGCAATAATCACTATTTCTTAATCTCTCTTAATATCAATGGTCTCAATTCCCCAATAAAAAGACATAGACTAACAGACTGGATATGTAAACAGGACCCAGCATTTTGCTGGGTTCAGGAAACGCACCTCTGTGTCAAAGACAAACACTACCTCAGAGTAAAAGGCTGGAAAACAATTTTACAAGTAAATGGTCCCAGGAAACGTGCCAGAGTAGCCCTCCTAATATCATATAAAATTGACTTTCAACCTCAAGTCATCAAAAAAGACACAGAAGGAAACTACATATTGATCAAAGGAAAAATCCACCAAGAAGAACTCTCAATTCTGAATATCTATGCTCCAAATGCAAGGGCACCATCATTCATAAAAGAAACTTTACTAAAGCTCAAAGCACACATCGCACCTCACACAATAATAATGGGTGACTGCAACACCCCGCTCTCTGAAATGGATCATTCAGGAAAGCAGAAACTAAACAGGGAAACAGTAAATCTAATTGAAGCCTTGGACAAATGGAACAAACAGATATATATATATATATATATATATATATATATATATATATATATATATATATATATCCTAGAGCAAAAGAATACACCTTCTTCTCAGCACCTCATAGTACCTTCTCCAAAATCGACCATATAACTGGTCACAAAACAGACCTCAACAGATATAAGAAGCTCAAACTAATCCCATTCCTCCTATCAGATCATTATGGAATAAAGGAGGTCTTCAGTGGCAATAAAAACAACAGAAAACTCACATACACATGGAGGCTGAACAATGCTCTACTCAATGATAACTTGGTCAAGGAGGAAATAAGGAAAGAAATCAAAGATCCTTTAAAATTTAATGAAAATGAAGGCACAAAATACCCTAATTTATTTGACACAATGAAAGCAGTGCTAAGAGGAAAATTCATAGCCCTGAGTGCTGCCAATAAAAAACTGGAGACAGCATACAGTAGCAGCTTAATGGCACACCTGAAAGCCCTGGAATAGAAAGAAGCAAATACACCCAAGAGGAGTAGAAGGCAGGAAATCATCAAACTCAGGGTTGAAATCAATCAAGTAGAAACAAATAAAACCATACAAAGAATCAACAAAACTAGGAGTTGGTTCTTTGAGAAAATCAACAAGATAGATAAATCCTTAGCCAGAATAGCCAGAAGACACAGAGACAGTATCCAAATTAAGAAAATCAGAAACGAAAAGGGAGAGAAAAGAACAGAAACTGAGGAAATTCAAAAAATTATCAGATCCTACTGCAAAAGCCTGTATTTAACACAACTAGAAAAGCTTGAGGAAATGGACAATTTCCTAGACAGATGCCAAATACCAAAATTAAATCAGGATCAAATAGACCATGTAAACCATCCTATAACCCCTGAAGAAATAGAGGCCATCATTGGAAGTCTTCCAACCAAAAAAAAAAAAAAAAAAAAAAAAAACACAGGTCCAGATGGTTTTAGTGCAGAATTCTATCATACCTTTCAAGAAGACCTAACACCAATACTCTTCAAACTATTCCACAAAATAGAAACAGAAGGAACACTACCAAACTCTCCCTGAAGCCACAATTATGCTAATACTTAAATCACACAAAGATCTGACAAAGAGATTCTCAGGCCAATATATCTTATGAATATCGATGCAAAATTATTCAATAAAATTCTTGCAAACCGAATCCAAGAACACATCAAAACGAATATTCACCATGATCAAGTAGGCTTCATCCCAGGTATGCAGGGATGGTTCAATATAAGGAAGTTCATCAATGTAATCCACTACATAAACAATCTCAAAGATAAAAAAACACATGGTGATTTCATTAGATGCTGAGAAAGCATTTGACAAAATTCAGCATCCTTTCATGTTAAAGGTCTTGAAAAAAATCAGTAATTCGAGGCCCATATCTAAACATAGTAAAAACAATTTAGAGCAAACCGGTAGCCAACATCAATGTAAATGGAGAGAAACTTGAAGCATTCCCACTAAAATCAGGGATTAGACAAGGCTGCCCTCTCTCTCCATATCTTTTCAATATAGTACTTGAAGTTCTAGCTAGAGCAGTTAGACAACAAAAGGAGGTCAAATTGGAAAGGAAGAAGTCAAACTATCACTATTTGCAGACGATATGATAGTATACTTAAGCGACCCAAAGAACTCCACAAGACAACTCCTACAGCTGATAAACAACTTCAGCAAAGTGGCCGGATATAAAATCAACACAAGCAAATCAGTATCCTTCCTATACTCAAAGGATGAGCAGGCTAAGAAAGAATTAAGAGAAATGATACCCTTCACAATAGCCACAAACAATATAAAGTATCTTGGTGTAACTTTAACCAAACACTTGAAAAATCTGTATGACAAGAACTTCAAGTCTCTGAAGAAAGAAACTGAAGAAGACCTCAGAAGATGGAAAAATCTGCCATGCTCATGGATTGGCAGGATTAATATAGTAAAAATGACCATCTTGCAAAAAACAATATATAGATGCAATACAATCCCCATCAAAATCCCAACTCAATTCTTCATAGAGTTAGAAAGAGCAATTCAAAAATTCATCTGGAATAACAGGATAGCTAAAAATATTCTTAAGAGTAAAAAACCTCTGGGGGAATCAGTATCCTGGACCTCAAGCTGTACTACAGAGTAATAGTGTTAAAAACCGCATGGTATTGGTACAGTGACAGGCATGTAGATCAATGGAACAGAATTGAAGACCCAGAATTGAATCCACACTCCTATGGTCACTTCATCTTTGACAAAGTAGCTAAAACCATCCAGTGGAAAAAAGATAGCCCTTTCAACAAATGGTGCTGGCTCAACTGGAGGTCAACATGCAGAAGAATGCAAACTGACCCATTCTTATCTCCTTGTACTAAGCTCAATTCCAAGTGGATCAAGGACCTCCACATAAAAACAGACACACTGAAACTAATAGAAAGGAAACTAGGGAAGAACCTTGAACATATGGGCACAGGGGAGAATTTCCTGAATAGAACTCCAATAGCTTATGCTCTAAGATCAAGAATTGACAAATGGGACCTCATAAAATTACAAAGCTTCTGTAAAGCAAATGACACTGTTAAAAAGACAAAGGGTCAACCAACTAACTGGGAAATGATCTTTACCAACCCTACATCCGACAGAGGGCTAATATCCAAGATATACAAAGAACTCAAGAAGTTAGATTCCAGAGAGCCAAATAACCCTATTAAAAAATGGGGTACAGAGCTAAACAAAGAGTTCTCACCTGAAGAATATCTAATGACTGAGAAGCACCTAAAGAGATGTTCATCATCTTTAGCCATTAGGGAAATGCAAATCAAAACAACCTTGAGATTCCATCTCACACCATTCAGAATGGCTAAGATCAAAAACACAGGAGATAGCAGTTGTTGGCCAGGATGTGGAGAAAGAACACTCTTCCACTGCTGGTGGGATTGTAAGCTGATACAACCACTCTGAAAAGCAGTCTGGCGGTTCCTCAGAAAACTGGTCATGTCACTCCTGGAGGATCAGGCTGTACCACTCCTGGGCATATACCCAGAGGCTTTACCTGCATGCAATAAGGACACATGCTCCACTATGTTCATAGCAGCCTTATTTGTAATAGCCAGAAGCTGGAAAGAACCCAGATGTCCCTCAACAGAGGAATGGATTCAGAAGATGTGGTATATCTACACAATGGAATACTACTCTGCTATTAAAATCAATGAACTAACGAAATTCCTAGGCAAATGGTCAGAACTTGAAAATATCATCCTTAGTGAGGTAACCCAATCACGTAAGATCACACATGGTATGCTGTCACTGATAATTGGATATTAACCCTGAATCTCGGAATACTCTAGACACAATTCACATATCAATAGATTTCCAAGAAGATGGAAGGAGAGACCCGTGGTCCTGGAAAGACTTTATGTAGGGGAATACCAGGACAGAGAAGTGAGAGTGGGTTGAATGGGGGAAAAGAGGGAGGGATGGGGGCTTATGGGACTTTCGGGGAGCAAGGAAACAGGAAAGGGGAAATGATTTGGAATGTAAAGAAAAAAAACTTAGAAAATAAAAAAAAAGGAAGTTGAATCTCAAAAATTATATACGAATTGTATATCTCATATCTCACATGTGTGTGTGTGTAACTGACCTTAAATTAAAACAAAAAATGCAGGTAGGATGGGAAAGTAAGTGAAACATTGAAATTTAAAGGAAGCATCTTATAGTACAGATGAACATCTCATAATATAGAACTAGACATTAAAGGAAGCCTCCAGGGAAGACTTTTCACCTCTGTAGGTGAGCATATATTCGCACACAACTTTTCTGTAGGACTCCCACACAGTCTCAAAGAAGAACAAGTCTTGATGGATTTACACTGAAATTCCCAAAGTTCTTAGATCTATACCAGATTCAATATAGGAAGTAGATATATCCAAACCTAGTTTATCATCTGCATGAAACAGAATTTGTTCTGAACAGGGAGGAGGAAAATTCATAGTCTATTCCATTGAACTTCTTACCTGTCTCTGTACCAATACCATACAGTTGTTATCACTAGTGAATTTTAGTAGAGCTTGAGGTCAGGGGTTGTGATTCCCCAAGGAGATCTTTTGTTGTGGAGAATAGTTTTAGCTATCCTGGGTTTTTTGTTATTCCAAATGTCTTTGCAGATTGCTCTTTGTAGCTCTATGAAAAATTGATTTGCAATTTTGATGGGGAGTGCATTGAATCTATAGATTGCTTTCAGCAAGATGGCAATTTTTACTATATTAATCCTGCCAATCCATGAGCATGGAAGATCTTTCCATCTTCTGAGATCTTCTTCCTTCAGAGGCTTGAAGTTCTTGTAATACAGATCTTTCACTTGCTGGGTTAGAGTCACATCAAGGTATGTAATATTCTTTGTGACTATTGTGAAAGGTGTCATTTCCCTAATTTCTTTCTCAGCTTGGTTATCCTTTGAGTAGAGGAAGGCTACTGATTTGTTTGAGTTAATTTTATATCCAGCCTCTTTGCTGAATTGTTTATCAGTTTTAGGAGTTCTCTGGTGGAATTTTTGGGGTTGCTTAAGTATACGATCATATAACCTGCAAATAGTGATATTTTAACTGCTTCCTTTCAAATTTATATACCTTTGACCTCTTTTTGCTTTGTTTTCTAGTTGCTTTGGCTAGGACTTCAAGTACTATATTGAATAGATAGGGAGAGAGTGAGCAGCCTTGTCTGGGCTCCGATTCTAGTAGGATTGCTTCAAGTTTCTCTCCATTTAGTTTGATATGGCTACTGGTTTGCAGTTTATTGTTTTTACTATGTTTAGGTATGGGCCTTGAATTCCTGATCTCTCCAAGACTTGTAAAAAGGACACATGCTCTACTATGTTCATAGCAGTCTTATTTATAATAGTCAGAAGCCATAAGGAACCCAGATATCCTTCAACAGAGGAATGGATACAGAAATTGTGCTATATATACACAATACACTATTCAGCTATTAAAAACAATGAATTCATGAAATTCATCGGCAAATGGATGGAACTAGAAAGTGTCATCCTGAGTAAGGTAACCCAATCACAAAAGAACACACATGGTATGCACTCAGTGATAAGTGGATGTTAGTGAAGAAAAGTCTCAGCTCTTCAGAGCACTTGCTGATCTTGCAGTGGACCCTGATTTAGTACTGAGAGCCAAAATAAAGGTTCACAACCACCTATAACACAAGTTCTAAGAGATCATACATTATTGTTTAGGGTCCATGGGCATCTGCATGCCAGTGGGGCAACAACATCAAGCAGACACACATATAGATGCATAAGATAGATTAAATAAAGAAAGAAATATTTGTTACAAAGCAAAAATAATAATTCACTACTCAAAGTATAAAGGGGAAAGCATTGCTTAGAGACCATGGCAGGCAAGAAGGCTGTCTACTCTTCATGAATCATCAGTACTCATGTCTTAGTGTGCGCTTGTGTTTGTGTGTGTGGGTGCGTGTGTGCGTGTGTGCGTGTGTGTTTTCCTTGTTTTTGGTGGTATGGAATTACTTATTTCCTGTGTTTTCTTGAATGTAGTTATCTTCCTTTGAATTGGAGTTCTGCTTCTTGTATTTTCTGCAGGCCTGGAATTGTGGATAGGTATTGTTTGTATTTGGATTTGTCTTGAAATATTTTGTTTTCTCTATCTATGATGATTGAGAATTTTGCTATGTACAGTAGTCTATATCGAGTTCTGTATTTTCTGTTTTTTCTGTTTTATTTTGTTTTATAGATGTTGTTAAGTTATTTCTCCAAGCCCTTCTAGCTTTTAGAGTCTCTTTTAAGAAGATGGCTGTAATTCTGATAAGTCTGCTTATATATAATAACTGGCTTTTTTTTTTGTTTTTTTTTTTTTTTGTTTTTTTGAGACAGGGTTTCTCTGTGTAGCCCTGGCTGTCCTGGAACTCACTCTGTAGACCAGGCTGGCCTCGAACTCAGAAATCTGCCTGCCTCTGCCTTCCAAGTGCTGGGACTAAAGGTGTGTGCTACCACTGCCCAGAGTTCCTGACATTTTCAAAACTGCCTGTGTATGGTACCTGACCTGTTTCCCTTGTGCTTTTAATATTCTTTAATTGTTCCTAGATGTTTTGTTTTCTGTTTTCTTCCCTAGGTTTTCCATCTCCAGGATTTCCTCAGTTTGTTTTCTTTATTACTTCTTTGTCCACTTTCATGTCTTGCACTGTTTTATTTAATTCCTTCATTTCTTTAATTATATTTTCCTGTATGTCTATAAGGGATTTTTTTTGTTTCCTCTTTAAAGACCTTTGTTTATTTTATTGTATTTAAGTAAAATTTTCAAGGGATATATGCATTTTCTCTCTATTGGCAACTATTATCTTTGTAATACTGGATTTAAAGTCAGTTTCTTGTGCTTTGGTTGTATTTGAAGATTCAGGGTGTGCTCTAGCAGTATAGCCAGGTTTTGGAGGTACGATATTGTACTGGCTTTGTTGTTTGTGTTCATTTGAGGGTCTTTAGCCATCTGGGTTGTTTTGGTCCCTGGATGTTCTAGTTGTAGTAGGTATTGGGCAGAGGTAAACCTCGATGGTAATGGTGTGGCATCTTTGGGCTGAATGGTTCCTGGTCTACAGGTCAGCATGGTTTAGTACTGTAATGTCAGATGAAGGTGGGCTAGGAAGTGGCAGAGGAGTGGAGGTCTTCCTAGGCTAGCAGACTGCTACAGAAGGCTAAGTAACTAACTTAGCTTCCAAACATTGGTTTTCTATATTCAAGGAGTGGAGCACAAGGATGTATAAATTTGGTCATTTATAAAACTGACCCTCCAGTTAATTTACTGATGTGTAGATCATGTATATCTCAATTTTAGTAATGGAATGTTTGCTTTGATGTGGTGATTCTATATTCATCTTATATTTTGTTTTCAATAACCTAGTATGCATTTTTCAGTAATGTATCTGATTCAGGTTGGTTATTACGTGAATTAGAGAAGTGACAATATGAAATAGATACTTGAAATCCTATATTAGTAATTGCTAATGTTGTGAATTACCTAGACTGTATTAATTTTTAAAAAGCTAGGCTGACTTTAATTACTCTATAGAAGATGAAAACATTTTTGTCTATGAAATATCTGGTGTGTGAATTTTATTTAAATGTATAATTTTTCATTAAGTAAGATGCTAGCTATTCCATAATTGAACATTTGTTCATTTCTATATTATCTTTCTTTCTTATTATCTTATTCTAATTCTTCTTTGGCATGCTTGTTCTCCTACAACATACGTGTCTCAAATTCTAACAAGGTAACCGATAGAGGTTTATCTTTTTGCTATTTTTTTTTTTTAAATTTAGCCTTCAGGGCTGGAAAGGTGGATCAGAGGTTAGGACGATTGGTTATGTTTCCAGAGGTCTTGAGTTCAATTCCCATTCAGAAATTCTGTCATTCAGGTATATATCCAGATAAACACTCACATGCATAAATAAATAAATAAATAAATAAATAAATATATAAATCTTTAAAAATAAGTTTTGCCATTTGTTTCCTTTCAGTTGGGGAAAGAATCTGATGGCATCTTTGAGCAGGTCTACTTCTCTGACATTAAGACTTTTCACTTTGGTGTCAGTTTCAGCTCATGTCTACTATTCTTAGACTTGATGTTATTTATTCTTCATCGAAAAAGATATGCCATTATCTGTCTTCATGTAAGTTCACAAGGCATTTGTCTTATAAACACGAAATGTGATTGTAAGAAATTAAATGAAAAATATGACATTGATATTATTTTGGATTCAATATATATATTTACCTGTATATAGAGAGACTATCTCTTGCAAATTGTCTTATAAATACATATTATGATTTTAAGAGACTAATATAAAATAATATGGTTTTGAAATTATTTGGGATTAAATATATATTATCTATATATTGAGACTATACTATATATGTATGTGTAAATCATATATATATATATATGATGTCATCAGATACACACATATGTATATATATATACACATATATATGTATGTATATATATGTAGTCTCTAAACAAAAAGTAATTCACAAGTCATAGTTTACTAAGTATTAGCAAAGGGAAATGGATTCACTCAGCCTCTAGAAATCCTAACATCTAATGAAGAAATTTAAAGTCAGTTTAAATATATGTGATATGCTATCCTTTTCTGGCATGTGGGTATACATCCAGATAAAGCAATCAAATTCATGAGTTTTTTTGAGAGAACAGAACTGTATGTTGGTAGCAAAGTGGAGGAAGCAAATACATGGAGTCATTTTGGGAATGGGCACAAATCCCTTAGAAGTCATCAAAAGGATATATACAAAATTTATAACACTCTGAGTGAAGAGAACAATTAATGTATAAAGAAAAAATATAAAATATATATGTATATATACTACAATTATGGTTATAAGAGCATTATTCTTATTGTTTGCAACTATCATTGGGAATCATGTTATGAAAGATACCTAATATATAATGTACATTTAACATAAAAATTGGTCCATTGAATACTAAGAAGAGAACCTCAAAACATTCAATATATATATAAAACCATTTAGTGGTATGTCTTAGTGGCAATAGTTCTTGCAACACTGAATAAGGTTATTGTGAGGTTACTACATTATGCAGGATGATCTTCCCATCTTGTAAATCTTAATTGCTTATGGCTTCTAATGTAGTTCTTTTTATTGAACTAAGGTTGTGACCAATGAACAGTATTCATTTATTCATATGTATCAGGTCACATTGAGTATTACATGGACATAAATATAAGGTCTTTAGCATTTATTCAATCTTGAAGAGAAGTCATAAAAGGATATCTGACTTCTCTGCTTATCATCTGTAAGCTGCTCTTTAGCATTAATGTAAGCATCAGTTCGAAAAACCAAATGAATATGACTTAGGAGAAACTGCTACTAATGTTATAATTCGACAGTGGTTTATATATATATATTTTTTTTATTTACATTACGAATGATTTCCCCTTTCCTGGTTCATCCTTGACAGTGTTAATAATGGTATTTTCTGTGTGACAAGTGTTTTGGAGAGGAAGATCACACACACACACACACACACACACACACACACACACACACACAAATACACACATTTACTCTCCCTAGAAAAGGAATCCATAGCTGATAAAAATAACAATTGTACCAAAGTTCATGTCGGTGAAATAATGAAATTGTATTGGGGTTTATAACCTGAATATGGGTGAAGTGTTATAACTGCAGAGATGACTGAAAAGAAGCAATCTTAAAACCACACCCCACGATAAGTGATAACTCACAAAAGCCATATTTGAAGTTCTCTCTTTAACTTTTAGGCAGTTCTAGGGGCTCAAAATCTCTCTACAGATCAGCTGGGAAGAGTCTCCTTTTCTGATAGCTGTTTACTCTTTAAAGCTGGGAAGGTCCTTTGAGAATCTCCCATGTTTCTATGTTTTCACAAATGTGACATTTTTTTTCCAGAATTTGACGAGCTTTCCTCTATCTCTTAAAAAGAATGTTTCAGTTCAGAGGAAAGTACTATCTAATACACCTTCACTTCTCTTCTCCTTATGTGCTCCTCTTTTCATTCTCATTCACTGACTTGCAAGTCTATTCTGTTGATATCCCTTTGTGTTTCAACTGAATCATACCATCTTAATTCCAAACAGAACACGGTATTATTTCTTGAAACTTGTTTATTCTTTTGATAATATAATTTTAGCTTTGAATGTCCTTCTCTCCACAAGCATGATATAATTTTTGAATTAGTCTTCAACAAAATACTGATGTACATTAATATTTAGCACAAATTTTCATCTTATTTTTAGTGATCATCACAAATAGAAAAATCACTAACACTCTCTCTACTTCAGAAACCACTTAGAAACTTTCTGATTTCAATTCTTTTTTTTTTGTTTGTTTTGTTTTATTTATTTACATTCCAAATGATTTCCCCTTTCCCATTTCCTTCCTCCCTGAAAGTCCCATAAGCCCTCTTCCTTCCCCCTGTTCCCCATTCAACCCCCTCTCGCTTCTCTGTCCTGGCATTCCCCTACATCCAGTCTTTCCAGGACCTGGGGTCTCTCATTCCATCTTCTCAGAAATCTATTGATATGGGAATTGTGTCTAGGGTATTCCGAGATTCTGGGTTAATATCCCCTTATCAGTGACTACATACCATGGGTGTTCTTTTGTGATTGGGTTACCTCACGAAAGATGATATTTTCCAGTTCTGACCATTTGCCTAGGAATTTCATGAATTCATTGTTTTTAATTGCAGAGTAGTATTCCATTGTGTAAATATACCATATCTTCTGAATCCATTCCTCTGTTGAGGGACATCTGGGTTTTTTCCAGCTTCTGGCTATTATAAATAAGGCTGCTATGAGCATAGTGGAGCATGTGTCCTTATTGCATGAAGGGGAAGCCTCTGGGTATATGCCCAGGAGTGGTAAAACAGGATCCACTGAGAGTATCATGCCCAGTTTTCTGAGGAACCGCCAGACTGCTTTCCAAGTGGTTTTACCAGCTTGCAATCCCACCAGCAGTGGAGTAGTGTTCCTCTTTCTATACATCATCGCCAACAACTGCTGTCTCCTGTGATTTTGATCATAGCCATTGTGACTAGTGTGAGGTGGAATATCAGGGTTGTTTTGATTTGGATTTCCCTAATGACTAAGGAGGATGAACATCTCTTTAGGTGCTTCTCATGCATTAGATATTCTTCATGTGAGAACTCTTGGTTTAGCTCTGTACCCCATTTTTTTAATAGGGTTATTTGGCTCTCTGGAGTCTAACTTCTTGAGTTCTTGGTATATATTGGATATTAGCCCTCTGTCGGATGTAAGGTTGGTAAAGATCTTTTCCCAGTTTGTTAGCTGTTCCTTTGTCTTTTTGACAGTGTCCTTTGCCTTACAGAAACTTTGTAATTTTATGAGGCCCATTTGCCAATTTTTGATCTTAGAGCATAAGCTATTGGTGTTCGGTTTAGGAAATTTTCCCCTGTGCCCATATGTTCAAGGTTCTTCCCTAGTTTCCTTTCTATTAGTTTCAGTGTGTCTGGTTTTATGTGGAGATCTTTGATCCACTTAGAATTGAGCTTAGTGCAAGGAGATAAGAATGGGTCAATTTGCATTCTTCTGCATGTTGACCTCCAGTTGAACCAGCACCATTTGTTGAAAAGACTATCTTTTTTTCCACTGGATGGTCTTAGCTCCTTTGTCAAAGACCAAGTGACCATAGGAGTGTGGATTCATTTCTGTATCTTCAATTCTGTTTCATTGATCTACATGCCTGTCACTGTACCAATACCATGCAGTTTTTAACACTATTGTTCTATAGTATAGCTTGAGGTTTGGGATACTGATTACCCCATAAGTTCTTTTACTCTTGAGAATAGTTTTAGCTATCCTGGGTTTTCCGTTATTCCAGATGAATTTTTGAATTGCTCTTTCTAACTCTATGAAGAACTGAGTTGGGATTTTGATGGGGATTGCATTGAATCTGTATATTGCTTTTGGCAAGATGGTCATTTTTACTTTATTAATCCTGCCAATCCATGAGCATGGAAGATTTTTCCATCTTCTGAGGTCTTCTTCAGTTTCTTTCTTCAGAGACATGAAGTTCTTGTCATACAGATCTTTCACTTGTTTGGTTAGAGTCACACCAAGGTACTTTATATTGTTTGTGGCTATTGCAAAGGGTATCATTTCTCTTACTTCTTTCTCAGCCTGTTTATCCTTTGAGAATAGGAAGGCTATTGATTTGCTTGAGTTGATTGTATATCCGGCTACTTTGCTGAAGTTGTTTATCAGCTGTAGGAGTTGTCTGATGGAGTTCTTTGGGTCACTTAAGTATACTATAATATCGTCTACAAATAGTGATAGTTTTACTTCTTCCTTTCCAATTTGTATCCCTTTGACCTCCTTTTGTTGTCCAATTGCTCTAGCTAGAACTTCAAGTACTATATTGAAAAGATATGAATGTAAAAAAAAACTTATAAAATAAAAAAAAGAATATAGAATAAAAAAAAGAAAGAAAAGATATGGAGAGAGAGGCAGCCGTGTCTAGTTCCTGATTTTAGTGGGAATGCTTCAAGTTTCTCTCCATTTAGATTGATGTTGGCTACTGATTTGCTGTAAATTGCTTTTACTTTGTTTAGATATGGGCCTTGAATTCCTGATCTTTCCAAGACCTTTAACATGAAAGGATGCTAAATTTTGTCAAATGCTTTTTCAGCATCTAATGAAATGACCATGTGGTTTTTTTTATTTGAGATTGTTTATGTAGTGGACTACAATGATGGACTTCCTTATATTGAACCATTCCTGCATCCCTGGGATGAAGCCTACTTGATAGTGGTGAATGATCATTTTGATATGTTCTTGAATTTGGTTGGCAAGAATTTTATTGAGTATTTTTGCATCGATATTCATAAGAGAAATTGGCCTGAGATTCTCATTCTTTGTCGTATCTTTGTGTGATTTTGTTATCAGCATAATTGTGGCTTCATAGAACTAGTTGGGTAGTGTTTCTTCTGTTTCTATTTTGTGGAATAGTTTGAAGAGTATTGATGTTAGGTCTTCTTTGATGGTCTGACAGAATTCTGCACTGAAACCATCTGGACCTATGCTTTTTTTGGTTGGAAGACTTCCAATTACCACTTCTATTTCTTCAGCGGGTTTAGGACAGTGTAGATGGTCTATTTCATCTTGATTTAATTTTAGTATTTGGTATATGTCTAGGAAATTGTCCATTTCCTCAAGATTTTCTAGGTGTGTTGAATACAGGCTTTTGTATTAGGATCTGATGATTTTTCAACTTTCCTCAGTTTCTCTTGTTATATCTCCCTTTTTTCCCCCTATTTTTGTTAAATTGGTTACTGTCTCTGTGCCCTCTGGCTAATCTGGCTAAGGTCTTATCTATCCTGTTGATTTTCTCAAAGAACCATCTCCTAGTTTTGTTGATTCTTTGTATGGTTTTATTCGTTTCTACTTGATTAATTTCTGCCCTGAATTTGATGATTTCCTCCATTCTACTCCTATTGAGTGTATTTGCTTCTTCTTGTTCCAGGGTTTTAGGTGTGCCATTGAGCAGCGAGTATACTCTCTCCTGTTTCTTTTTGGAAGCACTCAGGGCTATGAATTTTCCTCTTAGCACCGCTTTCATTGTGCCCCATAAATAAGGGTATATTGTGCCTTCATTTTCATTAAATTTTAAAAAGTCTTTGATTTCTTCCTTTATGTCCTCCTTGACTAAGGTATCATTGACTAGAGCATTGTTCAGCTTCCAAGTGTAAGTGGGCTTTCTGTTGTTTTTGTTGTTATTGAAGACCACCCTTACGCCATAGTGATCTGATAGGAGTCATGGGATTAGTTCAGTCTTCTTATATCTGTTGAGGTCTGTTTTGTGACCAATTATATGATCGGTTTTGGAGAAGGTACCATGTGGTGCTGAGAAGAAGCTATATTCTTTTGCTTTAGGATGAAATGTTCTATATATATCTGTTAGTTCCATTTGGTTCAAGGCTTCAATTATTTTCACCTTGTCCCTGTTTAGTTTCTGCTTTCATGAATGATCCATTTCAGAGAGTGGGGTGTTGAAGTCACCCACTATTATTGTGTGAGGTATGATGTGTGCTTTGAGCTTTAGTAAAGTTTCTTTTACAAATGAGGGTGCCATTGCATTTGGAGCATAGATGTTCAGAATTGAGAGTTCTTCTTTGTGAATTTATCCTTTGACCAGTATGTAGTGTCCTTTTTTGATGACTTTAGGGTGAAAGTCAATTTTATCTGATATTAGGATGGCTACTCCAGTTCGTTTCCTGGGACCATTTGCTTGTAAGTTTGTTTTCCAGCCTTTTACTCTGAGGTAGTGTTTGTCTTTGACATTGAGGTGCATTTTCTGCAAGCAGCAAAATGTTGGGTCCTGTTTACGTATCTAGTCTGTTAGTTTATGTCTTTTTATTCTGGAATTGAGACCATTAATATTAAGAGAGATTAAGGAATAGTGATTATTGCCACCTGTTATTCTTGATGCTATTTTTATGTTTGAGTGGTTATCTACTTTTGGGTGTGATGAAAGAACGTTATTATCTCTGTTTTTCCAGGGTGTAGTTTCTCTCCTTGTATTGCCGATTTCCACCTATTATATCCTTTGCAGGGCTGGGTTTGTGGAAAGATATTGTGTAAATTTGATTTTATCATGGAATGTCTTGGTCTCTCCATCTATGGTGATTGGGAGTTTTGCTGGGTATAGTAGTCTAGGCTGGCATTTGTGTTCTCTTAGAGTCTGCATGAGATCTGCCCAGGATCTTCTGGCTTTCATAGTCTCTGGTGAGAAGTCTGATGTGATTCTGATAGGTCTTCCTTTATATGTTACTTGGCCTTTTTCTCTTACTGCTTTTAATATTCTTTCTTTGTTTAGTACTTTGGTGTTTTGATTATTATGTTACAGGAGGCATTTTTGTTCTGGTCCAGTCTATATGGTGTTCTATAGGCTTCTTGTATGTTCATCATCTTTATCTTTAGGTTAGGGAAGTTTTCCTTCATAATTTTTTTGAAGATATTTACTGGCCCTTTAAGTTGCAAATCTTCACTCTCATCTATACCTATAATGCTTAGGTTTGGTCTTCTCATTGTGTCCTGGATTTCCTGGATGTTTTGGGTTACACGTTTTTTGCATTTTGCATTTTCTTTGACTGTTGAGTCGATGCTTTCTATGGTATCTTCAGCACCTGTGATTCTTTCTTCCATCTCTTGTATTCTATTATTGATGTTTGCATCTATTACTCCTGATTTCTTCCCAAGGTTTTCTATCTCCAAAGTAGTCTCCCTTTGTGATTTCTAAGTTGTTTCTACTTCCTTTTTTAGATCTAGGATGGATTTGCTCAGATCCTTCATTTGTTTGTGTTTTCCTGTATTTCTTTAAGATACTTTTGCACTTCCTCTTTCAGGATATCTGCCTATGACCCAATTTTTCCTGTATTTCCTTAAGCGATTTTTGTTTTTCTTCCTTATGGGCTTCCATCTGTTGATCCGTATTCTCCTGCATTTCTTTAAGCGATTTTTGTGGTTCCTTTGTAAGGGCATCTATCTGTTGATTCATTTCTTTTTCTTTTGCTTTTTTTTTTTTTTTTTTTTTTTTTTTTTAGGGATTAACAATATTTTCTTTTTTTTTTTATTTTTTAAGTTTTTTTTTTTTATTTACATTCAAAATCATTTCCCCTTTCCCGTTTCCTTCCTCCCCGAAAGTCCCATTTCTTTTAGCGATTTTTGTGTTGCCTCCCTATGGGCCTCCATCTGTTGGCCCATATTCTCCTGAATTTCTTTAAGCGAGTTTTGTCTTTCCTTTGTAAGGGCATCTACCCGTTGATTCATTTCTTTAAGCGATTTTTGTGTTGCCTCCTTATGGGCCTCCATCAGTTGACACATATTCTCCTGCATTTCTCTAAGTGATTTTTGTGTTTCCTTTGTAAGAGCTTCTACCAGTTGATTCATATTCTCCTCTATTTCTTTATGAGATTTATTTGTGTCCTTCTTGAAATCCTCTAATATCACCTTGAGAATTGATTTTAAATCCAGATCTTGCCTTTCGGGTGTGATGGGGTATCCAGGACTTGTTGCTGTCGGAGAGTTGGGTTCTGATGGTGCCATATTGCCTTGATTTCTGTTAGTAACGTTCCTCCATTTGCCTTTTGCCATCTGGTTACTTCTGGTTTTAGTTGGTCCTGCTGTCACTGGCTGTTGTTTGGACCTCCTGTGAGCCTGCAAGGCTATCCCCCCCCCATGACCGGGATTCCCCTGGCACTGATTGCTCAGGGGCTGCCCTTCTCCTGAGTGACTTTGGAGCCCTGATGTGCCTTGCCCCAAGTGATGTTATACTTTTGGGAATCCCTGGGTACCTGGAGACTCAGAGTAGTCAATCCCTGGTGCAGAGGTGGCTAAGGGGATGCTGGTGCGCTCTTTCCTGATGCACTGTCTCCAGGTGCAAGTCCCTCTGCAGGGTAGATGTCCCACAGCAGAGCTGGCACCCAGATGACCACTGAGCTGCCCTGCCCTTGGGCGCAGATGGAAACCCAGCAGGCTGTGTCCAAAACAATATTATATTGGTGAGTCCCTGCGTACCTGAAGGCTCAATGTAGTCAATCCCTGGAGCAGAGGCTCCCAAGGGGAGGTTGGTGCGTTCATTCCCTGTGTGGGTGTGCTCTCTCCCAGAGCGGGTCCCTCTGCAGGGCTGATGTCCCACTGCAGAGCTGGCACATAGGTGACCACAGAACTGCCCAGCTCTTGGGAGCAGGGAGCACACAAGCTGGCTGAGTCCCAAGCCATGTTATGCTTGGTTATCCCTGTGCCTGGAAGTCTCAACTGCTCTGTTGCCAGAATAAAGATGGCAGAGTGCACTGCGCACTCTCTTGGTGCAGATCACTCTGCAGGGCAGATGGCCCACAGCAGAGCTGGTGCCCAGACGACCACAGAGGTACCCAGCTCTTGGGCGCAGATGGAAGCCCAGCAGGTTGTGTCCCTAGTGATGTTATATTGGGGAATCTGTGCACACCCAAAGGCTCAGCATAGTCAATCCCCTGAGCAGAGGTCGCCAAGGGGATGCTGGTGCACTCCCTCCCTGTGCGGGTGCGCTCATTCCCAGTGCAGTTCCCTCTGCAGATCAGATGTCCCACAGCAGAGCTGGTGCATAGGTGACCACAGAATTGCCCAGCTCTTAGGTGCAGGGAGCACACAAGCTGGCTGAGTCCCAAGTGATGTTATGCTCGGTTATCCCTGGGCCTGGAGGTCCCAACTGTTCTGTTGCTGGAACAAAGATGGCAGAGTGCACTGTGCACCCTCTTGGTGCAGATCGCTCTGCAGGGCAGATGGCCTACAGCAGAGCTGGCGCCCAGATGACCACAGAGCTGCCCCGCCCTAGGGCATAGACGGAAGCCCAGCAGGCTGTGTTCCTGGTGAGTCCCTGCATACCTGAAGGCTCAGTGTATTCAATCCCTGGAGCAGAGGTCTTCAAGGGGAGGCTGGTGCGCTCACTCCCTGTGTGGGTATGTCTCTGATTTCATTTCTAATTTCACACCTCAAAACACATTTTCTCAGACTAAAATTCTCGAGATGTTCTTTAACGTCTTCTCTTTCTTTCCAACCAATGCACACTCTTCTTCTACCTTGTTCTGTCTTTCATTTGAAGAAACATAAGGATGTTAACCACTTGGCTGTCATAATGGCCTGAGCCAATATTATTAGAATATGGACTGCTATAACAACTTTCTCACCATTCTCCATCCTTATAGACTGATAAGCCTTTAACACTTCTAATTTTAAAAGACACTACAAATAAATCATTTCAAAATTTAATTAATATAATGGCCATCATATGTTCTTATTTATTTACAACTGCATCTATTTTTTTTTCATAAGGAGTTGACACACATGACTCCCTCTGGCCTAAAGCTCATACTATTCTGATCTAAGGTGCATTTCTTCTCTATGCACAATGATCTATTTGTTTAAAAACATGACAAGTATATTTTTTAACACTTAAATTTACATTGTTTGCTAAAATATTCTTTTGCCAGATATTCAATATTTATTATCTTGATTGAGTTACTTGAATAACACTATATTTTGATGTCTACAATAAGCACCACATTTTAAATTTCATTTCTTTCTGAGTATATTCTTTTCTACATAATTGTATGCAAAATGTATGCATGTCTTTAGTAATGTGTAATATCCTCTTTTACTTCTTCCTGTACAGTCCTCCAATGAAATTCAAAATTTATAAGGGGAAACCTTAGTTTTGGTATTATTTCCAGGATTCATCTAGAAGATACACTGTAGGATATTATTAAATATTCTAAAATTAATAATTAAATCAGTCCAATATCATTATTACATATATATATTATAGAATTAAATATAAGCAATATTAATACTTTGTGGGCAAAGACTCACCTATGGTAATTACATCTTGTTTTTACAAATGAAGATGTTAACCTATGAAAAGTAAACCTGCACTGGAACAGGAACGTGGGTCTCCTAACGTTCTGGAAGAATCTAAATTTTTGACATTTCAGTTCTATAAAGTCCACAAAATTCATGTTTGAGAATTGCAAAATCAAGAGATGAAAAGAAATTCCAGAATGCCTAGAAACACTTCAAGTTTACTATATTCTTCACTATCATCAGCTTTATGTGGCTTGAAGGCAAAAGGTTGGAAACAATTCATAGACTAGTATTGTTTCATACCTACAGACTGTAGAAAAACCAATCTCTTGAGGTATAATAATCCTTTGTCCTTTAATGAATATGCCCAATATTATTACTACCATACTGTGTTACAAAACTTTACATGTGATAAAGTCACAGATAGTGAGTGAAAGGAAAGTGTCTTTAAGTTTATTTCAACTCTGGAGTATAAAGGGAAAGACATAATTTTAAAAATTTTATTTATTTGTTTATCTTTACTTAATGACTTTACATGCTGCTCACTGCCCCCTCCCAATCATCCCCTCCCACACTCCCTCTTCTCTACTCATCTGAGAGGTTGTTCTCCTGTATTTTCCCACCATGGTACATCAAGTCTATGGGGTCAGGCACTACCTCTCATACTGAGGCCAGACAAGGCAGCCCAGCTAGAAGAACATATTCCTTGTGCAGGCAATACCTTTTATGATAGTCCTCATTCCAGTTTGGGTTCATGAACACCAAACTGCATATCTGCTACATATGTGCTGGGAAGCCTGGAACCAGGCCATGAATTCTATATGGTTTGTGTTTCAGTCTCTTAGAGCCCCAACAATCCAGGTTAGGTGACACTGTTGGTCTTCCTGTAGAGTTTTATCTCCTTTGGGGATGCGATCCTTCCCACTATTCTTCCATAAGAGTCTCTGACAATCATCAGCTTTGACTTACAAGTAGTATGTTAGAGCTGCTGATAGTGGTAGATCCAGATAATTATAAGCATTTCACACATACACATATATACATATATACACATAATTGATGGATGGAGCAAACTCTCACACACCCAGACAAGCTATACATACATACATACATACATACATACATACATACATACATACATGTAGTTTATGTTTAGAAGAAACAATGTGCCAATGCATACATACATACAAACATACATATACATACATACATACATACATACATACATACATACATTCAGTTAATGGCTGCAAGGAACAATGTGCCAATCCCCACACACATTAACCTTATACAAATATATACATATACATAGTTGGCAGATGGAAGAAACAATTTTCCAACCTCCATTCATACAAACTTTGTACATATACATTCATACACATAGTTGATGGATGGAAGAAAGAGTGTTCCCACCTCCACATTTTATTCTTTCTTCTTTTTTTATTAGATATATTCTTTATTTACATTTCAAATGATTTCCCCTTTCCTGGATCCCCCCTCCCCAAAAGTCCCATAAGCCCTCTTCCCTCCCCCTATTTATTCTTTCTTCTTAAGTTTATATATTTCATTAAAATTTTTCAAGTAGTATAAAATTACATTGTGATTACATTTAGTTTTCTACTAGTAAATTATTGTGAATAAACAATGTATTTTTCAATACCTTTACAACAAAAAGCATTATGTAGTACACGTAAATAACAAACTATTCCCCAAAACTCATGTAGATTCATAACTAAGCAACTTGTTAAAGAAAAACAAAGTATAAGCAAGGAAGTATGGTAGTTTTCTCAACCAGTTTCTCTTATTGGAAGACAAGAAATTGTGGTTACAAATAAAGGAGTCATTATTTTATTATTTATTATTTTATAATTTATCTTTATAAGGAATCTTGCAAGAATCCTGAAAGAAGTACAAATCTAACCTTTTATAGAAAAATCATTCATATCTTCCATAAGTCCCCAGAATGCATACCTACTCATCATCAAATCTTAATAGATCATATAAGGAAGTTCAGGGCAAGAATGGATATAAGAAATTATTTATCACCAGTCCCGCCTCAATGAGAGTCACTTCAACCATTGCTACCATTGTTCTTATTTCCTGACCACAAAAGGTCCCTAGCTTAACTACTAAGAGTGTGCTTTTCTAAACTTCAAATTGTTTCCTAACATTTTCTACATCAGAGCCAGTAGTAAAAACATCTCAACCTAGTTTCGTTAATAATTTTATTATTCCAAATGTTTTCTAAGGGTGCAGTCATTGCTGACAATCTATGGCGCCAAGTTCTTCTCTATGGTGGTGATTGAATCAATAATCTGCTCCAGCAGCAATGCCTGAAGGAGATTAAGCATTATTATTTTGAGTGCCAGAGATACTGACCAATGAGGGACTGGAATCCCCCTAAAAGTTTTCACATAATTCTTAAATTAAGAGGGATTTGAGGGCAGTAAGCAGAGCAGAATTCCACAACCAAATGAAACCCTCGGGACATATGGTCCTCAGGGTCCTGCCATATCAAGGCTCAATCATGTGACTGTGGTAACTGGTGGGCCACATTGCATGAGTTCTAAAGTCATTTGTCATTCCTCCTGCATTGCCCTCAGTAACTCCCCAAGCTAATAAGCGGATATTAGCCAAAAAGTTCAAGATACATATGCTACACTTCACAGACATAATTAAGCTAAACAAGAAGGAAGACCCAAGAAAGGATGCTTGAATCTCACTTAATAGGAATAGCAGTTATAAGAGGCAGATGGAAGGAGGGAAGAAGTTCAGAGAGAGGATGGGGAGGAGAATATGGGAGGGAGGTTCAGGAACAGGTATGGGGAGGGAGAGGATGACCATATGGCTATGAATATGAATGGAAACCTACAATTGACAGGGGTGGAAGGTGGGGAGCATTTCCAGGAAGACACAGGCATGGGATAAGGAAGGTGCCCAACAATCAATGGAGTAAGCTCAGCTGTCACTCACAGCATTATGGATATGGAACCTGAAGAGGTCACCTTCTGTATCCATGCAGAAACTCCATTGTAGGATTATTTGATCTCTTGTCTGTTCCAGCACAAGACATGGTCCCTCAGGGAGGTAGGATGAGGAAAGTTGACCACGCTTACCCACACTGATGTCGGGCATGTCGGATTGTAGGGAAGCTGCAGGATACAGTTCTACTGGGTAGGAAAGAGCGATTGGGACACTACTCCACTCACAAAACTATCAACCCAAAATTTATCCTGTTGACATTATAATTTATCCTATGGACATTACAATTTTTATGGTTATTTCATATAACCACACCTACATTTCTCTTCCTGTTATGCATATCCTTGCTGCTTTTCTAATAGTTTGAAAAATGCATACCCAGAAAAAAATATTTTTTTAATTTTAATTGTGTAACAACTTCAAAATAAATTTAGAATAATTACCCAAAATAAATTAGTAAATGAATTCTTTTTGAAAAGTTATTCTTTGAAAATTTAATAGAGGCATTCAATTCATTTCACTCACTTACATCTTCTCTTTTTCTTTATCTCTACTCCTTCCAAACTATCTCCATACAACCTTCTGCCTTCCTTTTTAACATAAATCACTGAGTCAAATCCATGCAGCCTTTGTGGATGCATGTAAGGTCATTCAACTAAAAACTCTGTAACAGACACACACACAAACACACACACACACACACACACACACACACACACACACACACACACACACACACAGAGAAACTGAACTGAGTGAGGAGGTAGTCCACAAAACAAGAGAATATTTAGTAGCCACAATATTGACAGACAAATCGTATCTGCAACATATAGTAAACCACAACATACCCTTCTGCATCAAGAAATAACCCAATTAAAAATGGTACAGGGAATTGACTACAACATTCTCGAAAGCAGAAATACAAGCAAATGACTAATTCATAATATGATAAGCATTCACAGTTGTCCTTAGCTATCAGGTGAAATCACTTTGGAAGGTTCTCAGAAAAGTAAAACCAGAAACTAGCAGGGAATAAACAGTGTATTACAGTGTATTTATATTTTCATATTTTAAATACTGATAGTGTTATGGACAAATATTGAATATATTAGATATTTTCATTTTCCCATGATGTTTACAGTCCAATTAAAGGTAAATATTAATAAAATAATCATATAATCTTGCAACTAACTGTAAAGTGTGCCATGTCCAATGAATGACAATTCATGAAGATATATCCATTTTTGAGGATGGAGTGAGTCAAGACACAGGCATAGTTAAGGTAGATATAAATAATAGATTTAGGCAGGGGATATAGGAAATGCAGAAACTTCCAAGAAGAAGTAGAAATATATGTGGAATTTCTGGGGTTTGATAGTATATAGGCAACATTTATAAATAGAAGATTATTTTCTCTTTCTTCTTTCTGTCTTCTGTTCTTAATAACATTTTGTAATAGAGAATAACAACATTGTTGCATTTAAAAATTGACAGTGGATATTCTTTTAAAGAGTAAGACTTCAAATGGGGAAGATTGGGTTCCCCCTCTAAGCACAATGTGAATAAGTTAATATTTTTTAAGTAAAATTAATCACAAATAGGATAAAATTTTAGTGTCTGAAGTAAAAAATTGGAACATTGTTTTCTCCTTTATTTTGTACGAGTGTTGTTCACTTATGTGAATGCATATATATATATATGCATGCATGTAGAGGCTAGAAGTCTATCTAAGGCATCATTCTTTAAACAGTATCAACCTATTATTTTCTGAGACAGAGACTAATTTTAGCCTGGATCTCCGAATAATCTAGATTCTGTGGCCAGGTGAATCCCAGAGATCCACCTGTCTCTGTCTCTTTGGCATCCTGGGATTTTAAGTGGGCAATGCCACATAGGACTTTTGTTATCTCAGTTTTGTGATTGGAACTTAGGCCCTTATCTTTGGTCAGAAAGTAGTTTACTAACCAAGTAAAGTAAAAGTCTTATCTTTTTTCCAATTTAACAATTTGAGTTACTCTTCTAGATCTCTGAACCCAGGATTGTTTATTGTGCACAACTTAACTTGGCTTCAGTACAATCCCAGCTTAAGCAGATTTTTCTTTTGTTATACTCCAGAAACCTCTCTTACCATTTGAGACTTAAAAAAATGAGTTCAATATTAGTTCAGTTTGAAGCCTCAGCTGGAGCTCATGCCAGGTTTTGATTGTTTTGAACCACTCTCCTTTCTGGGGCATTATTAGTCTTGCCTAGATCTTGTCTTTAAATGAAACAAGGATGGGTAAAATTTCACAAGAGCTCATATTAGAAGCGATTTTCCCTTTAAATAGTGAGAATTCCAGGGGAAAATGGCAAAGCATCAAAGCTTATAAAACCTTGAATGATAGCCTAGAACTGGGCTGATTGACTCGAATGTTTAATTAATTGGTAAGGGAAGGTTGTCTAGAGACTTTATTCAAGAAGAGATTATATTGATTTTTATTATTCACAGGAGGCAATAATTTTGATATAGAAGAAAGTATATATAAAATCCAGGGTCTATCTTCTCTGCAAAGTGATAATGACAAAATGTTTGTCAAAATATTGCTAGTGACTGAGAAAATGAAGGGGTCAACGTGCCTTTCTTCTTTATTTCATATCATCAATCTTGCTGGTGCCAAACCTGTGGAAAATGTCACAATGATATAGGTTTCATTCAAGATATTTTTGAAGTTGAAAAAAGATACACCAGTTCGTACTGTATTTATGTCTGTATCAGACTAATGCCCTGACAGAATGTATTCTAATCACAATTCTAGCAACTTGAGACATCAACTAATATTTTCAAGTAATTTTGTGCATATTTAGCATAGGAAGATAATGGTCAACTGAAATCCAATGTGTAATGGTAAGAATGGTGTGATAAGTGTATTCTGAGTGTCATAGATAAACAAATTCAGATGGAATTTATTGCATATTGTGAATAGGTAATAGATAAAATAATAATGTAATACATAAACTTGAAATACTCATGACAGCAGAGTAAAGACTTTTGGATGAGTTGAAATTGATAAGACCTAAGATTTAGTTGTAATTACTACTAATTATGGGTAAGTAGCTTAATTTGGAAAAAATTGCTGTCTTTATGGGGTCTCACTTTCTACATCTGTCATGTGGCATCTACTAAACTATTCATATATTATCCCTAAAGAATTTCTCTGATCTAGATTTTCATAAAGGATCCCTGTGAAAATACAAGTGGAGTTTAGGAGTTAAGAACAAAGTTGACTAGAGAAAAAGATTAAAAATTTGAATGGGAAAGGAAGAACATTTCCTTGAAAAGAGTTTGCCACCTATAACTGAAATAAGGTGGCTTATATGAACACTTCACTGTAGTTAGAAGAGATGTGATGCATTTGAAATACACCTGTCATGTTC
This sequence comes from Tokudaia tokunoshimensis, assembly GCA_036184795.1. NCBI lineage: Eukaryota > Metazoa > Chordata > Mammalia > Rodentia > Muridae > Tokudaia > Tokudaia tokunoshimensis. The sequence goes on along the minus strand of BTHU01000005.1, from coordinate 53,014,558 downwards.
ACACATTGTTCTGAGAGATGAAAATGCCCAGGAAATGAAAAACAATCTTCCCGTTATCATCAGACATTGATCTGACACCAAGGCCCATACTATGTAATAGCTTAAATAAGAAAGACATAAGAATAAGGAGTATCATAATAATCCTGGTTCATGTGTTTGTGAGAATGTAAACAGCTTGAATTATTAAACTGTCAAGTGTCAGGACAAAGACAAACTCAAGTCTTGAGCTAAATTCCTCTGTTTCCCTGAAGCAGGCAATGTACAACACAGAAGGGAGTGGAAATATTTTAAAATCCAAACAACTTTTGTTTTGATTATAAGTTTCTTTTGTAATTCCCCAAGAGCCATACAGAAAGTCTGTATCTTCCAGCCATAGGTATGCTTAGTTATTCTGGAAGCAATCCTTAGGGAGAAAATAAACTAAACACAGGCACTACTGGAGGGAGAGAGAGAGAGAGAGAGAGAGAGAGAGAGAGAGAGAGAGAGAGAGAGAGAGAGAGAGAGAGAGAGAACTATGAAGTGGAAAAATTTAAAATAAACCTTTTTATTTTATTATTTAAAATTTGAACAAATTACATTTGTCTATTAAAAATGAAACAATTTAGAATCATATAATAGTAATAATTTAAAATTATAAAAGTTCACATTAATGACATTTTACTTTCAGAGATGCTGGGATGGTAACCCAAAGTTAGAAGGTTCAGACAAAAAAAAAAGGACTTATTTTCAAAATTGTGATACCTAAAGCATATTTTTAACAATATTACTATGCTCTAATTTTATTAATTAAAATTCTTATTTAACCATAAGTTTTACTAAGTTTAATAATACTTACAAATATTCCATAGGAGTATTCAATGAAAACATCATTTACAGTTCAGATCTCTTCAATAATTCCAGTAAGGTAAGCCATTCATGGAATTACATGCTGAGACTACTCATTTCATTTACATTGAAGATTCTTATATCTTGAGAGATCATTCAAAGGAATTTTAAGAATTATCTTACATTATATTGCATTGGTAAGTGTTTTTGCCTTTTTCCCTTGCTTGTTCTCTCAGTATTATTCTATACCAACACGTACATGTATTTATGTACATCATACACACATACGTACATAAATACATACATAACAGTATAGATCATCATAGGAAAAATTTATATTATTTTGTTTATGACATTGGGTGAAATCACTCAATATTTTATATGCTAAGTCTATATTCTGGAAAAAATATGATTAATTTTTCTTTAGGTCTAAATAATATTATTCCATTTTATGTATGTTCAAGATATTCATTACTCAACGCTCTGCTGTTGATCAAGGAGAGTTCCATCTTATTACTTTAGTAAATATAGTCATAATAAACATGGTGTTACAAATATCTTTATTGTAAGGCATAATAATATTAATGCATAATCCCAGGTCTAAGTTCAATGATAAACTCTATCTCGAAGAAACCTGATGTAGAATAATGGACCAAGATAAAAAAACGACCTTCTTAAGCTCTATGAACGTGAGAGTACATGTGTGCTTAGCTGTATCATTAAGCCATATACATTTATACTTGACATATATAGCACACACATATAAACCATTCTCAGCAAAACTTTTTCTCTGAAATTAATTGTAATTCACATCTATATAATTTACTTCTCTATAAACCAATTACTTTAAATGGATAAATGGAGGAAAAAGGTAGAAAGGGAGAGGGGAAAGAGGAAAGAACAGGGAGGGAGGATGGAGGGATAGAGGAAAGGGGGAAGTGAAGAAAGAAGAAATGAGTTGATTTGGAAATATTGTATCATTTTAAGATTACTAAATGTATAAAAAGTGTAACATAGATTTAATTAGCATACATACAGTATATGCACACAAACACACACATATGCAGATAGTTTTAGCTCTCCCTCCCTATATTGCCTCTTTTGTCCTTTCTTCTCGCTCCTTCCCTATTTGATTCTCCCATTTTATTCACCAATTTCACTAATATACCTATAATTTTGTATTCTATTTTACCTTCCTATAGAGATCTACTTTTCCACCTAGTCCCTTAATTTCTACCTATGATCTATCTGTACATATCAAATTATTTTTCTGGGTCTGAGACACCTTACAAAAGATTATTATTTTTCTAGTTCCATCCATTTACCTGCCAATTTCATAGCTTTTCTCAGCCATTAAAAGGAAAACTACTGTGATATTTCTTCTTACACCAGGCAGAAAAATCAAGATCAATAAAATAAATGACAAAACATGCCAACAAAGATGTGGACTAAGGGAGACATTCTTTAATGGTGGGAGTGCAAATTTGGGGAGCCAGTATAGAAAATCAGAGTGTTGTTTCATAAGAAAATGGGAAACTGACTCATAAGTCAAAGATAAGGTTGGATCTAAAACGTTTCTGACACAATACATCCAGGAAATCTGCAGTACCATGGAAATATCATTGAGAATAATGGGAATAGAAGAAGGAGAAAAAGAAGAAGAAGAAGAAGAAGAAGAAGAAGAAGAAGAAGAAGAAGAAGAAGAAGAAGAAGAAGAAGAAGAAGAAGAAGAAGAAGAAGAAGAAAAAGAAGAAGAAGAAGAAGAAGAAGAAGAAGAAGAAGAAGAAGAAGAAGAAGAAGAAGAAGAAGAAGAAGAAGAAGAAGAGAATTATCAACATCATTGTCATTATCATCATCATCACAACTCAATGGTTGAGAAAATGTTGTCAACTATCAGAGAAGAAAACTTTCCTAACCTAAAGAAAGAGATGCCTGTATACATACAAGAAGCTCACAGAACACCAAATGCATTGGAAGTAACATCCAGCCACATAATAATAAAATTATTAAATATAGAGGACAAAGAAAGTATTCACAGCAGCAATGAAAAAGCAGTCCAAGTAGTATAAATACTGAATCTATTAAAATTATACCTGACTTCTCAGTAGATACTCTAAAACTAGAAGGGCCTAGAAGTTGTGTTATAGTCTCTAAGAGACCACAGATATCAGCCCAACTACTAGAGCCTAGCAAAACTTTCAGTCAACATAGAGGAAAAAAGATATTACAAAGCAAAAAAAAAATTTAGAAGATATATATCCACAAATTCAGTCTTACAGAGCATACTAGGAAAACAAAAACAAAACCTTAAATGCAACAAGATTAACTATACCCCAGAAAATACAGGAAATAAATAATTTCACACCAGCAAAAACAAAGGAAGAGAAACACACACACACACACACACCACTACCTCCACCACCACCATTACCACCACCAATAACAACATCAATAGAATGGCAATTAATATTCATTGGATAATAACAGCTCTCAACATTATTGGACTCAATTCCCCAATATAAACACATGGGCTAACAGAATGTATGCACAAATAGGAATCAACATTTTGCTGCATATAAGGAACACACTTCAATATCAAAGACAGAATAATGGGCTGGAAAAGATTTTCCATGCAAAGGAACCCAAGAAGCTAGCTGGAGTTTCCATTGTAATAACTAATACAATAGAATTCAAAACTTAATCAAAAGTGATGTGAACAAAAGCTTCATATGCATCAAAGAAAAAATCCACTAAGATCATGTCTTAATCCTGAATATTGATGACCCAAATGCAAGTGTATCCACATTTGTAAAAGAAACAATACCGAAGTTTAAGCCAAAAATGAACCCCACACACATTAATAGTGGTAGAGTTCAACAAACTGCTCATAGAAAGGATGAGTAATCCAGGCAGACACTGAAAAGAGAAGTAATGGAACTTACATTATGACTCAATGAACTTAACAGATATCTAAAGAACAATTCACACAAACACAAAAGAATATAGCTACATCTAAGAACCCCATGGAACTTTCTCTAAAATCGATCATAAACAGTGTCACAAAGAAAGCCTTAACATAAATAAAAAATGAAGTAACTACATGTGTCTTATCAGATGACCATGAATTAAGCTGTATTTCAACACAATAGAAATGAAAGAATGTCTACAAACTCATGGAGAGTTCCTAGTCAATAACTACTGGGTCAAGAAGAAAGAAATAAATTAAAGACTTTCTATAATTTAGTGAAAAGGAATATAAAACACATTCAAATTTATGGGACAAAAATGAAGCAGTCCAAGAGGAAACTTCATAACATTAAGCGTCTTCTTAAGAAATTAGTGAGCCCTTGCTCCTCTCTTGTTCTTGTCTTCCTGTTCCACTCTTTTTCCATTCCCTTCCTCCATCTCGCCACATGACTTTCTCTCTCTCTCTCTCTCTCTCTCTCTCTCTCTCTCTCTCTCTCTCTCTCTCTCTCTCTCCCAGTCATTCTCTACCTCTACTAACCTCTTAATTCCCCTCCCCATGCCCTGAATAAACAATTCTATACCAAAAGAAATAAATTAGTGAGATCATATTAGTGACATAACTTCAAGAATTCTTGAAAGTTCTAGGAAAAAAGAAGGAAGAGGAGAAGAAGGAGGAGAGGAGGAGGAGGAGGAGAAGGAGAAGAAGGAGGACCAGAGGAGAAGAAAGGGGAGGAGGGGGAGGAGGAGAAGAAAAAGAGGAAGAGGAAGAAGGAAGAGGATGAGGAGGAGGAAGAAGAAGGAGAAGAAGAGGAGGAGGAGGAGGTGAAGGAGGAGCAGGAGGAGGAGGAGGAAGAAGAAGAAGAAGAAGAAGAAGAAGAAGAAGAAGAAGAAGAAGAAGAAGAAGAAGAAGAAGAAGAAGAAGAAGAAGAAGAAGAAAACACATATGGGAAGATTAGCAAACAGGAAATCATCAAAATCAGGGCTGAAATTAATAAAGCAGAAAAGAAAACAGAACAATACAATCAACAAAATAAGGGGTTGGTTCTTGGAGAAAATCAACAAGATAGACAAAACCTTGGTGGAAGTCACTAAAAGACAGAGAAAATATCAAAATTAACAAAATTGGAAAAGAGAGGAGGAACATAAAAACAGACACTGAGGAAATCCAAAAAAAAAAAAAATTATTAGATCTTGCTTCAAAAGCTTGTACTCCAAAAATTGGAAAATCTAAATGAAATGAATGATTTTCTAGGCAGATACCAATTACCAAAATTAAATCAAGATCAGGTAAACTAAATAGACTATGTAAATAATCCCTAAGAAAATAGAAGCATTAATTAAAAGTCTCCCAACAACAACAACAGCATCCCAGGACCAGACGGTTTTAAGACAGATTCTACCAGAATTTCAAAGAAGAGCTAATACCAATACTGATCAAACTATTCCACAAAATATAAACAGAAGGAACATTGCCAAACTTACTTCATGAGGCCAGTCACTGTGATACCTAAACCACACAAAGATCACACACACACACACACACACACACACACACACACACACAAGTATTTCAGACAAATTTTCCTTATGAGTGTTGATTCAAAGACCGCATGCACATCTACTTGGATGCTGAAAAAGCATTTGGCAAAATCTAATAGTCCTTAAATTACTAATATTAAATAATAAAACTCTTGGAGATTTTCAGGGATACAAGGCACATGTCTAAACCTAATTACACTATGTAGCAAATTAATAGCCAACACCATATTAAATGGAAGGAAACATAAAGCAATTCCACTAAAATCAGTGACAAGACAAGGCTGTCCACTCTTTTCATATTTATTAAATATAGTACTTGAAGTTTTAGCTGGGGCAATAAGACAAATAAAGGAGATATAATTTATAAAAGAAGTCAAATTATCACTGTTCACATGTGATGTTATACATAAATGAGCACAAAAAATTCTACCAAGAAAATCCTATAGATGACAAGCACCATTAGCAAAGTGTCAGAATACTAAATTAACAAAAAAAAAACATACAAACAAAAAACAATGACCCTTCTATATACAAATAATAAACAAGCTGAGAAAGAAATTTGAGAAACAAAATTCTTCACAGAGGCCACAAACTATACATGATATTTCAGTGTAACTTTAATTAAGCAAGTAAAAAACTTGTATGACAGAACTTCAAAACTTTGGAGAGCTGGAGGAAGATAGCAGAAGATAGAAAGATTCCCCAAGCTCCTGTATTCTCCTGTGTTGTTAGAATTAACACAGTAAAAATGATCATCCTACAAAAAGACATATACAGATTCAACACAACTCCCCCCCAAATTCCAATAAAATTCTTTATAGACCTTGAAAAAATAATCCTCTCATTTTATTATGAGAAGAAAAAAAAAACAGAATAACCATGTTAAAAAAAAAAAAACTTCTGGAGGAATCACCATCCCTGATTTAATGTAGATGGCTGAAAATATTTTCATATTATTTTTAACACCAGGCACCTGTTTATTATATTTTCTAAAAGTTTCACTTATTTAACACAATAAATTATTTGTTATCTATTATTCAATAAATTTGTCATTCTTTTGGCTTGTGGTCAGAACACGCTTTGCTGACACTTTATTTTTCTGTCTTTCTGTAATTCACTTCATAGTTTTCATAGAAACATATTTTTGCGAGGACAATCAGATCATCGTCGTTTTATTCTTTGTTTGCTCTGTGTATCTGTTCATCCCTGGGTTATCTTCCTTGACTGGGAATATAATTGCCTATCTTATATTATTGTCAAATTGTAATCAAGAAAGTCTGATTCAGAAAAATGACAGCCTGAACAACTTCAGTAGTGACATGAAGAGAATCTTTCCTACCCTTAGCTGAATTTTATTTTAAAATAACCAACTCTCTCCCTTGTTATTTCTTTCCTTGTCTCCATCCTTTAGCTTATCATCCTTATCTTTTCTCTGTTTTTACCTCTTATTCTTTCTCTGTTATTTGTAGTGTCTGCTGATATATTTTGTTGGATGATTCATTTCCATGTCTTTTATATGAAACATATTTGCCTCCTTGACTGGATGACACACAATTTAAAAGACCAAAGATTTTACATAATCCTGAAGACCAAGCTATATAACTTCAGATACTTGATATCTAATAATTGCTATATAACTTCAGATATTTAATATCTAATAATTGCTGATTAAATCAGTGATATCTGTGAATATTACATTGGAAAACTGATTCTGACATTGTGTGAACATTTATGAAATCTGGTATAATTGTGAACTTAGCTTTTAGACTATTTACCAGCATATAAGTAACAAATATATATGTGTATATGATGATATATGATATAAATGTTACATGCATTAAACACACACACACACATTCATGCACACACAAATTACTAAGTTTCAACATTAGTATTTGACCTTAATATGGGTAAAAGCTGAAACTTACTATGGATATGGGTATCAAAGGAATTATGTTTTCCTGGTCATAAAAATCAAACCTCTATTTCCTCACTTGTAAATGGATTAAGGAGTAATTGGCAAGAAGATAAAATGTGTTAATTTGTGAAAAATTAAGGAACAGAAAAACATCTTTCTCATACACGATTGCATATATGTGTGTGTGTGTGTGTTATTATAGTGTTCATTCTAAATCATATTATTTAAAAAGTCATTAAACCACCATGTCACTTCTATGTAACTAGAAATTAGATGCTGATGAAGGATGATGGAGACTAGGGAATATGAACACTGGAGAGTGAAAATGTTTGTGTCAAGGAGAATTTGTTCCCCAAGTCTTTAGTGTTTGGGAAATGTGGCAAAATGTATAAACAGTGTTCAAAAGAGGTTTTAATATCTTATGTATATCAGATATTATTTTATATAATTAGTGTTATGTTCAAAAGAACACTAGTCCTGCCTTGACTTCTAGTGTACTCTATCAGTCCACAAGTCCTACCTATACAGCAAGTGGTGACGCTAATGATCAGCAATGTCTACATGATTAAGACTTGATCAAAAGTTAAATTAAGTTGTGCCTTTCTGCCTAACTTCAGGTATATTTATATCCAAAATTTTGTCTCCTAGGTTACTTTTAAGTTCTCCTGTCATGTATATTTCTAACTTTTTCATACCATCTCAATTTGTCTTGTTTCTTTATTTACAATTTCAAATCACACCCAGTAGAAATAGTAGAAAATTCAGTAAAAAGGATCATATGTTACTTTTGTTTTTGTTATTCAAATGTCTTTTCCAGTTATTAGTGTATAACCTGAACATTGAATTTGAAATCACATATGATGATAAAGAAGCATTAAGAATTGGTCCATATCATCTTACTAAAAACAAAATTAAATTTATTTAATTCAAATCCTAATTTCTTATGCAAAATACCCAACCTTCTACTCTGTGTTTGTACTGTTTTTTTGTTCTTTGTTTGTTTATTTATTTCACTCTACATTTTATCCGACCCTCTGTCCACCCTCCCAGTGTTTCACATCCCATATCTCTGCCTCACCCCATGTCTCCACAAGGATGTCCCCACCACTCACCACCACTCCCCACCCCACCTAACCTCTAAACTCCCTGGGACTTCCAGTCTCTTGAGGGTGAGGTGCATCATCTCTGATTGAACACAGACCCAGCAGTCCTCTGTTGTATATGTGTTAGGGCCTCATATCAGCAGGTGTATATGCTGCCTGTTTGGTGGTCCAGTGTTTGAGAGATCTCAAGGGTCCAGATTAATTAAAACTGCTGGTCCTCTTACAGGGTTGCCCTTCTCAGCTTCTTTCAGTCTTTTCCTAATTCAACCACAGGGGTCAACAGCTTCTGTCTGTTGGTTGGGTGCATCTGATTCTTTCAGCTGCTTGTTGGTTCTTCTGGAGTGCAGTAATGCTAGGTCCCATTTTGTGAGCTCTCCATAGCCTCAATAACAGTGTCAGGCCTTGGGAATTCCCCTTGAGCTGGATCCCACTTTGGGCCTGTTGGAACTTCTTTTCCTCAGGCTCCTCTCCATTTCCATCCCTGTAGTTCTTTCAGACAGGAACAATTATGAGTCAGAGTCATGAATGTGGGGTGGCAACCCCCTCCCTCATTTGATGACCTGTCTTTCTGCTGGAGGTGGGCTCTGTAAGTTCCTTTTCTCTACTGCTAGACATTTCATCTAAGGTCCCTGTCTTTGAGTCCTGAAAGTCTTTCACCTCCCAGGTCTCTGCTGCATTCTGGAGGCTTCACCCAACCTCCTGCCTCTCAAGGTAGCTTGTTTCCATTCTTTCTGCTGGCTCTCAGTGCTTCAGTCCTTTTCTCTCATCCAATACCAGATTAGGTTCCCCTCCCCCTCACTACCCCATTCACTTTCTCTCCCAGGTCCCTCCCCACTCCCCACTTGTGGTTGCTTTCATCTCCTTCCCAAGTGGCACTGAGAAGTCCTCACTTGGTTCCTTCAACTTGCTGACCCTTTAAAAATTTGCCTAAGATTATAATAATCCTCATTGTTAAAAATAGAAACACAAGTTCTTAGTCTTAGTTACCCCATGCAGTTCCCTTCTCTCCTCTCCACATCTACATAAAAAGTAAAACAGTATACCATATATAATATATATTATTATGTATAATAAATATATATTGTATGAAAGGAAGTTTTAAAAGGGTGGGCAATACTGCTCCCCTAAAATTTCTCTAATACTGGCTAGCTTTTATAGTGCTGGAAGCTACTATCCAAGAACCTTGGGAAGAAAGGTCATCTGTTAACTTACTTTGTGCCAGACTCTGCACTTACCCAAGCAAGTTCTAGCATTGGTGGAATGGAGACTTGACAGTTATGGAGGAAAACATTTTTCCCCTGATTTAATATGTCACCATAAAAGAAAGTTTATACTATCAAACTACCTTCTTTTAAATTTAATTTATTTTGATATCTTTATATACGAATACTGCATCCATGTCAATGATGTAACCCTCTCCATCTCCAACGTTTCCAATAGCTCCTTCCTTCTAAATTAGTGTTTAATCTTCAATTATTATTGTTACATTTATATATACTGTCACATAATATAATACACATCCAAACACACATATATACATATATATATATATTTATTTATACATACACACACATACAAACATATATAAAGATATAAAGATTATTGGTCTACTTTCATTTCCTGTCTGGACATTAGTTCAGTACTATTTTTGCAATATTTATGATAATGTTAATATACTTGATATATACTCAATATTTGTCAGAGAGTCTTTTTTTTTTTGAACAAGTTATAGTGAATGCTTAGCCATGGGTGATTCATCTATTTTAGCTTCTTTTCTTCAAGGTAGCAGAGAAGAGAAGATCAAAGTACATCATAGAATATTGGGTATAAAGAGTGAGACAATGAGGGCATGCTTTCTTCTGGACATGACATAACTGAGCCACAAATCAATTCACAACAGTTATGGTTGCCTATTCAAAACCAAACCATATTCAAACAATCAAACACATATAAAGGAGGGATTCCAGCGTCCCCTCTCTTAGCTGAACATCAATTTATCATTGATGGCTGTCGAGGGAGACACCTTTCTTTGAAGATGTGGCCACTGGTAGGTTGTCCATACCCAATGATGTCATAACAGTCATTCACACACAGTCAATAGGGTTGGAAAAGCTCAAAATACTTTGTTAACAGATATAAAATTAAATAATCATTTAAATAATAAATGATTAAACTTGTTTAAATGTGGGACCGTGAAAGGCAGTCTGTGTTCCGGTTGAGTGAGGCTTAACTTCTGGAGACCCCTTAGATATTCTACAAGGGACAGAAACTTTGTCCATGCTCCCAGACACTAGACTTCTGACAGGAGCCCTCAGCTCTCCATAATTCTATAGCCATCAGTCATGTACGGCAATGCCCCAAGCCTCTGGTATTCTGTCTGAATTCCACCCCCACAGTCACCTGGTAACAGCCAGGTATGCTCCTATCAACGGTTACCTGGCTACAGCCAATATAAAATGGGATGTTTGGTCCCTCCTTCCTCTCTTGTTCTTTCATTCTCTTCTCTTACTCTCTTACTCTCTTGTTCTCTCTCTTGATACCTCTCTCCCCATTCCCTTCCACCCTCTCTCCACGTGGCCATGGCAGGCCTCTACTCCTCTACCTTTTCCCTCTCTCTACTTCTCTACAATAAACTACAATAAATGCTAAAACCATGAACTGCATCCACTTATCTGGACCTGCCAGGCTGGAACAATGGGGCAGGTTTTCCCCAAAGAGCTGTACATCTAGTCTCCCACTGGAAAGTCTCCCAGCATTCCCAGCCAAGCCACCCCAAACCAACTGTCCCGTTCCATGCCAAGGATATTCTAGTCCCCATGGAACCCAGCCGATGTTCTCCCCTGCCCCTTTCCCTTCAGCCCTGGGCCAGAGCCCAGCCCTGCAGGCACAAACCCTGTGCTCAGCTCTTCCCGACATCCAGTGGCATCTGCAGTGTCCAAGACTGCAAACCCTCGAGCTCAGCCCTTCTGGTTCCCCAGGCGACCTCAAGGACTGCCCTTTCCCATACACAGAGTGGGGATTCTGCAGCTTCTAAAAGCCTGACGCCTGTCTGGTGGTTCCATGGGGATGCGCGCAGTCCAATTACTTGTGTCCGCCTTGCGCAGAGGCCCGAACTCTGGAAAGAGCACAGGACCCCACTCCATCCACATTTAAAACAAAAAATAAACACGTTTTCTTTGGGCCTTAGTAGAAGAGAGTTATGAGTCCATTCCTGATTATCTACAGGTGATGTTAAGGAGCAAAGAAGTTAGAAAATAAAGGAATAAAATGTTTATGCATTGAAAGAGAATTAGATATTTAATTTATCTATATTCATTCAGCATTTTCCTAATGACTAAGGATGATGAACATCTCTTTAGGTGCTTCTCAGCCATTAGATATTCTTCAGGTGAGAACTCTTTGTTTAGCTCTGTACCCCATTTTTTAATAAGGTTACTTGCCTCTCTGGAGTTTAACTTCTTGAGTTCTTTGTATATATTGGATATTAGCCCTCTGTCGGATGTAAGGTTGGTAAAGATCATTTCCCAATTAGTTGGTTGCCACTTTGTCTTTTTGACAGTGTCTTTTGCCTTGCAAAAACTTTGTAATTTAATGAGGTCCCATTTGTCTACTCTTGATCTTAGAGCATAAGCTATTGGACTTCTGTTCAGGAAATTCTCCCCTGTGCCCATATGTTCAAGGTTCTTCCCTAGTTTCCCTTCTATTAGTTTCAGTGTGTCTGGTTTTATGTGGAGATCTTTGATCCACTTAGAATTGAGCTTAGTGCAAGGAGATAAGAATGGGTCAATTTGCATTCTTCTGCATGTTGACCTCCAGCTGAGCCAGCACCATTTGTTGAAAAGGCTATCTTTTTTCCACTGGATGGTTTTAGCGCCTTTGTCAAAGATCAAGTGACCATAGGAGTGTGGATTCATTTCTGGGTCTTCAATTCTGTTCCATTGATCTACATGTCATTCAGCAGAAGCTACATTATAACAGAAGATAACAAAGAAAATACCTGGAAAATTAAAAGAAGCAAAGATTAGAGGGCATTCCACACACATATACAGGATCATGTTTGAAGACTAAATGAATAGGAGTGATTTGAGTTTCCATAGCCTCCTGTCATTCACAGAGCATTTCAGGGGACTCAAGTCTTCTATAGGAACGCATAAGGCCTTAGGTATTAGGGGCATAACAGAAACTGTTCTTCTTAAGAAGAGAGTCTTAAAATAAGCCCATGATATATTTGCAAACTGATAATGACAGGTTCTGAAAGGGGTAAAAGTCATTTTTTTTAAATTTTATTTTCTAAGTTTTTTTTTATTTACTTTCAAAATCATTTCCCCTTTCCCGTTTCCTCCCTCCCGAAAGCCCCATAAGCCCCCTTCCCTCCCTCTTTTCCCCATTCAACCCCATCTCGCTTCTCTGTCCTGGCATTCCCCTACATCCAGTCTTTCCAGGACCAGGGGTCTCTCCTTCCATCTTCTTGGAAATCTATTGATATGCGAATTGTGTCTAGGGTATTCCAAGATTCTGGGTTAATATCCCCTTATCAGTGACTGCATACCATATGTGTTCTTTTGTGATTGGGTTACCTCACTAAGGCTGATACTTTCAAGTTCTGACCATTTGCCTAGGAATTTCGTGAATTCATTGTTTTTAATTGCATAGTAGTATTACATTGTGTAAGTATACCACATCTTCTGAATCCATTCCTCCGTTGAGGGACATCTGGGTTCTTTCCAGCTTCTGGCTATTATATATAAGGCTGCTATGAACATAGTGGAGCATGTGTCCTTATTGCATGCAGGTAAAGCCTCTGGGTATATGCACAGGAGTGGTATAGCCAGATCCTCCGGGAGTGTTATGCCCAGCTTTCTGAGGAACCGCCAGACTGCTTTCCTGAGTGGTTGTAACAGCTTGCAATCATCTGGAATAACAGAAAACCCAGGATAGCTAAAACTATTCTCAAGAGTAAAAGAACCTCTGGGGGAATCAGTATCCCGGACCTCAAGCTGTACTACAGAGCAATAGTGTTAAAAACTGCATGGTATTGGTACAGTGACAGGCATGTAGATCAATGGAACAGAATTGAAAACCCAGAAATGAATCCACACTCCTATGGTCACTTGATCTTTGACAAAGGAGTTAAAACCATCCAGTGGGAAAAAAGATAGCCTTTTCAACAAATGGTGCTGGCTCAACTGGAGGTCAACATGCAGAAGAATGCAAACTGACCCATTCTTATCTCCTTGCACTAAGCTCAATTCCAAGTGGATCAAGGACCTCCACATAAAACCAGACACACTGAAACTAATAGAAAGGAAACTAGGGAAGAACCTTGAACATATGGGCACAGGGGAGAATTTCCTGAATAGAACTTCAATAGCTTATGCTCTAAGATCAAGAATTGACAAATGGGACCTCATTAAATTACGAAGTTTTGCAAGGCAAAAGACACTGTCAAAAAGACAAAGTGGCAACCAACTAACTGGGAAATAATCTTTACCAACCCTACATCCGACAGAGGGCTAATGTCTAATATGTACAAAGAACTCAAGAAGTTAAACTCCAGAGAAGCAAGTAACCCTATTACAAAATGGGGTACAGAGCTAAACAAAGAGTTCTCACCTGAAGAATATCTAATGGCTGAGAAGCACCTAAAGAGATGTTCATCATCCTTAGTCATTAGGGAAATGCAAATCAAAACAACCCTGAGATTCCATCTCACACCAGTCAGAATGGCTAAGATCAAAAACACAGGAGACAGAAGTTGTTGGCGAGAATGTGGAGAAAGAGGAACAAAAGTCATTTTCAAGGTACTTAAACCCATCAAACAGCCACTGGCAAGCTGGTACATTCCAGGGTGTGGTTGTCATGTGTCACTAATCAATTCTCACTGCAGATGGGCTCTAGCATACTTATCATCTATTTAGAGAAGGTGGCAAGCAGTAGAAAACTCAGCCACCCTCGCAAACACTGGGAAAGGCAAATTTCAATTCCAGTACATTCTCCTCTTGTTCTGACTCACAGTTCTGACATTGCTTTTTCTTCATTTCCTATGTTTATCCTTCCTTTGCTGTTCTCTTTTTCAGGCTATCTTATTTTTTCCTTCATGGATAGAACATAAAGTTTGGAGTTTGCAATATTTTCTGAAAGAAAAAGAAAGAAAAATAAATGCACATATTGTATATTTGTGTCAAACTGTTCTCCGACAAAATTTCTTATTCTCCTTTTCCAGCTGTGCGATCATACCTTAGGTTACATTAGAAATATTTGGTTGTGGTTTAAAAGTCTCATTTAGCTGTGATTTTTATGGAAAATACTTTACCACCAGATGTAGATATGTTCACATTTTAACCACTGGCATCAAAGAATGAATTGCCCTCCATGGGAAAGGGACATAACAAGTATAAATAAAGAAAGAATATGGAGGTAAAGGAATAGTACTGGTTTATCTGAGAAAACTCAAGGCATTCACAGGAATCCTTACAGGAGGAAGGAAAAAGGAACTATAAAAGCAGTAACAGATATTACTAAGAATGAGAGTCATACAGGCTGATAAACCAAATACCAAATATATATAGCTTTTAGAAAGTACCCCAGCAGTTGGTTACATTACTCCACAGAAAGAGAACATCCATCATATTCTATATTTATATACATCCGAATTTAATATAATAAACATAATCCCCACAAGGTATCAAGTTTGTCAAAATTGTTTGAATAAATAATAAAACCTAATGTCATCCTGAAATGACTGAGAACACAGCTACTGATCAGTTAACAAAGAACATGCAAATTGGATAATTATGTAAAAAACGATAATAATGGTTTTGTTATTTCTACTATAAATCCACTGAAATAATGATGCATATATTTTTTGCAACAGGTGGAGACCATGAAAAAAAGACCACAACCAATCAAAATACAAATTTGGGGAGTTCAGTCCCAAATGATATGACTCTAATACTGAAGCCTCAGGGATCACTTTAGAAAAGGAGACAGAATAATTTTAAGATCAGGTAGTTTGCTATGAGATTGTGTTTCCTAGAAATAACAGAAGATACACCTATGGAGTCTAGCCATTAAGATTTTCTATACAAGAACTAACAAGGACAGCAACAGTAGACATGATAGAGTGGACAGGGAAATTCAGGAAGCCTCAAACCAACACAAAGAAGCACAGGCAACTAAGGGATACTGAAAGTTGGAGAAATAGTCTTTCCCAGGGAAGACCACATGAGTTGGTTATTCAATGCTAAATCATAAGCTCTGAAAATATACAAGCAACATTATATAGACCAAGCAGCTTAGAGGGGGTTGAATGGGGAACAGAGGGAGGGAAGGGGGCTTATGGGACTTTCAGGGAGGGAGGAAACGGGAAAGGGGGAATCATTTGGAATATAAATAAAAAAAAACTTAGAAAATAAAAAAATTAAAAACAAGAAATATGAATATTTATACATAGACATATATGTATGTAACAATTAATGTAAAATGATGCAATTAATTTAAGAGGAAGCAAGGAAATATATATGGGAGGGTTTGGAGAGCGAAAAGAGAAATGGAATAAATGCATTTTAAAAAGCAGGTTGTACCTTTATTCTGCACACTTTATGATACTGTGAGAATCTTCCATGTAGTAACATCAGTTTTTAAACCAATCTATGGGGCTTTACTTTCATCTATTCACCCTTTTTCAATGTCAAGTTGCATTTATGTCTATCTTCTTACAATGGCTTTTGTGTCCTTTCTATGCATAAACTAAGTTTTTAAAAGTATTTACACAGTGATATATTTCTTTCATATAAAATAAATAAAGGAGATGAACATGGTAAAAACAAATGAGATGTCTCAAGAAGAAATTTCCAAGAAACAGCACAATTATCCACAGTGCATCTGTTCAGATACCTTTGCTACCGTTTTTCTCTTTACATTTTGACTCTCCCTTCTGCTGGCCCAGTTTTATCTGGCTGTTACATAACTTTCACAACAGCATAGTTGAAGTTTCATGCAATATGATGTGGATTTTTTATGCGATTATAATCAACTTCTAAGGTTTCATGGGTTTTAATAAATGTAGAGATGATGGGCTTATTGTAGTCTATACTATGTATTTTTCAAAATGTATTTATAATTGTTATTCGTCAAAATTCTTATGCTCTGTTTTTAACCTTACCTTCTGTGGAAATCTGTTTTAGTCAATGAAGGTTGGACAAAATGTGTGCAAAGGGTCTATGTAACAGAACGTTATATAATATGAAATCTGGGCACCTGAATCTGAATTTCTCAGAGAATTGTCACTAAGAGACAAATCTCACTTTGTAATATTTTTTATGAGTGACAGCTAAATGCTAAGGTTTCAAGTAACTAATTTTGGAGTCATTTGTTGCAATAGTTATCCTGGACTTCCCCATGAAGAAGGGTGAATGATGTTCAGATTGAGAGATTTTGTGATATTAGAAAAATACAGTACATGGGGAACAGGAAATTAATGAAGTGTGGAAACATGGTGAGGTGCTAGTATATAATGCATCCTTCACCCATTCATGTAGATCTACGTAAAGCAAGTTCTAGATCAGAGCTCAAGTCATTGTAGTGATTCATACTGGTTCCTTCCTAACCAAAAGGTTTTCCAGTGGATATAGAATCCAGTGTAATAACTTAAAGTTCAGGACATGTTTGGAACACAGACCTATTTTTTTAGGAATTTATCTTGCTTGACTTACTAGTAACGTAATTCTGTATCATGACAGGGGTCCCCAGGTGGGAAGGGGTGAAGGCAAGTAGTCAATTTATTCCCAGATTTCAGGTTTTAAAAATAGGGATAAACCATCTGAAAACTCTAAGTGAATGGAATTTGTCAAAAAGCTAAAGGTTCTGAACTGCTTAGGAAAAAATGGTGAGAAGCAGAGAGTCATTAGATCATGTCTGTCATACATTGTCATTCTAGCATTTGGAGGACTCAAAGCAAAGAGAGTTCTATAAGGTCATATATTTCAGAGGCCACCCAATGTGCTCCCAAATTTTATATCTGTCTTAAAACAGATAAGAATAACCATATGTCTACTCATATGGCCAGTGTTAGAGTGCTTCCTCTGAACATTGCCTAGCCCTTTCTATTCTCTATTGCTAGAGTGAGTAACATGTGCCTAGACCTGATGTAGCAAGAGAAATATTTATGAGGCTAGTTCATGGCATCTGTTGCTGAATTGATTTTCTAGAAGATTTATGGCATTGACCTGATCTCAATGAAGAAACTAAATCCAATTCACTAAGGAATTACAAGCTTCTTCGATCAATAATCTATTAATCTCCTTCACTTTGCCATCTTTAGATTCTCCAAACTTGTCATGGAAAATTGAAAGCATTTTCAAACTATAATTATTCAGCCTCAGGAAAAGTCTTCAACATTTCCAAGGTGCTTCATTTGCCTTTGAGGAAGTATTACCCAGTCTTGGGTAATAAAGATCTCTCTCTGGTCATCAGCCAAATCCTTGGGTTTGAAATCAGTAATAGAAATACAGTGTCAGGATAATGGTCACCCATTATAACTGCATTTTCTGAACTAGCAAAATTATATATGGAATATAAGTTTTGATTCTGCAAGACGGACATTGGGCTAACTAGCAAAAATACAAAGTGGCTAAGGGAAAACAACTGAATTGATAATGAGGGAAAGTAGTTTGAAAAATTAAGGGATATTAAAGAAAGTAAATAATTTTATGTTATGAAATTTTTTTTCTTTTTTATTGAATATATTCTCATTTATATTTCAAGTGTTATACCCCTTCCCGGTTTCCTCCCTCCCCGAAAACCCCCAATCCATCCTCTCACCTCCTGTCTCCAAGCCCAACCCACTCCCATGACCCCCACTCGATTTCCCCACAATGGGGCCTCTATTGAGCCTTCACAGGACCAAAGACCTCTCCTCCCACTGATGCCCGACAAAGTGTTCCTCTGCCAATCTTTTGGCTGGAACCACATGTACTTCTTGGTTGATGGCTTAGTCCCTGGGAGCCCTGGGGCATCTTGTTGGCTGACATTGTCGTTCTTCCCATGGGGCTGCAAACCACCCCACCTCCAGCTCCACCAGCTTGCCCTCCATCCAACTCCTCTATAGTTACATAGGAAAATGTAGTGTTATGTACATTCAGATAGCAAACATAATATAAACAGTTAAATTTGCAAGGGAAATTGTAATTCACTATAGTATCACATTTCCTTATCAAAATAACTGCTGTGTGTGTGTGTGGTGGGGGGAGGTGATGATAATTTTTGGAGGTGATCATTGCCATGCTACAAAAGTGATAAACACTTAGGGATGGTACAACACTGGTGCATTAAGGATTCAATTTAAGCACAGTGAATTTGAGGTTATAATAGGTCTTCTGGATCCTTCTGTTCCACATATTCATGAAGACATGTCATTTATGAGGCTTAGTGCCCTCTCATTCACACTGGCACACTTGTCCTTGAACTCATTCTCCCAAGGCAGATAACAATGCTCTACAAGTAATCCAATGATTTATTCTGAATTCTCTGATAATTGTGTCATGAGACTTACAACCATGCATGTGAGTCTTCAATCATTGATTATATTCTTTCAAAACATTATATAAATTTTCACAGAATAGTTAACAGAAAGAATCAAGGACTATTATGGTCATTATTGTCGTTTGATCTATATAGAATCTACCATCTACCTTCATTCATATATATATATATAATTTTTCTCTAACCATTTCCAAAGCCTTTACATTCCTACATCTCACTTGACTTGTAAAAGTATCAGCTATACTGCTGCATAAATCATCTTTAAACTAACACATACCAATATATTTCTTCTCATTAAAACTTTTGTTGTTATTATTTTTATTGTTTGGAGGCATGGCCTTGCTTTGTATTCCTGGATGACCTAGAGAATACTATGCAGCCCAAGATGGCCTTGTACTTAACACAATCCTTCTGACTTAGCTTCCTTGTTGCTGGAATTGCAGCAACAGACCATCCCACCCATAAAAATTATCTGATATTTTTCTATTGACAGGATGTTCCTCCTCTTGATTTATCTATGATATTCGTTCAAAATCTCCTGTAGTCTCTCGATCTTTCTTGTCTGTGAACTGGGAATGTGTAGTAACTTTCCAGGCTGCAAAATTCTACAATATAGACTCCCTCAAGCTTCCATTAAGTTTGTGGTAAATGTATTTTTTCCATCACCCCATTTCAGTCGTCTCACAGTATCCATCTCCGAATCTCTGCTTGACAGTTTTTTTTTTAATGCTTGAAAAATAATGACTATTTTACATCGTACTATGTCACTCTATTTTAGGTAAGTCCCTTTGTGTGTATTAGTGCTTCATACTTAACTTTATAAGAATGGCTACTAGATTTGCAGATTTATCAGAATCATACAGAAGCCTTATTAAAACAGATTTCTGTGTCAAATTGCAGATTTTCTGATTTAGTGGTGGAGTGTAATGGCCTGTAATTCTAAGTTGTTCCAAGTGGATGTAAAGAATTATCTTTATTGGGTCATGTTTTAAGATTATAGATCTTCTTGGGGAACTGTTAACTGTGGGAGTGGGGATGCCTTTGACTCTTTCTCTGGCTCTCGTCATTCTTTTGCTCCTACAGGGTTACCTTGCTCAGCCTTAATTTGAGGGTTTGTGCCTAGTTTTATTGTAACTTTTTATGTCATTTTTGATTGATATCTGTGGACAGCCTGCTCTTTTCTGAGGGGAGAAGTGAATCTATGAGAAAGTGAAGGTGGAGATGAGGATTGAAGAGAATGAAGGTAGAGGAAACTGTTCTTGAGATGTAATGTATGAGAAATCAATAGAAAAAAGGTTATAGATCCATCTAAATTCTAACTGTTCAGTAAGGAGGCTCTATGACACCTTTGTGTATTATAGTGTAAACCAAGAGCATCCTTGATAGGTTTCATAATTCTTTCTTTTAAGGATATGATATCTGCTTAATAGACACTTTTCTATATCACTGCTGTACACCTACTAGATTCCAGTAACAGATGTAGATTCTCCATTACTTCAGTTGTTATGATCAACATATGCAATTGCCACGATGCAACCAAATTGAAAAACTGTTGCATTAAAGGCTACTTTTTAGTTATTTGTCCCTGTTCTAAGAGCAAATACTCTGAAAAAAAGAACGTTAAAATATAGGTTTATTTCAGTTTATAGTTAGAGGTCATAGTCCATCATTACAATGAACCACAGTAGAAGGAGTTGAGACAGGACAATTAAATGTTTTTTTTTTCTAAGTATTTTTTTTTATTTACATTCAAAATCATTTCCCCTTTCCCGTTTCCTCCCTCCCCAAAAGTCCCATAAGCCCCCTTCCCTCCCTCTTTTCCCCATTCAACCCCCTCTCGCTTCTCTGTCTTGGCATTGCCCTACATCCAGTCTTTCCAGGACTAGGGGTCTCTCCTTCCATCTTCTTGGAAATCTATTGATATGCGAATTGTGTCTAGGGTATTCCGAGATTCTGGGTTAATATCCCCTTATCGGTGACTGCATACCATGTGTATTATTTTGTGATTGGGTTACCTCACTAAGGATGATATTTTCAAGTTCTGACCATTTGCCTAGGAATTTCGTGAATTCATTGTTTTTAATTGCAGAGTAGTATTCCATTGTGTAAATGTTTTAAAACAGATATCCATGTCTATTTATTCCATTACAGGGATATAAAAGAGCCATATGAAATCCAAATGATTCTAGCAAATGCAAGCCAATTTCTTCTTCTTCTTCTTCTTCTTCTTCTTCTTCTTCTTCTTCTTCTTCTTCTTCTTCTTCTTCTTCTTCTTCTTCTTCTTCTTCTTCTTCCTCTTCTTCTTTTTCTTCTTCTTCTTCATCTTCTTAATTTTCTAAGTATCTTTATTTAAATTCCAAATGATTTCCCCTTTCCCATTTCCTCCCTCCCCGAAAGTCCCATAAGCCCCCTTACTTCCCTATTCCCCATTCAGCCCCATCTCGCTTCTTTGTCCTGGCATTCCCCTACATCCAGTCTTTCCAGGACCAAGGGTCTCTCCTTCCATCTTCTTGGACATCTATTGATATGTGAATTGTATCTTGAGTATTCCGAGATTCTGAGTTAATATCCCCTTATCAGTGACTGCATGCCGTGTGTGTTCTTTTGTGATTGGGTTACCTCACTAAGGATGGTATTTTCCAGTTCTGACCATTTGCCTAGGAATTTCATGAATTCATTGTTTTTAATTGCAGAGTAGTATTCCATTGTGTAAGCATACCACATCTTCTGAAACCATTCCTCCATTGAGGGACATCTGGATTCTTTCCAGCTTCTGGCTATTATAAATAAGGCTGCTATGAACATAGTGGAGCATGTGTCCTTATTGCATGCAGGGAAACCTTCTTGATATATGGCCAGGAGTGGTATAGCAGGATCCTCCGGGAGTGTCATGCCCAGATTTCTGAGGAACCGCCAGACAGCTTTCCAGAGTGGTTGTACCAGCTTGCAATCCCACCAGCAGTGGAGGAGTGTTCCTCTTTCTCCACATCCTCGCCAACAACTGCTGTCTCCTGTGTTTTTGATCTTAGCCATTCTGACTGGTGTGAAGTGGAATCTCAGGGTTGTTTTGATTTGCATTTTCCTAATGACTAAGGATATTGAACATTTCTTTAGGTGCTTCTCAGCCATTCGATATTCTTCAAGTGAGAACTCTCTGTACCCCATTTTTTGAAAGGGTTATTTGGCTCTCTGGAGTCTAACTTCTTGAGTTCTTTGTATATATTGCATATTAGTCCTCTGACAGATGTAGGGATGGTAAAGAACTTTTCCCAGTTTGTTGATTACCACTTTGTCCTTTTGACAGTGTCCTTTGCCTTATAGAAACTTTGTAATTTTATGAGGTCCCATTTGTCAATTCTTGATCTTAGAGCATAAGTTATTGGAGTTCTGTTCAAGAAATTCTCCCCTGTGTCCATATGTTCAAGGTTCTTCCCTAGTTTCTTTTCTATTAGTTTCAGTGTGTCCAGTTTTATGTGGAGGTCCTTGATCCACTTGGAATTGAGCTTAGTGAAAGGATATAAGAATGGATTAATTTGCATTCTACTGCATGTTGAATTCCAGTTGAACCAGCACCATTTACAGAAAGGGCAACTTTTATCCACTGGATGGTTTTAGCTACTTTGTCAAAGACCAAGTGACCATAGGAGTGAGGATTCATTTCTGGGTCATCAATTCTGTTCCTTTGATATACGTGCCTGTCACTGTTCAAATACCATGAAGTTTTTAACACCATTGCTCTGTAGTTCAGCTTGAGGTCCAGGATACTAATTCACCCAGAAGTTCTTTTACTCTTGAGAATAGTTTTAGCTATCCTGGGTTTTCTGTTATTCCAGATGATTTTTTGAATTGCTCTTTCTAACTCTATGAAGAATTGAGTTGGGATTTTGATGGGGATTGCATTGAATCTGTATATTGCTTTTGGCAAGATGGTCATTTTTGTTTTATTAATCCTGCCATTCCATGAGCATGGAAGATTTTTCTTTCTTCTGAGGTCTTCTTCAATTTCTTTTTTCAGAGACTTGACGTTCTTGTCATACAGATCTTTCACTTGTTTGGTTAGAGACACACCAAGATACTTTATATTGTTTGTGGCTATCGTGAAGGGTATCACGATATAAGGCAAAGGACACTGTGAAAAGGACAAAGTGGCAATCAACAAACTGGGAAAAGTTCTTTACCAACCCTACATCTGCTTATTCTTTAAGTATAGGAAGGCTACTGATTTGCTTGAAATGTTTTTATATCAGGCCACATTGCTGAAGTTGTTTATCAGCTGTAGGAGTTGTCTGGTGGAGTTCTTTGGCTCGCTTAAGTATACTATCATATCATCTGCAAATAGTGATAGTTTAAGTTCTTCCTTTTCAATTTATATCCAGTTGACCTCCTTTTGTTGTCTAATTGCTCTAACTAGAACTTCAAGTACTATATTGAAAAGATATGGAGAGAGACGGCAGCCTTGTCTAGTCGCTGACTTTAGTGGGATTGCTTCAAGTTTCTCTCCATTTACATTGATGTTGGCTACTGATTTGTTGTAAATTGCTTTTACTATGTTTAGATAAGGGCCTTGAATTCCTGATCTTTCCAAGACCTTTAACATGAAAGGATGCTGAATTTTGTCAAATGCTTTTTCAGCATCTAATGAAATGACCATGTGGTTTTTTTTCTTTGATATTTTTTATATAGTGGATTACATTGATGGACTTCCTTATGTTGAAACATCCCTGCAACCCTGGGATGAAGCCTACTTGATCATGGTGAATGATTGTTTTCATGTGTTCTTGGATTCGATTGGTAAGATTATTATTGAGTATATTTGCACTGATATTCATAAGAGAAATTGGGCTGAGATTCCCATTTTTTGTCGGATCTTTGTGTGATTTTTGGTATTAGCATAATTGTGGCTTCATAGAACGAGTTGGGTAGTGTTTCTTCTGTTTCTATTTTGTGGAATAGTTAGAAGAGTATTGGTGTTAGGTCTTTTTTGAAGGTCTGATATAATTCTGCATTAAAACTGTCTGGACCTGTGCTTTTATTTGGTTGGAAAACGTCCAATGACCACTTCTATTTCTTCAGGAGTTACAGAATTGTTTAGATGGTATATTTGATCCTGATTTAATTTTGGTATTTGGCATCTGTCTAGGAAATTTTCCATTTCCTCCAGATTTTCTACTTGTGTTGAATACAGGCTTTTGTAGTGGGATCTGATGATTTTTTGAATTTCCTCAGTTTCTGTTGTTATATCTCCCTTTTTATTCCTGATTTTATTAATTTGGATACTGTCTCTGTGCCCTCTGGCTAGTCTGACTAAGGGCTTATCTATCTTGTCGATTTTCTCAAAGAACCAACTCCTAGTTTTGTTGATTCTTTGTATGGTTTTATTTGTTTCTACTTGATTGATTTCAGCCCTGAGTCTGATGATTTCCTGCCTTCTACTCCTCTTTGGTGTATTTGCTTCTTTTTGTTCCAGGGCTTTCAGGTGTGCCATTAAGCTCCTAGTGTATGCTCTCTCTCGTTTCTTTTTGGAGGCACTCATGTCAATGAATTTTCCTCTTATCACAGCTTGCATTGTGTCCCATAAATTAGGGTACGTTGTGCCTTCATTTTCAATAAATTTTAAAAAGTATTTGATTTGTTTCTTTATTTCTTCCTTGATCAAGTTATCATTGAGTAAAGCATTGTTCAGCTTCCAAGTGTATGTGGGCTTTCTCTTATTTTTGTTGTTATTGAAGACCACCCTTACTCCATAGTGATCTGATAGGAGTCATGGGATTAGTTTGATGTTCTTATATCTGTTGAGGTTTGTTTTGTGACCAATTATATGGTCGATTTTGGAGAAGGTATCCTGAGGTGCCGAGAAAAAGGTGTATTCTTTTACTTTAGGCTAAAATGTTCTATATATATCTATTAATTCCATTTGGTCCAAGGCTTCAATTAGTTTCACTGTGTCCCTGTTTAGTTTCTGCTTTCCTGAATGATCCATTTCAGAGAGCTGGGTGTTGAAGTCACCCACTATTATTGTGTGAGGTGCAATGTGTACTTTGAGCTGTAGTAAAATTTCTTTTACGAATGAGGGTGCCCTTGAATTTGGAGCATACATATTCAGAATTGTGAGTTCTTCTTTGCGGATTTTTCCTTTGACCAGTATGTTGTGTCCTTCTGTGTCTTTTTTGATGACTTTAGGTTGAAAGTCAATTTTATATGATATTAGGAGGGCTACTCTGGCATGTTTCCTGGGACCATTTGCTTGTAAAATTGTTTTCCAGCCTTTTACTCTGAGGTAGTGTTTGTCTTTGACACTGAGGTGTGTTTCCTGCACCCAGCAAAATGCTGGGTCCTGTTTATGTATCCAGTCTGTTAGTCTATGTCTTTTTATTGGGGAATTGAGACCATTGATATTAAGAGTGATTAAGGAGTAGTGAATATTGCCACCTGCTATTCTTGATGCTATATTTATGTTTGAGTGGTTATCTACTTTTGGGTTTGATGCAATAAGATTACTATCTCGTTTTTTCTAAGGTGTAGTTTCTCTCCATGTATTGGCAGTTTCCACCTATTATCCTTTGCAGGGCTGGGTTTGTGGAAATATATTGTGTAAATTTGATTTTATCATGGAATATCTTGGTCTCTGCATCGATGGTGATTGAGAGTTTTGCTTGGTATAATAGTCTAGGCTGGCATTTGTGTTCACTTATAGTCTGCATGAGATCTGCCCAGGATCTTCTGGCTTTCATAGTCTCTGGTGAGAAGTGTGATGTGTTTCGGATAGGTCTTCCTTTATATGTTATTTGGCCTTTTTCTCTTACTGCTTTTAATATTCTTTCTTTGTTTAGTACATTTGGTGTTTTGATTATTATATGACGGGAGGTATTTCTGTTCTGGTCCAGTCTGTTTGGAGTTCTGTAGGCTTCTTGTACGTTCATCAGCATCTCTCTCTTTAGGTTAGGGAAATTTTCCTCCATAATTTTGTATAAGATATTGACTGGTCCTTTAAGTTGCAAATCTTCACTCTCATCTATACCTATAATCCTTAGGTTTGGTCTTCTCATTGTGTCCTGGATTTCCTGGATGTTTTGGATTACACGTTTTTTGCAATTTGCATTTTCTTTGACTGTTGAGTCGATGCTTTCTATGGTATCTTCAGCATCTGAGATTCTTTCTTCCATCTCTTGTATTCTATTGCTGATGTTTGCATCTATGACTCCTGATTTCTTCCCAAGGTTTTCTATTTCTAATGTTGTCTCCCTTTGTGATTTCTTAGTTGTTTCTACTTCCTTTTTTAGATCCTAGATGGATTTGCTGAGATCCTTCACTTGTTTGTTTATATTTTCCTGTATTTCTTTAAGATATTTTTGCATTTCCTCTTTCAAGATTTCTGCCTGTTGATCCAAGTTCTCCTGTATTTCTTTAAGTGATTTTTGTATTTCCTTCTCATGGGATTCCATCTGTTGATCCATATTCTCCTGCATTTCTTTAATTGATTCTTGTGTTTCTTTTGTAAGGGTATGTACCCGTTGATTCATTTCTGTAAGCAATTTTTGTGTTGCCTCCTTATTGGCCTCCATCTCTTAACCCATATTCTCCTGCATTTCTCTAAGCAATTTTTGTGTTTCCTTTGTAAGGGTTCTACCCATTGATTCATATTCTCCTTTATTTCTTTATGAGATTTACTTGTGTTCTCTTGAAATCCTCTAATAGCCTCATGAGAAGTGATTTTAAATCCAGATCTTGCCTTTCGGGTGTGATGGAGTATCCAGGACTTGCTGCTGATGGAGAGTTTTGTTCGTATGGTTCCATTTTGCCTTGATTTCTGTTAGTAAAGTTCCTACGTTTGCCTTATGCCATCTGGTTACTTCTGGTGTTAGTTGGTCTTGCTGTCACCAGCTGTTGGTTGGACCTCCTTTGAGCCTGCAAGTCTATTTCTGCCCTCTCCCCTGGATTACTGGGATTACCCTGGCACCGATTCCTGGGGGGCTGCCCTGCTCCTGAGTGACTTTGGAGCCCTGATGTGCCTTGTCCCAGGTGATGTTATATTGGGGAATCCTTGCACATCTGAAGGCTCAGCGTAATCAGTCCCCAGAGCAGAGGTATCCATGGTGAAGCTGGTGTGCTCCCTCCCTGTTCAGGTGCGCTCTCTCCCAGTGTGGGTCCCTCTGCAGGGCAGATATCCCACAGCAGAGCTGGAGCGTAGGTGACCACAGAATTGTCCAGCTCTTGGGAGTAGGGAGGACACATGCTGACTGAGTCCCAAGTGATATTATGCTTGATTGTCCCTGTGCCTGGAGGTCCCAATTGCCCTATTTCCAGAGCAAAGATTGTGGAGTGCACTTTGCACCCTCTTGATGTAGATCACTCTGCAGAACAGATGGCCCACAGCAGAGCTGGCGCCCAGATGACCACAGAGCTGCCCTGCTCTTGGGCGCAGATGGAAGCCCAACAGGCTGTGTCCCAATTGATGTTATATTGGGGAGTCCTTGTGTACCTGGAGGCTCAGCGCAGTAGATCCCCGGAGCTGAGGTCACCAAGAGGAGGCTGGTGTGCTTCCTCGCAAGCCAACTTCTAAACCTTAAAGTCTTCTCATGATGTCATTGTCTTTATAATATAGAAATATGAGCTAAAGTGCTTAGTAAATGATCTTACCAAAAGGCTTCTCTTGGTATAAAATACTCCTTCACCATTTTTTTTCATTATACCAGTAGCACAGATTTGAGAGGATATCATAAGATATGAGTATCTAGCAAAGAATGTGCCTTATTACTACCCACAATCTCATCACCTAAAAGGCAAAGGCAAGGTCATAAATGTTCAAAATATTTCTAAATTACATCTTGAATGCAACGTGCCCTTGACTACAGGAAACCTTATATCAAACCAAAATCAGCAATAAAATTAAAATGTGTGGACATGAAAAAGTGCTTGGCAATTTAAAATATAGTAATTATGTAAAACTGTAAATTTAGCCTTGTAATGTGATAAATAAACAATTCAAAAAAGATACATGCAGAGATATCATAAATGTTCGATTCTGTGTCTTTTATGTTTTGCATAAAACAGATATTTGTTGCATAAATAATTAAATGTGCAAATTTGGATAAATGAAAGTGATGGAGAAAGCTTAGATAACATTATCTTGAGAATGGAACTCAAATTGAAAATTCTGCTCTTCTACGAATTTTCTGTTTAAAATTTCAGAACTGTTTAGTAAGTCCAAGTATTCGAGGCTGGTATCGGGAAAGATAGAAAACACAAAACGATTTCCAGCTGATGAGTAGGCACGGGGTGTGTTTGGAGTATGCAGGACCTATGACAGCTAAACTGAGGGATTTCTGCATCTCTCCTCCCAAAGTAGCTCTGTGCTAATTTGTTTTGAGTAAATCTAATTTGAAAAATCTCTTGATAAGTGAGAGGATCCCAGGACTCAACAGGGATGACCTTAATTGAAATGCCCAATAGTGGGGAGATGGAACCTGAAGAGACTAGCTCCTGTATATGGACTTGGCCCTCATTTGAGGCATGGGGCCACCATCCTTCCTCCAAATTTTTGACCCAGAATTGTTCCTGTGTAAAGGAAATGAAATGACAAAACTGAAGCAGAGATGAAGTAAGTGGCCATTCAGTGACCTGTTTAACTTGGGATCCATCCCATACATGAACACCAAGCCCTAACACTATTACTGATGCCATATTGTGCTTACAGACAGGAGCCTAGCACAGCTGCCCTTTGAGAGATTCTACGAGCATCTTACTGAAACAGATAAAAATATAGCCAACTATTAGACTGTGGTCTGGGATACCTATGGAAGAGTTAGAGAAGAACTAAAGGAGCTGAAATGGATTGTAACCTCACAGGAAGAACAATAACATCAACTAACTGGGATCTCTTACAGCTCCCAGAGAATAAGCCACCAATGAAAGAGCATACATGGGCTGATCCCTGGCCCTGGCACATATGTAACCGAAGACTGCCTTGTCTGGTCTCAGTGGGAGAATATGTACTTAATCCTGTAGAAATGTGATAACCTAGGGTAGGGGATCTGCTGGCAGGGGTGAAGTGAGGATGGATGGGTGGGTGAGTGGAGGAGAAACCTATCAGCAGCATTGGGGAGGGGTGATGGGGTGAAGAACTTGTAGAGAGGGGAATGTGTAGGGAGGCAACATTTGGAATGTAAATAAATAAAATAACAAAGTAAAACAGAGAGAGAGAGAGAGAGAGAGAGAGAGAGAGAGAGAGAGAGAGAGAGAGAGAGAGAGAGCCAGAAATCTTGCAAAGTTGATGTTAATGGATTAATTTCAATAAAAAAGCAAAGCTTAAGAATATATTATAATGTTCCTAACACCAAAATCGAAGCCAAGGCTTCTAATTTCTTTATTTCATTTCATCTACCATAGAACACCCTTTGACCAGTATCACTAAAGAACACATATTTGCATGTACTTAGCTGTCTCTGTTCTCAAAACATGTCACTAATATAGACCAGATTATAATAGTTCATGTTTCTTTTTTTATTGAATATTTTCTTTATTTGCATTTCAAATGTTATCCCCTTTCCTAGTTTTCTCTCTGGAAACCCCCTATCCCATCCCCCTTCCCTGTTTCAATGAGGGTGCTCCCTCACCCATCCACTCACTCTTGCCTCCCCTCCCTTGCATTCCCCCACACTGGGGCATCGAGTCTTCACAGGACCAAGGGCATCTCCTCCCAATGATGCCTGACAAGGTCATCCTCTGCTATATATGTGGCTGGAGTCATGAGTCAATCCATGTGTACTCTTTGATTGGTGGTTTAGTCCCTGGGAGCTCTGTGAGGTCTGGTTGTTTGATAATGTTGTTCTTCCTATGGGATTGCAAACTTTCTTATTCTCCATTTGTCTTGAGACTAGGATATACAGTGCTCCACTCCTTCTAGACATTTCAAGACATTAAACATTCTGATAGTGCCTTTTAATGCATCAAAAGACATTTTCATACATGACATTAACTAATCTGTAAGTTTCAGAATGACATATAAGTGTTAACATAATCTTATTTATGGAGTACTTTTTGCTACAAACCACCAATGAGATTTCTACATCAGGATCTTGAATGACCTTGAGGACAAGAATACAAAATAGGTCTTGCCATTGTCTCTACAAATATGGAGAGTAATTTTCTATGTGTTGGGATCATGTAAGTATGGCATGTAGAGACAAAATCAGGATGCAAGAGTCATTTTATCACTGTTATAAGCAGAACTCAAACTAACTCCATAGAATCTAACTCTCACAGTATTTCTAATATTGCATAGGATGAAAAGGTATTTTATTACCTTCTATTTATATTACCTTTTATAGTGTAAAGGTAGCTTTTGATCTATTAAACAAGAGATATGCATAGTCTGTGTTCTTAGTTGCCATGTCCAATAACTAAGGAATATGTACATTGGAAAAGGATAATTTGATTTCATTCTCTCATTTATAGGTTGGGAGAGATATTTTACTACCTTCTGGTCATTAAAAGTGTTAAATTATTTGCCCTGTTCCATGCAAGATATAAGCTAAATATAAACATTAAAACATTCTTGGCTACTACTTTAACAATGAAGTGTACTCAGGCATATGCAAAATGACATGAGAATTTGTTGTAAAATTTATATGAATTACTGTACATTTTCAATGCTTGGGATCTTAGATGTGGTGTATTTGGGATGAGCTGAATTTCACTGAAACATTTTCAGTCACAGGGAGCTATTTTCTTCCTATTTAGGTAAGGAAAATGAACCGTATAGAAAATTACTGGTTTAACGTTACATTTTATTGTAAACTAGTGACTGTAGGGATATAGATCATTATCATGTTTAGAAAGATCATAAAACTGAAAAAATATGTCATTCCTTGAGCACAGAACATGTGATTATGTGTAAGGACATTGCATGCAGACCTTGTATTTAGTTTTTCTTTCTCTAGTTTTACATCCAATTCCGATCCCTCTATATATATCAAAGGGACTTAATACTTTCTAAACAAATACCAATAGTTAGAGTTATCTGTGGAATATCCAGTTAGCATCTTGGGAAAATGGGTGCTTTCTTCATTTTAAATATGAGGCACTGTTCTGATACTTTAAAGAACTTATTAGCAATATAGAGTAAATAACCTGTACAGTCTATCCTTCTCCAAAACTCTATGTCCTTTGTAATAATGACAACTCTTGGAATTTTACATATTATACACTTTCTTAGTCCTAACATACCTTTTCTCTTTTGTTTATCCCTTAAGAATCCTTGGTTATTCCTCACCTTAATCTAGTCAAGAGGAGAAATGTACAACGAAAATGACCTCTCTCCCTCTCTCTCTCTCTCTCTCTCTCTCTCTCTCTCTCTCTCTCTCTCTCTCTCTCTTTCCCCTCTCTCTTTCTCTGTCTATCTCTGTCTCTCTCCTCTCTCTCCTCTCTCATATTGTCATATACATATTGGTATACGTATATCATATATATGTATACCAATATACCTATACATATGGGAGAGAAAGCACTCTTTTACTGATCTAATCACACTTCTTTCATTTTTAGAATCAAGTACTTTGAAAGAAAGACCTGTTGTTTAGGCTGTTGTTGCCATGCATTGGGACATATGGGATGGAAAACATCTCTACTAAGCAAAAAAATTAGAAATATGTGTTAACATATTGAGCATCACAGAAAGACTGTCATCCATAATGCTCCATATGTTTCCATGAACGCCCCCCTGGACATCATCAGTATGAAAACTGTGTTGAAATATGTGACAGCTTGGATCATGTAGCTCATGCAACTATATTATATTGTGAAAGATAATCTAAATTTTCTCCCCTTTTAATTGAACTTCCTGTAATGTAATTGCTTTTCATACTCTGGTATATATTATTTGCCTGTAGTAATTGGTCTAGGAAAAGAAATTTTTGCAGATGTTGTCAATTTATAAAGTATGTATTTTTCATTTTCATTAATTAAATTTTTGATGATTTAATTCACATCATAATACATTCTGTATAATGTGTAAATACATTCTGATCTCTTTCCCTCTCTCTCCCTCTCTTTCTCTCTTCCTCTCTTTCTCTCATATTCTCTTCTTACCTGTCCCACACTTGCCATTCTCTTCTTGTTTCTAGAAATCTCTTTCCCATATTCCTGTATTTTAATTTTATTTGTGTCCCACCAAGTTTAAACAGAGCTACTTTTGAGGTCTTGGCTTTGAAACTGCCCTTTGGATCCTGGTATACTTACCAGTGGATACACAAGTGAAGACAATGATTTCCATATTCTAGAATCTATTAATAGTCAATAGCTCAGCAGAAAGTGGTAGGACCCCAGAATCATTTCTTTATCTGTGACTGATAACAAGACCTGTTTTGTCCACACCCAATGTTCATGACTAAGTTCTTGATTGCAATGGCTGTGTTATGTTCAGAAGAAGGAATTTCACATCTTTTGTTACTACCTTCAGGCTTTTGCATCTCTTTCCATCCTTTTTATTTACCAGAAGTCCAGCAGCATAAATGTAGCCTAAATGTCTACTTTGGTACTATATACTCAAGTGATGCTTATTTTCAGAATATGAGTTTTGCATATGCCTCAGAATATCCCAAAGAAAAGCATATCTGATTAAATATGAAAGTAGCAATTATTTATGTGTACAGATATTTAGAAGGCAGTTTGATACTATGTTGATTTAAATACCAGCAGTAGTAAATTCACTGATAGAGCCTGTAACTCTTCTAGCCATGTGTTTTTTTTTATTTGATTTACAATAACAGATACAGCTTTGTTCCATTGGTATTATCATACATAGACTTCATAGTTGAGATTTTTGTCTCTTAATCCTAAGCACATTACATAGTTACCTTTCTACTCTATAAAAATTTCACACAAGGGAAGAGTTTCTACCTAGGATACAGCTTGATTTTTTTGGCATCCTATAAACAAAATGTATGATTTCTCAAGCAAAGGGGTTTATCATCAATTATGATGAGCCAGCAAAAGGAAGCATGTGAGCATGTGTTTCTTTGAAGGTCATGGAGTCTCACTGACTGATAAACGATAAAGATTTATTTCACATCTAGTTTGAGATTTCTGTTTAGTAAACCACATGTTCTATGCATAGCTTTTTAGCCATGCAGGGTCTCTCCCTTTTTCATTTAAAAATCTTATGTGTGTGTGTGTGTGTGTGTGTGTGTGTGTGTGTGTGTGTGTGTGTGTATGTGTGTGTGTGTGTTTGTGTGTGTGTATGTGTGTGATTTTCATTATTTATTTATATTACTTCCTAATCACAGCTTCCCTTCCCTCATTTCCTTCTAGTCCATCCTTTTCCCTTCCCCTCTTCTCATCTATTGTTCTTCCCCTTCTCTACAGAAAATAGGAGGATTACCATGGCTATCAACTAGCCTTGACATATTAAGTTGCACTATGTCTAGGCACATCTTTTTCAATTGATGCTAGACAAGCAAGCATAGTTAGGGGAAAGGGTTTGACTCAGGATAGTTGATTCTGTAGGTTTTCATGTGGTGTACATGAAAGACTCTAGCTCCTTCAATCCTGTCTCACATCTTCAGAAGGATTCCTCAAACTCCACTTAATGTTAGGCTGTGGCATCAATTTCCATCAGTTGTTGGATGAAGCCTCTTTGATAACAGTTTTGCTCAGCTCTTGTCTGAAAGTATAGCAGAATATCATTAATAGTATCAGGGATAGATTCACTCTCATGGAATGGGTCTCAAGTTGATTCAGTCACAGGTTGGCCCTTCCCTAAAATTCTATTCTGCTTTATCCCTCTATATCTTGTAAGCAGGATTAATTGTGAGTTTAAGGATTTGTAGTTGCATCTGTGTCCCAGTCCCTTCTTTGGATTCCTTGCCTGTTACAGACTCCATATTCCCCCTTGTTAGAAAACACACAGCTCATGCACTAAGATCAACAATTAATAAATGGACCTTATGAAGCTGAAAAGCCTCTGCTGTAAGGCAAAGGACATAGTCAAAAATCACACAGCAACCTACTGAATGGAAAAAAAGATTTTCGCCAACAACTCATCTGACAGAGGACTGATAACCAAAATAGATAATGAACTAAAGAAGCTAGACATCGACAAACCAAATATCCCAATCAAAAATGGAGAAAGAATCCTTTAGTGATCAGAGATTAACTCTGAGATCCAATCTTACACCCTTTCAGAATGACTAACATCAAATACTCAAGGGAAAACTCATGTATGCGGAGCAAGTACAACACTCCTCCATTGCTGGCAGAAGTGCAAACTTGTAAAACCACTTTGGAAATCAATTAAATGGTTTCTCAGAAAATTGGGAATAAATCTACCACAAGACCCAGTTGTACCACTCCTGGAAATATACCCAAAAGAAGCTCTACTATATTGTAAGTGTATTTACTTATGCAACTATGTTCATAGCAACTTTAATTATAATAGTCAGAAACTGGAAATAACCTAGATGTCCCTCAACAAAAGAATGGATAAAGTATGTTGGCACATTTACATGGTAGAATATTACTCAACCATTAAAAACAATGACATTAGAAAATCTTTAGGAACTAGAAAAGATTATTTTGAGTGAGGTAACTCAGACCCAGAAAGACACTCATGATATGTGCTCACTTATAAATGGATATTAGTCAGAAAGTACAAACCACAGACACACAAAGTAAGCTAAGCAACAAGGAGGGCCCAAGAGGTGTCACTTGAATCTCACTGAGAAGGGGAAATAGATTATATATTGGTGGTGAATGGAGGAAGGGGACAGAGTTGTGGAGTGTGTGTATAGGAACAGAGGGATGAGGTGGAGGAGGATGGATGGAGAAAGTACTAGGAGAGACAACTGGTTCAGGGGGAGCATTCCTGGAACAAGCTATAAGCCAAAGACAATGGAAATTGCCAGGCATCTATGAGAGTGATTTTAGCTAAAATTACATATTCTTCAAAAAAAATTAAATTACAAAATTGTACATTTTCATAGGACATTTACGTGTTCTTTATTTTAGTTAACCATTGATCTCCTCATTTCTTCACTCGCATCACTATTTAACCCTTTCCACTCCCAATATTCCCCAACTCTCCCTTTATTTTATGCATGCTCTACTCTCAGTCCTTCCTTAAAGCGTTCTTCCTATGGTGTTTGAGTTTCTTGGTTTTGATAGGTACTCCAAGATAAACATATAAATCTTAAGATTCAAAGCTTGGATACAAATAGGAGAGACAACCCAGTATAAATTATTCCAGTTTTATTTCTTTACTCACAAATTTATTTCTCCTTACAGTTGGATATAATTCCAATGGAGTATATGTACCACACATTCATTATCCATTCATTACATGATATGCATCTAAACTGATTATATTTTCTAGCTATTTTGACTAGATTAACAATAAACATGAATGTTCAAGTATCAGATAAAAGTTTTGGATGCAAACCTAGGAATTAAGAGACAAAGACCTTAATCTTTAACATATAATACAAATTCTTTTAACTATGTACTCTTTACTCAAATAAATACTTTTACTTGTGCAGTAATAATAGCATCCTCTGGTCCTGTTTATGATTCTGCAAATTCCATCCTTTTCTGACTTTTGATGGTGCAACAGTCTCATTCCTCATTGAAGACATTGGTAATAGGAGAGGCTTTACATATGAATTCTTAGCTCATGTTCACTACTGGGCTCAATAGAGGCCAATCTCAAAAAATAGACATAAAATATACTAAGAAATACTGCCCAACATTTAACCACTAAGAAAGAACTTTGAGATTTATCACTTTCTAGTATTACGATGATAACTCTCTGAGAATATACACTTTTCCCACACCCATTAGATTAAGAGGCCAGTTTATCTATTCCCAGGATTGCTGAAACAAATCATTATAAACTTTATGAGTATATAAGAACACAGAAATCTATATTATCATGGTTCTGTGAACCATAAGTCTTAAAGTATAATCTCACCAAACTTTGTATCTTTGTGGCTCCAAAGGAGAAGTTTCATGCCTCATCCTTGTGTTTGCTGACTCCTGGAAAACGATGTTTTCACATTTCTTGAAGCCAAATTTCTCATATCTGTGTTCATCACCTCATGGACCACTTTTCTATGTCTTCGTGTTTCAAATAAGTTTTTATTTGCCCTTGGTTATTGGACTAAGGCTAAACTAATCTCGCTTCATATTTGATTGCTTAAATTTTTATGCAAAGACTACTTGTCCAGATAACACCACATTCCTGTCTTATGCATGGAAGTTCCAATATTTATTTTTTCTAATAAAAAATGTATTTACTTAGAAGCATTCAGAATGTCAACAAAACAGCTGCTTTTTTTTCAATTACAGAGTAGTATTCAGTTAACAGAACAACAATTATCTTTGTATAAGCTGCAGAGACAACTGATGATGAAAAAAAAAAGTAAAACCCAAAAATAAAACCAAAAGAAAAAACAAAACAAAACAAAAAAATCCAAACTACTGTACCCATATATAACTAATTTGTGCTGTGCACTAACAAGAAGCTGCTTTAAATTTCCATGCAATTTACAATCCTCAGACTGTACCAGGCAAGGTTAGTGGCTATTGAAAATACCACCAGGACAGGGCTATCTAAAGACACATCTGGTAGTGTGTTAACTATACAAAAAAAAAAAAAAAAGACACTGTACAGTTTAAAAACAAATCTTACATAGCCTTACATTTCAATTTTTTTCTTTAAAAGGAGTGAGTTGTGTACAGAGGAGTTAAATGCTTTATAGACAAAAATAATAATAAATAAACTGTGCTAGAACTAACTTATTCATCATCATCTTCTTCATCTACATCTTCCTCTTCTTTCTCCTCTTACTCATCCTCCTCATACTCCTCTTCCTTCTTTTTCTTGCTCCTTTCAGCCTTGACCACCCGTTTTTTCACTGCATCAGGTTTTCCTTTAGCTCTGCAGGCAGCAACATCCTCATACTTCTCCTTCAACTTGGCAGGCTTCTTCTGATAGGGCTGCTTGCCATCAGCTGTAGTATTGTTCCACATCTCTCCTAACTTTTTTGCAACCATCACCAATGGATAATCCAGGATGCTCGCCTTTGATTTTGGGGCAGTACCAGAACAGAACAAGAAAAAGGCCGAGGGAGGCATTTTGGGTGCACTGGGGTCCTTGAACTTCGTTTTGGTCTCCCTTTTGGGGGGATGTAGGTTTTCATTTGTCTTTCATAATGAGCCTTGTCAGCCTTTGCCGTATCTTCAAATTTCCCTTTTTCTTTAACAGACATCGTCTTCTACCTCTCTGAGCCCTTCTTGGAGAACTCTGATAAGTTGACAGAAGCATCTGGGTGCTTCTTCTTGTGCTCTTCCTGGCAGGTTTGCACAAAGAATGCGTATGAGGACATTTTGCCTCTCGGCTTCTTAGGATCTCCTTTGCCCATGTTTAGTTGATATTCCTCTGCTAGGCAGAATTGCCCAGTGCCTGTCTGGCTCTTGCTTGCCTCGGAGCTGTCTCTATGGAGCTCAATGTACTGCAGATCTCTACATAAATTATCAGAAAATTCAAGGGAGTCACTAAATTCTAGAAAGTTTATTTCTATTAGAACAAAGAAGGATGCCTATAACAATAGTTTAATGGTTGCAAACCTCTTTTAAATGTTTGGGAATATTTTATATTAATTTGGACTCAAGATTTTTTAAGCTAAAACTATAATAATGTTTACTTTGTAATATTTATTAGGCAAAACAACATTAAACATAATGCACCTATGATTTTATATGTACAGTTCATAAATAATAACTATGATCACATTGTTTTGGAATGGATCTCTAATACTTTTATCATCTTGTAAGTATATACTCTATAATATTAAATACCGTCCTGTCCACTCTTATTTTGTAGTCCCTAGAAAACACCTCTTTACTTTCCATTTCTACATTGATTACTTTAGATATTTCTTATAAATAAAATCATTAAGCTATTGGGACTGTTATGACTAGCTCAGTTAATTAGCATCAAGTATTCATGGTTCAGCTATGTTTAGAACATGATGGCATTCTTTTCCTTTTAAAGGCTATATAACAGTGGACTCTACGTATATGTCACATTTTATATTACTATTCAAGTGTTGGTTGATATTTATTTTGTTCTTCACCATTGATCATAATGATAATATTGCAAGGAGCTTAGATTCATAAATGTTTCTTCAAGATATTGTACAGATTTCATTGGGATGTATACAAAGGTATGGGTTTGAAGTTTGTATTCTATTATATTTTGAATGCTTAGCTATTTCCTTACTGTTTTCTATAATTATTGAACTACTTTAATCTTCCATCATAACAACCTAAGTGTTCTATGTTCTCAGCATCATCAGTAACACTTATTTGAGGTTCAAAAGTACTAGTGTTTTTTACTTTTTTATTAATTAAATTATTTTTTAAGCAGTCCCACTTCATGTTCATAATACATGCTGATGACTCTCACCTCCTTATCTTATCTGCATCCCTATTCCCATTGGCATATTAGATGGCGATTAATATTTTCTTAATGGCTTATAATATTCAATTCACTATCTTGTGCTTATTGATTATTTTTCCAGATATTTTGAAGAAATATTTGTGTGTGTGTGTGCATGTGAGTGTATATTTTTAAGTATTTGTATGTGATGTATGTATTTTTGCATGGTGCACTGTATGTTCCTGTATGAATGTGGTCATGTATGTCACAATACACATTTGGAGGTCTGAAACAATCCTTGTTGTCACTTCTTGTTTTTTTCTTATTTGGAAGAGAATTTTCCTTCATATTAACAAATATGTATATCAACTAATTTATTAGCTTTTTAAGTTTTCCCTGTCTCTGCTTCACACCTTACTTTAGGAGTACTGAGATTATAAACATAAGATACCCTCCTGTAAGTTACATGAATTCCAAAGATTCAAACTCAAATTCTCATGCTTGCATTGTAACTATTATTACCACCTGTTCCATATACTCATGCCCCATTTCTATGTTTTCTTTGAATAAAAATCTGTTGAAATTATCGGCTGCTATTTGCTTTTTGTTCTTTAGTAGATTTTACAAATTTAACGCATCATTTAACAAACACATAATTACAAGTAGTTTCTATTGTTTTGCAAGTTACATTCTAAATCTATTAATGCTTTTTCATGATACGAAGACTTTTTTGTTTAACAGGATACAATTTTGTTATTTTAGTTCTTGTATGTTTATGGTATCATATAAATATATTATCATTCAAATAAAATGTATTAAAGATCACTCCTGTTTTTTATATGACTCTTAATGTTTTAAATTTGTACTTTGAATACACTTTGGATTCGTGTTCAGATAAGATTTGAGGTAAAATCCAATTTGTGAATTTGTCCGCTATTTCTTATTACTATTTGTTGAATGGACTGTCTATTTATGCTATGTAGTAATTAAACTTCTCTTTTAATTTCATCTGATAATACAATTAAATTATTTCTTGCTGGGTTGTTTAATTCTACTCATTTGGTCTATTGACATATTTCTTGATTATCATTATTTTCAGTGTTTTTTGAAAGAAAGGATTTTGATTTCCAAATTATTTTCTTTAATAACTTATTTATTTTTATTTTATGTGTATTGGTGTGAGGATGTCAGATCCCATGGAACTGGAGCCAAAGACAGTCATGAGCTTCCATTTGGGTGCTGGAAACCAGACCCAGGTATTCTGGAAGTGCAGACATCTTTCCCAATCACTGAACCATCTCTCCAGCACCCAAGATCTCCCAATTATTTTATTAAAAATAATTTTCATCACTCAAATGAGCTTCAAAATTGGGGAAATATTTTCTAGTTTTTCAATGAACATCACTGGCATTTTCTTAAGTATTTCAATGAAACTTTAGGTTTGCTTTAGGCTTGAATTTCCAATATCCTTATGAGAATCTAGGTTTGAGCACTTGGTTCCTATAGGTAGTACTACTTTGGGAGATTATAAAATTTTTAGTTCTTGTGACCTAGCTAGAAGATATAAATCACGAGCTGCCATTTGGGTGCTGGGAACCAGACCCAGGACTTGGTTCTTGAAAGTTATTGATTTTTGGTTCTGTCCTGTGAATCTCTCCTTCATAGCTGATTATAATATAAGAGGCCATGGTTGCATATTCTGCTAGCATCTAGTAACTCCTAACAACATATCTTGTTGGCCATGATAGGCTGCAATCACCAAAATATCTGAATCAAAATAAATCCTTAATATGTTACATAGGCTCTATCTTGTGACATATACAAGATATTTGGCCAAAATCATATCTTTGAGTATTCCACATACCTTAGTGCTACAAAATCATTTCATCAATCAGTATTCATTTGTAATTGTGTCCAGAATGTTTTACAGTTTGTAATGAAGAATCCATGCTCAGGGAGCCATTCTTAATTGCTCTTTCTCAAATTGATATGAATAAGATTATATTTTTCATTTTATTTTCTTTTTGATTATTGTTAGTGCATGGAGAGGTAGCTGATTTTCGTGTGGTAATTTTCTATTTACAAACTTTATAGACATTTCATATAAGCTTTGTTGTTATTAATTTAGTAGAAGAGGTTGTAATTGTCTTAGTCTCTAGATTTTGGTATCAGATTTTATCAAATAAAATATTTTAAAATTTTATAATAGGCAACTGTTTTTTTCCATTCTTTTTTCTTTAATTTTCCTTCCATCCTACTCCATTTTCTTTTGGCACTAAAGTACAAATCAAAAGTTTTGTATATGCTAGGCAAGTACTGATGCCAAAAGGGCTTATGTTTTCCCATTGGTAGCCTGCAGAGTACATTTTAGTACCAGTAGCACCAGTCTGTAGGGGTAAAGTCTCTAGAAAATTGTCAGCTCAATTTCTCCATTTTCAGTTTGTAATGAACAATCCATGCTCAGAGAGCCATTCTTAATTCAGTGCTTAATACAGTGTGTACGTGTTGTCTTAAACAACTTGCCTTAATTTTCAGTTTCTTGAGAACAATCAATACCCTTGGCAATAGCTTGGGATGTATGAGGATTTCCATGAAAACTCTTTGGACAATATGTTGATTAGATGCAGCCCATTTCCAAGATAAAAATTTCATTTGGTGATGAGAGATGTCCAGGTGGGGTTCTGTCTACCTTGCCATTAGTGAGCTTATATATATATTGGGACAGTTTCACTTTTCTATGTACACCTTCAAATGGGCTTTAGTTTTACTTCTCCCTTCTAACGTTCCCTCCTTTGCTCTAGTCTGTCCTCCCCTTCTTCATTTGATTCTACCTTCTAATAGTCACCTCTATTTTTATTAATAGCTCTGCCATTTACCTTTCCTAGGGAAACTCTTCCTCCCTGTATTCCTTTATTGAGTACTTAAGTTTTGTGGTTAAATGGACTGTAGCCTGTTTCTTAAATACATTACAGATAACATCCAAATAAATACGGTATGTAAACAAACATGTAATATTTGTCTTTTGGTGTCTGGGTAACCTTACACAGCTGACTTTTTTCTCATTCTATGCATTTACCTGTAACTCACCTGATTTCAGTTTTGTGATGGCCAAGTAATAGTACATTATGTACATGTACCACTTTTTAAATTTGATGGGCATGTATGTTGTTTTCAATTATTATTAATATTATAATATAAATATATAATAATCTACTATTGTAAATAGAGCAGACAAGACCATGACTGAGCAAGTGTCTCTCTATTAGGATAAAGTATTCTTTGTGTATCTGCTCAAGAGTGATATAGCTGGGTTTTGAGGTAGATTGATTCCCAACTTCCTAAGGACCTTCACACTGGCAATCATTTTGGGTTCTAGAAAACACTGACCTCCATCTCATCTTCAGAAAGAAATGATCATGAAACTTAACTGTTATGATAGTCTTAATCCCTGTGATAGTCACTTTTTATATAAAGTGCTTTCTGAAAGAAAAACATTGGTCTATGGTGCAGACCTACAGGTAGATATTATTGTGATTAAAACAGCAAGATCAAGTATTTCAGAGCAACATAAGCTACATGATAACACCTTGAATCTGAAACAAACAGTAAACAACAACAAAAACAAAAATCAATTCAAAACTCACCAAAAGAAGTAAGTGACTTACTTAGTTAAAATGCCTTCTTTAATTTGGGTATTGTGAGTCATAACTACTTTTGAACCATCTGTAGACCAATGCGTCTGTAAAGGAAGTTGTTTTTAATATCATGAGATTGTCATGAAATCATTATTTTTTTTCTTAGGAGTCAGAGTATATGGATTACAGACAGGTATCATTATGCCCAGTTTTTAAGGGAATTTTTTGACAGGTATAATTTTAATTTATGTGCTTATGGTTGTTGTACCTACCTGTGTGTATACAATATGAATCCAGTGTCTGTAGAAGGCATCATATCTTCTAGATCTGAAGGCATAGATAGTTCTCAGATTGCATGTACATGCTGGAAGCAAGATATGAGAATTCTACAAGAGAAAAATGGGGTTGCAACCACTCTGTCAGGTCTCTAGTTCAGAGGGGGTACTATTTAAGAAGACAAATTTGAATGATAAAGTTAGCTGAGTAGAAAGTTTTTAATATTTGCCCTAATTTAATGTGTTGATCCACTGTAGTGAATCATCTTATTTTTATTCTAAAGATTTTGTTACATGAAAGAATCTTTTGTAACTAAATTACTTTAATTTAGGTATTTAGTAACTTAGATTCCATGTTGTAACATATTGTAAATGACATAACTATTATGTTTATTAATCTTGCATATTGATATAGTTATCAAAATATCATGTAATTCTCCCTTAAGAATTTTTATCAAGCCGGGCAGTGGTGGCGCACGCCTTTAATCCCA
Organism: Tokudaia tokunoshimensis; assembly: GCA_036184795.1. NCBI lineage: Eukaryota > Metazoa > Chordata > Mammalia > Rodentia > Muridae > Tokudaia > Tokudaia tokunoshimensis. Next base: position 52,971,831 of record BTHU01000005.1, on the reverse strand, counting down.
GCACTTGGGAGGCAGAGGCAGGAGGATTTCTGAGTTCGAGGCCAGCCTGGTCTACAAAGTGTGTTCCAGGACATCCAGAGCTACACAGAGAAACCCTATCTTGAAAAAACCAAAAAATAAATAAATAAATAAATAAATAAATAAATAAAAATAAAAAAAACAAAAAAAATTAAAAAAAACAAAGAACAAAAAAAGAGTTTTTATCACAAAAAATTCAAATTAAAATCTATTTTTTGTATCATAGACATAAACAGACATATTTTCATTAGCATCATTGGTTATTGTTTCCCTACCTGTGTTTATGTGTTTATGCATGCTTGCTTGTGTGGTGGTGCACATATATATGTGTGTGTGTGTGTGTGTGTGTGTGTGTGTGTGTATAGGGAGTACAGTGGACTACAATGATGTGCAAGCAGGTTTGATCTGTCGGTTCCCTCTGCAATCACTAGGTTCGCTATAGAAGTAACATTTCCCACAGTTGAAACAAGTTTCTTCTTCAATACTTATCGTTTTGTTTGCTAAAGGAAAATCTATCTGAATCTTGCCATCGGAGATGTCAGCTACTCTGGATGTTTACCTTGTACTAGAGCTCTCCTGCTTCTGTCTCTAGATTGTGGTGACTCCAGTCAGCTAGCATGCCTGACTGGATTCTAGATATGTTCTGGGAATCCATTCTCTGGTCCTCACATTTGTAGTACAGTATTCCAGAACTGTCATTAATTCTTTTAAACAAAGAAAGTTTACAAATATAAAGCTACATTTTTTCAGTTTCAAGTGTATAATTCTTCATTTTTCTTTTTTATATTTGAGGGAGATTGACAACATACCATAACTTAATCTCTGTAAGCTCTACTTCTTTTGTAGTTAATATGTCTTTGGTACTGAATAATTACTAAACATTCTATGGTAAAAAAAATGATTTGTATGTATCTAATTTCTTCTGCTCTACTTGACACATAGTGGTTCATTTTGAATTCAAGAAATAAATGTAGCAACCTGGTCTATAAGAAAAAAGGGAATATATGGATTGGTTGAAGAACAAGTCTAGTGTTTGTCCACTGAATCGAGTCAAATTATTCTTTCATTAAATACAATAATGCTAGAGTAACTGCTTTATACAAAGTAGCATTCAATGTATGAGAAAACAGTAAATAAAGAGGCTCAACCATGCCATTTTAATAGAGTTTATAATAAATGTGTAAGTAATTATATTCTATATAATAAAAAATAAATAAAAGCTTACTCAAGCATGAAGAATCACAAGGAACACAATGAACAAGTAAAGAACATCTGTAAGATTCAGGAAAGACATGAATGAAGAAGCAACACTGAACTAAGATTTGAACAGAGAAGAGAATTAAGTCAAATAAAAAAGGGATAAAGAGTGTTCTACCTGGTCCTTTCTGCTGGAGCGGACTCCTAGCTGGTCTGCTCCTGTGAAGACAACATATTCTGACCCATCCTAGAGGATGTTCTGCACTCAGAACAGTTGGTAAGAATGCACCTTCTCCCCACCACACACACACATCAGTCCCAGAGCTGCCACTGGGAGCCTGGTAAACTCAGGACCCATTACCCACCAAAACCCTAGCCCTCCTGAATATCACTTACCTTCTGTCCCTTCTGCACACTCTGCCTGGTCCTTTCTGATGGGACAGACTCTTAGCTGTTGTGCTCTAGTGAAGACACCATATCCAGACCCATCTGGATCTAGTAGATCTAGAGGATCTACTGCACTCAGAGCAGTTGAGCATCAGCTGCACTCAGAGCAGTTGGACAATATCTTGATTGCTCCACTGAAGACCCAACAGTCTGAAGGCATCCCAGGAGATCTACTTCAGCCAGAGCAGGCAACAGATTAGCAGCTTCTCTGCCCCTGTGAGGAGCCCCCAGTTGGAAGGCCCCACAGGTGGTCTGCTACTGACAGAGATGCACGACTACCAGGAGACCTGAAACAACCCAGGGACGAAAGAGTCAGTCTCCAGACAGTCACTCAGACCAACAAAAACCAGATATATCCAGATGATGAAAGGCAAACATAAGAACATTAGGAACAGAAGGCAATATACGTGGGGATCAACAGAACCCAGTTCTCCCACCACAGCAAGCCCTGAATACAACACAGCAGAAAATCAGCAATTTGTCCTAAATTTCTATCTCATGAAGATAATAGAGTCCTTTAAGGAGGATATAAATAACTCACTGAAAGAAATACAGCATAACACAATCAAACAGGTAAAGGAATTGAATAAAGCAATCCAAGACCTAAAAATGGAAGTAGATACACTAAAGTAAATACAAATGGAGGCAAACTTGGAAATGCAAAACCTAAGAAAGAGGTCAGAAATTACAGATGTAAGTATCAAGGACAGAATAAAGAGATAGAAGAGAGAATCTCAGGTGTAGAAGATATCATAGATGAGATGGAAACACCAGTCAAAGAAAATTCAAAACAGAAAAAACGCCTAACCCAAAGCATCGAGTAAATTCATGACACAATGAAAAGACCAAGCCTAAGAGTAATTGGAATAGAGGAGAATGAAGATTCCCAGCTCAAAGAACCTGAAAATGTCTTCAGCAAAATCATAGAAGTAAACTTCCCCAACCTAAAGAAAAAGATGGCCATAAAGGTACAAGAAGTCTATAGAATACCAAATAACAGGACCAGAAAAAAAAATCCTCCTGTCACATAATAATCAAAACACTAAACTCACAGAACAAAGAAAGAATGTTAAAGGTTGCAAGGGAAAAGGGCCAAGTAATATACAAAGGTAGTCCTATCAGAATTACACAAGACTTTTCAACAGAGACTATGATAGCCAGAAGAGCATGGTCAGAGGTCATGAAGACTCTAAGAGAACAGAAATGCCAGCCCAGGCTATTATGCTCAACAAAACTCTCAATTGGTATTGATGGAGAAACCAAAATATTCCAGGACAAAACAAAATTAAAAAAGTATCTACCAATCCAGTCCTACAGAAGATGCTAGAAGGAAATCTCCAACACAAAGAAGGTACCTACACCAAAGAAAGGATGATATATTAAGCATTTCACAACAAACCCAAAAGAAGAGTACCATAATCCATAAAGTCACCTACAAAAACAAACATATCAGGAATCAACAGTCATCTGTGTTTAATATCTCTTGATATTAAAGCACTCAACTCACCTATAAAAAGAAATAAGCTAACAGATTGGATATGCAAATAAGATCCAGCATTTTGCTGCATATAAGAAACACACGTCAATAACAAACAAAGACACTGTATGAGAGTAAAAGGATGGAAAAAGGTCTTCCAAGCAAATGGTCTCAGGAAATAAGAAGAAGTTGCCATTCTAATATCCAATAGAATAGACTTTCAACCAAAAGTCATTAAGCATGATGAAGAAGGACACTTCATATACATAAGCAGAAAATTCACCAAGAGAAAATCTCAATTCTGAATATCTTGCCCCAAATAAAAGAACACCCACATTCATAAAACAAACTTTCCTAAAGCTCAAAACACACATTCAACCCCACATAATAATAGTGGGAGACCTCTCACCAATGGACAGGTCATTGAAACAGAAATGAAACAGAGACACAGTGAAATTAAAAGAGGTTATGAAACAAATGTATTTAAAAAATATCTACAGAATATTTCACCCAAAAACAAAAGAATACACCTTCTTCTCAGCACTTCATAGTACCTTCTCCAAAATTGACCATATGATTGGTCACAAAACAACCCTCAACCTATATAAGAAGATTTAAATAATGCCATGAATTCTATCAGATCATCATGGCCTAAGGCTGGTCTTCAATAACAGCAAAAAATAGAGAAAGTTCTATTCTTTCTTTCAGTGGAAACTGAACAACTCTTTCCTTAATGATAACTTGGTCAGGGAAGAAAGAAAGAAAGAAATTATAGACTTCCTGAAATTTAATAAAAATATTGATATATCATACCTAAACTTATGAGACACAAGGAAAGGAGTGCTAAGAGGAAAGTTCATAGCATTAAATGCCCTGTTAAAGAAACTGGAGATCTTATATTAACAACATAATAGCACATCTGAGAGCTCTAGAAAATAAAGAAACAAACTCAACCAAGAGTCGTAGAAGGCAGGATCAAACTCAGGATCAAAATAATCCAAACAGAAACAAAGAAAACAATATAAAGAATCAATAAAACCAAAAGCTTGTTCTTTGAGAGAATCAACAAGATATATAAACTCCTAACCAAACTAAATAATGGACTGAGAGTCAGTATTCAAATTAACAAAATTAAAAGAAATGAAATGGGAGACATAACAACAAAAAGAAGCAAATACACCAAAGAGGAGTAGAAGGCAGGAAATCATCAAACTCAGGGCTGAAATCAATCAAGTAGAAACAAATAAAACCATACAAAGAATCAACAAAACGAGGAGTTGGTTCTTTGAGAAAATCAACAAGATAGATAAGCCCTTAGCCAGACTAACCAGAGGGCACAGAGATAGTATCCAAATTAATAAAATCAGAAACGAAAAGGGAGAGATAACAACAGAAACTGAGGAAATTCAAAAAATCATCAGATCCTACTACAAAAACCTGTATTCAACACAACTAGAAAATCTTGAGGAAATGGACAATTTCCTTGACAGATACCAAGTACCAAAATTAAATCAGGATCAAATAGACCATCTAAACCGTCCTATAAGCCCTGAAGAAATAGAAGTTGTCATTGGAAGTCTTCCAACCAAAAAAAGCACAGGTCCAGATGGTTTTAGTGCAGAATTCTATCAGACCTTCAAAGAAGACCTAACACCAATACTCTTCAAACTGTTCCACAAAATAGAAACAGAAGGAACACTACCCAACTCGTTCTATGAAGCCACAATTACACTAATACCAAAAGCACACAAAGATCCGACAAAGAAAGAGAATCTCAGGCCAATCTCTCTTATGAATATCGATGCAAAAATACTCAATAAAATTCTTGCCAACCGAATCCAAGAACACATCAAAACGATCATTCACCACGATCAAGTAGGCTTCATCCCAGGGATGCAGGGATGGTTCAATATAAGGAAATCCATCAATGTAATCCACTACATAAACAATCTCAAAGAAAAAAACCACATGGTCATCTCATTAGATGCTGAGAAAGCATTTGACAAAATTCAGCATCCTTTCATGCTAAAGGTCTTGGAAAGATCAGGAATTCAAGGCCCATATCTAAACATAGTAAAAGCAATTTACAGAAAACCAGTAGCCAGCATCAATCTAAACGGAGAGAAACTTGAAGCAATCCCACTAAAATCAGGGACTAGACAAGGCTGCCCTCTCTCTCCATATCTTTTCAATATAGTACTTGAAGTTCTAGCTAGAGCAATTAGACAAGAAAAAGAGGTCAAAGGGATACAAATTGGAAAGGAAGAAGTCAAACTATCACTATTTGCAGACGATATGATAGTATACATAAGCGACCCAAAGAACTCCACCAGAGAACTCCTACAGCTGATAAACGACTTCAGCAAAGTGGCCGGATATAAAATCAACTCAAGCAAGTCAGAAGCCTTCCTATACTCAAAGGATAAGCAGGCTGAGAAAGAAGTAAGAGAAATAATACCCTTTACGATAGCCACAAACCATATTAAGTATCTTGGCGTGACGCTAACCAAACAAGTGAAAGATCTGTATGACAAGAACTTCAAGTCTCTGAAGAAAGAAATTGAAGAAGACCTCGGAAGATGGAAAAATCTGCCATGCTCATGGATTGGCAGGATTAATATAGTAAAAATGAGCATCTTACCAAAAGTAATACACAGATTCAATGCAATCCCCATCAAAATCCCAACTCAATTCTTCATAGAGTTAGAAAGAGCAATTCAAAAATTCATCTGGAATAACAGAAAACCCAGAATAGCTAAAACTATTCTCAAGAGTAAAAGAACCTCTGGGGGAATCAGTATCCCGGACCTCAAGCTGTACTACAGAGCAATAGTGTTAAAAACTGCATGGTATTGGTACAGTAACAGACATGTAGATCAATGGAACAGAATTGAAGACCCAGAAATGAATCCACACTCCTATGGTCACTTGATCTTTGACAAAGGAGCTAAAACCATCCAGTGGAAAAAAGATAGCCTTTTCAACAAATGGTGCTGGCTCAGCTGGAGGTCAACATGCAGAAGAATGCAAATTGACCCATCCTTATCTCCTTGCACTAAGCTCAATTCTAAGTGGATCAAAGATCTCCACATAAAACCAGACACACTGAAACTAATAGAAGGGAAACTAGGGAAGAACCTTGAACATATGGGCACAGGGGAGAATTTCCTGAACAGAACTCCAATAGCTTATACTCTAAGATCAAGAATAGACAAATGGGACCTCATTAAATTACAAAGTTTTTGCAAGGCAAAAGACACCGTCAAAAAGACAAAGCGGCAACCAACTAACTGGGAAATGATCTTTACCAACCTTACATCCGACAGAGGGCTAATATCCAAGATATACAAAGAACTCAAGAAGTTAAACTCCAGAGAGGCAAGTAACCCTATTAAAAAATGGGGTACAGAGCTCCACAAAGAGTTCTCACCTGAAGAATATCTAATGGCTGAGAAGCACCTAAAGAGATGTTCATCATCCTTAGTCATTAGGGAAATGCAAATCAAAACAACCCTGAGATTCCATCTCACACCAGTCAGGATGGCTAAGATCAAAAACACAGGAGACAGCAGTTGTTGGCGAGGATGTGGAGAAAGAGGAACACTCCTCCACTGCTGGTGGAATTGCAGGCTGGTACAACCACTCTGGAAAGCAGTCTGGCGGCTCCTCAGAAAACTGGGCATGACACTTCCGGAGGATCCGGCTATACCACTCCTGGGCATATACCCAGAGACTTTACCTGCATGCAATAAGGACACATGCTCCACTATATTCATAGCAGCCTTATTTATAATAGCCAGAAGCTGGAAAGAACCCAGATGTCCCTCAACGGAGGAATGGATTCAGAAGATGTGGTATATTTACACAATGGAATACTACTCTGCAATTAAAAACAATGAATTCACGAAATTCCTAGGCAAATGGTCAGAACTTGAAAATATCATCCTTAGTGAGGTAACCCAATCACAAAAGATCACACATGGTATGAAGTCACTGATAAGGGGATATTGACCCAGAATCTCAGAATACCCTAGACACAATCAGCATATCAATAGATTTCTAAAAAGATGGAAGGAGAGACCCCTGGTCCTGGAAAGACTGGATGTAGGGGAACGCCAGGACAGAGTAATGAGAGGGGGTTGAACGGAGAAAAGAGGGAGGGAAGGGGGCTTATGGGACTTTCGGGGAGGGAGGAAACGGGAAAGGGGAAGTGATTTGGAATGTAAATTAAAAAAATAAAATAAAATTAAATTAAAAAAAAAAAAAAAAAAAAAAAAAAAAACAATAGGAACAGAGAAATTCAAAAAATCATCAGATCCTACTATAAAAGCTTACACTCAACAAAACTGGAAAATCTAGATGAAATGGATGGTTTTCTAAACAGATACCACACACCAAAGTTAAATCAAGAGCACATAAACTATGTAAACAGGCACATATAGCACAAGGAAATAGAAGTCATTAAAAACCTCCCAACCAAAAAAGGCCCAGGGCCAGTTGGATTTAGTGCAGAATTCTACCAAATCTTCAAAGAAGATCTGGTACCAATTTTCCTCAAACTATTCAATAAAATAGAAAGAGAAGGAACACTACCTAACTCATTCTATGAAGCCACTATTACACTGATAACAAAACCACACAAGGACCTAACAATAAAAGAGACCTTCAGACCAATCTCCCTAATGAATATCAATGCAAAAATACTCAACAAATTTCTAGTAAACAGAATCCAAGAACACATCAAAAACTTCATTCACCAAGATCAAGTAGGCTTCATCTCAGGGATGTAAGGTTGGTTTAATATACGAAAATCCATTAACATAATCCACTATGTAAACAAATTCAATGAAAAAAAATTACATGATCACCTGTCTACTTAGATGCAGAAAAATCATTTGACAAAATACAACACCCCTTCATGTTAAAAGTATTGGAGAGATCAGGAATTGAAAGCCCATATCTAAACATAATAAAGGCAATTTACTGCAAACCATCATCCACTATCAAATTAAATGGAGGCATACTTGATGCAGTCCCACTGAAAATTGGGAACAAGACAAAGATACCCACTCTCCCTATATCTATTCCATATAGTACTTGAAGTGCTTGCTAGAACAATGAGGCAACAAAAAGAGGTCAAGGGAAAAAATTGCCAAAGAAAAAATAAAGGTACCACTATTTGCTGATGATATGATACTATATCTAAGCAACCCCAAAAATTCTACCAGAAAACTTCTCCAGCTGATAAACAACTTCAGCATAGAAGCCTGATATAAAATTTACTCAAACAAATCAATAGCCTTCTTTATACAAATGACAAACAGGCTGAGAAATAAATTAGGGAACCGACTCCCTTCACAATAGTCACAAATAATATAAAATAGCTTGGTGAGACTCTAACGAAAGAAGTGAAAGATCTTTATGACAATAACATCAAGTATCTCAAGAAAGAAATCAAAGAATGTCTCAAAAAAATGAAGAGATCTCCCATGCTCATAGATTGGCAGAACTAACATTGTAAAAATGGCCATCATACCAAAAGCAGCCTACAGATTCAATGTAATCCCCATCAAAAGCCCAACTCAATTCTTCATAAAATTAGAAAGAGCAATTCTCAAATTCATTTGGAATAACAAAAACCTAGGATAGCAAAAGAATTCTCAACAATAAAAAAAAAAAAATTCTGGGACAATCACCATCCCTGATCTCAAGCTATAATATAGAGAGCAATAGTGATAAAAACTGCATGGCATTAGTATAGAAACAGACAAGTTAATCAATGGAATAGAATTTAAGACCTAGAAATAAAACCATATAATTATGGACACTTGATCTTTGACAAAGATGCCAATCATATAAAATGGAAAAATGAAAGCACCATCAATAAATGGTGCTGGTCTAACTGGTGGTCTGTATGTAGAAAATGAAAATAGACCCGTATTTGTCACCTTGCACAAAGCTCAAGTTCAAGTGGATCAAGGACCTCAACATAAAACCAGATACAATGAATCTAATAGAAGAGAAAGTGGGAAAGAGCCTTGAACTCATTGGTGAAATGGAACATTTCCTAAACAGAATTCCAATGGCTCATGCGCTAAGATCAAGAATTGATAAATGGGACTTCATGAAACTAGTAAGCTTCTGTAAGGTAAAGGACATAGTCAATAAGACAAATTGGCAACCTACAGATTGGGAGAAAAAGCTTCACTCACCCCACATCTAATAGAGGGATAATATCCAAAATATATAAAGAACTCAAGAAGCTAATCACCAAAAATCCAAACAACCCAATGAAAAAATGGGGTATAGAACTAAACCAAGATTTCATAACTAAGGAATCTGAATGACTGAGCAGCACCTAAAGAAATGTTCAAAGTCCTTAGTGACCAGAGAAATGCAAATCAAAATGACTCTGAGATTCCACTTCACATCAATCAAAATGGCTAAGATAAAATGACAAAACATGTTGATGAGGATGTGGAGTAAGAGGAACAGTCCTCCATTGCTAGTGAGATTGCAAACTGGTACAACCACTCTTGAAATCAATCTGGAGGTTCCTCAGATAATTGGAACTACCTGAAGACCCAGTTATACCACTCTTGGGGATATACCCAAAAGATGCCCCACCATGCCACACATATACATGTTCTACTATGTGCATATTAGCCTTATTTATGATAGCTTGAAACAACCCGGATATCCCACTACAGAAGAATGCATTCAGAAAATGGGGTTCTTTTACACAATGGAATACACCCAGCTATTAATAATGAGGACATCCTTAGTTTTGTAAGCAAAGGGATGAAACTAGAAAATATCATTTTGAGTGAGGTAATTCAGACACAAAAGTACATGAATGGTATGTACTTACTGATAAGTGGATATTAGCAAAAAAAAAAAAAGGTATAGAATACCAAGATATAGTTCACAGAACTCAAAAAGTTCAACAAGTGAGGACACCTCAGTCCCACTTGGAAAGGGAGAAGAAAGGAATCACAAGTGGGGAGTGAGGGCTGGACCTGCGAGGGAAAGTGGATGGGTGGGTGTGGTAGGTGAGAGGGAAACCTGATCTGCTATAGGGTGTGGGAAAAGGACTGAAGCTCTGAGGGACAGCATTAAGAATGGAAACAGGCACATCAGGAGGTAGGAGGTTGTGGGGACCCTCCAGAATGCACTAGGGACCTGGAAGGTGAGAAATTCTCAGAACTCAAAGGGAGGAACCTTGGATGAAATGCCAGACAGGAGAGGGAACTTATAGAGCCCACCTCCAGCAAGAAGACAGGGCATCAAATGAGAGAGGTGGGGCGGAACCCACATTCACAACTCTGTCCTGCAATTATTCCTGTCTGAAAGAATTACAGGGATGGAAATGGAGAAGTGCCTAAGGAATAGAGGTCCAGTGATAGACCCAAAGTGGGATCTAGCTCAAGCGGAGAGGTCCCAAAGCCTGACACTATTACTGAGTCTATGGAGCACTCATAAAAACGGACCTAGCAGGATCATACTTAGGAGGACCCAACAAACAACTGAAGAAATCAGATACAGATATTTACTCCCAAGCAATGGACAGTAGCAGCTGACCCCTATGGATGAATTAGGGGAAGACTGAAAGAAGCTGAGGAGAAGGGCGACCTTGTATGAGGACCAGCAGTCTCAATCTGGACCCCTGAGATCTCTCAAACACTCGACCACCAAACAGGCAGCATACACCAGCTGATATGAGGTCCCCAACACACATACAGTAGAGGACTGCCGGGTCTGTCTGTGTTCAGTCATACAGAGGGTTATATGATACACCTAACTCTCAAGAGACTGGAAGCCCCAGGGAGTTTAGAGTTCAGATGGGGTGGAGGGTGGGGACATCCACGTTGAGGCAGAGTGGTGGGGAGGAGGTATGGGATGTGGAACATTTGAAGGGTAGACTGGGGGGGATAAAATATGGAGTGTAAATAAATAAATACATAATTCTTAAAGGATAAAGGGGACAAAATATTTGTAATAAAATAATGAGGATGGCCAAATGCATAGAGAAAGGAAAAATTTACATTTCCTAGAATTTAAAATAAAATTGGAGCAAATTAATTAATTTCAGGGAAGAACATCAAGTGTTGCATTTAAGAAGGGGACAGAGTGTAGATTATATGGGACACTCAACACCATGCTCAGAAATTGAGAAATATTACAAATTTACTGAGAAACCATTGGAAAAAAATGTAAAGACTTGGCTAATGTGATCTGATGAAGCATAAACTGTTGTTATTGTGGTTGTTGTTGTTGTTGTTCAGATTAATGGTACTGTTTTGTGGTGTATGAATTGAGGGAAGTGGATAAACATAAATCCATTAAAAGGTTACTGAAGTAGCCTTGGAGACAGCAGACTCGGAGGAGGAAAAGAATCACACATTTCTGGAACAAATGCAAACTCTATTCTAAGTAAATGTATACAAGTACAGTTATATAATGCAGCCTGGCTATAGAAGACTCAGAGGATGCACAATAAGAACCTAGTTTAGTATCAGGGAAGAGAGGTCACAGGAAGACTGGGAGAGAAACTTTTTCTCACACTGGGAGAGAGAAAGATTTGTTTCCACAGCCCAAGCTACTTCAAGCATGCTTTGTACTATGTGTTTCCTCTGAAATGACTGGGTTCTCTTTCGAAGAGATATAGCTTAATATGATGACCTTCCCCTTATTCACAATTGTTTGTGGTTATGATTAAACAGCCTCCTGGCAGGAGGAGGCCTTTCTGGGAAGGGCAATGAGAGGTTTTCAATTTCCCAGAAAAGCCTGGCAGTCATTAGACTCTGCTAATAGTAGCTGATGAGTTAATTGTCCCCCTAACAAACCTTCCTCCAAGAGGTAGGAATAAGCACTGGCAGGGTGTTGTAGGAAAATAGCCAGGTGCTGTGTATCAGCTCTCATAGGTCAGCACGACATGTGTAATTTATTGTAGATGCTCAGGGTGAATTTGCTGGTGCAGGTCAACAAGTTCAAGATGGTGAACAATTTAAAAGCAAATGAAAAGCCATAGTTTTCTCTGCATGTGGTACCAGTGAACCTTAGCTAAAAATTACTCTTGCCTTGTCATTTTACCCTCAGGCTATGCCCTGCACATGTGTACCTGGTAACTGGAATCTACAACAGAGATGAGTAGAATAGCATCACAACTCATTTCATCGGAACCACTTTTCTGAGTCTGGATTCTGCTATATCCTTTGGGCTAACTCATACTTTTGACAACTTAGGACTCACAGCCTTTAAACTCTGCCTCCCACACAGCCATAAAAGGTTTCTTGTTGCTTCTCAGGACCCCATTAGTATATTCTGGGTTGCTTTAATGCCTTGATTTGGAAGCTGGCCAAATAACAACTGATTTCTGATATTTACAACCTAAGAGATGCTAAGAGCAGTTTTTGCTTAGAGGCCTCCTTAGAGGATATTCATCAAAGCACTGAATCCGTTGTTTTTGTATATATCATTTTAGGCACTTTTGTCAGCTGCCCATGAAGGTCATCTCTGATCAATAATGCTCTGTGATCTTTACAATCTCACACACATTCCAGCCCCATTAACATGACCATCATTATTGTTTTATACTCTTTCATTTTCACTTCCAATATTTACAGTTAAGAATAAAACTTAATAATACCCTAGCAATTATTTATTTTCATATAAATGAAACAGATTTGAAACAATAGAATAAATATTTTAAAAGAACAGTGGGAATGAGAAGATATTTGATGTTGTATGGCATGTTAGTATTTGATGCCAAACTAAAATCCAGGTTTTCAGAGTAAATGGATGTAGCTAAATTTTCACTGAAAATTCCTGTATTATTTAGATTATCCTTCCTAGATCATATTTATGGTCAATATTCCATAATTGCATTGAAAACCATGGTATATGATGATGACTCATTTACCAAAACATTAATAATGTAATAAATGTCACATACCATGCCTGATAAAACCCTCAAATGAAAGCAAAGTAAATCTCTAGATTGTCTCCAATAGACCTAATTCTAAATCAAATTGAAACAAATTAAGAATTGCTTAACAGAATTATTTTGAAGAACACTCGTTGTTATGCAAAAAATTATGAGATCTAGAGAAATTGCACTACAGCCCTCTCATACTCTGTGAAAGCTCAAAGACCTAACCACAGCTCCGTGATCATCATATAAAATCTAAGGCTCAGAGAATATTACAGAAGAGGGCAGAAAGACTGTAAGAGCCAGAAACCAGGTCATTTGCTGTGAGACTGTGTCCTGTATATAGGACATGGAGATGCACACATGAAATCTTTTATACATATTTTAAGAAATATTTTACTTATAAAGTTTAGGTTATACATGAATAGGATTTCTTTTTTTTTAAGATTTATTTATTATTATACATAAGTACACTATAGCTGTCTTCAGACACACCAGAAGAGGGCGTCGGAGCACATTATGGATGGTTGTGAGCCACCATGTGGTTGCTGGTATTTGAACTCAGGACCTTCAGAAGAGCAGTCAGTGCTCTTAACTGCTGAGTCATCTCTCCAGCCCCATGAATAGGATTTCTATAGATCTCTGTAATATCATATTTCTAGAAATGGATTACATCACTATATATCACATATATATAGATGTATAATATATATCACATATACAGAGAGAAACACAGAGAAAGGGAGAGAGAGAGAGAGAGAGAGAGAGAGAGAGAGAGAGAGAGAGAGAGAATGAGAATGAGTCCTCATGTGTCTGTGCTGAGAAATCCAAATGAACTGCTAACATGAGGATCTCAGTAAAATGAGCATGATTGTAGAGTGCATGCCTAACATGAAACCCTGCCATTGATTCCCAGCATCCAGTAAACTGGGAGTGGTTTTTGAAGGCTCTAATCACAGCAGTAGGAGGTGGAGGCAGGGTGATAAGAAGTTCATCATCCTCGGTTGGGAGCTCAAAACCAGTCTGAGCTAGATATCATATACATAAATAAATACCGACACAGTGACAAATCAATAAGTGAATATGTTGTTTTGAGTCCAAGTATCATGGAGATGTGAGGGAGTGGCATTCAGCTTCCAACTGGTTAGCAATTTCAAGCTTCATGACTTTTATTCTTTTTTCTTTGGTAGATGTTTGGGCTGGGGAGGTTCTAAACAGGATTTTCTGTATAGCCCTGACTGTCTTGGAACTTTCTTTGCGGACCAGTCTGGCCTTGAATTCACAGAGGCATGCCTGATTCTGCCTTTTCAGTGCTGGAATTGGGGATTCTCACAGTCCTCTATGCTTAAAGAAAGAATTTTAGTCAACTAAAAGCCGCTAAGACAGATATAGTCAATTCTTTCCAAGGAATCATCTCTTGGTAGGTTAATACAAAATAATCAGTCCTAAACACATATGCATGCAAGGAACAATAGATCTCTCTCTCTCTCTCTCTCTCTCTCTCTCTCTCTCTCTCTCTCTCTCTCTCTGTCTCTCTCTCTCTCTGTCTCTCTCTCTCTCTCTCTCTCTCTCTCTCTCTCTCTCTCTGTGTGTGTGTGTGTATGTGTATGTGTGTGTATGTGTGTGTACATGTGTGTGTTTTATGATGTGGTCTATGTGTGTGTGTGTATATGTGTGTGTAACAATAATACTTAAAGAAGAGGTCATGAATTTGAGAGGTAGTAAGGTGTACTCAGGAGGAATTAGACAGCAAGGAGGAATTGGAAAATAATATAAATGTAGTACTCATGTTTGAAACTCTCAAAACTAATACAATGAAAAAAAAAACAAATAAAATTTAAAGCAAACACAAATTTTCCTGAAACAAGACCCCAAAATTCCACAGCTTTCCACATTGTCATTATCACAGACAGGAAATGGAAGCTCTGCTTTTATACATTGCTTAAAGATATCTATCTAATCATCTTAGAACACCACCAAAATATCACAAGAAAACATTTTAACAAGAAAAGCAAGGCAAAACTTACACAATACATCATAGAAGAGCAACATGGATATTACTGTCATTCACTTAAACATTTAGTCTCCTCCCTTTGGAAAGCACAGAGAACCCTCGTCAACATATACTAACATGGGCAGAAGCATCTCATTAATTTGGAAAGGTTAGCTCTGAACAGAAAAGCCACTGATGCCGAGACACTGAAATTCTATGCAGGAGCTTCACATTTTTTCCCTTCCAACAGTGACAATGGAGGCTTCCTGCATCAATGATAAAACTTTGAGTTTTCACCAACATAAATGACAGATTGCATCTTATCAGGAGGTTACCCTGGAGATCGATGGGCCTTTTATTGTTTTCGGCAGGACTGCTGCTACGTTAGAGTTTAATTATTTCCACAGAATAAGTTTTTCTGTTTGGATTGAAATCAACTATTTTTTTGTTTTTGTTTTTTTTTTCTTTCTACCATATAGGAATTACCTATTTGTTTTGTCCAACAGGATAGTTCAAGATATCACCTTTTCTTCAAATTAACTCAAAAAAAATTAATTAATAACCCCTACTTTTGGCAGGGGCTGCTAGAGTTAACTGAGAAAATATCTGTTCAACATTTAGCATAGCAATCATCCAGATTTAACTTTGCTATTTTATCACTTCCCTTTTCTGTTTAGATTAGTCACTGCTTCCTTGCATACACTATCCTTTGTCAGTGGTCACTATTTCAGGTTCATGGGTTCAGGTGGACACAGCAACATGGTAATCATGATGAAACGATACTGGGTGTAGTGAGAGTATACTAGATTATTGTAAAGGAACTGCTGTTTTTCATGAGTTTCCAGTGACTGAAAGCTGGGCATATGAAGGCCATAGGAAGGAAACAGTAAAACATTATATTCTCTTGTGAAATATGAAATATGCTTTTATATAAAACTAAGTATAAATTCTTACAGTATGGTGAGGACAACAGAGATCATATTTCTTGATGGTAATTAAGCCAATATTATATTACTTTTGAATACAACAGTGTCCTTAATTATATATATATGTATGCCAGTATACTGGCCACTGGAGGAAAGAGGCCTAATCTTTTTCATTTTTCTGTTCCACATTGTCTTTGAGCTACAAACATAATGAAAAGTTGGTGGGTCCTACTGAAACATGAATGCCTTATAAATGATAGACTTTAGGAAGTGAGAGGTTTGATTTAAGCATTTTTTTCCTTTATTCTTGGTAGGGGGATTAAGGAACTTGTGCATGCACATGAGTATGCATGTATAGGGAAGCCAGATGTTGATTTGATACTAGGTGGTGTGGCTTCATGAATTGCTCTTTTTATTTTTATTTTGATATTTTTTGGAGACAAAGTGTTTGAATAGACCTAGAGCTCATTAATGTAGTAAAATTAATTCGTAATCAAGTCCTATGGATCGACTTGATTGTTTCTCTGGGACTAGAATTATAGGAATACATGTTGCTCTTGACTTTTTCCTTGGGTGAGGAAGATCTCAACTCAGGATTTCATGCTCTCATGTCAGTCATATTTCTCACTAAGCCATCTTTGCCCTAAAAATCCTTTTCAAATTAAAGAAATATATTTTAAAGGTTGTTTATCCCCACTCCCATGACTTAGCTAAGAATTATTTTTACTGTGGTTTCAAATAAACTGTCCATTTTCTTTTCTATATTCTTGAGATAGTATGTCAATTAAATGACCTGAGTTATAGTTGATCATAGAGTCAAAGAAAGACTGAGGAGCTAAACGAGGTTCCCTTCTGAACAATACAATCATTTTAGGAACTATAGGGGAGGGAGATTAGGTCTAGATGGTTTTCAAACTTTCTTCTCAATGTTGATTACTTAATGTTACATTGAGACTCTATCATTATTATAATTTTAACAGCTAAAGCACTGTTTTATAAGGATGTTGAACCTGAAAGCAAAGCATATGATAACAATGATGAGAATATTCATGTCTCTTCCTCTTTATTAGCTGTTAAGCATATGGGAAACACATGCCAGGAGACTGACTTCTATTACTTAAGTCATGGTGATTTTCAAAATAGGTGATAGTACTATATGGACTTTAAGATGAAAAAACTGAGGCTAAGATACTTTAAATATGTTGTATAGGGGCTGGAAAGATGGCTCAGTGGTTAAGAGCGCCGACTGCTCTTCCGAAGGTCCTGAGTTCAAATCCCAGCAACCATATGGTGGCTCACAACCATCCATAACGAGATCTGATGCCCTCTTCTGGTGTGTCTAAAGACACCGACAGTGTACTATATATAATAATAAATAAACTTTTAAAAAAATGTATATAGGGAAAGAATGTGATATGTCACTCAGGAAGTCTATATCAATTTTAGAAGCATGGTTTAGTTGAAAGGATTTACTGTCTGCTATAAACAATGACCTATATCATTGTCTCTTTCTACTAGAACTGAATTTCCATGAGACTTTAATGAGGGGCATTAATGGAATCCATTCCCATCATGATGAAACATCACAGACAACTCAGAGTACCATATATTTAGGTCAGTGTAAGATTTTTTTTTTTTGAAATTCTCAAATCCCTGCTAACCTTAACAGTATTATATTTTTGTTGCATTATCTCTTTTAGCTGAGCAAATATTGGGAAGTTAAATATTTTATCGAAAATCTAACTTATTTGTGTGGAACCAAATGTTAAAATCTATTAGTTTAATCCAGTGTATATTAGATGGATCCTTTGGGGCAAGTTAATTAGTATACTCATCATTACTTATTTGTAAATGAATCAAAACAATGTCCACTATGTCATTCATTTTTTGATGTTTGAGGAGGATATTATAAAAATACATTAAAAGAGGCATGGAAGAAGCAGGTACTGAAATGGTAGAGATTTAGAGAACAAATGATTTTGATATACATGTCCACAAACTACACACACAGACACACATACACATCATTTGTTCTCATTAACCACTCTGCCCATGAGATTTTGAGATATCTTCTTCTACTGAACTTGAAGCTTTCTGATTTAGCTAAATTAGCTGACAAGGAAACCACAGGGATCCTCTTGTCTCTGCCTCCTGAGTTCTAGGAATACAGGCATGCACAACCACACATAACAGTAACATTTTTATTCTTTGAGTATTATAGCCTCTATACAGCAATGGCTCTTAAATATAGACAGGAATCTAAAATCATTATATATTATTTATTACGTTAAGAGATATATGAATAACCTGTAAGTTCTTTAGAAATATAGAGGAGGGATGTAATGTAAGCAAATGACTAGACTTTGACTTTGCAAAAATACGATGTTAGATCATTGGACTACTCATAAGGGTTAGTGCTACCTTGTGTCATCTTTTAAATATTTTATGTCTTAAAGTTGTAGAAAACTTATTGTTAAGATTTTGACTTTTGTACATAGTGAGGAAAGTTTCAAATTACTGCTCTATGTGAAGGAATTGTTGAGACGAAGATAACTAAGAAGGATCAGATGAGAAAATGTATACTGTCCAACCCAACAGTTCTATAAAAGACCACACACACACACACACACACACACACACACACACAATCACATGTACACACACACACACACATATATATGGCATACCTGTCTCCCTTCTTAAGGTCTCAGCAAATTTTAATCACTGAAGAAAACCTTAGATCCCTATCAGCTTTAAAATACAATCTGATAAATATAGATCAATAATATTTAGTAACTATCCTTTACTTTCATGTAAAAAAAATTAGGAATCAGCCTTATCTTCTTAAACAAGTTTTACTAACAACATTTTTTTCTCCTTAACCAACTTTAATAATCACAAACAATTTTACTAATGAGTCTTTATCTCCATGAACAATTTCTACTAATTAAACTTTATCTACTTGAAAAAAAATAACTAAATAGCTTTATCCTTCATGTCCAAGCTTTACTAACTAGCTTTTACTTTCATGAATAAGTTTTAATAACCAATCATTTATCGACAATTGGCATTTTACTACTTTGCTGCTAATACAGAATCAAAGTTCTGATTTGTATTCTCACTTCTCTAAACACCTACATGTTTTCTTCTTATGAACAATGTTAAAGAAATTAGATCTCTGTGTTTTCTTTGGGAATTCCTCATTCCCTAAATGTCTTCTATATATAAATGAATAAGTAGGTTACCATGCTTGTGAATATTTTGTTTTCCAATCTTTTAAGAACTTTTAATTCAGCAAGCTCTGCGCTAAGATGTGAATCCAAAGACCTTTGCTATCTGTTCGATCTGGCTGGAATGACATACCTTTAATCCCTTGGGCTGGAACACAGGCACTTCTTTAGTATACATCTTCAATCCCAAATAATAAAACTAATGTTAGTTTGTAGGAAAAAGCTAACATGTTTGAAAGTAACATCTAATTGAGGGTCAGATAAAGTGATTAATCAGAGGAAGATTTGATTTGACAGAACGAGTCAGAGATAGAATTCAGCAACCTCTCATTAGAATAGTACAGAAAAGAGGATATTTGAGAGAGCAGTGCAAAGAGAAAGAAGAGTCAGTTTTTCTAGGATATTTTTGCCATTATAGGTTTCAGGTAGACATAATGAGATAGAAAATGAGATGGAGCCAGAAGATTAAAACAGATAGGCAGAGTGAGTTTGAGGCCAAGCAAAACAAATTAGGAAGAAGCCAAGAGAAGGCAGTTTACATTTGTCAGCTAGGAGAAGAATTTGAGCTACAACAACTGAGTTGAACCAATCAGCCGGAGTTCAGAAAGAGGTAGAAAGGGTGAATTTATTCAGTAGTACGCCTCTGAGGAGACAGTTACAATAGGCAATAAAAATTACATTTATATATTTTTTCAGAGGTTGGCTTAACTATTAACTCCTACAGTAAAGATTATGATCTATGAATTTGCAAGTGTCTTTACTTGTAGATTTCCTCATCTTTGAAATTTGACTTATAAATTCATATTAGAAATTATTTGACTGTAAATGTGATAAATTGAGTTTTCCTTTATTTTTAGTTCCCTTATTAGTAAGCTAAATAAAATACAGAGAATATATTTTATATTTTCATGAAGCATGTTTTTTTAAGTTAAAATATTAGAGTACAGAGTATATTCCATTATTTATTTTACCAAACCTTAATTAACAATTTAATTTATCTTCCTGTTGGTTTCTTCTTAAACAAAATGGTAAAGAAAATCTATTCCTTAAGGAGTAATTCTAAGTCTAGTGACAATGAAGAGGAAATGGAAATGATTTATATTATATTTCTATCAGACGTTAGGAATTGCAAACATCCTACTTACTGAGTAGAAGTGGATCATAGTTTGTTCCTGAGAAAAACTACAACAGACTGGTTGCTGTCTATTTTAGTATCCTCTCTGGGTCACTATATTTTCCCATGAAGATGAAAACAGGCTGGCCTAGAACACGAGGTAACTGGGAGCAATGTAATTGTGTATTATCAACAAGATAATAAGTTCAATAAAGCCTCCATTTGAGTAAGACCTGCACAGCAAGTGGATCTACTTTGTAAATAATCCCTCACAGCCTCCAGTGCAACTGTTGCCTTCTGCACTTCTCTGGCCCACTCTAAGCTCTGATGGAAGAGCCAATTATGAGGGAAAGGAAAAGAAGATGATGAACTCAGAGCTCACACTTGTAATTTTCAAGTTTATAAAAAGCTTACCTTATCTTCCGTTTCTCTTCAACTTAACAGCTTGGAGCTGCTAAATTTAGTGAGACAACTTTCTCAGAGAACTGAACTCGTTGGGCTAGAAGAAACTTGAAAAATTGTAATAGCCAGCTTCTCTCACCTGCATCAGCTGGGCCATTGTTTGAGATGATGCCCTGATTTAGATGCATTTTGCATAGTTCCTTTAAAACTGTATTGTATGTTTTACATTTAAATGTAGTTACTGTGACACAAAAATATTAGACCCTAAGCCTAAGGTGGTGTTATGCAAGGTCACAATTAGATTTCTACTACTCAATTAAAGAGACAGTAAAATATTCCCATGGATGCTTCCTATTGAAAACTGACATAATTTGCAGTTTTATTTCTATTTACTCAAAACCAGTAAACTTTCACCATCAATGAAGCCATGAAAAGGGAAAGACAGAGACTGGAGTGGAAAAGGACAGAGATTTAATTAAAGAATAACATTAATATAACACCTGACACAAAGAACTAACTTTGCAAAACTATAGGAAACAATGACTCTGAGAAATGATAATTCCTTCTAAAAACAGTCTCTCTATTGAAACAGAAGTACTCTTCAGTTGGCTATGACTTTTAAGTTCTAGTCTACAACATGAATTGATTTTTTGTTTGTTTGCAGGAATGAACCACCAGTATAAGAACACAGAGTCATTTTCGGTCAGTATCACCAGGAGAGGAATATTTACTCACTCTGGGTGTGGGAAGAAACACAAACTCTACAGAACACACCAAATAGTAAATGGCTTAGGAATACTCCTTGTAGGTCTGCCTCCTGGCTGCTTATTTATCAACTCTGAATTACCCTTTACATTACATGACTACGTACATAAGCCAAACTGCTATGTAAAATGAAAAATCAAGCTGCATTTAGGGAACCTTTTTACAACCCATTTAAAGAGTTACTAACGTATCTATTTCAAGGGATTATTCAAAGAGCCCAGAGGAGAATAGTGGAACACTGAAGTCAAGGGTAAAAATATATGTTCATGCTCACCATACTCTGTTTTGAAATGTTTGACCCAAAAGGCTGAAAAGGTGGTTAAGACTTAAGGATAGAATCTGAAATATGACCTTCATCTTCATCAAACACATCATCTTCTTCAACTCTATGAAACCACATTTCCTAAGTGTTTCTGCCTTTGCTAATAATAGAATGATAATTTTAATTAACATCCTGGACTATATTAAACACAAAGCTATCTCCTCTGTAATTCTACTTGTATCAATATTGTAAGTTTTATTCTAATACCCTTCCTCCCTATGTCAAAATTTGATTCATAGTATCACATTAATCCTGTATTTTCAATATTTTCTTGTACCCTAAAATGCAGGTTTTTATAATATGACTGGCATATGAATAATGGCATTTAAATTAGGTTCACCTGTTCTCTTGGCTAAACCCAAGATCCTTGATGAACATTTCAATCTGTTCCATTTTGCTGTGGAGTATCACTTAATTACTCCAGAAAAACAAATCTTGATCTTAATTTACTCTTCTTTACAGTGTTCCATTTTCCTCAAATGCAACTATATTTGCAAGCCTCCCAAAGATTTTGTGAAATTACTGTTGCTGGCTAGCCCAGTAGGAATAGAGTCAACTTATACTATTAACAGTTTGTCAGGCAATGATTATGAAGCTGGTAGAGAGACCATACTTTTTGCAGTAAGTTCTACACAAGTTCACCTGTGTGGTGCCCATGATATTTAGTGATTTTAACTATTTTATGGGAAAACTAAGGGTTGACTTAAATGAAATTATTAAATAAATGCACTAAATGGCCATACTTATAAAATTATCCCATATTAATTATTTCTTATTATAGATAATGTACTATTGATAATCTTTTTTCCATGAAATGTAGGCTTATTTATTTATACCCAGGCATAATTATTGTATAATTTTACATCTTTCAAAATACTTTATGAAGAGATCCTATATATGAGTCACTTGAATAATTTTATTGAATGAATAAAATACAAGGTTAGGTGGGTAAGGGATTTGTTGGTGATAAAGATAATGAAGCACAGAGATGGTTCTGACACCTTTCTCCAACTCCATGCTCTGCCTTCTGAAACAAGCTTCAGATTTTTAGGAAATGAGACACTGTGTTAAAATAAGTCACAAATACCAAAGTAGCAAGGAGAGAAAGACAATATATTAAAGTGAAAAAAAAAAGGATATGATTAAGATTTCAGTGTTGTGGCATCTGGTACTAACAGTTTTACTTCCTGTATGATTATCACAGCATTACTTAACCTCCCAAGACTTCCTTTCCTCATCAGCTAAATGATGCTTTTGGGCTACATTAGGTTCCATCCAGTTCAAACGATCAATACGTCTCCAACGTCCCTTGTTGTGGGGATAGGAAGGAAAGGAAGATAGTCAGGGCAGAGGGCAATGTAGTGATTCACTCAGTCTCTTTCATTTTCAAAAGAGGTAAAAAGGGCATCCTGTGCTCTGGGCATCTACCAGCTGCAATTGCTTTGCTCTTTTTGGACTTAATCTGTCACAGCTGCCTGTAAACTGCACCCACTGAGTGGTGGGTGATGGGGACTACTTGAATGAGCTCCATCAGCGATCAATTTACTATCCTCTAGCTATTCAAGACTGCACCTCATTTACTCAAAGAATGAACTGTTGTAAGACAAAATCTCTGCTGACATGACTGAAGTAGGTCATGCTTTCACTGTTACTAAAGAAGCAGGTATTGTTTGCTTCCCAGTCCCCAGAAGGGCTGCAATAAAGAAGAGGGTATGATTAAGCCATGGTACTTGAATCTGGGGAAATAATTTAACTCTTCCCATTGGTCCTGATTGCAATACAGATTCTAGCTATAGGGCAAAATTAAAGCGATTGATTCACAGTCAAGTAATTCCTGAACATTATTACTAAATACTACCACATCACTCAAAATCCGAAGAAATGTTAATTGTTTATTATTGTTAAGGCATATGATAATGATAGAACATTTGTTTTAGTGCTAATTGCACACAAAGTATTTGTTGAATAGAATAATGTGCTTATTCAATGAACATTTACTAGAAATTTTGCATGCACACATGGTAATTCACTGTAACTTCTTCACAAATGATCCTCAAACTCATGTTTTAACCATCTATGTCCCTAATTTGAGCTTTAAATGGATTCACCTGGTTGTAACCATTTGAATGGTTACCGTACCATTTGATGCTAGCCACACCTGAACTATCTTATCTGAGCTAACTCACTCTCTTGGTGTTTGCTGCTTACTCTTTGAGAGCTGAACTAGGGCTGTCACCTAAATTGTCTAGGTTCTTCAGGATACAATCACATGGGAGCTTGGATTATAATGGTATAGCATAGTGCTTCTAGAGAAAGGAAGTGTAGGTTGTCAGTCATCTTAATCTTTACCTTCAATGACCCTAGGACACCTCAGCTATACTTTATAGGCAAAATCCAATCTACTCATAACCCTGACTAAAAAAGAGGGAAAACTGAAGCAGAGTGGCCACCTTATAAAGAGAAAGATGGTTCAAGCATCTGCGGAGTTGGAATCATTTTTTTAAAACCTGGCATATTCAATTTATTCAATTTATAGAATGCACTAGAATTAAATACAAAAAGACATGCACCCATTAGAGATGCTAAAACCTATTACAGTAAGAAGTATTGATGAATTGGTCGAGCAATTAGAGTTTTCATACATGCTGATGAGAATGTAAAACAGCGCAATCTCCTTAGAAACTGTTTGACCAGTGCTTAAAAGTTCAAATGGCGGCTTATGGGACTTTCGGGGAGGGAGGAAACGGGAAAGGGGAAGTGATTTGGAATGTAAATTAAAAAAATAAAATAAAATAAAATTAAAAAAAAAAAAAAAAAAAAAAAAAAAGTTCAAATGGCGGGCAGTGGTGGCACACACCTTTAATCCCAGCACTTGGGAGGCAGAGGCAGGTGGATTTCTAAGTTTGAGGTCAGCCTGGTCTACAGAGTGAGTTCCATGACAGTCAAGCTTACACAGGGAAACCCTGTCTCAAAAAACCAAAAAAAAGAAAAAAAAAAAGAAAAAAAATTCAAATGGAAACACAATCTTTTGTGTAGTGACACAAAGTAAACCACTATTGGCATAATACCAGGAGGGATAGGGGATGGGATAATTGACAGCAAAGGCAAAAGGGAAGATTGTGAAGTGAAGAATGTATTGCTTGCCTTGATTCTGATAATAATGACATAGGTTTATCAGTTTTTAAGAATCATCTAATTGCACACTAAATATTGATGCCTTTTGCTGCATATAAATTATAACTCAGTAAAACTGATTTAAAAAATATAGCTCCAGATGGATGCTCTTGTATGTCCAGAGATTCCAATGTCACCTATGGGTATGTAGAATTGGAAGTCACCTTTCTCATGATTCAGCCCACATATAACCTGGTTTTATTAAATTCATCAGATACTTACTGCTTCTATTAGTAGACCCAGTCCCTACCATTGTTCTCTACTGATTTATATATGCTTTATTTGATTTTATTTCTGTAAATCGCCAGTACTATATCAAGCATTTTTCTGAAAGGTTTGAGGCATGGTGAGGTGTTTATAAATACATTAAGCTTAAACTATGATTAAATTCTGAACACTGAGCATAGCTTTGGTGAGACTTTGTTGAGAGACAGGATATTAACCAAACTTTGCCAAAATATTCCAGTTGCCATGCTTTTATAGCATCTCCGTATTTTGATATGTTTCCCTTCCACCCCTTAAGTAAACATCCCAAACATTCCAATTGATCTGCTCATATATTTCCTTTCAAAAACAGTAATTCTCCTAGAAAGGAATTACCACTTGTTCTTCAATTGTCTCTAAACTCATACAAAGGAAAACTACAAAATTTTATTATTGTAGACAACAAACTAAATTCAATATAGATAATGTAGTTGTTGAATAACCTGTGCTACATGTATATCTAGAGTTCTTAGACACAGATTAACTGAGTTGACTGAGATGGCAGTGCAGTAAAGTAGTTCTCATGGTACATTGTTAATAGAAAATGACAAGGCAAAGAATCCCACATATACAGGAACCACATATTGTAAACTAAAGAAATAAAAAAAAAACATGCAGAGTTCTTTTATATTGCATAACAAAGAAAGCAAAATTCAGAGGTCCATGGGATAAATAGGATGTCCACCCTTTAGGGTGAGACAGGAAGTGTGGCACCAAACTTAATACACACTACTTTGAATAAATATACTAAATGTGTAGGCATTTGGTGAGCATTAAGCATAAGTAGATATATATTATTTTGGATACCTCTCCATGCAATTTCACATTTGGTACCACATTAATATATTTTTAACCAAATAAAAATGATCAAAGATGGAAAATAATCTATAATACCAGGGAGATAAATGACCTCCACTCTGAAGATGAACAAGTAATAAATCCATCTACTTTTGGACAATTAGTTTAATTCAGATGACCATTAAGATTTAATCTAAGAAGAATAGTATGAGCCATAAATAAGATTATAGAATACCCTCCAGTAGATTAAACTATATTTCTTGAAGTGTTCCTCTTTTCTCATCGGGAGTGCCTCTTTACTTTTCATTTACCAGAAAAGATCAGTGGTCATCATTAAAGAGTTGGCTACAGACAGGGCGATTGCGTGGGTTGATTAATATATGCTGTTTATGGTGTAGGGATACATTGTGTGAAGGTATGCCTCTGTATATCCATTTGTTAATTTTGTACCAGAAAAGAGTTAAATGATGGCAGGATAATTGAATTATTCCATCCTCATTAGCCTAGAGGCAACCTAGAGTTGGATGTAATAAAGATCTAGTGGCCAATACCTGTGCAGAAAGTGGAGTCTGGAACTTCTGAAGAGAGGGAGGGATGCTGGGAACAGTAAACAAAAACTGCAGATTCAAGCAGTGGGCACAGAGATGAACTGATGGACCAGAGATGGCCATACTATGGGACACATGTCAAGATTAGTTAGGTTAAGTTCCGAATAGCCAGGGGACTGCCCAAGCAAATAACCTAAGCTTTAAAATATTAAAAAAAACTCTGTGTCATTATTTCTATCGATGGTGGGTCAGAGAGAGTCATACTATACAAAGGTGTAGGAAATGTCAATCTAACCATTTTGGGAAGCAAAGGAACTCAGACAGTTGTTACAAAAAGTATAAGTAATTCTATTTAAGAAAACCATCATTGATAACATCTCAAATCTTAGTAATCGGGGACTGGATAATTTGTCAGACGTGTGTTATTGAGATCATCCCTGGTCTTAGAGAAACACAGAATGGGAATTAGATGAAAGGCTGATCTCCTAGGGAAAATGATGAACAATGAGGAAAATAAAGTACAATAATGTATTAGTTAAAACATTGGGTTTGGGGTGGCCTATAGCTATTCTCAAGGGAAGGATGTATCAAGGACCTTTAATTATGACTGTATCATTGGTATCTCATGAACCAGATGTACTCTCAAAGTTTCTATAAACTAAAGGTGCCAGTTTATCTACCTCAAAGAGGAAATCGTAAGAGAGAGGGGAGCAGGGATGGAGGGAGAGGCAGAAGAAGAGGGAGAGGGGAAAGGGAGAGGGAGAGGAAATGTGAAGAATGTGCTTCAGAGAAAAAAGAATTAAAAGCCTGATGATGTGTGTGCCTGTAGTCAAGCTACATGAGAAACTGAGGCAGAAGAAAAGCGTGATTAAAGTCGGTTAATACTATCCTAACACACACACACACACACACACACACACACACACGCGCGCGCGCGCACACACATTATAATATATTTATATTAAAAAACTCAAAGCGATTGAGAATAGTCATAATTCTACTGGATTTGAGGAACTTCAAATTGAACAATTATGGGAACACTATAAAATATTACTTTTCTCATTGATGCAGACAAAAATCTTACTTTACCAGAAACAACTTAATGGAGGAAAGGATCATTTTGATTCATGATTTAAGGGTACAATACATCTAATGTGATGGAAAGGCATGATGGCAGAAGTGTTTGTAAATCAAGGGAAACTTTCCTTCATACCAGACCAGACAAAAAGAGAGGAAGGAATACTTACTTTTTCTTTTTCTTTCCTTTTCTTTTATATTCTGCTTTATATTTTGATTCCAACCTTTGGGCTGGTGTCATGTGCAATATAGGTAAATAATCGCATGTCACAGAATTTCTCTAGCATTGCCTTCAATGACACCCAGAAGGTGTCTGTTACTAATGCAGGTGTGTGTGGCTTCTGACATTGCAGCACGATGTTGTAATTGCAAAAAACAAGACCACACATGCTGAAATCATTTTCCAAATTTTGGCAAAAATAAAAATACCAAGTGTGTGAATGTTTTAAGTAACTTTATGTTTTTTAGGTTGAAATGCACATGGTCATAAACTGTTATTTAGATATTCTTGATTGACCACTAATTTTCTCTGGCTAAGGATTTTTTAAAACTAATCGAGTTAGCCAGTTAAATTAATCATCACTTTTATTATAGCCATTTATTAATAAAAGTTGTATTTCAATGCTTGAAAGATTGATTTAGTTTAATATAATCAGAGGGTCTACATCACTTCTGTATGCTACATAATATCCAAATCTTTTCTATGAAAGAAAATTCTGAGACATTTATTAAAATCCATCTATCTGGAAGTGCTTAGAGGCTGCCATTCCATTTATGAAAAGTATTTTGAAATTGCCTCAGCAATACTAAAATTAATGCATGCCTAATCCACCCCTTCTAACTGTCTTTGTGAAAACATCGGCCAGATTGAGATGGACCCCACGTGACATTCCCTCAGTACTATTAACCTTCCATCTTTTCTTATGAATTAGAAATGTGTTAATCCTGAGGATAGGAGGGAGATAGCAGAGAAAGAGAGAGAGAGAGAGAGAGAGAGAGAGAGAGAGAGAGAGAGAGAGAGAGAGAGAAACTACTACTTCAATCTAAGCCATATACTCTACTCCTAGCAAGAGCTTCCTAATGCCTAGCAGAAATCCTAAAATGTGGAAATCATTATACATAGATGTGTCCACTGAGTGGCAGAAGAGCTGCCCACTGACAACATCAGCAGTTGCAAAGCACATGGAATGTTCATTTCATATGCATTCTTCATTTTATATTAGTTGGTTGTGCCATTAATTTTACTTGTTTCCTTGACTTACAAATAGGACATTCTGTCATTAATCATGACCATGGCTGGTGCGTATTGAAATTTTGGTCCTTAAACACTGGTGTGAGTCTTATGTAAGTTAAATTTTCTTACCACAGACCTCAAAAGAGAAGAAAAAGATTTTCAGTGGGATGTATAATGGATTAACCTAAACGATATAAGAGAATACAGCTTGGTATGTTATGGAGAGTCAAGAGAAGTGGCAGTTGACTTTTCTAGTTAGAAGAAACTTTCTAGAGGAAATATTTTTGGAAGTGACCTCTGTCCAAGAGGATGTATTTTCAACATCCTGCCCTGCACAACACATCGCAACACAGTATTTCTTAAGCAGCAGATGTTTTGTGTGATATTTTCTGAGCCTCACACTTTAAAGATGCCAGTGTTCACTTACCACATTTATAACATGGGGTATAATTCGTTTTCCATGAAATTTAACACAGTTTGGGAAAGATGATAAGACAATAACCTAGAATGCTGGCCATGGACATGGACTCTCTTTTAAGCTACTAGTGAGAATATTGAGGGTTACTCCAAAACCAAGTCATTGCTTTTAGAATTCAATTTTTCCTCTGGAAATCTATTTTCACTAAGGAAAGAAAAATTGTTTGAGAAATATGGAAGGGCTTCACAGAACTTTCTTCTATCTCTACCTGTCCTCCTCTCCTTCTCTCTCCTTGTTTCTTTCTCAGACAGAGGGCAATTTGTATAGCAGTTGAAATAAAAGCAGCTTAACAGATGAAATCCCATGGTCAAAGCCTGTGGACATCATTGGGGAGTTAATGAAATTTCTCTGCCTGGAACCGATTATTAGGCAACAGCTGAGATTGGAAAAAGATTAAGCTACTGAATTGCTGGCAGAACCAAAGGAAGGAGTCTAAAGTCAACATTCATCATGCCCCACAGAAGATGAACAGTTCAGAAAAAAGAATTAGGTGATTTGTTCTGAGCTCTTAAGCCATTGTGCTCTGTTCTTTTTTACCTAGATGGGTGGACATTGTTTCTATTGCCCAGTTATCATGTGTTTCCTGATCTAAGATTCTCAGTAGCTCCTATGTGCTCACACACTGGTCTAGAAGGGTCATTTCAGACCCATTTCCACTATGTATATCATGTTTTTCTATATAAGTTATTCTGGGTTTGCATTATTCAATTTTTCTTAGAATAGGCATTCATTAACTGATCTATTTTTGTGTATCTTGGAAAATCTGCAAACAGTGCTTCAATCCATGATATTTAATAAGACACAATATACAGCATAGATATTTGACAAATGTTGAAAGACAGAATTGCTTCCCTATTCACTGCAAAAGCTTGAGTTGATCCCCTGATGAATTAGACATGTTTTCTATTTAGAGAATAAATTGACTCTCAGGAGGATAGTTAAATATAAGATTTGAAATGTAAATAAATAAAATAACCAATAAAATGATAAAAAGAAGAAATAGGAAAAGTTCAATATTCAATAAATTCTTAGAGCATCTTCTTGTCACCTTATATGTTGTGAATATCTGTTAAAGGTCCAAATTAACTATCTTCTGGGATAAACTCATATTTTTTTATTATAAATGCATCTTACATGACTCTATAATGCCTCACTCAAACATTAAATATGAGTAGACTAAAGTTTTCTAGAGTCACTAAATAGAAAATTAGAAATGCATTTGTTTGACTGTTCTGATTCCTCTATAGACTGAATGGAGACCAGAGGAGAACAATGCAAAAGGTGGACAGTTGAATGTCTCTACAGTATTTTCTGTCTGTATAAATGTATGCACTAAAGAGTGAAGATTGAAAGGGGGAAATAGTGATTGAAATGCTGCGGCCTTAGTTATTAGCCTATGGATGGAAGTAAATTATACTGAGGGT
Organism: Tokudaia tokunoshimensis; assembly: GCA_036184795.1. Lineage (NCBI taxonomy): Eukaryota > Metazoa > Chordata > Mammalia > Rodentia > Muridae > Tokudaia > Tokudaia tokunoshimensis. The sequence continues at coordinate 52,941,012 of BTHU01000005.1, read as the reverse complement.
TGTTGGCAAAGATGTCAATATTCAGCTGCAGTGAATAAGAGTATATTAACAAGAATATATGTAGAGAGAAACTAATGCACTTGATAGAAACATGAGCTTTCCTGTAAATTCACTGGCCTAAAATCTCCCCTTGATAAAAGTCCTCTTTTTCACCAAAGGAGCAGTAGACCCTATGCCCTTAATTTTTCAAGCTAATGATCACCATTCACAATGGTTGGATGTCACCTGTTCTCTGGCATGATTTCTGCTCTTTCTTTAAGACAGTATAACAAAGGATTACACAAGAACGACTAGCAGTGGTCCCTCTCCCTACAGTTTCAGCCACAGGGGGTTAAAGTCAATTGCCCTACACTTGATTTTTTTATTTAACTTGTTTGTGTAGTAAAATGCTTTAGATACAGATTAACTTTTCTTGCTCAATACTCTGTAATTGATTCACTTACCTGGGAGCAGAAGTTTGCCAGTCTTTGGAAAATAGACTGACTGGATTCTATACTTCACAAGTACCTCGGTAAGCACTAGCTCAAATAGGCTGGAGAACCAACATCTTGTACAGTGTTAAAATTTTCCATAGGAATCAGATGGAATCAGAAGGAATGCTACATCTATTTAAAGAGCTTTTTATCCATTGGTACTGATAGCATACTTTGTAGAGAACAAAAATCCATTTCTCACAATTCTGGAGGCCTTGAATCTAAGAGCATAGTGCTGGAAGATTTGGTTTGTGTCATGCATCCACTCTCTACCTCAAGATTATTTTTTTATCCTGTGGTATTAATAAATACTCTCTTCACATGGTAGATTAAGGTAAAGGCAAGAGATTGTTCTTTTCAACTGTAAGCTGCCCTATTAGAATGCATTCCTGTTAATTTTTCACTTTCCAAAAAGCTTATCACTCAACACCACTACACCATCCATTAAGTTTCAACATAAGCTTGGGGGAGTGGATATCATTTTTTCATACTCATTTTCAGGTAAGTACAAAAGTTTGATAAATCCATTAGAATGGGATGTGATATTCTGAGCATACTATGGACCAGTAACTATCTGTCAAAACCATTCAATATTGTGCTTGTATACCAGGAAGTTCTCATGTGATAGAATCCAGCATTATGGAAATAGATGCAAAGAGATTTTCACCCAAAGAAGCCAAGTTAGGAAATGTTGGCACTGAAATTTTTACACAGGCTTCTCAAGCACCCAATTTCAGTTTCTTACCTTACTGTGTATCTCTCTGCCAGCAGAAAGCCAACAGAATTTTTTTTCTTTCTGTTGAAATAACTCCCAACATTTGATAAACCCTACATTGGAAATTACAAAGCCCACCTTAAGGTAAAATTTATTCTCAACAATGAATCTCAACTGTTCTTTCCATGTCAAGTAACAGCATCAGCCTAAAGAGGAGGGAGGACACTTCTTCCAGGGGAGTATGGAGAAGGTATCACTGCAGCACAGGCCATGGAAAAGTGCTTTTGATCATTGAACAAAGGTGTCACTCTCACAAGAAAGGACATTGGAACAATGAGCCCCTGTTCAGGCCCCAGGATCAGTCTGTATCCACAGGGCCTGTCTACAGTACAAAGTGAACACCAGGTTTCCTCTCCAAACCTGACACTGTTGTTTCTATTTGATCACCAAATGGATATACCTCCTGCAAAGAGAAAAGGCATCATATAGACTTTTCTCACAGTCATCCTTATGCCTGCCTGTGCTCAGGCTCATCTCCCACATACTCCTGCAGAGTTTCTTTCATGGTGTATGAACATTCAAATGCACATGGTATCTTGCCCTACTCCACAAGTCATTAGCCATTCAAGAGAAAACACTTACAGTGAGAACTGTATATTCTGGAGATCAGTCTCTCATTTATTCTATTTACAAACAGTTGTCAATTGAATGAAATTTGCTTTTGTGAGCAGTGACATATGTAATTTTGATTTTGAGGAACACAGACACATGAAAGAAAGTGCTATAAAACTGAACTGGTCTTAGTATTTCATAGGATCCAGTTATATGGGAAAAAATGAAGTCTCTTGAATGATCACAGGAAGTATAATCCACAGTTAGTTTTGGAATGAAAAGGGAAAGAAATCTTGGATAAAAGCAAAGGTTCAATGTTCCATACTCCATAATGCTGGAGGACACTGCTTTTGAAGAGTCTCCCCAGGCTCTTTTCAAAGTTGAGGATGGATCAGCTGTTATGTCTGGTTCAATGCAGTAAGAAAGATGGGTACTTCAATGAGTGAGATTCAGGCTCGGAGAAAGTAAATCAGGTTAATATGATATGGAACTGAATGTGTTCACAGGAGACCATCCGGAGATGTGACATTTCAATTAATTTTAAAGAAGCTTGTGTAAGTTTGAATGCCACATGGAAAAAGTGATGAAAAAAGACCATGGTTAGATGGTATCTCCCACAACAGTGTATTGCATCATATTAATGCTCACTGACATGGATTGGAGATAGCAACAGATGAGTTTTCTTCCTCTTGCCATGGAACACAGAGATAACTGAAACCTGTAAATACAGGCTAGATATATTTATCAAACTATGCTTTCCGTGGGCTAATTACATGCAATGCAATATCACATATTACATTGTGGCATTGAAAGGCTCCTATAGTGAAATCAGGAGCTAAAAGAATTGCTGGGTTGCCTCAATGTTTCCTCATGGTTTCATTACTCTTCCTGAGTGTTCCAGTAATCTGACACTCCTATTCCAGCCTTCTATCCTTCCCTCTCTGCTTACCTAAGTGTTGGATCAGTGTTTTTGTATTCAGCCTCTATCTTCTCCTGCTTCCAACAGCAAATACATCTTTCATATGTATTTTCTATTCTTAGTTCCTTAGGGGAGGCACATGAACATAACTGTGAGCAGAAGTTACTCAATAGGGAGCCTGCCTTGGGAAAACCAAACGAGAAAATGATGGAAAATTCTAAAGCCTACAAGGCAGTGTAATATGCACAAATGAACAGTAACATGATTTAGATGAATAAAATTGGAACTATTGAGAGAAGAAGGATGACTCTGGGGCCAAAAGACAAAACTTTAAAATATACAAGTAGCTCATAGTTTGAAAAAAGACAGGAGACCTAGGCTCATGACAAAGAGTAAAGTGTAGAATTTAGTGAAGTTGTAGTCTTCAGGAGGTGGATTTTATAATGGTACCTGTATAATTAAACTACTAATTAAAATAATTAAAACTACTAAGCAGAATACAATGATTGAATTCCTGAGCAGTAAAGAATATTTTATATGAATCTCTAGGAGACTACGCTACAGAGTTTTATCCTGTTATCACCCTGTGATTTTCTAGTTTTATAAGAAGTGAATTCCTTAAGGTTGTCTATCTTCTTTTCTCTTTCTCTCATTTGACACAATGAAATTTTTCAGCTTCCTGAAGTTTTTATTGTGTTAGAAGAAAGAAATTTGTGAATCAACATATTTTCAAATACATTGACATCAGGTAAGTGTGTTACAGCAAAATAGGGAAATCCCTTTTATACAGATTTTAGATGCTGTTTGACAGCATTCTTAGTTTTGGGATTAGGAGATGCTAGAAGAGTCTTTTCCTTCATTTCAAAGGACTTATCTAATGCTCATTAGAATCTTAGGTTACACAGAGTGATGGGCAGTAAATGGTCATTGAAAAAGCTAAAGAGGAAAAAAAACAAAAACAAATATAAAAAAAAAAAAGAAAAAGCTAAAGAGGGACTTGTTGGTTTTATGTAACAGTAATTATTGCCAGACACATTTATTTTAAATATATGGGAAGTCCTAAAAGACACATTATGAAGATATCCTTATTCTTGCCCAATTCTTGAAAGCCATTAAAACTAGAAGGTCAAATTCTTATTCCATAGTGAAGTGGCTGGGACAAGAACACCAACATTCCATGAACAGTCTTACTTCATAATGTCACAGTCATAATGGCGTGAGAAAAGTCTAAATATTGTAATACATAAATTACTTTTATCTTTTATGAATTGTTCTTAAGGGACTACAAGTATAATAAGGTAGGTATTGTTAAGTTTCTGTAGTTATAAATGAGAGGACAATGGGAAAGTATCCAAATTGAGAGCATAATTGAAATCCACTAGGAATTTAAAGATTTCTGTGGAGGGTATGTTGAGAATATTAATTGCAACTACAGCCACTGGTTCTGTATGCTATATCCTCTACTAGAGTGCTCAGGGAAACTAAGTCAGAAGATGAGAACAGTATTTAAAATAAAACACACACACACACACACACACACACACACACATTGCCTTAAAACATCATCTCTGGTGTGATCTAGATCCTTTCTAGATCTTTTTCTCTAATTTCTTAATTGAACATTAAGTTTCTTTATCTGCCTAATATTCTCAATTCTCAATATCCTCCTCTCCTTTTTCATCATTGTTGTAACTGTCACTGTTATGTAGATCTGGGTGACAGGAATTTGCCATCCTCCATCAGCCTTTTAAATGTAAACCTTACAAATATGAACTGTCACATGTCACTCAAGAATATCTTCTGATTTGTGTCCCCAATTTAGGAGTTTGCTTGGCTGTTTTTGATACAAATACTAAGGAAAGGAAAAACTCTCAATTTTACATAGCTTCAAAGTATTGGTCTCTGATAAAAAATCTCAACCAGCTAAACATTCCTTTATGGTTTAGGACAAAAACTTTGTATTTCTATAGTAACGCTATCCAACAATGCACTGATCTTTTGAGTACCCATTCCCATAGACTCAACTGATGAAGTTGTCTAATTCCTTTGGCAACTAGTACAACAATTCTTCATGAAGATTTGCTGAGCTGAAGGAGTACTGAGATGAGGGACTTGTGAAACACTGACCTCTTGCTACCAGTAAGAGGAAAGAGATGCAGGAAATGGCAGACCAACAGGAAATGACTGGGCAGTTATGGAAACACTTGGGTACTTAAGCTCATGAGATTGTAAGAAAGTTCTATAGGGAAGTAAACACTTCTCTACAAATAGTATAGAAGTAGCTATGGATAGCCAAAAAATGGAGTAGTAACTGCCAGGGTTTTTATAGATTCTGTGAGGCATTCTTTTCACATGGGAGTGATTAAGTTGCAATTGACTTGTTTCGTATTATTTTGAGCCTTCATATGGGACAACAGAACATTTAGGAGTTCAACATGTACTGAAGATCACAAAGTTTTCTCATCACTCTCTGAGTTTAGATTTGACCATGGAGGTATGTTTGTTCTGGCTCTTATTCCTGCAAGGCAAAGTGGGTGTACATAGCTGAGAGCTGTGAAAGATATTGTCTGGCCAGGAAAACTTGAAGAATTTCAAACTACTTAATTGAACATTACTGTAGAGTGAGGTTTTGCAAACTAGAGGCTGTAATAAATCATTAATGTAAATTATATCTTGAGAAGAATTCTGTTAATATATCCCAAATCAACAGAAAGAGACATTGAGCATTGTGAAAGAAACAATGTGATAGGAAACAAGAAATTTTATGATTAGTGATTACCATGAATATAATATTTGTAAGAGAACTTTCATTTTTTCTAATACTTCTATGAGTCTATCAAAAATCTATATAAGCAGGTAGCAATTGAATTAGACTATATAGTTACATTATCTTCACAGAAAGTGAAAATTTTACCTTTTTCGCATTTTCCAACATATTATCCTGACCCTTTCTAAGTAGAGTTTGCTAACAATAGCTCAGTGTGAATTTCTGGTTCTGACTAGTATACACAGGGTTGCACTAGCAGTAATGCTGCCCGTAACTTAGGCACCATGTTAAGATATTGCACAGATCGTCTCAAATCCCACACCCCTCACATAATATGGATATTATAATGTCATAATTTTAAGATGAGTTGATAAGAAGAAATAGGTAAAGAAACTGAGCCACATTTTACACAGTGCCAAAGCCACTGAATTTGAATTTGATTGAACAGAATTTGGATTTGAACTTCAAAGGGTTCACTCTGAAGCTTTTAGATCCATTTCATTTTTATTATCTCTTAAATCTACCACCCATTAAATCTCATTTTCAGAAATACATTGGAATTGTTTGTAGTTTGAATTAATTTTAGATTACAAACCATTGTTTCAGAATAATTTATAGGGTACTGAACTATATTTTAGGTATGGGGAACAGAGATGCCTGAGTTGGTTCAGATGTCCCAGGCACTGAGGAAGGAGGAAACTGTAATTCATTTCCCTCCACATTTGAAGGTAGAACACAGATACTTCATTTCTGAAAGTACTATGAGCTCAAAGGTCTATATTTGTTAGTTTTCTTGACCCTGTGATCAATTCATTACCAAGAAGAAACTTAAGGAAGGAAGTTTGTAATTTGGTTTACAGTTTAATCTAATAATTGAGGCACAGCAGTAGGAACCTGAGGGGCTAGTTTACTCATGCCTACTTATCAAGTAGAGAACAATAATGAGTAGCACTTGCTTTGCTTTATTTATTTATACATTTTTACTTTTATTGTTTCTATCTTTTTCAAGGCTGGGTTTCCTCTGTGTAGCCTTGGCTGTCCTGAAACTTACTCTATAAACCACAGAGATCACAGAGATCCCCTGCCTCTGTCTGCCTTCCATATCCCATTCAATCCCAAGCCTCCAATACACAGAAGGGTACCATGATCATATTCTGTAGATCATCCCATCACAATCCAATCTAGATACTCCCCCAGAAACATATGCAGAGGTTTCTCTCCCAGGCGATTATTAGGTACTATCATGTTGACAATCAACATCGGCCACCAGAAAAAACAGTCAGTTGCAATAGATATTTGTAGACAAGAACAGGTGGTATTTGTGTGACTTGAAAAACCGTATCACAGAATCATTGCTTCCCAGTAATTTACATGTATAATGACAGTAGCAGGATAAACTGGCATCTGAGTTTGATCCTGATGTCTTGAGAATTTAGTGATACTAAAAGGTGTGACATTTCATAAATACAGCCTGCTCTGTCTGTGTAATGCTACTTGAATGTATATTTTCAGGGCTAGCCATCTGGTAAAGAGAACACAAATTTTAAGAGAGATGGAAAGAGTATCTGGGTGGGTTTGAGGAAGGAAAAGAACAGGGGAAATGGTACAATTACTTAATCTCAAAATTAATAAGAATAATGAATAAAAAGTTTGTCATTTCATGGAAAATCTTTTATAGTCTCCAGGAACAATACAGTTTTGGCAAAGAGATGAATGACAATATTTATTTACTTGGAACACAAAGGGAATGATAATAGAAGCAGATGATAAGAAACATGTATTCAAACAGAAGCTTCACGATTCAATAGCTGCAAAGAATGGAAGAGAGAAGAGTCCTCCTAGGAAAAACTCTGGAGACTTTCCAAACTCATCCTTTCCACTTGACATTAAGATGATGGAGATTTGTCGAACATGACACCAGGCTACTCTGCATTTTAGATTTGAATGGAGAGACAAAAGGGAGAACTAATTGTTTTCTGGGCATTTGAGTTTAATTTGAGACAGTTTTAATGAGGCTCTTCTGGGACAGGAAATCAGCTTCTGCATGGATAGCACCTGACAGCAGGTTACTGTGTCAGGGAAATGGAGGCCACTAAAGCCACCCTGGCATCATTACTATAGTCCCTAAAATAATACTGGTAAATGACAATCCTGGTGCCAAAAGTGATGATTCAGATCAAAGTCACTTAACAGCATGTGATGCATCTGAGTACAGACCACAGAGAAAAGACAACTGGATTCAAAGTAGCACAAGTGAAATCATCACTAAAAACGACAGTGCTGGGAATTACTGGAAATCTTTAAGTGACTTCAGTACCTGGAACTACAAGTTCATTGACTACAAACAGGTTCAGAGATATTTTTTCTATGTCAAGTATCTCTCTTGTTTAATATCCATTTGTAAATTTGAAAATAACAACTAAGTAGTGGTAAGGTACATTGCAAAATTAAAAAGCTAGCTAGTGTGAAAACCAATGACCAAAATTGATATGGTCCAAAAATGAAGGTGATTCTTCACCATCAGATCACCTCAGCAGTCTACCACAGTCTCTAGGAAAGTCTATTCTTTCTGCCTTCTATGATAACTAGTTAAACGTTGTGGAGGGAAGGGTGTCATTTTCTTCATTATTGTGGATATTGGTAAGTTGCCCTTACTCAAGTAAATTGCTCCCCACTTGCACTCTGGCTAGGAACTTTAATTAAACCCAGTGGGCAACACATAAATAGAAAGCAAGAATATAAGAGGGAAACTTGTTCAGAAAAAGTGTTCCAGTTAGAGAGACAGAGGGATGAGGGAAAATAATGAATAAATTGCACTATATAAATACATCAAATTCTCAAATAATTTTGAAAGTTAAAATAATATTTATCCAATTCCAGAAAAAATAATCCAGGTTTTATATGTAAATTATTAATGTACTTTATCTGTAGATATTGCTAGGGTTATAATTAAATTTATCTACTGCATTTAATTATATTGCCCTTCCAGCCACCATTTGTAGCAAGGAGCCAGGCAACTCCATAGCCTTCTGTGCTTCTCTCACCAGGAGAGAGTGATCTCCCAACAGTGATTTCACTTCTGAGCCCGGAGGTGAGATCTCCAGCTTCTCTCTGGAGGGGTACAGCTAGGAGCACACAAGGCATACAGTCAGTGGACCAACTGGGACAGGAGTCTTCCCTTCTGGCCGCCATTTGCAGCAAGGAACCAGACAGCTCCACAGCCTTCTGTGCACAGACCCTGACAGAAGAGAGTTGGTCTCCCAGGAGTACAGACACAAGTTTACAGATCCATAGGAGGGGCAAGCTCCAGCCAGAGACAGCAAGACCAACTAACACCAGAAATAACCAGATGGCAAAAGGCAAGCACAAGAACCCTACCAACAGAAACCAAGGTAACTTGGCAATATCAGAGCCCAGTTCTCCCACCACAGCAAATCCCGGATACCCCAACACACTGGAAAAGCAAGAGTTAGATTTAAAGTCTCTTCTCACGATGCTGTTAGAGGACATTAAGAAGGACCTAAATAACTCCCTTAAGGAAATACAGGAGAAGATGGGTCAAATGGTAAAGGCCTTTAAAGAGGAAACACAAAAATCCCTGAAAGAAATTCAGGGGAGCATGGATGAACAGGTAGAGGCCCTTAAAGTGGAAACACAAAAATCCCTGAAAGAATTATAGGAGAACACAAACAAACAAGTGAAGGAACTGAACAAAACCATCCAGGATCTAAAAATGGAAGTAGAAACAATAAAGAAATCACAAAGTGAGACATCTCTGGAGATAGAAAATCTTGAAAAGAATTCAGGAGTCATTGATGCAAGCATCAACAGCAGAATACAAGACATAGAAAAAGAATCTCAGGGGCTGAAGATACCATAGAAAACATTGACTCAACAGTTAAAGAAAATGCAAAATGCAAAAAGATCCTGAGCCAAAACATTCAGGAAATCCAGGACACATTCAGAAGACCAAACCTAAGGTTTATAGGTATAGAAGAGAATGAAGATTTCCAACTTAAAGGGCCAGTAAATATTTTCAGCAAAATTATAGAAGAAAATTTCCCTAACCTAAAGAAAGAGATGTCCATGACAATACCAAGAAGCCTACAGAAGTCCAAACAGCCTGGACCAGACCAGAAAGTCCTCCCAGAACATAATAATCAAAACACCAAATACACTAAACAAAGAAAGAATATTAAAAGCAGTAAGAGAAAAAGGTCAAGTAACCTATAAAGGCAGGCCTATCAGAATTAACACCATACTTCTTACCTGAGACGATGAAAGCCAGAAGATCCTGGGCAGATCTCATACAGACCCTAAGAGAACACTAATGCCAGCCCAAACTACTATATCCAGTTTTCCCCATCAATTACCATAGATGGAGAAACTAAGATATTCCATGATAAAACCACATTTACACAATATCTTTCCACAAATCCAGCCCTACAAAGGATAATAGGTGGAAAACGCCAACATGAGGAGAGAAACTACACCCTAGAAAAATCAAGAAATAATCTTTTCCCAACATGCCCAAAGGAAAGTTATCACACAAACATAAAAAAAATCATCAAAAGTAACAGGAAGCAACAATCCCTATTCCTTAATATCTTATAATGTTAATAGACTCAATTCCCCAACAAAAAACATAGTCTAACAGAGATGTTTATCACGTGGATCTTCAATTTTATCAGAAAATGTTTGTGACTCCTCTTTCAATTTAGTAATGCTTTTTTTTGTCTACCATTGTGACCTTATTATTTTCCATGATAATCTTTAATTTTAACATTTTTTCTGTGTATTTCTTCAATTTTGTCAGAGGTGTTTTTCATGTACATCTTAGGTTTCGTTGGGGGGGAGGGTCTTTGCAGTTCCACTTTCAATCAATTTAGGAATGTTTTTGTGGCTACCATTTTGTTGGTATAATTGTCCAGGATGATCTTCAATTTTAATATTTTTCTGTATTTTTCTTCAATTTTGTCAGAAGTATTTTGCATGTGGTTCTTCAGATTTATCAGAAACAGTCTATAATTTTACTTTCAATCAACTTAGGAACATTTTTATACCTTCCATTTTATCTGTATAATTTTCCATGTAATAGTTTTAACATGCTTTTCTATATATTTCTTGAAATTTCTCAGGAATATTTTCCTTGTATATCTTCAATTTTATCAGAAAGTGTTTATAATTCCACTTTCAAAAATCTTAGGAAATTTTTTTTCAATTTACAATGGTAGTACTGTATTACCATTCCAAAGGGCAAGATTAAAACAACAGCAATAACATAAAAATTTGTTTTCTTTTTTGGCTCAAGTGACAGTTACAATTCCAAATTCAAAAGATGCAAAAGGATCTATGACGAAAAATGCCTGTTTCCTACTTCTATTAACTAGTCTCTTCGCATAAGGTTCATCAATATAGTTTTATTTGTGTCTTGTTTTTTAACTTAATATGAATGAACTTAACATACATGTACTTGTAAACTTCCTTTTCCTTTTTCTGACTACTGAGGGTTCCTATGGGTAACTAGATACCTCACACGTGACAGCTAGTGGGATGTTTGTAGATTTTGCTGTGACACAGTACTGCAGTGAAGTATTGTGTACATTGTAATTTCACACATGTCTGGTTGTAGATAGAAGACAAGAAAATTGTAAAGCAGTAGAAGGGATAGTTTTATAAACTCTTGATCATTATACCGAGAGTTGTGTGTTATTTATAGATGTTTGCATATGCAGGCTGTTGGGTTTGGTTTGGTTTGGGTTTTTTTTTGTGAAAGTTATACTTGAATATTTTTATGCCTACCATTTTATCTGTATAATTTCCATGATAATCTTCAATTTTAATGTTTTTCCATATATTTTTTCAATTTTATCAGAAAATGTTTATAATTCTTTCAATCAACTTAGGAATATTTTTATTCCTACCAATTTATCTGTATAAATTGCTTCAATTTCATCAGAGATATTTTCCATGTAAATCTTCAATTTTATCAGAAAATGTTTTTACTTCTACTTTCAATCAATTTAGGAATATTTTTATGCCTACCATCTTATCTGTATAATTTTTCATGAAATAGTTTTAATGTGTTTTTCTATATTTTTCTTGAGTTTTATCAGAAATATTTTCCTTGTAGCTTTTCAATTTTATCAGAAAATGTTTATAATTTTTCCAGGAAATAGTCAATCTTAATGTGTTTTTCCTATATATTTCTTCAATTTTATCAGAGATATCTTCCATGTATATTTACACAATGGGATACTACTCAGCAATAAAAAACGATGAATTCATGAAATTCTTAGGCAAATGGGGAACAGGGGGAGGGAAGAGTGCTTATGGGACTTTCGTGGAGGGGGGAACTGGGAAAGGGGAAATCATTTGGGATGTAAATAAAGAATATAGAAAATAATAATAATAATAATAATAATAATAATAATAATAATAATAATAAATTTTTTAGTATTTTGGTAGCATTTTTATTCAAGTAATCCAGAGGTTATAGCAAGAAAATTCTTGATAAAAAACCAAATGCCTGCTATAGGCAAGAAGAACATCTGAGATAAATTATAGTGATATATCTATGGAACACCTGGAAGACAACAACTTGTCACATTTGATGACTTCTTCCATGAAAACCGGAATGTTTCCAGTGTAAACCTAACTATGTAATATTAAATGGTAAAAATAGATTGATCAGTACTACTTCTCCAATGTTCCCAGGAAGCAATACAAAGAGAGGAAATTAGGTAGCTGTTGAAGAACTTTTTACATGACCATGCTTATTGAAATGAAAATATGTTTTATGTACAGATACCAATGTAGTAATTTGTTGTGATGTCTAATGGGATGGGGGAGCATTAAGACTTTAGTGGTACAGCAATCTTTAAATCCTTCTCAATCAAGGTAGTGTTTTGCAGCAAGTAGACGATTGCAGCACTATTCACTCTTCTCTGAACACAGCTGATCTTTCTGGGAAGAGAAAGAATAAATTCTGTGGGGCACTGGGCCACCAGATGTAGTAATCACAGTAGTTCTCTAACCGGTTTCCCTGCCTTTGTCCTCTTTGCCTATATAATTATTTCATTCTAAAAATTACATAACATTTTTATATTTTTATTGTAAAACAATACAGATTAAAAAGTATGCTACATAAAAGTTAATGAGGCGTGACCAGGAAAACATCTTTGAATCCACTAGCAGGGACAAATATAGAATTTTCTCACCTACTGAGAGATTTCTCTATGTATCTGACTGTTTCTAATTTCTAATTTCTCCCTTTCCCCAAAACTATCCACCACCGACACTCTTATAGTAATTCTTTCATAAGGTTAAAAAAACTTTCCCACTAGCTTTGTTGACCTTCTTGGTTGCATTTCAATATATTTTTATTAAATGTTTTTAAATTAACAACCACCCCCACCCTGGAGCTTGTTTGCCATACAGCCAATCTGTTGAACAGTCCATAGATTTAACTGTTTCTAGCAATCTGACTTTCAGTGATTTAATGATACTATGCATGTCAGTACCTGCCTTGGACATTAAAATTGGCAGCTAGACTGGCTCAGAACCTAAATCACCCTTATATTCAGACCCTTGGTAGAGGCTGGGAGTTGCTGGATATTTTCATTATGAAAAGTTCTTTCATGTCAATGTGCTTTTTGATCCAGATGTTCTCACATCTTGAAGTTCACTACTTAAATTTATGCACCTACTCACCTAAACTATGACACTCAAATTATTTTGATTTTTTCTTTAGATTGAAGGGTCCTTAGGAGAAACCATCTTCCATCTACTGCTTTATTAACTCATGGGCTTAAATATATTTGATAGATATCAGTTAATATTAGGTTGTCTCATCTTTGGCCAGTAGATTCTCTATCTGGCACATTCAGCCTCTCCCATGACAGCACAATCAAGGGTTATTTCATATATTACTAAGCATCGATGTTTCAAAATTCATATAAGAGACATTTCTACTCATCCCATTTTCCCCTTCTTCTACCTCAAGCCTCACTGCCTTATCTCTTTCTCCTTCATTGTCTTCTTCTCCCTATTTCTTCTCCTCTTCCTTCCTCATTTTTCTTCTTTCTCCTCATTTTGAAAAGGGAAATTTCAAGACTAAAAATTATGTACTGCCCATGTTCGTCACTACTGGTCTAATGCTTGATAATGTCCCTTCTTTAGACAGAACTCAGAGATACAAATAATGGTAAAGTCATAAAAATAGTACATATAATTATCTCTGGAGAGATATTTTTATCTCTATATATTGCTATTAGGAAGCGCTAATGTAATTAAATGTGATGAATTATCTTTTTACTTGTTACTTAATCTTTTTGCCAAGTTGTTAAAAGGATATATAAAAACATGCCATTCATATATATATATATATATATATATATATATATATATATGAATAAACACACTGGATAATATGGTGTATCTTACTGAGTTGATACTCTTTTTCTATGTATTAAGCATTTTCAATATATGTTTAATTCTTTTTTTAATATCAGGAAAGTTCTGTTGAGTTATCACATTTATTACTCATGATACCTCAAAGATACTTTCTCCTTGGTCATTGTAATATTTATTGAATATTAGTTTATCTTCAAAATCCATCACAAAGTATTCAATTTCTGCTAATTTTTCATTTTCTTCTTTATGTACATCTTTAAAAATATTGTCTGTAATTGTCATCAATTTTGTATTTCTTCTACTTGAAACTACAATTATTAAATTAATTTTTATTATATTATCATCTCCATTTTATGTACTCAGTTTTGTGTTTTTTCCTAAATCTGATTTCTTTTTTTTTCTATATTTTTTTTTATTTACATTCTGAATGATTTTCCCTTTCCCGGTTCCTCCCTCTCCGAAAGTCCCATAAGCCCTCTTCCCTGCCCCTGTTCCCCATTCAACACCCTCTTGCTTCTCTGTACTGGTATTCACCTACATCCAGTCTTTCCAGGACCAGAGGTCTCTCCTTCCATCTTCTTGGAAATCTATTGATATGCAAACTCCACCAGAGAACTCCTACAGCTGATAAACAACTTCTGCAAAGTGGCTGGATATAAAATCAACTCAACCAAATCAGTAGCCTTCCTATACTCAAAGGATAAGCAGGCTGAGAAAGAAATAAGAGAAATGATACCCTTCAGGATAGCCACAAACAATATAAAGTTTCTTGGTGTGACTCTAACCAAACAAGTGAAAGATCTGTATGACAAGAACTTCATGTCTCTGAAGAAAGATATTGAAGAAGACCTCAGAAGATAGAAAAAACTTCCATGCTCATGGATTGGCAGGATTAATATAGTAAAAATGACAATCTTGCAAAAAGCAATATGCAGATTCAATGCAATCCCCATCAAAATCCCAACTCAATTCTTCATAGAGTTAGAAAGAGCAATTCAAAAATTCATCTGGAATAACAGAAAACCCAGGATAGCTAAAAATATTCTCAAGAGTAAAAGAACTTCTGGGGGAATCAGTATCCTGGACCTCAAGCTGTACTACAGAGCAATAGTGTTAAAAACTGCATGGTATTGGTATAGTGACAGGTATGTAAATCAGTGGAATAGAATTGAAGATCCAGAAATGAATCCACACTCCTATGGTCACTTGATCTTTGACAAAGGAGCTAAAGCCATCCAGTGGAAAAAAGATAGCCTTTACAACAAATGGTACTGGTTCAACTGGAGGTCAACATGCAGAAGAATACAAATTGATACATTCTTATCTCCTGCATTTCTTTAAGCGATTTTTGTGTTTCCTTTGTAAGGGCTTCTACCTGTTGATTCATGTTCTCCTGTATTTCTTTATGAGATTTATTTACGTCCTTCTTGAAATCCTCTAATAACATCACGAGAAGTGATTTTAAATCCAGATCTTGCCTTTCGGGTGTGATGGAGTATCCAGGACTTGGATAGTTGGGTTCAGATGGTGCCTTGACTTCTGTTAGTAACGTTCCTACGTTTGCCTTTTGCCATCAGGTTATCTCTGGTGTTAGTTGGTCCTGACGTCACTGGCTGTTGCTTGGACCTCCTTTGAGCCTGCAAGGCTATTTCTGCCCCCCTGGATGACCGGGTTTCCCCTGGCACCCATTTTGAGGGGCTGCCTTGCTCCTGAGTGACTTTGGAGCCGTGATGTGCCTTGCCCCAAGTGATATTATACTTTGGGAATCCCTGCGTAACTGGAGACTCAATGTATCAATCCTGGGAGCAGAGGTGGCTAAGGGGAGGCTGGTGTGCTCTCTCCCGGTGCGGGTCCCTGTGCAGAGCAGATTTCCCACAGCAGAGCTGGCGCGTAGATGACCACAGAACTGCCCAGCTCTTGGGTGCAGGGAACATACAAGCTGGCTGTGTCCTAAGCGATGTTGTGCTGTTATCCCTGCACCTGGAGGTCCCAACTGCTCTATTGCCAGATCAAAGATGGAGGAGTCCTAATTCTGATTTCTTTTGGTTGCTCTTATACTATTTATGTGTATTTCATCTCCTTGTTTATAAAATAGCTTAAAGTTTTCACTTTTCAATGACTATGTGTTTTTCTGAGATGCTTTCATTGTACAAATGGATGCTACAATTTCTTTTTATTTGACTTCATTATTTTTTTTAGAACTTAGTTACAGTTCATTTCCCTACCCTTATTTGTGTATATTTACGTTTCCTGAACTCTTGAACATATATGTGATTTAGAATAGCATTTAATACTGATTGGCTCTTTCTCACTGTTGTAATTACACAATGGTCAGAATTGTGATGGCTTGCTCTGAGATTTTTGAGTCTGTTTACACCTCTGATATTAACTTAAAATTATCTTTCCTGAGTTTCTGTTGTCATTGTGCAGTGTTCATATGGTTCCCAGTTGGAGGTACTGGTTTGGTGAGGATTACTCCCTGAGCTGCCAGGCCTTATCTCAGGACTTTCCCTCTTCTGGCTGAAATCTCTTGTACATTTCTCAAATTGACCTGCTGTGTTTCTAATGAATATTTGTTGACTTTCATTAGTTTTGAGTGTTTTGTTGCTCTCCTTGTTTTCTGTCACAGGCATGTTGATGCTATGTCTCTTCTATGGAAGAGGGTCTCTGAAGACCTTGTCATCTTGTTTTTGTGTTTTGTTTTGTTTCTTTTGCATATGAAAACAAGCTAAAAATTTATGATTGTTGTTTCTACTGATTCTAATATCTAGTTTCACAGTTTAGGTAGATACCAAGCAACAATGAAAATTATGTCAACATAAATGTCTTCCTAGAATGCCCCTACAGTGATTTCTTTGATTCAAAACATATTATATCACAGTTCTCCTAACAGCTTCCTGTGATTTCCATTTTTACTTATAATGAAATTAATACTTACTAACCCCAGTCATAATTTCTTTCAACATATTTACAACCAATGTTTGTTTAAATCTTTTTTACTTGATAGGTCCTAAGACTTTCTCCTGTAAATTCTTTGTATTCTCTCTATGTGTTCTTTCTTCCCATTTTCATGTCTGTCTCTCTTGTCTCATTAAAATTTCAGCTAGTGTCCACCATATCATTAAAAAGCAAGGAAGATACTACTAAGTCAGTGCTAAATTACCTGTATTAATTATTTACTTAACTCTTACTACTAACTAATATTGTCTTAGTTTGCATTCATTTATATGTTAATTCAAGCATAAGCAAACTATAGTCTCTAAGACAAATCTGGCCAGCCACCTGTTTTTATAAATAAAGTTGCACTATAGCACAGCTATTTATTTAAACATTATCTATGACTACTTTTTCATTATAATGGTAGAGTTGAATAATTGCAGGAGAGACCATATGGATCTCAAAACATAAAATATTTACTGTCTGGACATTTACAGAGAGAAAAAAAATATTGTTCAACTGCCTGTTAGTTCAGTACTTGTTTTCTCCCACTAGAGTATAAGTTACATGATAACTTGAGTCTTGTCTGCCTCCTCATTCCTTTATCTTTCTCATCAAGATTAGTACTCAGCATATGGCTAGTGATCTCTATATGTTTTTTGCATGAATTAACCCAGGTTTTGTATTGTCAGCATCTTTTCTTAGGCCTTCATGCATGCCTTTAGTAGATTAATAGATCATTAATGATAAACATATTCAATTCTCCACTTAAAAATTCCAACGATAGAACTAAAAGCAGACAGATAAAGGCAATGATTCTAAAATAAGGACATTAGGGAATTTGTTTTTGCATTAATTGGTAAGAGGGATAGGCTGACTTCATGACATCCTGCAAATTGACTGTTCAGGAGATTTGGCCTAAATCTCTATTTGCAAGAATTGGGCAAGTCCAGGCAAGTCCAGGCCTCAGAAACTGTCTGGACCCCTTAGCTTGGGCAAGTACAATGGGTCACCAGCAGTTTCCAACTTTCTTCAGCAACACTTTCCACACATTCCCAGATAAAGTTTCCAGTTCCATAGGTCCCAGCAATGGTTCCCTAGAGTGTCTTTAGAGGCAGTGCCAAGATTAAGATAGAGGTCAACTACCCCTCCTCAGAATTCCCCTAATGTGCTTTAAATCAGGCCTGCAAGCTCACTTCCAGACCTCTCCATCTTTGTAGATGGTAAATCACAACATGCTGAACATCTGCAGAATAAACCACTCTTTGTATTATCATACTATTTGAATATATGGTATCATTCTTTAGTGAACCATGAACCCTTAAATATAGACATGCATCGATGTTTGAGTGTATGCCATCTCTAAAGTCAAGATGCCTATATTTAATGCCTAGAAAATTCAGTCCTAACAGTAATTGGCTTAATGAACTTTTATTACTTTCTTTACATATGAAGATCTGCATTTATCACACTGTGAAATGTTAATGGGTTGTATTTTAGTTAGGGTTTTACTTCTGTGAAAAGATACCATAATCAAGGCAAGTCTTATAGATGCCAACATTTAATTGGGGCTGGCTTACAGGTTCGGAGGTTTAGTTTGTTGTCATCAAGGCAGAAACATGGCAGCATCCAGTCAGGCATGGTGGAGGCAAACTAAAATTATTATAAACAACATATTTCCACCAAAATGTTCAAAATAAAACCTGTTTAATTGTTGTTAATCATTTGCTCTTGCAAGCTTAGATTTTGTAATATTAGACTTGTTGGCCTAGGAAAGGTGCCAACCTAGTGTCAAGGTCTATCAATTTGGTTGCTTGGTAATAAAAAGAACAATGACTGCTCTGAGCCAAGAATCACTGTACCCTTCATCCAGAGGTCTCTACCACCTGCCTTGTGTCTAGTGAAGTGGAGAAACTCATTAATAGAGATGGAAGGAGGATCAGTGTGGTGATGGTAGGAGGAGTCTCTTTGGGAGCAGAACCATTACCAGCAACAGTGGTTGTAAAAGTAACCTTAATAATGACTAACTACGCAGGTGCCAGAAAACATTCTAATCATGTTATGCCATCATTTCTTATTCTTATTACAAAACATAATGAAGATAGGTTCATGAAAGTTAATACTAATATATGATTTTTCAAGGGTCATATTGCATTCAAATAACTGAACATATTCTCATATTAAATTTTAACAGATAAAGACATTATTTATTTAATAATGATGCAATGTCTATATTGAATTATCTCTATATAAAAAGTCAGAATAAATATATAGTGTAGATAATTCATTTCATCTGAGAGATGTCAGGCTTGAGATCTATCCAGAGATTTTTCCCAATATTCATCAATACTATCATATTTATTTTATGGTACATTTTAAGATATTACTAAAGTATACCAAGAAAGCCTTTCTTAAGTTCAAATCCTAACATAAACCACTATTAAATACACGTACAAATACGTCACTGCCATGAACCAAATATATTCAACATTGTATTGTTAAATGTTTCATAAATGGTTATCTAGGATGAAGATGAATATATGATCTTGGTTGTTATATGTTTTATTTTGAGTTGTGTAAACATTCCCATCAGGCTAATGGTATGTCCAAATCTGAACAGATTTGAGGAAGTGGTTCCTTGGGAAGAATCCACTCTTCATTTCAGGATACCAGCACTCCAGTTAAATAGCAAACACCAAACACAAATCAGTAGTGGCAGCTCAACCCAACAGAAACAGTCAAGCTCCACTGAATAAGCATGAGTCAGTAGATGCAACCTGAATCAGCTGGAATATCACAGGAAGCACTTTGTCATGCTTCTCTCCACACAATCAAGACCAGCAAGGACCAGCAAAGACATGAAGCATTGCAAAGAAGAGCAATGCAAGAGCCTTCTCTCACTGTTTGTGGGATTCCATTTATACACTTTCCAAATATCACACCGCCTCTCAATTATCTGCTTCAGCAAAACGTCCTCTCATAAGACAGCTTCCAGAAAATCATCCCATGACTCATCTGAATTTCCAAAGAAAACAGAAATTTCCACTTCAGCCATAATTCTACTGTAAGTTTTTTTATCTGCTATGAGTTCTCTTTTCAAAATTAATAAGGAAAGCAAAATCTATCTATGTTAGTTATAGGATGCTTGGGATCCTTCAAAGTTGTTGTATTGGATTGTTATCCCACATTGTGATCATATTCTGAGATACTACTTTTATAGTAGCAATTAAGGTTAAATAAGCTCATATCTGAAAAGATTAATGACCATATAAGAAAAGACTCATTTTTCCTTTGCTCATACTTACTTTCCAGGTGTGCACAAGTCATGGAGGGCACAGTGAAAAGGTGTCTACTTCAAATAAGATTGTGAGCTCCTTTCAGAAACAGCATTAGCTAATATTTTCAACACTGGCTCTGATGCTCAAAGATTATGAGAAAATAAATGTCTGTATCATCCATTGTGTCCATGTGTGTAAATTCATTGTGTGGGATCTTGTTATGGTACCTCTTGCAGATGAATGTATCCTATAGGATGAATTTGAGCCATTCATTTATTCTGAGCCAAAGAACCAAGAAGTGATTGAGATACAGTATTTATGTCTTATTGATTGAATTTTCATGATATTGTGTCTTTACCATTTACAAATGTCTTTTCTAGCTATAGAACCTTTAAGACCTGTTGAACATTAAACACAAATACCTTAAAATATCTGGGTCCTAATATTGTACATTTTCATTTGAATGGTCATTATTCTTAAATTGTAGCACACAATGACATGCTTTAGAAATAGGTAGAGAGAAATAAAGAGAAAGGAAATAAAGAAAAGAAACACCAAAGGAAATCCTAAATGTAGGTTTTATAAGGAAACATAAAGTGTGTTTGTGAATTTCCAATGTTATGGTCCAATGCCAGCACATGAATTAGCATTACCTAGAATAACATAGTATACTACAAATTATGGAGTGAACCACAGAACTAAACCTTGCAAATTTACAGATTCATTTACAAGGGTTAGCACAAATCATTAGCAATAAGCAATTGCTAAGAATTATCAGTGCAAAACATTGGTAAGAAGCAAACAAAATGTTGTCACCAACTAAAATAACTATATTGTAGTTTGAATTCATGATGAAATAATGCAGTAATCTTGGATAAGGCATTTCTTCTATCTGGGTCTCAATTTTTCCATCTATAAAATCAATGAGGTAGGTTATATGGTATTTAATGTACTCTACAGCCCTCAGCACATTAACTGCCTACTGATCAATATCAAGGTAATAGACACGTTTCCAAAGTTAAGTTACAAAATAGTTCAGCAAGTAATAAAATAATAAAGATATTTTAAGTCTGGCAAATCATAACATATTGGCTTAACAATAATAACCATTCTGGAGAAAGAATAATGGTTTCAGGTATTACCTTCACCCTGAATCATGCAACAGTGGCTAATAGCTGGTCTCATGTTTGCATGAATTAAAATTTTAATCAAAAGTCAAGAAGCAATATGAGAGTCAACGATGTGACTCCAAAGGCCTCCTAAACAATATTTTATTTCATAGCAAAACCATCTAGATCTTTTTGTAATTGTTCCTTAAATTTTGTATAGGTCCCAGATATCAAAATTAAAAAAAAAATCTCATTTGTTTTACTTACTATAATTATTGGTATATAGTAAGAAGTCCTTGCATTTTTTCTATTTTTTAAAATTTTATTTGATATTTTATTTACTTACATTTCAAATGTTATTCCTTTTCACAGTTTCCCCTCTGGTAACCCCTGAACCATCCTCCCTCCCCTGCTTCTATGAAGATGCTCACCCAATCACCCACCCACTCCCACCTTGCTGTACTTTTTTGTTTTTGTTAATTTCACTTCTCTAGTGAACTACATGTTACCTAGAATTTTAAGGAGAAGAGTATAGCAAATGAAAGTAACTATAGGGCTTTCTTGGGTTTTCCAATGAACACAGAAATTGCATTACTTTTTTTTTTTCATCTTATGAATGTTATTGTTTATTTTGTTTCAGTAAAATGGGAAGAAACTGTATAAAATATAAACTTATATTTAAATTAAATTTTAAGTAGGTACAAAAAGAAATCATGAGTATACTAACAGGCATTTAGAAATACCCCTTATATAAAACAATGACTACTACACACACAAACCCACGAAGAAAACATCAAAATACAAAAACATCAAGCAATGTGTGTACTAGCATACAACAGTGTAAATAAATCATTGCATTTTCCAACAACTTAATTCTTTCAATGCAGGCTAGAAAGTATATATTTTGATGTTAAGCTCACCAATTTTATTTTAACATAAATTGCTTTTATGAAAAATAAAAAAAAGTGTAGTCCCATAGATGTCATCATCTATATCCCTGACTCTTTAAATGAGCATTACTTAATAAATAAAACTGTATGTAACTGTCATTTGGCTGTTGTAGGCTTATACATTTTCCTCTAATACTGTCACTACCTTTATTTTCCTTTCCATGTTGTACTACTCAGTTTTAGTTATAGTTTCCATTGCTATGAAGAGACACCATGATCAAGCCATCTCTTATATAAGACAGCATTTAATTGGGGTTGACTTACAGCTTCAGAGATTCCATCCATTATTGTCAAGGAACATGGCATCTTCCAGGCAGGCATGGTACCAGAGAGGCTGAAGTTCTACTTCTTGATCTGAAGGCTACTAGGAGAAAACTGTCTTTCAGGCAGCTAGGAGAAGGATCTCAATGCCCATTTCCACACTGACATTCTTCCTCTGAAAAGGTCATACCTACTTCAACAAGGACATACATCCTAATAGTGCCACTTACTGTGCCAAGAGTATCTTAACCACCACATTCGACTTTCTGGTCCCCAGAGGCTTATTTAAATACAAGATTCTACGGGGGCCATACCTAGCTATAGCATAATGCAAATTACATTTAGTCCAACTTCAAATGCCCTGTTATTTAAAAAAGTTTTAACAATGTTAAAAAGTACATACTTCTAACATCATAGGATATACATTACCACTCCAAAGCATCATCATGAGGAAATACTGGACAAAAGCAAGAACAAAAACCAGCTGGGCAACTGCAATCCCTGCATCTCCATGTCTAATGTCAAAGCTTTCTTCAGATCTCTAGCTACTTTAAACTTTGTTGATAGCAACACAATGCTTTCTCTTTGCCTGTTTACATTTCCTGTTAGCAGCTTTCCTTGGGAGACATTCCATGGCTCTGGCATCTCTAATGTCTTGGAGTATCCAAGGCAACTTAAACTTCACAGCTTCTTTTTCAATGTCCAGGATCCATAAGTGATTTTCTAGACCCCTTTAAAGGACTTGGGTCATTTCTCCAGCTTTACTGTCTATAGCATTCTAGGCTGTGGTTGACTCTGCTCCACTGTTGCTGCTGTTCCTCACGATCATATCACTGTATCACTGTATCATCTCTTAATTCGCTGGAGTCTTTTGCTGCTGTTAGAGTTCACCAATAGCCTCTCATAAGCAGCATTCATTGGGCCAAGCCTCAACTTTAGGCTTTGCATGATCCCTTCAGTCCTGGGCTATCAATTTCAACTGAAGCTGCAAGTTCACCAACGTCTTTACCTAGCCTTTAACAGTACCAAGATACATCTGCTCTCCATGAACCTCTCATGTCCTCAAAACCAGTACCAGCTGGGTGATTCTTACACATTGTGTCCAGCTGAAGCACAAGGTATAACCTTGGATATCTCTGGAATACAGCTTCTTTGTGCTTTCATAAAACACTTCCCAGAAGATTTCACCTTACTGATGCAATTCTGTTTTTAATCACAGCTAATTTCTTAGTTGCAGCTAACCAGCATCAAGTATCCCAGTAGTTCCTTTTATTCTTGACTCTAAAGCCAGTGCAACAGTGCCAAAGCTGTTGAATTCTGCTGCTGCTGCTGAAGCTGGAACATGGCCACATTTTTCTATTAGATTATTACCAGCTTTCTGTTTTACAACTCCTTCATTGCAAGGTTACACAAACAAGGTTACCTGACTATCTTGGAACTTGCTGTGAAGATTGACCTTGACCTCAGAAATCTTCATGGCTCTGTCTCCTGAATGCTGGGATAAAAGGCTTGTTCTTAAGCATTTCTTTACCTGGAACTTGATCTGTCCTAGGCTACCTTTGAACTCAGAGATCTGCTTGCCATTGTCTCTTGGGATTAAAGGTGCATACAACCATGCCTGGACCAGTTTTCATGGCCACTGTCTCTCAAGATATGGATTGAAATCCTATGTCTTCCAGCCTTGAGATCTGAATAATACCCATGCCCTTCATTCCTTGATTGGAGTTCATTCCAAATTAAAAGTACAAATGAAAGAAATAACCAGGTAATAATAACACCCAGATATAAATATTCATTCTTCGACTGCAAAAGCATAAAACATTAAGCTTAGCTGGGTGAAATCTAGCCCCAAAGTCATTGCCCCTTTAATTTGTTTATCTCCTTGAATTTAGGATTTATCTTCATTCTATGTGCCCCTTTATTCTTTGAGCCAAACATTTTGCACGTTTCCTTTCTAAGATTTCTATGCATGATCAAATGCTCTTCATGACAGAAAACCACACTACAGAGTCTATGCTGGGCTTTTTGAGACTTCCTTTGTCAATGTAATTAATATAAATCTCTTTACCTTAGCTTCATGCAAGCTCTGAGGACAAGGGCAAAAAGCAGCAACATTCTTCACCAAAACATAATAAGAAAGATCTCTAGACTTCACATCAACAACAGCACCAATGCCTTTCATATTCTTATTAAGATGGCCCATTAAGCCCTCCTTAAAACATTCTATGACTTTCCAAATAAAAAGTCCCAAAATCTACATTCCTACAAACAAAAACATGGTCAGGCCTATCACAGTAGCATCCCAGTCATTTTTATCAACTTCTGTCTTATGTAGGATTTCAATTGTTATGAAGATACACCATGAGCAAGGCAACTCTTATAAAGGACATCATTTAATTAGGGCTGCATTACAGATTCAGAAATTCACTCCATTATCATCAATGTGGGAGCATGGCAGCATCCAGGAAGGCATGACACCAAAGGAGCTGAGAGTTTTACATCTTGATATGAAGGCCATTAGGAGAAGACTGGCTTCCAGGCAGCTAGCAGATGGGACTCAAAGACCACTTCCAAAATGACACATATCCTCAAATAATGCCACACCCACTCCAACAATGCCACACCTCCTAATAGTGCCACTCCCTGGGCCAAGTATATTCAAACCACTGCATATACTTTCTTGATAATAGATGAAATTCAATAGCTGGCAAAATGTTTAATTCTTTTTTTTTTTTTTAAATTTAATTTTATTTTATTTTTTTAATTTACATTCCAAATCACTTCCCCTTTCCCGTTTCCTCCCTCCCCGAAAGTCCCATAAGCCCCCTTCCCTCCCTCTTTTCTCCGTTCAACCCCCTCTCATTACTCTGTCCTGGCATTCCCCTACATCCAGTCTTTCCAGGACCAGGGGTCTCTCCTTCCATCTTTTTAGAAATCTATTGATATGCTGATTGTGTCTAGGGTATTCTGAGATTCTGGGTCAATATCCCCTTATCAGTGACTTCATACCATGTGTGATCTTTTGTGATTGGGTTACCTCACTAAGTTTAATTCTTAATAAAGGATAAACAAATGCTAAACATTTGATTATTAAAAAGTGAAACTTATAAAGGAATAAAATGAACAATTAATATTCTGCAAAGGCAGAACTTTATACCAGTTGAGTTCTAAATAAAACAACCAAGTATGAAATCTATCTAGGAAGAGGTCGGAACTGAATCAAGGTACTGGAAGGAGACATCATGAAGAACATACTTCAGATGACTCAATTTGAAAATCATTCTTTTCCATATTCACATGACTTCTGACCATGCATATATACATTCATTGTTTTATAGTATTTTGTCCATGTAGAATCCTCTTTTGACTTATTAAAGGGGGGGTCCAGTGACAGGCCTAAGTTGAGATCCAGTTCAACGGGAGACCTCAAGGCCTGAGACTATTGCTGAGGCTATGGGGTGCTCACAAAATGGGACCTATTATGACTGCACTCCGAAAGACCCAGTAAGCAACTGAAAGAGTCAGAAGCAGATATTTACACCCAACCATGGTCAGAAACTGCTGACCCCTGAACTTGAATTAGGGAAAAGTTGGAAGAAGTTGAGGTGGAGGGCAACCCTGTAGGAGGACTAGTAGTCTTAACTAACCTGAACCCCAAACATCAATCAGGCACTGGGCTATCAATGAGGCAGCTTACACCAGGTGATGCTTGACCCTCAACACATATACAGCAGAGGACTTCTGGGTCTGGATTCAGAGAAGATGCATCTAACCCTCAAGAGACTGGAGGCCCCAGGGAGTGGGGATGTCTGGTGGTGTGGGGGGTGGGGGTGAGGCAGAGATTTGGGTTGGAGGGGTGGGCTGGTTGGGAGGGTTGAGTGGGTGGGTTAGGTCGGGGTGGGTGGGTGGGTGGGTTAGGTGGGTTTGGAGGGTGGGGGCATTCTTATGGAGATAGGGGAAGGTATGGGATGTAGAATAGTTGGAGGGCAGACTAAGAGGGCTATAAAATCTGGAATGCGAAATAAAATTAACAAAATTAAAAAAAATATATGACTTCCATTTTCCAGTATCCAAACAATTTACTTGTGTAGAAGACATGGGAGTGCTGGACTAGGTGTGGAGGAAAGGGCATAACTCCCTTTTTCATTTGTCTGGGGAAAGTGTGTTAAACTTTAAACATGCATTCCTTCCTACTTCATCTATTCACACAGTGATAACAAAAAATAGAAACTAATAAAACTGAATCCAAAATAACTTTCTCTCAAATCCATTACTAAAGTGTTAAGAACATGCATTGTGTGTGTATGCCCTTTATTTTATGCACTAAAGATATTTTATATAAATCGTTTTTCCACAAGGTATTTGTTGTGAAGATTGTTTCATTAAATATCTGTACTGTTGCTACTTAATATATAAGGTTCCCTCTCAAGATCACGTTGTGAATTCATTGTCCTCATCTTATGGCATTGTTTTAGAAATTTAAAAAGGTAGATTCTAGTTGGAGAAAATTATTTTCACTAGATGTAGACACTAGAAAGAGAGTATGTTGTCCTTAGCTCACACACCCCATACATAGACACACATTCTGTCCCTCTCGTTCTCCACCCTGTCTTTCATGTGTCTTTCTTTTGCACTATGAGTAATGATGAATTTCTCTCATTTCTATCACCATTACTTTCTGCACAACTATGTGAGCATTACTAGAAGAGTTTTCTGAAACCATCAACCAAAATAAACATTTAGTTCTTTAAATTTGTTCTCTCAGGTATTTGAGTTATAGTAACACAAATGTAATTAGTGCAGAAAATTAGATCTAGAGAAGGAGTGCCATTGCTGAAAAGAAACCAGACTATGAAGTTTCAAACATTTTAAACTGACTTCAAAAAGTTGGAAGGTTTTTGAAAGGAGTCTAGTGGGTAATTATGATGGGTGATCAGAAGACTGGAATGACAAGAATGAAGCTCAGAATCATGTGAATTTCAATGAGAATTTAGATTCTATCGGGAATAAATTAAAGGCCATTCATAATACATTCTGGCCAAGACTTCTTCCCCATTTTGTCTGTATAGTAACACTTTAAGTAAGGATAAATTACAAGTATTGGTTAATTAATTTAATTTCTGTGGCTGACTACTTTTACCCAGAGTTGCAGTAAGCATCAAGAGCAAAAAGATTTGTGTAATATGCAAAGTGACCACAAACACAATGAGTTTGAATTTGTAGTAAAGGATGGATTAATTTTTCAAGATAAAGGATCATTAAAATGAAGCTACATACCAGAAAACATCTACCAATTGGAAGAAGTGATGTGATAGAGTATTAAGGATCACTGTTACACCAGAACAACATAGCTGTTACGATCTGGACCTTACTACTGCTGTGATAGCTTGCACAAGATCTGCAAAAGACTGGCCTCATCAACATCCTGTAACAGAAGAGAAGAGACAAAACGGGTCCCACACCTTCTTAAGAAATTATAAGAAGTTAATGGTTACTAAAGGGAGGAGATCATGAAGTCTCACCTCTGCCAGGGATTTATAAGCATTAAGAGGTTCCTGGGGTTTGAGCATCCACATCTGTATTGGTCAGGCTCTGGCTGAGCCTCTCAGGGCATAGCTATACCAGGATCCTTCAGCAAATGCTTCTTGGAACAACAATAGTTTCTGCCCACTCATAGAGTCCAGGGGGAAGGGATTGGTATAGGTGGTTTGTGGAGGGGAAACCAGGAAGGGGGACAACATTTGGAATGTAAATATATAAAATAACCAATAAAAAAGGATGTTATTGGGATAGAAAGAGTCATTTTCTTCAATGATCTAGACATTTGAGTACCTGGTCATGTTCCCCATGAAATCCACTGTATTTCCACAAACCAACCAACCAACCAACCAAACAAACAAACAAACAACTAACCAAACAACCCACTAAATAAACGAACAAATCACCTGAAAGTTAAGAGGGACAAATTAAGAATAGAATAGTGATTAGTAGGAAAGACAGAGGAAGAACAACAATAGTGTGTGCCTATGCCTGTGAAAGAGAGAGAGAGAGAGAGAGAGAGAGAGAGAGAGAGAGAGAGAGAGAGAGAGAGAGAAATTAGAGTTTTATTGCTGAGAATAGGCACTGTGACCATGGCAAGCCTTATAAAGGACAACATTAAATGGGGCTGGCTTACAGGTTTTGAGGTTCAGTCCATTATCATCAAGGCAGGAACATGAGGACATGCAGTCAGGCATGGTGCAGGAGGAGCAGAGTTTTCCACATCTTCATCTGAAAGATGAAAGAATACTGACTTGCCAGTCTTAAGCCCATGTCCACAATGACACACCTATTTCAACAAGGCCACACCTCCTAATAGAGTCACTCCCTTCACCAAGCAAATTAAGCCATCATAGACAGAGTGACAGAAAGACAGAGAGAGAGAGAGAGAGAGAGAGAGAACCAACATAAACTATAACCATTCATGAAAATAACATGATTCTACTAAATATATTTAATTAATGCATGCTTTAAGGCAGTACACAGTTTGGGCATGAACAAAAGTAAACATGTGAGACCATCTTAGGAATTTGCTGCCCCATGCTTACAATAGACTCTCTGCTATAGAAAACTTATTTCAATGAATTTCTTTTGAGAGGAACACTACTACAATCTTTCTCTAGTAGAAAGAATCTAAGGAGGTACTTCCTCAATTAAGTTCTCAGGCACTAAGGGGCAGCCTAAGTCTGTGTATAGAGACCATATATAACAAATGAGGTGGTAGCAGACACTCACACTATCATCACCATATTTGCTCTAATTTAGAAAGTAAAAGTTATAGGTTGGATGAGGCTCCAACTCTGTTTTAAAAGGAAAACCCAGTAGACATTGAGATACCTGTAGGCAACACAGGAGGAGACCATGCAGAGCAGGTAGTAGAGGAAAACAATTAGAGCATGTGCTGAAGAAATTGAATGGAAAAAGTAAGTTTGACTAAGAAACCAGGAAAGGGGACAATATTTGAAATTTAAATAAAGACTATATCTAATAAAAATAATATCAACTATATGAATTCCATCTCATAGGGTGGACATTACATCAAAAACCAAAGAAACAAACAAAATAAATAAATAAAAATAAAAAAAAAAGAAAGAAAGAAACAGGCCATGCACACTGCATCTATTGAAATGTAGTCTATTGAAATGTTCAAGATCTATTAAAATGTTCAAGTACTTTGGTGATCAGAACAATTCACCATGTGCTCACACTAGAGAGCATGAAGTTACAAGAGTTGGAATTCATCATCATGTTAGGTTTTAATTTTATTTGGTTTGATCATTTTCAGGTATTTGCTGTTTATCCTCAGGTCACACTGAGGAATTGTACCCTGGGCAGGCACACGCACACACACGCACACGCACACACACACACACACACACACACACACACACACACACACACACACACACACTTTGCTTTATGAAGTAGCCATGAGGCTTAGGGAACCAGGACAGTATTATTATTAGGTTTTGAGTTATGCCGCAAGGTTCAAGTTCTGAAATATTGGTCTCTAGCTAATATTCTTTTTTGAGAGATTCTGTCTCTCTGATCCATAGAAACGTCTCCTCTACTATATGCCACTGTTACTCTGACTTTTTTTTATGTGTGTGCAGTCAAGTAAATATTGATTAAACCTTTACAAATGATAAGCAAAAAACATTCTTCTGTAAGTTCTTTCTGTTGGTTATATGGTCATAGATAGTCAGGATAAATGTAAATAATATCAGTATGTAAGTATGTAGTCATATCTACTCTGTTTTGACTTTGATAGCTTTCTCTGTATACCCAAGAAAGTGGTATAATAACATAATAATATGGTTGTTCTAGTTCATTTCTGCACAACCTCATATTTATTTCTGTAATGCTTAGTGAGAGTAATTTACAACTCTATTAAAGTAATCCATTTTAAGAGTTCTTTCTTCAGCATGCTTCCCAATGTTTTCTCTCTTTTGTACTCTTTATGATAGCCATTCTGACAGGGAAGGGTGGAAACGAAATGTAAGCTTAAATTTGCATTTCCATGGAAACTAATGACATCGAGGATATTTTTCACATCCTTTTTGCCTATTTGTAACATTTCTTTTGTCTTTTCATCTCCTTTGTCCACTTATTATTGGTTTACCTGTTCATTTGGCTTTTTTAGTACTTAGTAAATTCTGGATAATGTCCTAACAAAGGGAAATCCAGCAAATTGTTTTCTGAATTATGTATGCTGTTTGTATACTTCCTTAATTATTTCTTTTGCTAAATCGAAGTGTTTCAATTGGTGAAATTCCACAGAGAAGATTTAAGTTTCAGAGGGCTGTAAGGGAGGATAGAGAGGGCGAAATTATAAAATTATGTTGTAATTTTGAAAGATAAATGAAAGAAAAATGCTAATGTCCCATTTGTCAATTCTTGTTTTAATTAATTTATTTTATATCCTGATTACAGCATCCTCTCCTTCCTCTTCTCCCAGTCGTTTGTTCTCATCTCCTGCTCCTCCATCCACTCCTCTTCCCTTTTTCCTCACAAAAAGATATTATATTTTAGTGTATAATATTATTATATCCTAAAAGTTTCACTTATATAATTAATTTAAATTATTTGTTTCTTCCTATTCCTCATCCTCATCTATTGTCTTCTCCTCCTACTAGCATCTTTTCTTCTCAAGTTTCCCTCCTACTTTCATGTTGTCTTTTGGTGTGTTGCTCATTAATTTTAATTAGATTCACTGGACTGAGGATGGGTAAGACTTTGAGGACAGAGTGTCAGGGATTTTGGTTTTTATTAAGCATCTAGTTTTCTAAGCAGAATTTCTTAAATGTCTTATTTTTTCACAGTTGAATGCTTTGTAATTAAATGTAGGTACATGGGTTTATTTTTGGTTCTTCTATTTTATTCTATTGCTATTGTTCTTTAGTTTGGAGCCAGTCCTATGCCATTTTTATACCTATAACTCTATAATGTAATTTAAACATTGTATAATAAAATCATGAACTTTGGAGTTTTTGCTCAAGATTGCTCTGGTTATCTGTGGACTTTGGTACTTTCTTAGGCATTTCAGCATTATTCCTTCCATTTGTGTGAAAAAAGCAGTGGAATCTTTATTCCATTGCATGTGATATGTTTTATTTTATAATATAGCCATTCTCATAATATGAATTATATAAATCTGTGAACTTGGGGCACATTTTCATTTCCTGCTGTCTTTCTTAATTGTTTTTTTCCAGTGGTCATAGCTTTTAAAGTAGAGATATTTCATCTCTATGTCAGTTTTATTCCCTGGAGTTTTCCAAGACGTTATACATGGACTGTTTTTCTCATCTTGCCAAGAGTATTCTTTATCAATTTGTAGAAAAGCTAATGATCTTGTTCTATTTTATTGACTTTATATCCTAATAGTTTTATAAAGTGTTTTCAAAGTCTAAATTGTATCCATCTAATAATATTGTGTACCTTTTGTGTGAAAGATTATACTGAAAAAGAGGCACAGTTTGAGTTATTCATTTCTTATATATTTACATTTACCTCATTATTTTGATGAATTACTCAAATTCTCTGTTTTATTAGAGTGGAAAAATTGTAATTCTTATCTTGTTCTTGAATTTGAAGAAGATATTTAAGTCTTATACATTTGCAACTGTGTTTTCATGCTAACCATATTACCTAAAACATCTGTTTGCATTGTCACAAATTCAGGATTAAAGAAAATCTCTTCCCAGTTGGTTTTTGACTGTTCAATCAAGTTATTGGTGGCTAATAGCTGGAAAGGGAGACAGAGGTGGGACTTTAGATTTTTCAGGCATGGGACAATGAGGAGAAGGATATTTTAGAATTGTCATAAAGGGGAGCAGGAGAGAAAGCATACAATATGTAAGACTTGGAATACAGTGACCCAAGGGCATATTCCCCCAATTGGGTCTGAGGTAGAAGAAATGGAACTTAAATTTTAGAGAGTAATAATTCAGGAATATAAGAGATGAAAGTGTGCTAGTCTTGGGGAGGTTTGGAAATGCCCTGCTATTGCCCTGTTCAAGACTTATTAAAAATAAGGCCATATGTGCATGTCTTCCTTTCACGAATCTAAAACATTTGGGTGGGTGTAGAAAAGGTGTGCACACCTAACTGAGAGTTTAGAGAGGATGAACAATTTACCACTCCATACTATAACTGTGGAGACTAATGCTGTGAGTTCTGGTTTCTTCAGTTTATTATCATGAAGAAAGAATGTCAAACATTGCCAAAGACTTTTATTATGCACATTGTAATGATTGTGATATTTTTATTTTTTTGGTTCTTTGTTCTTCTCATGTGGTGAATTACACTTTCTGAACTGTATGTATTGAAGCATCCTAGCATGTATAAAGTGAAACCAAATTCACCATGACATAAAAGTCTTTAATCTCTTAATGAATATGGTTAATAGGTATTTTATTTTATTTATTTATTTTATATTTTTACATTTTCATGAGTTTTCTTGAAATCAGATGTAAAATATCCAAGTCTGTGTGGCATGATGGGCAAATATCTCTCATATGCCTTACCATTTTTCACATCTGGGACAACTGAAGGGAGTGAATGTGATTTTCTACATAAATATTTTGTACTTTTATTAGGTAAACAATTACAGTGTTCTCTAAATTGACCACATAAAACTCATCTTGAAAAATATCTTTAAAAGATAAAACAAATGTTACACTATCTTATCTTAAATTATATCTTGACAGACCTAAATTTTCTAGTTTTATTTCCAGGCATGCCTATTAATCCAACTTTTAGTTAATAGAGGCAAGAGGATATAGATTTCAAGGCTATCTAAATTTCACCTTAAAGATAAAGTTCATTTAAGCTGAGTTTTGACCTCACACCAATCAGATTGGCTAAGATAAAAAACTCAAGTGGCAGAACATGCTAGAGAGGATGAGGAGAAAACGGAACACTCCTCCATTGCTGGTGGGATTGCAAACTGGTACAACAACTCTGCAAATCTATCTGGTGGTTCTTCAGAAAATTTGGAACAGTTCTGCCTAAAGACCCAGCTATACCTCTCTTGGACATATACCCAAAAGATGCCCATCATGCTACAAGGACACGTGATCCATCATGTTCATAGCAGCCTTATTTGTAATATCCGGAAACTGGAAAAAACCCAGATGTCCCTAACCGAAGGATAGATACAGAAAATGTGGTTCATTTACACAAGGAAATTTAGCTATTAAAATCCATGACATCCTAAATTTTTCAGGCAAATGGATGGAACTAGAAAATATCATCCTGAGTGAGATTACTTAGATCAAAAAATACATATATGGTATGTACTCACTGATAAGTGGATATTAACCAAAAAGTATAAAGTAATTAGGATACAATCCTCAGAATTTAAGAAGTGTAAGAAGTAGAAAAGCCTAAGTGAGGATGCTTTAATCCCACTTAAAATTGGGAAGGCAATAATCACAGGAGATAGAGGGAATGGAAAAAGGGAATAGGATCAGCTATGGGAGGGGGCAGGAGAGAAAACCAGAGGTGCAAGGTAATGAGTGGAAATAAGCAGCCTCGAGGGGTGGGAGGTGGGAGAACCTGCGAGAAAGTACCAGAGACCTCAGTGATGAGAGTCTCTCAGGACTCTTATTTATATTCCAGATGATGTCCCTCTTCTTGGTCCCCCCTCCCACAGTTTCTCTTCCCATTCCTCTCCTCCTGGCCTCTGAGAGGTTCTCTTCCCACTAGGTTTCCCTCTGCTCTGGGGCAGCAAGTCTTTTGAGGATTAAGTACAACTTCTCCCACTGAGGACAGACGAGGCAGTCATCTGCTATATATGTGCCAGGGGCCAGAGACTGGTTTGAAGAGTCTACATCCGGTAAATAGATAGGAACTCAAGAGGAGGGACTGGGTTACCAACCCACAGTCACCATTTCTGATCCAGAATTGTTCCTGTTTAAAAAGAATCACAGGGACAAACGTGGAGAAGAGACTGAAGGAAAGGCAGTTCAATGCCCAGCTTGGGATCTGTCTCCTGTGGTGTCACCGAGGCCTGACACTATTACTGACGTGTGATGTGCTCACGGATGGGAGCCTGGCATGGATGCCTTCTGAGAGGCCCTACCAGCAGCTGGCTGAGGTAGATGCAGATATTTCTACCCAACCATTGGACTGATGTTGGGCACCCATATGATTGAATTGGGGAAGAGTTGAAGAAGGGGAGAATACTACTGTAGGAAAACCAGCAGCCCCAACTAACCCAGACCCCAGGTTGCTCCCAGAGACAGAGATACCAACCAAGAGCATACATGGTGCACCATGTCTATGATCAGTGTTCAGTCTGTATTTTGCTCAATGTCTTGCCTATGTGCTTCTATGAGTACTGGTGCTTTCTTTTATGGCAAAGGTATGCCTAGTCTTCTCTCTTTACAAAGAAGAAAAAACACTACATATCATTCAGTACAACTGTTAAATCCTTACCTTGTCTCTAAGTACTTCCAAGCATTATTTATCCTACTTTTCAGTATTTTAGGTATAATATGTCCATTCATTTTTTTAATTTAATTTTTATTTTTATTCACTTTACATCCCAATTACAGCCTTCCTCCCTCCTCCATTTCCAGGTCCACCCTTACAAATCCCTCTCACTTTTGACTCCTCCCCTTTTTCTCAGAGAAAGGGAGCCCCCATTGGGTACCATCTCATTCTGGGGCATCTATTACCAGAAGGTCTATGCACATCCTCTTCCATTTAGGCTCTTGGAATAGAAGACCTTGCTGAAACCGTAGGACCACTCCTGGGAATATACCTAAAAAATGCCCCATTATACCACAGGATACTTGCTCAAATCTGTTCATAGCAGCTTTATTCATAATAGCCAGAAACTGGAAATAACCTAGATATCTCTTAAGAATGGATAAATAAAATGTGATTCATCTACACAATGGAATATTATTCAGATATTAAAAACAAAGACATCATGAATATTATTGGCAAATAAGGGAAACCTGAGAATATAACCCTGAGTGAGATAATCCTGAGCCAGAAAAACATATATTCACCTAAAAGTGGACATTTAGACATAAAGTACCAGACAGCCATGCTAAAATACATAGACTCAAAGAAACTGGGTAATAAAGAGGTCCCAAGGGAAGATGTCTGAATCTCACTCAGAAGGGAAAACAAAATAGTCATCAGACATGGATAGAGAGAAGGAACTGGGTTGGAGAGGAAGTGAGGAGGTAAATAGGAAAGGCAATCAAAATCTTAATATCATGTTAAGGGCCCATAAAATTAGCTGTGAATTTCCATCTCAAAAATATGTATGCTTTGCCTTTTGCATATGCCAAGAAAGAGGAGGAATGTTGGAAAAGGAAAATCATTGTGATCATAATCAACCAAGGAATTCAATCTCCACCCAAACAAATTCATTGATAACCAAGGATAGTGATGTTTATTTTGTAAAGCCCTTGTCTAGTCCTATTGAGACGCATACTCAAAACTATCTTCCTTAATATGGGTTGATCCTCAATATTTTTCAATTTCCTCTACATACCTTTCTCCATTATATTTCTGTCTTCGCTGTAGTGGAAGAGCTAACTTTAAAATAATGGCTAATATTTATAGAGCTGTTCTTAGTTTATACATTCTTGTAACAGTCAAACTCAATTCTACCTTTTGAAAATGTGATGAGATTCCAAAAGTTTAACTACCTTCCACAGACTTGGAAATGTATCAGACAGTCTACTGACAAAGATGGGTTCCTGTAGCCAAGTTTTCTCCATAACATTTCAATAAGTTTACAAATGTTTTATACATAAATCAAAGAGACACAAAGAAAAGAAGGTATAAGTGTGTCCACTGGTGTTAAGGCCACTCATTCGTATGAATGAAGCATTAGGATGACTGAGAGGCTGAGTCAGCAGATGCTCTAAGAGAGATGGCTTTATGATCAGCACTACTTACGGATTGGATTAGCAGCAAAACTGAAATTTACTTAATTCTTGGTTCATCAACCCTATCTAGTCCTCATTAAATTGTCAGATATTTCCATAAGATAAGTTATTTAACTTTGCTATAATTATAAAAATTTTAATAATCAGCCTTGCTCTCTTCTTCATAGGAAAGTGATTATTTGGTGCACAGACCAAGGGACCTTCTCTACTAATGTCATTTTCCTTCCTGCAAAAGTTCTGACCTAGAAATAGTTGGAATTTCAAGATAAAGCTATAGCATGCACAAACATAGGTGTCTTGTATAGCCATGTCTAAGACCAGAGTGTTAGACTAACACCCTTGAAATGTATTCTGAACTTTATGAGCTCCAGGTTTTGGTCAACCAATCTGTATCTTCACATGGCTCAAATCAAGGACATTTTAAGTTCTCACTGACAGTTCTAAGTTGTGTATGACTCTCAGTCCAACCTCTGCTACTTCTCTAAAATAATTCATGAATTACAGTGACAGGAGTGAGTCCTCAAAGAAACCTGATTTTAGGCACTTACCACTTATTCCAAATCATCATTGCCCTTTGCTTATATCTGTATGTGTTAGCTGTGTGAAATATACAAAAATATTCTTAACCTTTAAAGAAACATCAACTTATGCAATAATTTTCATACTTATGATCTATTTTGTTTCTGAAGCAGAATAGTAATGGCACTTATTGTACCATATTTATAAAAAGCAAAATTTATATAATGAATTATTCCATGTAGTTTAACTATTACTAACATATGACCCTAAGCAAAATAATTATACTCTTGGATTATTTGTAATCCCTAGGACAAAATGATTGGATTTAACTTCCATTCTGTATTTGTATTTCTTTAATTTAACTTAATGAGGAGTAACAACAAAGCAGTGATGAAAAATAGATCTATAATTTTGCAAGAAAATAAATATTGATAGTTTCAAAGTTATCACCACATTAAGGAGACCCTCTTAGCATTTTCTTAATTTTTCTGTGGTTTTGTTCTAATTAATTAAAGGATTTCCATGTGTTTTGTTGCACACAATTTAAGTCCTCTAAGCTCTCTCCTTAATTTAAGTTTTCAGCAGTAGTTTGTTTGTGAATTAATCCTATAATTACCATATAAAATGAAAAATAAGCAGCTAGCTATGATTATAACAGTGTATTGGCTCAATTTTACTTAAGAATCATTATTCTAATTTTTGTATCTATTATTATTAGAATCTGAATACATACCAAACATTGATACAATAGATTCTTTAATGTGTTTGAGAATATTAAATCATTTAAGGGGGAAATTTCAGATGTTCACAAAGATATTTGATATCATTCTTGAATCACTGCAGACTATTGCATGTTTTTAACCAATTTTTCCTTTAATTGAAAAGTAACAATGGTGGTTTCACACACCTTGGATGTAGGGAAAATGTAAAATAAGCTAGGGTAACACTTACCTTTAAAACCAAGCCTTATTGAGCGTATTTTAAGAGTGATGTGGTAGGGATATCAGGAGGCTCTAAGCAACAATAAAATCTGTTTAGGCAACTGAGTCAAGGCCACAACAGAACAGAGCCCCTGGAGATCAAGGAGAACATAGTTTAATCAGTACACTTGAAAATATGACACATGAATGGTCCTGCACAGCTGGCGTGTTTAGCATCATGGTGAGAGTGAGAAAAATGCTCATTTTGTATTCCACTTGGTTCATCTTAGCACAGTTTCCCCAAAGTAGCCATGAAGATCCATAGAATTCAAAAATCCATGAACTATCTACAAAATTCAGAGAGACTTGCAATGTTCTTTCAGGACATAATTGAAAGCATTTTCTGGTATCAAAAAGCACCAGTATTGAAGCCCACCCTGTACTTAAAAGAGACATGGTGTAACTAATAAAATACCTAGGAAGAGCAGTCTTTCAAACCCATTTCTCATTGTTGGCCAGCAAGCCTGTATCTATATCAGACAATTTGAACCTTATATTCAATATAAATTAAATTTAATTAGTAATATTTTGATCTATTTCACTTTTTCTCTTGTGTCCTCTTGCACAGTGAAGACCATTTTTCATATTTCAAATATAAATTCTAACATTTTCCTTCATTGTGTAAACTTCAGAAGTAAACACATTATTTCTTAACATTGTAAGAAATCTAAGGGAATATTTTGAGTGAATGAATGGATGATAAAAAATATGAAGCACAAAGATATATATATATATATATATATATATATATACACATATATATATGTATATGTATACATATATATACATATGTATATATGTATATATATACAAACATATATATATACATACATATATATACATATATATATGTATATATATATACATATATGTATATATGTATATATATATACATATATATATAGTTGTAAGCATCTACTACACATAATTTCATTAAATAAAAAAAGTCAAATTGAAAAGATATTAATTTAAGGTTGATCTCATAAATATCAAATATAGAAAAGAAAAAGGACATAACATTCTAGGCTCTTATTGCTGGTATAATAAAGCACAATAGGTTTAGTTGCCTGTAGAATGTCTATATTATGTTAAAGTTTGGCAGGAAATAAACATGAAGCATTTCACTAATATGAGATCAACCTATTATATTAGCTGCTTATATTTCTGAAAGCTGAAATGTAAAATCCATTTTCTTGCTTGGTATCTCTGAGGGCTGCAACATTCTTTGATTCATGGTATCTTTCCATCTTCAATACCAATGGTGAATGAATAAGTCATTTTCATGCCCTCATCTTCAGGTATTGAGACTCATACCTCCTTTACCATAGACTGGCATGATCTATATGGCAGGCATTTAATGCAATTACATAAATCAGCAAGGATAATATTTTCTTAAGGTCAACTTTTCTGATTAGTAATGCTAGGATGATTCTAAGCTTATTTGAGAGAAACATTTCACATTTTTGGTGTGTGTGTGTGTGTGTGTGTGTGTGTGTGTGTGTGTGTGTGTCTTTGTATGGGTGTATCTCCATGAGTTCAGGTACTTTAGGAGGTTAAAAGCCTTGAATTCCCATGAATCCGTAGTTATAGATGGTTGTGAATCACCACATGTTAATACTAGGAATGAAACCCATGTGTTCTACAAAATCTATGTCTCTAGCACCATCACAATCTATCTTAAGTCCCATCTCTTTTGTTAAAACAGTCACACAAGCATGGACATGTTTGTGAAATTATTTTCCTGTTAGCAACAGCTAACTAGGTTGATAGCAACAGGTGTCAAATTAACCATGAAGGGGAAAAAAAAACTGCATGAAACCTCAATGATCACTCTTTCTCTGTGCCTTATTGATGATGAACCTTTCCCCAAAGCATAAAGTTGAGTGACATCTTCTCTATGATGCTTGCTGGGATATTCTTATGGGCTTCTGTCTTCTCCTTCATGAGTTTTCATCCAATAGTTTATTTATATGATGTCACTATAAATCTTGTATAATGAATATGTAGGTTCACATAATGCATACTTGCTTTTGAAGTTTCAGGTTTCTGACAATAATTCACTCATGTATCATCAAGAAGATATAATTTTTCATAATTTCTGTAATGTTTAGGGAATCATAGTTTCTTTAAAAATTTTCAACTTTATTCTTAAACAAGCAATAGGCTCAGGGCAAATCCTCTGATCTTGTATGTGATAAATGGGCTCTTATTTATATATGGTGCTATTTTAGGGCAGGCTTTCCACACTTGTATATTTTCCAGATTTAAGTATGTTCCATGAGTATGTTAGGATCTCCTTACTCATATTTGTTACCACACCTCCATTCCCAATTAATTCCTTGACAAAATAATCTTAACAAAATGAGAGTTATCTGTGATATCAATGGGGATTTGTC
Organism: Tokudaia tokunoshimensis; assembly: GCA_036184795.1. NCBI lineage: Eukaryota > Metazoa > Chordata > Mammalia > Rodentia > Muridae > Tokudaia > Tokudaia tokunoshimensis. The sequence continues at coordinate 52,900,726 of BTHU01000005.1, read as the reverse complement.
TATGTCTTCTTTTTGTATGTGTTAGAAACTATGGATCTTGTCAGAACTTTATCTGGTTCACTTGAGTTGGTGTATAGTACTAAGTCATCCAGTCACATTTACAAAATAGAACTTGGCAAATTTAAAACATTATAATCAAAAATTAAAAATCTTCACATCTGCCTGCCTTGTGCTGCCACTACTCTTGTCTGCAGACATCATTTCCTCCACCCCTTTTACTGTAAGGTAAAGACAAAGAGAAACATAATTCCTGAAATGAATGATTGGTATTTCTAGAGAGCCTCTTACCCTATTCTACTTGTTCTCTTAATTTACTCGGTTTACACTTAACTGATGACAGAATCCCATTGTTTTGCTGAAACATTAACTTCACAAAGTCATTCTGCTTCCATCTGCAGCACTAAAATTAATGATTCCCTCTGTAACATCTGTTTAATTAACTATCGGCACCATAGAAGAGGCATCCAAATACCCCAGCGACTAAATCAGGCCCAAATTAGAGAAATACAATGTTAAGTTGTATCAGGGAGAAGCTGAGTTTATCCTTCTGAGCACTGGTATTCATTAGCTAGCAGCTACCACATGCATCTTTATAGTGAAGTAATGTCTGGGGTGCTTGGCTGATAAGTTCTCATTTAGAGTGGCCCAAGTACCTTCAGTCATAGTCACCATAGAAGAACAATGATAAAGGTCTTAGTTCAGAGGTGGCAAATTATTCTATTATCTTTGTTCCTGTAGAGAGCAATGAGGTTTCAACTGGACATGTGCTGGCTGAAGGATGCTGGGAAACAGGAGGGATGTGGTTAAAATGACATTTGTGTGTCATTTCTAAAAGAAAAGTGCTCTATTATATCTGAACCTTTTTAAGTATAGGCATTACTATTAGGAATACACAGATGAGCATATGTGGTCTCCAAGTTCACACTAGAGAAGCTGTAATTGATACTCGTGAGGGGGATATCATGTCTTCAAAGCATCATGCCAGGCACCAGAGAATGGTAAATTTCATGAACATCTTGCCCCTTAGGACTTTACCCCAGACAAAGGACATTCAATATTAATATAAGCTTGCTTATGTAAATAAATCAACTTTTACAGTTTTAGATCATAGATTGAGAATGAACAAGCTAATGTGCTGTAATATACATAATCATATCAGCATATAATAATACACTGCTCTAAGAGAGCTAAGGATCTAGTTTGTGTAAACAAAACGAGAAAGAGAATTTAGAATGACAACTAAATAAAATTAATAAATCAAGAAACTTAAAAGAGACACAGAGACCAACATTTGCAGGATGTAAATGGCAGAGATGACTGTTGAATTTTGAAGGTTATTTAAAATAAAGGGTAGGTGTTGATATGTCATAAGTTGTTTTTATATTATTTATAAAGTAACATTTACATAATTGTCTAGATGAAAAACAATCAATTCACAAGTAGAACAAAGGAAAAGTGACAAATGCACATAGTTTATAGATGTCTATGATGTTTGAAAGGAGAAGTTTCTACTTTCTGTGACCCTGTATACTCTGGTCTGAAATTGGCATAGAAAAGGCAAGAGAAAGGTGTTTAATACACAGATGGAGGCTTATTCACACCTTCCTGGAGTCTTTATCTTTTAAGTCTGGCACCTGCAGTGACATGGTCTTCCTATATATCATACAACCTGTATGTCTGCCTTTTTCTCTTGGTCTCTGGACCTCATGTTCCAGTTTATGTCTATAACAGGAGTTCATCTTTATTTGCAGTTTCATTAGCTGAATCATAGCATTCTCTTTCAGATCATGTCTGATTAGATTTCATATTTATGTTTGCCTTCAACTATAGCAATGAAATTGGGATGACAGTCATTTGAGTAGAAAGGCAGGTTATGCTAAATATAACTTTTTACAATTTGGTTATTGCAAAATTGTATCTGCCTCACCATAGTAAGATTTACCAAAATCAAATTTGAAGTGAGGAGCCAGAAAAGTCTCCTTGACCAAGTACAAAGTTTACACACAATGGAAATTGGCTAAAAATAGAAGGGCTTGAGATTGGTAGAAGTTGAAGGTTAATTCCTGAGGCCTCAGGAAAATTCTAAGTTCATTGTGCAGCTTGCCACAGACAGTGTTGTTTGACTATACACCATCACGACATAAATTTGGTGGCTAAATTAACAGTTTTTCCACCTTGTAGGATATTTTTTTGTTTCTATGGTCACAAATGTAGCATGAAATGGCAAGTTTGCAAGTTGTATAGTAAGGAAACTCTGAAAGTTCCAAAGAGTGGACAAAGGCAAAAGATGCAAGGACAGCAGAAGAAATAGTAGGAACAGAGTCATCAAAGAAGTCACCACATTTCTCATAGGGACAGTTTCATTTTGGCCCTCTCTGTGACAGCTATTGGGTTCCAGATTTAAGTGACCAGACAGAGTGCTATGTGTTAGACATACACATATCTGTCAATTAAGGCACATGGACTAAATGAAAAATGTCATGCAAGGCACTAACAATAATGAAAATACAATGTTAATATCACAAAATCATTGATACAGCATATTTATTGCCTTTGGGATATATGAGATCTTTTCTTTATTTTCTTTTCCGCCTCATTCCTCCGTCCTGAAAACTAGTATGACTCCATGACTAAGTAATTTAGTGTGTGGTATGGCAAAATTAACTGTGATACAGGTTATTTGGGGCACAGGAGGCAAGCTGTAATTCCAGTAGGAACAAGCTCCCAATTCAGGCATGTTGTTTATTCACAGAACAAATCCCGAGTCACTAACCTGTTATTTCTAAGCCTTGCATTTCAACGGTTGACTTTGTTTTAATCTAAAACAATGGTGGTTTTTATCATCTCATAGGATTATTGTATTAAAGAAGATAGGAGTTATAGAATAGTAACATTTGTCATCAGATTAAACACTTGATTAGTTTAGTTTCTATGGTTAGAATCAGTCTTTAAGGTGTTGGGTGTTTATGTTCTATCTTTACTCAAAAAATGAAAAGGTTCATGGTGATTGATGTGAAAGGGATAAATATAGAAAATGTTGAAAATTAATTTATTTTACCTCTTATTCACAACTAGACTTAATTTCATCTCTGTAGTGCATAGTACAAATGCTGGTTGAGCATGAAAAGATGGAAAAATACTTTCTGGAATTTAAATATAATCCCTGGCTAAGACATTTACTAGTGATAGGAAATTCTAGAAGAGATGTAAAGACCAGTAATATTTAGGAAGATGTGCAGAATGAAAAACAGAAAGGGAAAAAAATCTGGAAAATCTAGAAACTTTGTCTAGATAATTTTATATTTTAGAATGGAAGGCTATCTTGACTTCCAAGCTATCTATATACAGTCAAATTTCACATTCAGATCATGTTTCTATAAATAGCATGGAAAAACAAAAGTTTTGACCCATGTCTGAAAATGAGAAATTGGCCTGTACTTGAACATAACCATAAAGCGAAGTCTATAGATAATCAAATTCTAAAATGAAATAAACTATGAGCTTATTTTTCAAATATTCCAGCAATGTTGCAAACATGTTTGATCAGGTTTGAAAATTATTAAAAGAAAACTCTAACTCTATTGTTAGATCACTATAACACTATATCACTATAAAGTAGACAGCAAAACTTACACCTGTGTCTGTTACCATGGCGCTGTTTGGTTAGGAAGTCTTCATGCAATACTAAAGTTATATGTGGATACCCAATTGTATTTGTCACACAATTTTTGCTTTAATATTAAGGTAGTAAGAACTAAAGATCGGAGATCAATTACTTTGAAATCAAAATTTTCTGACTGATCTATAGCACTTTAGGATACAGGAAATGGCTTCATATGAATAATATGTAGGACAGTATAGGCCACAAACTCAGATGCGCTCTTCCAGAAAGTCTGTCTTGGCACTGTTTCCCAGACTGCTGGGGATAAGTTGTTACATATTCCAACAGAGGGTGGGAATGAATCCAAATTCTTCAGTAACTTGCCTATTTTAAAGTTCTCAGCAGATTATATAACAAGAAGAAATACGAAAAAAAAGATATTTTTGCAATGCAATATTTTAAGTGTTTACATTTCAGTTTTATGCATGAATTTTATTGGAAACTGACTTATATAAGTATGGATATAATACAAAAACATATCATTATTTTCAAAGATTATTTGTATAAAATTCATTAGATTAAACTCTAGTATCTATGATAGCCAATGTAATGATAGTGCATTAAACAGGAACATGGAGGAGCCAGGTATTGTTTATGACCATAAATTAAAAGCTATAAAATTAAAACAAGGTTCAGAGTTCTATTCTCAGCAGCCAAGTCTGATGGCTCCCAACTGTCTGCAACTTCCGCTCCACAGTATCTGGACTTAGGGCACAAACACCTGTACATATATGCATAGACAAACAAATTAGTCATTAATAGAATAAATCTTGAGAGAGAAAAAGGGGAAGGGAAGGGGGAGGGAGGGAGGGAGACAGAGAGAGAAGGGAAGACAGAGAGAGGGAGAGAGAGAGAGAGAGAGAGAGAGAGAGAGAGAGAGAGAGAGAGAGAGAGAGAGAGAGAGAGAGAGAGAGAGAGAGAGAGAAGCCTGTTAGAACTTTGGTTACACTAAGTCACTAGTAACTTAGCTGACCCTATGCCATTGTCTGAAGAGAAAAGGACACAACTCTCTACAGCTTCCTTTCTGGGAAAGATAGATAAGAAGCCATGCCTTGCTATGATTTTTGACTTTATAATTTATGGTTGGACCTAATACCTGGCTCCTGGATGTTCCTGCTGAATATTCTATACAAAATTAAATCACATGCTATGTAATTTCAGTTCTCAAGGATAGAAAAGTCAAACATTTTCCTTTGTTTAGGAATTTCTGTAAAATCTCTTCTCTGCACATACTACAGTCTTCCTTTCCATGGCCACATACTCTTTTATCTTAAACTATATGTATTAGCTTGACTCCTATTCAGGTTATAAAGAGAAGCTTCCCTTCCCCATCAAGATCCCATCATGTTGTCTCTGGTATTATTTTCTGTCCATTTTTTTTATTTTTATTTTCTAAGTTTTTTTTTATTTACATTCAAAATCATTTCCCCTTTCCCGTTTCCTCCCTCCCCGAAAGTCCCATAAGCCCCCTTACCTCCCTCTTTTCCTCCAGTCAACCCCCTCTCGCTTCTCTGTCTTGGCATTCCCCTACATCCAGTCTTTCCAGGACCAGAGTTTTCTCCTTCCATCTTCTTGGAAATATATTGATATGCGAATTGTGTCTAGGATATTCCGAGATTCTGGGTAAATATCCCCTTTTTAATGTTTTCCACTTCAGTTCCTGATCATTCTTCCCATAGTTCTGAGCCCAGCATCCCTAATAACATTCATTTCTGACCTATGATTCCTTGTCACTTTCTTTTCTCAAACGATTCATAGCTACACATTTTCTTTCTTTTTTTTACTTAGTCATTTTTATTGAAATTTATTTATATACATATTAAATGTTGTCCCCTTTCCCCATTTCCCCCACCAGAAACACCCTCTCTCATCCTGAGTCCTTCTGCTCCTGTGAGGGTTTGCCTCCACCTACCCAACCATCCCAGCCTGCCCACCCTCACATTTCCCTACACTGGGACATCAAGCCTTCCCAGGACTAAGGGCCTCTTCTCCCATTGATGCCGAATAAGGCCAGCCTCTGCTACATATGCAGTTGGAGCCATGGGTCCTTCCATCTGTACTCCTAGGGTGGTACCCTGGGACCTCTGATTGGTTGATATTGTTGTTCTTTCTATGTTCAGGTCCCTTCAGCTCCTTCACTTCTTTCTCTGACTCCTGCACTGGGCACCTTGTGATCAGTTCAATGGTTTGCTGCAAGTAACAGCTTCTGTATATGTCAGGCTCTGACAGAGCCTCTCAGTAGACTATATCAGGTTCCTGTCAGCAAGCACTTCTTGGCATCCACAATAGTGTTTGAGTTTCATGACTGTATGGATGGATCCCAAGATGGGGCAATCTCTGGATGGCCATTCCTTCAGTCTCTGCTCCATACTTTATCTCCATATTTGCTCATGTGAGTATTTTATTCCCTCTTCTAAGAAGAACCGAAGCATCCAAATTTTGGTCTTAACATCTTCTTGAGCTTAACATGGTCTGGGAAGTCTATCTTGGGTATTCTGGGCTTTTGGGCTAATATCCACTTATCATCAAGTGCAAACCATGTGTGTTCTTTTGTGATTGGGTTACCTCACTCAGGATGATATTTTTTTAGTTCCACCCAATTGCCCAAGAATTTTGTGAATTCATTGATTTTATGAAAATTTCCTGAACAGAATACCAATAGCTTATGCTCTAAGACCAAGAATCAACAAATGGAACCTCATAAAATTTCAAAGCTTCTGTAAAGCAAAGGACACTGTCAATAGGAAAAAATGTCAACCAATAGATTGCAAAAGGATCTAATAGAGGGCTAATATCCAATATATACAAAGAACTCAAGAAGTTAGACTCCAGAGAACCAGATAATCCTATTAAAAATGGGGTACAGAGATAAACAAAGTATTCTCAACTGAGGAATACTGAATGTCTGAGAAGCACCTAAAGAAATGTTCAACATCCTTAGTCAACAGGGAAATGAAAATCAAAACAACCCTGAGATTCCACCTCACACCAGTCAGAATGGCGAAGATCAAAAACACAGCTGACAGCAGATGCTGGTGAGGATGTGGAGAAAGAGGAACACTATTTTTGGTGAGATTGCAAACTGGGACAACCCCTTTGGAAATGAGTCTGTCAGTTCCTCAGAAAATTGGACCTGAGCACAGAGCTATACCACTCCCAGGCATATACCCAAAAGATGCTCCAATATATAACAAGGACACATGCTCCACTATGTTTATAGCAGTCTTATTTATAATAGCCACAAGATGAAAAGAACACTTTTTATTTCTAACAAAGTCTACCAATCTTTTCTCTGATATCTAAAATCTATGCTCCTGCATTTTCAAAGCCATAAGAGATAAGACCTGAGGGTGTAGCTCATTGGTATAGTACTTTCCTAGGATGCAGAAGGAACTGAGTTCATTCCAGCATACCCACACCCATGCATACATGCAAATATGCATATATGAGAGAGAGGGGCAGGAGGGAAAAGCAGAAGCAGAAGCAGAAGCAGGAACAGATACCGAAGAAGAAGAAAAGAAGAAGAAGAAGAAGAAGAAGAAGAAGAAGAAGAAGAGGAAGAGGAAGAGGAAGAGGAAGAGGAAGAGGAAGAGGAAGAGGAAGAGGAAGAGGAAGAAGAAGAAGAAGAAGAAGAAGAAGAAGAAGAAGAAGAAGAAGAAGAAGAAGAAGAAGAAGAAGAAGAAACATAAGACTGAAGCAAACAGAGAGCATGTGAGCATATCCTGGTAAAGAGTCCAACCAGTGCTTGAACACACTTTTTTTTCTATATTTTTTATTTACATTCCCAATGATTTCCCCTTTCCAGGTTCCCCCCTCCCCAAAAGTCCCATAAGCCCTCTTCCCTCCCCCTGTTCCCCAGTCCCTCCCGCTTCTCTGTCCTGATATTCCCTCTCACAAAAGAACACACATGGTATGCAGTCACTGATAACTGGATACTAACCCAGAAGCTTGAATACACTCTTAAACAAGTGGAGGAGACAGGGAAATGTGAAGATGGTTCAGTTGTTTAGAAATTTATTTTTCTTTTAATAATATTTCTATGTAGGAATTTCACATCATGAACCTCAATTACACTTGCTTCCCAGTCCTTCCATTTCTGTACTGCAAAACCTATAAAGTCCCTCTCCCATAGCCCTCACAAAAAATATAAAGTTGGAGAAGAGAAATTTTCTCTTTTTGTTACCACTGGAGCATAGTCAATATCCTGGTGGCCAGCCCTTAACTAAAACTGAGTCCTTCCCTACTGACACCCCAGTTAGAAGCCATAAATTGTGGAAAGCTGCACTTAAGCATTCTTATCACAATTTTTAGAGTTCTTCTCTTGAATGGCTTTCTTTTTAGGCTGTTACATTGTTTGGAGGGGGGCATGGTATAAGGTAGTGGTTAAAATTGTCACATAAGCCTTCTATGTCCCTCTTTCTCAGTATGAGTCTGCAGTCATCAATACAAATGTAGTTTCCTTGTCCTTTACAGCCAGCAGGAGCAGGAATAATAATATTTCCAATGGCAGTACAGACAATGGACATCAACATGGCACCCTGCCACAGCATAAGCCTCAGACACCATCATAGTCCTCAGTGGCAGCACAAGCCAAGATCATGAACATGTCCTCAGGTGACTTCACAGTCACACACTTTCTACCATAGCATGGGAGCCTGGAGTCAGTTCCCAGAAACCTTATCATGGCTTATAACCATCTGTGATTCTGACTATAGGCAGGTGAGTGGCCTTTTATCTTATGTGGGCACCTGCAGTTTTGTGCAAATATACCCACAAAGGCACATATACTACCTATAATTTAAAATAATAAAAATTTAAAGAAGAAGGCAAAGAAATAATATTCTAGAGCATATACATAATATTCAACCAGACAGAGCTAAAAGTAACATTATATTATCCTCAGACATCAGAGAGACACATGGGTAAAGTATTTGTTTTTTACCTCACTTTCTAGAAGTCATATTTGAGTCTAAATGAATGTAATGGCCAGATTAAAGCATTTTCTTTCTGTGCTTCTAAGTCTCTGTTTCTTTAGGTTACTGACTCTGTCTGTCTCTCTGCCTCTCTATCTCTCCCTTTTCTTTCTCTCTCCACTTCTATTTTTTCTTTGCTTCACCTTCTCTATATCTCTCTTTGTCTTCTCCACACAACCTGTCTCCTTTATCTTTCTCTTCTTTTCTGTCTTCTTCTCTACACCTAGTCTTTTGCATTTAATTTGCAAGTCCAGGGATATATATGGTAAACACAACAATTTTGTTTCATTACATAATTATCATTGGCCAGTTTGAGATGTTTTGTTTTATGTTTTTTTCATGCACTATTTTATTTCTAGAATAATAAACAGAAACGAAGAGAAGATATAAATGATTGACATATTGCTATCTGTTTGGAATTTTTAGAGACAATAGACTGTCTCTTCCTTTTACAAACTATAAAAGGTATTTAGAAATAAGTCATGGTTATATTTAAGATCAAGATCATATTTACACTGAGGTATTTTTTCCTTTCTTTTTTCTTTCTTTCTTTCTGTCTGTCTGTCTTTCTCTTTCTTTCTTTCTTTCTTTCTTTCTTTCTCTCTCTCTTTCTTCTTCCTTCCTTTCTTTCTTTCTTTCTTTTTGTATTTCTAACAAGCAATTTCTTTTTGACAAATCTCGTAGCTAATTGTCTTGGTTTCCCTTCTGTTGCTGTAAAACACATTTACAAAAACAACTTAAGGCAGATATTTTATTTTGGTTCAAAATCTCAGGTTATATTCCATCATGGCTAGGAAATCAAGATATTAGAAGCAAAAATCATCTGGTCACATTATGTACACAGGCTGAAAAGAGAGAAAAGAATGAATGTGTGCTTTTCAATGTAGGCTATGTTTCTTCTTTATTTAAAACATATTTAGTTTATATTTTAGAGACTATAATTACATCATTTCTACCTTTGTTTTCCTCCCTCCAAGACCTCTCTTATACTCCTCCTTGCTATCTTTCAAATTCATGTCCTCTTTATTAATTGATATGATAATAATAATTCTTGAAAAGCTTTCTCAGATTCAACTTAACCCTCAAACTAATATACATAAATTATATTTTTCATGCTTTCACTCCATAGTTACTAATAAATTATGACTGGAAAGTTTTCAATGTCTTCTGATTTAAGGGACACAAAGAGCTATGAACAATAGGTAAATCTGAATTTTGGTTTCAGTTTACAAGTGCCACTCAAATTGAACTCTATCTAGGAGAGGAATGATGAATATGAAAGGTTGCTCATCAATCATGAGTTAAATTAATTAAAACAAGGAGAACCTAGGCATTCAGTGTTTGTTTCATATATTTTAACCATATTTTTCCTTTTAACTGCCATTACAACTTTATGTAATAGATATGACTTTATCTACTTTGCAAACCTGAAAACAGAGACAGTAAGAATTATTTTAATTACTTTGTTAGAATGTGAAATAGCCAAATTAATGTTAATATAAATACTTTTATTTTGATTGAGTATACATTATTTTCTGAATAATGAGGCAGAAGCTTATTTTCAAGTAATACTGTACAATACAACAAACCTTAAATTAGATGAATTTTGTTTAACACACATATTTAATGAGAGGTTGAGATAGGATTTTTACTGCCAAATCTAGATTAGAAGACAGAATTTGGATCTTCAATCAACCACAATGAAAATGGTTAACTTAAAATAAACTATATTCATTATTCTTAAAGTGAGGTCAGTAAAAGAATTAATATGTAATCCTACTTTTATAAAGATATTAATGATTTATGAATTAGAAGAATTTTTTTTACCTGAAAAATACTCCCTCCTTGAAAGATTTTTTTGGTGATTCAAACTTACCAGGCCATGGATTGTTGGGGTCTGGTTCGTCAATCTTTTCTGAGTTCATCATTTCTTTTATAAATTAGTATTCAATATCCCTCTGTGATGCACATAAATCATTCAATGCTCAGAGGTTTTGTCAGCAAATGTCTTTTGTTTCACAGAATTTTAAAGTTACTAAACAAATGGGTATTAAATATCTTGATTGTGTAATGAGTTACTTTATGAAGTTCAACTAATATCCACTGATGCACTCAAAGTTATGCATAACATAATAAAACAGGTCCTGCTTTATAATTCACATTTGAGATATTATAGTGGGATTTCCTGTAGACTATTTGAATTAGCCAGTTGTCATTTTTACTCTCCAATTAATTATACCAAATTAGTTAGCTAAATGAGTTTGAATTTTTCTATGTCAAGAAGAGGAATATGCTATGCCCTTGCCTCCAGTTTCCTGTCCATTCTGTATCTTACATTGTTAAAATGTCATGGCATATGGACATTATCAGTGTTATTGGTAATAAAATTCTTCTAGAACCTGACTGCCTATAATTGACTGGAGATAGCACCTGGGTCTAGTATAATAGTAATGCATTAGAAAAACTGAGTAAGGCTATAATACTGAGGCAGAAGCTTATTTATATAAAGAGGCATTTTAAATTAAATATAAGAATTAAAAGGCATTAGACTCTCATCATTTGCAACAAACAATTTGAAATACTAGAGAAAAAATGAGCAGGATCTGGGTAGTTGCTCAAAGTTAGATATTTGCTATTGATCTCTTTTAAACTGTTGGGGACATTTTTCTTCCTGGTGGGAATTATAAACCTGGCACATACCACGAGAGTCATAAAATCCCCTCTGGTATCTTTAATCAATCATGACTAGTATATCTACCATACATTCCCAAGTTTAAAATAGAATGAAGTCACATAATAATCTTTCTTCCAGGAGCTAGACTGCTTTGAGCACAATGACCCACACTCTATGGCTATATTAACAGATACGATCTATTCTTTAATAGAGCTCAGCCATGGGGATTAGCTACCTGTAATGCAGTTTGGGCTGTCAAGCACTCTACCAAATTGCTAGTGCATTACAAGTTACAGGCATCAATTCTTTCTAAGTGAAAAGGCATTTCACATTCAAAACACTTCAAACCTCATAATGGGAAATTATCATGATGGATCCCTTTGCCAAGGAAAGGTAAAGAGACTGAGAGTAAAAAGACAGGTACCCAATCAAAAAAATCATATCAATTCATTTTGATCTACCTGGGGCTGATTAAACTCTAGTAGTGGATAAGGCTGTCAGAAATGTTACAGGAATTCAGTGTGGTTCAGACCTGTTTCTGTTTGATGGAAGGACGCAAATCCTAATTGAATAGAAATAAAATCTGATAGAAGGAGTTTGGTCTTCCCAATCTGAGTGGACTGGCCAGTACAGCATGTTTAAGTAATATACACAGTGCAGTAGACTTAATTTTCTTCATGTGCAGTATTACATCAGAGCATTTCATATACCCAGGGAATCTGACCTAAAGCAAAACACTAGAAGAGAGATTCACATTGCAGGGTCAAAACTGCAAAATTCTACTTTCCCATTATGAATACATCAGGATTTCTATGTATGTTTAAAGTCTCTTCTTGCTTATAGAATAAACTAGAATGCAACAATGTTTAAATTATCCCACACTTGGAACTATATGAGCTAACTGAAAGCATTACTGTTATCTTTCCCACATCTACTTATTAGTATGTTTACTAATTCAACTAAGTGTCCTGTATTATTGTATATTTATAGATGCACAAAATGAGATAGAATGTTATTTAGGAGTTATACTGAGGGAAGTAGTATAGGATGGCATCATTGATCTTGATTGCTCACCAGAACTTGAGAGTATCATTCTGTTGCAAAAAATAACATATTCATTAGTTAAAGGACATGTAGAAACCAAGTTGGTTCTGACTAGTAAAACTTCTTCCGGTAGCTAGCTTTCATAATGTGTAATTCAGGCCCTTCATCGGAAAAGAGAACAGTTGTACCTAACTTTGGAACTTGAGTTCTATAATAATGATTGGAATGGCAAGATATGCCCAAAGGCACAAAGGGTGCACAAATGTTTTGACTGTAGCCATCAACTTTTTGCTCATATTTAAGGATGTGGAGGCAAGTGAATACATATGCAGTATGTAAACAAACAACCCACAACTAGAGACTATTAGAATCCCTTCTGTGAGCCTACTATTGTTAACTATGCTAAAGGAACACAGTTTCAAACCTTATATGAATTTTTATTTCTCAGACCTCATCAGAGAAAATTTTTGTGCAGGCACAGTGATTAACTCAGAAACTAACTTCTCAAAGTACAGATAATAATTGTCTGTGGAATACAAATCGATAGAGTACATTCATATCAGCCTTCTACCCAAAATTCAGGGATCATCATAGAAGTGGGACCAAAAAGAATATAAAAGCCAGAGCTAGAGAGAAACAGTATTTTGTGGACATATCATATCATGCATACATGAACTCACAGTTGCTATATGATGCCTGCCTGACATCAAGGAAGTCAACATTCAATAGTAGAGGAGAAAGGGCCTCAAGACAGTTAATGGTTTCTAGAGGAGGAAAGACAGTTTTCTATGAATACATGGCTACTGATAAGTTGACCAAATTCCAGGATATGGCCCCACACCTGGGAGTAAAATGTGACAGGAACAAAGTGAGTTCCTTGTAATTTTAAAACAAAGAAGCGAAGTTGGGATTTGGGGTTATGTGGAGTTGGAGTTGGAGGAGTTGGGATAAATATAACCAGTATACATTGTATGAAATCCTCATTAGACTAAGATAAATATTTGGGGAAAAGGTTGCAATGAGGGACTCAGAGGCTAATGTATGTTTAATGGTTAAGACAGCTGCTGTAGTTGAAGTGTCTGCAAACAAAGCAAGAGGCTCCCAGTCCTTCACATCTCTAATACTGGTTTTGGCTGCTCCTCTAAAACCTTAGAAACTACTAAACTTTTACATTCCACCATTTGATACTCAGTGACCTGGGTTAGTGACTTGTTCAGTTTTAGTCTTAGTTTGCAAAATATTTAAATACATTTAACATAGTGCTTCCATTCTTTTCTTATAAAAGAAAGCATTTAAATTGGGTTTGCTTACAGTTTCAGAGGTATAGTCCATTATTATGGCAGGGAGCATGGTGGGTCACAGGCAGATATGATGCTGGAGAAGCAGCTGAGAGTATAGCAGCTGGATCCATAGGCAATGGGAAGGAGAAAGACTCTGAGGTTGGCTTGAGATTTTGAAAACTTGAATCTATGCCACAGTGGCAAACTTCCTCCAATAAGGCCACAACCACTTTTTACAAGGCACAACTCCTAATCATTTTATGTAGTGCCAGTTCCTGATGACCAGACATTTTCTTTTCTATCTTCTTTGGGCATAAGGTTTGCATGTGTTACAGAAACATGTATACAGGCAAGACACCCGTACACCTAATAGATAGATAGATAGATAGATAGATAGATAGATAGATAGATAGATAATATTTAGATAGATAGATAGATAGATAGATAGATAGATAGATAGATAGATAGATAGATAGATAGATCCATAGGCATGATCCATGATCATGGATCAGCATGAGGTCAAATGTAGGATTCATGAATTAGAGCAACTAAGTTAATATTGATGATTTTTAAAAGTAACCCAGGGAACTTTGAAGACTATTAAACACAGGTAATTTCTATATAGATATATGTTTTATCACCATTTCTCATAGAATTATAGAGATCATATTTGGGAATATAGAGTAAAAAAGAGGTTCAGGACAACATTTAATTTATTTTTTCCTTTGCTTCTATTTTTAAATGTATAGGAAGAAATAACAATATTAGCTTTTTACTAGAATTAGACAAATGGTCAGTTTAAATTGTTGAAATTGGAAAGAAATTATTGAAGTACACATTTGTGATTTTATTTTGTCTTTTTTTTCCAGAGCTGATGACCGAACCCAGTGCCTTGTGTTTGCTAGGCGGGTGCGCTACCACTGAGCTAAATCCCCAACCCCTTGTGATTTTAAATATGAAACAAAAATGCAATATTTATTTGTTACTTACCCTGAGCATAATGTTTTGGTATCCTGTGAAGAATCTGAATGTTGGTCTTACTTAACTCTCCCAAAGCCCTGTCAAGTAGTCATTATGATAATCTCTGATTTATACAAGGGGAAAATGAGTCCAGAAAGTCTCCTGTGGCTAGAAGATGAGTCTAAGACTATATATCTAGAAACAGAGGAGAAAACCCAAGAAGGTAAAAACTCAAAGCAGTCTCATCATTGACTGAGTTATCTCCTTCCAAGCACTTGGGGATCTTCTCTGTTCCAATGCTCTGCTAGCCATTCTTACCTGTACAATAGTCTTGGAGTCTATATTCCACATAACTACTGAATAGCCCTCTTGATACAGAAGAACACAATGGAGCTGGGAAAAGACACGAGACGAATGTAATTTTCCTTAGAAATTGTTTTCTGAAAATTCTCATGACTGAAACTGGTAACATTTACCTTTCTTACTCTGTCCAGAATCTGATGGGAGGACACATTTTCTGTACTGTCAAAATGGACTTACAAGAACATGGTTATAAGATCATATAGAGGATAGATAGTCTAGGCAACACTGCTAAGACTGTCTTATTATTCAGTCAGCTTTTGCACATTGATAAGTAAATGTGGGCTATGACCTTAATTACATTATCATGCATAGCCTGGTGGTTTCTTTCAGGGCTAAGAGAACAAGAAGTTATGGCTCCAAGATGGAAAATACTGAGATGTCCTGGAGCTGATAATTAAGGGAGAATTGTGGAGGCATGGAAATGCAAAAACAACAGTTTACTTGAAGTATATTTTGTTTCAAAGCAAAGAAGGTAGTGTGATATATACATATATATGTGTAATAAATATGCATACATATATAAAATCATTTCAACCTAAACACACATACACAAACATACATACATACATACATACATACATTCATACATACAGAGTCATACACACATAGTCAATTTGTGTTAAAAATAGTTAATAAGGCAACAATCAATATGTATTTCCTAATTCACTGCAGTTTGGCGAGCACAGGAAAAATATGAAGACAATATTTTGCTATTGCTTCTCTCAACTTATGAGGCAACTGATAAACGCAGAAATTAGACTAATAGAAATCATTATTCTGCTGTAGTTAAAGTCATAATTGCTTGATCCTTATATTCCTTTAAAAATCATTTACCCAGAGTGAGGCCAGATTTGAATCTATACTTACATCCATAACAACAAGCAGGTGGGGCTGGGACAGGACATCTAAAGGCAGGATATGATAAAGAACCTTTATTTGGAGACTATACTCCATCTGATCATCCAAGGTTGACTCTTTTTTTAGTTTTTTAGTTTTTTTTTAAAATTTTCTATATTCTTTACTTACATTCCAAATGATTTCCACTTTACCGGTTCTGCCCTCCCCAAAAGTCGCATAAACCCTCTTCCCTCCCCCTGTTCCCCAGTCAACCCCCTCTGCTTCTCTGTCCTGGTATTCCCCTACACTGCTACGTCCAGTCTTTCCAGGACCAGGGGTCTCTCCTTCCTTCTTCTTGGAAATCAATTGATATGTGAATTGTGTCTTAGGTATTCGGAGCTTCTTATCAGTGACTGCATACCATGTGTGTTCTTTTGTGATTGGGTTACCTCACTAAGGATGATATTTTCAAGTTCTGACCATTTGCCTAGGAATTTCATGAATTCATTGTTTTTAATTGCAGAGTAGTATTCCATTGTGTAGATATACCACATTTTCTGTATCCATTCCTCCGTTGAGGGACATCTGGGTTCTTTCCAGCTTCTGGCTATTATAAATAGGGCTGCTATGAACATAGTGGCTCATGTGTTCTTATTACATGCTGGGTAATCCTCTAGGTATATGCCCAGGAGTGATATAACAGGGTCCTCCATTAGTATAATGCCCAGTTTCCTGAGGAACCGCCAGACATTTTCTTAGAAGGGTTCCAACTACAGAAAGGGTCCCGAAGAGTTCCTCTCAAATGGGTCCCTTCAGAAAAGGAAGCAAGCTGTCCTAATTACACAGCAACCTTCAAAAATCATTATGTTAAAGAACAACAGATAAATCACTTACCGTGGTGGTTCTTATAATTCTGTAAATAAATGCTAAATGATGATATAGTCACTTTTTATTGAGATACTATATAAGCACACTGTGTGGGGTACATAACAGAATTTTAATAAGTGTATATAAAGTATACTATTTTAATTAACCTGGTAAGCCCCCTCAAACAAAAATAATTTTTACATATTAGGAATTTTGTCTTCTTCATCTGTAGTCATTTTATAATATATTATGGATTATTTTTTTTCTTTTTTTTTATTATTTTCTAAGTTTTTTTTTAATTTACATTCCAAATCATTTCCCCTTTCTTGTTTCCTCCCTCCCCGAAAGTCCCATAAGCCCCCTTCCCTCCCTTTTTTCTCCATTCAACCCCCTCTCTTTCTCTGTCTTGGCGTTCCCCTACACCCAGTCTTTCCAGGACCAGAGGTCTCTCCTTCCATCTTCTTAGAAATCTATTGATATGCAAATTGTGTCTAGGGTATTCCAAGATTCTGGGTTAATATCCCCTTATCAGTGACTGCATACCATGTGTGTTCTTTTGTGATTGGGTTACCTCACTAAGGATGATATTTTCCAGTTCTGACCATTTGCCTAGGAATTTCGTGAATTCATTGTTTTTAATTGCAGAGTAGTATTCCATTGTGTAGATATACCACATCTTCTGAATCCATTCCTCCGTTGAGGGACATCTGGGTTCTTTCCAGCTTCTGGCTATTATAAATAAGGCTGCTATGAACATAGTGGAGCATGTGTCCTTATTGCATGCAGGTAAAGCCTCTGGGTATATGCCCAGGAGTTTGACCAGCAGTTATGTTTCAATGCTAAAGAAAACTAGAGATAATTTTTGGGACTCTTTTTTTTTTTCCAATTCTCCTCTATATAATGTAATGGGCATATGCACTGGAGTACAGATGCCTTTGGAGGACAAAAGATTGGTCACTCTCTTGGAGCTTGAGTTACAGGTAGTTGTTAAGTCAATGGTCTTTGGCATTCTTTTTTTTTTAAGATTTATTTATTATTATATGTAAGTACACTATAGTTCAGACACCCCAGAAGAGGGCATCAGATCTCACTACAGATGGTTGTGAGCCACCATGTGGTTGCTGGGATTTGAACTCATGACCTTTGGAAGAGCAGTCAATGCTCTTAACCGCTGAGCCATCTCTCCAGCCCCCACAGGTAGTTGTAAAGACGTTTATACGATACTATGAACTGAACTCTGGTACTCTGTAAGAGCAATACATGCTTTTGAACACTAAGAAAACTTTCCAGGCCCTGAAAGTAGTTCTTCTTTTTCATTTTGCTGAACTTTATTGAATACCTTAAAGTTCTTCTACTGGCAGAAATCTAGTAATTACTAATCCCTTTTAATTTCACTACAAGATTGACTAATAATTTTCTGAAATAAAGGTGTACATGTGTCATGTGTATGTGTATTTGTGTGTGTGTTTGCATGTGTGTGTATCTGTCTGCTTTATTTTATTTCATCTAATGACCAAAAACAAATATGTAGCAAATATCACATCCATTTCTTTTTCTGTGTCTGAGCAACATTTCCTGATATTTATATATAGATTTTTCTTTAATCACTCATCTAACAAGGACATCTAATAACATGAAGTTATGCATAGAGAAGCAAAAATACTCTACCACAAAGCTGTTAGGGATTATAAACAAACACAGGAAGTACTATATCCTAAATCAGTGTTTACAAAAATATGCTTAATTTTACACTAATAGTGAACTTTCTGTAAGGGAAATTCACATATGTTTAGAACAATTATAGATACAAAATATTTAAAACTAAATTTAGTGAAAGATGTCTATAGCAATACTTATAGAACACTATTGAAAGAAATTAGAGAAAACAGAAAAAAATAAAAGTTATTCCATATTTAAATATCAGAAGAGTTGGTAACATATAAAAAGTGGTCTACACAGAGGATATGAAGAGAATATGAAGGTGGAGAGGTGGGAGTGTGTGAGGGGGTGTGGGAGCACCCTCATAGAAGCAGGGGGAGGGGGGATGATATAGGAAATTTCTGGGGGGGGGAACCAGGAAAGGGGATAACATTTGAAATGTAAATAAAGAAAATATCCAATAAAATAGAAAAAGAAAAGGTGAGTCCTCTAACTTTGCTTTTTCGACCTTTGTGAGACTACTCTGGGTCTCTTGAATCCCCATGAATCAATTTATGCAAAAAGGGCAGTTTATCTTTATAATACTGCACTGGCTGTAGATCAGCCATAAAAAACAAGGGGGACTTGACAGTCAGTAACATTTTCTTCAGTGACACACTTTGCAGAATGCAGAAAATATCCTAAAACTCAACAAACAGTAATGTTATATGTATATCAGACATGTTTATTAAAATTTTCATAATATTTTCATCTTGGACTTTCTGGATTAACTTTATTATATATTTAAAATTATAGCAAAATTTTGTAATAGTAAAATATTTATCTTCATTTATTAGGTTGTGAGGTCTTAGCATACTACTTGACAACACATAAAAGTTCAGCAAATATGTTCATTTGTTTGTTTTCCGTTTCCTTTTGCTTTATGTAAAAGCAGATATTGTATGTGACTACATACAATATAAAAAAAATTTTTGTAATAATTGTAACTATTTAGTATGTATCCCACAAGTTAGTGCAATGTTCTGAATGATTTTGAGATTTAATAAAAACAATAATTTAGCAATTGACAGCAAAGTGTCCATAATCTATCATATACTTATGTGGATACACACATGCACACACACACACATGTGCGCACGCATGCATGCACATCTGTGTGTTCTGTTTTAACTACACAATTTAAAACATTAATTTAATACAATAGCTATGAATGACGCTGAAAAAAAATTTAATTTAATTAAGTAAAGAGAACATAATATAAAGGACACCCTGTGGATTTGGGAAACTTAAAATCATACACAGATGACTAGAATTTGGAAACTTCAGTTTTTAGTCTGTAGAAATGATACAGACTCTCTGGTAAATGTACAAAGCATGCATAAAACTGAGTGAGCAGCATTTCACTCTAGGCTGTTGGGACTGTGGGAAGTTTTTGAAGAGGAAACAGTAATTGTATTAGGTCTTCTTGGCTTGGTAAATGTCAAAAAACAGAAGTAAGTTAATTTCTCTAGGTCCAAACCACTTACAGCATTCTATTCTGAGTTCTAAGTCTCTTTCATTATACCTAGCCTCATTGCATAACCAGGTGTGAAGATCTTGTTGCATTTCTAATCCCTGTGAAGAATTGTGTTACATTTTAAGGTCACCTAGTTGATGATGATAATTTTCCACCTCCCCCTTAACATTGCCTGTAAGTCTTCTAAATTTATTCGTGATTCATTTACAGCCAAGATCCCAATTAAGGGTGTTCAGATCCCCCACAAGTGTGATCAGTAGAACCTGCAAACAATAGCAACTTGTGTCACACACCCTCTCTTTGTAAATTTTATGTCGCAAAATGAAAGCCAGTTATAGATCCATTAAGAGAGGTTGTACTGGGAGGGAGGAGCAGGGAGCTCTATCTGGGTTGAGTAAGATAAGCTACTCTTAAGTCAGTGCATCTTGCAGCTGAACACTTCTTTAAATAGCTGAACAGGCAGAGAACATGCTTCTTCTATTAATAGCACCAGTCTTTGCTCCTGTCTTTTATAGAAACCTGCCCAAAATGTGAGGAAGGGAGAAGTGCAGAACTTTAATGCTGGGGCTATGCAAATTCAGCTCTGGTTGTGCCTGGGTCATCTCTGAAACATTACACGCATTCCAAGGACAGAACTTCTGTTCCTTTCTCATTTATAGTTTCTCATTTTTTTTCTACTCTACAAGTTTTCATCCCTTGAAGACACAGAGTTGACACAATCGTAGTGTTGACTTGTTTCAAGTGGAAAGATAGAATGCATCATTGCTAAGTATATACCCCTCATTTACAAAACTACCATTTTTATGACTAGATCTGAGATAATGTGTTACATTCCTTTATTATAGTATATGTGACACACACAACCCCCCCAAAAAGAAAAATGGTGTAGAAAGTAAAGAATAGGTAAACACTGAGGGGCTAGAGAGATGTCTAAGTACTTCAGAGGGCTAGCTTTGTATGTGGACTAGCATCCAGTTTCCAGCAACCACATGTTGACTCACAACCTTATGTTTCTCTAGTTCCAAGGTTTCTAATGGCCTCCTCTTACCTATGTCGGTACCATATTCATATAGTGTACAGATATATATGCAAGCAAATGCCAGTTAGCATAAAAATAGCCAAGTTTAAAAAGACAATACTTAAAACTCACTTCCAGTAAGACATTGTACTGTAATGACAGATGATAAATTCATAGTATCTTATATGAAATACTTTCTGGTTGACTATTACAGAATTGGTTTTGATTTGAGAATGTTATATTTAACACACTCAACTATCTTCAATGCCACTCACTGCAGATTCTAAGACAGAATCAGTGAAAA
This sequence comes from Tokudaia tokunoshimensis, assembly GCA_036184795.1. NCBI lineage: Eukaryota > Metazoa > Chordata > Mammalia > Rodentia > Muridae > Tokudaia > Tokudaia tokunoshimensis. The sequence continues at coordinate 52,879,570 of BTHU01000005.1, read as the reverse complement.
TTGGGAATTTTGACATTGTATATGCCTTAAATATATAAATATATAATCCCATGCCAGGTCCAGTTGACTTGTTTGCCAATTGTGCTATGAGAGCAAATGCTATTTTGCATTAATTTTTAAACATATTTTGGATTTTTTAATTGAGTGCTAGTGCTCAAACTATTACAATTGTGCAAACTGTATTTTGGTGTGAAGAATATACTAAGAGCAGCTTTCATTGTGGAAAAAATGTCAGCATCATCAGTGAATATCCATATTTTACTGGTCAAATTTTAATACAGACATTTTTTTTACGCAGATTATGCTGAAAGGCCAAACAAATATGCTGGGTTCTGTTTTAAACCACATCCAGATATAACCAGTATTTACTGGCATATATGTATATCATACTTCATTTTATTCCTTTTAAACACTAAGAATGTAAATACATACATATTTATATTTATATAGAAACACACAGATTATACTATGCAGAAATAAAGTTTATATTTATGTAGTTATGAATACATACACACACAATTAAAAAAATGAGGTCATAGCTTGAAAGGTACAAAGAGGGATAGATACATGGAAGAGTATGGAGAGAAGAAAGGGCATGGAAAATATCAAAACAGTATAATCTCAAAAATAAAAATAGCATTAAAATAAATTAAGAATTGTAATAATAAGAGCCATATCATCCTATTTATATCTTCAGTACTGGCTTAAAAATTTCAAATTGAGCCTTGCAAAACTAATGAAAAACTCAATTCGTGCTTGCATGTTTTATAATTAATTTTGTACTACTAACATTTGTTTCATTCTTCGAAGCAGTAACAGTTTAAATATGTGGATTTATCTATCTCCCTCCCTCTTTCCTTCCTTCACTCCCTCCCTCCACATTTTCCTCCCACCCTCCTTCTTTTCTCTCTCCTCCCATCTCATTTCCCTTCCTTCTTTCCTTCCTTCCTTCTTTTTTCCTTCCTTTCTTCCTTCTTTCCTTCCTTCTATACTTCCCTCCATTAGTGTCTTTGTCCTTTTAGGATGAAAATAAACATTGTTATCCTTAATTTTAAGGCTGTAGAGAATAAGAAACACTGAGTTTCAAAAGAAGTTGCTTGTAGAAAGAAATGCAATATACAGACCAAAAATCTAATAAATGTTATTTTGAATATTGAGGTGAAAGCATAGTTAATGACGTGCCATTGTGGAGGTGTTACACACTGAGCTGTGAATACAGTGAGTTCACAATAATGAGTCAATGGAGCAGGACATGGTAAATTGAATAAATAAGATTAGGGTGCCAGCTAAGTTTGGAAGAACAGTTCAAACAAGAGGTATCAAGTACAAAGGTTTTGAGACGTGAAATAGCATAGAATACTTTGGTGATCTAAATGAAAGTAGTAATGCAGTATCAAGTAATAGATGGGAAAATAGGTGACAATTACCAGGAATGAGGTTTATGAAGGTATAGATTTAGGTGTTATTAGTGATAATGACATTACATGACACAAAACAAATGCAGAATGGTGGAGTCAAAGTTACAAAGAAAGATTTTGCTAAATTGCAATCCAATTCTTTACCTAGTTCTAGGATTGTTTTCCTGAGGTGAAAAATCAAATTCTATTTTCATATCTATATATTTGAATATGGATGTGATTCTTTTCTTCACTCTATTCTCTTTTATACCTCCTTTCATGATCTCAGGAACTGGTAAGTAAATAATGTAAACCTGATAAACGACGTATTTTGGATGGGATAAATGTTGCACTCTGAACATGAGGAGAAGTCATGGAGAGGTCAGGAGAACCATGGCAGGCTTGGTTATGGGATTCCATTTAAACTGAACATAAAGGCTGAGCTACCTTTAGATGCGACAGGAGAAAGCAGATTGAATGTATAACTGAAACATTGTGAATGCATACAGAAAAAAGAAACATGACTGGTGTTCCTTGAATGTCTCATTGTTCACCTTAAGGAAGCATCTGGAATATGAACAGTAGTACTTCAGAGAAATTAAGTTACTATGGGATCAAAACTCCAGGCTAATTAGAGTTTGTCTGTCACATTTCTGTGACTCAGTACCTTGCAGAGTAAAGGCAGGCATCACAATTAAGTAATGCCCCTTCTCCAAGAAGCTTTAACTGCCAGAGTCTTATCTTTGAAGGGGTGGAACCTCATGGGTCCCCTTTTTCATTCATTTTTATGAAGGCCTTGTGCAGACTTATATAACTATAGTGATATCATAAACACACTGGCTTTTTTTTTCCAGGAGACATGTTTTTGATGCACACCTCACCGTTTTTGAGATTTTACATTTTTCTACACTACCTTCAACATTGTTGCTTGAGCTTCTGACAAAGTGATATGGTTGTCTCATTTAGGGCTGAGTGTTCCATATTTCTTATTCTTTGCTGTGTACAGTCATGGGTTTCTTCCTTAGCGGCTGCTTGTTTCACTAAGGAGTCAGCTTTCACCATAGTCTTCTTTACAGCAGGATAGTGGCTCATGCAGTTTTTGTGTTGAGACTTTGAGCTGCATCTGTTTTTAAGCATTTGGAAACTTTATGAGGGTTCAATGGAGATGATTCTCGACTGTGATCTGTGCCATGACGTGCCCTTTATATCACATTTATCAAATGAATCACTTATTCTTACAAGTTATTAAGAATATCTGCAGTGTAGTGGAATACCAGGACAGAGAAGCAGGAGGGGGTTGAATGGGGAACAGGGGGAGGGAAGAGGACTTATGGGACTTTTGGGAAGGGGGAACCGGGAAAGGGGAAATCATTTGGAATGTAAATAAAGAATATAGAAAATAAAAAATAATGAAAAAAGACTATCTGACAGTTGTGCATGGACTTAGGAAATAAACTCTTTTAGTTTCCTTCTGCCAATTCTAGATGACTCTGCTTCATAATGAATAGAGATATGGAGAGATATACTCCCTGGAATGATTTTTATAGCTATATGGTGTCCTACTAATATATGTTCAAAATTCTTTTGTGTCTAGATTCATTTTGTGGCCATACTATTTATAAAAGTATAAACAGCTAGGTAAGGCTTTGGTTACTGACATGACTACTTCAAATAATTAACTACTGACTGGTTGTTCCATGGTTATTGAGATTAAAAATGAAAGCAAATTTAGTTTATTGTGTTAACATATAGAATCCATTGATATCACATCACTCTTGCTGAACCATGCTGTCTTGGACCTGAGAGGCGTATTTTATTCTAGCCTATTCTAAATTCAAGCAAAGTTTGAATTTGTGACATTTTACTCTTTTATCAGCCGCAATTTGTAGACAACTATTTTCATGTTAATAAAAGTCATGTCCTGCCTGCACAATATCTTAGGGTAATGATAGCAGAATATTTGTGGGAGGAAACAACTAATGTCTCATTTGACTTAAACTTCATCCCATGTGATGGAACAAACCTGATACTTTTTGAGTGACTAAGAAACAGACTAGATAGCCAAGAGCCCTTGGGCAATAACAAATCCTACAGATCTATAAAAAAGTAATAATAAAATGATTCCTGATGTTATTCTGCTGGATTCATAGATAAGTGCCTTATTCAAACATCATCAGAGAAGCTTCATCCTGAAGTAGATGGGAACAAATACTGAGACCTTCAGCCAGAATTATGCAAAGAGAGCAACCTTGGAAAACACAGCTCTCTATGAAATGTGTCCATCAAATTCCTCCCCTTAGAGCTCAAGAAACATTGGAAAAAAAGAGTCAGAAAGATTTGGAATAACAAAAGAAATGGAAGATGCCAGGAGAACAAGGCATAGTAAAACAACTGAACAGAGAGACTGAAGCAATAATTACAGGAGGTACATAGTTGCTTACCAGGTCCTCTGGATATATTTCAAAGTTTACAGTTTAGTACTTTCGTGGGTCTCCTGAATGTATGAATGAGTGAGTCTCTGATTCTTGGCCATTCTTTTGGAGTTCTTTTATTTCTCTGCCCACTTGTATTGTCCAATGTCTTATGATGGGTTTATTTTATTATTGTGCTTTCTTATGTTTTGTTATACATTAGAAGCCTGGTGTTTTCTAATGAGAGAGAAAAAGGGAGTGGATCTAGATGAGAAATGAGATGGAGAGGAATTGGAAGGAGTAGAGGGAGGGAAACTATTCAGATTATATTGTCTGAGTAATGAATCTATGCTGCTTAATAAAAGGAAAAAAGAAAAAAATTAAGAATAAATAATTAATCATAAAATAAATCCATATTCTCTAATATTCTTATTTATTAATTGTTAATTCTTGGAAAGTCACTGGCCTTCTGAAAGAGAATTCAATTCTGGGAGCATAAAGATTGCAAGTTTAAGATAATGATTTCACTTAAAGATGTTAAGTCCAGTAATTAAGAGAGGATAGAAATGGACATAATGATAAAAGGTTTGAGCTGTATTTTCTATCATTGGCAACTCCACACAGTGATATTTTATGCAGATTTGTTTATAAAGGCCTACAATTTCGATGTTTCTGGTGCTTAGACTATAGCTGATACACAGTTCAATTATTCTTTTCTTTCTTTCAGCACATTTCTAACCAACATTAATATGTACTGGCTCATTTAATAGGTTCTGAAAAAATATAGCCAGGTAATTAAATACACTGAAAGAAGTGTGGTTCTCTTCTTTGTCAGTTATACACTATTTTAGAGAAAAAAAAACAAAATTTAGCCAATATATAACAAAATAATGTGCTAATAGTGAACACTGGAAAAATCCTTCCAGTAATTTATTCAAACTATATACTAAAAAACTTTTCCAAATTGTTAATCAAGGCTTCTCTGATTAACCCATGATATTAACAAAATTTAAAACTTATTCTTTCCAGACTGCCTTATATATTTCTTCATCTTCTCCAAGTATTTAAACATTTTTAAACTCAATAAGTACTTGATTTAGATTATCTTTCAATGTCTTATGAAGTGTTGGTAGAAAAAAAATTAATTAGTTAATTAATTAATTAATCTTACATCCTGACTGCAGTGTCCCTTCCCTCCACTCCTCCCAGCATCACCTCCCATCTACCCCTCCTCTGTTTCTCTTCAGAGAAGTAGAGGTCACCCATAGATATAAAGCTGCTGTAACATTAGGCTCATCCTCTGCTATTTAGGCTAGAAAAAACATCCCAGTTGGGGGAATTGGTCCCAAAGGCAGGAAACAACAAATTTAAGCATTACTCTGCCCTTTAGAAATGAAATGATTAGTGCACAAGTGGTGGCTTATCAGTTAAAGGAATTTTCTGCTATTTCAGAGGACAGGGGTTGAATACCCAAGACACTTATTATGTCCCATATGTAACACTCTCTCCAGGGTATCTGACACCCTCTTCTGGATTCCCTGAGCACCAGTCATACGTAAGGGAAATACATCAGGCAAATGAAATATTCATATTAATAAACAGATTTATTTTTCATAAAATAAAGGTGTTCTAGGACACACAGAAGAACCTTTGGAACCTTTGGAACATTGAGATGTGTCACATACTCTAACATCCAGAGCATGATTTTTAGGAGATACACAATTTAGGGACCATAGAATGAGACTCGAGCCAGCAAAGCAAGCATTGGGTGAGACAATGACTGTATAGCTTGCACTGAAAAGAACAATGAGGATAATTGGTTTAGACTTCAGATTTTTGGGGCATTCTATGATTGGCTTTGAACTCCTACTCAATGCTCACTGTGCCTGAGTTAATCCACCATTATCTGAAGTTCAGTGTCCTCATCTAGAGCACATAGACTATGAGTCGTTATAGCTGTCCTCTTGTTAAAAATAAAGCCTATTAAATACTTATCACATTATCTAATGTACATTGAAAATGAAATAAATGGAGCCTATTGACGCTGCCTTCAATTGAGACATCTTAGTAGCTGGTTTATCTTATATTTCTCCATTGTATGTTGCCAGACCTTTGCCCCTCCAGCATTATGCTTGGATCAGAGAAGAAAATATCAGACAAAGGCCATTTCTCTTCTATCCCTGAGCCAATGCCTTAGAAAAGAGTTAAGAAAATGACCCAAGGAAACCTCTCCACAGGAGATTCCCAACACAGTCTGAGGGTCTTGTGGATGTTCAGAACACACCTCAAAGTTTAAGTTGTGAAGATTTGCCTTCCTTGAATCAAAGAAACTGTTTAGCATTCAGAAACTAGCTCCAGCTGTTTCCTCTTGGAGCAAGTTATTCACTTTCTCCTTCTGTTATCATGATGCCCTTTGTCCCACTTTGAAGGTGTATCTGTGAGACTGGGTCATATCTCCCCTGTATTCTCCACAATGCCTGAAACATTTTAAATGCAATACATTAAAAGTTGCAACAATAGTGACTGTAGTTATTTGAAATCCCTAAAAGTTTGAATATCATAGAACTTTAGTATTTAGTGCAAAAATATTACATATTTATTCATAAATTCATCATTTAATGCAATGGGACTCACATGAGATATTTTCAACAATCAATGGAATAATGATGTCATTATCATTGCATTGACAGTTCAGGATACTGAGACTAGTGCATATTCATCCATCCATTCATTCACTCATTTACTCATTCATTCATGCATTCATTGATTCATGATCCTCAGATAGAACCAAGCATCATAATATTTGAAAAACATAGCAAGTTTTCACAAATGTATCACAGATTTAAATTTAATTTAGTGATTACAATTTGCCATTTTATCTCCAACCATGCCAAGCCTATGGTAGATACTTCCTATACGTCTGTCAACTAACAGTGGAAAAAAATGATGTAAATTCTCTAGACTACAATTTTTATGTTTATTAGATAAAAACAGTGATGATACCAAATTCTCAAGATCATTTTGATGATTAAAGGAGAAGTTACTGGGCTTTCTAAGTACTGTTAATTACTTTAACCAAATCCTTTCTAGACAATTGCAAAAAAAATAGAAATATTGAAATGGGAGTTAAATAATTTATTATATTTTATTAATATAGTATTCATTAAGTGAATGATGGATCTGAACCTTACAAACATAGTTTTTCTCATTCAGTTCAGTATTCCACTGGAAAACATAAATTTACCTAAAGGACATTTAAAAAGTATGTTGGAAACATCTTCAAAAGGAAGTATGGGGGGCATCATTGTACTTGTGCTTGCCTATAAACAATATTTACATACTATAAATATAAATTGTCTGGCTCTGATTTCTAAAGTACACGAACTCTGAAGATGGTCACATCATTGTAGATTAAATTGAAGTGAACAGGTATTTCTGTCATGGAAACTCATTGTTTTCTGTCCTGAGCAGGCATGTTTTCTGCTAGGTTTTATTTCTACAAGTCTGATCTGCAAAGGAAAGATGATTAAGCTAACATAAAACTCAATCTACATTGAATTTACACTTCTTAGTGTAAATGACCATTAAATACTGGTTCCATTTTGTCAATTTTCTTAGGATACATTGGGTAACTTAACTTCCTAATTTCAGAAAATCTTGAAACAATGAATATCTAAGATAATCAGTAGAAGCATAGTTCCTCTTGTCCTTAGTCAACGAAGATAATACTACTCATGGGGATGAGAATGATGAAAATAACTGACATTTGATCACTAATCTCTCCTTATGTTTTAAACTCCACAGCACCTATATCTTTATATTTATTTCTAATTTATGTGTTTAGATGTTTTACTCAAACATATGTATCTATAATAAACATATACAGTATTCACAGAGTACAGAAGGGCATATTGGATCCCTTAAAACTTGAATTATAGATAGCAATGAACTTCCATATGTATGATTGATATTAGAAGTCCTCTAGAAGAGCGACCAGTGCCCTTAACCACTGTGACATCTTTCCATCAGAACAACTGCATTTTCTGTGCCTATAATTTATTTTGCTGTCATTTTGGAGTATTGATTCAATAAGAAATAAAAATATTAGAGTCAGAGAGTTTTCTTTGTAAAATAAATAAAGAAATGTGACTTGTTTTCCAGGGTTCAAAAGTGGAAGGGAACTGTAAGGACGGTACTAGACTTCTCCTTAATTAAATTTTCAGATGTGGAAAGGCATTGTTGCTTATAAGAGGGGAGAAATAATTACATTTATGCCCATCTAGAGTTGTGAAGTTTTCCATTGTTATCCAATATACAATCAAATGAAAAAATAAATTCAATTACAAAATAAACAGAAGCTGAACCCAAATGTTGACCCAAATAAGCTTGAGTTTCACTTCTCTTGGTACAGATTCAATCTCTTTCAAGCTGTCTTCCTCAATTCAGTGAAGTATTTCTGTTGGGGGCACAAAATTTTATTTCACCATACAGAATGACCATGGAAAAATGATGGGCAAACTTCTCTTTATATGGAAGTTATCAGTTATGGAAAGAAATAAAAACAAGCATGTGAAATCAGCAAGGTCCAAGATAAAAATAATACAAACTTCATATGGTAATTGCAAAAAGAAATCAAAACAAGCAATTATATGTAAAAAATAAAAATTTCTAAGATTAACAAAAAATTAAATTGCAGATTAACTAAATGGAAACTTTAGAACTGAAGACTTTGCCTCTTCTATTTCAGGGCCTCAAAATTCAGTTTCTAGTCTTGTTCTTTCAGATAATTTCTTTTGAACAATTCAGGTTTCTCTCCTCAATACTCTCCTTGTATTTATTACATGATTAAAAATGAGGTCTATTCCTCACCTTGTGTTACATGTCCTTTCAGACTCTGTGCCCTGTCCCAGCATTAATTTCCTTTAACCTACCAGTATCCACCCCATACAAAGTCCTCATGATTTTCAGACGCTACCTCCTCAAGTTCGTGAGCATTATCACATGTGTTTTCAAACACCTTGCATAAATAAATTAAAGAGAGAAAGTCTTATTTTAGTTCACAGCTTTAGAGGTCTCAGTATACTGTCCTTTCCTCCAGTAGTTCTCAGCCAATGGTGAGGCAGAATACCATGTTGATGAGGGTATGAGTCCAAAGAAGAAGAAAAATAGTCACCTCATGGAAGACAAGAGGATGAGATGGATAAAAGGGAAAGCACATGTAGAGAGTTAGGAATAAGCTCCTCTTCTACTTCCCCCACCCGAGAGAGAGAGAGAGAGAGAGAGAGAGAGAGAGAGAGAGAGAGAGAGACCGAGACAGGGAGAATATACCAGGCATAACATTCTTATGGCATACATAACATATATTTCATGATCCAATTCCTCCATGTAGATCTTACTTCCTAAAAGTTCATGAGCATTACAAAAATTACAACCAACTAGGGACCAGTTGTTGAACACATGTGACTCTTGGGAAATTTTGATCCTCAGACCTTAACATTTCTCTTGCTAGAACACAATTATCTCTATTTCTGTCTGCTCTCATCTTTCATTTGTTGGGTACAATCTTCCTTATATATAGGATCTACATTTGAAATTTTACCCTGGGTCGTGGAATGTAATTGTGTTAGCAACTTTTCAGCACTGTTCCTCAAGGGACACAGTTTTATGGGAAGATTTTGTATGAAATGATAATAGAGCTATTTTAATTGCACCTTATTAGAAGTAAGACACAATCTATTCAGTAGAAGTGATAGTGACTTCAGCCTCATTGACTCACACATCCATTATACTATTTTGTAGTTGTTGCTTCATTTATTAATCATTCACTCTCCCATTGTGTCTCAGCTCAGTTTTTTTTTTTTTTTTTTTGCTTAACTCCCCTTGGATCACACACTTTAAGATATCTGAGAGGAAATCTAATTTATCTACTTCATCTTTGCGCTTCCTGTTGTTTCTCAACAAATTTGCATTGGGAATGCATACCCTGTACTATTATAGCTTGGAAGTACATCATTTTCATATTTATTTTCACAGGAACTCATAGCTGAATTGATCTTGAGGCTCAGAAGGGATTTTTGGACCAACACATTTGAACAAGGCTACAATTAAGACTTGGGTGTGGACTAAATGCACTTGTAATGTACTTGGACATTTGGAGACCAGAAACAGAATGCTATTACAGATATTGTTCCAAGTCCTATATGTTAGACACTTCCGGCCCATATTGTGTATTTGAGAGATTTTGGACTTTACAAGCTGAGAAGTGATAGACATTTTTCTTCTCACTGGGCTCATATTCTTGAAGGTCACAGCATCATATTAATTCCCAGACCTTTAGTCTTTCAAGTTTTGCATTATAATCTTAAGGAGCTGGGATTTTCTTTCTGTTATATCATTTTACCATGATTGACTATACCTCCAACCATCTCAAATTCTTAGAATCCAAGAACAGCTATTTCCCCAATCACATCCTGAAACCTCTAAACTGTAAACCAAAAACCAGCCTTTTCTCTTTGTCAATAGATCTCAAGAATTTCTGTAACAGTAGAAAGCTGAATTCTTATACCAAAAATCCAAGGCTTCAAGTTGAAAGTCTAGTTTCTCAGGATGAAGTCATGGGAACTAACCGATATTTTGAAGTAGGTCAGGAGAACTCTGGTATATCATAAGTGTCGTGGGTAACGGAATAATAGAAGTAAAATCTTTTCTCTCTTTTCATTTTTGCCCTACATGATTGACAGATTAAATACTTTAGTCAACTTGTCTTTGAACTTATACATTCGTTTAACAAAGCTTCTTTGTTCTGTAATTAAGAAGCCTTCCATCATCACATGTTCTGAAAAAAAAACAAATTTCTCAACTTTATTTATGTCTCTCTATTAACATTTAATAAGGACAATCTCATAAAATGCTCATCTCAGACTGTGAGAGCTCAGAGTCACCTTCTGAACAGTTCCATAACCTCTATAATCAACAAGACAGACAATAGCATTTAATCAATTTTCATCACAAAAAGATAAACCTTTTCTTCTTTTATTTTTTGCAGAGTATGCTTTTATAGTGTTTATTATATTTTTAATTTCATTATTTATTTATTGTATGAGTGCTCTGTTGTATGTATACCTGCATGCCGGAAAAGGGCATCAAATAATTTTTACATGATCCTGAGACACCATGTGACTACTGGATACTGCCCCCGGGACTTACGGAACAGCATCCAATGCTCTTAACTACTAAGCCATCTTACCAGACCAAATAAACACTTCTTCATGTTGTCATATGCACTTACTATTTGGAAAATTTTCATCAATAGAATTATACACATTAGGTCTAGTTAAATGGACTTTGTGTTTTCTCCCTACTCATCAGTTTTTATTGAGCCAGCAAAGTATTTTTATACTTGTTAAAATATTGAAGAAAAAAATATTGAAGAAAACATAAGACTCATAGCCAAACTCTAACCAGTGGGTTGCATTTCACAGTTTTTAGATGAATTTAATATTTTACAACTAACCTGAATACAATGTTTCAGTGATTTACTTTCTACCTGAAGACATTCTACTATTCTTAAGTATAAAGTAATGAAAACGAATAAAACAGAAGTGTAAAGACCACATATATATACCTTAGTATATGTGAATGTGTTGAATCTAAGTATGCCTACAAAAATTCAGAGTCCTTTAAATTATTAAAAGAGTTAATATGTATCTGTCTATTCTTTCAGCATAACCCCAGAGAGAAGACATCCCAAGTTATCACTTTTCTATTTAAAAGTCCCCAGGATCAATTTTATTGTAGTTCAAATAACAAGCTCCTTGGATTACTAAAATTTGTCCTTGAATATCTACTGCTGATACGCATCTTTTCACTTGTATTTTAGCCTAAGTTTTAACCTATTCATGTCACTCCTACATATTGACATTCCCATTATTATTATAGATATCTTAGCTCTTTAATGCTTGAAAACAGTTGCATATGTGTTAGTCACATTCACTAGCCTGTATCATCTTTGTCTTATAAGTTTTCCCTAGATAGTCAACAATTATTTTTTTAAACCTCACTCTAAGTAGCAGTGTCACCCAAAAGCATGCTATAATCCTTCAAAGCCATCTGGCTGTATTATAACAACACCTACATGCATTTTAACATCTATTCACATGCTGGTCTTCAATATACATAATATTAATATATAAAGTTATCCCCCATTAAACTATCAGGATGATTCTTCAGTATGTAAAGCATATATGCAGTCCCAGATCGATGTCAAGTAGTTCATTATAAAAGGTGTGGTGTTTATTAGACTTACAAGGCAGTGGGCAACCCAGAAATAAATAGGGAGGAGAATGACATGAACTTAAATGTCACGAAAATTTTTCTAGTCCCATCAAAAAAAATCATAAAACCTGTAAAAATGAAAATTCATTCACAGCGATAGCTGTTCAACTTTTTTTCTTTTCTCTCTCTTTTTTTTTCAAACAGGACTTTCTAGTATGTTAAAATAAAGTGAAACTATATCAATCTGATAAAGAAAAAAGCAACTCCAGAAAATGCTCAAGTGAACCTCATAAATAATGATAAAAGCCTGAGTACATTTTCTTTGAAAATGAGGACAGTGTGAGGATGTTCACTAGTTCCACTCTTACCAACAGGGAATTAAATGTTTTCAGCACTACAATGAGGCTCAATGAAGAAATGAAAGGTGTGTACATTCGAAAGGAAAACAATTCTTATTTGCAGAGGACTGTGTGTGTGTGTGTTGGACAGTCCATGGAATACATATATCTCCTGGAACTGATAGCCTTATCTGACAGCAGTGGGAGATGAGACCCTCGGTTTTGGGGGAGGTTTGAAGTCTCAGCATAGGAGAATGCTGGAGTGGTGGGGTGGGAGAGTGTGGGACAATGGAGGAGTACCCTCATACAGGCAAAGGGGAGGAGGAGGGAGGTTGCAGGTTGGGGGTTGGTGGAGGAGGCAACCAGGAATTTAGATATAATTTGTAGTGTAAATGAATAGAATGATTAATAAAAATATTAACTGAGAAAAGTCATAAGGTACAAATAAATCACAATAAATATTTGTGGATTCTAGCAGTGAACTGATGTAAAAAATAAAAATAGGTTATTTACCTAGTGTTATCAAATTTGAGCATATTATATTAAAATACAGCTGTTCAAATTCAGTTCACTTGTTTTTAAAGATTTATTGATTTTATTTATATGAGTATATTGTGACTGTCTTCAGACACACCAGAAGAGGGAATCAGATCCCATTACAGATGGTTGTGAGCCATCGTGTGGTTGCTGGGAATTGAACCCAGGACCTCTGGAAGAGCAGTCCGTGCTCTTAACTATTGAGCCATCTCTACAGCCCTCAAATTCAGCTATATTCACAGTAAGTCTGCAGAAATTATAGCATATCAATGAAAAATTAAGGAAAGCAAAAAGGAATATTGATGCATATTATGTCTACTGATTATAATTTGAAAAAAACAAGAGGATATTTCTTGAGTTCCTAATCCACTTCTTATCTCTTGTCAAAGTAATTATCATCAAAATCTCAATAAGATATTCAGAATACATAGAAGAAAATAAATTAAGTTTTAAATGCAAATTAAATTAATCAAAGAGTAGATGATTTACATGGTATTAAGAATTAACATACAGCTACAATAATCACAGTAGCATCATATTTTTTTAAAGTATGAGTATAAAGATTGAGAAAACAGACTAGACTATACAGAAGTGACCCTTTCAAATGTGTTCAAGCATTTTTTTCTAAGCATAAGCATAACTATTTCAAAAACAGTGTTAGGATAATTGCACATTCATGTGGTGAATTTAAAAAGAAAGGAAAAGAGGAAAGATTAGAAAAGCAGTAGTCAGAAGAGAGGGATAGGAAGAGAAATAAAGTAAGCTGAATAGCTCTACTATGTCATAATCGATAGTGACATGTATACAATACATTTGAAAATGTGTGCAAGGGCCAGCAGAAAGAATGGGAACAGGCAACATCGGGAGATAGGAGGAAGGGGGGATCCTCCAGAATGCACCAGGGACCTGGGAGGTGAGAGACTCACAGAACTAAAAGGGAGGGACCTTAGATGAAGTGTCTGACAGTCAGGAAAGGGAAGATATAGAGCCTACCTCTAGCAGGAAGACAGAGCTTCAAATGGGGGGGGGGCATCCCACAGTCATAACTCTGACCCATAATTGTTCCAATCTGAAAGAATTACAGAAATGGAAATGGAGAGGATCCTGAGGAAAAGAAGGTCCAGTGACAGGCCCAAAGTGGAATCCAGCTCAAGGGGCGGTTCCAACGCCTGACACTATTGAGGCTATGGAGCATTCACAAAAAGGGACCTAGCATGACAGCACTCCAGAAGACCCAACGAGAAGCTGAAAGAGACAGATGCAGATATTTGTACACAACCATTGGACAGAAGCAGATGACCCCTTATGTTGAATTAGGGAATGATGAATGAAGCTGAGGGTGGCCCTATAGGAGGACCAGCAGTCTCAATTAATCTGGACCCCCAAGATCTCTCAAACATTGGAACACCAAGCAGGCAACATACACCAGCTGATATGAGGCCCCTAGCATACATACAGTAGAGGACTGCCAAGTCTGTGTTCATTCAGAGATGATGCACCTAACCCTCAAGAGACTGGAGGCCCCAGGGAGTTTAGAGGTCAAGTGGGGTGGGGGATGGGGACATCCACGTGGAGACAAGGGGAGGGGAGAAGGTATGGGATGTGGAACAGTCAGAAGGTGGACAGGAGTTGGCGGGGTGTGGAATAAAATATGAGGTGTATGAAAATAATTAATTAATAAAAAAGGGGAAATAAAGAAAAAGTGTGCACATTTTTAAGATCCAAGGTGACTTTATAAAGAGATTATATTCTTTTATATCCAAACCTTGTCCTATGGAGGAAAATTAATCCACACTACTCCATCATAATTTAAAACCTTTCTTTTGCTGTAACCCATTTCCAAAAGATGTAAAGATGAATGGAAAAATATTTGAAAGTCACAAATCTGAAAACAAAGAATGGGAACTATTAAAAACCATTTTAAATAGCAGTTTGCAATTCCACCAGGAATGTAAGAATATTCCTCTTTCTCCACATACTCACCAACATGTACTGTCACCTGATGTTTTGATCTTAGCCGTTCTGATTGGTGTAAGGTAGAATCTCAGGGTTGTTGACGACTCTGGAAATCAGTGGGGAGGACGTATGGGATGTGGAACAGTCAGAACATGGACCAGCAGAGGTACAGATTCTGGACTGTAAAAGAGGATTAAAGAAAATAAACTATTTTAAATATAATTTTAAAATTCTCATAACTTAAATTTTAAAATGAGCTAGTAATAATTTAGTAATGTAAAAATTTATAATTCACAAGAAGCTAGCTCTCTTCAACATCCAGAGTGACTCTAAGAGAGATACCAACAAAACTAGAGCCAACTTTACAGTAAGATGTAGAGAATCTGGATTATTTATATACTGTTTTGGAACTGTAAAATCATAAGTGCTTTTTCCTACCTCAAAGCAGCATAAACTCCCCAAAGTTTGCAGTTTTACAGAAACTTCTCAAACTGGTATAACAACGGCATTTCTAGATTTTAATACTCGAGATATGAATATCTATGTTTACGTAACCATCACAATGTAAGTAATTGATCTTCTTTCTTATAATCACATACCTTAAAATTCTGAGAATAAAAATGAGTGAATTATTAAAATACACAGTGTAGGAACACCCTGTAGTACTAGTCTACAATAAAAAGGAGTAACTGGCTATATAAAATGCTGGAAGGCATTTTGTAGAATTATTTCTAGGCAATAAAATCCATGTAAAATTTACATACTAATAATTGAATAAACAATTCAAAATATTTTAGAATAGAAAACATAATAATGAACTATATCTGTCAATATTGTGCTTGTGATGTCCCACCACTGAGCAAAAATCTTGGAATTAGGGAAACTACATAAAAAGCATAAGAAACTAATTTGTCTCTATTATTTCTTACAAGTATACCAAAACTCAGACTGAAAGGAATAAAAAGGATGAATATGACTACATTTCATATGATATTTTCAAAACCACATACAACACTAAAAACAACCAAATACCATTTTATATGCTGTTGTTTGAGAAAGGGAATAAATTAGGGAAATTTCCCAGAATCTTATACTTGAAAAATATAGCCATAATTAGTGTCTCCCACTTGCTTGTGGTATAATAAGACTATAGAACATAATCTGTGTTCATAAGTGCTAAGTTATAGGAATCTAGATTGGCTAATCAAATTAAAGAAGGTTCTACAGATATGTTCAAGCTAAGTGAAAGTTGGAGATTCAACTTCCCTAAAGAACAAAGAAGATCAGTCTCTACCCTCTTCTTTGATCAGATTTATTTCCATATATTATATTTCTGGTTTTATTTTCCAATAAGGCTGCAAGTGAAATTGCAAATAATAATTGTTTATTTATTTGTATTTCTAAAGTTCTGTTTCCTCATAGATAATAGTAACATTCTGAGTCACATTTTGAATACATCCACATATATGCATCCATATTAACCATCATTTAAATTGTAGGTCATGTTCTATGACAGAAGAGTGAAATATATTACTATTCTAGGTATTATCAAAAGTCTATGGTGTGGATAGTATAAACAGATCCTGGGACTGCAACACTTATACATAAATATATTTTTATGACAATCAAGACTGGATGTAGGGGAACGCCAGGACAGAGAAACGAGAGGGGGTTGAATGGAGAAAAGAGGGAGGGAAGGGGGCTTATGGAACTTTCGGGGAGGGAGGAAACGGGAAAGGGGAAATGATTTGGAATGTAAATTAAAAAAAAACTTAGAAAATAAAAAAAAAAATAAGGAGCAAAGTTCCATAAGCCCCCTTCCCTCCCTCTTTTCTCCATTCAACCCCCTCTCGTTTCTCTGTCCTGGCGTTCCCCTACATCCAGTCTTGATTGTCATAAAAATTTATGTATAAGTGTTGCAGTCCCAGGATCTGTTTATACTATCCACACCATAGACTTTTGATAATACCTAGAATAGTAATCTATTTCACTCTTCTGTCATAGAACATGACCTACAAGTTAAATGACAATTTAACTTGACTAATTGACAAAATGTACTTATATTTTCAACATAGCATTTCACTCTTCTGGTGTGACCAGATATGGCAATAGAATTATGAACAAAAGCAGACCAAATTTAGTTAAGGAAGATTTGTACTGCCACTATGAGGGCACAAGGTATTCCATTAGGTAACTGAGGTTGGACAAAAACTGGCTAGGTTACTAAATGTGACTAAAATATAGAATAATTGATGTATATTTTATTTATTCATTCTACAGTTTGGTTTATTCTTAGTGGCAAAACTAAAGAAATATTGGTAATCTAACAAAAACAGAAATATTGATAAGCTTATCAAGAAGACCATGAATATCTGAAGTTCCAGTATGTGGACTCAATGTTATAGTCTGTGGCAGATGCCTAGCAAATAACCATACTACCAACTTTACTGTCAGGAATAAATGGTGAGAACATCTGGTGGTTTATTCCCTGGGTTCCAGATATTCCTACCACACTGAAGTCTGGCACTTATTTGCAAAAATAGAAGGAAGAAATAGATGATTAGGCCCGTATAGTCACAGCTCCTTTTATGGGTATGGAGAAAATGTTCTTGCCCTCTCTCACTCCTCTGAAGGAAGATAGTCATCCTCAAATACATTCTAAAGTCAATTTTTATTTATATATAAAAAGTAACAATTATTTCAGGATCAAAAATGAAAACATATATTTATTAATAAGATAGGTAAGAGATTTCAGCAAGCTTCCTTGGATGTTCTACTGAAGTTTCTTGTGGCCAAAATCAGATGGTGCCTTCATTTAACTGTCATTTGGAATCTCTGGTATGAACTTTCTTTTCAGATCATCAGATTGTTAAACAAATTCTGCAACTTCATCAGATTATTAAAAATATCTGCTATTTTATTAGATTGTTTGAAAAATTTGGATCCTTTTCTCCTTGAGTTCTGCCTAATGTTGGGCTATGGGTCTCTTCATCTATTCCCACGAGCTGCTGAATGAAGCTTCTCAGATAACAATTGTGTTAGGTTACTGTGTGCAAACACCTTAATAGTGTGAAGAATTGGTTCTTTCTCACGGGTTGGGTCTCAAGTTGGGCCAGTCACTGGTGTTTCCCAAAATCTCTGCTCCATTTTTATTCCTGCACATCGTGTATGCAAGGCATATTTTCTGTTGAAGGGAGTCTTGTGGAAGAGTTGGGAGGAATGACTGAGGAAGCCAGATGGATCAAGAAAACCACATGAAGACCTACAGAGCCAACCTAGGCACACATTGGCTCATACAGACTGAACCACCAACCGCAGAGCATGCATGGACTTGTGTAGTATATAAGCAGCTTAACCTTATGTGGGTACCCCAACAATTGTAGTAGGGACTGTCTGTGACTTGGACTCTGCAGCCTGCTTTTGGATTCCTTGGTGCTATCTAGGCTGTCTTGTGTGACCTCAGTGCAATAGAATGCTTTGGTCCTGATGAGACTTAATGCTCCAGAGAGGTTTGGTAAGGAGAGGTTTGTCAGAGAAGGGGAGGCCTCCTCAGGTTAAGGAGAGGACAGAAGGAGAAAGGTGGAGTGACAGCATGGGTCTGAGAGGAGGGAAATGAGGTGGATGTGATCTGGATGTAAAGTGAACAAATAAATTAATTCATTAATAAATGAATGAATAAAAATCAGACCCTGGCACAGCATTTGCTTGCTGCTTTGAGTCAGAGGTCACTGTCTATTCCTGGAGAATTGCATTTTAGCTTGGCTATATGTAAACAAAACCATTCAATGTCATATTCTGGATCAGTCTCTGTGACTTTATTTGACTACCAATTGAGAAAGGATCTATTTTGTTTTGTTTTAAATTTTATTAATTATTTTATTTATTTACACTCCAAATGTTGTACCTGTTCCTGGGCTCCCCTCCATGACTTCTTTATACTATCTCCCCTCTGCTTAGATCCCCCACCTACCCACTCCCACCTCACCCCACTAGCATCCCCCTTACCTAGGGCATCAAGTTTCTACCAGATTACAGTCATCCTTTCCCACTGTAGCCAGAGAAGTCAGTCCTCTGTTACATATGTAGTGGGGAAATGGGCCAGCCCACTGTATGCTCTTTGGTTGGTGGCTTAGCATCTGGGATCTGAGAGAGATTCGAGTTAATTAATATTGTTTTTCTTCCTATGGGGTTTCCATCTACTTCTGGGCCTTCAGTTCTTTCTCAAACACTTCCATAAGGATACCCAATCTCAGTCCAATGGTTGACTGTAAGTATCTGCTTCTGTCTCAGTCACCTGCTGGCAGAACTTGTCAGAGTACAGTCAGGCTAGGTTCCTATCTGCAAACACAATGTGTCATCAGTAATAGTGTCTCAAATGGGGTCTGCCCATGGGATGGATTCTAATATGGTCTTTCCTTCAGTCTCTGCTCCATTTTTTTCTCTGTATTTCTTTTAGCTAAAAAAAAAAATTTGAAAATAGGTAGGTGGCCCCAAGTCTCAGCTTGGGCCATGTTTACCTACTAGAGGTGATTCTTTTGGTTCCATCTCATCACTGTTGGGCATTTTGGCTAAGGTCATGCCCATTGTATCCTAGGAGCCTCTCACACCCCTGGTATCTGGAATGTTCTAGAGGATTCCTTTGCCCCCCCCACACACCACACTGCTGCATATTTCTATTCATTCTCCTGGCCCTGTGGGCTCCTTAATCATAAGAGAAATGCAAATGCAAATGATCCTGAGATTTCACCTTACACCAATCAGTATGGCTATGATCAAAAACTGAAGGGACAGTACATACTGGAAAGGATGTGGAGAAAGGAACTCTCATCCATTGTTGGTGGGATTATGAACTGGTACAACCACTCCAGAAATCAGTCTGGTGGTTCCTCAGAAAATTGGAAATAGTTCTACCTAAAGACCCAGATATACCACTCCTGGGCATATACCCAAAAGATACTCCATCCTATCACAAGGACAGGTGTTCCCCTATGTTCAGGGCAGTCTTTTATGTAATAGCCAAAAGCTGGAAACAACCCAGCTTTTCAATTGAGGAATGTATATGAAAAATGTGGTTTATTTACATAATGAATACTACTCAGCTATTAAAAACAAGAACATCATGAATTTTGAAGGCAAATGGATGGTAGTAGGAAATATCATCCTGAGTGAGGTAACCCAAACACCAAAGGACATACATGGTATGTACTCACTGATAAAATTTTGGGATACTCATTATAACATTCACAGACCATATGAAACTTAGCAAAGAGAACGGAGCTTTTCAAAGAACAATTAGTCAATGTTCAAGGTACAAGGTGTGGGTCTCAAAAGGAAATTTTTGCTCATGTGCAGTCTATGCTTTGACCATATTTGCTCCACATTATGCTGCCCTACCATCCTGTCCTCTCACTGCTTTAATTTTTCTTCCTATAGAGATATATTATGGTATATGTATGTGTTTATAATTCTACATCCTACACATTAGAGAAATCATGAGATTTAAAATGATGAGTCATAATTGTATCCATGTTTTTATAACAACCTATTTCAGTCTACTTTGTGGTTGAATGCAGTTCCATTTATCTGCATATCACATATTCTTCATTAAATGAGATGCTTATGAAATTATAGTCTATGGTAGTAGTACCTCAAGAAGCATGTATTAGAATGCATCCTCCCATCCTTTTGATATAATGGCTTAGATTCCTTTTGACATATTCCCAGGCATGAGATAGCTGGATCCTATGCTATAAATACTGAACATGTTTTCTTATATCTTTATTCCATCTGTAGATCATCTTTTCTGAAATTTCTTTACTTTCCTTTTGCCTTGGTTTTTCATAAAATTTTTCTTTATCTTTAATTCTTTATTATTTTTAAGCATAAATATGGTAAGGATTTTCTATTCTGTGTGTTCTCTCTTTAGGGAGATTATTTTCTTTATCATACAAAAGCTGTTAAGTTTCATGCAATCCAATTTGTCAAATATTGGAATTATTTTCTGAGCTAATAGATTCCTTTTCAGAAATTTCATACCATGTGAATTGATCTAACTTCCTTTCCTTTTTTTTTTAATTCAGTCAAACAGGAATCATTTATTGAAAGCATACCCTAAGACTGATTGATCACAGAATTCTGGGTGGAGCTATGACTCTGAAGATCTTTCTCTGTCAGCTTATAAATGTGAAAACTGAAAAAACCATAAGGAGCTCATACAGAGATGCAGGAAGTGCTGTCCAGTGGTCAACACTGACTCAAGCTATTTTAGATATAAAATAGTTCATATTGATCTTTTTTTATTTTTATTTTATTTTTATTTTTTATTAGATATTTTCTTTACTTACATTTCAAATGTTATCCCCTTGTTTTCCCTCTAAACCCCCCCTATCCCATCTCCTCCCTCCCCATGCTCACTAACCCACCCACTCCTGCTTCCCTGTCCTGGCATTTCCCTACACTAGAGAACCAAGCCTTAAGAGGTCCAGGGGGTTCTCCTCTCATTGATATCCAACCATGGCATCCTCTGCTACCCTTGCAGCTGGAACCATGGGTCCCACCATGTATACTCTTTGGTTGGTGATTAAGTCCCTGGGAGCTCTGGGGGTACTGGTTGGTTCATATTTTTGTTCCTCCTATGGTTGATGAAAACCCCTTCAGGTCCTTGGGTCTGTTCTTTAGCTCCTCCATTGGGGAACCTGTGCTTAGTTCAATGGTTGTCTGAGAGCATTCCCCTCTGAATTTGTCAGGTACTGGCAGGACCTCTCAGGAAACAGCTATATCAGGCTTCTGTCAGCAAGCACTTGTTAGAATCCACAAAAGTGTCTAGGTTTGGTAACTCTATATGGGATGGATTCCCAGGTGGGGCAGTCTCTGAATGGCCTTTCCTTCAGTCTCTGCTCCACACTTTGTCTCTGTATTTCCTCCCATGGTACTTCGTTCCTCCTTCTAAAAAGGACCAAAGTAGCCACACTTTGGTCTTCCTTCTTCTTGAGCTTCATGTGGTCCATGAATTATATCTTGGGCATTTTGAGCCTCTGGGCAAATATCCACTTATCAGTGAGTGCATACCATGTGTGTTCTTTTGTGATTGGGTTACCTCGCTGAGGAAGATATTTTCTAGTTCCATCCATTTGCCTAAAAATTTCATGAATTCTTTGTTTTTAATATGAGTAGTACTCCATTGTGTAATTATACATTTTCTGTATCCATTCCTCTGGTGTGGGACATCTGTGTTCTTTCCAGCTTCTAGCTATTATAAATAATCTTCTGGGTATATACCTAGGAGTGGTATAGCTGGGTCCTCAGGTAGTACTATGTCCAGTTTTCTCAGGAACCACCAAACCAATTTTCAGAGTGGTTTTACCAGCTATACCACTCTTGGAAACATACCCAATAAATGTTCCATCATGCCACAGGGATACATGCTCCACTATATTCATAGGGGATTTATTTGTGATATCCAAAACCTGGAAACAATAAACATATCCCACAATAGAAGACTGGACATAGAAAATGTGGTTCATTTACATAATGGACTACTACTCAGCTATTAAGAGAGGACTGGGAAGGGGATAAAAATCTCTCGTGTAATAAAAAAGATTAAATAAAATTAAAATAAAAGAATCCCTTTGGATTACATGATTGGGGCTGTTTTATTTATTAGTTTATTTACTATTTTGTCAAATGATAAACTGTTTCAAGTAGCAGATCTAGGCTGTAGACATCAGATATAAAAGTGAGGAGATAGAATTAACAAAAACATACTAAGACTACAAGGCTAAATAAGGCTACAATGTAGTTTGTAAGAAATGCCCTTCATAGTCTGAAGTATTGGTCTTAGAAAATGCTTGGTTTTCGTGGTTATGTTCTTGCTTGGGGAAGTATATAGTATATCCATCACTGGAGATAGGCTTTGAAATTTTATAGCCTCACACCATGTCTGTTTCACAATGTCTGCTTTCTCTGTGTTGTTGAAAATGTGATTCTCAGCTTGGTTCAAAACATCCCTTGTCATTAGGACCCTTCCCTCTAGATGTATAAGCCAAAATAAACTACATCTAGCATAAGTTGCTTTTGGTTATGGTATTTTGGTTGTTGACAGTAACAAAATGGAAATAATACAGAAACTAAGGTGTAGAGTAGCCAAGAGTCTAGTGCAGAGAATGAAATCAAGGAAAGGTTTAGAAAACTCAAGTTGACACCTTCCTTTTGTGGTATCCTCTAGAAAACTGAAATTTCTGATGATGAGCAATTCAGTGTAAATTTACAAGGGAGACAAAGATACACATACACACACACACACACACACATACACACACCCTGTGTGTTGTGAAAGACAAGAGAGAGGAGAGAAGAGAGAGGGAGAGGAGAGAGGAGAGAGGAGAGAGGAGAGAAGTCTTAAGAGAGCTTAAGACAGGTGAATAATCCAGTTGAAATAAAGCACAGCTCCCTAGGATATGAATTCTGTGCAAATATCCTCCAAAAAACAAACACCTCAAATGTTAGCATGCCAGACTTCCAGTAATATTCATGACTAAACACAATCACTTGCAAAATATTTGTATCCCAAATTCATTCTCCAAGAAACAAAGCCTAACAGATTGAAAATTTATTGGCACCTGTTGTGTTGTGATTATAGCTTTTAAAATGATTCACATCACACATGTAAAATGCACAAATACATTTCACCATTGCAGAATGCATGGCACTTTAGTCATATATAATGACAGATTTTTATCTAAAACAGGATGCTGCCTTTTTTATTGCTCCCTTCAGAGAAAATGCTTGGAATGTTATTATTGGTGTAATATAATAATAAAGTGAAATTGCACCCAATACAAAAGCCAGGACATCCGTATTGAAGGAAGTAAATTAACTGATTTCTCTGAGGACATAAAATATCCTTGTGATGGTAAGAATACAGGTTGTTTGAATAATTGTGTTTTGAGGTGTCCATTCTTCAAACACAGTTTTCAATGCACATGAAAAATATTATTTTACTCAGGAAATACAAAATGTTTTATGTATTTATGTGACCCCCTCTTGTGATTTCTAAGGTTACTCATACTTAGTAGATGAGGCTTTAAAAACCAAGAATTGAAAATTCTGATTATGCTAATATTTGAATTTCATAAAGCCTGGTTCCCATTTGTTCATCAGCAAACAAATCCAAAGAAATGTCAGTCTGTGATGATTTAGACTACTGAGCACTTTGTATCTCTCCTGGGGAATTATAACTATAAGATAAAAGTGAGTAAGTGAAATGAAATAATAATTTTTTATGAAATTTAAAGGAATAAGATATTAAGAAAAAGATCTAGGCAGTATTATAACTTGTCTTAAGCTTTCATAAGTGACAGATATCTGAATTAATGAATAACTGAATGTGTGTTTACCACATGGTAAGTACACAAGTGTGGATTTATATTGTTGCTTCTAAAACACAGATATACTGATCCTGAAATAATGTATTGGGATCCCACAATGACATTGGGTATTATTTATGCAGGAAGGTTACAGGAGTAGAAATCACCAACTCTTCAGCACATTAACCCTCTACCTATATACAGGGTGTTTAACCATGCTATGCTTCTCTTCCCTTACAGGTAGACTGGTTAAGGTTAATGATAACTACTTTCTATCCTATGGTCATTTAAGTAAGTTAGATATTTTTTATATAGAATCATTGCAATGCACCTGAGTTTATGAGTATATTTATCTCCTAATTCTCTTTCCTCTGTTCCATTATTTATACTTATAAATACAAAGGAAGTGACTACACAAATTATTGTTGAAAAATTCAACATGTAGATATCTTCTTTAAAGGAGATTTTACATAGAGATGGAGAGGGGACACAAAAAATTTTCTGTCTCAGTGACTTCCAAAATTCTTAGCATCAAAAATAAATTTTAAAGAGACTTTAGATTAAAAACTAACATCTTAAATATGAAGCTAATCTCCCCAATTTCAGGAAGAAACAAAGAACTAAAGATTCCACTTCAATTAGTTTCAGTTTTGTTTCTTGGAATAAGCCAAGCTACCTTTAATAGAAATTTAAATTTGAAAAATAAAGAGCCACTTTTAATGTCTCCAATTAGGAACTCAGTGTTCTGAATGTTAAAATGATGTCTTCCACCAGATCAAAACTATAAGACAAAATATTAAAAGAGAAAAATCTCAAACTCTGACAATCAATCCCATTGTGCTTAATTATGTCAACAGTCTCCACATTATTTTAAATAATGTTATATTTCACAATATAGAAACTTCTTTTTTTGTGTGAAGACAGGGTGTTGTCATGTAGCTTTAGCTGACCTGGAAATCATGCAGTATAACACACTTGCCTTGAACTCAGAGGTCCATCTACCTCTGCCTCCTAAGTGCTGGGATTAAAGACAAGTGCCACCATGCACAGGTTGCCCACAAGTATTCTTCTTAATGATGAATCTTTTGTGGAATTTATATGAATGCTATATGTTTAAAAAACTGATTGAGTCCTAGTAGAACTCAACTGCAAAGGGATTATTGTTGGCAAAAAAGTGCAACATGTTTTAATGATACATGATTGGGGAGATATATCTATGTAACCTTACAAATCAATACATAATACATGTATACAGGTATAGAAATATAACATTTATATTACATGTATAATTTTATTTTTAAAGAATGCTAAAAATTTAAAAAGATAACAAATAAAGGGAAAAAAAGAAATAATACATAAAGATAGAGTCTGGTAACATTTGACTGAGTTATCATGGTGACTTTGCAGAGAATTAGCAACCTGACTAGATCTTGTCAGTTCCCATGTCTCCTGTAGCCAAAACTAGAGGTCTTTGTGGGCCTTGTTATCTGCTAATTTATCACTGAAACTATGACTACATTGTCTGTTCTGTAGATGTTGCCTCTTTGTGATCCCTTCCTGGTGTTCTGCTAAGATATGGGACCTCCTCTAGTGGACATAGAAACAGGCTTGTGTTTTTCAATAAAGTAAAATGTTTTGTCCATGTCCCTCTGTAGATACATCATTCAGCAGTCAGATTGTCTTATGAATGTTCTGCAGAGCTAGCTTTATTCTTCCTCTGGCAGCTTTCAACATCCCAAGGACAGAACATTCCTCTGCTGAGGTCCATGCTTGTCAGCCCTACATATATTATGGACAAAGCAACATCTGAGATGCTATAAGATGATATAATCAGTGAGTATGTTCTGAGTAATTCATTGTCTTTTACACAGCAGAGACCATTAGGTGGTTTACTCTTGAATTTGAATAACTATTATTCACAGGTGGATTAACTTGTTACTTCATAGGATATCACTACTGAATCTCTGCTTTTTTTCACATCTCTGTAGTAGCCCAAGTACACTTAGGGAATCAGTCATACTTACACACACACACACACACACACACACACACACACACACACACAATCACACACACATTTGAATTCACACATATTCTTAAAATCAGATACAGTGTGTATTTTACCTTTTACCTTTGTTCAGATTTAAATCACTAATATCCTCATTAATTACATAGAAGGTACAGTGAATGAATACAGCAAAGGACTTTCAACATTTATAAACTGAAAATAAAATGACTTCACTGCACCTTACTGCAGCTCAATTAGCACCACAGTGCTTATTCTGTGCTTCTCTCTGGGATGCCTTTATGTGCTGAGAAGGTGTTATGTTCCAAGAGACCTGCAATGGTTTCTGTCAACACTGCCCAAATAAATCTTCATATGAAAAACAAATCCACAAGGCCTAATGCTCATACATTTGGTCAATTTCAATTTAAAAATTCAAATTAAAGACTGTTCCAAATTATCAGGTATAAACTGCTACATCTCAGCCACTCACCGTACCATCATTATTTATGGAGAGCTAAAGAATACTGGAGAGAAAATCAGTCAGGGTAGATAGAGCATTGCAGCAGACCAATAATCCTTTACCTTTCTTACTGACTGTTGTCTTTCCATTGTAGTCTGTAGGTCAATATGTGACTATTTGCATGCTTCCAGGACCTTGAAACATATAGCAGGATGTACTGTGTTTGAGATCGTAGGGAAAGATACAGAGGACATTTTGTTTCTATGAGGCTCATAATGTTTGAAGTCCATAAATGATTTATCTATGGCCCACATCTACACAAGCTTTAAATCATGGAATTAAACTTCACAATTAGAGGTTTTCTACAGCCAGAAATGAGAGGTAATCATTTATTCTACTGTAGTACATTTTAATTTAACAAGTAACATAGATGGAAATATGTGTATCTCATAACAACATTTTTTTATTTTTTATATTAGCCTGATGATTACAATGATTTATTTCATTGCACTCTTACACTCTGCACTGTAAGTTCCATATTTATATAAGAAATTGGTTTATCTCATTCTCTATTATATGACATAAATAGAATATTAATGAATTTCACTTGTCTTACTAAATTATTGAAAGTATAATAAAGACATTTTCTTGAGAAGTATGACCAACGAATCAGTAAGTAAAATCATATGAACAGAGAAGTAAGTAATCTCTACTTTTCAGTCTGTATATCATCTTGGGCTAAAAGTTTGAGGGCATTACATGCCAATAATCACAAAGGGAAAATTTTGTTTATATGTATCATAGATGAAATGAAAATTAGAAATTGATGATTTCAAGGAACTTCATCTGATAATCCACCTTATTGAATACAAGTTCAGACTCAAATTTAGAGGCTCAGCAATTATGGGAACTTACCCCTCTTGCAGAAGTGCCCATATGGTAGTTCATAATTGTCTGTAACTCTAGTTTGAAATAATCCAATACTTTCTCTGGCTTCCATAGACACAAAAAATACATATCATATATAGACATACATACTGACTAATATACAAAAATGAATATTTAAAAAAATTAATTATAATTTCAAATTCATAGTTTAATTAATATTATGAATGTTTTGAATGGGGCAACATAATTTCAAATATTAAATGTAAAAAATGAATAATGTAGGATTTATAGATGATATCATAATAGCAAGCTTGAAAAGAAAAAGACTAAGAGAATGAATTTTGTCAAAAGAACTTTAATTCAGTGTTATCCATATAATATATTTTT
Organism: Tokudaia tokunoshimensis; assembly: GCA_036184795.1. Lineage (NCBI taxonomy): Eukaryota > Metazoa > Chordata > Mammalia > Rodentia > Muridae > Tokudaia > Tokudaia tokunoshimensis. The sequence continues at coordinate 52,851,549 of BTHU01000005.1, read as the reverse complement.
CAACAAAATAGAAGACAATAGATAATTGATTCCTTAACTAGGAACAACTATAAGCATATGATTTCTTTAAAAACATGTTTATAAAATATATAGATAATAATGCTAACCCTAGGTATCATATATATATATATATATATATATATATATGTGTGTGTGTGTGTGTGTGTGTGTGTGTGTGTGTGTGTATGTATATATAATAGAAATTTTGTCCAAGAAAAGTGTGCCTTGAGAAAAAAGACTACTATTTATGAGGAGAATGACTTGTCTATGTAGAATAAAAGTATATTATTATGTATAATACTGATGGGCTGAAATGATCTGGTCACACTCTTACAAAAGCAGATAAAAATATTATGAACCTAAAATACAATGCAATACAATATAATTTAATACAATACAACTTTATTTAGTCTTAAGATTAAATGTTGAGTAATACTTTATGAAAGGAGTCTTCAAAATTTAGAGTTTTATGTAAAATTGGAAACTATCATGAATACCTACTCTAGCCACCTCAGAGTATTGTAACTTCCTTCTTATTGGAAATAACTCAGGAAATATAAAATTGTCACAGTGGACTTTCTTTGTTTAAAATATTTAAAGCATATGTTTGAGCTATAGTAAAGTCACCAAAACATAGCACTTCAATGGTCTGCAAGTTCGTTAAAGCCATTCTTGACATTTTTCATGATGCCTACGCAGAGGAGGTGAACACAGGGTGGCAAGAATCCATTTATAGTGGATAAGAGTTGCCATGAGGAGTGGAGGATTGTTCTTCTACTCATTGTAAATGTGATAGCACGAGGCATGTGTTCCAGAACTGTGTTGCCCAATGAGATCAGATGCTGACTTTTAGAATCTTTTATATCTCCCAATTCACAGACATCAACTGAGAACCTCTGAAAAAATATCTTACTCCATAATTCTGTTCATGAAAATTAAGTCCAGATAATGCTACATAGCCTAGGTAATACAGATTTTCGAGCTAGAATAGATGATAGATAGATAGATAGATAGATAGATAGATAGATAGATAGATAGATGATAGATAGATATTTGGTAGATAAAGACATAGGTGATAGTTATAGATAGATGAAAGATAGATAAATAGGTGACTATATAGACATTTAGATATATGAAGGATGTATATAGACATGTAGATGATATATAGATGTATAGATTATATATATAAACACATAGGTACATATGCACATAGGTACATATGCACATAGATACATAGATCATATATATATATATATATATATATATATATATATAGAGAGAGAGAGAGAGAGAGAGAGCAATATATAGATGTAATCAAATTTCATACTGTAATACTTGCTTTTTCTACTCTGTGAAGTGAGGTGACTAAAAAAGCATGTTATGGATTCCTTTGAATATACAGGCTGGTTTATTCTTATTTATGTATGCATGGTTATCCATGCATGCAACAGTCATGTGTCCTGCATGACTGAAATTCTCAGTGTATCTCATCTTTCGGTGCAGATTTATGCGTGCATCAGATCCCTGAATTGAATGGACTGGATGAATCATGCTACCTGTTAGAGTATAAAGGAGCAAACATTAGTAAAACTGATAATACGCCCTGTGGTGGTAACTCAACCAAAGCAAGCACATCTGTCACAGAGAAGCAGCCTGCCAGCTTTTCACCAGGGGAAATGCAATTGAATGATAATGCAACATACATAAAGACACTTCAGTAATGTTCTTCACCTACATAAATTCTCTTGGTTGCAAATATGTACACAGACAAATGCAATGTCATATGACATAATCAGTCTAAAAACAAGTGTCAGGTGTGGAATTCAGAATTGAGGGTACAAGAGTAAACACAAAATAGTCCTTACACTTTTGGTCTTCTCTTTACATTGGGAAACATAACAAGTGCTATATTTGGAAATAACAGATGAAGCTGTAGGGGAAACAGGTGAATTCATAGAGTTTTGTGAGATGAGATACATTAAGAAGTTTAAAGGTTACTTTGCAAGTGGAAGTAATGGCAAGTGTTGAAAAGTTTCCAAACAAATAGTGTAGCTTGCATCTTTGAAAGGACACCTGAGGAACTGAGCCTATAGCCTGTGTAACATGCACTAAATCCTGGGTTTAGTCTGGAGCACTGTGTAAACTGAATGGTCTTGGGCACACTTGTAATTTCAGCCCTTGAGAAGGACAGAGACTTAAAAGTCCAAGGTCATTTTGACTAGGCTGTATTATATGAAACAATTTTATCAAAACAGACAGAAAAACAAAACATAATACCCAACAAGAAAAACTTCACCTGAGCTACATTGTAAGGAAAAATGACCAGCCATAATGTATGAAATAAAATACTTAAGAAATAGTTGTCTTTGTTCCCTTGACTACAGGGACTATGTCTATTGGTCATCCATGCATGCTACAGACATGTTAGGATGAATGACAGTACATTAGCCATTAGCCTCATTTTTTCTGTCTTAATTGATGATGCTCACTATTTATATCCAATCATAATTCAGTAATTTCACCTTGGCAATTTGAAATTGATATACTTATGGTATTTATGCTATGAATTGTTTCAGCCAGAAAAAATATTTGATAAACTTTTACCTGTATACTCATTGTTTACAAAGCATATTTTCATGCTTCTCATATTTTAGATAAAGCACCACCTCCAAAATGCTAATTCCATGGACTAATTCATAGGGGTAGTCTAATTTGTGAGGAAAGGGATCTATTGATCAAAATTGTTATTGCTCATAAATTTTATTAGTTTGAAAAATAATTTTATATTGGACTTTTATTTACAATTTGTCTTTTTAAAAAGGAATATAATTATATTTAAGAAATTAAGATGGAAAGGTTAACAGAGCAACTGAAATTTTTAGAAAAGTGTATAAGACAACCACTCAAGACATTATATAAAATGTCAGGGACATAATATGTATAAATAAATTTTATTTATTATTTAGATATTGTTCAAAAATTTTACTGTCAAATCTCTTCTGCACCCAGGCCCACGAGTCTCAACAGTATTTGCTTGGTGATGGACCTTTAGGTAAAATAACTGAAATGGAGTAACTGAGCCCTAAGTCAAAAATGACAGGATATTGACTTACAAATAAAAACGACTTTTGTTCCTTATACAAGGTATATCCACACTACATGCTAAAGATTATTTTTTATTAATACATCTGGAAATACATACAGGACACATAGTATAGACTCTGTGATAGAGAAGGAAGAGCAATATAATTGCCTTTGCCTTTATGAGAAAATATTAAAATTAATCATTTAATATATGAAAAGGTTAAATGACCAGTAGAGCTGTCAATTAGAAAGTATCAGTCTGAAGTAAAGACTGATGATGGTGTTGTTGCATTAGGTACAATGCTACTCAGAGACTTTTCAAAGTATTGCATACGAAGTAATCACCTATTTCAATAAAAAGAGGATATATTGAGATGAACACTGAAAATAAGAAACAGATAATACAAAGGTCCTGAGCTACAGAGCGGAGGGTTTGTCAACTAAAGAAATACATGGACATGGATATGAGAGTAAATGTAGTAGTGTGTGTGTGTGTGTGTGTGTGTGTGTGCGTGTGTGTATGAAAAGGAGAGAGGAGAGAGAGAGAGAGAGAGAGAGAGAGAGAGAGAGAGAGAGAGAGAGAGAGAGAGAGAGAATACAGAATACAGAATACAGAAGTACCAGAGGGTCACTTTGTGACATCCCTTGTTGATATGTGTGCACAGCATTAAAAAAAGACTGATTAGAGTAGTGGTGGGTGTCTCACTGAACATTCTAAAAGCCTTTCCTGGCAATCTAATAAAGTCTTTCTACCACAATTCAGAGACTGGTTAAATTATATTAATTATTACAATCTCTCTACTTTTTATTGAGTAAATTACACAATGTATGTGTGTATATTTGTGTGTGCGGTACAGGCATGCACTCCATGCACACATGATATAGTGCCTCTATGAAAATCAGAGGACTGTTTTCAGGAGTTGGTTTCCTTTCCATATTGGTAATGGGGGATTAAATCATCGGAACTCATGTCTTCAAGACAGTGACAGTTGTCATTACATCTTACAAGCTGGAATCTATACTTTTACCAAATGAAGTAGCTCTTATTTAGAATGTTACTACTATGTTTCAATCATCTTGTTACTTTTTAGAAGAAATCATTGATCTTGACAAGAAAGACTGATGTTTTGAGGTATTAGCATGTCAATAGAAAATAAAGGCCTTGTAAAAATACAGTCTAGAGTGAAAAAAAAAAGCTACATGCTTGAAAATTTTCAGAAAACACCTGAAAGCATTCACTACCATTACTGCTCATAACTACTCTAGCCATGGCCATTTTAAAATGTAGTTCTGTGGTACACAGCATCACCAAGCCTATGAATGAATGCATAGTGGACCTCTTTTTATTTAGCCAAGTCTAGAGATATCAACAATAAAGACTGGAAAACATGATTTTGTTGTTGTTTTTAACTAAACTCAATAACTTGAATAATATTTCCCTAAATTAGGCTGGGGACTTCCTCTGAGAGTCTAAAGCTTTTTGCTGATGCTTTTCCATTAATTCTCCTAGTATCTGGAACTTGGCACCTGAAGTACAATGCATTATGCAGAACTAAAGTACATTTTGAACAAAGAAAGGATTGCATTTCAATGCTTCCCTAGTGCTTAACTTCAAAATACCAGCAGGTCTGCCATCAGGACTGTGCCTTTCCCCATGCTCTTGATATTGAATTTATCCTAAGTGGCACATATAGTTAATATTTTTTCTATGCAACATAAATATAAATATATAAACAATTATAAAGAGAGAGAACAAGACAGAGACAGACAGATGGAGACATGATTTTACTTAGTACCCATGGGCAAAAGATTGGATCTCTAATCCTATATTCAATCAATGGAGAGAAATGTAGAAAGTATCTAACCTAACAGCACTGTTTATAAAGACTGTGAAGTTCTATGAAAACTCTGAGTTCTTAAAAGCTAAGTTTATGTCTAGGGGGAGGACTCAATCAATAAACTGCTTACAAAGCAAGTGTGAGGACTTGATTTTGAATCACATCCACATAAGAAACCAGATCAATGGCAAGCCTGCAGTTCTATAGCTGGGAGGGTGGATCCAGGAGATTACAGGCCAGCCAGTATGAACTAACTGTTGAACTTGGAGTTCAGTGAAAGACCTTCTTATTGAGAAAGCCAACCAATATCAACCTCTTGAATATATGTTATACGTGTGTGTCTCCGTGTGCATACCAACTAAGTACATTCACAAACACGTACACAAGCATATGAGCATATATATACAAAAACACTATCCATGTACACAAAATGCAGGTAGATGAATATATGAGCAAATATGTTTTGATACAAATATCATGTGCCTAGGTACTAGATATTTCTTTTTTATTTTCTAAGTGTTTTTATTTTAATTTCAAATGATTTCCCCTTTCCTGTTTCCTCCCTCCCCGAAAGTTCCATAAGCCCCCTTCCCTCCCTCTGTTCCCCATTCAACTCCCTCTCACTTCTCTGGCCTGGCATTCCCCTACATCCAGTCTTTCCAGGACCAGGGGTCTCTCCTTTCATCTTTTTGGAAATCTATTGATATGCAAATTGTGTCTAGGGTATTCCGAGATTCTGGGTTAATATCCCCTTATCAGTGACTGCATACCATGTGTGTTCTTTTTTGTTGGGTTACCTCACTAAGGATGATATTTTCAAGTTCTGACCATTTGCCTAGGAATTTCATGAATTCATTGTTTTTAATTGCAGAGTAGTATTCCATTGTGTAAATATACCACATCTTCTGAATCCATTCCTCCATTGAGGGACATCTGGGTTCTTTCCAGCTTCTGGCTATTATAAATAAGGCTGCTATGAACAAGCACCTAAAGAGATGTTCAACATCCTTAGTCATTAGGGAAATGCAAATCAAAACAACCCTGAGATTCCATCTCACACCAGTCAGAATGGCTAAAATCAAAAACACAGGAGACAAAGTTGTTGGTGAGAATGTGGAGAAAGAGGAACACTCCTCCACTGCTGGTGGGATTGCAAGCTGGTACAACCACTCTGGAAAGCAGTCTGGCGGTTCCTCAAAAAACTGGGCATGACACTCCCGGAGGATTCAGCTATACCACTCCTGGGCATATTCCCAGAGGCTTCCCCTGCATGCAATAAGGACACATGCTCCACTATGTTCAATAAGGTACTAGATATTTTAAAGACAGAAAATAAGATCAGGAGGATTTGTATACTTCAAGCTAAAAGAAATTACAGCTTTTCAAAATGCATTCCACCATGTAAAGTTAGAGTAAAGGCTAGATTGGATGTTTTAGTCTGTAAGTCCTTCTTGGGTTCAAAGACAGCAGAAATCAATATCAACTCAAAGAGATCTTCATGATTAACAACAGATTTGAAGTGAACTCTGAAGATTAAAAAAGATTGAAAAGGGTGTTTGCAAAATATTTCCAAGGACAGTAATGTTGTTTGAAATGTAAACAGTCTTAAATTTGAAAGCAGCCACAAGACACCCATTCTCTGTGATGATAGACATAGGTGAATTCAACACCGTGTAACTTATCTTCTGTTCCTAAGAATTTCTTGAACAGTAGTGTCACTTCAATGTGTCTACTGGCTCTGTATCTGATTCTCATCCAGATTCTTACTTTGTACCACTTCTTTCCAAATTGGAATATCTTTGTCCCTTAAAACTTCATAAATACTGTGCCACTTTTAGTAATCATATCTGTGACTTATCCCTTTTTCGTCTCCTTCATGAATCATGTAATTTCATAGATACAAGTCTTCTTCAATGCTTCACTTCCCAAATACCTCTAGCCCCAATGCTTATAAGAGGTTCTTTCATTCTTTGTTTTCTCTGATAGTTTGGAGGTATTGGGAGAGAAATAAATATCCAACAATTATCTTTCTAAAAAACTCATCTTGGAAGAGGAGGTGGAAAGAATACATAAGTCATAGCATACAGAAGAATTTTATAAAATATTGCGCTCTAAATATGACATGAGACTCACAAGCTATACTGATCTATACAAGATCACAGCAGTTAAGTATTCTAGCCTGGCATCCAGTAAGATTACTTTTGTAGAGTTGTAGAGATACTTGCTATCAAGAATGGAAATTTGGATTTGACCCCTAGGTTCCACATAGTATAAGGAGTAAACAAAATTCTACAAATAGTTTAATGACCTCCACATACACATCATGGCATTTCCATCTATACACACACACACACACACACACACACACACACACACAAACACTTTAGTTTTCTTTCTCTGTCTGTAATAAAGCATTTAGCCAAAAACAACTTGGGAAAGATTTAATTTCACCAGATACCGAGGGAAGTCAGAACAGCAACTTAAGACAGGACCTAGTATAATCTAATCTTTGTTAAAGCACATCACTATTCAACCATACTCTTTCTGTTTTAGTTAGGTCCTCTTTTGTTAGGTTAATACCATAATATAAGATACAGAATAATTTTAAAATGACAATTTGAAGAAGAGTGTGGAGGAACATCTGAGAGAGTTTGGAAGGAGGAATGGGAAGATAGAAATGCTGAAGGAACTTAGAGAGAGAGAGAGAGAGAGAGAGAGAGAGAGAGAGAGAGAGAGAGAGAGAGAGAGACAGAGAGACAGACAGAGAGAGAGACACAGAGAGAGAGAGAGAGACAGAGAAAGAGACAGAGAGAGACAGAGAGACAAAGAGACAGGGAAAGGAAAGAAGAAAAGAAGAAAGATGGATAGTATGTAAAATGTTATAATTTGTTGTTTTGGGGTTTTTATTATTTTTTATTTTTGGATGCTTGTTTTGTTTTGTTTTAAATTTTACAGGACCCCACAGTTGAGACTTTGGACTTTGAAAAAGTTACTTAATTTTTAAAACATTGGAACTTTTTACAAACCTGGACTTTTAAGGCCTATTCATTGTTGTTGAATTTGTATGTTTTCATGAGTGTATGAGTGTTGTGTCCATAGATATGAGCCATAATGTATCTCCTATTAATATCAGACACTATGCCTTTAAAGTCTCATGAACATGACTTCTTGAATATGAGTTAAGTGGAGATGATAACAAGGAACTTACTAACGTGATCAGGGAAAAGCCCACTAGGCCTTAACCCTACACAAAAAATCTACAGGAAACTGAGTAAGATTGGGAATCATAGAACTGGTACTCTGTAAAGAAGAAAACACCCATTAGTTGCTCATTGCCAAACAGTCAGAGTTGAAGGTATGAATATATTTTATATTATATGAGTCATATTTTCATAATTTCTTGACCCAAAGCAAAGAAACAGGGAATAGCTACAGTCAAATAAAACTCGAAATGTAGCAGTGTAAATCAAATCCTTTCGCTTAGTGTCTGACATTTTTAATGTCAGGAGCTTTTGAATTCCAAAAAAGAGCAACTCTAGGTTTCATGCTCTATAGTTTACAATACACACAACTTGTCTCATAGGCTCAGAATCCATACCTTTTGCTGTTCTTTATAATCACAGCATTGCATGTTCACAGCATGTCTAATATCACTGTAACCAAAGCTGCAATTACCATAATGGACCCTCTTCAAGAACTCCAACATTAACTGATGATACCAAGATTTAACTACTTTCTTTGACGTTTGTCATTCTGCCGTCTTTGCTCCAAGGACATGCTTGTATTCACCAAAATACTACCAGAGCTTCTTTAAAGAGATTTTAACACCAATGCATTGTGCTCAGCTTCTCTACCAGACAATTTCATGTCTAAAACAATACTGTTTGGGAGACTCTTGCACATTACTTTCCAACTTCTGCTGTCATCTTGAGATGCTGCCTTTGTGCCTTAGGAACACAGTTTCTATATGCTAATGCTATTGTCATGAAATATTATCCCTCATCAAACATTTTACCTCAATGCTGTTGATCTGTTAATCACAACTGGTTGTTCTATCCCAGCTGCGTAGCATCTATTTCCCAGTAATGTAAATGTTTCACTTTCACAAGTGAAATTCTTATCTTCCACATTTCAACAAGTGCAAATTCCTTAATTCTGACTATTCACTGACTTTTCCAATTCAATGTTCAAAATACTTCCACAGATTTCCTCCAAACACGTGGTCAGATCCATCTCAGCCATACCTTACTTCTTCCTTCCTTCTTTCTAGCTTCTGTTCTAGTTTCCTTACTGGTGCTGTGATAAAATTTCTTAACCAAGGGCAGTTTGAAATAAGAAAGATTGTATTTCAATGTCTACTTCAAGATAAGAGGCCAGCACTGAGGTTAGTTAGGGTAGGAGCTCAAGGCGTGTACTTGGAGCAGCAGCCATGAGAGAATGTGTTTTACTGTTTGGACTCTGGATTACTCCCTGTTATCTTTCTTATACAATTAAGTCCTACCTGCTTAGAGATGATATTACTCACAATGGCTAAACTCACTTACCTCAATAATCAAGACAGTTAGTCACAAATATGGCTACAGGCGAATTTGATCTAAGAAATGCTTCATTGATTTTGTCTTCTCAAATGACTCTAGGTGGTTTGAATTTGACAATAAAATCTTATCAAAACACACATACATAATTACTAAAAATAAATCAACGTAGTCAAGAAACTTGTATCATGGTGTGGGGTGGAGTGATTAACTGGGGCTGCCTCTGTAGCTAAATAAGTATTGGTAGCTGGTTGATAATGAGAGGAGTCAGTTTTCTCAGTAGAGATAGCCATTGCTAAGATGCTTATGGCCCAATGGATGTCAATACACATGATCATATGGAAATGTTAGTTTGGAATCGGAGGGAGGAAAAGAGGGAGGGAAAGAGGCAGAGACAGAGAGGAATGTATTGTGTATGTGTGTGTGTGCATGGGGTCAGAGAGAGAGAAGCAGGGGTAGATATATTGATACATTTTATACATTAAAGAATTTTCCAAAGATAAAATGAAATTCTTTTAAAAAGTCTTAATGGAAACAAATTTCTTGAAAACTTATTCAAGAAAATGTTCTGTAAAAGAAGTATTTAGAAATGAATGAATAAAAGAAAATGATGCCACAAACCATCACACCCTAAGACAATGAGCAATTCACTCCCTTACCCATCCACAGGAGTCTTTTATGATATGCCCTCATTCAACTGTTAGACACAACACCTAAAGTCAATCTCAGTTCCTTCGCAGTAGTGATGGGAGAATGTGACCAATCCCTTCTCTCTCTCTCTCTCTCTCTCTCTCTCTCTCTATATATATATATATATATATATATATATATATATATATACATATATATATATACATATATATATACGTATATATATATACATATATATATATGTATATATATTCTATATTTTTCTGTCATATTTATTTGCTTGTTCGTTTATGTTTTTCTTTTTTTTCTAAGTATTTTTATTTACATTCCAAATCATTTCCCCTTTCCCATTTCCTCCCACCCCGAAAGTCACATAAGCCCTCTTCCCTCCCCGTTCCACATTCAACCCACACTTGCTTCTCTGTCCTACTATTCTACTACATCTAGTCTTTCCAGGACCAGGGGTCTCTCCTTCCATCTTCTTGGAAATCTATTGATATGTGAATTATGTCTTGGGTATTCCGACTTTCTGGGTTAATATCCCCTTATCAGTGACTGCATACCATGTGTGTTCTTTTGTAATTGGGTTACCTCACTAAGGAAGATATTTTCCAGTTCTGATCATTTGCCTAAGAATTTCATGAATCCATTGGTTTTTTTGTTTGTTTGTTTGTTTGTTTTCTAAGTTTTTTTTATTTATATTCCAAATCATTTCCCCTTTCCCATTTCCTCCCTCCCTGAAAGTCTGATAAGCCCCCTTCCCTCCCTCTTTTCCCCATTCAACTCCCTCTCACTTCTCTGTCCTGGCATTCCCCTACATTCAGTCTTTCCAGGACCAGGTGTCTCTCCTTCCATCTTCTTGGAAATCTAATAATATGAGAATTGTGTCTAGGGTATTCTGAGATTCTGAGTTAATATCCCCTTCTCAGTGACTGCATACCATGTGTGTTCTTTTGTGATTGGGTTACCTCACTAAGGATGATATTTTCAAGTTCTGACCATTTGCCTAGGAATTTCGTGAATTCATTGTTTTTAATTGAAGAGTAGTATACCATTGTGTAAATATACCACATCTTCTCTATCCATTCCTCCGTTGAGGGACATTGGGATTCTTTCCAGCTTCTGGCTATTATAAATAAAGCTTCTATGAACATAGTGGAGCATGTGTCCTTATTGCATGCCAGGGAAGCCTGTGGGTATATGCCCAGGAGTGGTATGCCTCATAAAATAGCAAAGTTTCTGTAAGGCAAAGACAATGTCAAAAGCACATAGCAGCAGCCAACAAATTGGGAAAAGATCTTTACCAACCTGACATCTGACAGAGGGATAATATCCAATATATACAAAGAACACAAGAAATTAGACTCCAGAGAGTCAAATAATCCTATTAAAAAATGGGGTACCCAGCCTGCTAGGATCCCATCTTCACAGAAGAGCAGGGCAGCTCTGTGGTCGTCTGGGCACCAACCAGCTCTGCTGTGGGCCATCTGCCCTGCAGAGTGATCTGTGCCAAGAGGATGCACAGTACACTCCACCATCTTTGATCTGGCAACAGAGCAGTTGGGACCTCCAGGCACAGGGATAACCAAGCATAACATCACTTGGGACACAGCCAGCTTTTGTGCTCCCTGCACCCAAGAGCTGGGCAGTTCTCTGGTCATCTACTTGCCAGCTCTGCTGTGGGACATCTGCCCTGCAGAGGACCTGCACCTAGAGAGAGTGCACCAGGAGAGAGTGCACAGCCTACCCTTAGCCACCTCTGCTCTGGGGATTGACTACTCTGAGTCTCCAGGTACACAGGTATTTCCCATGTATAACATCACTTGGGGCAAGGCAAATCAGGGTTCCAAAGTCACTCAGAAGCAGGGCAGCCTCTCAGCAATCGGTGCCAGGGGAAACCCAGTCATCAGGGAGGGGGGCATAAATAGCCTTGCAGGCTCACAGGAGGTCCAAACAACAGCCGGTGACAGCAGGACCAACTAACACCAGAGATAACCAGATGGCAAAAGGCAAACATAGGAACGTTACTTACAGAAATCAAGGCAATATGGCACCTTCCGAACCCAACTCTCCAACAACAGCAAGTCCTGGATACCCTATCACTCCCAAAAGGCAAGATCTTGATTTAAAATCACTTACCATGATGCTATTAGAGCATTTCAAAAAGGATGTAAATAAATCTCATAAAGAAATACAGGAGAACATGAATCAAGGGTTAGAAGCCCTTACAAAGGAAAACCAAAAATCGCGTAAAGAAATGCAGAAGAATATGGGTCAACTGATGGAGGCACAAAAGGAGGCAACACAAAAATCACTTAAAGAAATGAATCAACGGGTAGATGCCTTTACAAAGGAACCAAAAAAATCACTTAGAAAAATGCATGAGAATATAGGCCAACAGATGGAAGCCCATAATGAGGCAACACAAAAATCGCTTAAAGAAATGAATCAAAGGGTAGATGCCCTTACAGAGGAACCAAAAAAAATCGTTTAAAGAAATGCAGGAGAATATGGATCAACAGATGAAAGCCCATAAGGAGGAAACACAAAAATCGCTTAAAGAAATACAGGAGAAAGTGGGTCAATAGGCAGAAATCCTGAAAGAGGAAATACAAAAATATCTTAAAGAAATACAGGAAACCACAAACAAACAAGTGAAGGATCTGAGCAAATCCATCCAGGATCTAAAAAAGGAAGTTGAAACAACTAAGAAATCACAAAGGGAGAAAACTTTGGAGATAGAAAACCTTGGGAAGAAATCAGGAGTCACAGATGCAAACATCAATAATAGAATACAAGAGATGGAAGAAAGAATCTAAGGTGCTAAAGATACCATAGAAAGCATAGGCTCAACAATCAAAGAAAATGCAAAATGCAAAAAAGCGTGTAACCCAAAACATCCAGAAAATGCAGGACACAATGAGAAGATCAAACCTAAGGATTATAGGTATAGTTGAGAGTGAAGATCTGCAACTTAAAGGGCCAGTAAATATCTTCAACAAAATTATGGAGAAAAAGTTCCCTAACCTAAAGAGAGAGATGCCGATGAATGTACAAGAAGCCTACAGAATTCCAAAGAGATTGGACCAGAACAGAAATACCTCCCATCACATAATAATCAAAACACCAAATGTACTAAACAAAGAAAGAATATTAAAAGCAGTAAGAGAAAAAGGCCAAGTAGCATATAAAGGAAGACCTATCAGAATCAAATCAGACTTCTCACCGGAGACTATGAAAGCCAGAAGATCCTGGGCAGATCTCATGCAGACACTAAGAGAACACAAATGCCAACCTAGACTACTATACCCAGCAAAACTCTCAATCACCATAGATGGAGAGACCAAGATATTCCATGATAAAACCAAATTTACACAATAACTTTCCACAAACCCAGCCCTGCAAAGGATATAATAGGTGGAAATCGACAATACAAGGAGAGAAACTAAACCCTGGAAAAAACGAGATAGTAAACATTTTTCATCAAACCCGAAAGTAGATAACCACTCTAACATAAAGATAGCGTCAAGAATAGCAGGTGGCAATAATCATTATTCCTTAATCTCTCTTAATATCAATGATCTCAATTCCTCAATAAAGAGACATAGACTAAAAGACTGGATACATAAACAAGACTCAGCATTTTGCTGCATGCAGGAAACACACCTCAGTATCAAAACAAACACTACCTCTGAGTAAAAGCCTGGAAAACAATCTTAGAAGCAAAAGGTCCCAGGAAACGAACCGGAGTGGCCATCCTAATATCAGATAAAATTGATTTTCAATCTAATTCATCAAAAAAGACACAGAAGGACACTACATACTGGTCAAAGGAAAATTCCACCAAGAAGAACTCTCAATTCTGAACATCTATGCTCTAAATGCAAAGCCGCCCTCATTTGTAAAAGAAACTTTAGTAAAGCTCAAACCACACATGGCACCTCACTCAATAATAGTGGGTGACTTCAACACCCCACCCTCTGAAGTGGATCATTCAGGAAAGCAGAAACTAAACAGGGACACAGTGAAACTAATTGAAGCCTTGGACCAAATGGAACTAACATATATATATAACATATATATATATATAATGTTTATATACATATGAAATGTCATATATATATGTTTAATATATATATATATATATATATATATATATATGACATTTCATCCTAAAGGAAAAGAACATACCATCTTCTCAGCACCTCATGGTACCTTCTCCAAAATCGACAATATATTTGGTCACAAAACAGTCCTCAACAGATATAAGATAGAACTAATCTCATACTTCCTATCAGATCACTATGGAATAAAGGTGGTCTTCAATAACAACAAAAACCACAGAAAGCCCACATACACATGGAAGCTCAACAATGTTCTACTCAATGATACCTTGATCAAGGAGGAAATAAAGAAAGAAATCAAAGACTTTATAAAATTTAATGAAAATGAAGGCAAAACATACCTTAATATATGGGACACAATGAATGTGGTGCTAAGAGGAAAATTCATAGCCCTGAGTGCTTCCAAAAAGAAACGGGAGAGAGCATACACTAGCAGCTTAATGGCACACCTGAAAGCCCTGGAACAAAAAGAAGCAAATACACCCAAGAGGAGTAGAATACAGGAAATCATCAAACTCAGGGTGTAATCAATCAAGTAGAAACAAATAGAACCATACAAAGAATCAGCAAAACTAGGAGATGGTTCTCTGAGAATATCAATAATATTGATAGGCCCTTAGCCAGACTAGCCAGAGGGCACAGAGACAGGATCCAAATTAACAAAATCAGAAACAAAAAGGGAGATATAACTACAGAAACTGAGGAAATTCAAAAAATCATCAGATCCAACTACAAAAGCCTGTATTCAACACAAATAGAAAATCTGGAGGAAACGGGCAATTTCCTAGACAGATACCAAATACCAAAATCAAATCAGGATCAAATGGACCATCTAAACCCTCCTATAACCCCTGAAGAAATAGAAGTGGTCATTGGAAGACTTCCAACCAAAAAAACACAGGTCCAGATGGTTTTAATGCAGAATTCTATCAGACCTTCAAAGAAGACATAACACCAATACTCTTCAAACTATTCCACAAAACAGAAACAGAAGGAACACTACCCAACTCGTTGTATGAAGCCACAATTACACTGATACCAAAACCACACAAAGATCCGACAAAGAAAGAGAATCTCAGGCCAATTCCTCTTATGAATATCAATGCAAAAATAGTCAATAAAATTCTTGCCAACTGAATCCAAGAACCCATCAAAATGATATTTCGCCATGATCAAATAGGCTTCTTCCCAGGAATGCAGGGATGTTTCAATATATGGATGTCCATCAATGTAATCCAGTAATAAACAATCACAAAGAAAAAAACCCACATGGTCATTTCATTAGATGCTGAAAAAGCATTTGAAAAAATTCAACATCCTTTCATGCTAAAGGGCTTGGAAAGATCAGGAATTCAAGGCCCATATCTAAACATAGTAAAAGCAATTACAGCAAACCGGTAGCCAACATCAATCTAAATGGAGAAACACTTGAAGCAATCCCACTAAAATCAGGGACTAGACAAGGCTGCCCTTTCTCTCCATATCTTTTCAATATAGTACTTGAAGTTCTAGCTAGAGCAATTAGACAACAAAAGGAGGTCAACGGATACAAATTGGAAAGGCAGAAGTCAAACTGTCACTATTTGCAGATGATATGATAGTATACTTAAGCAACCCAAAGAACTCCACCAGAGAACTCCTACAGCTGATAAACAACTTCAGCAAAGTAGTTGGATATAAAATCAACTCAAGCAAATCAGTAGCCTTCCTATACTCAAAGGATAAGCAGGCTGAGAAAGAAATAAGAGAAATGATACCCATCACGATAGCCATAAACAATATAAAGTATCTTGGTGGAACTCTAACCAAATACGTGAAAGATCTGTATGACAAGAACTTCAAGTCTCTGAAGAAAGAAATTGAAGAAGACCTCAGAAGATGGAAAGATCTGCCATGCTCATGGATTGGCAAGATTAATATAGTAAAAATGACCATCTTGCCAAAAGCAATATACAGATTCAATGCAATCCCCATCAAAATCCCAACTCAATTCTTCATAGAGTTAGAAAGAACAATTCAAAAAATCATCTGGAATAACAGAAAACCCAGGATAGTTAAAACTATTCTCAGGACTAAAATAACTTCTGGGGGAATCAGTATCCCGGACCTCAATCAATACTACAGAGCAATAGTGTTAAAAACTGCATGGTATTGGTACAGTGACAGGCATGTAGATCAATGGAACAGAATTGAAGACCCAGAAATGAATCCACACTCCTATGGCCACTTGATCTTTGACAAAGGAGGTAAAAACCATCCAGTGGAAAAAAGATAGCATTTTCAGCAAAAGGTGCTGGATCAACTGAAGGTCAACATGCAGAAGAATGCAAATCGATCCATTCTTATCTCCTTGCACTAAGCTCAATTCCAAGTGGATCAAGGACCTCCACATAAAACCAGACACACTGAAACTAATAGAAAGGAAACTAGGGAAGAACATTGAACATATGGGCACAGGGGAAAATTTCCTGAAAAGAACACCAATAGCTTATGCTCTAAGGTCAAGAATTGACAAATGGAACCTCATAAAATTACAAAGTTTCTTTAAGGCAAAGGACACCGTCAAAATGACAAAGTGGCAACCAACAAACTGGGAAAAGATCTTTACCAATCCTACATCCAACAGAGGGCTAATATCCAATATACACAAAGAACTCAAGAAGTTAGACTCCAGAGATCCAAGTAACCCTTTTAAAAATGGGGTACAGAGCTAAACAAAGAGTCCTCACCTGAAGAATATATAATGGCTGAGAAGCACCTAAAGGAATGTTCAACATCCTTAGTCATTAGGGAAATGCAAATCAAAACAACCCTGAGATTCCACCTTACCCAGTCAGAATGGCTAAAATCCAAAACACAGGAGACAGCAGTTGTTGGAGAGGATGTGGAGAAAAAGGAGCACTCCTCCACTGCTGGTGGGATTGCAAGCTGGTACAACCACTCTGGAAAGCAGTCTGGCGGTTCCTCAGAAAACTGGGCATGACACTCCCAGAGAATCCTATTATACCACTCCTGGGCATATACCCAGAGGCTTCCCTGGCATGCAATAAGGACACATGCTCCACTATGTTCATAGCAGCCTTATTCATAATAGCCAGATGCTCTAAAGAACCCAGATGTCCCTCAATGGAGGAATAGATTCAGAAGATGTGGTATTTTTATACAATGGAATACTACACTGCAATTAAAAACAATGAATTCATGAAATTTTTAGGCAAATGGTCAAAACTGCAAAATATCATCCTTAGTGAGGTAACCCAATCACAAAAGAACACACATGGTATGCAGTTACTGATAAGGGGATATTAAATTGAAACTCGGACTGCTCAAGACCCAATTAACATATCAATAGATTTCCAAGAAGATGGAAGAAGAGACCCCTGGTCCTGGAAAGAGTGGATGTATTGGTATACCAGGACAGAGAAGCAAGAGGGGGTTTAATGGGGAACAGGGACAGGGAAGAGGGCTTATGGTTAAAGACCCCAGCCCCTAGCAGGAGAAGTAAAAGACCCCTAGCAAGTAGAGTAGAGCCAAAAATGTAGTTCTGCCAGTTTACCAATTCTATTCTTCTATTCCAGGAACTGGCTGACCATAAAGAATTTATGGCCAGAAGGTTAGGATGACTTTGATCCAGGAACTAGCTGTCCACAAAAATTAACATAGAACCTTGCTAACAATCATGAGTAACTGAGAGTTTCCCCTTGTGATTTTCCTTGGTATTTTCGGTATTTTTCCTGTGACACTCCATCCTCCCTTGGGTTGTAGGTTTTTCCCTTTAAACACCCCTTCTCTCTGCTACTCAGGGTCAAACTCCCCTACCACTGCATGGGATATGAGTCTTGGCCCAAGTGCACTGGTAGTAAACCTCATGTGATTACAGCAAGAACGGTCTCTTGTGAGTTCTTGGGGGTTCGTGTTATCCGGAGACTTGAGACTTGAGTGAGGGTCTCCCCTCTCCAGGGGTCTTTCAGTGGAACTTTCGGGGAGGGAGGAAACAGGAAAGGGGAAATCATTCGGAATGTAAATAAAAAAATATAGAAAATAAAATAAAATAGGGTACAGATCTAAACAAAGAATTCTCACCTGAAGAATATCTAATGGCTGAGAAGCAACTAAAGAAATGTTCAATATCCGTAGTCATTAGAGAAATGCAAATCAAAACAACCCTGAGATTCCATCTTACACCAGTCAGAATGGCTAAGATCAAAAACACAGGAGACAACAGTTGTTGGAGAGGACGTGGAGAAAGAGGAACACTCCTCCACTGCTGGTGGGATTGCAAGTTGGTACAACCACTCTGGAAAGCAGTCTGGCGGTTCCTCAGAAAACTGGGCATGACACTCCCAGAACAATCCCTTGTTACGCAAAACAGAAATAACAGTGTGTTACTACAGGGAGTTATGGTAAGGATGTAACAACTCATATAAAACACCACAGCCATTCTAGAGTATTAGATGACTATTAGCTATGAACATTAGAATCACTCCTTGCAAATGACAACTGTCTGTGTGTTAGTGTGTCATTGCGTGATTGTGTGTGTGTGTGTTCATTTCCCACAAGACCCCAGAAGGACATAGAATTTGTTA
Organism: Tokudaia tokunoshimensis; assembly: GCA_036184795.1. Lineage (NCBI taxonomy): Eukaryota > Metazoa > Chordata > Mammalia > Rodentia > Muridae > Tokudaia > Tokudaia tokunoshimensis. The sequence continues at coordinate 52,832,731 of BTHU01000005.1, read as the reverse complement.
TTTTAAGACTCATAAGACTTTGTTACCTATTCCTGTTCTGAGGTATTATTCCCTTCCTTCATAGTCTTTCCTAAAGTTCATTACAGAGTCTTCCAAAGGAAAGAGATTTAACCCTAAGATCTTCTTACAAGTATCTTACGTATCTTACAAATATTCTTATGTATCTTCTTTACAAGCATTTTTCCCTTAATAAAGTTGTGAAGAATCATACAATCACAGAAAATCAGAGATCTGAAACGTTCCTTTGGAATCTACAGAAGTCAACTTCCTCATTTCCCAGCTGAAACTGATACTCAAAACAGGAGTCCAATTTCCTAAGAACACTCACACAGTTGATATTAAACAAGATTGAAGCTCTGACTTCCTCCGTGTGTGTGTGTGTGTGTGTGTGTGTGTGTGTGTGTGTGTGTGTGTGTGTGTGTGTGTGTGTTCCTGGGGAGTTTTTCACTGACAAATTCTTTTCTTGAATGAAAATACATTTGCTCAACTTGAAACCAAATAGACTGTATTCAGAGCCAACGATCAATCCAAACTCTTGTTTATTTTGGAAAGAATTTTGAAGACCACCAATCAAAATTGCCTTAATTTTTTCCTTAACTTGGTGAAATTTAGAGAAGTTTCCTTATGAGATCCTGGTTTCACTTTTCTTAGAATGTTTAATTTGGAAGATTTGTAAGTTTAAATTACTTCCTGGACCATTTTATGTATAAACTGTCTCTAGCCTGCTGCCACCGCACAATTAAAGGAAAAACAAAACAAAACAAAAAAAAAAAAATACCAAAAAAACAAAAACCTTTTCTGGAGTACCTGGGGCCACACTCCCATTCCTCATGCTTTATGGGAGGACAGTAGTCAAGGCTCATTAGGGAAAAATTAGCAAACCCAGATGCCCTCACTTTGACTCACTCCCCACTAATTTTTTGCAGTAATTTTCCACTATTTTTACAATGCTAAAGAAAAAGAAAAGAAAAAAGCCCATCTTTTTTCCCTTCAATAGAATTAAGCTTAATTTTCTGCAGTTCTCTTTCTTCTGTCACAGAAATCTGAACAATAACACCAAAAATGTGTATTGCTGTTTTTAAAAAGGGTCCTATGCGATTTTATTTGGATAGCACACAGTTTAGGACAAAAGGTTGCTCCAGTATAGTTTCCCTTTTCTTTGGGAAAATGCATGTGAGTTAACTGGAAGCAGACCAAATATTGCCAATTCATTTGCATTTAAATTGTCCAAATGGCATTTGGTAGGAGCTATTTGATGTCCAAAGAGGCTTTGGAGGCTTTTAAACTTCAAAACAGAAGGTCAGAATTGATTAGCAGGAAAAGAGCCCCAGCACTAAGTGTCAGAGTTGCTTCCCAGCTTCTGAGCTCAGAGACTAGGATCACACTGCAGCCCTAGAGAGCTTGAATTGCATTGGCTCAGTTCAGGAAGCAAAGCCACTATTGTGTGTTGGAGGGGTGTGGGCATTTTCTTATACTATTACTTTTTGGGTGCCTTGGTGCAGCCTTTCTCCTTTCCCATGATTTCCTGAAAAGGAACAAACAAGCAAATAAGGAAAACAAGTGCAGGAAGGGATTAGCATTCAGCTAATACCCCCCTTTCCACTTCCTTTTATACAATATTTACATATGCTGAAACATCATTCTAAAACCCACTGACATGAGCTGAGTTTTTATGTCTTAAACATAGATTTAGATAATAAAGCTGATTATTTAAAAGGGACATGCGAGCATGCTGACCCTTTCTCATAATTCCACTACTTTGAGGCTAAAGGAAGGAGGATTGCAAGTTATATTTCAGCCTAGGTTATGTGTCAAGTTCAAGGCAAGCTTGGACTACACATAAGACACTAGAAAGGCATACTCTGACTACTAATCATACTACAGAATTGAAAAAGTACAATGTCAAGGAGAGTGAGAAATCTGAAAAAGTCAGAAGAAATAGAAAATGGATAAAATGTTTATGCCTCAGGCTCAGTAAACAATACGTTAGAAGGAAATAGTAGCAGAGGCTTGGGGACGAGATTGTCAAACAGAGCTAACACATAATGGTACCCTTCTGGTGGGGCAGCAGAATAACACTGTTCTGGTGGCACATCAACAATAGCAACCAAGGCAGTGACTAAGAAAGGATGCATAAAGTAATATTTGAAAGAGACAAGTATTATCAGATTCTTCATTGTATCATATTCAAGTCTGTAAAAACTCGAAACTTGCTTTCGCAAACACATTATCTAAATTACCACCACAGAGAGGAGGAGAGGACAAATATACAGGTTCCAGTCCAAATTTCACCTTAACACCATTAAAATCATCTAAATGTTTTCAAGGCAGGGTGTATTTACCTGCCACCTACTAAGTTCTGTGTGTTGGCTCATCTGATTTTGCTTTATAGGCCAACAGTGATAAGATGGGTCTTGTAAATAATCTTTTTCAATTTCTTTGTTTTACTACTAAACACAATTTTGTTTAAGGATGAAAAGTGAAGAAGTTTAACAATGTCAGACAGCTCTCTAGTGACAGACATGGAATAGAATTAGGGTTAAGACCTTTTAAGAAAGGGAATTAAGAATTGTACTGAAATTGAGTACACTATATTTTATAAAAGTGCTTTAACTTTCTTAATTAAATCATTAGTCAAAATTTTAAATGTACACTATCAAAAGATTTCTTTCTAAGATGCATTCAAGAGGTGCAAATAAGTTCATTTAGACATCATTATTTACATAATCTCATTTAAATGCCATAATGGGAGAAGAGATATAGTAAGCAAACACACTATGAAATAAATAATTCCTCATGGGTTCCTCTATTTCAGTGACTAAGAAGGAGCATCAATATCTTAGCAACAAACACTGCAGAGATTGTAGAAATGACATGATCAAAATAGTGAATAGGAAAGAGTGGTGCAATATGGCAACATCAGGAGAAGGAAAAAGTAAGAAGCATGAGGACTTTTGCAGATGTTGCTCTTCAGTACAAATGACTTCTGTTTCATTCTCTTGTATAAGCACCTGGACTATTCTGTAGCAGGTCCAACACAAACTAACCATTATGTGACATGCCACCTAACTGACTGGTGTTGCAAGAAGTCAATGAACTACCTGGAGTTTTCTCCCTTCTACAGGTATGTCAATAATACCACAAAATAAAAAATAAAGAGGAACTTGGGAATAAATGTTCATAACTGTTCATATAAAGACATAACCTTCTTCTTATTCTCCATGTCTGTCTTCCTGTCTCTTCATCTCTTTTACTCAGTCTCTCTCTCTCTCTCTCTCTCACTCGTCTTCCTCTGTAAGGACAGTAAGCACCCTTAACCACAGACCCATCTCTCCAGCCCTATGATAAGTTTGTTTTAAGTCTTTGCTTTGTTTAAAATATGTTATAAATTAATGCTTCTCAATTGTTGAATTAAGATTGCTCACAAGAGGAAATAGAAAATAATTGCTTTGATATGCAACAAAGGTTCTAGATTTCATTTCTTAATTGACTACATTAATATAAACAGAGTTGAAGGTCAAGCTTGACTTCCTCTATCATGGTTTTCATTTTTTTTAAACTTCAGTTCACAAAGTTTGATGCTATTCTTTAACATCCCTCAGTTGCAGCCATGTTTGCATGTATATAATGTGAGTATTGTATCTATACTCTACTAAGGCCATGGAAACATCGTCTCCTCCACATTATCTTAATGATAGCTGTAAGTACAAAAAGATTCTCTCTCTCTCTCTCATTGTGTCTATGCCTTTATGTGGGCATGTGCATGTGTGTTAGAAGCCATTGTGAGTTGCTGTTGTGCATAATAGGAACCAAAGTCAGATCTTGTGTGAGAGCAGCACTTTGTAATGAATGAGTTATCTTTTCAACCCTCTTGCTCTGATTTTATTGAAAAAAAAAATTGAGAAACTGAAGAATGTGAGACACCTGTCAAGCACATGGCCAGAAACTCATAAAAACAGGACTTGGGACTGATTCTGTCTTACAAACCAAAGTTCATTTATCCATGTGTCAATACTTCCACCATTAAATATCTAAAGTTAATGAAATCCCCTTTGTCATTGTTTATGGTTTCCATTGTATAAAAAATATTTTTACACATAGGCAGAACTTATTATAAATTCATAAACATCTCCCATATTTTGGTACTTATTCCAATGTCTCTGTTATCTATGGATCTTTACCTGAATCTATACAAAGTGAAATGATATTTCCTCCTTCCTTCCCTCCCTCACTCCTCCTCTCTTGCCTCTTCCCTCTCTTCTACTACCCCACCTCTTTGTCCCTGTCTCTCTCTCTCTCTCTCTCTCTCTCTCTCTCTCTCTCTCCTTTTCTTTCACTTTTATTTTTGAGATAATCCCAATATGTAGTCTGAATGGTCCTAGAAAGCACTATGTACCTCAGAATGGCCTATAACTCACAGAAAAACCCCTGCATCTGCCTCTGACTCCCAACTACTGGAATTAAAGGTATGATCCACCTTCCCCAAACTAGAAATAGTCTTTCTTTCTTTTGAAACTTTATGACTTTTTTTATCTATATTTGTTTTCTTATCTCACATGTAATTCCATACCACAACTATTTACATATTTATTCTACAATTAATATAATTTCAGACTCTTCTTTGAGATTGAAAATACTGATTTTTCTCTGCTTACTTCACTATATACATATATGAACATATATGAAATGTCAATTGTTGAATCTATAAACAAAGTCTATGGGCTAGGTGCAATAGACACTCTAAATCCATGTCTTCTATTACCAAAAGTGTTCAAAGAGCTAATATTTATGTGCTCCATCTTCTTTATGCTTATAACAGTCAGAAAAATTTTACATTTCTGGTAAAATTTACTTTTCTGGTTTATTTTAGTTTTCTGGCAATCATATTTTTTAGGTGTCATGGGATTGAGAAATTGAAAGAGTTGGGGCAATGAAAGGAAAGGGAGGGAGAACTGTTATTATATTTTAATTAGAAGTTTTTAATTTAAAAAAAGAAAGAGAAGTGTTTGTCCTATTGCAAGAGATTCAACCTAGTTAAGTGGAGAAAACATAATGTACCACATATAAAATGATTGAATGAAATAAATGTTTGGCAGTTAAGAAATATACTCCAAAATGTAAATTCCCAAAGAATATGAAGGTTTGTTCTCTTACACAATCCATTACCTAACAAGCATTTCTTATTGGGTGTTTTACATTTATACCATGAATTGGTATAGGAACATGGATTACTCAGGCTTGTCCCTTCATTCTTGACCTCCTTTGTTCCCATTGAATTGGTTCTCAGGCCTAACCATGTTCCTGCTAGCAGGAAAAAGAAGATGTATAAATAAGATTCACTGTTTTTGTCTAAGAGAGATGATGCTGAAGGCACACACAGAGTTTCTGTCATTATTCAGTGAAAAATGAATAAGTATCTATGTTTATACCCATCTATGATGTCCTAAGAAAGATAGAGTGGAACTTCTAGGAGTCAACTCAAACTACACTCCTCTAAAGAAAGAGTTAATGATTCTTGATAAAAAAAATGAGCAATCAGTAATCATTAGGCATGAAAACTCAGAGTACTTCTGATAGATAGGTTTTGTGTAGGCAGAACGATGTAGAAGACCGTTATCAGAGCAGTTCAATAAGCATAATGAGGTTAATTGGCTTGGAGAGATGATAGGGTTGTTTGTACATGCTAATTACGTGTATCAGTGAACTGATGTAAGATCTTGGGAGCAAGTGCAGCTGTAGAATATTGTACTGCTTTGATGAAAGCAGGTGATGTCATGCTGCTTTCAATAGCAACCTCAAACATTTATTTCAGTCACCTATAATAGAAAAGCTCATTTTTTGTTGGTTTGGTTTCCTTCTTGTAGCTGCATGGCACCGGATAACATAGGTTACTAATAGAGTGGTTAGTCATAGTAGACACTACCAGGGGCAAAAGATTAAGAATAGTTCTGTTGTATACCAATGAGGAGCTTCTCATTAAGAAATGGTAAGAGATGCTAACACTTTCTTTGAGGAAAGTGTGGTGTATCCCATGTGTAGACAAAAGGGTAGGCAAATGCCCCACACAAGGACTTCATATGTAGCTAATTTTGAAGCATACAGTAGGGTTATGGAGCTGATATAATGCAGATGTGCTTTTACAATAAATGTCAGATATTCAGTGAGATAAACACCAGAATCTGAGAGCAACTCTATATCCCACAGTGCTAACAGTTACTTGTTATTTCTTGTTTATATCCAGTGAAGGCATATTTTTGGAAACTGCTTGGTAAATTTTAATTATTAACAGATGTAATAAAAATATTTATAAGGAAACAGCTATGAAGTAAATGAAGGAACATTTAATTATAGACATTGCAAGAGGCATATAAACACAGTGAGGCTGTAAACAAGTGGATGGAGATAAAGTATCAAGACCTGAATGTCAGCCTTTCTAAGGAAGCACATGAGTAACATGGGGCTGCTTTGGGATGGTTGCAACATGGGACAAGAGGGAAGGTACTGTTTATGTTAACCTTTCAGCAGACAATTTTCTGTTTTGGCTGTTCAGTGTTAAAATTATAGTTAAGGTTATTTATCTACCAGAATACTTTGTGCCATACAGAAGTTCTCACATTTAAAAATCATATGTGAATATAAAATTTTCAATTTGTTATATTTTTTATAACATTAATTCATCAACTTATATTTGGGAAAAACATTTTACCTGGAAAACATTTATTCAAATGCTCTATAGTAATGACTGAAAGACTTGCTCTTATAAAACCTTCATTCCTTCTTTCTATAAGATGTTCATACAGAAGGGATGGAGATGGTTCTTTGGCAAGCAGTGCTTACTGTTATTGCAAAAGACCTGGGATCAGCTCTCAGTGCCCTCATAAAGCAACTCACAACCCCTATAACTCAGTTTCAGGGTATCTCATGCTTAACTCAGGGCTCCATAGGTATCTTCACACACATAATACACATAAAATTATGTGGGCACACACATGCATACAAAGATTATATATGTGTATTTTTGTGTGTATGTACCTATGTATGTATGTATGTATGTATAAAATATACTACTGTTATGAGTCTTTTTCCAATTCACAGCCACCATAACATCCTTGGAGACTGCTTTTTACCTACAATTCAGGAGAAAATAAAAAATAAATTTCAAGAATGTATGGCTAACAACTCATGATCCTAAAATGTATTTGTCTGCCAGACAAGAGATCTCTTGGAATAATCCCAATCTTTGTCACTTGCTGGTGGAATTAGGACTAGACTGTATATCACTTTATAATAGATCCCACAATGTTGAAGGCTGAGTGCTGAGTTTGTCAATACTTTAAAATTTTAGCCAATTATATACAAACATCTCTGTATAGAGGGAAAAATGTAAGCTGAAAAAATCAGTAATGAAAGAGAAATGATCTTGACACCTAGCAGTTGCTTCTTCTACCCCATTGACTTCAAAATCTGTCCAGTGTAAGCACCTGACTATGTTTTAAAAATTCTAAAGCCTAAACTACTTCCCAGACCTACAAAATTCTAATGCCTGCATATAGGACATTGGTACCAGAATTTTAAATCTCTCTAAGTTATTTCAATGTATAGAAAAATTTAGAACCATTGCTCTTGTTAGTCTGTAAAAGAGATCTAATTGTTTATGCAAGCTACACATGTTTTATTATAATAATCTAACTTTACATTTAAGGTTCATTAAAATCAGATTGAATTAGCCTGAGTTAATTCATATTCTATAGACAGTGTTTTATAGGACCTGTGACATACTCTTAAGGGTTCTATTATATGAGTAACCTTTAAATATTTTCAGTACAAATGTAGAAGTAGGATGACTCTAACCATTAGAGGATAAATAGCACCATCTTTCTAGTACAGCCTATAAAAATCGGACTTATTCTTAGAAGAAGATAGGTGCCCATCCTACAAATTTACCAGCATAAATTGGTACTAAAGAAGCCCAGGAACATTAAAATCACATCAATAAAAACAGGTCTGAAAACTTACCAAAGATGCCAGACTGAGAAAGAGAACAAAACCCTCATGTGGACTTCATAAAGAAAATACCCAGCATTGCCTGGTGATAGCCTCAATGACTTTCTATCTGACTACTTGAGGTGCATATCAAGGACCAACTTATTATAACAGAGAATATCACAGAACTCCTGGCTCTTTCAGAGACTTCTTTCCACCTTAGTTTCTGGTGGTATCTTTACCTACATAAATTGCTGTTCCTTCCTCTGTGCTTTTATGTCTTCTGTACCTGGTCTTACCACCCACTTAAATTCTTTCCACTTTACCTCATTTCTGAAATTCACCTCTGGCCCTGCAGTCTGATTCCATGGAGACCTTGGCAGGCCAGCAGCAGCAGCTCTTCAAGATCTCCAACCTTCATTGTTTTATTTCCACAGAGTCTGTCTTCCAGCATTTTGCCAGCGTCTGCATGTTGAGGAAAGGAGAGTCACTTTTATTTAGGAATGTGCACACTGATTGGTTCTTCATCTCCCAGTGAGAGATTTTACTTCTACATGTTTATGGGTACACTAATCGGACTTAGTCGATTAAAAGCAAATAAATTTTTAAAAAGAGTACTACATGAAGTCAGGAGGGAGATATGAAGTATAATGCTGTGGGGAGCAATGGATGGATATGAACAATGAATTTTTTCAAAAATATGAAAAAATAAATATTATAATGATTGTGACCCCTGGGAAGTAAACCATGTTCCAGTGTATAGCCCCATATATATATCACTCTAATTAGTCCCAATGCATAATTTTTTAAAATGGCATGAGTTTAGAAGGAAGCTTAGGAGAATTAGATTTGGATTAGAGTGGAGTTTTCAGAAGGAGTCAGGAGAATATAATAGAAATATACTACATTTATATGTGAAATTTCAATTTTTTAATAAAATATTATATTAAAATTAAACTTCATAAGATGGAGTCCATTTAACATTTCAAAAACTACATGTTATGACATTCTCAAGTGATATCACTATTATTTTCTACTCCTTTTTTCAATATTCATGCTTTATTAATATTATCACATCTAGGCACTACGTTTTTCATAATTCATTTTAAATGTAATTTTATAAAAAGGTTCAAAGGTAAGTGTTGACTTCCTTATTTCAAACAAAAATTTAAAAATGTTGGAAAAAATTTAGTGTTTTCAGCTTCACAAATTTGCAGACATTATAATGGTAAAATAATACAGTTTTTCTTAAAGTATGACCTTTAGGTTATGATATTTTGTTGTATAGAAATTTATTTATCATAGGTGAGAATATCCAAGAATCACATAAGAAAGTTAGTGCAGCTCATGCCTCAGTTTCTTCACTGTCAAATTAAGGACAACACTGGTTTTAAGTGAAGTTAGATGACTTTAGGGGAAACATGTATTCCAGGTGCAAAATAAGATTAGTATGACAAGAAGCATAACAAATTGATCAAACTGCTGGTTAGACACCAAGAGTTCTCACAAAACATCATCTAGTAGCACTAAATGCCAATCAATGAGGATTAAATGGATTGAATTTTCTTTGGAGAAACGTGAGTTTTAAAATGAAAAGGAAAGAGCCTTGGATTAATGGTTATTAAAGCTCTTTTAGACACAATGCTGAAGAAATCAGGCACTTGATGAACTGACTTTTAGAAGTAAAAGCACAGAGCTCAGAATCATAGAAATATGAAGCACAAATAAGTCTGAAAGGAACAACGTCAATGAATGTTATTATTATGAAACTAAATTGTCAGTGTAGCCAGAATACATGGAAGACAACCATTACTCAAGTTTTTCTAGAATTTAGGTTTTATATGAAGGATTCTCAAAGGTATAAACAGAAAAGATATTACTATAAAGAATAATGCCTTTCTCTCTCTCTCTCTCTCTCTCTCTCTCTCTCTATATATATATATATATATATATATACACACACATAAAGAGGATAAAGTATGTAGTAAAACTAGTATGGTATTCTGAATGAATAATATTTGTCATAGTCTCAGGTATTTGGACATTTGATTCTCAGTTAAGAGTGCCCATTTCTGGAGGTTCTGAAACCTTTAGGAGGTAGAGTCTTGTTGGAGGACTTAAATCATTGGAGGTTTACTTTGTGGGTTCAGAGTTTCTTCCCACTTCCAGTTTGCTTCCTCTGTATGTAGTTAAAGATAAGATAGATCACTTAGCATCCTGTTTCAGTCACCTACTGCTGTGCCTCCCATGCACTATGAACTCTCTGCCTCCCCTGCACTATGAAATCTTCCTCTGAAACCATAATTCAAAATAAACTTTCTTCCTTATTTCACTTTTCTCATGCTGTTTATCCCAAGGACTGGCAGCCCAACTTGGTCATGAAAGGATTACCCACGTAGTACTGATTTTGAAGGCATGAAGTGATCATGGAAAGCAGTTTAGATATGACAATATGAAAGGTCAGGAGAAGTCATTGGTTTATTTGGTTGCAAGGGTGAAGGAAATAGAGAACGGATAGTAGAGGAAGGTAGTCATAAATATCAGCTGAGGACACATGACCAGTTGCAGAATAGAGGATTATAATTGACAAGAGTGTTTGTGTAGTATTTTGTTAAGAATGCATTTGTAAAGATAATTGTGTTTTCTCTCAAGTTCTTTATCATGTGATCTAATATGATTACCATATTTAATTTTGAGATATTAAAAGAATGTCCCTCAAGAGACATTACCAAATGTCTCTTGTAGTCTAAAAGTATAATGGGCTTTTAGTTGTATGAAGGACAGTCATATCATGTTAGACATAATTATGACCTGTTAAATATATAATGTGTTTGCAATTTTGTGTAGGACAGTTGTATTAAACATAGGATAAAGTTTGCTTATGATTTTCATTTGGAAATTTATGAGTATACATAGAAGATATGAATGTGTCTCAAGTTTGCAAGGAGTAGACTTGTAATAACTATTCTTGTGGTCAACTTGACTACATTTGGAACTAAAACCTGAAATGAAACAACTGTAAGGAAATATTGCTTAATTTGAGGAAGGAAGATTAGCTTCTAATCCAGATCCCTTAAGTAAAATGTCATGTCTTTAATTCAGATTTTTTGGGGGGAACTGGGTGTGGGCTGGGATCAGGATCTTGAGGTGGCAAGAAACTTTTTTAATCCAGATGTGTTCTCCTGGTAGAAAATTTTATAACACAGAAGGCTCAGTGCAGTGGTGAAGGGGAATACCAGGACAGGGAAGCAGGAGGGGGTTGATTGGGAAACAGGGGGAGGGGAGATGGCTTATGGGACTTTCAGGGCGGGGAGGGGAGGAACCAGGAAAGGAGAAATCATTTGAAATGTAAATAAAGAATATATCTAATAAAAAAAAAAGAAAAAGAAAGTCATTTCTAAAATGTACTGGTCAGGTAGAGAAGTATACTTTTTTGAAGTTAACACATAGAATCTAATTAAAAACTGTCTTTTAATTTAAAAAAAATAAAAATATAAAAATTTTCTTCAGTTATATTGTTTGTAAATGTTTTTTTGATTTTTTTTGCAATTTTTAATTTTTGAATGTTTTAATAAATTCTTCAAGAATGTCAAAAAAAATAGGTAGATTTCACTTTTTGTCTGCTTTCTCTTGACTTGCAAGCAAGTCCACTCCTTCATTGGCTTTAGAGCCTACTTCATTGAGCCACTAGCATATACTGAAGACCAGTCAACACATCCAACTTTGTGGACTGAGCAAATCCTGGATTCTCGAATTTTCAGTTCACATCCAGTCTTTGTTAAGACTCCATAAAACTGTTTAATGGAGTCACTAGAACTACGAAGTCAACCCAGCTCTTTAAGGAGGGGTTCTCTTTACCTTTGTTATTTCTTGTCTGAACTTTTGATAACTTCACTTCCCTTCAAGACGACAGCTGACTGTATCCCTTGGCTGTCAACAGCCTGGCTTTGTACATGATCTATAGATACCATCTAAAAATTTCTTCTTGCTCTTAACCTTGCTTGTCCCTGCCTTAACTTTAGTCTTTAGTCTCAGTAGCTGGTTAATTTGTTCTATAAAATGTGTGTATTTATTGACTCTTTTGGGAGGTTAAAAGGGGCACTCGAAATCTTCAGCAAGATTTGCATATTTTCTGCCCCCTTGAAACTGAAAAGTTTAAAAGGAAAGACAGATGATGAAAGAATTCATTCCCATTAGTGTATTAAGGCAATCTTGTGGGAAGAATAACAGAAAGGCTCCTGACATGTTATATTGGAGTCACAGAAGAGATCCTGATGGAGGTGGCAGTTAATATAAGATGAGAACTGAGATGAAAGTAGAGAAAACAGAATTGGTGTTCATGCAGAGAAAAGAGAACGTGCATAGGCTTAGAGGTGAAGGGGACAAGTGCCTTAAAGCCAGAGAAGGAAAGGATGTGCATCAGGGCAAGCAATTCAACTAGAGTCTTTACTTAGAAAGAAGTTAGAGGGGTTGACAAATAGACTATCTGCAAGAGCCTTGAAATCTGTCCTAAGAAATTCCCAATCTGTTTGTAGTATAATGCAGTCTCATTAAACATCTAGTGGGAAAATAGACAGAATTTTCAAGAAATGGTGCTGGTTCAACTGGTGGTTATCATGTAGAAGAATGCAAACTGATACATTCTTATCTCCTTGTACAAAGTTCAAGTCCAAGTGGACCAAGGAGCTCCAGATAAAATCAGATACACTGAAACCAATTGAAAAGAAAATGGGGAAGAGCCTTAAGCACATTGGCTTAGGGGAAAATTTCCTGAACAAAACACCAATAGATTCTGCTCTAAGATCAAGTATTGACAAATGGGACCTCATAAAATTGCAAAGCTTCTGTAAGTCAAAAGACACTCTCAATAGGACAAAACAGCAACCAACACTTTGGAAAAAGATCTTTACTAACCCTACATCCGATAGAGAGCTAATATTCAATATATTCAAAGAACTCAAGAAATTAAACTCCAGAGAACCAAATAACCCTATTAAAAATGCAGTACAGAGCTAAACAAAGAACTCTCAACTGAGGAATACTGAATGGCTGAGAAGCACCTAAAGAAATGTTCAAAATCCTTAGTCATCAGGGAAATGCAAATCAAAACAACTCTGAGATTCCACTTCACATCAGTCAGAATGACTAAGATCAAAAACTCAGGTGACAGCAGATACTGGCAAGGATGTGGAGAAGGAGGAACACTCCTCCATTGCTGGTGGGATTGCAAGCTGGTACAATCACTCTGGAAATCAGTTTGGTGGTTCCTCACATAACTGGACATAGTAGTAGCTGAGGACCCACCTATACCACTCCTGGGCACATATCCAGAAGATCCTCCAACATGTAATAAGGACAAATGCACCACTATGTTAATAGCAACCATATTTATAACATCCAGAAGCTGGAAAGAACCCAGATGACCCTCAACAGAGGAATAGTACAGAAAATGTGTTACATTTACACAATGGAGTATTACTCAGCTTTTAAAAACAATGACTTCATAAAATTCTTAGGGAAATGGATGGAACTAGAAAAAAATTATCCTGAGTGAGGTAACAGAATTACAAAAAACACACATGGTATGCACTCACTGATAAGTGGATATTAGTCCAAAAGCTCAGAATAGTCATGATACAATTCACAGATCACATAAAACTCAAGAAGGAAGACCACAAAAGGGGGAACAAAATACTCATGAGAGGAAATATGGAGACAAAAATGTGTAGCAGAGAATCGAGGATAGGCCATCCAGAGACTGCCCCACCTGGGGATCCATCCCATATACAGTTACTGAACTCAGACACTATTGTGCATGCCAACAAGTGCATGCTGACAGGATCCTGATATAGCTGACTCATGAGAGGCTTTGCCAATGCCTGACAAATACAGAGAGGGATGTTTGCAGACAAACATTGGACGGGACCCAGTGTTCCCAATGGAGGTGCATTTGAAATATAAATAAAGAAACTAAAAAAAGAAAAAGAAAAAAGAAAAGAAGAAATATTTAAAGACCAGGTAAGGTGGTAAAAAAAAATTATTAAGAAAAATAGTTCTTGTGGCATGAAAATAAATAAATAAATAAATAAATAAATAAATAAACCTGTCCTCTTTTCTTACCCTGAAATTGGCAATATTAAGGTGAGGCTGAACAAATCTGTGTGGTTTGGCTTATTTTATTATGGAGGCTGGCATAGTTGGCTACCTCTTTGGGTACCATTAATGGGCAGAGAATATGTACCTGGTAAAAATTTTCCCTCCTCCTTCTAGTGCTAAGACTCGGAAGGCCAGGTAAGTGAGATCTCTGCTCAATAATCATGCTCAAGTGAGGTCTGCCATTTCTTATATAAGCAAGCAAGAAAGCAATGACTCAGACACTAACTGAAAAATAGACATTTTATATATCATTCCAAAGACCGCTGAGGGTAAGTAAAAATCTAAAACATGCCATCCATCATTTATCTAGGCAATTGTCTGCTTTGACAGCTTACAGAGGGACCAAGGACAAATTGCTGGAAAGCTTATGACTGCAGGGGTGGATTCTGTGCTCTGTGCCCTTACAGGTGAGTTTTAGATTAGGGCTATCAATCAATTTCTCATTGGCAAAAATATGTTTATCTAATAATCATGGATGAATTTTTCTAACTGATTAACATTTTAAAATTACATGGAGAATATTGTGAAGGCCATTATGAATTAGCTCTGGAGATTTAAAAATTAGGATTTTCAGATTATTTAAATCAAGGAGTATGATTTAGTGACAGATACCCACAACCCGTTTTAATATGATCAGTTCCATTATTTCAACTAATAAATTGAGATATACTAATATATTTGATTAAACATTCAATTTTTTCTATTGGGGAAAATATTAAGAATTAGTCTGGTGAGAGAGAAATTGAAACTTAAGTTTAATTAGCTATTTGTTTTTTGTTTTTGTTTTTTTTAATTAAGCATTCCATTCATTTTCACCTCAAATGATATTCAACTTCCTGGTTACCCCTCCACAAGCCTCCTATTCTACAACCTTCCTCTCCTCACTCACCTTTGCCTCTGTGAGAGTGCTCCACCAACCACCCAGACTCTTCTGCTCCAGACCTCCAGCATCTCCCTATCCTGGGGCATCAAAACCCCACAGGACCACGGGCCTCCTCTCCCATTCATGTCAGACAAGGCCATCCTCTTTTACCTATGTATCTGGGGCCATAGATTCCTCCCTGTACACTCCTTGGTTGGTGGTCTGATCCCTGGGAACACCGGAGAATCTTAAGGGGATTGCAATCCCATAGGAAGAACATCAGCTGGCCAGACCACCCATTGTTCCCAGGAACTAAACTACCAACCGAAGAATACACATGGAAGGACCCATGACTCCAGCTGCTTATGTAGCAGAGGATAGCCTTATCTGGCATCAATGAGAGGGGAGGTCCTTGGTCCTGTGGAGGCTTGATACCCTAGTGCAGGAGAATACTAGGGAAGGGAGGCAGGAGTGGGTGGGCGGGGGAGCACCTTCATAGAAGTGGTGGAACAAGGGGATGGGATAGGGAGGCTGTGGAGGGAAAACAGGGAAAGGGGATAACATGTGAAACATAAATAAATAAAATATCCAAAAGAAATTCAGGTGACAGCAGATGCTGGTGAGGTTGTGGAGAAAGAGGACCACTCCTCTATTGCTGATGGGATTGCCAGCTGGTACAACCACTGGAAATCATTCCGGTGGTTCAGCTGCTTGATGTTTAACAGGTGCTTTCTACTCTTTGTTCCATTATGTCCCTGCTTGAATACTAAAAACCAACACAGATAAACATTTGGGTTGCCTTTAAATTCCTGGTTCTGATATATGTCTTAAAAGCCAAATGAATGTAATCCAAACGTAGACCAATATCTTTTGTGAAATATTATTTTTCCTGAAAAGACATTTGATCATATGCTTTACTCATTAAAGAACCCTTTGAATTAAGCTTAATTGGATCCATTGACTCTGCCTTTTCTTCATGATGTCATTCTCTGTATTTCATGGTAATGATAATAATCACCTTTATGTTTTTAGTCAGTGGTTATTAAAAAAGTTGAAATTGTGAACATGTTTCCAAGAACTGTCCACATGTATATTTAAATTTTATGCAACCCACCCAAACGCTGCAACCTGCATGCTTTCCAGAAGCTCCACAGTGAAGAAAGACACAGGTGAGACTCTTCTCCAAATAACCATGCCAGCTGAGATACCCACACAGCCCATCTGATGCAAAAACTATCCCCTCCCCTGTCCTGCAGGCTCCACCTTCCTTCCAGCCCACTTCTCCACCCTGGCTAGACCAGTGTCCCAATACCTGCCCAAACACTACAGTCTGTGAGCTGCCAAGAGGTCCACAGTAACCAAAAGCACAGGAGCTCCACAGTACCCAGGGGCACAGGAGTCCTGTTTTAACTAAAGACATACGAGTTCTACCCTAACCAGAGACAACACTGCCTGCCTACAAGAAGACCAGATCTAACTTAGGTTACAGGGCTCCACCTGCCTTCAAGGAGACTGATTCCAGTCAGAGACACCCAGGCCAGTTAACACCAGAGAAAAGAATATGTCAAGAGGCAAGAACAAGACCAAATTTAAACAATATCTTTCTACTAATAGAGCCATAGAGAGGATAATGAGACAGAGTCTCCAAAACAAGAGAAAGTTATTTCCAAGAAAACACAAGAAACTAAACAGTTCATAACAAAGCCAAAAGAAGAGATTTTTCATACACAGCAATACCACCTCTAGCAACAACAACAAAATAACAGGAATAACCAACCACTGGTTGTCACGCGCCTAACGTCTCGCCAGCAAGAACGACGCGCGGCAACAGGATTCTTCTGCGAACAAGCCTTTATTGTACAGCTCTCTTGAACAGGGACCCCGAGGGAAGAAAAGGCACTGCTTATATATGCTTAGAAGACCCTTGTCGCTACCCGATTGGTGCAGGCCTCAATGCCCAATTTTCATGCCCCGAGAGTGGGCTGTGACGTACTTGGTTCATGCGCACTGCGTCCTTCGGGGTGGACAACAGCTGGGCCTTGTTGACTCAACTACAGGAAATCGGCGCCATCTTTGGGCTCGGTACGGGCGGCTACCAACAACTGGTCTTTAATATCTCTTAGCATCAATGGAACCAATTCTCCAAATAAAAAGACACAGTCAAAGAAACTGGATATGTAAACAGGATTCAACATTTTGCTACATACAAGGAACACATCCCACTGAGTAAGAAAGATACTACCTTAGATTAAAAGGCTGGAAAAAAGTTTTCCAAGCAATTGGTCCCAAGAAACAAGCTGGAGTTGCCATTCTAATAACCAATAACATAGACTTTAACTCAAAAGTTATTGAACAAGATGAGGAAGGCAACTTCATATTCATTAAAGAAAAAATCAACCAAGAAGAAATATCAATCCTGAACATCTATGCTCCAAATGCAAGAACAACGACATTCACAAAAGAAACTTTACTAAACCTCAAAACACACATTGAACTTCGTAAAATAATAGTGGGAGATTTCAACACTCCCCCCATCACCAATGGATAGTTTATTGAAACATAATCTAAACAGAGACACAGTGAAACTAACAGTAGTTATAAACCAAATGGATTTAAAAGATATCTAGAGAACTGTTGACCCCCAAACAAAAGAATATACCTCTTCTCAGCACCTCATGAAACCTTCTCCAAAACTGAACATATATTCAAATGTAAAACAAACCTCAACAAATACAAGAAGTGTGGAATAATCTAATCCATTCTGTCAGATCACTGTAGACTAAGGCAAGACTTCAATAACAACACAAACAACAGAATTCCCAAGGAAACTGAACAACTCTCTACTCAATGATAACTTGGTCAGGGAAGAAATTAAAAATGAAATCAAAGACTATATAGTATTCAATAAAAATGAGGAAACATCATATCCTAACTTATAGGTCATAATGAATGCAGTGTTAAGAAAATTCATTGCACTAAGAGCCTTCATAAAGAAATTGGAGAGATCTCATACAGGCAACTTAACAGAATGTCTCAGCGCTCTAGAACAGAAAGAAACAAACACATCATAGAGGAGTAGAAGTCAGGAAATAGTTAAACTCTGAGCTTAAGTCAACCAGTTAGAAAGAAAGAGAATAATACAAAGAATCAACAAAACCAAGAGCTGGTTCTTTGAGAAAAACAAGAAGATAGATAAACATTTAGCCAAACTAACTAAATGGCACAGAGACAGTATCTACATTAATAAAATCAGAAATGAAAAAGGAGACTTAACAACAGAAACTGAAGAAATTAAAAACAAAATCAGATTTTACTACAAAAGTCTATATTTAGCAAAACTGGAAAATCAAGATGAAATGGGTGAGTTTATGGAAAGATACTGCATACAAAAGTTAAATCAAGAGCATGTAAACTATCTAAATAGTCCCATAACCCTTGTGGAAATAGAAATGGTCATTAAAAACCTTCTAACCAACCAACTAAACAAACAAATAAAGCCCAGAGACCAATAGTTTTAGTGTAGAATTCTACCAGATCTTTAAAAAAAATAAGAATACTCTTCAAACTATTCCACAAAATAGAAACAGAAGAAATACTACCTAATACATTCTACAATGCCATAATTACTCTCAAACACAAACCACACAAAGACCCAACAACAAGAAAAGAGAACTTCAGAACAATCTTGCATATGAATATTGATGCAAAAATCCTCAATAAAATTCTAGAAAACCAAATCCAAGAACATATCAAAATCATCATTCACCATAAGTAGGCTTCATCCCAAGGATGCAGGGATAATTCAATATACGAAAATCCATCAATGTTATACACTATAAACAAATCCAAGCAGGGCGGGGGGGCGGAACACATGATCATCTCATTAGATTTTGAAAAGCCTTTGAAAAATACAACCACCCTTTCTATTCAAAGTCCTGGAGAGATCACAAGTTCATGGCATATACCTAAACATAATAAAAACAATATATGGCAAACCAAAATGTAATATCAAATAAATGGAGAGAAACTGGAAGACATTCCACTAAAATCTGGGACAAGACAAGGTTGCTTATTCTATCCTTATCTATTCGATATAATACTCTAAGTTCTAGATAAAGCAATTAGACAACAAAAGGATATCAAGGGGATAAAAATTGTAAAGGAAGATGTCAGTATTACTATTTGCAGATTATATGATAATATACACAAGCAAACCCAAAAACTCCACCAGAGAACTACAGCTGATAAACAACTACAGCAAAGTGGAAAGATATAAAATTAACTCAAACAAATTAGTAGCCTTTCTTTATATAAATGATAAACAGATAGAGAAAGAAGTTAGGGAAACAACATCTTTCACAATAGTCACAAACAATAAAATATGTCTTGGTGTAACTCTGACCAAGCGAGTGAAAGATCTGATAAGCACTTCAAATCCCTGAAAAAAGAAATCAAAGAAGGCCTCAGAAGAAAGAAAAATCTCCCATGCTCAAGGATTGGTAAGATTAATGGATTCAAATGGAAATAAGCAGGCTTGGGGAGTGGGAGGTAACATACCCTCAGGACTCTTTGAGAGTAACCTTAAACAAAATGCTCAACACTGGGGAAAGGGAACTCCAAGAGTCTACTCCCAGTAGATAGACAAGGCCTCAAATGGTGGGACAGGGCTATTAATACACAGTCAAAATTCCTGACTGATCCAGAATTGCTCCTGTCTAAAAGAACTGCTGGGATCTAAATGGAGAAGAGAGTGATGGAATGGAGGTCCAATGATCCGCCTTACTTGGAATTCATCTCATGAATTGGGAAGGGGGCACTAAGTCCTGAAACTACTATGCTATGATGCGCTCACAGATGGGAACCTAGAATGGCTGCTCTCTGAGAGGTCCTACCAGGAGCTGACTGTGAAAAAAGCAGATACCCCACCATTGGACTGATGTCAGGGACCCTTATGGTTGAAATAGGGGAAGGATTGAAGAACCTGAAAGGAAGAACAACCCAATAGGAAGACCAACAGTCTCAACTAACTCAGACCCCAGAGAGCTCTCACAGACTGAACGACCAACTTGAGGCCCCAGGGAAGGGGGAGGCCTGGTAGCATGGGGAGAGCACCTTCTGGGATGCAAGGGGAAGAGGAATGGGATGAGGACTGTGGGAGGGGGGAGCTAAAGGGAGACAATGACTGAAATGTAAATAAATAAAATAATTTTAAAAAATGGAAATAAATAATTTCAAACACCTCTAGACTCCTGTGTTTTGGGTTATAAGTCTATGTTAAAATCAGCATATTTATAATCAAGTATTTACTCTACAATTTATTACATCACACTTCACTTGCAAGGAAATAAAATACACAGTCACAATTATCTATATAGGGTTATGTTTTGTTATTATAGAGGTTCTCAATCAACACAAAGAAATAGACTTGCAAACAAAACAAGGCCCATGTTGTGACGGTTACTGTGATGCAAAAGTCAGAGTGGGAAGCTGGCAACTACAGCTGTTCTTATAATACACTAGAGAGGTGGGGTTCAGGCCTCTTGGATCATTACCTAAATGTTTTTTCTTTCATTGTATCTATGATAACAAGAGCTGACAGAATTTATTTCAGTTTTGCTCTTTGAAGGACATCAGAAGCTTTAAGAATACATTTGATAATTCTTGACTGGAATCATTAATACACTAAATTACACGGAAATAGTCCATAAATCAGAAAATGAGTTTGATTCACAGTGGTGGAAAGTGTCAACAGAATTTACCACAACTGCAGCCACCAGGATTAGGCTGGAGACTGGCAGACTACTTATAGGGTTCCTGTTAAGCATAAAAATTGTTTCCTCTTGGTTTGTATGTTGTCCAGGATAAGACATGGGAAAAGAAATTACATCTTTAATCTCTAAAACTACTAAGTCCACTGCATGATCAGGAGACTTGGTTTCATATACACAACTTTCAATGTATCACATAAACTTCAGCAGCTTATACCACCTTTCAAATGTATTTTTCCATCTTCATGTTGATTTCCATATATTGAAAAGAGAAAGAAAGACAGACAGAGAGACAGAGAACCAGAAGAAAAATTAACTTCTGCTTATTAGCTATCAAGTGAGGATCTTCCATTAGCTTCTCAGTCAGGAAGGGGCATAGAAAGCTCTGATTACCATCGATGCCAGCATTTGGACTAGATTAATTTTATGCAGGTCTTATACAAGTAATTAAAGCTCATGTTAGATAATAAGTATAACAGTTATGTCAAGTGCAAAATTTGTACTTTAAAACATTTCTCTGCATCCTCCAGCTTTGAGATTCCTTTATATTTCTCTTTTAAGAAACTACTCTTGAGGATTGGTAGAGGATTGTGTGCTGGGGATGGTCACATTACATTAATGTCTAAATAATTTATTAATTAGTCTCATCACTTTGCAGAGATATCCATCTGATTATTGAATGATACCCACTGAAAAATTGATAAATAATAGATAATAGACAGACAGAGAGACAGACAGACAAACAGAAAGACAGATAAATTGAAAATGTTCTCTGGAAAAATCTAAGTGTTCCCAAGTATATGAAGCATGCGAATAAAACATACATCTTTAAAAGGTAATTTGCTCATCTATAGAAGTTGCAGTAGTAGATTGTAGTCTATGGACTATGTCTTCTCTAACATAGGTCTTACAAAAGTATTATAATAAACCCAGTAACATAGTGTCAATACTATATTTAGAGACTTGTTTCCTTACTCTTTATGTTACGACATCTCAGGAGGCATAATACACATTAATGTGATTGGGTGAGTATAATAAATCACCACAGACTGGAATATGAAGTATGAAAAGTGTGTTTTATTATTTTTTGAGATATCTGATGTAAGATCAATGTGGTTGAATGAACTGTGCTATAAAGACTGTACTTACAATATAGATGAGCTTTGGTTATCTTAATTACTTTTCTGTATATATGATAAAACATCATAAGCTAAGCAACTTATAGAAGGAAGAATTTATTTAATTTCATGGTTTCAGAGAGTATGAGTCCTTGATGTCCAAGAAGAGTCATGGCTCAAAAACAGTTTAGAGCTCATACCCCAACCACAAACATGAAACATAAAGAAGCCAGTTATTGAACTGAGCAAAGGGTCCCCAATAGAGGAGCTAGAGAAAGGACCCAAGGAGCAGAAGGGGTTTGCAGTGCCACAGGAGGAACAAAAATATAAGTCACCCAGTACTCCCAGTGCTCCCAGAGACAAAACCATCAACCAAAGAGTAAACATGGAGTTATCTATGGCTCCAGACACAGCACCAGAAGAGGATGGTGTTGTTAAACACCAAAGGTAGGAGATGCTCTTGGTCTTGGAAAGACTTGATATCATAGTGTATAGGAATACCAGGACAGGGAAGCAGGGGAGGGTTGATTGGGCAAGGGGAGATGGGTTATGGGATTTTCCGGGGGGGAGGGGGAGACCAGGAAAAGGGACAACATTTGAAATGTAAATAAAGACAATATATATATAAGCCCTTAGCCAGACTAGCGAGAGGACACAGGGACAGTATCTAAATCAACAAAATCAGAAATGAAAAGGGAGATATAACAACAGAAAATGAGGAAATTTAAAAAATCATCAGATACTACTACAAAAGCCTATATTCAACACAACTGTAAAATCTGGAGGAAATGGACAATTTCTTAGACAGATACCAAATACCAAAATTAAATCAGGATCAAAGAGACCATCTAAACAGTCCCATATACCCTGAAGAAATAGAAGTGGTCATTGAAATTCTTCCAACCAAAGAAAGCACAGGACCAGATGATTTTACTGAAGAATTCTATCCGACCTTTAAAGAAGAACTAACATCAATACTATTCAAACTATTCCACAAAATTGAAACAGAAAGAACACTACCCAACTATTTCTATGAAGCCACAATTGCGCTAAACATAGTAAAAGCAATTTACAGCAAACCGGTAGCCAACATCAATCTAAATGGAGAGAAACTTGAAGCAATTTCACTAAAATCAGGGACTAGACAAGACTGCCCTCTCTCTCTCCATATCTTTTCAATATGGTATTTGAAGTTCTAGCTAGAGCAATTAGACAAAAAAAGGAGGTCAAAGGGATACAAATTGAAAAGGAAGACGTTAAACTATCACTATTTGCAGATGATATGATAATATACTTAAGTGACCCAAAGAACTCCACCAGAAAAATCCTACAGCTGATAAACCACTTCAGCAAAGTAGCTGGATATAAAATCAAATCAAGCAAATCAATAGCCTTTCTATACTCAAAGGATAAGCAAGTTAAGAGAGAAATTAAGGAAATTACACCCCTCACAATAGCCACAAACAATATAAAGTATCTTGGTGTGACTCTAAACCAACAAGTCAAGATCTATATGACAAGAACTTCAAGTCTCTGAAGAAAGAAATTGAAGAAGACCTCAGAAGATGGAAGAATCTTCCATGCTCATGGATTGGCAGGATTAATATAGTAAAAATGACCATCTTGCCAAAAGCAATATACAGATTCAATGCAATCCCCATCAAAATCCCAACTCAATTCTTCATAGAGTTAGAAAGAGCAATTCAAAAATTCATCTGGAATAACAGAAAACCCAGGATAGCTAAAACTATTCTCAACAGTAAAAGAACTTCTGGGGGAATCAGTATCCCAGACCTCAAGCTGTACTACAGAACAATAGCGATAAAAACTGCATGGTAAGCTGGGCAGTGGTGGCGCACGCCTTTAATTCCAGCACTTGGGAGGCAGAGGCAGGAGGATTACTGATTTCAAGGCCAGCCTGGTCTACAAAGTGAGTTCCAGGACAGCCAGGGCTACACAGAGAAACCCTGTCTTGAAAAACAAAACAAAACAAAACAACAACAACAACAAAAAAAAACTGCATGGTATTGGTACAATGACAGGCATGTAGATCATTGGAACAGAATTGAAGACCCAGAAATGAACCCACACTCCTATGGTCATTTGATCTTTGAAAAAGGAGCTAAAACCATCCACTGGAAAAAAGATAGCCTTTTCAACAAACGGTGCTGGTTCAACTGGATGTCAGCATGCAGAAGAACGCAATTAGATCCATTCTTATCTCCTTGTACTAAGCTCAACTCCAAGAGGATCAAGGACCTCCACATAAAATCAGACACACTGAAACTAATAGAAAAGAAACTAGGGAAGAGCCTTGAACACATGGGCACAGAAGAAATTTTCCTGAACAGAATACCAATAGCTTATGCTCTAAGATCAAGAATTGACAAATGGAACCTTATAAAATTACAAAGTTTCTGTAAGTCAAAAGACACTCTCTATAGGACAAAACAGCAACCAACAGATCGGAAAAAGATCTTTACCAATCCTACATCCTATATAGGGCCAATATGCAATATATACAAAGAACTCAAGAAGTTAGACTCCAGAGAGCCAAATAACCCTATTAAAAATGAGGTACAGAGCTAAATAAGGAATTTTCACCTGAAGAATATCGAATGACTGCGAAGCACATAAAGAAATGTTCAACATCCTTAGTCATTATCAAAACAACCCTGAGATTTCACCTCACACCAGTCAGAATGGCTAAGATCAAAAACTCAGGACACAGCAGGTGTTGGTGAGGATGTGGAGAAAGAGGAATACTCCTCCACTGCTGGTGGGACTGCAAGCTGGTACAACCACTCTGGAAAGCAGTCTGGCGTTTCCTCAGAAAACTGGGCATGACATTTCCAGAGGACCCTTTATTACCACTCATGGGCATATACCCAGAGGCCTTCTGGCATGCAATAAGGACACATACTCCACTATGTTCATAGAAGCCTTATTTATAATAGCCTGAAGCTGAAAAGAACCCAGATGTCCCTCAACAGAAGAATCGATACAGATGATGTGGTATATTTACACAAAGATATAGTACTCAGCAATTAAAAACAATGAACTCCTGAAATTCCTAGGCAAATGGCCAGAACTAGAAAATATCATCCTTTGTGAGGTAACACAATCACAAAGGAACACACATGGTATGCAGTCACTCATAAGTGGATATTAACCCAGAAGCTTGGAATACCCAAGACACAATTCACATTTCAATTGGTTTCCAAGAAGAAGGAAGGAGAGGCTCCTGGTCCTGGAAAGACTGGATGTAGCAGAGTAGGCAAATACCAGGACAGAGAAGCAGTAGGGGGTTGACTAGGGAACATGGGGAGGGAAGAGGGCTTATGGACTTTCAGGAAGGGGGGAACCAGGAAAGGGGAAATCATTGGGAATGTAAATAAAGAATATAAGAAAAAAATTAAAAAAAGAAATGTAAATAAAGAATATATTTAATAAAAGATAAGAAAGTAGTACATGAAATGAGATGAATGCTTTGAAACCACAATGCCTACCCTTAGTGACATACTTACTTCAGTGTGGTGGAAACTCCTCAGCTTTGCCTAACATCCACCAATTAGGGATCAAATATTCAAATGCCTTCTATCCAGGGAGTACATCTTATTCAAACCACAACATTGAACTTCTCCTAAGGCCTGTATTTTGATTGTTCCCATATGAGTCTAAAGATATCTGACACAAAGCAAGGGGAAACATCGTAATGATTATTAACTCTGTTCTCTTTGAAGGCTGTATCTGTCTCCAAATAAAGTTTCATTCTGAGGTCATCGATGTTAAGATTTAGACATGCAGTGTTTCATGAAAAAGCCATGATTCAGCTCACAGGATAAGAAAATAGCTTTGTATCATGTTCTGTGTTGTTTATCAATCTTTTCCTGCCACGGTTTCATTTAATGCAGAGGTCCCATCATTTAGAAAATGGATCCTATTTTCCCCCCAAAAGGATAATGCTAATGCCAACAGTTATTGAAGAAGTAATGATCTAAAGTAAAGGTGGTCTCAAAATTATTGTATAAGAAGTGGATCTATAGTATAAAACCACCTTAATCTATAGTCATTGTTATGTGATTTTATGCACAACATTTTTACTCCCATATAGAAAAGCTATAAAATAATTGATGTTTTAGTGTTCAGAAAATGAGTAAAACTGTCTTGCAGTCATCTATATTGACCTGCTTTACTTGATGAAAGATGTGACTTGAATTATCAAGTATCTGCTAAGCACTTGTGATAGATACACCAGATACTATGCTAGATGCAGAAGTGCTTGAAATGTTTTGAATTTAAAATTTCATAATGGAGAAGCAATTCAGAACCAGTCTATCCAGGCAGAGGAATAAAAATAAGTATCTGTGCAATAGGTCATTACCCTCATAATCTTTTATTATTTTTCTAACTATACTTTTTATGTTGTGATTTTTAGCATTTTTTTCAGGAAGGTGTATCAGAACTCATTGTTCTCCAATCCTGTTCTCCAATATATTTTTCTATTTGAATGCTTTAAGTCATGACTCTAGAGGCTCCAAACTTATCTGTGTTGAATTAAGGGTGATGTTATGATCCCTTCTTTCTCATCTACATGCAATTGTTGAGACTGATTGCCATTTATGCATGTAGGTGGTGACAGAGTTGAGACAAGGGTGATTCAACACGATATGCCTGACAGAGACCACAAATTGAAGTCAGTATTATGACAGAAAAGTCATTTCAGTTAGCAGATGAGGCCATGTCCATATGGTGGAGGTCAGAGAGTAAGTGAGACAGAATAACAAACAGGATTAGGAATTGTGGTTCCTGGATGGAGGTAATTCACTTGATGTTTATTTAGTGTCTGAGTCTTTCTAAAGAAACTTGATATCATGTATCATGATTAATCAAAAGTATAAGTCATTGAAATCTACAATTTGCCAGACATTTTTACAACTAAACAAATATTAAATTTGAAGAATATTAGCATTCCCTCCTTGCTTTTTCAACACATTTATAGGTAGCCTGTTTACATATGGAGTACAACGTTTCTTTTATTAGGAAGGACTGAGGTATTTATTTTAACTCATAATTCTTTTCTTCTGGTGATATCTTGCATAATAACTATGTGCATCTAGAATGGAATCTATAAAGATTTGAAGGGTAACTATCACAGAGTACTAGGAGATTTTCCTCATTATTAAATGTTTATTCATGAAAAAATTTGTCTTTCAAATTGGTCAAGGTTGCTTGCAGTACTATATGTCTTTCCAAGACTCCAGCAGTTTTCTAAACAGCCTGTTTTAAATAATTCCTTATCTTAAAAAAATAGAGGAAGCCTCATTAACAATGGGATGAATAGATACTTGCTGAGGAGGTGAGTCTCTGCTGTGGGAACGAAAAATTTATGATCTGCCATATGGTGAACATTCGTGTCAGTGCTGATGATGGGAGACACTCATTGGGTATAATTCGCAATTATCTGTACTCAGCAATTCAATAATAATGTAGAAAAAAATAGAAAATGAAACAAAAATACTTATAAAGAAAAATCAGATTTATCTATTCTTTTATCTATCAATACATAGTCAGAAATGAGGTTCCATTTTGAGGAATTGCGCTTTTGTTCATTTCTTTTAAATTTGTCTCTTCCTTTTCGCTTTTGCTCTGCTCTTTCATCCTTAGCCTTTAATGCATATATTTTATTCCCCCTTCCCCTCTCCCTTCTTAATCAATCTCTGATTCCTTGCCAGTTACATACTCACTTCCTTCATCTCATAGGCCAGGGAGCTGTCTCTGAGTGAAGCTTCCTCTCTCTAGAATGG
Source organism: Tokudaia tokunoshimensis (assembly GCA_036184795.1). NCBI lineage: Eukaryota > Metazoa > Chordata > Mammalia > Rodentia > Muridae > Tokudaia > Tokudaia tokunoshimensis. Next base: position 52,805,037 of record BTHU01000005.1, on the reverse strand, counting down.
CAATCCAAAGATTGCAGCCAGAGCTTATGTCGGGGTGCGATAACAAGAAGTTAAAAGTATGAGGCTATTTTCTGCCATCATCAACAGAAAATACAAACACGAACAATTACCTGTTCAATGATAATTCTGCCCATAATCCTTTTCTGAATATTTCATATGAGAAGGTAGAAAGAAATTGAAAGGGGGAGTGTGCTTGCAGATTTTCCTAAAGGGTGATAGACAACCCACCAACATCCTTTACTCTGTCTACAATCTGCTGTGAGGGCAAGAGCAGATTCAGCAGTTTTTGCAAAATTACCAGCACAGCAAGAAAGGCAGGCAAGCAGATTGCTCAGACTGACTGACTTTTAATAACTGGACCTATCAAGTCCCAGATTCACTGCTGGATGGGAGACTTCAAAGTGAGACTGTTTTAAACATATGTTGTCACCACATTAGGGAAAGTCCTCTGATAAGTAGCACTATAAGCCCTACTTTGGAAGACCTGGGGAAGCAGGCTGTGATGTCATCTTATGTGCTTCATTCTTCAGTTTCTCTAAAGACTTATGAAGACACTATTCTTAATCTATGGAGTATCCAGCTCTGCACAATACTAGCCTACTCCACATGCTTTCCATACTTGGTCTGTGTCGCATAAGACTGGTTATTGTTTATCATGTAGAAGATATGGCTTATTATAGATTTAAGCAATACATGGCATGCATAAGGCAATATGATCAGTAATGCCTATTTCTCAGGTCTCTTCATTTTAGATTACTGTGTTTCAACTACAGCATATTATTTGAGCCACTGAAACTGTTAAGTGGCCTTTCGATTTTGATAATTATAATTTAAGAGTCCAGAATACTCAAACTTTTATTCACTTTTATCACAGCCTGACTTGAGACTACGGACATCAGTAGCATCATGCCCCTCCCAGGTCTACAGTTCTTTTTCAATATGTTTTGATTTTTCTGAAACACATAATTGAAAGTCATTATCTTAAGATCTTATATTATTTTGAGTTTGGTACTTTGTCTTTAGCCAATGAAAGGTAAATGTAGGTACTACTTGCCAGCAAAGGCACAAATACAATATGCAAATACATTTGAGATTATATGTACACATAAAGACTTGAAGCGATTGTTTTACTCAAGGTCACAAGAAAACTGTAAGATGAAAGATAAATCACCTTATGCACCTGTGTATCTGACTTATAATCCCAAGTGCAGTCTTTGGACTACAGGCTCCATGGATTTACTTGTTTCTAAAGATAAAAATAAGTATGTTTATTATAAATATGTCAGGGAGTCACAAAACCTATTATCACTTTATAGGCTTTGAGAAATCCTGTAGTAGGGAAACTGGTTAAATGCAATTTTATTTAAACTAGAATTTACCACACATATTCTGCAGAGCCTCTTTTTTCTTTTTTCCTAACATCCAATTGCATCTCATAGATGTAATGGTCTGTGAAATCCAGATTGGATTTCTCTGCTCCCCTAAGCATACTTGAAAAACAGTCCTACTCGAATACTTTAGAATTCTTTCTATTTTTTTCTTCTAAGCTTCTGGAGCTCAGTGGGTAGAATATCTCAGCTCACATCAAGTAATAGGGTGGGGATTCTGGGGACATTTTTCTGGTGTCAGTTCCAATACTGAGTGTCCATATTGATAAACACACATAATTGAAATAGTATTGATGAAAAGGAATGTTTGCTGTGTGTGTGTAATGGCATGCATAGACCAAAGCTATTTCTTTTACTAGAAGACTGCAATTATCTCCCATATATATGAATTTCTACACACACACACACACACACAAACACACACACATGCACATACACACACATACAGCATATACATACACATACACAGATACATATGATTGCTTTATAATACTTTGTCAGGAGCCATACTGGGACAAGCTAATATACTAGCAGGTGATCATCCTGAAATGGCCTGCTTCGGATTATTATATAATCTGTGACAGGTGAGCCCTCATTCAGCAAGACTGTGAGGGACTAATTTTAGGAAAGATTCCTGCTATTAATATGCTTTTCCTGTTATTATTAAGCATATATAATAATCAATAAGTAATAGCACACCCCTTTGGAGCAGATTTCTACAGATCCATGAAGATGTACTGTCTTATAGTGATGCTATGTAGACAAATAGATGACTTAAGTTTTAATGATGATCCTATAAGAATTCCTAAAATTATATCTGTGATTATTAAGCTCTTTTATAATGGGACTGCTTCTTGGTCCTTTTCTGATAGTCAAAACTGCAATGAGAACTCTGCCGGTCTCCCATGTGTCACAAGTTAATTGCTCTTAGTTGGCAACCAGACTTTTTCCTACTCAGAGCACATTCCAAGAGGTTGTAAAACAATTAACCAAAGGTCACAAAAAGGGAACTAACGATTTATTATAGGTGCTAGGACAGAAGATAAAATATTGACTGGGTTTATCTATACAAAACTTCACTTATAACTTAGTTATGGTTTTAAACTTTCTATGAACCTGTAGAGAAGACAAGGGATAGATGTTTAGCCACATAATTGCTCCTAATGGATATGCATGTAAACATTCTCTGTTGTAAACTTCTATTTCAATCTATGACTTGGTATTTTGTGTGAACTTGTGATGAACTTTGTAACGTGTGGTCACGTATTCTAAAAGATGCTTAAGGGTTGAGGACAGAAAGAAGAGTCAGACCAGAAGAATTTAGGTAAGAGGAACAGAGGTGAGAAGAACAGAACTGAGAGAAGGACTGAACTGAGGAGAAGTCTTTAGTCAGAAAAAAACAAGATTAGAAAGAGAATGCAGAGTGGATTAACGTAGAAACTATAAATAACATAAAAAAAAAATCCCTAAGAGAGCTATGTGTAGAATGCAGAGAGAAACAGGAAAAAAGAAGACACTGCAGAGGGCAGAAGGAGCAGGTGGGCTTCTCCTTACCATGGGGCAGAACAGGTCCCATGGTAAGGACAAGACAGGCTTAATTTTATTAAAAGAAACAAAGCTTTTTTTTTCTTACAAACGTGGATTTAATTCATTTAACATTAAAAGAGTAGAAGCTTTTTGTTTCTCGATGCAATAAATATTGGAGTCCATTTTTCATCCAGAATGGGTGAGTTCTTTCTGCACCCCTGCTTGGTCTTTTGCTCCACATGCATAAGCATGTATGGTTGTGTGTGTAAGTATGTAATTGTGAAAATTCATGCAAGCTAGGCCCAGCTGAATTTGTGTGGAAATGTGTAAATGAAATCTCTGTTATGGTTGAAGCTGTGTATGAATTTATGTGAGATTTTGCATATTTACTTAGGTAAAAGTTTTTCTTTCTGGGAGTGTTATTCTCTTCTCTGGGCTCAATTGAAGTTTATTGCTCTAAACTTCCACCTAGCCTGACAAGCAAGAGGCATCTGGACAATAAGGCAAAGGCTCTGGCAACTAATCCTTTACTTAATCTGCTGCTGTTTCAGGATGAGGGGCTAAGTGCCTGTAACTGCAATCTAGGGCTTCAGAGGAACACAGAAGGCAGGTCAGCTACATAGTAACATAGTAACTTAGATTTAGATAAGTAACATAACATAACATAGTAACATAGTAACTTATACTTAGATAAGTAAACTTTTTATTATACAGCAACCCTAAATTTTATGTAAGACAGTCTTACCACCCCATTCCCCCCAACCCCACTCCTCCAACCCCCAGAGATGCTCTCCACACCCCCTGCCTTAAGAAGAACCTACAAGAAAGAAGAAACACCTCTGCCCTGGCAGGCTCCCCACAATACTTTCTATTTTCTCTTTCCTTTCAGTCAATATTGACACTTTGTGTTATGTAATACTTCTGCTATTAAAACAAGAGGAAAGGGGGGAAAAAAACCACTTGTAAGTATTTAAAGTCTACATATGCCAACTTACTCATATCTTGGTATTCTATTTATTCTTTAGCCATACATGAGACAACTGAGGCTTATCACACTTTTGTCAGTAGCTTAATAATATAAAACTGACACTTGCTTCTACAACCTGGCTCCTTTAACTGTCCTCAATTTTTTTATATTGAGGATATTTAGCAATGCCTATTGGTAGCTATGTTTGTACAGATTCTGAGTGTAAAATGGTAGTGTAAAATGGGGTGGAAAGAATCAAAACCTATCATAAAACAAGGAGTCCAAAAATCAGACAGTAGCTAATGTATAAATGGAATACAAAGGAAGGTGATTCTTTTATAGTGGATCATTTAAAAAGATTCTATGTGTGTGATGTGTTTAGAGGGTGGTATATGAAAATAAGAGCACAATGTTGTATGTGAATGGGGACTTTTATGATAGCCTGTGTGTAGAGATCAGAGGAAAACCTCAGATATCTTTAGCTTTCCATTTTTTGAAATCAGGGTCTATGATTTGACACAGTTTATACCATGGTCTGTAAATTTCAGAAGAGCCTTGGGTCTCCACCTCTCATCTTCCTAAACAAGTGTTTAGATTATAGGTGTATGCTGTACACCTGTGTCTACAAGGCTTCTGGGGATTCAAACCTAGTTCCCAACCCATGTGTTGTAAACTTTTTACATACTGAGCCTTTGCCTCAGTTACCATAGCTTTTTTTTTTTCCTGGAGAAATGAAGGAGTATTGGCTAGATATGATAAGTGAGTGACTCCTAGACAATGGGAACAACAAAAGCAAAGGCAATCAGCAAGACTTAGCAGATGTGTTTAGGAAAAGATGAATTCTTTAAGTTGGTTGAAAATAGAAATCATTGAGGGAAGCAAGGAAGAAAATGGAGCATGCTCTGTAGACACTGTTATGGTGGCACAGAGGTTTATATCTCAGTACAAAGCTAGCAACTAATATGAAAACTGTACTCATGCAGCCCGTCAGAACAGGATGCATGACAATTGTGGTGGCCTTTGGTGTGATGCAGAAGAGCTCCAGAACATGGCCTGATGTGAAATGTACATCAAAAGAAATGGTAAATTTCTGCTTCTCTAATGTGCTTCATATCTTTTGCTGAAAGATAACTCAGAAGGGCATGAATTACATAAACATTTGTCTTACAACCATGAAAGCACACTGGCTAAGGATTGGGAATTCAGTATAAATTTTAAATAAAAGATCTGTTTCAATTAATATTTTCCCATTGCTATATATATATCAATTCTTTGAACTTGTGGTGCATGAAAATTATCAACCACAGCCATATAAGAGTCTGACCCCCTCTCTGGAACTATGTATGGTGTTGTCAAACTGAGTTTATAGGGAAATAAAACTAGTTTGCTTTAAAGCCACTAATAGGAAGTTGATTTTCTCTGTTCAAGTTCTGCCCAGGGGTTGTAAACTTCCTAGATGAGCACTGTTTCCTCCTATAGGTTGTACAAGTCTCCAAGGTCTTCTTACCCAGAAGAGCATATCAGCTTCTCCTGTAGGCTAATTGATAATAAACTTTGTAAAAGAAAGGATTTCTTTTTATGCTACTTGAGTTGGAGGCAGTTAGAAAAATTAGAAATAGCATATGGATGCTGCTAAATATTTGCTGTTGATACAACACTAACTCAAAAAAGTGACATTCTCCAAAGCTCCTGAGACAGTTTAGCCTTTGAGTTCAAGATTCTATTACAAACCAAACAGTATTTTATGAAACTCTAGCTAATTAATGAACTTTAAAAAGCTTGGTCTACATAGTACTTTCCAGGCCAACCAGAGGTACCAAGAAAAACCCTGCATCAAAAAATAAATGAATATAAAATAAATCCTTTCTCCCTTAAAAAAGTGGATTTATGCAAACAAAAAAGAATAAAACTTTATTTAATATATTGCATTTTCATTTAATTACTCAATTCTGATCTATCCACCCATTCAGTATTTAATTAGAGTTGTTGTTTGTAACACACTGAACTGGGCACTATTGAGAGATAATTTCATGTGACAGTGTTATTAGAACGTAAGTTCTCAGAAAGTAGGCACAATAGAGAATTTTGACATGGTTCTGCAGCTACAAGCTAGAACAAATCACGGAACATATTGAAAGTTGGAAATTGAGATGGAATTTGGTAATCTCCCTCTTACTTTTCCTTTAGTAGAGATAGTGTATACATGTATTTATTATTCCATCAGAATGAGTACTACATTATAAGATATTGCTGATGTCTCAAGGAGTGGGTTTTGTTCAATATTTGAGAAAATATCTTATTATGCTCATTATAATGTGCTGAAACAATTCTTTAAGAGAATTCAAATTCTATTTCTTTATGGAAGGTGGCCCAATTGGGAGACCATTTTGTCTAGTCAATGCAGATATCAGAAATGAAATAAATAAGTCTGAAAGCAATGGGCCAATTCTCATTTTCCAAGTCTGCATAATATTTTGCAATTCCACTTTCACAGAAATAAAGAGTACTGGAGAGATTAAAGATGGCCATAAATATTACAACTACTTTCCCTTAACAATAAGAAAAAGGTTAGCAGGTGCTCACACTTACATATTGTTTTTGAACTCAGAGCAGTTCTGCCTACCATTAAATGGACCTAATAAATATAAATATGTAAACATTTCCTGTGCATACTAAATCCATTTTAAATGTCCTTGACTATGAGGCTTAGAAGCTTAAACTTTGTTCTGAAAACAAGTGTGAAGTTTTAATACTGCAGAAAAATGAAGGGGCAATGTGAAGCAGTTTGTGTGTAATGCCTGAGCAGTTGTGGAGGTCTCCTTATTAAAATGAGGGCTACATGCATCTATACGTGGGATATAATCACATAGAAACATCTACACATACACATACATGCATACACATACACAAACATATGCACAAAAGTAACCAGACATAAGCAAGATCTGCAGGCTATCTGGCATTAATATGCCAATTTTGGTGTTCTGGTTGTGGCAGAATTAGAGTTTCACAGCATGTCACCATTAACAGCAAGAACTAAGAATAATTCTGGAAATCTAAGTACTACAGATCACTCTTTGAACATTTATTTCATAAAATATATTTTTGAGATCATTTAGATGGGTATATATAAGAGAGAAAGGACATAGAGGAGAAAGTGATGGAGATAGGAAGAAAGAAGTAGAGGGAAAGAGAAAGAAGAGAACAAGAGAGCAAGACAGAAACAGAGAGAGACACAGAGAGCGAGAGAGAGAGAGAGAGAGAGAGAGAGAGAGAGAGAGAGAGAGAGAGACAGAGAGATTTCTTTGCTTGGAGAAGTTCTGACTTTGGTAACAGGATCAGCTGATACAAGGAAAGGGCAAGAGAATAGCCCTTCTGTAGAAACTCATGTTTCTTTTTTCTTCCACAAGTTTATTAAAATACATCCATTTTCGAACTCAAAACTTTTGACTTTTAGAAAGGAAAAACAAATGTGTCTAAGGCACATAGAATATTCAAATAAAAACAATAAATATTTTCATATATGTTCAAGTTTAGTATATCCACTGTGGAAGAATAGCCTAAAGTCAGGAGGAATTGGGAAATGTTGCATATGAGTAGGCTTTTGGAAAACAGAGGATGAGTTCTTCTGACATTAAAGAAGGAGTCTTGACTATGCTTTAATAACATGTAAACTTTAGTTAAACTTTCCAGAAGCAGGACATCATATACCCCAAGGCTGATACCGCAGTACAGAATTATAACATTTAAGCGTTGGATTTTCTAACACCTACATGTTTTTTTTCTTTTTTTTTACCTATTTCTGTGATTGCAATAATTATTTAAGGGAATTACTGACAGGTTCTTTAATTATCTTCAATATATGTAATAATTAATTGGTTCTTTATTAACTCTGTTTTACTCGGAGGAAAATGAAGCCTGAGTTAATAAAATGACTGTCACTTGCATCAACACTTAAAAGTTCATGAGAGCACTGAGACAACTCTGACCTCTGGAAGAAGTGCAGCCTTGACCATTGGTTAGGATTCCTTTGCTGTGATAAACACCATGATCAAAAGCAGCTCATGGGCCTGGGTGTGCGTCTGCCCTCTGGGCATGCAGGCACTGTTGTGCACCTGGCTAGATTGGACAGAAGGAGGCTTAGTCAGACTGTTCGGTTCCATAGGACCTTAGTAGGCAGTGGATGTAAAGAGAAACTACCTTCTCTGAGGTTTCAGTGAAACAGCTCTCTTTAATGAGGGTGAATAGAGGCTATATAAACCTTCTCAGGTTTCAGTGAAACAGCTCTCTTTATTGAGGGTGAATAGGGGCTATCTAAACCATGGGAGTTGGGAAGGGGTTTTTGGGGTGAGTGTACATCATTGGCTAGTGCTGAGATGTTATGAATGCTTCATTTTTCTGAAAAGGAACTCTGTTCTTGCTGGAGATGTCATTATAGGGAGAGAGAAAGTTAAACCTATACATTGACGACCAAGCTACTTAGCTCTCTCAGGAGTGGCAGTGGTGATGGACATACTTCACTGGAACATGCAGGTCCAGAGAAAACAGGAAACAGTCCTACTCCTGATGGTTTCAGTATGAGATTTTCGGTGTTTGGACACATCTGGACCTTACTCTTGTTTTGTACTGGCTCCCTGTATTGCATGGCTTTCCAGCTCCACAGTAGCTTGAGGAGAAAATATCTTCTTTTACCACACAGCTTACTGTCCATAATATGGAGAAGTCAGGGCAGGAACTCAAGGCAGGAACTTAGAAACAGAACTGAAAAAGACCAAGCAGAAATGATTCTTACTTACTCTATACTGCAGCTTCCTTATACACACCAGGGCCATCTATCAGGGTCATCACAGTCCACACTAAGCTGCACACTCCCATATCAATCAGGAATTAAGAATGTGCCCCACAGACTTGCTAACATGCCAATCTGAAGGAGGACTTTTGCTCAACTTGGAGTCTCTCTTCCTAGATGACCACCCACCCACTCCTTGCTTAGGTTGACAAAAAAAAAAAAAAGCACATCCCTATTCTTTGTGACTGCAGTCAACTGCAGTTTTCAAGAACTATCAAACAAACACTTTATAGGGATTAGAAAAAGACTGAGCTATATGTTTCAATAAAATAATAGTAAAGAGATTATTTTTCCTTAAATTTGGCAAATGGATTTGTATGCATTTGCATAGACCTCTTAATTAGATCACATTCCGAGAATGGTAAAGTAACTTAAGTTTAACTCTCAGTAACTGCTAAACTGTAGTCTAAGTTGTAAACTATGGATTTCATTAGAGAGATCATCAGAAATCAAGTGTAACTCTTTCCAAAAGCTTTGGGTTCCTCAAATATGTAACAAAGTGTTGACTTTTCCCACACCTTGACACACAGAAGAGAATATAATTCCTGAAAAGATGTACTCCCTAGTTCACTCTTTTGATGAATTTACAATGTCAAGAGAAATCTGATCCTGTTCCTTGAGACTAAAGTTTTCATTAGATATGTTTATAAAAACAAAAAGTATTGTTCAGCTTTGATATTAAAATTATATTCAGGATGAATTTGATCTTGGAGAGTAGTGTTTTTCATTGTTACACCATTCATTAAAGAATTCAAAGACATTAAAAGGCCTTGGTCAAAAAGAAAGTGAAGCTAATATGTAGGCATTATAGACTTCCCTCATAGAGACTTCCCAGAACTGGCAAAGCCAGCAGCTATAAAGGGAATATGTAGTCATTTGGATTCAGGATATCCCATCTGGTGATCTCCCTGCATTGCTTTTCCTATTGGAGTAAAGATGTCTATACTCTGTACTAGGAGTTGTTCTCTGTCCCACTCCACATGCAGAGAAATAATTGAATGATTGAGTGTTAATAGTGATCACCCATTTTCCTCTGCTCTTTCTGGTATAACAGATTGAGACACCTACCACCTGCTAGGAGACTTAAGCTACAATTCAGAGAAAGAAACTTACTGTTATGAAGAAATTTTACAAAGAAATGGAAATACACTCTATTGCTGAGTAACAGAGCCAGTAAAGAAAACAAGACTAAATTTGTTCTTTAATTCTGTTTCCCACTTTTTGGATCTAAACCCACAGGTTATTGTCCCACATTTACAGAAAAAGACAAAAAATAAAAGAAAATCACGGGAGAACAGTGAGAGCAAGCAAAGAATTTTAAACAGATAGATAAAAGAGGAAAAATACCGAATGAAATTATGATGAAAATCAAGTATTTTTCACAGAAAAAGATTTTTTTAAAGTGTGTGTATGTGTGTGTGTGTGTGTGTGTGTGTGTGTGTGTGTGTGTGTGTACCATTTGTATGCAGGTTCCCAAGCAGGCAAAAAGAGGACATCAGACTCTCTGAAGCTATAGTTATAATCAACTATGACGTAACCAAAGTATGTACTGTGAACTCAACTCAGATCATCTGGTAGATCAGGAAGCCCTCATAACTTCTGAACCATCTCTCCAGTCTCAAAATAGAACTCAGTTTTCTTTAACCAAACGATGGCATAGCTGGAATCCATGAAATCATGTAATTATCACAAGATGCTAATAAATATACTTGATTTTATCATTTAAATTAAACATGAAAATCAGATTCTATTTTGGGAAGAAATCATTGGCCACATTTAACATATCAGGGGACAGAGTAGGCCTTTCATTTGTCTGAGATGACAGAGCAGCTACTGGAAAAATCAGAATTAAAGAATTCATGCGGGTGTTCTAATTATACCTATTAGGCATTTTTGGTGTTCTGAAGTTTCCTGCCTCAAGCCTTCATTCTGCTGAAAGCTCTGTACTTTCTCCATTCTACACTAATTGCCATGCCAGTCTGTTTCAACTGTTCCTGTTTGCAAGTTCTGACCATTTGCATTCTGGTTATTCCATGGTCAATAGGAATTCATTTTGAATGTTTTTCTGAAATTCTACCTATTGTTATATCCACCTCCAGAACACTGTCTTACAAAGACCCCTTGAAAGTCCTCACTTTTGTCAATAGGTTACAGGTTGCAATCTGGCATTCAACTCTATTAGACCTTGATCTTGTAGCATTAACCTGTATTTCTTTACACACACTTAGTTACTCCAGGATATTTATTATTTACTTTTGTCAAACATACTTTACCTTAATTCCTTTTTATTTTCTTATGACTTTGAAAATTCATAATTCTTAGTTTGAACCATTTTAGTTCTATTTCTCAGTGATTGTGTTTGGATCGAGACCCATAGAAATATGGTTGTAGTATAGTTTAGATATAAAATGTTCCGTGGAGCTTATGATTTATAGGTTTAGTCCCATTAATGTTGTGGGGGAAAAAAAAAAGCACGGGGCCTGGCACGTGCGAACACTGTCAAAAGGGGCACGTGCCAGGCCAGGCCGGAAGTGCGTGGGCCTCGCTTCTGCCCAAGGTAGCCTGCATGTCTCAGAGGACACAGACGGACACGGAGCCTGCGTGGGGTTTTTGGGGAAGCTGGCAAGATGCACGCATGCCTCAGCACAACGGGGAGCAGGCAGTCACACCGCTGGCCGGTCTCTGCGCGTGGGCGTGCGCGGGGGTACAGAGAAATGTCACGCAGAAGGCAGGGCTATTCTGGTGTGGATTTCTCTGCCTGTTACCTGTGCTTGTAGACTGCGTGGCTGAATCTCAGACAGTGCGTAGCAGCTAGCTCTGTATGGAGAGTTTAATAAGAGGCGGCCCATAGCTTTGATGTTTTATTATTAAGAAAATAGAAAGAGAAAAGAGAAAGACAAAGGAAGGAGAAAATAGATAAGAAAAGCCATGACCACACGGAAAGGGGAGAAAATGGAGAGACAGAGATAGACAGAGAGAGAGAGAGAGAGAGAGAGAGAGAGAGAGAGAGAGAGAGAGAGAGAGAGAGAGAGAGAGAGAGAGAACGAGCTGAGGGGTCCTATTTATAGTGAGTTGGGTTGTGAGGTAACCGAGAGGCGGGGAGAGTGTGGCTGCAGGCAGGTGACTGCCGAGGCAGAGTCAGGCTAGAACAAGGCTCATTAAGGTCCCACAAAAAGTGATAAGCTTTGACATAATAAATGGATTACTACATTCATGGATTAAAATTTTGATGCATTATTGAACATTGGTAGAAACTCAGAAGTACAACCTAGTTGAACAAAGCAAGTCACTGTACAAGTGAGTCTTTGAACGACTACACTCTGTTGGTCCTCTCAATCTGCCATCCAGCCACGGTGATGACCCCTTGCTGTTTCAACATGCTGCTGGCTTTGACTCTTCCTGAGCACAGTGCCATTGCAGTGCAGTAAAGGGGATCATTGAAAGCTCTAAAACCCAGAGTCAAAATATGCCCTATAAATTTGAGTTTTTATTGTTTTTACGTGTGTCCCTGTGTGTATGTGTGCTTGGCTTACACCTGCATGTGGCTGCCAAAGCCTGAGGTATCTGGTTGATTCCCCGAAGTTGCATGTCAACTAATGTAGGTTATAGGTCCTGAACACTAGAAGCACAATGTTAATGCTTAATCCTAGAGCCAAGACTACTTCCTCTATCCTTCTTTATTTAGGTTGATTATGTCAAATATATCCTCACAATGATGAAAACATGATGGATATATTTACTTCATTCGGAATCATCTTTAGGGCTGAATCCTTTTAACCCCCTTCCTGAGTTAGATTATATTTCCCGTCTCTTACTTTCTTCTATATTATCTGATGCCTTCCATCAGACAGTATAATAATTATTTCTTTGTGTTATCAGAGGGTAGCACAGAAAGTTCACTTTTATACAAACTGCATTCATTTTCTTTTACCCAAATGCAATAATTCTTAGATTCTAGAACATACAGTTCCAAGGCTGTTAAACTGGTCAACTGAATTGGAGGTGTTATAAGAACATCTAATGTGCAAAAATGGATTAAACATTATTATAAGCACTAATCAGTTCAAATTTAGCTTCTCTTTCCTTATCTCAAATAATCTTAGGAACCACTATATATCATATTGTACAACTGAGGTCCTGGTCTATAGATTTTTTAAATAAAAGTAACACAAAGAACCAATGTAAACTGAACTTGCCATTAGAAATACTACCTTAGATAAGTACACACTAAGCAAACTTAGAAAATCCACTTTTTAATAGAGTTTCCATTTCTGTACTCATTGTCATTACAGATAATGATCTATATGCATGCAGAAAAATATCACTATGGTAAAAAATGAAATGTTGGCAGTGTCTTCTTATTGTTTATTTTCCCCTTGTCCCCTAAATTCTTTATTGTGAACTAACTACAATCAAGAGGGTATGAAAGATCTAAGTGAACAGCAGATCCTGGGGACAAAAGTAATCTATAAGCAGGGCTTATGAGAGTTGTCCCAAAAAGTATTTTTCCTGAATTTTCAGTTAAAATATCTCTGGAAACTTATAAACTGTAGGAAACGAAGACATAACAGAAAATGTAGTGAGGCTTTCAGGGTATAGAAATTATGATTACATGAACCTTCTATACCACTAAGGAATGTGAATATATATATATATATATATAATATATTATATATATATATATATAGAGAGAGAGAGAGAGAGAAAGAGAAAGAGAGAGAAAGAGATAGATAGATAGATAGATAGATAGATAGATAGATCGATAGAGATAGACATAGATATGGATATATATATATATAGTGATATATATAGTGATTGATAGATATATAATGATAGATAGATAGATAGATAGATAGATAGATAGATAGATAGATAGATAGAGACAGTATGTGTGTGTGTGTGTGCGTATTCCATGTTAGCTTTCTACCACTCTAATAATTATCTGAATAATCTACTTCTAAGGAGAAAAACTTTGCTTTTTGTCACAGTTGGGAGGTTCCAGACTACTATAAAGTGTTGGTGTTTTTATTCTAGGATGAAGCCGTCTATTTATGAGAGAGACTGAAGTGAATGCAAAGTTGCTCATCTCACAGTCAGAGTATAAATGATGTTGAAGGGAAATTGGTGAAAATCTACAACTCCTTCAATGACATTCAGTTCATGAATGACAGACCTCCCACTGGCCTCTGCTTCTTAAACACATAGGCCATTGAATAATACTGATGGTACATAACACAATATATTTATAGATATGTATAAATATAAACATGTATACAGATAATATAAATTTGGCACTAACAAGTGCCAAATGTAATGCAACATACTACTGATTTATTTCAGAGATGTGACTAAATCTATAGATGTATAATTACCACTAGGTTAGTGAGTAAAGGATTCACATGAGTTCACTGCACTCTTTGTTAGGTTTTAGGTTGTGAACCCAGCTTTAAAGGACTGAGCCATCTCTCTAGACCAACTGCATTATTTCTTATAATTATGCATTAATATGTAATTATTTCAAATTTAATACTCAAAGAAACTTTGATATGAGCTATATAAAAATATACTCGATAGAATCAAGGTCTATTTCAGAGATTTGAAGTAACAGAGGACAATCAGAAATATTTCCCCTGCCCATATGACATTTCTCCTAAGGACAGAGTCTATATTACTTAGCCAAATAGTGAAGAAATTGTAATAGGAGGCATAAGTATCCCAACTAATGGGAGAAATTTATTACAGAACATAGACTATAGTACAAGGAAAACAAAACAAGTAATTGGGACCCCATGTATTCAACCTACGAGAGGCCATTTTTCATTGAGAATTTTATACATGTGTATGCTCATCCATAGAAAGTTTTGATTAAATTTACCCCCATTGACCCTTTGCCACTTCAATTCCTACCCATATTCCTTAATTTTCTACCAAATCCATGGTGCTTTCTATATTTGCATAGGTTCAGGACCATCTACTACAGACCCCAAACTGGTCAACCTACAGAACAGAAGAGAAAATGTCCAGTTCTAAACAGATTTTGTGTCTCACATAAAAGCTCTCCTTTCATCAAAACGCAATGATCACAGAAGTGGCTGTGAAAAGATTGTAAACATCAAAAGCAATGTATTTTTTCAGTGAAATGTTATTACAGGATATAATAAGGAAGAATTCTTTAATCTACAATACTATTCGGCAGACAACATCACAGATTATAGCAAGAATTAAAACTATGTCCCCTAGACAAATTAAGAGGATTCATTTTCATGAACTTTTATACTGAAAATATCAAAGAAAGGAAGAAGCTTTCTAAATTCTTCCTTATATAGAGATATATTAAAATCTCATACATGGTATATAGAGTTTAATTGACTGTATATAAAAATGTATACACTCAATATAGATCAGATTGGTATTAAGTTTCCCTACCATTATGTCGGGGTAAGACACATTAGTATTTATTTTACCTAGGGTTGAAAAAAAGGGAGACAATTTGTAGAAACATCTACAAACAAATCATAGTATATTTTCTAATTAAATAATTTTTCTAATGAGTAAGTACAATGTTCTAGTTACAAGAACCTAAAACAGGATGATATCACAGAGGAATTCAAACAAAATTCCATGATCCCAAATCCCCAGGATCACTTCTTCCTCTGAGTGGATGAACCTCACGTAATGGTCTGCATTGCAAGCTACTCATTCTGGGTTGAGCTATAAACACAAGCCCTCCTATTAATTTCAAATGATGCATTTCTATCTGTGGCTATGAATAAAACAGATCAATGCCACCCGCGTGTTTTATTGGGCCTCTAGTGAAATGAATCTGGAAGGAGACAGCCAGCAGGATGGAGTTGACATGCAGATGAGATTTGTAAGTGAGGACATATTGATTATTTCCATCTCAGCTCAGGCAATAATTCCACCCAATGCCGCTTCCCCTGTTTGAGCTCATTATTTATGCCATAAAAACACTATCTCAATGATAATAACAGGCTTCATTTACAAGTCAGAACATAAAACATCAGCGCTTAAGATTTCAGGAGATAAGAGAAGAGGGAGAGAGAAATTTAACAAGCCCTAGAAAGATACAAAAGTGCCAAGAGTTACCTTGGAGCTTTTATTCCTTCAACAGGCAAGAATAAGAACTGGTACCAGATTGCCAGGCTCTTTATTAATAACTCCAGACTTGTGCAAGTGTTGGATTGATGGAGCACTCAGAACATTCTCCAGGTTAGACACACTTTATTGCCTATGAAGTTAATATGCATATATTTGACACATCATCTTAATTTTCATCCAGGACTGACCTGGAACTTTCTAGGTAGACTTGGGTGCCCTATGACACATAACCTTTCCCTTTTCAGCTCCTAGGTTTTGATATTTCCTGTGCACCTCCATTCTCATCCCTGAATCTCTGAATTTTACTCTTCTCATCATTTCCTTTGTTACCATGATCCAATTCTCTTGGGATGTGCTGCCTTGTTTTGAAAACAGACTACCTTTGATTACCTACCCGTATGTCCACTCAAGTAGAATCTGTTCATGAACTAAGTATCTTCTCAATGTAATATTTAAATGCTGTATTCAGTGTCTGAATTAGTGTATGTATATGATTTTGTTAGTAAATAATGTACAATATGTTTAATTGAATATGCTTGGCCCAGGGAATGACACTATTAGGAGGTGTGGCCTTGTTAAAGTAGGTGTGCCCTTGCTGCAGTTAGTGTATCACTATGTGATTGGGTATTGAGACTCTTGTCCTATATGCCTGAAAGCCAGTCATCTCTCCTGTTTGCCTTTGGCACAAGATGTGGAACTCTCAGATCCTCCAGCACTATGCCTGCCATCATACTAATGGACTGAATCTCTGAACCTGTAAGCCAGCCCTAATCAAATGTTAGCCTTTATAAGAGTCCCCTTCCTCATGTTGTCTCTTCACAGCAGTGGTATCTCTAACTAAGACAATCCCTATTTCATTATATTATTACATTTTACTTACTTATTTATCAATTTAAATTTGAACCTGGTGTAGGAATTTAATCTGCCATTATGTTGGCTTGGAAGACAGAATAATTTGAATAGTCCATTCTCTCCTTCCACCATGTGAGTTCCAGAGATCAAACTCAGGCCATTAGATTTGATAGTAAGCATCCTCACCTGCTGCTGATCTCAGTAGCATTCCCTTTGTAGGCAACATTAGTAGATGTGATTCCACTCGTTTCATTATTAATAGGTATTAAAATGCTTTTATTTTTCTTTTTAAGAGTGACGATGGTCTCTCAGTTGATGAAACATGCATCCTACCATGAAAGAATTTATGCCTTAAGCAGGAGTCAAAAATACACTATAATCAATAAATATAATGTAACAAATATAATATAAAATTGTCTAAACACATATAGTTAGAGACTCCAGCGTGGTAAGAAATAAGAACAATGGTGAAACTCAACTTAATTGGATAGATAACTCCTCAGCTAGATGTAAAAATTACTAAAATTCTTCTGCTCTGTATTTTCACATTAAAAAGTTTAATTATCTTGGAACCAAAGGCAACCATTTATTGGGGTTATTTAATAATATAAAACTGTGTATAAAAAAATAAAATAAAATAAAATAAAAAAAAAGAAAATTAAAAAAAAAAAAAAGAAAAAGAAAACTAGCCATCATCTGATTGATTAATAGATGCTACTGATGTTAGTGTTTTTGCTGTATTTTCCTATTTTGATTTTAATTACAAGAATGGATATATAATTTACATGGTATTTTGTACCTACAGATTTTCACCTAGATATATGTGAGGACCTTAATTTTATTGTCATCGTACATTTTTATCTAATGACTGAAACATTTCCATTGTACGGATATTGCAAGCATTACATTGCCAATTTCCTAAAACTGACTCAGCATTATTAATGGTCTTTTGAGTATGAAATTATTCTAATAAACACATTAAAAAGTAACTACATGCTCACAGGCATGATGATTGATCTAGAATAAATTCTTAAAGTTGTAGAAATCAATTTCAGAAAGATTTTATTTTTAAGTTGTGGAGAAATATCACACTGATGTATTTGAGAAATGGTCCATCAGTCTCTTTGCATAGCAGTGGAAATTATAGGAGTATGATTTCATAGACAGTTTATTGACAAGAAGAGTTAATGAAGAGTATATTTTCTACGAGTAATTATTCTTAGTTACAATGCAAATATTTTGATATTTTCAGGCTTCATGCCTGTGTGTGGATTAGACAGAAAAGTGAGAAGGAAAGTTGGAGCAAATGAGAAAAAAATCATAAGTTTCCTTTTAAAAATTGACACCAATTACACACAAATGTTTTAGATTACTTTTATTGCATTATCATTACTAAAGTACTCTATTCATGTCACAAAAATAAATCTGAATTTTATGATCAATCTGGAAGAGCAATAGTTGCCCTAACACCTGGTCTGATTATATCAAATAATTTATTCAACTCATAGATGTTGGCTCATTGTTCCTAAATGAATTAATTATTCAAGCATTTTGTATGAACTAAAGTCATATAGGAAAATGAGGAAACATGAGTTCTATATACAATTTGTATTTAAGAGTAATTTGTAGAGTTCCTCTGTTTTGTATGTAAGTGGAGTGATCTGTGTTGTGGGGAAGGAACATCTATGACACACACTCTAAATTGTTCACCTTTCACAAAGATACATTATTTTCCTGCATATGACAAGTACTCATGAATGGGCTTATTTTTAAGACTGGAACTGTTAGGCAAAATTGCCCAGGAATATATTTCCAAGCTTATTGCTTTTGGTTTTTTCAATAGTGTTAGCCCAAGAAGTATACATTATATACAGTCCCTCAAAGAGCAAGATCTGCCTTGTAACAGACCAAAGCTAAGGAGTGGCTACTCAAGGAACTTAATTTCCTTGTAGATAACATCTGATTTATCTATATGTGTCCTTTTTGACATTTGGAAGTGCATATACTCACTGCATGTGCCTTTTCCTTCAAATAGTGCTGAACTTAGAAAGATGTTATGTTTTCTAAGGTGTCTCCTCAAATACCTCAGTGCAAACTGAAGTGGGAAATACAAACAGCCATTGTCTGTTCATTGTGTGTATGTGTGTGCATATATATATATACATACATATATATATACATATATATGTATATATATATATAATTATTATCTGTCACATACAAAGTTGAAAATGCAGTCATAAAAATATATGCAGAGTATATATATAGCATGTATATGTAATGTATTTATGAGAAGCAGACTGTTCATTTAAAGGGGCTACATTCTTTTAAGTTGTGATATAATAACATTGATTTCTTAGGATGTCTTTTTGCTCTCACAAATTTGCTATATCATAAATAATTAAGACATACCTGGTTCTCTTAACAATTTCTGAATCTACTATTCTTAATTTCTGATTTATTTTTACAAATGACAAACAAAGATCCATTAAACTCAATTTGCATTTTCTTAATTACATGTTAGAAGGTGCTGTTTTTCATGTGTATTGGCCATTTGCATTATTCTTTTAGCAGACTGTTCAAAATTTTCCCCATTTTTATACTGGGTCATTTGTCTTGTCTCTTATTGATTTTCAAAAGCTCTTTGCATATTAATAAAGTCTTTGGGATTCTTCTATATTGTGAACTATGAATAATTTCTCCATTTACTACTAATATTTATTACTTTTAGAAATTTTTGCCTTTTAGTAAGTGACTTTTGGAAATAATCCAATTATCTTCAATATATATTCTTGTGTACATTATTATTGCCAAACGAATGCACATTAAATGCAGATATCACTTAGAATGAGAAAAGAAAATTATAGAAACAAACACAAACACAGTGTTATGTTCAGAGTCCAAAGTTTTATTAAGAGAGATACTAGATTTTTACCCTCACTACTAGCTTTGGTATGAATAACATGTAGCCTGATGTTGGATCAGGAATTACTCTGGTTAATAAGCACAATGATGATAGACTGTTGAATTGCCAATATGAATTAATAAGGTTCTAACTCCATTTAAAATATGTATTTTGTATTATTTGTAGAAAGTTTTAATCCCAATCTGTGATTTCTACCATCTTTGACCATTTAGTTCCTGGATAAAAGGGACATAACCTATATATTTATAATACGTCTTAACCAGCACAAGAACTGGAAGACACCTACCCACTACTTAATTAGAATCTACTTTACTGTCAATAACAATGACTTATTATTTATTATATTTTATCAAGGCTTCTTTTATTTTGTGGCCCTCCTCTAACACTAAGCCTGAGAAAACTAAATACCAACTATATCTCTCCTTCCCAGCTAATGGATCTTGGCATCTTTATTTACCAATCAGAAATAACTTGGGGGCAGGGTCACTTAGATGTATTTGCAACTGGTCTTGGGGTATGGCACTTAGCATTCTAAGAGACAGCAAGACCAAACCTCAAAAATTTCCCTTTTTAGTCCAATAAAAGGCTCCTATTCTCAGATATAAATTGAATATAATTACAAAAGTATGACAGCTATAAGGTATAATATATTTATAATCTCAGTCTTATATTTGGCAATTTAGATAAAGTATTTATTACCTGTCTTAATGAGACTATAATTTCTTATTTTAATTATTTTTTATTTTAACTTGTATTAATATATAAAACTATCCTTTTAGACCTAGAACATTTTTTTAAATTTTATACAAATTAAGTTTAGTTGTGATACTATAATTATTTAACTATTTAGTCATTAACTCCATCAGAGAATTGTGAGGGAAATAAGTAACTCCTGAGTATATAGGAAGTACAAAGACATAGCTTCCAAAATTAAACAATTAGCATAGATAGTTGATTGCTTGGGCAGTCGCTAATACGTTTTATAACATTATATGATCTATCTTTAACTTCAGGCCCAGAATATCTGACAGATTTGAGTGAAGTAGTAAGTATGAAGGACTAGTTTACCATGTTTGGCAAAGCTTAGTAGTCAACTATCCTGTGCCCATTTGTCCTTTTGGACAGCATTCTGTATGCAGATAAAATGAGGGCATTGCTTTTTTTTTGTTGTTGTTTATTTGTTTGTTTGATTTGGTTTGGTTTTTTTGCCACAATTGAAGCAACTCCACATGGAGGTATTTTTGTTTATCACTTTCTTTGTTGTGGAATGGGGGTACTGTCCGGAGTAGATATGTCTCATAGTCAAACGATCTTTTATAATGAAATAATCTTAAATGTCATATTTTATAGATCATATTTTGAAGACCATCTATCTGTATATAGCATAACTGAATAGCTTAATATTGATTATTTTAGCTATTTACTATTTGAATAACCATGAAAACATTTTATTGTAATTAACTAAATCAGAATCTAATATGACCATAAATTTAACTATTTGACTATTAACTTGTATAACTTAATTATTTAAACAGTTTGTAATAGCAGCTATTAAAAGGACTGGGATTAAACTTTGTATTTTTAAAATGAGTAGCATGAGCACAATGCCTATCTAAGAAAACAAAATCAATCTTAAATTTTATAGAAATGTATAAAAATTTATACCAAAGAAAACCTTAAACCTGTATCGATTTATAAAATTTTGTACCAATGTAACAACATTTAAGCACAATTTTAATCAAAATATAAAGATTTTCATCAATATAAGATTATGACTATAAAATATTTTTGGTTAAGAATAGGGTTAATAATCTATCTCTATCTAATTTTTATAATAATATTATATCCCTTTTTCTTTATACATAAATCAATTTAATATCCTTTCCTATATTTACATTTATTTAAATACCGTTCTATTTACTGTATAAGCCTATTCTCAGGCCCACATATATGTGTGTCAGGTGCTAGGCTAAGCAGTCCCAATATTCCCATTGAGTACACTATGAAAGAAAGCAGTTGCTTAGGATAGTATTGACATCCTACATTTTCGTTTATTTTTCTCTTTTATCCTTAAAAACCATTTAAAGCACTTTTCCATTTATTTCTCTCTTCTATGGAGATTAATATCTCTGAAGATAAATATATTGAAATCCCCTTTCTTTTTATGTAAATTGAATTAGTATTATATACTTTAATAAATGAACAGAATGGCTTGAAATTAAGAGAAATGAGAAGGAAATATGTATAAAATACTGTTTTAATAAAGTCATTGTTAAAGAATAGCAGAGCGTAGAACATATCCCACATATAGCCAACAGCTTTTGGGACAGCCCCGGCTTCAGTGTTCAGGACCCACATGAAGGTCAGTCTGCTACATATAAGCAGCGAAGCCTAGGTCCATCCGTGTCTGTTCTTTGGTTGGTTGTTTCAGACTCTCAGAGCCACACGGGTCCAGGTGAGTTGATTCTGTAGGTTTTTCTGAGCAGTTCTTATCCTCTTTAGGGTCTGCAATCTTGCCTACTATTTTTCTATAAGTGTCCCCAAGCTACATTTATTGTTTGGCTGTGAGTGTGTGTATCTGTCTGAGTCTGGTGCTGGGTGAATCCTCTCATAGGACAACATGCTCCTGTCTGCAAGCATAACAGACATTATGCTTACCATTAATAGTATTAGGGATTGGTGCTTGCTCATGGGATGGGTCTCAGGGATGTGTTCTACTATTTGGGCTGCCTTGTCTGGCCTCAGTGGGAAATGAAGCAACTATCCTCCCAGATACCAGAAGTGCCAGGGTTGAGCAGGTACACTTGTGGGGAGGCGGAGGAGAGGCGCTTGCTCAGAGGAGAATGAGAGAGTAGATGGGGGAAGGATTGTGGGAAGAGGTAACAGGGAGCGGGCAGTGGGCAGGATATAAGGTGAATAAGTAAAAATATGAAATTAAATAATTAAAAAAAGAAAATCAGAGTGACTGAAAATTATGAAAAATAAACTCCTCAGGCTAACAGCACTATGGAACTAGGGATTTGGGCATGTGTCTTCTCTTTAAATAAAAGTGTTTTTCACTTTTCCTCAACCCACTTTTCCACAGGCCTCTCAACATGCTAAGCAATAATATTACCACTAAACCATAGCCCAAACATGTAACTAATTTGTTTCACCTCCTCTCTCTTAATCAGTATTACGATATGCAACAATTACTTTGCATAGTTGGTGTTCTGGTAAGTCTCTTTGAAGTGATTGGCATCCTCCCTTCTTTCTCTACTACTTCATGTTTGAAAAAAATGTTAGTAATTATAAAATATATCACACACACCATTTTGTTTGGATGTTGAATGTCACAATAACTCTCCAGGTTAGGCTTTTTCTCTGTGTTATTTAGGAGAAAACTTAGGCTCAAATCTGTAACATGACATTTCCAAGATCATAGAAGAGAAGGAAATAATTACTACAGCCCATAGTTTTCCTCTGTGTTGTTCCCACGGTGTCATTCTTCAAGTTTAGAGTCCTATAAACATCACTATGAAAAGGTTAAAAACTTTCTAAATGTTTCCAGGCCCCGTAGTTCTTAAGATTATAAGAAGGTTGTAAACAAATAATGGAAGAATGATACATTTTCACAGGATAGTCTATTCCAATTCCTGTGAGGACTTTTCTGTTAAGACTCTAAAGTGTTAACAAAGATACTGGATTTCTGCCCCCACTACTGACTTCAGTATGAAAAACATGTAGCTTGATGTTGGATGAGGGATGTTTCTGGTTACTAAGCATGATGATGAGAGACTCTTGAAATGCTAATGTGAACAAATGAGCTTCTAATTCCATGTTAAATGCATTTTTATAATTTTTCCCAATTTTATACATATATATTATATGTTTTTATTATTACTCCACCTCACTACCTCTTGAATTCTTCATCCGCATATGTTCCCATCATACATTCTGATCTTTTTTTTTTTTTTTAAAAATCACCTACTGTGTTCAATTAAATTTGCTTACATGTGCATGGATGGGTTATGTAGTAACTCATGGACAACTTACTATAGCATAAACACATAAGAAAATAATTTGTCTCAGTAATTGTTAACTGCCAATATAACCTCAGCTAGGGATAATTACTCCTGCTATGTATGCATCCATCCTATTCTGCTTATAGGTATCTTACATAGGGTTTGTTGAGCTACTCATAGCTTACATCCTTTCATGCACACAATAGCTATGCCATGGAAAATGTGGTTTTCAGCACTCCATCATATCCCCTGATGCTTAAATGCTTTGATCCCTTTCTATGCTGCAATTTTTCTTAAACCACTTTGTGTGTCTGTGTGTGTGTGTGTCTGTATGTGTGTCTGTGTGTGTGTCTGTGTGAGCATGCTTGTGTACACACACATTTATTATTGTGTATGTTAGTGTGTATGTGTGTATGTGTCTGTGTGTACATGTACGTGTGCACACACATGTGTTAGTGTGTATGTTAGTATGTGTGTATGTGTGTGTGTGTCTGTGTGTGCATGCACATGTGCAAACACATATGTTACTGTATATATGTATGTATGTAAGTATGAGATAGATGATCTGTTTAGGAATTAACTTTAAGCAGTTACTTATTTTCAGTCCTTTAACCACTTATATATCTATATTTACACAGTGCAGTATATGAGATCTTTTATCAAGTAAGAGTCCAGCATTAATCTATGGGAATAATTATACATATTCTAAAAGCAGTTTAGCTATTTGTCCATTCATAGTTGGTTTCTTCCTAGGCCCTGTGATTTTTCCACCAATGGGCATTTGATAAGGTTTACAGTTCCAGGCACTAATTCCTTTCTGTGTAGTGGGCCTCAAGCCAGTGAAGAAATTGTTAGTTTCCCTCATGACATTCATGCTACCCTTGAACCACAGGATACTCCTTGCCTAGCGGATCAGTATTGTGAAATACAGGGTTCACCATGAGTTAAAATTTTGTGACCTTTGTTCTCTAGAAGTTTGTTATACGTCTAGCACTATAACCACTAGGCAGAGGGAGGAAGTTTATAGGCCAGTTCCAACTTGATCTGTTTATGTGATGCAGCTAATATGTTTGCTGTATCAAGTCATAGGGTCTTACTCTCTAGTTTTGACAAGCAATCCAGATCAATGGCAATAGCCAGCATTGTTTGAGGGATTTTCTGTGGACTTCTCAATAGCAATTTAGAGAAAAATTCTACAGCGAACACTAGGAATTTGTTGTTGGTTTTAACTGTAACATTTAAAGTTCTATTGATATTGGGAAATTTTATACCAGTGTATGATGTTCTTTAATCAATTTCAGTCTGCATTCCTTTACCTTCATTGTGTCCCTTATTCCCACCACCACTTTTCTGTTATATTTCCATTGTTCTTTTTAAATATTTGCTAACTTCACTTAGTGCTGCCTCTACTTATATTTCTAAGGACAATCTACTGGGCCATCAATAGTCTCCCAGGGACCCCATATCTGAAGAAAATGGACTCCCCTTTCTATAACAGCCATCTATTACAAATAGCTCTGTAGCACAGGCAAGTATTTCTTGGGCTATTTCTACATCTATGATGATTATGATTTTTACTAGCAGTCACAGCCTATGTGAGTTCTGTGTACAAAGGGCCTCTCATGTCCAGCAAATACTCAGTGTAGACATACACCATGTTTGGCTGATGCTAAGGAATCGCATGGTTTTAGTAATGACACTACCTACCTACACATTCAGGACACCACCATAAAAAAGAAAGAAAAAGAAAAATCAAAGAGTTATATAATTCACTTACAAAGTAGTAGCTTTCCATAAGGCAAATTCTCACTGTGGTAGAAAAATAAAGCAGGGCTTCTTATACATTATAGAATGTCCAACTATATACTTCTAGTTCAAACTGAGACTGCACATTGAAAAGACACAGAGCTTAACCACTCATTTCACACACCCCCACACAAACACACACATAGACACACACAGACACACATATATGTGTACATGCACATACACACATGAACATATGTATGTATATATGTATGTACAATATATATATTGTAGTGGCAGACTCTTTGCTAAGAGACAAGGATTATACCATTGACAAGATGAACAAATGCTTTCTCTCAAGGAGAGACAGTTTCAGTTAGGTGGCAGAACATAGACAATGGATGAATAACAAACACAATCACAACTGCTTCCAACTGCTGCTCCAAAGGAAATATACTGGATAATAAATTTAAATGAGATAAATTATTATGAAGATAAAATATTAGAATGGTCAGAGAGGATTGCCTAGAGGATGAGACAGTGAGCTAAAACTAAGGCTTAGCTTAGACAGGAAAGAAGGCTTAACTAAAACTAAGGCTTAACAAGACAGGAAAAAATGTCCAGAGGCACAAAGGCTCATGTACATGAAGTTTCAAATAAATGGAGGATTTGAGAGAAGAATACAAGATGGAGTAGATAGGATGTGGTAAAAAGGAAAAGAGATGGGCAAGAACACGAGAAACCATTGAGTTTTAAATGGGGGGGGTGTGTTTCAATGTCATATATGCTTTTCTTTGGCCATGATTTTAGATTGAAAATAGAATAGTAAACTTCAGAACTATGGATATTAAGGAATATAGTAAATCCCTTGCTTTTGAGGAACCACTGAAATCCAAGCGACATCAAATACATTTTTAGAAATAGTTCAAACATGGTAACAATTTTAAAAATTAATTGAGTTATTTATTTTCATCCTAATTGTTCCTTCCCCTCCCCATCTCCTGCCAGTAGTACCTCCCTCTCACCTCACCTTTTCACCATCCTCCTGTCCTCCCTTTCTCCTCAGAAACTGCAGGCCTCCCATGGATATCAATCCACCCTGGCATATCAAGTTGGTGTAGAACTAGGTGTATCTTCTTCTATAGAGCCTAAACAAGGCAAGCCCATTAAGGGTAAGGAACACAAAGGCAGACAATGCAGTCAAAGACAGCCCATCCTTTTGCTGTTATGAGTTCCACATGAAGACTTATGTGCACAATTATTATATCTATGCTGAGGGCCTATGTCTGTTACATGCATGTTCTCTGATGGTTTAGTTTCTGTGCACCTCTATGAGCCAAAATTAGTTGATTCTGTAGATTTTCTTGAATTATCCTTGATATCTCTGGCTCCTTCAATCATTCCTCCCCCTCTAATGTTTAGCCTTTGGTCTCTGGATCTGCTTCCATTATTTATTTGCTGCGTGAAGCCTCTCAGATGATAGTTATTCTAGGTACCTCTTTACAACTATAGCAGAATGTCATTAATTATATCAGGGATAAGTTCTCTCTCAGGGCATGGGACACAAGGTGGGGCAGTCATTAGTTAGCCAAAGCACCCATTATTTAAACAAAAACAAAAACCTTTTCTAGCCTCTTTTGCTCAAAATTGGTCACAGTACATCCTGGTTACCTATAAGAAGTCTGAGAATTAAAGTGGGAGTCACAGGGTTGGGTTGTATGATAGTATTACCTGAAGTAAATGAATTGACAAAAGGCTAAAACAAGCATGCCTTTGAAACAACTACTGTGTTTCACTGAAATATTTGGAGGCAGTTTATTATGCAGCAATATACACAGAAACAAACTGCTTTCAATATTTTGGCCTACGAGGATATACAAATTAACACAATGATTTCCAAACTTAGCCAATCCTAGGAGACCTCTGAAAGGTTTTATTAAGATCAAATCTTCTAGGTACCACTTGTCTGTATCCTATCCTATGTATCAGCAAAATGTTGTACCCAGGAATCTGTATTTTTATAGACCTCTATTAGATGTTGATATTCAGCCAGGTCTGAGAATCATTGAATTTCAAAACCTTGCCAAGACACATTCAGTCCATTGAGTCTGTAAATTATCAAACTGTAGTTGAACCAATAGGACACTGTTGCTTGATGGTGCTACTGTGGATTGCCAAATGTTTTTATTTTAAATCTCATTTGAGAAGAAAGCCAAATGATATTAGCAAATTAAAAAAAAGTGATTAGTGGCAAATTTTTCCAGCTGCAAGTTATTGCAGACAGAAGCTATTATATATACATATAGACCTGTTATCATAAGCCTTAAGTATATTTTGGCTATGTTTGAATTGTTTTTAGCTACATGAAGAAGGTAAGTATTTTATGAGATACTGATTTTGATTTTCCACCAGGTTGTCACACTAGACCAAACATTATTCATCTGTTCTTCTCTCTTCTGGGTACTAATTATTCCATATATTCAGAAAAGAACCTGATTTCAAAAGCAAACCATAGATACAAGATGATACCAAGAGTTATTGAAAACATAGATCTTCCCAAATGGATTTTATATTATAAATTATATAATTAGTCTCTTTTGACAAAAGAATAGCACAAACAAAGAGAAGAATTAATCAGTCAATATAGGGATTACTCTGTTTTCTCTACAATAATAGAGTCTTCTAGGACAAGACTTCTAGGTAAGTTTTCTAGTATAAATTCTAGGAGCTGGAGAGGAAGCAGTAGGGAAGGCATTTGGTGGCATTTTGCTTCTATACTGAGGTGAAACTATTTGAAATGCCATATTTAATGAAAGAATTTAGAACAAATTCTATGTTCTTGTTCAAATGCTCACAACTGTATTGAAAAGGGAATTCTGAAATTAAGTTAATTCATTAACTGCAGGATATATATGTGAGTGTGTGTATTTGTGTGTGTATTCAGTATTTGGTATGCTTTTGGGAGAGACTTACTGAATCTGTTCATTGAACATCAACAGAGTACCTACTATGTATCAGATACTAGTAGAAGTGCAATATAATTAATACAATGAATTTGCTATCAAAGAGGTCTGAGCCAATGGCTACAGATATGTTCTTAAGTATCCCATGCTAATATAAATAATTCTATCATGGGTAATAAAGGATTTTGAACTTTTGATGAAAAAGATAAATGTAAAAACAAAGCAAATTTCAAACCATCAAATCAAATCAAAATGAACAACAAACAAAATATGAAAATCTAAAGGAACAAAAATAAATATTCAAGAATGTTTTTTACAACAGATTTTAATTTTTCTGAGATGCTGTTTATATAATTTACTCCCATACATTCATATTTAAATCAATCAGCCTAGACTTTATTGAATACTTATCTAATAAAAGGTGGAAGTCAACTACTTTCAGTGTACTTTGAGTATTATTATCATTACTATTATTAACTAATAATAATTATAATGATAACAATAGAAACAAAGATTAAATTGTTACTACTTATTAGAAACTGTGCTATGGAACTGATTAGTTAATTCATTGATAGCTTCATTTTTTAAATGGTTATTAATGAAATGTTATTAGTGCTTTTAAAGTTCATTTTACAGATGATGGGACAGAGATTTATAGAAAGCCATGTCTCTAGGGTCTTGCCTTAAACATCTTAAATAAATGCCTTAGACCTAAAACTACAATTTAGCCAAAAAAAAAATCATTAATTTATTGTCCTTATCTTCCCTTCCTTCCCCACTATCTACTCAGCTTTAAGCATGCAGGGTGGTATTTAGAGAAAGAGCAAGGTCACAGAGCAAAGGAAAAAGGAGAAGTGGTTATATAGGAAGCAGTAGAACAATTGCAGCCATGGGCCTTGGGGTTTTTGGGTTTTTTTTTTTTTATCTTATTTCGTATCTTGCCTTTCTTAACTTTAATCATTTAGATACATTTATTTATCAAGTCTAATTCTCCTCATTTTACCAAAGAAGTTTATAAGGGTTGTTGAATAAACAAATGAACTGCATATATTAAGTCTTGCCAGTGTACACAGCTCATGTCAAGCATTTAATCATTGTCACTAATTGTCATCACAGAAGCAATGGTAGGACTAATAGGAATAATTCCATTAGTATCATGCTTGGGATGACAGGATATATGCAAATTGTGCTGTTCTTCTGGGCTGTAAAATTTTTCTCCTTTATGTGTGTTGTTCTGTCATGGGCCTTTTCATTGTGTTTTAGCTACTAGTAAGTCTACAGTGTTTTGTTTTGTTTTCTAATAAAATAATTCAAATACAGTAATTGTGATACTTTAAAGCTCTAAAATGTATGAGCCTTTAGGATCCAACTATGTGCCATGCACTTTCTATACCATAGGAGAGCATCCTTTAAATGAAAACTTAAATTCTTAACATCATTTGATAAGTATAAATCATCAAAAACAACAATTTAAGGGGAAAGAGAGGTACTCTACAGCTCCCAGTGCTTGCAGATTTTTGAGAGGATGAGACTTGGCTCCTCAAATCTACATCAACAGGCTTAAAAACACTTTTATCTTCAGATCCATGGAAGTTGACACCTTCCTGGAGCCTCCACAACACAAGTGCTCTCACATGTGTTGACATACAAAATAATAGTCATCTTTTAACTTTTTCACACAATTTTTTAAATATTTTTATTAGATATTTGCTTTATTTACATTTCAAATGCCAACCCCTTTCCCCTCCAAAAAGCCCCTATCCCATCCCCAATCCCCCTGCTCACCAACCTCCATCTACAATTTCCTGACCTAGAACTCCTCTACACTGGGGCATCTAGAACCACAGGACCAATGGCCTTTCCTCTCACTGATGTCTGAAAAGGCCATCCTCTGCTGCATAGGCAGCTGGAGCCATGGGTCCCTCCATGTGTACTTTTTGGTTGGAGGTGTAGTCCCTGGGAGCTCTGGGGGCATTGGTTGGTACATATTACTATTCCTCCCATGGGTATGCAAACATTTTCAACTCAACCTCTTTTCTCTACCTCCTCAATTGGGGACCCTATGTTCAGATCATTGGATTGCTGTGAGTCATGGGGATTTTGATACCCCTTTTAAGAAGCACCAAAGTATCCACACTTTGGTCTTCCTTCTTCTTGAGCTTTATGTAGTCTGTAAATTGTATCTTGGGTATTCTGAGCTTGTGGGCTAATATCTACTCATCAGTAAGTATATACTATATGTGTTCTTTTGTGACTGTGTTACCTCATTCTGGATGATATTTTTCTAGTTCCATCCATTTGCCTAAGAATTTCATGAATTCATTGTTTTTAAGCTGAGTAGTCATCCATTGTGTAAATGTACCCCGTTTTCTGTATCCATTCCTCTGTTGAAAGACATCTGGGTACTTTCTAGCTTCTGGCTATTATAAATAAGGTTGCTAGGAACATAGCAGAACATTTGTCCTTATTACATGTTGGAGTATCTTCTGGGTATATGCCCAAGAATGGTATAGCTAGGTCCTCAGGTAGTGCTAAGTCCAATTTTCTGAGGAAATGCCAAACTGCTTTCCAGAGTGGTTTTTACCAGCTTTCAATCTCACCAGCAGTGGAGGAGTCTTCCTCTTTCTCCACATGCTCTCCAGCATTTGTTGTCTCCTGAGTTTTTGATCTTGGCCATTCTGACTGGTATGAGATAGAAGCTCAGGGTTGTTTTGATTTGCATTTCCCTTATGATTAAGAGTGTCGAACATTTCTTTAGGTTCTCAGACATTCAGTATTCCTCAGTTGAGAATTCTTTGTTTAGCACTGTACCCCATTTTTTAATAGAGTTATTTGGTTCTCTGAAGTTTAATTTCTTGTGTTCATGGTATATATTGGATGTAGGATTGGTAAAGTTCTTTTCCCAATCTATTGGTTGCTGTTTTGTCCTATTGACAGAGTCCTTAGCCTTACAGAAACTTTGAAATTTTATGATGTCCCATTTGTCAATTCTTGATCTTAGAGAATAAACTATTGACATTCTATTCAGGAAATTTTCCTCTGTGCCTATGTGTTCCAGGTTCTTCCCTGCTTTCTCTTCTATTAGATTCAGTGTATCTGGTTTTATGTGAAGGTCCTTGATCTACTTGGACTTGAGCTTTGTACAGGGAGATAAGAATGGATCAATTGGCACCCTTCTAAATGTTGACTGCCAGTTGATCCAGCACCATTTGTGGAAAATGCTGTCTTTTTGTTACTAGATGGTTTTAGCTCCTTTATCATCAATCTAGTGACCATAGGAGTGTGGGTTCATTTCTGGGTCTTCAATTCTATTCCATTGATCTTCCTGCCTGTCTCTCTACCAAAACCATACAGTTTTTATCATTATTTTTTTTTAATTTAATATAATTTTATTTTATTTTTTTAATTTACATTCCAAATCACTTCCCCTTTCCCGTTTCCTCCCTCCCCGAAAGTCCCATAAGCCCCCTTCCCTCCCTCTTTTCTCCGTTCAACCCCCTCTCATTACTCTGTCCTGGCGTTCCCCTACATCCAGTCTTTCCAGGACCAGGGGTCTCTCCTTCCATCTTTTTAGAAATCTATTGATATGCTGATTGTGTCTAGGGTATTCTGAGATTCTGGGTCAATATCCCCTTATCAGTGACTTCATACCATGTGTGATCTTTTGTGATTGGGTTACCTCACTAAGGATGATATTTTCAAGTTCTGGCCATTTGCCTAGGAATTTCGTGAATTCATTGTTTTTAATTGCAGAGTAGTATTCCATTGTGTAAATATACCACATCTTCTGAATCCATTCCTCCGTTGAGGGACATCTGGGTTCTTTCCAGCTTCTGGCTATTATAAATAAGGCTGCTATGAATATAGTGGAGCATGTGTCCTTATTGCATGCAGGTAAAGTCTCTGGGTATATGCCCAGGAGTGGTATAGCCGGATCCTCCGGAAGTGTCATGCCCAGTTTTCTGAGGAGCCGCCAGACTGCTTTCCAGAGTGGTTGTACCAGCCTGCAATTCCACCAGCAGTGGAGGAGTGTTCCTCTTTCTCCACATCCTCGCCAACAACTGCTGTCTCCTGTGTTTTTGATCTTAGCCATCCTGACTGGTGTGAGATGGAATCTCAGGGTTGTTTTGATTTGCATTTCCCTAATGACTAAGGATGATGAACATCTCTTTAGGTACTTCTCAGCCATTAGATATTCTTCAGGTGAGAACTCTTTGTGGAGCTCTGTACCCCATTTTTTAATAGGGTTACTTGCCTCTCTGGAGTTTAACTTCTTGAGTTCTTTGTATATCTTGGATATTAGCCCTCTGTCGGATGTAAGGTTGGTAAAGATCATTTCCCAGTTAGTTGGTTGCCGCTTTGTCTTTTTGACGGTGTCTTTTGCCTTGCAAAAACTTTGTAATTTAATGAGGTCCCATTTGTCTATTCTTGATCTTAGAGTATAAGCTATTGGAGTTCTGTTCAGGAAATTCTCCCCTGTGCCCATATGTTCAAGGTTCTTCCCTAGTTTCCCTTCTATTAGTTTCAGTGTGTCTGGTTTTATGTGGAGATCTTTGATCCACTTAGAATTGAGCTTAGTGCAAGGAGATAAGGATGGGTCAATTTGCATTCTTCTGCATGTTGACCTCCAGCTGAGCCAGCACCATTTGTTGAAAAGGCTATCTTTTTTCCACTGGATGGTTTTAGCTCCTTTGTCAAAGATCAAGTGACCATAGGAGTGTGGATTCATTTCTGGGTCTTCAATTCTGTTCCATTGATCTACATGTCTGTTACTGTACCAATACCATGCAGTTTTTAACACTATTGCTCTGTAGTACAGCTTGAGGTCCGGGATACTGATTCCCCCAGAGGTTCTTTTACTCTTGAGAATAGTTTTAGCTATTCTGGGTTTTCTGTTATTCCAGATGAATTTTTGAATTGCTCTTTCTAACTCTATGAAGAATTGAGTTGGGATTTTGATGGGGATTGCATTGAATCTGTGTATTACTTTTGGTAAGATGCTCATTTTTACTATATTAATCCTGCCAATCCATGAGCATGGCAGATTTTTCCATCTTCCGAGGTCTTCTTCAATTTCTTTCTTCAGAGACTTGAAGTTCTTGTCATACAGATCTTTCACTTGTTTGGTTAGCGTCACGCCAAGATACTTAATATGGTTTGTGGCTATCGTAAAGGGTATTATTTCTCTTACTTCTTTCTCAGCCTGCTTATCCTTTGAGTATAGGAAGGCTTCTGACTTGCTTGAGTTGATTTTATATCCGGCCACTTTGCTGAAGTCGTTTATCAGCTGTAGGAGTTCTCTGGTGGAGTTCTTTGGGTCGCTTATGTATACTATCATATCGTCTGCAAATAGTGATAGTTTGACTTCTTCCTTTCCAATTTGTATCCCTTTGACCTCTTTTTCTTGTCTAATTGCTCTAGCTAGAACTTCAAGTACTATATTGAAAAGATATGGAGAGAGAGGGCAGCCTTGTCTAGTCCCTGATTTTAGTGGGATTGCTTCAAGTTTCTCTCCGTTTAGATTGATGCTGGCTACTGGTTTGCTGTAAATTGCTTTTACTATGTTTAGATATGGGCCTTGAATTCCTGATCTTTCCAAGACCTTTAGCATGAAAGGATGCTGAATTTTGTCAAATGCTTTCTCAGCATCTAATGAGATGACCATGTGGTTTTTTTCTTTGAGATTGTTTATGTAGTGGATTACATTGATGGATTTCCTTATATTGAACCATCCCTGCATCCCTGGGATGAAGCCTACTTGATCGTGGTGAATGATCGTTTTGATGTGTTCTTGGATTCGGTTGGCAAGAATTTTATTGAGTATTTTTGCATCGATATTCATAAGAGAGATTGGCCTGAGATTCTCTTTCTTTGTCGGATCTTTGTGTGCTTTTGGTATTAGTGTAATTGTGGCTTCATAGAACGAGTTGGGTAGGGTTCCTTCTGTTTCTATTTTGTGGAACAGTTTGAAGAGTATTGGTGTTAGGTCTTCTTTGAAGGTCTGATAGAATTCTGCACTAAAACCATCTGGACCTGTGCTTTTTTTGGTTGGAAGACTTCCAATGACAACTTCTATTTCTTCAGGGGTTATAGGACGGTTTAGATGGTTTATTTGATCCTGATTTAATTTTGGTACTTGGTATCTGTCAAGAAAATTGTCCATTTCCTCAAGATTTTCTAGTTGTGTTGAATACAGGTTTTTGTAGTAGGATCTGATGATTTTTTGAATTTCCTCAGTTTCTGTTGTTATCTCTCCCTTTTCGTTTCTGATTTTATTAATTTGGATACTATCTCTGTGCCCTCTGGTTAGTCTGGCTAAGGGCTTATCTATCTTGTTGATTTTCTCAAAGAACCAACTCCTCGTTTTGTTGATTCTTTGTATGGTTTTATTTGTTTCTACTTGATTGATTTCAGCCCTGAGTTTGATGATTTCCTGCCTTCTACTCCTCTTTGGTGTATTTGCTTCTTTTTGTTCCAGGGCTTTCAGGTGTGCCATTAAGCTGTTAGTGTATGCTGTCTCCCGTTTCTTTTTGGCGGCACTCAGGGCTATGAATTTTCCTCTTAGCACTGCTTTCATTGTGTCCCATAAGTTAGGGTATGTTGTGCCTTCATTTTCATTAACTTTCAAAAAGTCTTTGATTTCTTTCTTTATTTCCACCTTGACCAAGTTATCATTGAGTAGAGCATTGTTCAGCCTCCATGTGTACGTGGGTTTTCTTTTGTTTTTGTTGCCATTGAAGACCACCCTTATTCCATAGTGATCTGATAGGAGGCATGGGATTATTTCTATCTTCTTGTATCTGTTGAGGTCTGATTTGTGACCAATTATATGGTCAATTTTGGAGAAGGTACCATGAGGAGCTGAGAAGAAGGTGTATTCTTTAGCTCTAGGATGAAATGTTCTATATATATCAGTTAGTTCCATTTGGTCCAAGGCTTCAATTAGATTCACTGTGTCCCTGTTTAGTTTCTGCTTTCCTGAACGATCCATTTCAGAGAGCGGGGTGTTGAAGTCACCCACTATTATTGTGTGCGGTGCGATGTGTGCTTTGAGTTTTAGTAAAGTTTCTTTTACGAATGAGGGTGCCCTTGCATTTGGAGCATAGATATTCAGGATTGAGAGTTCTTGATGGTGGATTTTTCCCTTGATCAGTATGTAGTGTCCTTCTGTGTCTTTTTTGATGACTTTGGGTTGAAAATCAATTTTATCCGATATTAGGATGGCTACTCCACCTCGTTTCTTGGGGCCATTTGCTTGTAAAATTGTTTTCCAGCCTTTTACTCTGAGGTAGTGTTTGTCTTTGACACTGAGGTGCGTTTCCTGCATGCAGCAAAATGCTGGGTCCTGTTTACGTATCCAGTCTGCTAGTCTATGTCTTTTAATTGGGGAATTGAGACCATTGATATTAAGAGAGATTAAGGCATAGTGATTATTGCCATCTGCCATTCTTGACGCTATCTTTATGTTTGAGTGGTTATCTACTTTTGGGTTTGATTCAAGAAGGTTATTATCTCATTTTTTCCAGGGTGTTGTTTCTCTCCCTGTATTGGAGGTTTCCACCTATTATCCGTTGCAGGGCTGGATTTGTGGAAAGATATTGTGAAAATTTGGTTTTATCATGGAATATCTTGGTCTCTCCATCTATGGTGATTGAGAGTTTTGCTGGGTATAGTAGTCTAGGCTGGCATTTGTGCTGTCTTAGTGTCTGCATGAGATCTGCCCAGGATCTTCTGGCTTTCATAGTCTCTGGTGAGAAGTCTGATGTGATTCGGATAGGTCTTCCTTTGTATGTTACTTGGCCCTTTTCTCTTACTGCATTTAGTATTCTTTCTTTGTTTAGAACATTCGGTGTTTTGATTATTATGTTACGGGAGGTATTTCTGTTCTGGTCCAGTCTGTTTGGAGTTCTGTAGGCTTCTTGTATGTTCATCGGCATCTCTCTCTTTAAGTTAGGGAAGTTTTCCTCCACAATTTTGTTGAAGATGTTTACTGGCCCTTTAAGTTGCAAATCTTCACTCTCATCTATACCTATAATCCTTAGGTTTGGTCTTCTCATTGTGTCCTGGATTTCCTGGATGTTTTGGGTTACGCGTTTTTTGCATTTTGCATTTTCTTTGACTGTTGAGTCGATGCTTTCTATGGAATCTTCAGCACCTGAGATTCTTTCTTCCATCTCTTGTATTCTATTGTTGATGTTTGCATCTATGACTCCTGATTTCTTCCCAAGGTTTTCTATCTCCAAAGTTGTCTCCCTTTGTGATTTCTTAGTTGTTTCTACTTCCTTTTTTAGTTCCTGGATGGATTTGCTGAGATCCTTCACTTGTTTGTTTGTATTTTCCTGTATTTCTTTAAGGTATTTTTGCATTACCTCTTTCAGGATTTCTTCCTGATGACCCACGTTCTCCTGCATTTCTCTGAGCGATTTTTGTGTTTCCTCCTCATGGGATTCCATCTGTTGATCCATCGTCTCCTGCATTTCTTTAAGCAGTTCTCGTGTTTCCTTTGTAAGGGCATCTAACCGTTGATTCATTTCTTTAAGCAATTTTTGTGTTGCCTCCTTATGGGCATCCGTCTGTTGACCCATATTCTTCTGCATTTCTTTATGCAAATTTTGTGATTCCTTTGTGAGTGCATCTACCCGTTGATTCATCTCGTTAAGCGATTTTTGTGTTGTCTCCTTGTGCGCCTCCATCTTTTGATCCATGTTCTCCCGCATTTCTCTAAGCGATTTTTGTGTTTCCTTTGTAAGGGCTTCTAACCGTTGATTCATGGTCTCCTGTAACTCTTTATGAGATTTATTTGTGTCCTTCTTGTGATCCTCTAATAGCATCATGAGAAGTGATTTTAAATCCAGATCTTGTCTTTCGGGTGTGGTGGGGTATCCAGGACTTGCTGCTGTTGGAGAGTTGGGTTCGGATGGTCCCACATTACTTTGATTACTGTTAGTAACATTCCTATGTTTGCCTTTTGCCATCTGGATACCTCTGGTGTTAGTTGGTCCTGCTGCCACTGGCTGTTGGTTGGACCTCCTGTGAGCCTGCAAAGCTATTTCTGCCCCCCCTGGATTACCAGGATTCCCCTGGCACCGATTTCTGGGGCCTGCCTGCTCCTGAGTGACTTTGGAGCCCTAATGTGCTTTGCCCCAAGTGATCTTATATTGGGGAGGCCTTGCACATCTAAAGGCTCAGCCTAGTGGATTCCTGGAGCAGAGGTCGCCAAAGGGAGGCTGGCAGGCTCCTGCCCTGTGCAGGGGTGTGTGATCTCTCCTGGGGGGGGAGGGGGCGTCCCTCTGCCAGGCAGAAGTCCCACAGCAGATCTGGCACGCTGGTCACTGCAGATCAGCCCAGCACCTGGGAGCAGGTTACACACAAGCTGCCTGAGACCGAAGCGATATTATGCCTGTCTGTCTCTGAGCCTGGTGGTCCCAACTACCTGGTCACTGGAGCAAAGATGGCGGAGGGCACTCTCCGTGGCGCCGCTCACACCGCTCTCCCTGTGGTCACGATGGCCCGCCGATCTGGCACCCAGACGACCACAGCGCCAACCCGCCCTCGGGCACAGACGGAAGCCCCAACAGGCCGTGTCCCAAGTGATGTTATATCGGGGGGAGAGCCTGGGTACCGGTCTCTCTAGCGCAGTCCGCGGGAACAGAGGTCGCGGAAGGGAAGCTGGCAGGCTCCCTCCCTGCGCGGGGTCCCTCCACCAGGCAGAAGGTCCCACCGCGGAACTGGCGCGCTGGTTACTGCAGATCAGCCCAGCACCTGGGAGCAGGTTACACACAAGCTGCCTGAAACCGAAGCGATATTATGCCTGTCTGTCTCTGAGCCTGGCGGTCCCAACTACCTGGTCACTGGAGCAAAGATGGCGGAGGGCAGTCTCCGTGGCGCCGCTTACCCTGTGGTCACGATGGCCCGCCGATCTGGCACCCAGACGACCACAGCGCCAACCCGCCCTCGGGCACAGACGGAAGCCCCAACAGGCCGTGTCCCAAGTGATGTTATATCGGGGGGAGAGCCTGGGTACCGGTCTCTCCAGCGCAGTCCGCGGGAACAGAGGTCGCGGAAGGGAAGCTGGCAGGCTCCAGTTTTTATCATTATTGCTCTGTAGTAGAGCTTGAGGTCAGGGATGGTGATTTTGCCAGAAGTTCTTTTATTGTTGAGAATAGTTTTCACTATCCTGGGGTTTTTGTTATTCCAAATGAATTTGCAGATTTCTCTTTCTAACTCTGAAAAATTGGGTTGGAAGTCTGATGGGGATTGCATTGAATCTGCAGATTGCTTTCTGCAAGATGGTCATTTTTACTATATTAACCCTGCCAATCCACGAATGTGGGAGATCTTTCCATATTCTGAGATCTTCTTCAATTTCTTTTTTCAGAGACTTGAAGTTCTTGTCATACAAATCTTTCACTTACCTGGTTAAAGTCACACCAATGTATTTTATATTATTTGTGAATATTGTGAAGGGTGTCATTTCCCTAATTTCTTTCTCAGCCTTTTTATCCTTTGAGTATTGGAAGGCTACTGATTTGTGTGAGTTAACTTTATATCCAGCCTCTAGGCTAAAGTTGTTTTTCAGGTTTAGGAGTTTGCTGGTAGAATTTTTGGGTTCACTTTAGTATACTATCCTATCATCTGCAAATAGTGATACTTTGATTTCTTCCTTTCCAATTTGAATCCCTTTTGTTTTCTAATTGCTCTGGGTAGGATTTTGAGTGCTGTATTGAACAGGTAGGGAGAGAGTAAACAACCTTGTCTAGTCCCTGATTTCAGTGGGATTGTTTCAAGTTTAGTTTGATATTGGCTACTGGTTTGCTGTATATTGCTTTTACTATATTTAGCTATGGCCTTTGAATTCCTGATCATTCCAAGACTTTTATCATGAAGAGGTGTTTGATTTTGTAAAATGTTTTCTCAGCAACTAATGAAATGATCATGTGTTTTTTTTCTTTGAGTTTGTTTATATAGTTGATTACAATGATGGATTTCTGTATATTGAACCATTCCTGCATCCCTGGGATGAAGCCTACTTGATCATGGTGGATGGCCATTTTGATGTGTTCTTGGATTTGGTTGACAAGAATTTTATTGAGTATTTTTGCATCGATATTCATAAGGGAAATTGGTCTAAATTTCTCTTTCTTTGTTGGGTCTTTGTGTGGTTTAGATATCAGAGAAATTGTGACTTCATAAAACAAGTTGGGTAGTGTTCCTTCTCTTTCTATTTTGTGGAATAGTTTGAAGAGTATTGGTGTTAAGTCTTCTTTGAAGGTCTGGTAGAACTCTGCATTGAACCCATTTGGTCATGGGTTTTTGTTCGATTGGGATTTTTTCTATTTCTTTAGGGGCTATGTGATTGTTTTGATCATTTATCTGATCCTGATTTAAAATTTCTACCTAGTATCTGTCTAGAAAATTGTCCATTTCATCTAGATTTTCAACTTTTGTTGAGTATAGGCTTTTGTAGTAGGATCTGATGATGTTTTGAATTTCCTCAGTATCTGTTGCTTTTGATTACTTTAGGTTGAATGTCGATTTTATTCAATTTTAGGATTGCTACAACAGCTTGTTTCTTGGAACCATTTACTTAGAAAATTGTTTTCCAGCCTTTTACTCTGTGGTAATGTCTGTTATGTGCCTGAGGTGCGTTTCCTGAATGCAGCAAGATGTTGGGTCCTGCTTATGTATCCAGTCTGTTAGTCTATGTCTTTTTATTGGATAATTGAGTCCATTTATATTAAGAGATATAAAGGAGAAGTGATTGCTGTTTCTTGTTATTTATGTTATTAGAGGTGAAGTTATATTTGTGTGGCTCTCTTCTTTTTGATTTGTTAAAAGAAGATTAATTTCTTGCTTTTTCTAATGTGTAGTTTCCCTCCATTTTTTGGAGTTTTCCATTCATTATCTTTTGAAGGGCTGGATTTGTGGAAAGATATTGTCTACATTTTTTTTCTCATGGAATATCTTGGTTTCTCCATCTATGGTAATTAAAAGATTTGCTGGGTATTGTAGCCTGGCGTGGCATTTGTGTTCCCTTAGGGTCTGTATGACATCTTCCCAGGATCTTCTGAATTTCATAGTCTCTGGTGAGAAGTCTGTTGTAATTCTGATAGATCTACCTTTATATGTTACGTGACCTTTTTTCCGCCAATGCATTTAATATTCTTTCTTTGTTTAGTGCCTTTGGTATTATATGACAGGAGGAATTTCTTTTTGTTCCAAACTATTTGGAGATCTGTAGGCTTCTTGGATGTTCATGGCCATCTCTTTCTTTAGGTTAGGGAAGTTTTCTTCTATAATTTTGTTGAAGACATTTACTGGCCCTTTAAGTTAGAAAACTTCACTGTCTTCTATACCTATACTTCTTAGGTTTGGTCTTCTCATTTTGTCCTGGATTTCCTGGATGATTTAAGTCAGGAGCTTTTTGCATTTTTCATTTTCTTTGACTGTTTTGTCAATGCTTTCTATGGTATCTTCTGCGTTTGAGATTCTCGCTTCTATCTCCTGTATTCTGTTGTTGATGTTTGCATCCATGACTCCTGATTTCTTTCCTGGGTTTTCTATGTCCAGAGTTGTTTTCCTTTGTGATTTCATTTTTGTTTCTACCTCTAATTTTAGATCCTGGATGGTTTTGTTCAATTCCTTCACCTGTTTGGTTGTACTTTCCTGTAATTCTTTAAGAGCTTCTACCTGTTTATTGTTGTTCTCCTTTATTTTTTAAGGGAGTTATTTATGTCCTTTTGAAGCCCTTTATCAGCATCATGAGTTGTGATTTTAAGTCTAAATCTTGCTTTTTGGTTAGGTTGGGTTATCCAGTACTTGCTGTTGTGAGAGAATTGGGTTCTGATGGTGTCATGTTGCC
Source organism: Tokudaia tokunoshimensis (assembly GCA_036184795.1). Classification (NCBI taxonomy): domain Eukaryota; kingdom Metazoa; phylum Chordata; class Mammalia; order Rodentia; family Muridae; genus Tokudaia; species Tokudaia tokunoshimensis. Next base: position 52,763,834 of record BTHU01000005.1, on the reverse strand, counting down.
TTGATTTCCATTGGTAATGTTCCTATGCTTGCCTTTTGCCATCTGATTATCTCTGGTGTTAGTAGGTCCTGCTGTCTCTGGCTGGTTCTTATCCCTCCTGTTGGCATGCAAGCCTGTCTCAGCACCCCTGAGTGACTGACTCTCCCTGGCATAGAGTGCTGTGGCATTACCCATCTCCTGGGTGCAGGAGGAGCCTGGATGGACTCTGTCCCAACCATTCTGGCACTCTGGTGTTCCCTGCACTCCTGGCTGTGCCTGCCTGCTCAGTCTCAGGAGAGAAGATGGCTCCCTCACCTCTTAACCCAGGAGTCAAATCACTACCTGCAGAGCAGTTCTCCCCTGGCAGGATAGGTACACTCTTGTTTGTGGCGCTTCCCAGCTCATGGGTGCATGTGTGGCTCTGGTAGACCCTGTCTCAGCTGTTATGGCACTCCAGTGTTCCTTGAGCTCCTGGCTGTACCCACTTGCTCAGTCTCCAGAGAGCTTCTAATTATAATAATGAAATAGAAAAAAAAAACTGTGTAGAGATTAGATCTACTTCCCATTAGAAGTTCAATGATGTCCCTCACAAAAAGCAGAAATCAATCTCAAAATACATTTTGTATGGAAACACAAAATGATCCTGAATAGCAAATGTAGTGTTGATTCTAAAGAATAATGCTAGAGGAGTCACAATAGCTGTTTATAAACTTTACCAGGGCTTTGTAAGTGACACCAAAAGCATAATTCAGAAAATATTTGAACTAATATAATAGAGCAGGACCCAAATACATATACACACAGCTTTAGGTACCTATGTAGTGACAAATCACACAAAAGAATGGATTAGTGGAGAAAAGCCAACCTCTTCAAGAACAGGTTTTATGTAAAATAGTTGTTCACATGTGTGTGGAGGAATGAAAGTCAGTCTTTAACTCTCTCATCCTGTCTAAAATCCTGAGTGTATTGAGGAACTTAATATAAAACTACAAAACTTAGAAGAGGCAAAACGAAAGCATGGGGTACTCAAGACTAAGATAAAGCCAAGAACAATTTGAAAGATCTCCGAGAGTATGAAAAAATGAGTCTGAGAATTGGCGAAGAGACTCCTGTGAAACTTTTATGTTTCCACAGAGCAAAGGAAACCTGTGCTAGAGTACATAGCCAAGCTGCAGTATGGACAACAGTCCTCATCAACTATATGTCAGTTAGGTGCTTGATAACTAGGATATAAAGAGGTACAAATATTTACTGAACAGGGAAATCCTTTCATTCAATGAATGGGACAAATTAAATTATCAAAAGAAGAATCACAAATGTCCTATCCATATTAGAAAAGGGGTTTAACATTATTATTCATCAGGACAATGCTAGTTAAAACAAATGTACAATTTCCTGAAACTCTATACAAAATGCCTCAAGGGAAAAAAAAAACAACAACAAAGGCTGGTGTCCAAGTGGGGAAGGGGAAAGAGTTATTTGTGTTCATCAACCCGTGGGTTGATGGAATCACTGATAAGTGGATATTAGGAACAAAGCTCAGAATATACACGATACAACTCACAGACCAATTGAAGCTCAAGAAAAAGACCAAAGTTTGGATGCTTCAATCCTACTTAGAAGAGGGAACAAAAAAGGAAGATAGGAACCTGGGAGGAAGAGAGGAGGGGATGGAAAAAAAGGGGAAGAGGATCAGGTGTGGAAGGAGACTGCAGAGAAAGGAAATTGAACTGAGGTATGTAGCAGTGTGGGGTGGGGAACTGGGGGTAGCCACTAGAAAGTCCCAGATGCCATGAAAGCAAGAGGCTCCCAGGGACAAACAGTAGAGCAGACACAGAAGAAAGACCATCCACAGACTGCCCTACCTATGAATCCATACCACCTTCAGACACCAAACCAAGACACTATTGCTCATGCATAAAAGCTCTTACTGACACGAGCCTGATATAGCTGTCACTTGAGAGTCTGACCCATACCAATGAGGATGCACACAGTCAACCATTAGACTGAGCACGAGGATTCCAATGGAGGAGTTAGGGGTAGTATTGAAAGATCTGAAGGGTCTTGCAAACCCATTGGAAGAACTACAATATCAAACAACTAGATTCCCCCAGAGCTCCCAGGGAATAAACTACCAACCAAATAGTACACATGGAGGGATCCTTGGTTACAACTGCATATTTAGCAGAGGATTGCCTTATATGGCATCAATGGGAGGGGAGACCCTGGGTCTGATGGAGGCTTGATGCTCCAATGTAGGGGAATGCTAGGGGTTTGAGGCAGGAGTGGGTGGGTAGGTGGGGGAGCACCCTCATTGAAGCAGGAGGGAGGGAGGATGTGATAGAGGGTTTGAGGAGGGTAATCTGAGCAGGGGGGATAATATTTGCAATATAAATAAATAAAATAACTGATAAAAATTAAATTACAATATAAAATGAAAAGAAAACCCTTTGGCTAACCCCATTCAGCAAAAATATTTACATTACAAATTAAAAGAACAGCAAGCCACAATTATGAAGTAGCAACAAAAACATTTATGGTTGGAGGTCACCACAATATAAAGAACTGTAGTAGTGTTAAAATATTAGGAATGTTGGGAACTGCTGGGCTAGAATGATGTTACAATTTTGAAACAAAAATGACATGAGTATTGCATTTATCTAAAACCTAAAACAAACTAACTATATAACACTTCTCTTCTGCTCCAGAGACTGCATTCAAAGATTCTATGTCTTATCACATGTGTACTTCCATATTGAAGTTTATTGCCACATAATTAACAAAGTCTAAGAAGAAGGAAAAGATTGGATAAGGAATAAATAAGACCAACTCATGAATATGCCCTAATGAAATTGACCCCTTTACACAAACATCAAATTAAAATATATACCTCACCACTAAGACAATGAATAATAAAATGCTTAATATGCTATGGTAAGTGTGTAAGTGCTGAATAGCTAAAGAAATATTCAAGACAATGAAAGTAGATAGAAGTAGAAAGGGAGATTCTCTTCTACTATAGGGAAGAAAACAGCAATGGAAAAGCATGTTGTATATGTTTAGTAATTGTTTTACTTTAACTTTATATGGGAACACTCAGATTAAAGACCCAAATGTAATTTTGAAACTTATCCTGTAAGCCCCACTATCTCAAGAACAGATAATTTCCTTTAATTTTGTGGGCCATGAAAGCAAGAGACTCCCAGATGAGATAATAGACTACATGTTTTCCTCCCTTAAACCAGATTGTATTATTCAACTTCTCTGGATATGCTTGATTAGATGTATTCAGGAGATATGCAGGCAGGAAATTAACTCAAGGTGAATACATGCTCCTAATTGGACCTGATGAGAATGCAGAGACCTTATGGTTTTGCTTTTTAAGCCTCTGAAAAAAGTGAGTCATCATAATTTCCTCAGAATCTTGAATTTAACCTTGTCCATTCCCATAGCCAGTATTTAATGAAAGCTTACTTCAAATCTGGCTCAAACATCTTTCTCTTGTGATTTTCAGATTAAAATAAAAAGATTCAGGGTAGATTGTTTAGCTTTGTTTGAAGACTCGTAGACAACTGTTCAATATGACTGAGAGAGTATGGTCAAACAGTGTGAGACTAGGCTACAAAACACGAAGGACACTCGGCTCAGGTTCTTTTTGACCCTTCACATACATTGTTCATTTCAACCCTGTGCAGCAAACAAATTATTTTTATAGAAATATAGTTTGTCTTTTTTCCTATAATCAAACAAAATCAGTCAGGTAATTTGTTAACCAGTTCTAACATATAAAAGAAGAGGAAATTCAAAGTTGTATACTTGTGTTTTGTATCTGGCTTTAGGAGAAAGAAACAGTGTTATTTGTGTCTCACCATGATAAGAATTATTCTAATCTGCTGATGGCCGATATGTCCTATTGATGGAGTCTTTTGGCTTATAGAAGCTTTTCAATTTCATGAGGTCCCATTTATTAATTATTGATCCTAAAGTCAGAGCCGTTGGTGTTCTATTCAGGAAGGTTTTCAATGTGCCAATGGGTTCAAGGCTTTTTCCCAATTTCTCTCTTATTAGATTCAGTTTATCTTGTTTTATATTGAGGTCCTTGATCTACTTGGACTTGACCTTTGTGCAATATAATAAATATGGATCTATTTTCAATCTCCTACATACAGATCATCAGTTAAACCAACACCATTTTTTGAAGATACATTCTTCTTTCTATTGTATGTTTTGGCCTCCTTTGTCAATGTTTGAGTGTCCATAACTGTATGGGTTTACTTCTGGTTCTTTGATTCTACTCCATTTATCAAACTGTTTATCTCTAAAAAAAAAATCATGTTTTTTTTTTGTTTGTTTGTTTTATTACCATTGCTTTGTAGTACAGCTTTAGGTCAGGGATGGTGATTCCCACAATTCTTTTATTGTTGAGAATTGTTTTGGCTCTCCTGGATTTTTTGTTTTCCATATGAGGTTGAGAATTGCTTTTTCTATATCTGAATAATTGTGTTGAGATTTTGAGGTGGATTACATTAAATCTGCAGATTGTTTTGGTAAGACGGCCATTTTCACTATGTTAATACCACCAATGAACATAGGACATCTTTCCACATTCTGAGGTCTTTTTCAATTTCTTTTCTCAGGAATTTGAAGTTCTTGTCATACAGATCTATCACTTACTTCGTAAGAGTTACACCAAGTTATTTTATACTATTTGTGGCTATTGTGGAGGGTGTCATTTCTCTAATTGCTTTCTCAGCTTGCTTATCATTTATATAAAGGAAGGCTACTGATTGTCTGAGTTAATTTTATATCCTGACACTTTAATGAAGTTGTTTATCAGCAGTAGTTTTTCTTTGGTGTAAATTTGGAGTTTGTTTATGGATTTGAACATATCATTTGCAAATAGTGACAATTTAACTTCTTCCTTTCAAATTTCTATCTCCTTGATATCCTCTTATTGTCTAATTGTTTTAGCTACAACTTAGAGCACTATATTGAAAAACAGGGAGAGAGTAGGCAACTTTGACTTGTCCCAGATTTTAGTGGGATAGCTTCCATTTCTCTCCATTTAATTTGATGTTGCTTGTTGGTTTTCTATATATTGCCTTTATTATGTTTAGATGTGTACCATGAATTCCTGGTCTCTCCAGATCTTTGAACATAAGGGGGTGTTGTATGTGTTTTGAATGCTTTTTCAGCATATAATGAGATGATCATGTGTTTTTTCTCCCCCTTAAGTTTGTTTATATAGTGTATCTCATTGATGGATTTTCACATACTGAACCATCCCTGTATGCCTTGGAGCAGGCCTTCTTGATAGTGGTAAATGGTTGTTTTGATGTATTCTTGAATTTGGTTTGTGAGAATTTTATTGAGTATTTTTGCATGGATATTCGTAAGTGAGTTTGGTTTGAAATTCTCTTTCTTTGTCGGGTTTTTGTGTAGTTCAGGTATCAGAGTAACAGTGGATTAAAAAGAAAAGAATGATTCCAGTCTCTATGTCTTACCTCCAGAAAAAAAAGATGAGTGGCAGAATGATTGAAGGTCTAAGAGCATCTTTGGTACTGAGGTTGTTTCTTAAGACCTTAAATTTTGGTATCATTTTGACCTCTCCAAATGTCCTTAAGCTATCTCTTAGTAGCTAACAGAAAAGAAGCTAATATAACTAAATAGAAGATTATAAAAGGAGAGCAAGATCTTATATCTAGTAGGTGGGTTTTAAGCACCACTATTCCCTACTCAAGGAGCTGATGTTGTAGGAAGTAGAAAGAGACTTTCAAAACCTTATCACCAGTCATTAATTAGAAGCACTCATTGGAGACAAAGAAGAGCTGTTGTGTTTTTTTTTCTCCCTGGGGCCTGAGCTAGGATGATTCCCTACTGGGCTATTTTCATTTTGCTTGAGTTAATGGTTCCAGTGTAATCAACTTCAGCCAAAGAGAGTACAAAATAAAGAACAAACAAAGGAAAATTGTAGGGCTTATATGCAAAGTCTCTTTGGATATATGTAGGCTTGAGCAGCTAATGAGATCCACATTCAAGCTCTCCAGTTGCAGCCTATTGTAATGGCCATGAACATTCAGAAAAAAGTGCTGTGGAAGTTGGAGAGGGGTGGCTACTATGGATAGATTGTGAGGATGGCACTTTGATTAGAGAGGAAGGATGTCCTCCTGCTGACTACCTTTTTAGAGAGGGAAGGGCCAGGCGCAGGGAAGGCACACCAGATGCTTGGCAAGATCCATTTACCCTTGTATAAAATCACAAAGGGAATGGGTAAAGGAAGAGGAAGACAAATTGGAGTACAGATTCTTTGCATTCTTGGAAAACCTAAGCTTTCCTAGGGTTTGAATAGAACATTTTTGAAAAAATTCAACTGCATTCAAGAAAGAACACGACTCATTATGCTCAGTAAACAGAAATGGTGCTGAAAAAAAAAAGATGAATTTGGCGATTACTAACACCATTCTTTGCAAAGGAGAAATATTTTAGATATGTGAAATGTTATGCTGCAGCTTGGATATAGAATTATAGAGTAATAGTCTACACATTAAAAACATATGAAGTCAAGCATACTATAATCTTGTTTAGAACTTCAACCTGTAAAACACTAATTTATAAAAGTTTACCACATTAAGAAAGAATGGCTTTCTTAGGCTTCATGCCATTCTGTGACCACCTGAGGGTCTTAGGACATCTGAGATGTCTCAGAAATCATCTAGCTTGATTTTCACATGGGTGTTGGCATAAACTATGCAGAACTACTGGGCAAGCTGTACGAACTTGCAGAGCCTCTCTTGTGTCATATCCAAAAGTATAAAATAAAACCCACGAGAATTGTGGGAGGCTTAATGAGACATGCAGGCTTGCACTTGGCAAGGAGAAATCTCTCAGCATGAAGTAGTTTTCATTTTGCCACTAAACCCATTGATTTCTACAAATCTTCCTTAGCCCTTCAGCATATACAAACATATCTATCCTATAACTATTATTGTACTTTAGATAGTAGAGCACTGCATATGTGGCCATCTGCAAGTATTATTATTAAAATGCTTATAGTTGCTGCTGTTAATAATTATGTATGATATACACTCGGCCATCACATGTAAGAATAATTATGTTTCCTTCATAATCATACAGGATACGTAAAGTAAATAGGTAATATAGGGCATTTATTAATTATCTGAACCATGTAATATGTCTGTGGTATAGGAAGAAACAGATTTTTGGTGTAAAAGAAGCACGTGGATCTGTTTTTCAGTGACAGCTATTGAAACGAATGAAATGTATTAACTGGGAATACCAGCAGAGAGATAAATGTGAGTACTATCCTTTATCTTTTCAAGGCCCCCTACCCTGAAATTCTACTTTCCAAGTTAGAATTCTTTCTAGTAATCATAAGCCACAAACTTATTACCAGTGTGATATACAGTTAGAGATTTCCCTCCTGCTTAATGAAACAGAAGCTTTCCCATTGCATAAAAGGTCCTTGAACATGAAGTATTTAGTACCATTCTTCCCGGAAACAAGTTTGACAATGGTGGGAGTTGAAATTTCTTCCCTGTGATGCCAGTTTCAAAAGGGCTTAATATTCATTCTATAGGAATTGATAGTAGCTCAAGAAGACAGCAATCCCCATACTCCTGGATTAGAGAGAAAATAAGGAGATGTTAGACTAATGCATCCAAATCAGAAAAGGTATAAAGTACACAGAAATTCCCAGAGAAGTACTTCAGGTTAGCATTCCTAAAAAAAGGGGGGGCATCTTTGTTCTCTTTGATCTCTTATTCTGAATTCACTCCAACTGCTCTAATTGAAAACATGTGGTGGCTTTTTCACATTTACAATATGTGCATATTTTCCTAACCACACACAATTCCTAAGCACTCATGATTAAACTTTCTGTTTGTAGAGTAATATCATGTAGACAAACTCTAGAATACTACAGCATTAATAACATGAACAAGATTCTTGATCCATGAATCTTCAAGAAACAGACTACCTCTTAAATTCTTACATGTCTGGAGAATTCTACAGATGCCCATATATTTTGAAGCAAACAATATTTTTAATAGGCAATAGAAACACATACTAAGAGCTCAGGGACCTTAGTGTTATGTTCTTTATAAAGAAACTAATGTAGTTACACCATTTATATCACTGAGAACTATCCACTGCTCATATGATTGAAGACATTAAGTTATTTTGCATATAGAACTATTAGAAGACAGAGGATATTTAGATTTCACTTTATATACAACCATGAGATGCTATGGTAACATTTAGTACATATATATTTAGCAGAATTGAATTTTACAGGATGTGACATAAAATAATTTGTTGCTACACAATATTTGCTAAAAATTCCATAATTTTTGGCCTATGGTTGTTTGCTTTTCTCTGCCACTATAATAATCCATGCTCATATATACAACATTTAAGGCTGTTGATAGTTTAGTTTAGTACAGTATACCTCTTATTTGGGATACATATTGACCCATACTGTACTTGGTGACAAATGATGAATGAATAACTTTTCCTTGAAATTTTTGAAAAATGCCAAGCAGTGATCTTAGCACATTTTACCTGTATTATGGTTTTTAGATAATTTGTTTCTAATTTTACTAAAATGTTGTAACTTCTGAAATACGCAGTCTATATCTATTTCTCTGTTGAGGAATATCTGGGTTCTTTCCAGGTTCTGGCTATTATAAATAAGCCTGCTATGAACATAGTGGAGCATGTGTCCTTATTACATGCTGGAGAATCCTCTGGGTATATTCCTAGGAGAGGTATAGCAGGGTTCTCTGGTAGTATTATGCCCAATTTTCTGAGGAACAATGGATACAAAAAATGTGGTACATTTACACAATGGAATACTACTCAGGTATTAAAAACAATGAATTCATGAAATTTATAAGCAAATGGATGAAACTAGAAAATAGCATCCTGAGTGAGGTAACCCAATCACAAAAGAACACACATAGTATGCACACACTGATAAGTGGATATTAGCCCAGAAGCTTGGAATACCCAAGATACAATTCACAGACCAAATGAAGCTCAAGAAGAAGGAAGACCAAAGTATGGATATTCTGGTCCTTCTTAGAAAGAGGAACAAAATACTTACAGGAGGAGATACAGAGACAAAGTGTGGATCAGAGACTGAGGGAAAGACCATCCAGAGACTGCCCCTCCTAAGTATCCATCCCATACACAGTTACAAAACCCAGACACAATTGTGGAAGCTAACAAGTGTTTTCTGATAGGAGCCTGATATCGCGTCACCTGGGAGGCTCTGCCAGTGCATGACAAATACAGAGGGGGATACTCTCAGCCAAACATTGAACTGAGCACAGGGTCCCCAATGGAGGAGCTAGAAAAAGGACCCAAGGAACTGAAGGGTTTGCAGCATAATAGAAGAACAACAATATGAACCAAGTAGTACTCCCCCAAAGCTCCCAGAGACTAATCCACCAAACAAAGAGTACATATGAAGGGACCCATGGCTCCAGATGCATAGGCATCAAAGGATGGCCTTGATAGACACCAAAGGGAGGATAGGCCCTTGGTCCTGAGAGAGCTAGATGCCCCAGTATAGGGGAATGCCAGGATAGGGAAGTAAGTGTGGGTGGATTGGTGAGTTGGAGGAGGAGGGATGGATTAGGAGATTTTCACATTAGTGGGGTGGAGAACCAGGAAATAGGACAATATTTGCAATGTAAAGAATATATCTAATAAAAATAAATAAATAAATAAATCCTAAAATATCTAACCATTAAAAAACAAAACAAAACAAAAGAAATATACAGTCTAGTGAGAAAGCTTAGATGAGGATCTGAAAGAATTTTGAATCTCAGAAGTTTCCCTAAGAGGAAAATTCATAGCCTTAAGTGCCTCCAAAAAGAAACAGGAGAGAACATGCACTAGCAGCTTAATGGCACACCTGAAAGCCCTGAAAAAAGGGAAGCAAATACAACCAAGAGGAGTAGAAGGCAGGAAATCATCAAACTCTAGGCTGAAATCAATCAAGTAGAAAAATAGAACCATACAAAGAATCAACAAAACGAGGAGTTGGTTCTTTGAGAAAATCAGCAAGATAGATAAGCCCTTGACCAGACTAGCCAGAGGGCACAAAGACAGTATCCAAATTAACAAAATCAGAAACGAAAAGGGAGACATAACAACAGAAACTGAGAAAATTCAAAAAATCATCAGATCCTACTACAAAAGCCTGTATTCAACACAACTAGAAAATCTGGAGGAAATGGACAATTTCCTAGACAGATACGAAATACCAAAATTAAATCAGGATCAAATAGACCATCTAAACCGTCCTATAACCCCTGAAGAAATAGAAGTCGTCATTGGAAGTCTTCCAACCAAAAAAAGCACAGGTCCAGATGGTTTTAGTGCAGAATTCTATCAGACCTTCAAAGAAGACCTAACACCAATACTCTTCAAACTATTCCACAAAATAGAAACAAAAGGACCACTACGCAACTCGTTCTATGAAGTCACAATTACGCTGATACCAAAATCACACAAAGATCCAAAAAAGAAAGAGAATCTCAGACAAATTTCTTTCATGAATATTGATGCAAAAATACTCAATAAAATTCCTGCCAACCGAATCAAAGAACACATCAAAACGATCATTCACCACGATCAAGTAGGCTTCATCACAGGGATGCAGGGAGGGTTCAATATAAGGAAGTCCATCAATGTAATCCACTACATAAACAATCTCAAAGAAAAAAAAAACATGGTCATTTCATTAGATGCTGAAAAAACATTTGACTAAATTCAGCCTCCTTTCATGCTAAAAATGTTGGAAATATCAGGAATTCGAGGCCCATATCTAAACATAGTAAAAGCAATTTACAGCAAACCAGTAGTCAACATCAATCTAAATGGAGAGAAACATGAAGCAATCCCACTAAATTCAGGAACTAGACAAGGCTGCCCTCTCTCTCCATATCTTTTCAATAGAGTACTTGAAGGTCTAGCTAGAGAAATTAGACAACAAAAGGAGGTCAAAGGGTTACAATTTGGAAAGGAAGAAGTCAAACTATCACTATTTGCAGACGATATGATAGTATAATTAAGTGACCCAAAGTACTCCACCAGAGAACTCCTACAGTTGATAAACAACTTCAGCAAAGTGGCTGGATATAAAATCAACTCAAGCAAGTCAGTAGACTTCCTATACTCAAAGGATAAGCAGGCTGAGAAATAAGTAAGAGAAATGATACCCTTCACGATAGCTACAAACAATATAAGGTATCTTGGTGTGACTCTAACCAAACAAGTGAAAGATCTGTATGACAAGAACTTCAAATCTCTGAAGAAAGAAATTGAAGAAGACCTCAGAAGATGGAAAAATCTTCCATGGTCTTGGATTGGCAGGATTAATATAGTAAAAAATGACCATCTTACCAAAAGCAATATACAGATTCAATGCAATCCCCATCAAAATACCAACTCAATTCTTCATAGAGTTAGAAAGAGCAATTCTCAAGTTCATCTGGAATAACAGAAAACCCAGGATAGCTAAAACTATTCTCAAGAGTAAAAGAACTTCTGGGGGAATCAATATCCCGGACCTCAAGCTGTACTACAGAGCAATAGTGTTAAAAACTGCATGGTATTGGTACAGTGACAGGCATGTAGATCAATGGGACAGAATTGAAGACCCAGAAATAAATCCACATTCCTATGGTCACTTGATCTTTGACAAAGAAGTTAGAACCTTCCAGTGGAAAAAAGATAGCCTTTTCAACAAATGGTGCTGGTTCAACTGGAGGTCAGCATGCAGAAGAATGCAAATCGATTCATTCATATCTCCTTGTACTAAGCTCAACTCCAAGTGGATATAGGACCTCCACATTAAACCAGAGACACTGAAACTAATAGAAAAGAAACTAGGGAAGATTCTTGGACATATGGGCACAGGGGAAAATTTGCTGAACAGAACACCAATAACTTATTCTCTAAGATCAAGAATTAACAAATGGGACCTCATAAAACTGCAAAGTTTCAGAAAGGCAAAGGACACTGTCAAATGGACAAAATGGCAGCCAACAGATTGGGAAAAGATCTTTACCAACCCTATATCTGACAGAGGGCTAATATCCAATATATATAAAGAACTCAAGAAGTTAGTCTCCAGAGAGCCAAATAACCCTATTAAAAAATGGGGTACAGAGCTTAACAATGAGTTCTCACTTGAAGAATATCGAATGGCTGAGAAGCACCTAAAGAAATATTCAACATCATTAGTCTTTAGGGAAATGCAAATCCAAACTACCCTGAGATTCCACCTCACAGCAGTCAGAATGGCTAAGATCAAAAACTCAGGAAACAGTAGGTGCTGGAGAGGATGTGGAGAACGGAACATGCCTCTACTGCTGGTGGGATTGCAAGCTGGTACAACCGCTCTGGAAAGCTGTCTGGCGGTTCTTCAGAAAACTGGGCATGACCCTTCCTGTTATACCATTCCTGGGCATATACCCAGAGGCTTCCCTGACATGCAATAAGGACACATGCTCCACTATGTTCATAGCAGCCTTATTTATAATAGCCAGAAGCTGGAAAGAACCCAGATGTCCCTCAACGGAGGAATGGATACAGAAGATGTGGTATATTTACATAATGGAATACTCCTCTGCAATTAAAAACAATGTATTCACGAAATTCTTAGCAAATGGTCAGAACTGGAAATTACCATCCTTAGTGAGGTAACCCAATCACGAAAGAACACACATGGTATGCAGTCACTGATAAGGGGATATTAACCCAGAAGCTCAGAATACCCAAGACACAATTCACATATCAATTGATTTCCAAGAAGAAGGAAGGAGAGACCCCTGGTCCTGGAAAGACTGGATGTAGGGGAATACCAGGACAGAGAAGCGAGAGGGGGTTGAATGGGGAACAGTGGGAGGAAAGAGGGTTTATCGAATTTTGGGGTAGGGAGGAACCGGGAAAGGGGAAATCATTGGGAATGTAAATTATATATATAAATTTTCCATCTAAAAAATAACCTTCTTGTTCATGTACTGGATTTGTACCCAAAAGAATAAATATTCATATTATAACTTAATTTGTGTATTTTTTTGTTTTATTATATAGAGAATAACACAGGATTGTGTATATTGGACACCATTAGAAGTCATACAATTAATTAATAGGAAATTTATTCTTCCACAGCTCTCTGAATCCTCTCCCAGTGACCAACAAGGCTTCTACTCTATAGATATATAAATAAGGAAGTTTGTAAGAATTAGATCATAATTTGTTTCTTTGTGGTGGTTTCTTTTGTCTAGCACATGACTTCAAGGCTTTCTGAATTATTGCAGGTGTCAGCACTTTCTTTTCATGTCTGACTAATATTCTGTTTTTTGGATTACTTCATTTTGTTTTACTTCTCTGTTGGAACAGGTGGTTTTGAAAATCTGGCTATTAATTGTCCTTGGAGAGGTAGCTTGTATACTATTTTAGTTTTGGGTTTTGTGAAAGATTTAATTTCAGTCTTCTGAATTCCATATCTTCTTCTTTTTCCTGTTGCTATAATAAAATATGTTGACAAGGCAACTTAAGGGAATGACTGGGTTTATTTTGGCTCACAGGAAAAGTCAGATGCAGGAGCTTAAAGCAGGTGACAACATTGTGGTCACTGTCAAGAGCCCGAGCGTGTTGAATGTATATGGTTATCTCACTTTATATTTTGTATATATTCCAGAATTCCTGCCTATAGAATAGGTTTATACACTGTGGAAAGTCTTCCCATCACAATTAACAGAATCAAGATAATCCCCAGTAGACATACTGAGAGGCTTATCTTCCAGGTAATCTTAGCTCTCATTAAATTGAAAATTAACAATCACAGCTCTACAAATACAATTTCCATATTGGAATACTATTTTTAATTCTTTTGGTATATGATAAAGTTCTTTTCACAGAGGCTGGTCATTTTAGATTCTCATTGTCAATGCATGAAGTTCCATTTTCTCTACCTCCTACAACATTACCTATTTTTTCAGTTAAAGCCATCCCAAAAGGAAATAAATTTTTTTCTTGGTGAGTATGATTTCCATTTTTCTAATCACTAATGGCTGTAGACAAGATCCTAGTTAAAAGTGTGAACTTGACTTACTTTTGGATGCTCTCTCCCACCCCATGTACGTCTTACTCTTCATTTATGCCCGAGTCATAAAAGTATGCCTAAGTTGTAGGCATATTTTGTGGTTTTCTATCCTGCATTTGTTTCCCATTTCTCCAAAGATTCTGTCTGTCTAATGATTGTTACAAATTCATTTTCCTCTCAGATTGGATGCATTGCTTCTCTAAGTACCCCATCACATAGTATGTAAATACACTCATTTCACCTTGTTCACTATGGTCTGTATAGTGCAATTCTACGTCTTTGCCTTGATCAACCCAGCAGTGTACGCTGTACTCACTGTAACTCTCTGTTTTGAAGCACAAAATTTCAAGATAGCCAAGGTTCATTCTTCTATTACTTTAGGCAGATATTTTGATATTCAGTGTCCATCAATGAGGATTCACATATATTAAACTATATGTGTAAACTCAAAATACTCTACTTTCTCTGTGAATTGAGTTCAAGAAGTTGTTATCATCCACATCTTCAAGAGTGAAGAAGAAATGGGGCCTCACAGTGCTGAGAAGGCTTGGCTAAAGCTATTTTTCTTTACCCCCATGCTTTCTGAGTTTCTTTTCTATTTTTAGGGTAAGTGTTAGGAAACCCATCCCATGATATTTTTTTAATATATTATATTTATGGTTATAATTGATCATAATTAAGATGTATTAATATTTACTTTTTAATCAGTACCCCAATACAGGCTGGATTGTAAGTCCTTTGAATTTTATGTGCTGCTGATGCTGGAAAGATTGTTAAATGGTTCAGCAGTTAAGAGTGTTTGCTACTCTTGAAAAGAGAGCCATGTTTAGTTCCCATCAATCATATGACAGCACATAACTAAAATAATCATAGTTCTAGGGAATCAGATACAATCTTCTAGCTTCTACATGCACCAGAAAATGTACATGGTCTACATGTATGCATGTAGGCAAATGCTCATACATGAAATATAAACAATGTATCTTAATTACAAAGAACTTAAAAATATTTCATAAGTAAACTATAGTGTCCCAAATATACTGCCATTGGGATAGATAGATAGATAGATACATACATACATACATACATACATGCATACATACATATATATATATAATTTGTATATATATGCATTATATTTGGGTATATATTATATATATACAAACATATATATATATATATATATATATTAGATATTTGCTTTATTTACATTTCAAGTGTTAACGCATTTCCACTATACCCCACTGAAAACTCCCTATCCCATCCCCCCTCCCCCTGCTCACACCCCTCAATTTCCTGACTTGCATTCCCCTATTCTGGGGAATCGAGCCTTCACAAGACCAATGGTCTCTCCTCTCATTGATGTCTAAAATGGTCATCTTCTGCTACATATGTAGCTGGAGCTGTGCGACCCTCAATGTGTACTCTTTGGTTGGTCATTTAACTCCTGGAAGCTCTGGGGTTACTGGTTGGTACATATTATTGTTCCTCCTGCGGAGCTACAAATCTCTTCAGCTCCTTGGGTCCTCTCTCTAGCTGCTCGATTGGGGACCTATTCTCATTCTATTGGTTGGCTGTGAGCCATGGGTGTTTTGAACCCCTTTCCAATAAGGATCAAAGTAACCACACTTTGATCTTTCTTCATCTTGAGCTTCTTGTGGTCTGTGAGTTTAATCTTGGTTATTCTGAGCTTTTGGGCTAATATCCATTTATCAGCGATTGCATACCATGTGTGTTCTTTTGCAATTGGGTTACCTCACTCAGGATGATAGTTTCTAGCTCCATCCATTTGCCTAAGAATTTCATGAATTTATTGTTTTTAATAGTTGAGTAGTACAGCGCTGTGTAAATGTACCGTATTTTCTGTATCGATTCTTTGTTGAGGAACATCTGTGTTCTTTCCAGCTTCAGTCTATTATAAATAAGGCTGCTAAGAACATACTGAAGCATGTGTCCTTATTATGTGTTGGAGCATTTTCTGGGTATATGCCCAGGAGTAGTATAGCTGGGTTCTCAGTTACTGTTATGTCCAGTTTTCTGAGGAACTGTCAAACTGATTTCCAGAGTGGTTTTAACATCTTGAAATCCCACCAGCAATGAAGGAATGTTCCTCTTTCTCCACATTCTCTCCAGCATTTGCAATCCCCTGAGTTTTAATCCTAGCCATTCTGAACTGGTGTGAGGTGGAATCTCTGGGTTGTTTTGATTTGCATTTCCCTGATGATTAAGGCTGCCGAACATTTCTTTAGGTGTTTCTCAGCCATCCGGTATTCTTCAGTTAAGAATTATTTGTTTAGTTCTGTACCCCAATTTTAATAGGGTTATTTGGTTCCCTGGAGTCTAATTTCTTGAGTACTTTGTATATATTGGATATTAGCCCTCTATCAGATATAGGATTGGTAAAGATCTTTCCCCAATCTGTTGGTTGCCTTGTGTCCTATTGAGAGTGTCCTTTTCCTTGCAGAAGCTTTGCAAATTTGTAAGGTCCCATTTACAGAATCTTTGCAATTTTAAAAGTCCCATTTGTCAATTCTTGATCTTACAGCATAAACTATCGGTGTTCTATTCAGGCAATTGTCCCTAGTGCCTATGCCCTCCAGTTTCTTCCCTACTTTCTCTTCTATTAGATTCAGTGTATCTGGTATTATGTGGAGGTTCTGGATCCACTTGGACTTGAATTTTGTACAGGGAGATAAGAATGGATCAATTTGCATCCTTCTACATGTTGACTGCCAGCTGACCAGAACCATTTGTGGAAAATGCTGTCTTTTTTCCACTGGATGGTTTTAGCTCCTTTGTCAAACATCAAGTTACCATAGGTGTGGGTTCATTTCTGGGTCTTCAATTCTATTCCATTGATCTTCCTGCCTGTCCCTATACCAATACCATACAGTTTTTATCACTATTGCTCTGTAGTATAGCTTGAGGTCTGGGGTGGTGATTCGACCAGAAGTTCTTTTATTGTTGGGAATATTTTAGATATCCTGGGTTTTTTGTTATTCCAAATGAATTTGCAGATTGCTCTTTCTATAGATATCTGTCAAATCCATTTGGTTCATAACTTCTCTTAGTTTCACTGTTTCTCTGTTTAGTTTTTGTTTCCCTGATCTGTACATTGATGAGAAGTCTCCGACTATTATTGTGTGGGGTGCTATATGTGCTTTGAGCTTTAGTAAAGTTTAATTTATGAATGTGGGTACCCTTGTATTTGGAGCATGTATGCTCAGAATTGAGAGTTCATCTTGGTAGATTTTTACTTTGATGAGTATGAAGTACCCTTCTTTACCTTTTTTGATTACTTTAGGTTGAAAGTCAATTTTATTTAATATTATAATGGCTGCACCAGTCTGTTTCTTGGGACCGTTTTTGTTTTTTTGTTTTTTTTTTTTTTAAAATTGTTTTCCAGTCTTTTACTCTGAGGTAGTGTCTGTCTTCGAGTCTGAGGTGAGTTTCCTGTATGCAACAAAATTTTGGGGCCTGCTTATGTATCTAGTCTGTTAGTCTATGTCTTTTTATTGGAGAATTGAGTCCATTGATATTTAGAGATATTAAGGAGAAGTGATTGTTTCTCCCTGTTAGTTTTGTTATTAGAGGTGGAGTTATGTTTGTGTGTCTTGCTTTTTGCTTTGTTAAAATATGATTAATTTCTTGCTTTTTCTAGTGTGTAGTTTCCCTCCTTTTGTTGTTGTTTTCCATTCATTATCCTTTGGAGGGCTGGATTTGTGGAAAGATACTGTGTAAATTTTGTTTTGTTGTGGAATACCTTGTTTTCTCCATCTATGGTAATCGAGAGTTTTGCTGGATATAGTAACCTGGGTTGACATTTGTATTCCCTTAGGTTCTGTATGACATCTTCCCAGGATCTTCTGGCTTTCGTAGTCTCTGGTGTGAAGTCTGGTGTAATTCTAATAGATCTACCTTTATAGGTTACTTGACCTTTTTCTGCCAATGCTTTTAATATTCTTTCTTTGTTTAGTGCTTTTGGTATTATATGACAGGAGGAGTTTCTTTTCTGGTCCAAACTCTTTGGAATTCTGTAGACTTCTTGTATGTTCATGGGCATCTCTTTCTTTAGGTTAGGGAAGTTTTCTTCTATAATTTTGTTCAAGACATTTACTGGCCCTTTAAGTTGGAAATCTTCACTCTCTTCTATACCTATAATCCTTAGGTTTGGTCTTCTCATTTTGTCCTGGATTTCCTGTATGTTCTAGGTTAGGTGCTTTTTGCATTTTTTTAATTTTCTTTTACTGTTGTTTCAATGCTTTCTATGGTATCGTCTGCATCAGAGATTCTCTTCTATCTCTTATATTGTGGTTGATACTTATATCCATGACTCCTGACTTCTTTCCTAGGTTTTCCATGTCCAGATTTGTTTCCCTTTGTGATTTCTTTACTTTTTCTACCTCCCTTTTTATATCCTGGATGGTTTAGTTCAATTCCTTCACTGTTTTGTTATGATTTCCTGTAGTTCTTTAAGGGTTTCTCCCTATTTACTTCTGTTTTACTATATCTCATCAAGTGAGTTATTTATGTCCTTCTTGAAGCACTCTATCAGCATCATGAGCTGTGATTTTAAATCCAAATCTTGCTTTTCAGGTGTGTTGGGGTATCAGGGACTTGCTGTTGTGGGAGAATTGGTTCAGATGATGCCATGTTGCCTTGATTTCTGTTGATAATGTTCCTGCGCTTGCCTTTTGCCATCTGGTTATCTCTGGTGTTAGTTGGTCCTGCTGTCTCTGGTGGGTGCTTGTCCCTCCTGTGGGCCTTCAAACCTGTCTCTGCACCCCTGGGTGACCAGCTCTCCCCTGGCCAGAGTGCTGTGGTGCTGCCCACCTTTTAGGTGCAGGTCGAGCCTGGACTGACTCTTTCCCAGCTGTTCTGCTGCTCCTGGTCCCTGCCTCCTTGCTGTATTGCCTGCTTGATCACTGGAGGGGTGCCCTGACCTCCAAAGCTGGGAGTCAACTCTCTCCCTGCAGAGTGGTACTCCCCTGGAAGGATGGCTGCACATAGGACTGTGGAGATGCCCAGCCCCTGGGTTCAGGTGAAGCCCGGATGGACTCAGCTCTTCTGCACCTCTTGGTCCCTGCCACCTGACTGTACCTGCCTGCTCTGCCACAGGAGAGAGAAGATGGAGGTGGCCTGACCGCCAAAGCAGGGTTGGATTTATATATATATATATATATATATGTCTGTGTGTGTGTGTGTGTGTGTGTGTGTGTGTGTGTGTGTATTCCTGTTCATGTAATAATAAAAAAAATTGGTACACCAAACAGAAAACTAAAATATATTTGTATACAGCATTATCTCATAGAGGTCAATATATTGAACACTATGGGATACTTCAAAAAAATCCTACAATGCGTGAAAATAAATTTCAATTCTTTAACCCATGGACTCTGTGTTATTCTATTATAGCAATCCTGGGAAACCGAGCTATCCCCTGAATGAAAATCTAGAAAGATAGTAATCTATTTCAACATCTTAAAGGATTCAATTAGATTGGTAATCACTGGTTCTGTGGACCTAATATTTTCACCAAATTCATACACTGAATCTATTTCCCCTTATGATTTTTGAAGGTAATTAAGCTATTAAGTAACCTCATGAATGGAATACGATCTTTGCAGAAGAATTACTCTCAGACAATGTGACGATGCCATCACAAGGAGACAGCTGTCTGTAAATGTGAAACTATGCCCTCCCTGGATAGGTTCATTTATTTATCCCTTGTACTTAGCTACTCTGGCAACCAGAATTATAAAACTATGAAAAGATGATGTCTTGCTTGTAAACCACTTATCCTGCTGTATACTTCTAGAGCAGCCTGAATTTCAACTACTGGTTCTAGAATCCCAGCTATTTGATGTGGGATTGCTTTTAATCCTTTTTTTTTTTTTTGTTTTGTTTTTCAGAGCCCTTGGGCAACTTGACCTCTATTTTAGAATAGTCAGCCTCTTGTGTAAAATACATGTACCAATGCACAAGTATGATTATTCTGTTAATATAGAGGGTTTTTAATTAATATTCAATTACTTATTTGCCCAAATGAATCTTTTTCCAATATTTGAAGGATTGTGAGGCTCAGATGAACGCACACGTGAGAAGGTGCTTTCTATATTTTAACGTGTTATAAATTGCTCATTAATATAATTAAAATATCTACAATGCTGCTAATGAGAGGAAAACAAAAATCAATTGGTTTGTTATTTTGTTTTGAGTGTAGAGTCAAGATAAAAAGTGGTGGCACATCCCTTTGCCTGTCAACAATTGCAATCAACAATTAATCAGTCTCTGATATTTTTAAATAGAGAATCAAATATTTTTCCATCCCCCAGCTGAAAGACTGCCATCTAAAACAACCAGCATCAGCTACAAGCTGAGTTTATTCTTAGTACTAGTTGGTACTAAGAATTCATTTCCTGTACCCATTCCTTCAGTTTTAGCCCATGCAAGAAAACCACAATAAGGCTTTCTAAAGCTGAGCTCAGGCATAAATCTGAATCCATAATCTTTATATCTATATTCATGGGATCACAAACCTATCATCTGGTGAATGTCCATATGGGGTGGAAAATGTGCTAGACATTTTACATATATTTTCTCACTTAACACTCATGACAGCCCATTATGGTGGGGGTTAATAACTTGATCTTAAGTAAATTGAAGTTTAGCAAGATCAGTGATTTTCCATGCAATCAGAAGTCGGGTTTCTAATTGGGCACTTTCTCTGTGGTAAGTACAGAGTTTATGCTAGAGATTGCAACACTGAACTTTTCAACCTTGGTAGGAACGAAGACCATGACAAAATAAAGAAATAAATATAAATATGGTACAAATTTCACAAAGGTAATTTATAATATAGACACAAACTGGACCTTCAAAATTCTGGATGAAGAACTTGACAGAGGAGGTGGTATAAACAAAAATATGTATAGGGAACTACATCACTCTGCTAATTGAATTGTGAGAAGCTGGCATTGGTCCCAAAAGTTTTCATGAAGGCAAAGCCCAAATGCAGTCAGTTAAGACTCATATACAACTCTGAGGAAACTTTTTGATTTTGTATAGAAACTGTTATATCTTCCTTTTGACAAAAATAAAAATTTTCATATGCACTCAAAGTCAGAAAAATACAAGTGGAAAGACACATTAAAATATATGCCATGTATTTATTTAATTATTGTCAAATTGTCGCCAGTTTTAATTTTTGAATATTTCTATTAATATTTCCTGTTTTTCTTTTCTTTTGTGATGTCAATTTTATCTTTTTCAGCTTTGGCTTTTTATACTCTCGTATATATGGATGTTAAAATAAGAGAAAATAATTTAGAACAGGGTACTTAAATATGCTGCAAAATGTAAAATATTAGTGAAAATATTAATATCTTCTACGAAAGCATTTAGAATCCTAGAATTTCATTCAGGATGATGGTACTCCAGTAGTATGAGAATTCCAACACAGTTGAAGAAGCCCATTATACTGATGTTAAGCAATTATAAATAAACCATGTGAGCTAACAAAACTAATTATTAGACACTGCTCTGATTCTATTCAGCCTGACAACACTTGTCTAGGTCACAATTGTTACCAGATGAGACACAGGATAATTTCTCGCTATCATGCTATTAGTCCTGTGTTTTCTATAATACAAGTACCACCATCATCTTCACTAAGACCACACAGAATTGAAAATTAACTAGAATTTATATATATATATACATTTATGTATGTATATATATGTGTGTGTATTCATATATATATATATATTCATGTGTATGTATTCATATTTATGTGCATGTATACTCAATTGTTTTCTCATTGCTTAAGCAAACATCTTTTGATCACCCCATGCCACAGCATTTTCTTTGGTAAACTATACGGTCCTATAGGATATATATGGAGGAAATTTGAACTGATGCAAATTATAATGCTATTTGAAATGTGTGACATCCTTTTGTCATAATGTTTACTCCAGATCATATCCTCTGTTTGCAACTGTCATATATCCAGCAAAGGGACCAGTCTGAGCTGAGGAAGACACTGTGCAGAGTGTAGAACCAGAATTGTACAGGAGTGGAGATGAAAGCCTTGAGAAAACTATCCCTGAACCCAGTTCTCTGAATTCTTTATGTGTTGTAATAACACTCACTATGACTGAGGTTAATGATAAGTGATTATAGCAACAGCTATACAAACTGGGTTAGCCAATGTATTATTAATATTTCTCAGATAATATTTCTGTACAGATTTCTTGCCTTATTTCCTCCTGTTTTCAGAAACATTATTTTTAGCTGATAAAATTGGAACTACTTTCATTGATTATTTTTGTTATTTCATTAAATATTGGACTTTTCACCTACTTACATTTCTAAGTGAATATAAAGATAAAATATTTAAGATTTTAATTTGAATTAAATTAAATACTAAAAACCCCTACAAGGTTAAAAGAAATTTCTCAGTATTTTTTCTTGTCAGTTAGAAATGTACTCTCTCCAACCATTTAATCGAATCTTCTTTTACATTCTATGTAATATGATTTTGCAATTTTATTTATGACCACATATTGCAACTTCAATTTGTGTTTCAATATTTCTCATCCTATTGCTTGTATGAAAGGATTTTAAAATGTTTTCCAAATGGTATTGTCATTATGCTAATATTCTTATTGGATTAAATCATAGCTTAGTTACTAATTGCATTATGTCATTGGGCAATATACCCAACACTGTATGCCTCTGACAGTACATCTGTAAAATGAAAGTACCCCATATGGATGGTACCAATAGGAAATCAGGATACTATCTGCCACACAGTGAACATTTTACTGACTATTGAGCTTACTGCTGCGATCAGTCTATTATCTTTGCCTCTAGAAGCAGAATTGGAATGGTATTAACAAATACATCTCTATGTTTCTATCTATCTTTCTCTCCGTCTTTCCCATGAAGTATTTTATGTCAGTACATTTATGAATGTGCATAAAATTAAAGCATCAATAATAAGCTAGTGGGTATCATGTTTAATTTATATATTTTAAGAAAAAAAATTTGTGAAATTTCTTTATTTCACCCACATTCATGATAATTGATTTTAGAATGGATTTCTGTTCCATTAAGAACACATTCCTCTTATCATCCCCTTTTCATTTTTTCCTTCTATTTCACTTCCCATACAGGACTTTTTTTGTGTGTGGAAAAGAGACAAATGATGAAAGTTAGAGGCCCTCAACACTGATTACATCATTCATACTTTCACCTAAATTTCCTCATAAGAAAACCAGAATGCTTTACTTTACGTGTTTAGTTGAATATTTATTTATGTATGTATGTGTTAATAAAACCTAGACAATTTGGCTTACCATAGCAATAGTTGTTCTAATTAGTCATTTATATACAAATTAATCTAGGCATTCTTTATCATTGCTGTAGTATAATACTCTATAGCAACTACATAAAAATCTGAAACAGGATACTTTATTTTACTTAATAACTCCAATTTTCCATATCACTTGGATTGAAAAAGTAATTTCTTACTATTTATGCATTTCTCTCTCTCTCTCATATATATATATATACATATATATACATATACATACACACACACACACACACATATGAATTAAATAAGTCAAGTAGGAGAAAATGCAATGATGAAATAGATGATAAATACACACTTCATTTTTATTTGAAAAATGTTAAGTTTATTTTTAAAATACTTTTAAAATCCCTATTCTCTTTCAGTTTTATTTTCATTAAGGGTTAGAGACATTGATCATCATTTAAGAGCACATACTACCTTTATAGCAGTCTGGAATTCCACCCCAGCACACTTGTTGGGTGAATCACAATCACCTGCAATTCCTGTTCAAGCAGTTCCAATACTACTGGCCTCTATGAGCAACTGTGCTCATATGCTTACACAACAGAAATACATACCCCCACACACAATCTCAGGAGCCACAACTATACTGTAGATATTTCTACTCTGACTAAGTTACAGCGATAGGCATTTTAGTTGATTGTAGTTTTCTGTAATGGACTCTGTTATGAAAAGTTTCCTTTATGTAGGGTGAATACTACACTCATCTGTGAGTATAAGAACAAAATTCATTATAGTAGCTAGGGCTTCTATTGGAATGCACACACACACACACACACACACACACACACACACACACACACACACATATATGTTCTCTAAAAGGGGGGGTTAAAGGAAGAAGAGGCAAAAATAAGAGATCATTTTTAAAGGAATAAGTCTTAGTCACTCTTAAAAATAAATGAACATCTTTTATGAATCATTTTATTTGTTTACACTTCAAATGATAGCCCTCTTCCCAGTTACCCCTCTACAAAACCCCCATCCTATCCTGCTCTACCACTCCCCTTTGCTTTTACTAGGGGACTCCTCTACTTACTCACTCATTTTCTCCTATGCTGGGGCATCAAATTTCCACAGGACCATGGGCCTCCCCTCTCACTGATGTCAGATAAGACCATCCTTGGCTGCCTATGTATCTGGAGACATGGATCTGTCTCTGTACACTATTTGGTTGGTAGCTTAGTCCCTGTGAGCTCTGGGTGATTCAGGTAGTTGATATTGTTCTTCCTATGAGGTTGCAATCCCTTTCAGCTACTTCGTTCCTTCCCTTTAGCTCTTCCATTGGGGTTCCCACACTCAGTTCGAGGGTTGACTCTGAGTATCTGCATCTGTATTGGTCAGGTGCTGATAGAAACTCTCATGGAACATCCATACCAGGCTCCTGTCAACAAGCACTTTTTGGCATCAGCAATAGTATGGACGTTTGTGGTCTGCAGATGGGATGAATTCCTAGGTGGGTTGTTCTCTGAATGGCATTTCTTCACTCTCTATTTCCTTTGTTTGTCCCTTTGTTTGCCCTTTGTTTGTCTTTCCTTTGGACAGGAACATTTCTGTGTTAAAAACTTTGAGATGGTTGGGTGGCCCCATCCCTCAACTGGAGGGTATGCCTATTTACTGGAGGGAGACTCTATAGGTTCCATCTCCCCTGTGTTGGGGATGCTCAGCCATTAAAGGCTAGGCTCATAACCAAAAATACATGAACTTTTAAAAAGTATGTAAATTGACAAATTGTTTAGACACATAATAGTACATAACATGTAGTTTTGTAATCTCTGTAATATTTACATTCTAGATGTTCATGTCAGTTTTTAGGAGGAATTCTGTTTGATTTCATTTTTGGCCTCAGGCATGCATCTGTTTAAGCATTTATCTTTACTGGTTTCTTATTTTCATAGTTTATATGTCAATGTGATTCTTAATTCAAATCATCTGTGTATTTCTGTTCATAAATATATGCATTTTGAAAGATAAGAAAATTATAATTATAATGTAGTAATTAGGAAATATTAATTAAACTACTACTTATGAAAGCATAAAAGTAAGATGTATTGATTTATTTCTTAGAGAAATAATTGCTTAAAAATAAAAAACTCTGTGACAATGAATTATACTAATTAGTTGTAGAAATGTAGAAACAGTAAAAGATAAAATTAGTAAATTTTCAGTCATAAAGGATACACAAAATATATGTGGTATTAAGAATGTTTGCCAATTATTTTAATAATAATAAATAATTTTCAAATGGGGTATTCATTTCTTACAACATTTTAGAATATAAAACACATTCAAAAATCTATACATACAGAGGTAGTAAAACAATAAATCCAAAATAAATGGGGTTTTAGGCCTGTAAAAATGATCATTAGCAATATACTTTTAAAATGATTTCATAGCCTGAGTTTACTCATCAGAGCTATAATGGTCACAACTGCTTTGAGGGAAAGATTGAATAAATCATTCCTGATGAGAAGGAATATTTCTAGATCAAAACTTTGCAATGTCTGTAAGCAAAAACTCTCACAAACTAAAAACAAAATTACTGGGAGGTCAACCCCATAGGAAGACCAGCAGTCTCAACTATCCTGGATACCTGGGAGCACTTACTGAGCCACCAAAGAGGCAGCATATCTGAGCTGGTCTGAGGACTCTGATACATATACAGCAGAGGACTGTGTGGTCTAACCTCAGTGGGAGAAGACACGCCTAACCCTCAAGAGACTTGAGGACCCAGGGTGGAGAAGATGGGTGAGAGGAGGGAGAGGAACATCCACTTGGAGACAGAGGGAGAAGGATTGGAATGAAGAACTGTGGGAGGGGGAATTGGGAGAGGAAGCAATGACTGCACTGTCAAAAAATAATAGTGATCAAAAATTATTGGGAGAAATGTCTTATATCTTTTTTAGCCATTCTTTTCTGTCACATCTCATAGAAACATAGGAGTTGCTGGATCAGAACTTATCACAGTAAAACAGATTGTGTCATGCTTGGTCCTGATGATCTGTGCTTATGTGCTAGGACATTCAGAGAAAAGAAATGTAACAAATGAGAGGTGTGAGAGAATCCTAGAGTATAAGAAAACATATTAAAAAATAAAACAAACAAACAAACAAACAAAACCCAAGGGGTATTGTCTATGACAAAATAACGAGATTGGGACTAAAGCACAGAGGTGGTTTGGTTCGGCTTTTCTCATAAAATGAAACACTATGCTCCTCCCCTAGCTAATTTGTACTATGTACAACTCTTGATCTAATGTTCGATAAAGATATCTCTTGACCTCCAGTTGAACCAGCACCATCTATTGAAAAGGCTATCTTTTTTCCACTGGATGGTTGTAGCTCCTTTGTCAATGATCTGGTGACCATAGGTGTGTGGGTTCATTTCTGAATCTTCAATTCTGTTCCATTGATCTACCTGCCTGTCACTGTACCAATACCATGCAATTTTTAACACTATCACTCTGTAGTACTGCTTGAGGTCGGGGATACTGATTCCCCCAGAAGTTCTTTTACTGTTGAGAATAGTTTTAGCTATCCTGGTTTTTTTGTTATTCCAGATGAATTTGAGAATTGTTCTTTTTAATTCTATGAAGAATGGACACATGCAGAAGAATGCAAATTGATCCATTCTTATTTCCTTGTACTAAGCACAACATAAAACCAGAAACACTGAAACTAATAGAAAAGAAATCAGGGAAGAGCCTTGAGCACATGGGCACAGGGGAATATTTCCTGAACAGAACACCAATAGCTTATGCTCTAAGATCAAGAATTGACAAATGGGACCTCATAAAATTATAAAGTTTCTGTAAGGCAAAGGACACTGTTAAAAGGACAAAACGGCAACCAACAAATTGGGAAAAGATCTTTACCGACCCTACATCCGACAGAGGGCTAATATCCAGTATACACAAAGAACTGAAGAAGGTAGATTCCAGAGAGCAAATGACCATATTCAAAAAATGAGGTACAGAGCTAAACACAGAATTTTCACCTGAAGAATATCGAATAGCTGAGAAGCACCTAAAGAAATGTTCACCATCCTTAGTCATCAAGGAAATGCAAATCAAAACAACCATGAGATTTTACCTCATACCAGTCAGAATGGCTGAGATCAAAAACTCAGGAGACAGCCAGTACTGGTGAGAATGTGGAGTAACAGGAACACTCCTCCACTGCTAGTGGGATTGCAAGCTGGTAAAACCACTCTGGAAAGCAGTTTGGTGGTTCCTCAGAAAACTCGGCATAAGACTACTGGAGGACCCAGCTATACCACTCCTGGGCATATACCCAGCGGACTCTCCAGCATGCAATAAGGACACATACTCCACTATGCTCATAGCAGTTTTATTTATAATAGCCAGAAACTGGAAAGAACCCAGATGTCCCTCAACAGAGGAATAGATACAGAAAATGTGGTATATTTACACTATGGAATACTACTCAGCTATTAAAAACAATGAATTCATGAAATTCTTAGGCAAGTGGGTGGAACTGGAGAATGTCATCCTGAGTGAGGTGACTCATTCACAAAAGATCACACATGATATGCACTCACTGATAAGCAGAAACTAGCCCAGAAGCTTGGAATACCCAAGAAACAATTCACATATCAAATAATGCCCAAGAAGAAGGAAGGAGAGGCCCCTGGTCCTGGAAGGGCTAAATGTGGCAGTGTAGGGGAATGCCAGGAAGGGAGGCAGGGAGTGGGTTGATGGGGGAGCAGGGGGAGGGAAGAAGGCATATGGGACTTTTGAGGAAGGGGGATCCAGCAAGGGGGAAATCATTTGAAATGTAAATAAAGAATATATCTAATAAATAATAATAATAATTAATAATAATAACTGTTCTCACTCTAGTTAGAGCCCATCTCCTCATTCTTCAATCTTTTCAAATATTCCAACACCTGGGGAGTACATTTTCAAACATGTGTCCCCTATAAGGGACATTTCAAACTTTAATTATAACATTCTGTTACACATCCCCCCCCTCAACTCATGGCCCTCTCATAATTCAAAATGGATACAGACCAATATCAAAAGGCCAGTTCCAACAGTGTCCAAGGTCTGAAATCTCTTCTGAAACTCAAGACAGTGTTTTAACTGTGAGCCTTTGTAAAATATTTTTTTTAAAAAAATCATATTTCATGATTCCACTTTATAATGTCACAATAAACATTTCCATTCCCCAATGAATGGCAATGCCAGACCAAATCTTGACTGAAACCCCACAGAATCAATACTAAAACTCTACGCCCAATACTCTGGGTTCCTTGAGGCAATAACTGGGCTCCAGTGAGCTCGGATAGTCCTATCTTTTTTTTTTTTTTTAAATTTTATTTTATTTTCTAAGTTTTTTTTATTTACACTCAAACTCATTTTCCCTTTCCCGTTTCCTCCCTCCCCGAAAGTCCCATAAGCTCCCTTCCCTCCCTCTTTTCCCCATTCAATCCCCTCTTGCTTCTCTGTCCTGGCATTCCCCTACATTTAGTCTTTCCAGGACCAGGGGTCTCTCCTTCCATCTTCTTGGAAATCTATTGATATGCGAATTGTGTCTAGGGTATTCTGAGATTCTGAGTTAATATCCCCTTATCAGTGACTGCATACCATGTGTGTTCTTTTGTGATTGGGTTACCTCACTAAGGATGATATTTTCAAGTTCTGACCATTTGCCTAGGAATTTCGTGAATTCATTGTTTTTAGTTGCAGAGTAGTATTCCATTGTGTAAATATACCACATCTTCTGAATCCATTCCTCCGTTGAGGGACATCTGGGTTCTTTCCAGCTTCTGGCTATTATAAATAAGGCTGCTATGAACATAGTGGAACATGTGTCCTTATTGCATGCAGGTAAAGCCGCTGGGTATATGCCCAGGAGTGGTATAGCCGGATCCTCCAGGAGTGTCATGCCCAGTTTTCTGAGGAACCGCCAGACTGCTTTCCAGAGTGGTTGTACCAGCTTGCAATCCCACCAGCAGTGGAGGAGTGTACCTTTTTCTCCACTTCCTCGCCAACAACTGCGATACTGTGGGGAGTGGGGGGGGGGTAAAGTCAAGCTGCTTCTGGTCCAAGATCTCTGCTTCCCTGTCCACCAAGACATGTGGAGCCCAGCTGCTTGCTCTTTTGTCACAAACTCTGCTATGATTTCCTGATCATGACAAACTGTACCCTTTCAAACTGGGATGACAGATGCAAACCATTACAGTCTCTGACTGTCCCATGATTTGTACCCTTTGGTTCATTATGTATACATTTATTTGTTTGCTTGTGTTTGCAAGTATATGTGCATATTCAAAATTACTTTAAAGTTATATCGATAGTTATGTCATTCTGCCATTGAGGTCTTTTGCCTGTTATTCAATATGGTACTCCTTAGACCTTTTCAAGTTGTATATGTGTCTTTAGTTGCATCATTTAAATAGAGTGTTATATTCTGTGGATATGTCATGTTTTGAGGTATATTTCTGTGATAGTGTGTATGTGCTTGGCCCAATTTCCTTGTGGATGTTTAGGTTTCTTTAAGTAATGGTTGTTGTGAAAACTATTGTGAACAATTCCACACTCACCTTTTCATGTCTTTGTATCCATAGATGTGCTCTGAGTGGTCACTAAAGTGGAATTAATGTATGGAGCATTATGGAAATATTCAATTCCTGAGTATATGTGGTTCTTTTGCAAAATGTATATTCCCACTGTCAGTGCATTAAAATTCCTCTTTCCCCACCTCCTCACAAAAAAAAAAAAGATATCTGTTGTACCATGATGACAGAAATTATTGAGCAGAAACATGTGACATTGATAATCTTAGAAAAAGGAATTAAAAATCTTGATGCATAAGGAAATAGCTAATCAAAATACAAAACAAAACATAATTAAAGCTGTCAGATTCATTATTACTGGAAGAGGGCAACACTCCATGTAAAATCACCTAAAAACTTCTTGAGGTCAATCTGTTTGCTGATTAAATATACTCTTGCATTTGGCAGAACATTTTCATAATTTTCCCTCTTCTGTGTAATGGACTCACAGCATTTGTGTAAACATGGTCATAGACTTTCCTACTAAGTACTCCTCATTGCAGGAAAACAGTATAAACTTATACAAGTTTGCTCGGTTTTAAAATGCAGAAGCAAAAAAATGCACTAGTGAAATAAATGTTCTTCCAATAGGTACACGTGTTCATTTTTTCTATAAATAGAGAACTTTGATAAAGAAATGGGAAAGTGTGCTAATTAAATCGCAGATTTATATGTACTTCAAAGTCTAAGAAAAGTTCTTGTGACTTAGAAATTATAAATTAGACATAATTACAAATTGTGACTTAGAAGGGACAAATGGAAATGCACAAATGTAAAAACATCTGAAAGCAGTTTTGTAACTTGAACACCAAACTAACAGACAAAAACTGAATTGAGGAAAAGAAAGAATAAGAAAATTAAATAGGAGAATGGTTCAAAGTGTTTCTTAAGCATTACCAGTTTAATCACCAATGAGTTCTAATGTTTGAAAAACAATTTTAATTCATATTTATTTATTTAAAATTTATATGATAAATTATACACACATATATACATATAATGCTAAATGACCAGAAATTGATTAAAGCATATTAGAGAAAGCTTATATGAAAAGTGGTGGTAACAGATCAACAGGCAACATATGGATCCATAGTGCCAGTCTGAGGGAACTCATGCCTTAAACTTTTGCCATCCAGAAAACTGAACTGAATAAGAGTGGCTTAAACTATGAAGCATCGTTAATACATTATAGTTAGCACACTGGAATTAGCCAACACACAACTGTTACTGGAAATTACATTTCTTCATGAAACTGAAGTGAAGAGAGATGAAGGAAAGGAGATGTTATCTGGCACAGCAGGATGCAGGCATTTGAAAGAAAGTGTTGCATATATGGAAATGGACATAATGAATAAGGAGGCCACCATGTACTTTCTTCTAACTTACTTTGACAGGAAATGATAAGGAATTTCTCCAAATTGGAGGTTTGAAATTCCTCTGGGGGGAAATTCATCCAGTGAATACATGAAGAAATAATAACTCTTCAAAATTAGAAAGAAACTGCTTTTTATAGAGTTCCTCCATCGTAGCAGCAAGGATGTGATGGAGCATGGAATCCCATGACAGGGTAGTCAGTGAGCAGAGAATGAGAATGTTTAATTCTCTGGCTTTCTTCTTCTCCTTCTTCTTCTTCTTCTTCTTCTTCTTCTTCTTCTTCTTCTTCTTCTTCTTCTTCTTCTTCTTCTTCTTCTTCTTCTTCTTCTTCTTCATTTATTCAGTTCAAGCCCACAGCCAATAATGTGGCTTCATGGTGGGAATTTTCTACTCAGTTAATAATCACTGGAAACACCTTGATAGACAAAAACATAAGCATATTCTTTAGTCTCTTAGATAATTTTAAATCCATTTAAATTGATCATGAACATTTTATCATTTTAGTGAGAAAATTAAGATAACAGTAAGATAGAAGAAAAGCAAGTGATGCAGTGTAGAATTGTCAAAATCTAACCACAGAAAGTAAGACAGAAAATAAAGGATATGGAGTACAGAACTATTAGGACAGCATTTTTATTTAGAAGGAAGTGACATTTTGATATAGATTAAAAAACAATTCTTACACTCAGAATAACATAAACTTTCTCTGTTTGTTTTGTCTCAATATGGATACCACCTAATACCCTTACTTATAAACATTGATTCACATCAGAAAAAAAAGCCAAGAAATTCATTCATGACTCTCCTTGGTCTTCTGTTTCTTACAAATAAGCATTGACCTTCAAAAGTGCAAGTATAATAAAATCCTCTCTTTTATATGAGAGTCTATGTTTCCCTTCTGGTCATGGTTTGTGGAAATACAATTGAATGAACTGTAAATATTTAAGGTATATAACATTTATGTCAATATCTTTTTAAGATTAATATCCTTAGAATAGAAACCATGAACCACCACTGTGTGTAAACAAGGTGAAATGATTATTAAAATCAAGCCAACAATCATTATTAAATATACTAATATAGGGCTCATCCACATGCCAGGATTGTAGAGTACAAAGATGATTGAATATGTGCAAAATAATAAGCATTTACATATTTTATCATTGATATCAACATGATTTACCCTGCTAAATGTTTGCATCTCTCTTTAGTGTAAATTTAGCAGTTAGTTCATCAAGCGGCTTCCTAATGTTGCTTATTCTTTATATTTGAGAGGCTAAAATATTAAAATATTCCTTATTGGGTCAAAAATAAAGGGAGTTTAGATAAATAATTCAATACCAAAATAATAGCTTCGGTAGAAGATACTGCATGAATAACATCAAATCATTTCAAAGTGATTTCCAAGCTAGAATGAGAAACCCAGTGCAATTGTTAATTAGATATTGATATAATATAAACTAAATTTAATAAAAAAATCCTGTAAGATGGGCTTCAAAAATACTTTAAGATCCTTTGATGCTAAAGTTACTATGGAATATTGTATACCAGAGAAAAGATTAAACAAAGATTTAGAAACAAGATATGGAACCCAGAAAAATAAAGACTGCAACTAAAGTCAGCAAGGTAAATTTTCGGATTGTGAGGAAACCTAATCTAGTAATAGCAGGTGGGGAATAAAGAGGAAGAATGCTGGAAGGGAAGAAATTGGATTCAAGTGTAAATAAACTCAAGGTGCTACCATGAACTGCACCAGTCACTAAATGAATAAAGAAAACTAAATAACAACATGAAATACTTGGTTAGTACTTTAAAGGATACTTTTTAAAAATGAAAGATATCTTAGGACACATCGCAATGTGTGTCCTTTTAAACCATTTAAATATTAATATTAGCATAATAGATGATGCATAATACTGACACCTATAGAGGCAATTTACTTCTACAGCAGGATATAAGTATGCAAAATTATTAAATTAGGATAACAAAACTTAGTTTTCATTATTTTCAGATGGGACCCATCAGAAATGGAAGTTGCACCTGGTAAAGAAACGGCCTATGTCATTTGAAATATGAAAGAATTGAGGGTGTTGGCAAGCTGAATTGAATCATGAGGAGAGCTATGGCTGGAGACTTCTATATTTGGATGAAGTACTGAAAGCCTTGAACATGCATAAATAACAAAGAAATGTAGAATGTGTAGCCTGGGCCCTGAGTATATACAGAAAGAAATCACAATGTGTCCCTGGGAATTAAACATAGAACCAAGCTTTCTTGAAGTCAGGGCACATAAGGTGGGTCACGAGGCCAAGTGAGGGAAGGAAATGAAGCGCCCTGAGCACAGAACATTAAAAATGTTCATGTTCAATTGTTTTTTTTAAAAAACACATTAGTTAGCAGAGCAAATTCTGTTTCACAAGATAATCTATTTGAATATGCCTTGAAATATACTGATTTTTTTGTCAAATTAACTGTTATGGTAATTATCTATGGACAATGCTCTGCTTTGGCACTCAAATATGTGAGCATGAAGAGTGAAATCAGCATGAGATTTGTGTTACAGAGACTCCTGACTCCTGACATAATACACAAAGTTATGCATGTTGAATGCCTTTACTGTAATGTCTGTGTGAAAATGGTGGGCATAGATAGAGGGGGAGGGAAAAAGAGGGAGGGATGCAAGAGAGAGACAGGGAGAGAGAGAGAGAGAGAGAGACCTGGGAAAGGGCAGGTAAGGTAGAGAAAGAGAACAAGGGGAGTAAGGTTTCCTGAGACCCTCATGAAATTTTGAATATGAGAAACTTTACTTTCTTTAGTGCCTTGTTTTTGACCTGTTATAGCTGAAGTTCACTGAATGGCACTTACCTTGACCAAACTATGGAGAGGAAGAGACATGAAACTTTATTCCCTACTTTAAAGAGTAGTTCAGGGTTCTCTTGCTTAGGAACTTACACACTATTCTTTATTTTTATTACCTCTTAAGTTTCATTATTTTGTAACCAGTGCTTGAGGAGGAGATTTACTGTCAACTAAATTTAATACGGTGTACAAGGAAGGAAAGAATAAATGGTTTCAGACTAAAAAACTATTGTTTATTCATTGATCCATTTACTAATACCAAGCCAATTAAATAAATAAAAAAAAAGCATAAGTCAGATACCAAGTACCTGCTCCATAGCAAAACACTTTAATAAATGCTGGGCCAATCCCTGAAGAAGATAGGCAGCAGCACTCCCTTGAGGGAACTTACTTTATCACTCCAGGAATTAAAAAAACAAAACAAAAACAAAAACAAAAACAAAAAACCTTGAAGCATATTTGTTCACCATTATTGAGTTTTGCTGCCAGTAAACGTTATCCAGAGGATACTAAAGCCTAAATATAGATGCAAGTTTGTTTTAATGTTTAATCCTACTTTCACTTACTGCTAAGAACTGCTTGCCACACTGCAGGTTCAATAACATTAGCAAGAGGACTGGGTAGGAAAGCATCCATAAGCATCTTTCGGTCTGGCAAGAGTTCTGTCTGAGTCAAAACTGAAGAATTCCTGTCTAGTCTATGCTTTCGGCTGCCACACAGTGAGCTAACTGTTCTTTTAAATATTGATAACTGGGCTCATATATCATAGAGCTGAGAGAATGACAGTTTCAGTGCATAATGGCTAAAGCTTTCTACAATAATCAGATACTCAATAATTCATGAAAATGTATCCCCCAAATCAAATTGGAAACTATTTTGTGTAATATATTATTTAAAATTCAATATTATCATGCACACAACTTCTCCTCAGCCAGAAGAGCACCGTTTCAAAATGTGATTATGTGTGGACTCTATTTAAAAGTGACAATTTTGCTTTTCATTTGTTTAAGGGCTTAAGCAGAGGATTTCAACTGGAACTAAGTCATCTGACAATGAAACCAGGGAGGACTCAACAACTTCTCAAAAGTGACATTAAGGTCTGAAAAATGCCTGCACATTTGGATGAGAGAGACATGCATGTTTGTGGACAAAAATCTTAATTTGATCAGTTCTGTGTCAACTTGCTCCCAAATAGTCTTCTCTAAATTAACTGCAATTTATCATCACTCTAAGATGGATTGTGACCTCCAAAATCTGACAGTCAGGATGCCTTCATCTCACCCTCCTGCTAAGGCAGCCTTGGTGAATTGGGTGGGGGAAGGGCTACTCCATGAGCACAAGATTAGTCACTATTCTGGCTTTCTATTATGTTCTTGTTGTAAATGTGCCTAGTCTTTCCTTATGTTACTTAAATACATCTTCTAAAAATTATGATTCTGAATGAAGCTTTACCTGGCTTTCAAAGAAATGACATATCCTCCATTTGAGGAATTATGATGTCAATATATATCACATTGTTGTACTATATGTGACACACAAGCCAAGGGCTAGGGTAAACCTGAGACCAGGATTTAAGCTAATAATTTTGTTTAGACACTGGGTTCCCATTTTCTAGCCCTATTTTATTTCAAAGAAACTTGGATGATCGTAACATTCAACCTTTAATACTATGTCACAAATTGATTTAACAATACCCTGGTGCCAGAATAAACCCTGATGCTTCATGAGAACTCTATCTGATAAAGGACTGAGCCTATAAATAAATCCCTCAACATTCAACATGTATATCTTTGTTCTCATCCTATAGGTAAATTAGTGGGTAGAGATCAGCACCATTAAATAAAGCAAAAAGAATGCCTTAGGTGTTAGAATGAACAATAGATTTTGGAGATCTGAGTTTGCATGTCAATATGCATTTGTCCAACTGTGTACAAAGATACTACTTTCATATGTATCATTAGTCTTCTCTATAGTGGCTTTACACTTTTGTGCAGTAGGAAGGCTTCTATGAAGATCTACATAGTTATTGCTAAAAATGTAAGAGGTTGAGTCAAATGTTTAAGGTCTACATTATCTCTGACTTGCAGAAAACTAGATAAATTATCTTCGAGTCTCGATTTTTTCAAGTTGAACATCATATATTAGTAGTAGCATAAAAGGACTATGTCATGTGTGAATCATATAAGAAGTTTATACTACATAAACAGCTCTGGATGCACATACGATTATTATGTACACATAATTAGCATTGAACACCACAAGAACAGTAGGAGTTCTGGAATAATTTTTGTCATCGTCACTGGAAACCTAATTGTTCCTATTGTTTATCTCATTTATTAAACTGTATTACGGAAATTGACCTTTCTCCAATTAGAAGGTTAAATGCTATCTTAATAGCACTCTGAAGTCTAAGAAGTCAATAGCATATATTTCCTTCATAATCCATTGGCTAGAAATAGCATTCCCATTAAATGGTGTTAAAATAGAAGTCATAGGAGGTAACAGTGGTGGTGATACTTGTTTACAGTACTAGCACTTGGAGCCAGAGGCAGGGAGAGAACTGTGTGGAGCCACCATAGGCAACTTTGTTATACCATGTCTTAAAATCAACAACAGAAGAATAGTAAACACAAACTCAGGTACATGGAAATCAGAGAACAAAAGAAAAATCAAATGTTTTATTTGAATATGGTATGAATAGATGAGAACAAATATTTTTAAAAAATTAAAACTGTGAAAATGAAGC
Source organism: Tokudaia tokunoshimensis (assembly GCA_036184795.1). Classification (NCBI taxonomy): domain Eukaryota; kingdom Metazoa; phylum Chordata; class Mammalia; order Rodentia; family Muridae; genus Tokudaia; species Tokudaia tokunoshimensis. The sequence goes on along the minus strand of BTHU01000005.1, from coordinate 52,726,775 downwards.
AATTTCATATTTTTTGAAATAGATTAAAAAATAGCGACAAATTTAAATAATTTAAATGTCACAATACTTTACTGGCTATCAAATATATAATAAGGAAAACCTCAACATGAAGATTGTCTTCCTGTTTTTAATACTCTTTCAGATAATGAAGCATTTTGCTTTAATGTTTACATTCCAAGTTTATGTACAACCTTCTACAAAGGTGAGTAAGAGGAATTAGTAGGGTCAAGCCACCTTATCATATCCCCTCTCACGGTTTTGACTTCTTTTCATGATGGAAGACGTCTGTAAATTTAACTTATGAATATACCTTATGATCTCCATCTTTTGATTTTTGGCTGTGTCATTCCAAACAAAAATTAGTTTAATGAATTAAAATGTTGTAGAACAAGTCCTTCCCTTCTCCATAAGACTCCATTAGCATAATGAAATATGCAAATCACTCATTTTATATCATCTACATTACAGCAATTGCATTATTTCCCCTACGTAAAAATGCCCCTTAAAGAGATTGAGCTGGCCCAGTTAAGAAGATTCATAAGCTAAATACAGAGAGTAAAAGCAGCATCTGTCAACTCATAATTAGGCCAAGTACAAAGAAAAGTAAAGGTGTATGGCTAAACCCTAGATAGGAAAGCTTTATCATTCCTCCAAGGTTCAAGGAATACAATAGAAGAGAGGGCAGAAAGAAATAGAGTAATTCTTACAGTAAGAATTGCAATAGAAGAGAGGTCAGTAAGAACTACAGAGTAATTCTTAGAGTATAAGGGTGTGGGGATATAGCACAGTCATTGTAGACATCACTAGATTACTAGATCTTCTTAAGACCTGAATAAGTTTGAACCCATCAACATTTTATCATAGTTGAGGGAATCCAATGCATCTTCACCCATCCCTGAAAGACTAAGCACATTTAGTAGCAGGAGTGAGTGTCAGTTTCTTCTGTAATTTGGCGACAGAAAAGTTGCCTTGAGTCAGTTAATAACCTCCTACCCACACTGAAGCAAGAAACTCCAATTAAACATAACATACCACATGTGAAAAGAAGGCAGACGAATTGAAAAGACAAGATCTTGTAGTGTTGGGAGGAGGATAAGAGAGAGGCATGTTTGGTGAAAGGTATGAGAGTCATTTTATAAATATAAGAAACTTGCAAAGAGTAAAATATTAAAAAACAAAATAGTACCTAGTATGTAATAGGGTTTTTATGGTTCTACCCCAGTATAGAAGTATATAGACAATTGAGTATCCATGAAAATTCATGGTTTTTCAACCCTGGAAGGTAATATCACAACCACTCAAGAGGATATGATGGGATTTAAAGGCCAAAGACATTTTCAGTTTCTTTGTTTGTTTGCTCTTTTGTTATTTCTATGAAAAAGCATAACATTCTCAATAATTTCTTTCTCTTGATCCATCCTCTCATCATTTCCACCTTCTTCATCATTAACTAATCATAAAGAAACACATAAATCCTGACTACGTTGAACTATGGTGGGCTTATGATAAATAAAATTACATGGTTTTTATGAAATTATGTATAATTACTTGAAAGAAATTGTTGACCTGGTGAATTAATAGAATGCAAAGTAAATACATATGTTTTGCCCCTGGCCCTCTGGTGGGATGTGTCTGTATTGAGATGTTATGGGATGCAAGGACATGTTCTAGGAAAAAGATAAGTATAAAAAGATGGCATCATATGCAAAATTTGACAAGAAGAAAAAACTAGGTGGAAATTGTTCCGAGATGTAGGTAAGCCTGAGCAAAGGTTAGGTGGGGTCAAGGCTACGAACGATGCTAATGAAGCAGGCACAAGTAGAGAAGTCTTTAATATGGAGTATTTTCTTAACTCAGGACAATATGAGAGTAGAACACTAGTTAAGGAAAGATGGGAATATTATTCGTAGTTAAGAACTGTTTCTGTGGCTACATGTAGAGAAAGATGAGAAGCATTACATAAGTGTACCTGGGCTAGAAAATTGAGAAATTTTCTTAAATTTTTTTAAAAAAAAAAAAAAACAAAACTTTTTCTTTGAGGGGATAAAGGCCAGAAAACATGGGAAAGCACTGTCATGTGAAGTTACTGAAGTTATCTCTCTGAACTTGAGATGCTGTCTCTGTTTAAGTGATTAGGGAGTTCTGGCTGGTCTCAAAAAAGCACAGTTAGGACAACTGGACAAAAATCATCACACATTTTAATCTCAGAAAAACAATCTCTTTGTTGAGCAAAGTACTGCATTTCTGCTGACTACTATATGCCTGTAATCTTTGAAACTTTTTTTTTTTTTTTGCTTCCTGCTATTTTTTTTTTAATTTAATTTTATTTTATTTTTTTAATTTACGTTCCAAATCACTTCCCCTTTCCCGTTTCCTCCCTCCCCGAAAGTCCCATAAGCCCCCTTCCCTCCCTCTTTTCTCCGTTCAACCCCCTCTCATTACTCTGTCCTGGCGTTCCCCTACATCCAGTCTTTCCAGGACCAGGGGTCTCTCCTTCCATCTTTTTAGAAATCTATTGATATGCTGATTGTGTCTAGGGTATTCTGAGATTCTGGGTCAATATCCCCTTATCAGTGACTTCATACCATGTGTGATCTTTTGTGATTGGGTTACCTCACTAAGGATGATATTTTCAAGTTCTGACCATTTGCCTAGGAATTTCGTGAATTCATTGTTTTTAATTGCAGAGTAGTATTCCATTGTGTAAATATACCACATCTTCTGAATCCATTCCTCCGTTGAGGGACATCTGGGTTCTTTCCAGCTTCTGGCTATTATAAATAAGGCTGCTATGAATATAGTGGAGCATGTGTCCTTATTGCATGCAGGTAAAGTCTCTGGGTATATGCCCAGGAGTGGTATAGCCGGATCCTCCGGAAGTGTCATGCCCAGTTTTCTGAGGAGCCGCCAGACTGCTTTCCAGAGTGGTTGTACCAGCCTGCAATTCCACCAGCAGTGGAGGAGTGTTCCTCTTTCTCCACATCCTCGCCAACAACTGCTGTCTCCTGTGTTTTTGATCTTAGCCATCCTGACTGGTGTGAGATGGAATCTCAGGGTTGTTTTGATTTGCATTTCCCTAATGACTAAGGATGATGAACATCTCTTTAGGTGCTTCTCAGCCATTAGATATTCTTCAGGTGAGAACTCTTTGTGTAGCTCTGTACCCCATTTTTTAATAGGGTTACTTGCCTCTCTGGAGTTTAACTTCTTGAGTAATACACAGATTCAATGCAATCCCCATCAAAATCCCAACTCAATTCTTCATAGAGTTAGAAAGAGCAATTCAAAAATTCATCTGGAATAACAGAAAACCCAGAATAGCTAAAACTATTCTCAAGAGTAAAAGAACCTCTGGGGGAATCAGTATCCCGGACCTCAAGCTGTACTACAGAGCAATAGTGTTAAAAACTGCATGGTATTGGTACAGTAACAGACATGTAGATCAATGGAACAGAATTGAAGACCCAGAAATGAATCCACACTCCTATGGTCACTTGATCTTTGACAAAGGAGCTAAAACCATCCAGTGGAAAAAAGATAGCCTTTTCAACAAATGGTGCTGGCTCAGCTGGAGGTCAACATGCAGAAGAATGCAAATTGACCCATCCTTATCTCCTTGCACTAAGCTCAATTCTAAGTGGATCAAAGATCTCCACATAAAACCAGACACACTGAAACTAATAGAAGGGAAACTAGGGAAGAACCTTGAACATATGGGCACAGGGGAGAATTTCCTGAACAGAACTCCAATAGCTTATACTCTAAGATCAAGAATAGACAAATGGGACCTCATTAAATTACAAAGCTTTTGCAAGGCAAAAGACACCGTCAAAAAGACAAAGCGGCAACCAACTAACTGGGAAATGATCTTTACCAACCTTACATCAGACAGAGGGCTAATATCCAAGATATACAAAGAACTCAAGAAGTGAAACTTTTTTTTTCTGCCATCAAAAAAATCTTTTCACTAGGAGACATTCCATTCTCTTTACATGTTCAAGGTTTCAAGTGTACATACAACCGCAGGCAGTAAATGGTACACTGAGGTTGGAAACAGCACACACACACACACACACACATTCTCTAGGCATGCCTTCACATTTTCTCTACCTTCCAGACTGATCCTATTCCTAGGATTCACATTTTCTTTGCCTTCCAGACTGATGCTATTCCTAGGATTCCTGGTACTTTAATAATTGCTAGCTATTCTTATTTACCTGAAGCTTTTGTGACAAACATCACAGGAAATGTGGCTTAACCAACATCCAGGTATTTTCTTCAGTTCTGTGAGCTGGAATTGTGAATTTAAGTTGATTGTTGATTTGATTTCTAGTGATAGATTTGTTCCTGATTTGTACATAGCTGCTTTTGCTTCAGCAGATATTTTTCAGTGCTTTGGTAGAGGGGTGTGAGGAGAAAGAAGATTAGGAAGAGTCTCATAAGTATGTAAATAATTCCATATAGGATCATTAAGGTTGTGAGTTTATATAACCTTAAGTACTACCTTTCTTGTGACACAGCCATATGGAAGTAACAGTGTCAATATTTATATGTTGGAGGTGTATGCACATTTGAGTTCATCACTTATACTTTTATTGGGGAATAGCTAAGATCAAATCATAGTGTACTGTTTGTTCTGTGGATGTACAAACAGAAGTACAAACGTATGCATGTTATCACCTTCTTTGTGTTCTGTTCACTAATGTTAGTCATGTTCAATTTCATTTCACGTCTTTGTATGCGTATGGGCAGATGCTATTTACTTTCTGATCTTTGCTTGAAAATTGTTTTCATCTTATTTTCTAACTTATACTTGGTGTGACCATTTTCCCTTAAGCATAGTTTGTTCTTCCTCCACAAGTGTTTTAGAGAGAAATTGGGTATGGTTAATTTTTCTTCTACTTCCCTATGGCAACACTGAAAACCCTTTTTCTTGCTACTTCTAAATTGGATATTTGAAGCAAATCACAAAGCGTGATGGAGATAGTTATGTGGTAAAGTGCTGTGCAAACGGGAGGTTGTGAATTCAATTCCTAGTACCCACCTGAAAACTGGGCATGCAGTATGCACCTGCCGCTGAAATGTTGAAGATAAAACGACACGCTAAATTTTCTGTGATAACTAGTTGGACATTACAGCAAAACTGGTGACTTGCACTTTCAATGGGAGAGCCTGTCTCAAAAAGGAGGTAAAGATTCACTGAAGAGGAATTTTAACATTGAACTCCATTTTCAGGATACATATGCATATATGTTCATGTAAAGCAGGATACATATACCCATACAAAGACAACCAACTATACACAGAGAGAAACACACATACATGAAAAATACTAGAAACATTATCATCGATCATTAGCATTTTATCCAAGGTCTATTTTATGGATTTATCAATTGTATAAGAAACATTTTTTGGTGATGGAGCCCCACGCTTTCTTTCTTTCCTTTTTTTTTTTTCATCCTGGTTGTGATCCTCTTGAAAGTTTAATGCTATTTGTGCGAAAGAATGCTTTGTTTGTACTGAAACTCACAAAGATCAAAGTGATCTTTATAATGTGGTCATCTACTGCCATTACAGCTTCAAACTCATGGTTTGGTTGGTATTGTTAGTGATTCCATTACATTCTAGAAACTTCAGAATTTAGTGTCTTCTAACAACAAATCTTAATCAGTTAATGTTTCCTTGGATAATATAACCTTTTCTGTCACCCAAGCTTAAATCCAAATCAGAATTTCTGATAACCCGCCATCCAGATTAGTCATTGCATAACTTCAGATTTAAAATGTAGAAATTAAGTGATCTTATACCTAGCTCTCATTTTGGAAGTTGTACTTACTACTATTCTGGCAATCTTTAAGCCTTCAAATCATGATACTATAATTCTAAATTATTTAGAACTTTATAATTACGAAAGATTGTATGTATAAGTTTGGCAGTGAGTTTGAGTGGATAAACAATTGTTTCCATTAAGACAATCTAAGTTTAATCCCTGAAACCTAAATGAGACAGAAGAACCATTGGACTGAGTATGGGGTCCCCAGAGGAAGAGTTAGAGAAAGCACTAAAGGAGCTCAAGGGGTTTGCAACACATAGGAAGAACAACAATATCAACCAACCAGAGCCCCAAGCTCCCAGGGACTAACCCACCAACCAAAGAGTACACATGGAGAGACCCATGGCTGCAGCTGCATATGTAGCAGAGGATGACCTTGTCAGACATCAATGGAAGGAGAGGTTCTTGATCCTATGAAGGCTTGATGCCCTAGTGTAGGGGAATGCCAGGGCGGGGAGATGGGAGTGGGTTAGTGGGTGGTTGAGCACCCTCGAAGAAGCAGGGAAGGGGGAAGAGAAGATGAAATAGGAGGTTTCCAGAGGGGAAACCAGGAAAGGAGATAACATTTGAAATGTAAATAAATAAAATATCCAATCAAAAAACATAGAGAAGCAACTAGTTTTCCTCTGATCGCCCTATGTATGTGGTTCCGTGCACAAGTCTCTACCTAGTAGCAAATAAATTTAAAATATACATCTTAGTAAGCATATGTATATATGTATATATGTATATATATATACATATATACATATATATAGCAATTCCATTATGCATGATTTAAAATAGGATTCAGGGAGAAACTCACAGATTAAAATTCCTTACTTCTAAAATCACTGAACTACACTATTTCTTCAATGTCTTTTTCAATAAAGCAATAAGATTTGTTCTGAAATACAGGTACAAAAACAGTTGTTTCATTTGTATATTTTCACTATGCACACATATTTAACACAGACTCACCATTTAATCAAATTTCATAGTATATTGTTCCCACTCAAAATGTTGTTTCTGTAATCAATGTATGTAATGAGTAGCTACACTAACAGGAGTTCATCTTAAATCCACATGTGGGAACTGAATGACAGACTTATTAAAATTGTGCTCGTTCCATTTACTGACACAGTTTAATTATTTCCTAAAGTATTTATAAAAATATGAAATTTTATTTAAAGCTGCATTAATGTTGGTCTACATTCTTACAAAAGTGTATTAATGTATAAAAAATTATCTCAAGACTTAAGAGTTCATCATTGTAGTGGTAATGGATAAACATCTTTACATAATTGTTTTATATCTTTTTTTATCTTCTGAAAAATGTCTTCTTGAAGTTTTATCAATAATTATATTACATTTTGTCTCATTTCCTAATGATTTATGAAGTACTTTATGCAAACCTACAGCATATATCTTCTAGTTGGTAGCTTGCCACTTAACATTTTGATCTGTTTTGACAAATAGGAATCTCAGTTTTAATGCAACTAAATGATCAGTCTTGTTGACTGGGTCTTGTGTAATATGGTACTATGAAAGCAAAAATAATTTAAATATTCATAATATTTTCTACCAGTGTTAGAGTTTTCTTTTCTTATTTCAATATTTTGTTTATCTGGGATTGGCATTTTCAAAGTTAGTTATATTTAAAAACTATTGAATTAGAAAAAACAAAATGAAAATAACAGGTATACAGTGTGTACAGTTATATGAACTTTGACAAATTATGGTGGTCTTATTGCTACCAACACAGATGATAAAAACATTTTAATTGATGAATATTTGATTTGTGTCGACTGTGAAATAATGATTAATTATTAGCATTTCTAATTAATAACCATTAATAACATTTCTACACAACTTTTTACCTTTTTTCTTTCACTTTTGTTTTGTTTTACTTTGTTTTATTTTTTGGACAGGTGTTTCCATTTTACTGGGATAGTTGCATTGCTGGTCCATTTGATAAGGCTTTACTCATACTTTGCTACAGATTTCTCTGGAGTTAAGTATAAGGATCAGAAATGCCTGTATCTACTCACTCCACGTGGATCACATTACACAACTTGCAAGTAAGTTAATACATTGGAGAATACTTCTTCCATACAATTCACTATGTCTGAGCCATGCCAGCTGTTCAGAGAGTGACTCTCAGCACTTCTTGCTGCTTATATATGGGAGTAGAAGAAGTCCAGTGAATCTACAGAGTTTCATGGTTTTCCTGAAGGTATTAAGTTGCTTACTACCTGAGGCTTTAGGACTTTTCTGTTAGGGTGAAATACACCACTTCCTTTATTTATTTTTACCTTTAATAGGACAGAACAAATAAACATAAGAAAAAGAGTCAGAGAAAAGGCACAAGAAACAGGTAAAAGCATAGAAACATATTTGTTTGCATATAAAGGAAATACAAAAAGTCCTCTAAATCAGAAATCATAATATATACACAAAAGCTATAAGGTAGTAAAGTAGAGTAAAATAATAATAATAATAATAATAATAATAATAATAATAATAATAATAATTATAATAGTAGTAATAATAATGGTCCTGATACAAAGTTATTAGACAAAGGACCTCTAAGCATGCCATTGAGTTTTTTTTTCTGTTGGCTGTTTACTGAGGAACATGTAGTATACCTTTAAAAGCAGTTTATTTCCCCAGTAAAAACCCCTTGGAGGAAACTAAATTTTCATTTGCAAATCTTGAGTAAGGATTGGGAGAGTATATCTACATCACCTTTCAGCTCCAGAACTCCATCATGTCCAGCTTTGCACAGGTCCCATGTTGCAGGGAAATATTAAAAAAAAGAGACCTGCAAGCTTCCCTCACTGCTGCAGGGCACCAGTGGGCCACATGTCTCCAGTTGCATAATCTCAACTCAGCTGTCTGTCTGGGCCTGAGCTCCCGAGTTCCCTTGGCAGATTGCTGCCATACCAGCCCCAGGCAAGGACTGTCCATCCCACAGTCAGTTGCCACAGCACCCAGAAACCTGGTAGAAACAAAGCTCTTGGTGACCACTAGGCTCCCTACATGAACTGGTGGGCAAAGGCTGCCCTGATTTTGTCTCTAGGAGACTCTGACTCAGAATTCACAATCTCGCCGCCCAGCTAGCTAGGTTCCCACTGGTGGGTTGCTACCATGCCAGCCACAGGCTTCAAAGCCCCCACGGCCTTTGTGGTGCACATCGGGCAAACCTACACTTTGCCACTGTACTTTTCTCCCTGGAACCCATTGGAATTGCTGTGAGATGAAAAACACCTCACAAACTTAGCTCAGAAGCAATGGTAACTAAATCTCTGTGTGCAACAGCTAAAGCCCAATCGTGTAAACTTTATCAAATTTGATTCCTCCAGTTGTGAATTCTGGAGGATTCACCATGATACTGGGAAATTCTAGCAGCTACATCTTGCCCTTTAACTATCCCTATTCCAAAAGCATCTAATTCTCTCCTCCTTCTTCTCTTCCTCTGCCCAGCCTGGAAGACCCACCTACTCACCTAGTGAGTGAATCCTTTACTCATTAGGGGATTGGTGACAAGAAATTACCTGAGTATATAACTCACTCCTTGTTCAAACTCACTTCCAGGAGAGCAGAATTAGCATCAAAATGCAAACAGTACCAGGTCCATCCACAAGAGTCCCATGCTTGCTACTTCAGTCTCCATGAGTTCATATGTACATAGGTCCTACTATATTTAGAAGGTCTTGTTTCCTCAGAGTCCTCAATCCCCTATGGTTCTTATAATCTTCCTACTTCTTTCAAAGGGTTCATGGAGGGCTAGAATTTGATGGAGACATTCACTTTAGGGTTGTGTATTCCAAGACCTCTCATTCTCTGCATAATGTATACCTGCATTTATATTTTTTCCAATCTGATACAGAAAGAATCTTCTCTGATGATGCCTGAGCAAAGAACCTATCTGTGACCATAAGAGTGCCATTAGGAGTCATTATATTGCTATATTTCTTTTGTAGAACACTAGTGTTTAATATTCCTCTAGGCTTCTGAGCTATCTAGTCTTCAGGTTCTTGGTCACCTAAACAGTGTTGGATATGGATTACATTTCATAGAATGGGCCTTAAATAAAATTATATTACTGTGTTACTCCTATAAGCTTTGTGCCATCACTGCACTAGCATTTCTTGCAACAGGACACCAGTGTAGATAGAAGAGATTGTTGTCGAGGTTCTGTTTACAGTTTTTGCCTTTAGTATCATGCAGAGTATATTATGGTACCAAGAACACAACCCAGCACACAAACTGATAGATGAAGGCTTTAGGTAAGCACCAGCTCAACTTCATATTAAATAGGTCCATAGGTGTTATTTTCAGTAATAGGACCTTACTGTTGCTATGTGGAAAGAAACATATAGTCTACTGAACAGCTAATCATAGATTATAGGTTCCTAAGTGACCCCTTTAGCCATTAGCACAATTAGTTGTAACTCATTTGCAGTGCTAAAGCTTGGTTTGGTGAGGACACACATCCAGTTGGGGCTCTGTTTCCTCTGTTGTTTGGCTATATGTACACAATTTAGGAAGCTTCAGTGTTTTAGGTTTTTATATGATGGTTCAAATGGTCTTTGTTATTATTATTATTATTTTTGCTGTCCCACAGCATATTCCTTCCATAATCACTCACTTTCATCCCTCTCTCTATTCAATCAACTGTTTCCAGGCATCCTCCTATATCTTTCCATAACCATCTAATTTATTTCCCCTCTTAGGAGATCTCTCTCACACACACACACACATACACACACACACACACACACACACACACACACACACACACACACCCTAAACCTTTATTCTATACCTAACTTCAGTGGTTCTATGGATTGCAATTTGCTTGTTTTTGACTAACAGCTAACATCCACATATATGTAAGTAGATACCATATTTATATTTCTTGGTCTCATTCAATAAATTTTCATTGGATAAATGTGCCACGTTTTATGCATTTATCCATTAGCAGACATTAAGATTGTTTACATTTTCTGGATATTATGAATAAAGCATCAGGGAGCATGGCTGATCAAGTAAGGACTGCAGCCGAATGAAGCATCTTTTGGGTATATGACCAAGAGTGGCATAAGGGGTCTTGAGGTAGATTGATTTCTCATCTCAGTACCTCAGGAACTGCCATACTGATTTCTACACTTGCAGTATAAGTTTGTATTCCAACAACCATGTGTACTTCTTATACCACAACCTCACCAGCATAAGCTGTCATTTTAATTTAAAAAATTGATTTTGGTCATTCTCACAGGTGTAAGATGAAATCTCAAAGTAGGTTTGATTTGCATTTCCTACATAACTAAGTGCTGAACTTTCTAAAAGTACTTCTCAGCAATTTGAGTTTCTTCCTTTTGATATTTCTTTGTTTAGATATGTAACTTATTTTTATTGGGTTGATTGTTAGCATGGTATCTAGGGTTTTGCTTATTTGTTATTCTTTTAAGTTTATTGTGTATCTTAGATATTGGCTCTCTGTCAGGTGTCTAGTTATTAAAAATCTTTCCCTTTTTGTAAGCTTCCAGTTTTCCTCAAAGTTCATGTTGTTATGTAGAGCCTTTTAAGTTTTATGAGGTCCTATTTATTAGTGGTTGATCTTAGCAGTACCTCTGCTAATGATATTCTGTTCAGAAAGTCTTTCCTTGTACCAATAAGTTCAAGACTATTTTTTACTTTATATTCTATCTGATTCAGTGTATCTAATCTTACCTTGAGGTCTTTGATCCATTTGGTGTAGAGTTTTTGCAGGGTGAGAAGTATGGACCTCTTTGGATTCATCTACCTACAGCTATTCAATTTGATGAGCACCATCTGTGGAAGATGCACTCCTTTTCCCAGTGTCTGTGTCTGGATTCTTTATAAAAAATCAGGTGTCCATATGTCTCTATATTTATGTCTGGGTATTCGATTTGATGCACTGATCAAAATATATGAGTTAAATCAAGAACAGATAATCAACTTAAACAAACCGATAAACCCCGGGGAAACACAGTGATTAACAGCCTATCAAGAAAAAATTTCCATGGTCAGACTGCTCTAATCAAAACTATGCCAGATTTGCAAAGAATATTTAATGCCAATATGCCTCAGATTACTCCAAAAGTTCCAAACATAAGTAGCATTGCCCATTTTCTTTTATCAGGCTACAGTTATTATGATACAAAAACACATAAAGAGGAAAATAAAGAAAGATAATTAATGACCAATTTACTTTATGAAATACATAAGAATATATTCTTATTCAAAGCAGAAAAAGTCTTTGACAAAATACAACTCCACTTCACAATAAAAGTTCTGGAGAGATAATGGATGCAAAGGAACATACTTCAATATAATAAAGGCAGGTTACATCAAACAAATAGCCATCAACAACTTAAAAAGAGAGAAACTCAAAGAAGTTCCACCAAAATCAAAAAGTTGTCCACTCTCTCCATACCTATTAAATATAGTACTTGATGTCTTAACTAGAGAAATGAGACAGCTGAAGTAGAGCACAGAGATACAAAATTTGGAAAGTAAGAAAACAAAATATCTCTATTTGCAGATAATATGATAGTATACATCAATAACCCTAAAATTCCCACTGAGAAACTCCTATACTTCCAGTGAGCTAGCAGGACACAAAATTAACAAAATCATTTAGCTTTTCTACACACAAATGACTAATGTAGTGAGAAAGAAACCTTTCATAATAACCTCAACAATGTATATTGGGGGTAACATTAACCAATTAGGTAAGACACTTGTATAAGAAAAAACATGAAAACATTAACAAAATTAAAGAAGATATCAGAAGATGGAAAGATCTCTTATGCTCAGGGACCAGTAAGTTTAATATAGGGAAGCTGGCAACCCCTCAAAAAGCAATCTACCATTCAATGAAATCTTCAAAATTCCAACATACTTTTTCACATATCTTGAAAGGTCAATTTTTATCTTCAATTGGAAAACAATAAATACATAAAACAGTATACTTAAATCCTGAATAAACAAAGGACATCCAGGAATAACCTCGTGTCTGACTCAAACTGTGCTTACCACTGAACTATAGTGATAAAAAGAGTATGATATTGGCACATGGAGCTTTTATGAAAATTTCACCAGTGAGTCTTTTCCTAACCTGGGGTAATGAAAATTTTGTTTTTAGATTTCCCCTAGAGAATACAGTTTAAGAATGCATCTTCCATATCAAATATTAATAGTTAAGCAATGATACACTTTCATGTGTTTTATTGGAAATCTTTACTTAAATTTCAAATGTTATCACCTTTCCCGGTTACCCCACCAAGAAACCCTCTATCCAATACCCCTTCCCCCTGCTTCTATGAGGTTGTTCCCCCACACACCCACTCCTGCTTCCCCACCCTCGAATTCCTTTACTCTGGGATATCAAGCCTTCACAGGACCAAGGGTCTCTTCTACCATTGATTTCCAATGAGGCCATCCTCTACTACATATGAGGGTGGAGACATGGGTCCCTCTGTGTGTATTCCTTGGTTGGTGGTTTAGTCCCTGGGAGCTCTGTAGGATCCGGTTGGTTGATATTGTTATTCTTCCTATGGGTTGTAAAACGCTTGAGCTCTTCAGTCCTTTCTCTAACTCTTCCACTGAGGATCATGTGCTCAGTCAAATGGATAGGTTCTAGCATCCATCTTTGTATGTATCAGGCTCTGGCATAGCCTCTCAGGAGACAGCTATATCAGACTCCTGTCAAAATGCACTCCATGGCATCCACAATAGTGTCTGGGTTTGGTGACTGTATATGGAATGGATCCCCAGGTGAGGCATTCTCTGGATGGCCTTTCCTTTAATCTCTGCTCTACACTTTGTGTATTTCCTCTCATGAATATTTTGTTACACTTTCTAATAAGGACTGATACACTCACACTTTGGTCTTCCTTCTTGAGTTTCATGTAGTCTGTGAATAGTATCTTGGGTATTCCGAGATTTGGGGCTAATATTCACTTGCCGGTGAGTGCATACCATGTGTGTTCTTTTGTCATTGGGTTACCTCACTCAGGATGATATTTTATAGTTCCATCCATTTGCCTAAGAATTTCAAGAAATTGTTTTTAATAACTAAGTGTTACCCCATTGTGTATATATATCACAATTTCTGTGTCCATTCCCCTGTTGAAGGACATCTTTGTTCTTTCCAGCTTCTAGCTATTATAAATAAGGTTGCTATGAACATAGTGGACCATGTGTCCTTGTTATATGTTGGAGAATCTTTTGGGTACATGCCTAGGAAACACATAGCCACTTCCTCTGGTAATACTATGTCTAATTTTCTGAGGAACTGCCAGACTGATTTCCAGAGAGGTTGTACCAGCTTGTAATCCTGCCAACAAAGCTTTTGTAAGGCAAAGGACACTGTCAATAGGACAAAATAGCAACCAATAGAATGGGGACAGATCTTTACGAATCCTACTTTTGATAGAGGGCTAATATCAAATATATACAAAGAACTCAAGAAGTTAGACTCCAGAGAATCAAATAACCCATGAAAAATATGGTGCAGAGCTAAACAAAGAATTCTCAACTGAGGAATATCAAGTGGCCAAGAAGTAACTAAAAAATTGTTTAACATCTTTAGTCATCTGGAAAATGCAGATCAAAACAACCCTGACATTCCACCTCACAACAGTTAGGATGGCTAAAATCAAAACTCAGGTGACAGCAGATGCTGGCTAAGATCTGGAGAAAGAAGACCATGATCCACTTTTAAATTATTTTAAATATTTCTTTAAAGATTAGGATCATTAATATTTAATTTCTTTTAATATGAGTAAATGTAATAAAAGTTCAAGGGATATTCTCTGTTTTCTCAATTAAATTGTCTTTGAGCATGTGTTGATAGTAGTTGAAGTAAGATGTTGATGCATTTCTGAACTTTCAAATTCTGTACCACAGGCTCATCTCAATTTCTGTCCCAAAAAATAGCTAATGCAGAAATGTGAGTATGAAAACGAGACAAATACAATCATACTTGGAAAGTCTATCATCTATTAATCTTAAGACAAGCAGCCCCTACAGGTACATTGTATGACTGCTATTTTTTTCAAACCAAGTTATTACTTTCTAGTAAATATTCTTCATAAACATACTGTGGTAACATTAAATCTAAATTCAAATTTTAAAAAAAGACATGTTTTATTTCCTAATCCTTTAGTACACAGTTTTTCTTTTTTCTTTTTTTCTAGTGAGCATTTTGTATAACATTTAGGAATACATTTAAGAAAAGAGTTCATTGAGAGAAGCAGAATCAACTGAATGCAGAAGATGGAAGGAGGTGAACAGGCTCGTCAATCAGTGTAACAGTAGAGGAAACATCTCTTCTGATGTCTGGCTCTTTATAGCTCAGGGTGATGTATAAAGCTTAAAGCAATTCTCTCTGCATATAAAAATAGTTATAAAAGCATTTTAATATAATCACAATAAGGAATGATAACATTTAGATTCATATGCTAATAACTGTGATTTGGACTTTGCTTAACACATAAAAACGTAAAAAGTTTAAAATTACTAAAGGTAAAATGATGTTAATTTTATTTAATCCATTTACATGAGTGTGGTAATTTGTTAAGAAACCTCAAAATATGTCCGGCAGGCCTCTGGAAGATTGAAGCCCATCACTAGCCCTAAGCAGCTTCTGAAACTCCTGTCCCTAGGAGAAAATTCTGCTTCGGGAAAACCTTAGCTTTGCATTAAAATTATTTCTGCTGACTAACGCCCACAAACATTATATTTTTTTATTACCTAAGTTATTTATTTACTTTACATCCTGATCCTAGCTTCCATTCTCTCCTCTTTTCCCAGTCCCCCCAGCCCCTCTTTCTTTACTTCCAACCCTCCATTCTTTTCCTCTAATGAAAAAAGGAGGGAGTCCTCCCATGGATATGAAGCAGTCTTGGGATACCAATTAAGAGTAGGTGCATCTGCTTCTATTGAGACTGGATAAGACTTCAAAGTTAGAAGAAAGAGGTCTAAAGCAGGCAATTTAGTCAGAGACAGCCTCTCCTTCTTCATTAGGAGTCCCATAAGAAGAGCCAGCTGAACGACTGCTATATTATGTGCAAAAGGCCGAGGTCAATCCCATGCAGGCTTTCTAGTTGGCAGTTCAGTACCTATGAGCATCTATTGACCCAGATGAATTGATTCTGTAGGTTTTGCTGTGGTGTCCTTGAACTTTTTGGCTCCTGCAGTCTTTTTTCCTGGACTTCTACAGGATCTCCAAGCTCCTCTTAATGTTTGGCTGCCTCAGTACCTATCAGTTCTTGGCTGAAGCCTCTCTAGTGACAGTTATGCTAGACACCTGTCTGCAAGTATAGCAGAACATCATTAACAATGTCAAGGATGGGCTCCCTCTCATGGCATGTGTCTCAAGTTGGTCCAGTCATTGGTTGGTCGTTTTCTTAAATTCTGCTCCATCTTTATCCATGAATATCTTTCAGGCAGAACAAACTGTGGGTCAACGTTTTGTGGCCAGGTTAGTGTCCCAATCCCTCCCTTGGGAGGCATGACTGGTTATAGGAGGAAACCGGTTCAAGATCAGTAACTACCATTCTTAAGAATCTTAGCTAGGGTCACCCCCACAGATTCGTGGGGGTTCTCATTGTCTTAAGTTCTTGCTCCTCCCAGTAATGCTCACTCTTATCTAGCTGGCTCTCCTAGTCCTCTCTCTACCTACATTTCCTGTCCTGCCTCCTTCCTCCTTTCCCCATCTCTACCTCCTCCCAGACCCAATTGCCTCCTTCCATCTACCCCAGATGCCTTATCTAATGCACCTGCACTGTGAGATTCAAGCACTCCTTGAACCCTCCTTATTATTTAGCTTCTTGAAACATGGTTATCTTGAACTTTATGACCTATATCCACCTATAAATGAGTACATTTTATGTTTCTTTTTATTGGTCTGGGGTACCTCAGTCAGGAAAATCTTTTCTAGTTCTACCCATTTGTCTACAAATTTCATGAAGTCATTGATTTAATGGCTGAAAAATACTCTGTTGTTTAAATGTATCACATTTGATGACATCCAAAAATGTCACAGACCACCCTGGCTAGGTATGGGGGACCCTGGGATGAAGATCCTCAAAGTCTAGGTGGGTTAGGATTTGGCAGTGACAAACAGAAACAAACACAGAGGGAGTTTGGATTTGAGTGTAAAATAGCTCTCAAGCAGGGGATTTTATACATTAAAAAAATGAACATAACAACTCTTAGAAACCGTATCTAGTGAAACACTAATATCAAACAAAAAAGGGACAGCCAGGCTCTGAGACAGACAGGCATAATATCGCTTGGGTCTCGGGCGGCTTGTGTGTATGCGGCTCCCAAGTGCTGGGCTGATCTGCAGTAACCAGCGCGCCAGCTCTGTTGTGGGACTTCTGCCTGGCAGATGGACCCCGCACTGGGCGGGAGCCTACCAGCTTTCCTTCCGCGACCTCCGTTCTCGCAGTCTGCACTGAAGAGACAGGTACCCAGGCTCTCCCCCCAATATAACATCACTTGGGACACGGCCTGTTGGGGCTTCCGTCTGCGCCCAAGAACAGGTCAGCGCTGTGGTCATCTGGGTGCCAGATCTGCAGGCCATCGCGTCTGCAGGGTGAGCAGCGCCACAGAGAGTGTGCAGAGTGCACTCTGCCATCTTTGCTCCAGTGGCCGGGAAGTTGGGACAGCCAGGTTCTGAGACAGACAGGCATAATATCGCTTGGGTCTCGGGCGGCTTGTGTGCATGTGGCTCCCAAGAGCTGGGCAGATCTGCAGTAACCAGCGTGCTAGCTCTGCTGTGGGACTTCTGCCTGCCTGGCAGAGGGACACCCCCCTCTCCCCCCACACTCTAGGAGAGATCACACACCCCTGCACAGGGCAGGAGCCTACCAGCCTCCCTTTGGCGACCTCTGCTCCAGGAATCCACTAGGCTGAGCCTTTGGATGTGCAAGGACTCCCCAATATAACATCACTTGGGGCAAGGCACATCAGAGCTCCAAAGTCACTCAAGAGCAGGGCAGGCCCCAGAAATCTGTGCCAGGGGAATCCTGGTAGACCAGGGCGGGCAGAAATAGCTTTGCAGGCTCACAGGAGGTCCAACCAACAGCCAGTGACAGCAGGACCAACTAACATCAGAGGTATCCAGATGGCCAAAGGCAAACGTAGGAATGTTACTAACAGAAATCAAAGTAATATGGGATCATCTGAACCCAACTCTCCAACAGCAGCAAGTCCTGGACACCCCGCCACACCCGAAAGACAAGATCTGGATTTAAAATCACTTCTCATGATGCTATTAGAGGATCACAAGAAGGACACAAATAAATCTAATAAAGAATTACAGGAAACCATGAATCAATGGTTAGAAGCCCTTACAAAGGAAACACAAAAATTGCTTAGAGAAATGCAGGAGAACATGGATCAAAAGATGGAGGCGCACAAGGAGACAACACAAAAATCGCTTAACGAGATGAATCAACGGGTAGATGCACTCACAAAGGAATCACAAAAATTGTATAAAGAAATGCAGAAGAATATGGGTCAACAGACGGATGCCCATAAGGAGGCAACACAAAAATTGCTTAAAGAAATGAATCAACGGTTAGATGCCCTTACAAAGGAAACACGAGAACTGCTTAAAGAAATGCAGGAGATGATGGATCAACAGATGGATTCCCATGAGGAGGAAACACAAAAATCGCTCAGAGAAATGCAGGAGAACGTGGGTCAACAGGCAGAAATCCTGAAAGAGGTAATGCAAAAATGCCTTAAAGAAATACAGGAAAATACAAACAAACAAGTGAAGGATCTCAGCAAATCCATCCAGGAACTAAAAAAGGAGGTAGAAACAACTAAGAAATCACAAAGGGAGACAACTTTGGAGATAGAAAACCTTGGGAAGAAATCAGGAGTCATAGATGCAAACATAAACAATAGAATACAAGAGATGGAAGAAAGAATCTTAGGTGCTGAAGACTCCATAGAAAGCATTGACTCAACAGTCAAAGAAAATGCAAAATGCAAAAAACGTGTAACCCAAAACATCCAGGAAATCCAGGACACGATGAGAAGACCAAACCTAAGGATTATAGGTATAAATGAGAGTGAAGATTTGCAACTTAAAGGGCCAGTAAAAATCTTCAAGAAAATTATGGAGGAAAACTTCCCTAACCTAAAGAGAGAGATGCCGGTGAACATACAAGAAGCCTACAGAACTCCAAACAGACTGGACCAGAACAGAAATACCTCCCATCACATAATAATCAAAACACCAAATGTTCTAAACAAAGAAAGAATACTAAAAGCAGTAAGAGAAAAGGGCCAAGTAACATACAAAGGAAGACCTATCTGAATCACATCAGACTTCTCACCAGAGACTATGAAAGCCAGAAGATCCTGGGCAGATCTCATGCAGACACTAAGAGAGCACAAATGCCAGCCTAGACTACTATACCCAGCAAAACTCTCAATCACCATAGATGGAGAGACCAAGATATTCCATGTTAAAACCAAATTTTCAAAATAACTTTCCACAAATCCAGCCCTGCAACGGATAATAAGTGGAAACCTCCAATACAGGGAGAGAAACAACACCCTGGAAAAAATGAGATAATAACCTTCTTGAATCAAACCCAAAAGTAGATAACCACTCAAACATAAAGATAGCGTCAAGAATGGCAGATGGCAATAATCACTATGCCTTAATCTCTCTTAATATCAATGGTCTCAATTCCCCAATTAAAAGACATAGACTAGCAGACTGGATATGTAAACAGGACTCAGCATTTTGCTGCATGCAGGAAGCGCACCTCAGTGTCAAAGACAAACACTACCTCAGAGTAAAAGGCTGGAAAACAATTTTACAAGCAAATGGCCCCAAGAAACGAGGTGGAGTAGCCATCCTAATATCAGATAAAATTGATTTTCAACCTAAAATCATGAAAAAAGACACAGAAGGGCACTACATACTGATCAAGGGAAAAATCCACCATCAAGAACTCTCAATTCTGAATATCTATGCTCCAAATGCAAGGGCACCCTCATTCGTAAAAGAAACTTTACTAAAACTCAAAGCACACATCGCACCGCACACAATAATAGTGGGTGACTTCAACACTCCGCTCTCTGAAATGGATCGTTCAGGAAAGCAGAAACTAAACAGGGACACAGTGAATCTAATTGAAGCCATGGACCAAATGGAACTAGCAGATATATATATATATATATATATATATAAAACGTTTCATCCTAGAGCTAAAGAATACAAGTACTTCTCAGCTCCTCATGGTACCTTCTCAAAAATTGACCATACAATTGGTTACAAATCAGACGTCAACAGATATAAGAAGATAGAACTAATCCCATGCCTCCTATCAGATCACTATGGAATAAGGGTGGTCTTCAATGGCAACAAAAACAAAAGAAAACCCACGTACACATGGAGGCTGAACAATGCTCTACTCAATGATAACTTGGTCAAGGAGGAAATAAAGAAAGAAATCAAAGACTTTTTGAAAATTAATGAAAATGAAGGCACAACATACCCTAATTTATGGGACACAATGAAAGCAGTGCTAAGAGGAAAATTCATAGCCCTGAGTGCCCCCAAAAAGAAACGGGAGACAGCATACACTAACAGCTTAATGGCACACCTAAAAGCCCTGGAACAAAAAGAAGCAAATACACCAAAGAGGAGTAGAAGGCAGGAAATCATCAAACTCAGGGCTGAAATCAATCAAGTAGTAACAAATAAAACCATACAAAGAATCAACAAAACGAGGAGTTGGTTCTTTGAGAAAATCAACAAGATAGATAAGCCCTTAGCCAGACTAACCAGAGGGCACAGAGATAGTATCCAAATTAATAAATCAGAAATGAAAAGGGAGAGATAACAACAGAAACTGAGGAAATTCAAAAAATCATCAGATCCTACTACAAAAACCTGTATTCAACACAACTAGAAATCTTGAGGAAATGGACAATTTCCTTAACAGATACCAAATATCGAAATTAAATCAGGATCAAATAGACCATCTAAACCGTCCTATAACCCCTGAAGAAATAGAAGTTGTCATTGGAAGTCTTCCAACCAAAAAAAGCACAGGTCCAGATGGTTTTAGTGCAGAATTCTATCAGACTTTCAAAGAAGATCTAACACCAATACTCTTCAAACTGTTCCACAAAATAGAAACAGAAGGAACACTACCCAACTCGTTCTATGAAGCCACAATTACACTAATACCAAAAGCACACAAAGATCCGACAAAGAAAGAGAATCTCAGGCCAATGTTTCTTATGAATATCGATGCAAAAATACTCAATAAAATTCTTACCAACCGAATCCAAGAACACAGCAAAACGATCATTCACTACAATCAAGTAGGCTTCATCCCAGGGATGCAGGTATGGTTCAATATAAGGAAATCCATCAATGTAATCCACTATATAAACAATCTCAAAGAAAAAAACCACATGGTCATCCCATTAGATGCTGAGAAAGCATTTGACAAAATTCAGCATCCTTTCATGCTAAAGGTCTTGGAAAGATCAGGAATTCAAGGCCCACATCTAAACATAGTAAAAGCAATTTACAGCAAAACGGTAGCCAGCATCAATCTAAATGGAGAGAAACTTGAAGCAATCCCACTAAAATCAGGGACTAGACAAGGCTGCCCTCTCTCTCCATATCTTTTCAATATAGTACTTGAAGTTCTAGCTAGAGCAATTAGACAACCAAAAGAGATCAAAGGGATACAAATTGGAAAGGAAGAAGTCAAACTATCACAATTTGCAGAAGATATGATAGTATACTTAAGCAACCCAAAGAACTCCACCAGAGAACTCCTACAGCTGATAAACGACTTCAGCAAAGTGGCCGGATATAAAATCAACTCAAGCAAGTCAGAAGCCTTCCGATACTCAAAGGATAAGCAGTCTGAGAAAGAAGTAAGAGAAATGATACCCTTCACGATAGCCACAAACCATATAAAGTACCTTGGCATGACTCTAACCAAACAAGTGAAAGATCTGTATGACAAGAACTTCAAGTCTCTGAAGAAATAAATTGAAGAAGACCTCAGAAGATGGAAAAATCTGCCATGCTCATGGATTGGCAGGATTAATATAGTAAAAATGAGCATCTTACCAAAAGTAATATACAGATTCAATGCAATCCCCATCAAAATCCCAACTCAATTCTTCATAGAGCTAGAAAGAGCAATTCAAAAATTCATCTGGAATAACAGAAAACCTGGAATAGCTAAAACTATTCTCAAGAGTAAAAGAACCTCAGGAGGAATCAATATCCCGGACCTCAAGCTGTACTACAGAGCAATAGTGTTAAAAACCGCATGGTATTGGTATAGTGACAAGCATGTAGATCAATGGAAAAGAATTGAAGACCCAGAAATGAATCCACACTCCTATGGTCACTTGATCTTTGAGAAAGGCGCTAAAACTGTCCAGTGGAAAAAAAGATAGCCTTTCAACAAATGGTGCTGGCTCAACTGGAGGTCAACATGCAGAAGAATGCAAATTGACCCACTCTTATCTCCTTGCACTAAGCTCAATTCCAAGTGGATCAAGGATCTCCACATAAAACCAGACACACTGAAACTAATAGAAGGGAAACTAGGGAAGAACCTTGAACATATGGGCACAGGGGAGAATTTCCTGAACAGAACTCCAATAGCTTATGCTCTAAGATCAAGAATAGACAAATGGGACCTCATTAAATTACAAAGTTTTTGCAAGGCAAAAGACACTGTCAAAAAGATAAAGCGGCAACCAACTAACTGGGAAATGATCTTTACCAACCTTAAATCCAACAGAGGGCTAATATGCAATATATACAAAGAACACAAGAAGTTAAACTCCAGAGAGGCTAATAACCCTATTAAAAAATGGGGTACAGAGCTAAACAAAGAGTTCTCACCTGAAGAATATCTAATGGCTGAGAAGCACCTAAAGAGATGTTCATCATCCTTAGTCATTAGGGAAATGCAAATCAAAACAACCCTGAGATTCCATCTCACACCAGTCAGGATGGCTAAGATCAAAAACACAGGAGACAGCAGTTGTTGGCGAGGATGTGGAGAAAGAGGAACACTCCTCCACTGCTGGTGGAATTGCAAGCTGGTACAATCACTCTGGAAAGCAGTCTGGCGGTTCCTCCGAAAACTGGGCATGACACTCCTGGAGGATCCAGCTATACCACTCCTGGGCATATACCCAGAGGCTTTACCTGCATGCAATAAGGACACATGCTCCACTATGTTCATAGCAGCCTTATTTATAATAGCCAGAAGCTGGAAAGAACCCAGATGTCCCTCAATGGAGGAATGGATTCAGAAGTTGTGGTATATCTAAGCAATGGAATACTACTCTGCAATTAAAAACAATGAATTCACGAAATTCCTAGGCAAATGGTCAGAACTTGAAAATATCATCCTCAGTGAGGTTACCCAATCACAAAAGAACACACATGGTATGCAGTCACTGATAAGGGAATATTAACCCAGAATCTCGGAATTCTCTAGACACAATTCCATAGCAATAGATTTCTAAAAAGATGGAAGGAGAGACCCCTGGTCCTGGAAATTATGCTGTCAAGAATGGCAACTATATCTTCTTCTTCTAGCCGAGCAATATTTTCTTTAAGATCATATTTTTGCCCTGAATGTTCATTTGTTAAATAACTTCTACAGGAAATGTCTCTCTACCTTATGAATTAATCTTCCTCTTTTAAATGTTCTCTATGGTCATATATGAGTAGGGGAATGCCAGGACAGAGTAGTGAGAGGGGGTTGAATGGAGAAAAGAGGGAGGGAGCGGGGCTTATGGGACTTTCGGGGAGGGAGGAAACGGGAAAGGGGAAATGATTTGGAATGTAAATTAAAAAAATCATTTGGCACAGTAAAATATAAAAATTGTCTCAGCATTACAACTTTGAAACTACATGTTTAATAAATCACAAACAGAACAGATAACATCATTATCAATAATATAAATCATCAAAATACAACAATTTTAAAAGAATGTATATAATAGGGCAGTCATCCAAGGCTAGTGGCATATTTTTAAGAACAGGTTAATAAATTTCTATAGTCAGTGCTCCTAACTGCTGAGCTAACCTTTAGTCCCATATGGTTAATTATTATTTAACATCTAATATCTGATTTTTATAAATCTTTAACATATAAATTTAAACTATTTTAATGTTTTTAATTAAGGACTTTTTTTTTTATCATATATTGAAACCCAACTCCAATGACACATGTGTAGCCATATGAAATTTTATTGGTGGGAAAGTTTACATCTATCATAATAATTTTATAAATGATTTAAAAAGTAAAGCATTGGTGTCCCTAGAGATAAGATCATGGTAGTGACCTCCCTCTCAAGGGATGGTTTCTTACCCATTATTGTTGCTTACGATCATGGTCTAGGCTACCAGGAATCTGTAACTAAGAAAAGTAATGAAAGAAAACAAAACAGAAAAATCATGTGACACAAAAATATAAAAAGAACTCAAGAAACTAGACAATAACAAACTAAATTACCCAATTAACAAATGGGTACAGATCTAAATAGAGTTACTTGACTGAGAAATCTCTAATGGCCACGAGGCATGTAAAGAAATGTTCAACATCTTTAGTCATCAGGGAAATGTAAATCAAAACAACACTTAGATTTTGTTTTAAACCAGTCCGAATAACTAAAATCTCATGCTGACAAGAATTTGGAGCAAGAAAAAGAGTCCTTCGTCGCTGTTGAAACTGCATACGTATATGACTAGTTTGGAAATAAATTTGGTTGGTTCACAGAAATTTGGAAATAAATCTACCTCACAACCCAGGTATACCACTCATGGTAATAGACCCAAAAGAAGCTCCACCTTCCCTCCAAGGACATTTCTCCACTATGCTTATAAGAATTTTATTCATAATAGAAAGAAATCTGAAAGAGCCCCACACATTATTACTACAAGCTGTGATTTAAGAACCTAGAAATTCAGATATAACTGAGCTGAAAATCTACTGTATCTATATTCTAAAGCACATACATTCTTCACCAAGTGCATATCCATCAGTATAAAGCAGATTGCAAGTGATGCCTAAGTGCTTTTATATACTTAAATGTGTACATTCATTCAAGATTCACAAATCACAAAGAAACATTTGATGTAGACACAATATAATCACAGAATCTAGAAGTTAAAACTAATAATATGTACAGAATAAGTATGCAGATAAAAACATTGTATGCTTGTGGCTATAAATACATATCTAAATAGGAAGCACAGATTCTATGTTTACCTTAGAGCCATTGGTTTTATCTTTATTTCATTGTGAAAGAAATGGGCATTTTGCATTAGAGAATATAAGGTAAAACTCAGAAGACATACACATGTAGTGGTATGAAGGAAGTGACTAAAATTGTTACACCCCAAGGACATGATATTTAATTTTCAACTCATATATGACCATAGAGAACATTTAAAAGAGGAAGATTAATTCATAAGGTAGAGAGGCATTTCCTGTAGAAGTTATTTAACAAATGAACATTCAGGGCAAAAATATGATCTTAAAGAAAATATTGCTCAGCTAGAAGAAGAAGATATAGTTTCCATTCTTGACAGCATAATTTCATTAATGTCAGAATGTAACTGCTATACTTTACACCTTTCCATTTGGCTTATGTTTTGGTACTAGAAATCAATTCTTACTGCATCTTTATGTACATGGCATTTGATGGTAAGGTAAATAATTTACGTATTCATTTATAAGTTCTTAATCTTTCAGAAGCTACACTGAAAATAAAGTCATCCTATGCCAAAATGCATTAAACTTAAATGTTCTCCCATGGGCAGATGGTAATTGGATGGATAATACATGGATACATAGATAACAGGTAAAATGGACTCTAGCAATGAAAATATATCCCCTTCAACCCATTGCTACTTCTTTCCTGATATTATTAGTTGTCCTCTTTTTACCATATTCTTTGCCTAGTTCCTGTTCAGTATTCAGGAAATTATATTTTCTAGTCGCATCTATTTCTTTGTGTTTGGGACAATACAGTACAATGAAATTAGTAAAGGAATGCCAACTTCTTAGTTAACTGCTTAACAATATTTAACTGCTTTCCTATGTTAAGACATATTTATTCAAAATGTCCTTACAGAATTATTAGTAGAACCCACCTGGACTTTAATTGATACATACAGTGAATATATTTATTGAGCATATAAACTACAATGTACAATATTTTATAAGGTAATGAAAAACAAGGAGCATGTTCTCTTAAAAGTAACTATAGCAAGGTATCATACCTCCAAGTTGAAATCCAGATATAAGAAAGTGTTATCGTTAGATGGATATCGTTATTTCATCTGTATCTGCTTTATTCTTTTTATTAAATGAACTTTAAAAGTAAATACGAATGCAGCCAATAAAGTGATATACCAACACATCCATGATATATTCTTCTTTCTTAACTAAATATTATCTTATTCAAAGCGAGTATATAGTCAATGATAAGCCCTTTGTCCACATCAGAGTGACCTGAAATAGCTATACCAAGAACATCTGAGGTCTTACTTCTTTACTATATATATTTCTCTTAGAAGTAATTATTATATAGGTGGAGAAAGATTTTATTGGGCCAACTAGATCAAGAAGGTGAACATTGTTTAGAATGAGCTAAGTATAATTCATCAAATTCTTCTTTGCAAACTTTCTGAACATATAACAGATACTATCTTACTTTCCCTTGACAAAAAGGCTTATGATATATAGCATAGTTTGTACTACTTATTTTTTTTTTATTTTCTGTATTCAGTAACTGAGGCTTCTAGCTATTCAGTAATGTGAGCAAG
The DNA here is from genome assembly GCA_036184795.1 of Tokudaia tokunoshimensis. Classification (NCBI taxonomy): domain Eukaryota; kingdom Metazoa; phylum Chordata; class Mammalia; order Rodentia; family Muridae; genus Tokudaia; species Tokudaia tokunoshimensis. Next base: position 52,700,061 of record BTHU01000005.1, on the reverse strand, counting down.
ATTGCATAGTTATTAAGTAATCAGTAGTAATCAGAATTTAATTTCGAGTTCCTTCTCCAAGATCTCATGCATCCTTACTTTTTAAAGGAAACTCTATTTCTTTTGAAAGGGAGATATCATGGAACAAGGGGTAGTACTAGATTCCCTCCTGTTAAAATACTGATGGGATCAGAGAGAAGATGAATTTCCTTGACATTTTCTTAAACTTTACCAGAAAAAAAGGTCGCAAGAATGTAAAATAGAAATAGAGGACTACAGAGAATCATAAGACAGGACAGGAAAATGAAATCTCTCTATGTCATGTGCCATCTTTTAATACAAGCACTTAAAAAACAAAATTCACTTATAAAATGAGAATATGAAGTTGGGAAGGAGGTATGACGAGGGTTCCTGAATTCAGAGCGGTGGAGGTGATAAAAATACATTATGTACATGTTATACATTTAGGAAACTCAAATCTTTTTCCTCAAGGTCATATGTCTAAACATTTACAATACAGAATATGATCTAAAAAGTTGGGACGTCTGTTTCTAGAATTCTGTTCTCATATACTTTCCTCTTTCTAAAACACATTTATTTGGGGAGAAACGTGAATCATATCGCAAAATGATAAACCATATGAAGCCAATCACTACCATGCTCGTTATAATCAATAACAATAATAATAATAGTAATAGTAATAATAATAATAATAATAATAGTGTTCCATTCATTTCTAAAGGTCTATTTAGAGATTTAACATACAGGAGGAAAATTAAAACCAATGATTTATGAAGCCTATTGGGATATTGTCTTTCTAAATCTCTTCTAAATGTGCATCCATTTTTCCACCAAAGAACAAGATTTCTAGTTTAAAGAATAGCTAATGGAAGTTTTCAAAAAGTGCATAAGGACTATGATGTGACTAGCCACAAGATAATGAAATGAGTCACCATCAATTCAGTATACACATGTACCACATCAGGCAGTGGAGGCACGAACTTTCAGTCTCTGTGACTGAGATCTCTGTACATCTTTCTCTACATGTTTACGTTACTCTAGCACTTATGAACACATTTTTGTTCAATGAGCTTATTTTATTTTCACATTAAGAATATGCATTTTTCTGTGGACTGTGGTAAAAATTGTTACTGAGAATCTGAGTACTGTAATAAGCATGATTATAAATTTCTGGGTAATTTCTTGACATCATTATTGAATATATAGAACGATTATCTTGTATTTCTTACTGCCACCAGCTTACCCTTTTTTTTTATGTACATCTCCAAAAGGAGGCAAGATTTTGCTCATTCCACCCTCTTACCTGCCTATCAATGTGACCCTATGCTAAAGACAGAGTTTATACAGACATCTAATTATATCAAAATTACCAAAATAACTAAAGCCCTTTCTTTTTTATATAAAAAATATGACTCCAAAAGAGTTGAATTAAAATGCAGAGAGCATAAAATAAAGACTAATATTAGTCTACAGTGTCCATTGTTCCTTAATATAAGAATGTAAGATTAAGAGAATTGCTTCAGCCAATAGTCAATTGTCTGATAACAATTATTTTCTCCATTTACTATTAATGTGTGCTTGGACAAACAAATAAGTTCCTTGTAGCTTTATTTTACTGATTTTTGCAATATGCCTCTGAATACTGATCTCAAAGATGTATGAGTAGAAATCAAATAAGATGATGTTTTGAACTTAATTTTCATAGTGCTTGGCCTACACTTAGACTTTAATAAGTTTGGATGAAATTTCAAGTAATGGCAGCATTGATAAACAATGTCCCAAGGAATAGAATGCATGAGATGGGCTTTGTCTTGAATTCAGAGAGAGTAGCAAGTTCTGGAAGTCCAAAGGATATGAGCAGGCACTTGCAGAGGGTATGTAGAATTTCTCTGGCCAAGCATGCTTGCTTAGTAACATTAAAAACAGGAAACCTGCTGTCCAAGATGCTAGCTGGAATTGAAAGGTACACTGATGGTTAGAAGGCCTATTTAGTAAGAACAGAAAAATGCACTGGGAGGAAATCATTTGTCTGGACATAGAAAACTGAGTCAGTGAGAAAAGACTGTCACATAGACAGGTTAAGCTAAAGCCAAAAATCATTGTCCAATTATTGCTCAGAGGAACACTTTTAATCCAGGCCTTCTTAGTATAAATCCTGTGTCCCTGTGTACCCACATGTTTAAATTTTTTCCAAACAGTACCCCAGTTAGCAAGTACAGATTCAAAAGAAAAAAATAACCCACAAAACAAACAAACGAAAACATAAATGACCTCTACCTAATTATAGATGGTGTCTTGAAAAAAGTCCTCCTAAAACACAACTATCTTGACTCAGTGTGGAAACAACATGTAAAAAGACCTGTCTCTTCATTAACTCATAACCCTGTCCTTGAAGTATTTCCCAAATTTTAGGGTTTCAAGCAAGCACTAAATTATAGCTCCCAGAGACAGCATGCTCATTGAGAAAAGGTCTGTCTTCATGACTTTGAGTCCTTGCTCACTATGGACATTTTCAATTCAAAACGAGTCAAACATTTGTTTTCTTAACTGAACAATGAAAGGACTCTTACTGAATTTAAGAAAAATTATGATTATTATAATAAATAAGTAACTAGCCATTAACATTCCTAGTTTGTAAGAAATAATACTTGAGGTATTATATAGAAGAGAGTTCATTGAACATAGTTGTCACTGTCTTTTAACCTGAGAATAAGAGTGGATATTTACATTATTAAAAATGTTCTGTTTTTTTCTAGCAGAAAGTGAAAACATCACTCATTAAAACCTTTGCTCCAGGTTTTCTTCCAGGCACCCTTTATGAAATAAAAACTTTTCAATATGGTCTTGGCTTTTGTCAATGTAAATCCAGGTAGGGTCTTTTGGGAAGAAGGAACCTCATTTGAGTAGTTGTCTCTATCAGATTGACCTGTGCACATTTTCTTGATTAGTGTTTGCTGTGGGAGGGCACATTCCCGAGTAGGTGAGTCTGGGTTATTTGAGAAAGCAAGATGACTTACATTAATGAAATTATTTTTGGTTGGTAGGAAGTTAATAGTATGAGTCCTTTATGACCTTTTATACATCCTTGATATTATTTTGCCCAATATTTATGTCTCTTTCTTTCCCTAATTAGAGGCCCCTCTTTATAGTAGCTTCATGTCTCTTATACTCTAATATTTCATTCTGTCTTGAGCTCCTTTCAGCCACACAAATATAATCAAGACTTTTTAATTTCCTGTTCTTTGTGCTTACTAGTGGTTACATACACACATCTGAAAACTTAGGGATCAGAAACTCAGATGAAAAAAATTATGTGATTTATGTCTTACTGGGTCTGGATTACTTCATTCAATATCTTTTCTGGCATTATCTTTTACCTAGAAATTTCATTTTTAAAAAATGTTGAATTGTATCTCATGTCCATCTGGGTTGACAGTGCTCAATCCAAAAGCAATAAACTATTTAACAAAAGCCTAAATACCAAGTATGCAAAGCTCACTTTTACTTGTTGGTCAATAATGTCAAGAGAGACTCTCAAAACATTATTGCTATTGTTTGCTGCCTTTGCTTGTCTCATAGAGGTAACGGCAAGTTCTCATTGCTAAAGATAACATGCACCCTCATGTTTGTCCTTGTATGTCCAGTAAATTTTAAAAGATATGGGCCAGTTCATATATAAGGTGTAACAATTTAATATGATATTGAAACATTCTATCCTTCAGGAAAAAATTCTTAAAATAGGAAGTAAACTACTCAATATACCTTCATGAAGTTCCTGAAACTGATCATATTTACTAGGCCCATCTCTCCCCAACAAGATATAGAGAGATGAAAGATGAGAGTCACTCTCAGATGATCCAGATACAAAGAAGACACTCTGATAAGTGTCTTTGAAAAAGCAGAGATCAGTCAATCAGCCTGAAAGAAACCGAGGCTAGTCAAACTGAAAGAAAAAAGCAATAACTATTTGCCCTGCCTAGAAAAGACCCCCTTCTATGAGTAGAGTGGTGTGATGGCACAGTGTGTTGCTTTTATGAGCTTTTATAAACTGTCAGTCATTCCGAAGGTGGCATTTGGTGATGCAACTGCCTTTGGGTCATTTGTTTACATATATTCCTATAGTCAAAATGATAAGAAAGATAAAACAAAAAAGATTCAGTATATACAAAGAACTTAAGTTAGACTCCATAGAAACAAATAACCCTATTAAAAATGGGGTACAGAACTAAACAAAAAATTCTCAAATGAGGAATACTGAATGGCTGAGAAACACCTAAAGAAATGTTGGGAAATGCAAATCAAAACAACCTTGAGATTCCACCTCATACCAGTCAGAATGGCTAAGATCAAAAACTCAGGTGACAGAGATGCTGTCAAGGATATGGAGAAAGAGGAACACTCCTCCGTTGCTGGTGGGATTGCAAGCTGGCAAAACCACTCTGGAAATCAGTTTGGTGGTGCATCAGAAAACTGGACATAGTAACCAGAGGACCCAGCTATACCACTTCTGGGAAAATACCCAGAAGATGCTCCAACATGTAATAAGGACAAATGTTCCACTGTGTTCATAGCAGCCTTATTTATAATATCCAGAAGCTGGAAAGAACCCAGGTATCCCTCAACAGAGGAATAGATACAGAAACTGTGGTTCATTTACACAATGGAATACTACTCAGCTATTAAAAACAATGAATTCATGAAATTCCTAGGCAAATGGATGGAACTAGAAAATATCATCCTGAGTGAGGTAATCCAATCACAAAAGGACACACATGGCATGCACTCACTGATAAGTGGATATTAATTAATTAGCTCCCAGTCAGTATGAACTGAAAATTTGGAATACCCAAGATACAACCAATGGAGCAAAAGAAGCTCAAGAAAAAAGAAGACCAAAGTATGGATACCTTGGTCCTTCTTAGAAGGGGGAACAAAATGCTCATGGGAAGAGATACAGAGACAAAGTGTGGAACCGAGACTGAAGGAAAGACCATCCAGAGACTGCTCCACTTGGGGTTCCATCTCATATACAGCCACCAAACCCAGACACTATTATGGATGCCAACAAGTATTTGCTAACAAGAGTCTGATATAGCTGTCTCTTGAGAGGCCCTGCCAGTACCTGACCAATACAGAGGTGGATGCTCTCAGCCAACCATTGGACTGAGCACAAGGTCCCCAATGGAGGAACTAGAGAAAGGACCCAAGGAGCTGAAGGAGCTTGCAGCCCCATAGGAGGAACAACAATATAAACCAACCAGTGCCCACAGAGCTCCCAGGGACTAATCTACCAACCAAAGAGTACACATGGAGGGACCCATGGCTCCGGCTGCATATGTAGCAGAGGATGACCTTGTTGGACATCAAAGGGAGGAGAGGCCCTTGGTCCTGAGAAGGCTTGATGCCCCAGTGTAGGGGAATGCCAGGACAGGGAAGCAGGAGTGGGTGGCTTGGTTAGCTGGGAGAGTGGGGATGGGATAGAGTATTTTCAGAGGGGAAACCAGGAAATGGGGATAACATTTGAAATGTAAATAAAGAATATATCCAATAAAAAAAGAGTTAAAAAAAGAAATAGAGAGGCAGGGAGGGAGAGAGGGAAGGAGGGGGGGAATAAACTACTCTCCACTGATATATAAATTGAGAAATTGGAAACAATCTACTTTTTTTTTTCATTTGAAAATGTTCTTTATGTTTTAGCATTCTTGTTGCCTGCTCTCTGTGCCTCCATTGTATGTATTCTGCCATTCCTGCCAAACCCTAGAGACTCTAGTGAGGTTTGTGGTATGAGCAATGGAAAGAAAGACACCAACAAATTAACAGGTATCTCTGTCCTTGTAAACAGAAACAGGGGACAAAATTCATGTACAGGACGTCACTCATGTATATCTTAGGACAAATAGGAAAAATATTGGAAAGCATCAGGAGTAGAGTTAAAGCACAGTAACAGAGAACTTTCTGGAGTCAGAGGTTTCCCTTTTTTATCGGTGAAGATTTTAGTCCTTATTAATAAACACATTAACGTTACTCTGAACTCTTTTTTATATTTTAATTATTTAACTGAAAGAAATAAGTAACCTGCCTGCCAACCAGTATCATTAGAAGATTAATTCACTCCAAGATTCCAATATTTCCCAGACACTGAGGTTCATAAATAATGACACTTTCAATATATATAAAGTTGCCTGTCCACACTGTCCTTTGAATGTTTATCTTGTCAGTGACACAAAGATCCTTCTTCTGTTCATATCAGAAGTCACAGATGGAGAAGCAGTTGATCTTTTGCTTCCAGTAGATCTGGACATGAGGAGAGTGACTTGTACCAATTGAAGCCATGGTTGGGTTGCTCTAAGATGGGCTTTTTCGTGGATGAAGAGATGAGACTTTCAAAAATCAAAAGGAAATGAGAGGAATAAAAGACAGAAAGCTTGAGCGCTTTATCAGTGGAGAAATTTGACTGGTATTCAAGCAAGAGTCTCGACCGTTAAATGTCTAGCCCATAGTGTCTTCCCTCAGTTCTAAGTATGGTTTCCAAGGGGCTGGTCAATATGTACAAGCCTATATATTGGCAACCAACACATGAGGATGAAAGACTGGTATTCAATCATTATACCAGTTATACCCACAATATAACTTTATTTTCCATCTTTATTTTTGTATTATTGCTGTTGGCACTTGCCTTTAGACTTGTTCCAAAAAAGCTACCTACACAAATATATAATGAGATCACATAATGCTTAGGAACACAACAATCACAATTCAGGACAGACATATCACAGTGAATCTTATTACACAGTAATTAAGAGATAAGCCTTGATCCCCAATGTGAGCATGTATAGTTACTGCACTTCTCACACTGAGACAATGTCTTCTGTGATAGGCATCTTGGACACACTGACATTTCTAGAAGTGAGGGTTCCTTTTGAAACACTTGACATGAATGTGACCAAAAATGAGTTGTCCATCTTGGGATGTTTAATGTATTATTTTTCCTTTCCATGAACTTAGCTGAAGTTGAGAATAAATTCTGGCCTAGCCCTCTACAAACAGGGAAAATCTTTTTATTTGCTATTTATTTATTTATTCTGTTTGCATCTTGATCCCATTCCCCCTCTTCCCATTCCACTTCTCACATATTCCCTTTCTTCTGTGAGAAGGGTGAGTTCTCCAGGTACCAACCAATACTGGCACATCAAATCAAATCACTGCAGGACTAGGCACATTCTCTCCCACTGAGGCCAGGCAAAGCAGCTCAGGCAGGTCACACAGTCAGGGATAACCTACTGCTCCATTTCTTGGAGGACCCTCATGAAGACCAAGTTGCACTTCTGCTACATGTGTGAAGGGGGCATATGTCCAACCCATATTTATGGTTTGGTTGGTGATACAGTCTCTGAAAAACTTTATTATTGTTAGTCCTCTCATGTCTGAGTCTGCTCTGATTTTTGGTATTTGTCCTCCTTTCATCCTAAAGGGAGGATAGGTATCAAGTCTCTTCTCTCTTTCCTGTTCCAGATCAGGCTTACTGAGTAGATGTACAGTGGTATTTTCCATATATGCAGAACTCCAAAGGTCAAGATGACTCACATATATAGGGTGAAACTATTCTTTTATAAATAAGTTTTCCTAAAGAAACTTCAGGTTGACCTGACTTGACAGTATCTTGGGCAACTAATTAATTGTACTGGACTGATAACTGACATAACTCTTCTGATATTCTTTCCCTGGATATAAAATAGAGGTCAAACCAGGTGCTTGAGGATGCAGCTCTTCAGTTTCTGGTGAAAATTTTTAATGACTCCTCAAAACCTAACATTTTCTGCATTGAACATGAGTGCTATGCTCTGTAGAAGTTTCCTTGGCCTTAAAACTAACTCCACTGGGACTTGGCTTCCACTGAAACATTTTCTAAAGAAAGTGTGCATTCCCCATACATATAGAATTTGGTGATGGGCAGGTTGCCTGAAAAGATATTTCACTGCAATTAGTTTTCTTTGCTCCTTGTCAGAGGGTTTTGGAGCCCAGAGGCAACTTCCACCAGGATAAAAATACTCTGCAGTGTCAGGAAAAGATATTCTTATATAACACGCTCTGTTTTTTTCCCCTATTTTGCAAGTACTCATAGTGGTAGGGTTTGCTGACATCCTCAAGCAGGTCACCATGCATTAATGCTTTACTCCCTTGTCTGATATAAGCAGAACATTGCTGATTCCAACTGTTCTTTCAGTACATTATTTAGTGAATACCAGGGCAAGGATTTAAATTAAAAAAAAAACAAAACATTTTTATCTGTGGATGTTTTCTTCTTCAAAAATGAATATTTGAAAAATAATTTCAAAAGCATTTTATTAAAACATATTCATTTGGGTATGACTTTATTCCCTAGTATTTGTCAATATAAGGGTGACATTTGTTAAAGCTGGGAAAATGATACTTGGAAAAAATGCAGACTTGATACCTGACTAAGTAAGAACTGTATCATGAGCATCAAAAATCTTTCCCCAGTAAAGGATTAACTGGAGCCTAAATTCATGGCTGAACAAAATTCCCAACACACTAACACATATATATGTTCATGCATATATATTTATTATAGCATAGCATGTGATTTAAATTTCCTGTTATTCTTTTCTTATCTTCATTTCTAGTAATTATGAATGTTGTGACTTTTATAATTATAATAAATTATAATTATAAAATAATAATATATAGTATAATATAAAAATTATAAATTATATATATACATATATATAATTTATGACTATTACTTCTAAAACCTTCCATTATGTTTATGTTTTTCTATCTATTATTTTAGTGATATCCTTACAATCACATAGGCTACCTTACTGAACTACCCAATAGCATTTGATTGCCATTGAACATTGAAGGTATTTCCAACATTTTCTCTCGTTTTGAAAAAAATCATTGGGCTGAATTCTTAAGGGTGATATGGCATTCATGTAATTGAAATGCTGGGCTTCAGCCTTGTAATGTTTTTCACACTTGAGTTTTGATTATGTGTCTTTTCACAGATTTGACCAACATTATCTTTTAAAAAATACCAATAACATAATATTTATGAAAATACTTTCCTCTTGTGTGTCACAGTTAACAATATCTGAAAAAAATAAAAATAAAACCTTGCATTATCTTCTATTTAGAACATCTAAAATTATGCTTATTACTTGAACAAAAGAAAATAGTAACCTTCAAATACTTGTCCCCGTGTCTCTAATTTTCCATAAAAAGATATATTACTAGCTCAAGAGGTAATCAAAAGATGTTATAATCATTTACGAGCTGTTTTAAATACTTCAATAATATATTTCCAAGTTCAGAGAAAGAGAGAGGAGGAGAGGGTAAGGGACAATTAGAAATTATCTAGTTTATCTTAAAGGAAATACATAATGAGCTAATCTATAGACAGATGTTACATTTACCAGCAATACTTCTTTTGTTCCAACAAAAGACATTTAGTACACTTACATTCTACTGTTCTGTCTCCTCCTCTTACCTCTCTCATCTAAGTTTCTGGAGTCCTAATAATGAAACATAGTGCATTGATCCTTTCCCCTTGAGTTGTATTTTAGTTACATAAACAGAATGTGATCTAATGATGACTGGACAAAAACCAGCAGTCCTCTCTCTAGAAGGACTATATGTGATGTCATAAGATATAGAATTTTGGTGAGGACTTGCATATGGATCATGTGTTGATTATATAAGCAGTGTCATAAATATGGGTTCATAAATTAACAGTCGTGCAGAGTACATTGAATGAGCAGAGAGAAATATATTGTAGTGATCAAGATATAGCTTGAAGTTTTTCATGTAGAGTATGTTGCCTAAAAGTCATCTTTTCCTTTGCTTACAAACCCAACAAGTAAGAGACAGAACCTATAGAAACCATGTCCAGTTGATAGGCACATCCCCCAGTTGAGGGATGGGGCCATCCACCAATATCAAAATTTCTAATCCAGAATGGTTCCTATCTAAATGAAGTACAGGAACATAAAATGAAGCAGAGACTGAAAGAAAGGCCGTCCAAAGTTCGCCTTACCTATGGATCCATCCCATTTGCAGATACCAAACCCTGACACTTTTGCTGATGCCAAGAAGCACTTGCTGAAAGGAGCACTTGCTGTATGGCTGTTCCCTGAAAGGCTCAGCACCTGCCAAATACAGATGCAGATACTCATAGCCAAACATTCGACTGAGCTGGGGGTCCCCAGTGGAAGAGATAAGGGAAGGACTGGAGAAGTTGAAGGGGTTTGTAACCCAATAGAAAAAAACAGTATCAACTAACTTGGCAACGCAGGGAATAAACCACCAGCAAAATAGTGTATGTGGAAGGATCTATGGCTCCAGTTACATATATAGCACAGGGTGGTCTTATCTGGCAGCAATGGAAGGGTAGGCACTTGGTCTCATGGAGGCTTGATGCCCCAGTGCAGGGGGATGCTATAGCAGTGAGGTAGGAGTGGGAGAGTGGGTAGAAGAGCACCCTCATAGAAGGAAAGGGGAGAGAGATGGGATGGGGGGGTTGTAGAGGAGAAACTGAAAACAGGGATATCATTTGAGATATAAATGAATAAAATGATTAAAACAATGAAGTCAGATAGAATTTTCCTTTTGAGAGCTGTGTGATTTTCAACTTTTTTATTTACTCCATGTACTTTATATGGCAGTTTTCCACACACTATTTATTCTGAATGACTTATTCCAGTAGATTCCAAGCATGTAAATCACAGTGTTATCAACACAATTGTTTTTGAAAGCTTCAACTATTGAGAGAGTTTCCTGAGTTAATATTGAAACCTGAGGTGACTTTAAAGTAATTTGAGTAACATCTTTTAATCAGAATATATAGTGATGATGAGATTGTCCTATCCACATGGTCTGAGTAGCAATACATTAAAGACATTTGTTCTCTATTAACTGATTATGATAAAATGATCAGTAAATATGTATTCATCAAAAAGAATAATTAACTGGAAGACAGCAATATTGGAATTATTGTTATGTAGAATTTGTTTGCAGATTCATAAATAGTTGGAGGTTACAGAGAGATTACTGTAGCTTACAATATTATGTAGAAATCAGAAGACTTCTACCTAAAAACTAGGAAGTTTTAAACAGGATGTCAATGAGAAGGACAGACACAAAAGTCAGTAGGTTACACTAATTAAGCATTGTTGTATAGTAAGCTACTTTGTTTTAGGTAGCTTGAAATAATAAAAACCATATCATGGTTTTTGTGGATTAAGTATATAGTTCAGCTTGGTTGAATCTCTACCAATCTGATATCTTCCATTCCAAGCCTGTAATTAAGAAAGATCTTACAAGCATGATAACTAGGTATTTAAAGGTAGTATACTCGATGACTAGAATGCTGAGACATCCTTTCTTCATCATGCAGGACACTTCTTCAAGAGAGAAAAGGTTACTGAGGAAAAAAAACCTTATAATATGTATAAACTCCATTATGATAGACACCTTAGGATGCTATCAGCCTAAGCCTCTGAGAAGCAAGTTGGGAGGTCCAATAAACCATCAATGATATAGACTGAAACAGCACGCATTTAATGGAAGTTGGAACCACTGAGAGTAAGTTGAGAGAACAGAACTTGCATGTATTAATAAAGAAAAATTCTAAAAAGAAGAATGGTTATAAATTTAGAAAAAGGTGCCAAAATGGCTGAGAAAAGAAACAACCACAAGTAAAAGACAACAGAAAGATGAGAGCAAAATAAAATCAGAAAGTCAATGGAGACATGAACATCATAGCTCTTTACTTATACTCTTTTCCCTTTACATCAAACCAAGTTTTATTCTCAAAGTCATTCTTCCTAGTGAGAAAAGACATGGGAGTAGTTGGCATCAGGATTAACTTCCCAAGTGGAGAATGTGATGCTGAAGAGAATACACTTACTGTTTATATGCTATATCAGGCCTGACTGTTTCATTGGGCATAGAACAACCTTTTAAAAAAAGAAGTTTTGATCCTGTAGCCTGGGGAAGAACGTGTGCAAAATCTTGACCTTTTCCTCTGTTCCTAGGGGCCAAAAGTGTTTAGAGAAGTGAAAAATTCAATTTCTCTGCTTGACTTGTCATTCAGCCCTCGAAAAGAATAGAGAGACAGATAGACCATCAAATATATCCTCATAGCTTTGTTGCAAGTCCTGAAAAGAAAGAAGGAATTGGAAAACTGAATACAATCTGATGCTCCATTCTAATCACACATGAAAAAATAATTTCTATATTTAGTTAGGTATTTCCTTGGTAAATAATGTTTGAATGTCTACCATTTAATTCACCTACCATAAATAAGTATCTGCATTATTTTATGTTTAAGGTTTTAAGACATTTTGTATATTTTAATAAAATTTTTAAAAATATACATATCTAAAGCCCTCATTATCATGCGGTAATTTCTTCCTTTTTCTTGGACTGCTTATGTAAAAGATGTGGAAATAATGTGCATCTCACTCATAGTTTTAAATGAATGGGAAGACTTTTATATGTGTTGATGTTATAAAGACAGAGCTACACTCTACTTTAAAATTGCCATTTCCTATGAATTTATGCATGTATTTTGAAAAACATGAATCAATTTCTACCATCGTCAAATATTTATTCCTTTGTCTGAAATTTCTTCCTATAAGCTCGGTACCTGTCTATACATTTACCATATTTTCATTTCAGGATCAGCTTGGTACTCATGTCTTTTATAAAATCTTTCCTTTCTTGATCTAATCTTAGCCAAATTGAATTATCCTCATATTTCATATTAAAAACTTTGATGTAACTAAGGAAATTTTATCACAGTCTATTTGTGTGCTAAAAATAGAATCTGTGCATTGCTGATGCTTAAGTAACTGGCTTACTCATTTATTTATTATATTTTATTGAGTAATGAATAAATATATATTATATGCATATAATTATATTTTCAAGCATATCTAGAAAATTTCTTATTTTTCCATGATTTATTTTTATGTGCTACCCCTAAAATCAATCTGTTTCTGATGAAGTGACAATGGAAAGATAGATTCTATTATCAAGCTGTCTGGTATATTATAAGTAAATTATTAGAAACAGCATACTCTCATAGAGAGGATTATGCAAAGGTATAAATACTGGGAATGGAGACCATACCATACCTGAGCCAATTAAATTATTTCCCATGTTACCTGCAAGAAATCCTACCTAACTTCTACAGAATAAGTAAGTGGAATATGGATGTGGAAATGAAGAAACAGCTCTAGTATTGCTAAGTATAATTGTCATGTGCTAGTGTTCCCTTTATAGAGATCTGTGGTGGGAGATTGCAAAAGGTAGAGCCCTCTGACAGCCAATTCCCAAGACTGTGGGTCTTAGTGTTTTAAATCTGCTCAGATTTAGCCTTTCTGGAGATTAGAGAAGGCATCCCTTCAATTCCAGAGGGCCAAAACACATTTCAATCTATTCGCTCCCGGGCAGAGCCTAAGTTTTCTGAAATATGCTAATTCTGAACTGAAGGTGAACAGAGACCATGTTTTTAAAAATATGTTTACTTAATCAGTGGATTTGTAAACTCAGAAACCTCAAACTAGACGTTTTTGTCAACAAATTGTCCACAGCTTTTCAATCTGCAGAAAGAGTGTGTTACAACATTGCAAGTCAGTATGCCATACAGGGTAGCAAACCTCTTGCCATTGTGACCTAATAATACACTCAGCAGAATGTCAGGAAGTATGTGAACATAGGACCTAATAAAGACCTGAACAGGCCCTGTGATTGCTGCTTTAGTCTGTGAGTTACTATAAGCTTTGCTCAGTTGTTTTGGAGAGGATTGTCCTGGTGTCCCCTTTGTCTCCACCACTCCTATTACCTTCTCTTCCATAGGGATCCCTCAGGGATCATGGGAAAGATGTTATGAACTTGCGTTCCAAGGACTTCCTCTCTTCTGTGCAATTTATGGTTGGGAGTTTCTGTATTTGTTCTGATCTGCTGCAGGGGGAAGCCTCGCTTATGTCACCTGCATAAGGCATTGATCTGAGTATAGGAGAATATTATTAGGAGTCATCTTACAATTACTTTTTTTTAGACTAGTAATATTTGGTTTTATTGTAGTTATATGCACTATCTAGTCTTTGGGTCTTTGTCACCCAAGCAGTGTCAATTATGGGTCCCTTCACACAGAGTGGGTCCTAAGTCAAAGCAGATATTGGATAGTTACTACCAGAAAATTTGTGCCACTATTGTCTTAACATATTTTGGAGAGCAAGACAGATTGTAGATCAAAGGGTTTGTGATAGCTTGGTGCTTGTTCTTTTAGTAACCTTGAAACAAACTTCCCTGACCAAAGACATTAAAACCTAGGAATGAAGGTTCTTTGTAGGTACCAGCCCAAAATCTCCGTGTTCTATGACTTGTGTTCGTGTTGTCTCCAGCAATGGAACATTGCTGTCAGTTTGTGGAGAGCAACTTATTGTCTTAGCAATGGTGTTGGGCATTTAGGGTCTTTCATGGAGCCTTTGCAGTCAAACATTCAGTTGGATAGAACCCACTCCCAGTACTTCAAGCTTCGCGTGGCAAAAAAGAAACCACCATCCAGTTAGATTTCCATATCTCTCAGTATGTGGAGACTGCATTAAGATTGCTTTCATATATTATAGGAAGTTTCCACAGCACTAAGTTTCTAGACTGCCCCTCAAATATCCTTTATTTCTAAATGTCACGTCCCTCATTCCCTCCTATCTTTCTTCCTCCTCTTTACCTGATCCTCTTGTTTTTTTGTTTCTCTTCTCCCCTGGTTTCAGTTCACTTATAAAATATATTTTATTTCCCACCATCAGAAAGAACCATGTTAGTTCTCAAGTCTATTCCTCTATGCCTAATTCTCTGGATCTATGGATTATAGTTTGGCTCTTATTTATTTAATGACTAATATCCACATATAAGTGAATATATACTGTAGTTTTTTTTTCTGGAACTGGGAAACATCATAAAATATCAAGATGGTTTATCTTAGTTCCATGCATTTGTCTGGAGATGTTATAATTCCATTTTTTTAATAGCTGAGAAATACACGATGTGATGATTTGTATATGCTTGGCCCAAGGATTGGCAATATTAGATGGTGTGGACCCATTGAAGTAGGTGTGCTTTGTTAGAGGAAGTATACCACTGAGGGTGTGGGCTTTAAGACCCTCATCCTAGCTGTCTGGAAGTCAATATTCTGCTAGCATCCTTCAAATGAAGATGTAGAACTCTTACCTCCTTCTGCACCATGCCTGGCTGGATACTGCCATGTCCCTCCTTGAAGATAACAGATTGAACTTCTGAACCTGTAAGTCAGATTCAATTAAATTTTGTTATAAGAGTTGACTTGGTCATGGTGTGTGTTCACAGCAGTAAAACCCTAACCAAGATACTCTAATTATAGATGTATAACATTATATTATCCATTCTTCTGATGAGAGACATCCAAGTTTTTTTTTCTATTTCTAGTTATTATGAATAGAGCAGTAATGAACATAGTTAAACAAGTGTCCCCTTGGTAGAGTGAAGTGTCTTTTTGCTATGTGCACAGGAGTTGTATAGCTGGATCTTGAGATATATCAAATCCTGTCTTTATGAGGTATCACCATACTGATTTTCATAGTGGTTAGACAAGTTTGCACTCCCACCAACGATGGAAATTTCCCTTGTTCCACATCCTAACATTATGAGTTATCACTTGTATTATTGATCTTAGTCATTTTGGCAGGTTTAAGATAGAATCTTAAAGTAGTTTTGATTTTCATTTTTCTGATAGCTAAAGATGGTGTTATGTCTTTAAATGTTTTTCAGGAGTTTCCTCTATTGAGAATTTCATCTAGATCCATACCTCATTTTTAATTGGACTATTTGTTTTTATGATATGAAGTTCATAAATTTCTTATATATTTTGGATATTTCCACACTATCAGATGTGGAACTGCTAAAAATATTTTCCTATTCTGTAGATTGCTGCTTTGTCCAAATGATGGTAACTTTTGCAGTGCAGTACAGAAGTTTTTCAGTCTCATGAAGTCCTACTTATTAATTGTTGATCTTAAGGCCTTGTTAACAATATTCTATTCAGAATATCTTCTTCTGTGCCAAGGAGTTCAGGGTTATGTCCCACTTTTGACAGAGAACAATTTTAAGAATAACACATCTGTCATTTTGAAAAGAACAAGGATGAAATAAGAATTCTATTTTCAAATGTAAGTAAACTTTACACAATCACATGATGATAGCATAAAAACATGCTTGTCAGAGAAGAATGGCAGTGAGTTAGAGCTCTGGGGAGATCATATTTCTTGTGCATGAGTGGTGGTTTTCATATACACAATAGAATTTTCCAATTTTTAAAATAACAAATATGTATAGAATGCATATATATTTTTTATAAAATTATAAATTTAGTAATATGTCTATTTATTTCTATATTATACATACTCTTACCTACGTAAATTTTTGCCTAAGTACAGAAATAAGGACTTATCATTTACCTCATTTCATATGCACACACAGATACATAAACACATACGCACATGCACACTCACACACACACACACACACACACACACACAAACACACACACACTCAAACAGTTGACCAAGAAAAAACAAAGAAAGGGATGAAAGATAACCTCTAATTTTGAATTTTGTTCCATGCAGTTAAAATGAAGTTTTATTATATTTGGAAATTTTACTTAAAAGGGATTATTTTCCTTTATTTATTTATTGAGAATATTTTATGTATGTTTATCATCCCCCTTTCCTCTCTCCAGTCTATCCTCAGTTCCTCTATTCCTGATCAAGTTCACTGTTTTTGTTCTGTAAATATTATAAATACTTGTATATATAAATATACATAACTGATAAGTATCTGTTGAACTCACATTGCTCAGTGGTATGTGTGTTTGCCACTGACTCAGTGGGACTGTAACTTCTCAGGGTCTCATCTCTAGAGAAGACTGTCATTGTTGCAGGAGTCCTAACTTGCCTGTAGAGCTTCACTATTATAAGGAAAATGAAATGCAAAATTGGAAGAGTCTTGATATACAACAAATGAACAGGAGTTGGAAATACTGACAAGACACTCAATCCATGAGATTTGTAGGTGGAACTATAAATCACTGCAATTATTTCTCTTAACAGCCATGACATTATTGTGTAAGATTTGGGATCCTCAGTTCCCTAGCCTAAATTTTATATTTGAATATTGGCTATGTCATTTGAAAACTCTCATATATTTCCAAACAATTCTTGAATGTAACTGTATCTCCTATTGGTATTCTCTACCTGAAGGTATAATATGGTAATTCTTACTATACATAAACTACTGAATATAGATTCTGGCATACCATTTAATATTCATTAATGAAGCTATTGCTCTTCAACATTGCTATTGTTTCTGTTATTATAAATCTTTATGACAATGAACATATTTACATATTTGAGCAAATAAACAATAATTTCCAGACTGGTTTTCTAGGAGTGCTCACACACAGGAACATACACACACACACACATACAGAGAGAGAGAGAGAGAGAGAGAGAGAGAGAGAGAGAGAGAGAGAGAGAGAGAGAAAGAGAGAGAGAGGAGGGAGAGAGGAGAGGGATAGAGGAAGGGGGAGGGAGGAAGGGAGGGAGAGAGAGGGAGAGAGAGAAATGGATGGATGAAGAGAAAAGAGTAAGAGAGAGGAAAAGAAAGGTAGAAAAAAGACATGAAAATAGAGCAAGCTGGACTTAAGCCCCTGCACATATGTAGCAGATATGCAGCTTATTCTTCATGCAGGTCCCCCAACAACTAGAGTGGGCACTGTCCATGAAACTAGTGGCTGCCTGTGGATCCTGATCCCCTAACTGGGCCACTTTGTCTGGCTTCAGTAAGAGAGGATGCACTTAGATCTGCAGTGACTTTATGTGCCAGAGGAGAAGGGAAAGTGGGAATGGGGGAGGAGCTCTCAGAGTGGGAGAATGGTAGAAGAGGGTGGCTGATACTGGGGTGAAAATGAATAAACAAAAGAGAAAAAAAAACAAGTAAAGTGTGGAAAAGTTATCTAATGATATTTTCCATGACATGAATCAGTAACTTGTACATTGTACATACTTGTACATTGTATAGTACCCTTTTCATAATCATCATCATTATCCATGTCATTAATACTTTGCTAACGTTAATTGAGAGCTTATTCTATAAAAATATTTGTGTCATGTTATTCTTAGTTGGGTGTTAAGAATCACTATCTTTCCATTAAAAATGAGAACTTTCAGTTTCAGAGAATCCCTCTAACTTAGAATTACTTTTCTTAGAATTCAAAAAGATCAATTGTGTTGTCCTTCAAAGTTTAAATATTAAGTATTATGTCATGCCACTTGTGATTCCTTTTCTATGTATGCAGTTATCCAGAGTTTGTAAGTTCTTAGACTGCGCATGGCTTTTCTGAAGCACTGTTTGTGAACATTCCATATTTGGCCACAGCTGAACACTTTCCTTAGATGTAGTCTAAGTTAACCTCTAGTTTTCCTTGCATACAAGTCCATATTTTTCTTATAATATTTTTCCATGCTTCCAAACAGCCCATTCCCCATGTTTACAATTCTCCCATTTATGAATGAATAAGGAAAAGAAACCCAATAGCCCTATTAATTCTCTTAGTGACACAGCCAAGAAAACTTGGCTCTGAAGGACTTGCCCTCCTGACTCAATCCACCGTGTACCAAAGGTAATTAGGGCAACTTATTTAAAACTTACGATCTAATTAGTGAATTTTAATGGTGGTTAATTATACAGAGAGCAACAAAGCAGCTACATTTGCAAAGGGGCTTTTTTCCAGAGAGAGAAAGGAATGTGTATTTATTCAGAGTCATAAAGGAGAGGGACACTAGAGTTAACATCTAATTACACAGAATTGTCCCTGGTAATTATGAGCAATGTAATTTTATTTATCTGACAATTATAGGGTCTTTGCACAAATCTTTGACCTGAGAGACTTGGAAAGAGGACAGAGAAGGAATTAAATGCCATACGGTGTCCAGGCATATTTTCTGAAACTATGCAGATGACCAGAAACTGAAATAGTCAGGTAAGAAGGAGAGGGAATGCCCTCATTTTATTGAAAATGTAATAGAAGATGTTCTGGAATATGAAATATAAATAATGTAAGATTAAAATAATTAACATAGTTCAAATACTAACTTTATCACTGGCTGGCTTGGCAGAAAACTAATCACTCAGAACCTAGGTTTTCTAAAAATAATATTTGCCCTGAATATAGCATGGAGACATGAACTCATTTGTCTCTTAACTATTTACTTCATGGGCATTTGCTGTAACACTTGATTTAGAAAGAATATGACAATCTCTTTTCCCTCAAGAGTTTTCAAGTTTAATAAGGGAGATAATATAAAAAAATAAATTACATAAATAGAATAAATTCAGGTTATAGATATAATGCTTTGGGACCATGTGAAAGTGGTTTAATATAATTATCAATAATAAAATACATCATTTAAAACTATAATTATATTTAATCATAATATTCTGTACTTCATTTTAATAAATGCAGCTTCACATTGGAGTACACACTGAACATTCCAGGTACCTGTCAGAGGAAATTACTACATTTGTGAAAACTTTGCACAACTATGATCCCAAGCACATTTTTGAATATGCTCTGGCTATTCCAGATTGGAAGAACTTTTATAGTTCTTTCACTTCCTGGTGTGTCCTTCTAAAGTAAATCTATGCTCCTTCACAGAGGTTTGTGCATTGTTGGGGTACAGATAGAAATTCAAACCCTGGAGGGCACTATGCAGGAAGGACTACAGTGGGCAAATGAACTCCCTGGAGATGTTCATCATCTTGTTTAACTATGAAGGGTGTACTCTGGAAAGGCATGACCCCAGAGACTTTTTCCCAGGATTACTTCTTCCCACTGATGTGCCTTCTCATGTTTGTCTTTGCCAAATTGCTCATTTATTAGGCTTGGGGTAAGTAAACACCAGGAGATTCTCACTGCCTGTAGCCTGAAGTGACTAATTCCTATGTCATAGTATACTGTGTTGGTCAAGTTTCCTGCAGATTAACATGAAGATTAAAGTGCTTAAGATAATGCCATTTAGATGAATTAATGATTTTATGGAATTCCTGGTGTGATTTAAATAGTTTTAGGAATTCAGCTTTATTTAAATAATTATGAGACATTAGGGAAGTTGATATAAAGTTTAAAGTTAAAATCAAGAATAGAATATGCCCCTTCCTTATAGAATGTTAAGAGCTGCATAAGATAAAGAAGAACAGTGAGTACCCATGCATTACAAAAATATAATTGTAGCAGCAAGAATAATAGACTTGGAACAAGTTAATGAGCAAAGAAAGCATTCACTCTATGTTGGGCCTGGGTTCTTTGATCTTGTGATCTAAAAATGTAGTAATGTGTTTTCAGTGTGCATCATGAAATAGGAAAGTTATGCATAAAAAGTAAACAATTCTATTATGAGGATAAGAACAGATAATTAACAAATCTAACTACTGAAGAATTCAAAACCAGGGGTAAGACATGTGACTTAGAAAGTGTGGATTGTTGGCCAACCAAGCATAGGGAGAAACTTGCTACTATACACTTGGCCTGCTTAAATTTTGTTAATCTATGACAAAAGGAACATTGTTTCCATGTTACAAGGAGCTTGTGGAGAGAAAGATAGATGAGGAATGTTTAGTTAAATATAAGTTTCCTAAAAGGAATACATAATCAATAATTCTGTTGTAATTCCTCTTGTGTAATGATTTTAATCTTTTGTTGAAGAACATGTTTTTGTAGTGATTGTTTTTGGAAAACATATAACTTGTGGCTATGAGGTAATTTTCTTCCTAAACAGGAAAAGAAAAAAGATAAAAAAGAAAAAAATGAAAAAAAGAACCCTTTGTCTTAGGGGAAATAAAAAGGGTTGCAAAAAAAGGGGGGGCAAAAAAATCCACTGAAGTCCGCTTTTGCTTCAACCGCTCAGTGTGTGTGCAGGGGGTGTGTGAGGGTGGGGGTGGGGGTGATTACCCACCCCCTTTTCTCTTCTGTAATCATTGGCTGTCATATGCAGCAGCCCCAGCTAGATTCTATCAGGATCAGTCTTGTCAGCTCTTTACTACTGGCCCCATCAACTGTCATCTGCATGGACCACAGTCACTGACACCACACCTCACTGCCTGACTCAATTTATCCTGTGATGTCAAAGCTGGATTTGACACCTTCTTTGTGCTTCTCATAGCAGCAGGAAGGTGAAAAATAGTTCTATAGCAGTATAATTATTTGGAATGATCAAATGCCCCAATTTCTGCTTCATTTCATACCAATAAAGTAGCAACACACACACACACATATATCACATATATATATATATAGATATAGATATAGATATATATATAGATATATTATTTAGAATCCAGAACAATTTCTAGAAGTAAAGAGCCAGTATATCTATTGCTTCTTTGCTAGTATGCACTCCCATGTTACTTTCATATAACATCCTTCTATTTATCTTTGGTATTCAATTATATTACTGAAACAAGCATACTCAGTTATTTTCTATTATATCTTCACAATTCTTTGTATATAATTGATAGTAATTTTAAAAAAAAGTAAATGCAGCTCAAAACTATGGAATGGTTTTAAATTAAAAAACTTGCAACCCCTTCCAAGTTTTCTCTATAGCTGTGTGAAAATTGGTAGGGCCATATGACTGAATTTATAAAATGAAGTGATGGGCTGGAGAGTCTGGTTGGACCTAATATTTTATATTATTAGAAATTAATATTACTAAAATAGTTTAAGTTAATTGTCCCACACCCTTGTGTAGAATATACGGAGACAGCCTTATTCCTGAATCCATTTTGCTGATCTGTCTTTTTTTTTTATTTTTTTAATTTACATTCCAAATCACTTCCCCTTTCCCGTTTCCTCCCTCCCCGAAAGTCCCATAAGCCCCCTTCCCTCCCTCTTTTCTCCATTCAACCCCCTCTCGTTACTCTGTCCTGGCGTTCCCCTACATCCAGTCTTTCCAGGACCAGGGGTCTCTCCTTCCATCTTTTTAGAAATCTATTGATATGCGGATTGTGTCTAGGGTATTCCGAGATTCTGGATCAATATCCCCTTATCGGTGACTGCATACCATGTGTGTACTTTTGTGTTTGGGTTACCTCACTAAGGATGATATTTTCAAGTTCTGACCATTTGCCTAGGAATTTCGTGAATTCATTGTTTTTAATTGCAGAGTAGTATTCCATTGTGTAAATATACCACATCTTCTGAATCCATTCCTCCGTTGAGGGACATCTGGGTTCTTTCCAGCTTCTGGCTATTATAAATAAGGCTGCTATGAACATAGTGGAGCATGTGTCCTTATTGCATGCGGGTAAAGTCTCTGGGTATATGCCCAGGAGTGGTATAGCCGGATCCTCTGGGAGTGTCATGCCCAGTTTTCTGAGGAACCGCCAGACTGCTTTCCAGAGTGGTTGTACCAGCCTGCAATTCCACCAGCAGTGGAGGAGTGTTCCTCTTTCTCCACATCCTCGCCAACAACTGCTGTCTCCTGTGTTTTTGATCTTAGCCATCATGACTGGTGTGAGATGGAATCTCAGGGTTGTTTTGATTTGCATTTCCCTAATGACTAAGGATGATGAACATCTCTTTAGGTGCTTCTCAGCCATTAGATATTCTTCAGGTGAGAACTCTTGGTGTAGCTCTGTACCGCATTTTGTAATAGGATTACTTGCCTCTCTGGAGTTTAACTTCTTGAGTTCTTTGTATATCTTGGATATTAGCCCTCTGTCGGATGTAAGATTGGTAAAGATCATTTCCCAGTTAGTTGGTTGCCGCTTTGTCTTTTTGACAGTGTCTTTTGCCTTGCAAAACTTTGTAATTTAATGAGGTCCCATTTGTCTATTCTTGATCTTAGAGCATAAGCTATTGGAGTTCTGTTCAGGAAATTCTCCCCTGTGCCCATATGTTCAAGGTTCTTCCCTAGTTTCCCTTCTATTAGTTTCAGTGTGTCTGGTTTTATGTGGAGATCTTTGATCCACTTAGAATTGAGCTTAGTGCAATGAAGCCACAATTACACTAATACCAAAAGTACACAAAGATCCGACAAAGAAAGAGAATCTCAGGCCAATCTCTCTTATGAATATCGATGCAAAAATACTCAATAAAGTTCTTGCCAACTGAGTCCAAGAACACATCAAAACGATCATTCACCACGATCAAGTAGGCTTCATCCCAGGGATGCAGGGATGGTTCAATATAAGGAAATCCATCAATGTAATCCACTACATAAACAATCTCAAAGAAAAAAACCACATGGTCATCTCATTAGATGCTGAGAAAGCATTTGACAAAATTCAGCATCCTTTCATGCTAAAGGTCTTGGAAAGATCAGGAATTCAAGGCCCATATCTAAACATAGTAAAAGCAATTTACAGCAAACCAGTAGCCAGCATCAATCTAAATGGAGAGAAACTTGAAGCAATCCCACTAAAATCAGGGACTAGACAAGGCTGCCCTCTCTCTCCATATCTTTTCAATATAGTACTTGAAGTTCTAGCTAGAGCAATTAGACAACAAAAAGAGGTCAAAGGGATACAAATTGGAAAGGAAGAAGTCAAACTATCATTATTTGCAGACGATATGATAGTATACATAAGCGACCCAAAGAACTCCACCAGAGAACTCCTACAGCTGATAAACGACTTCAGCAAAGTGGCCGGATATAAAATCAACTCAAGCAAGTCAGAAGCCTTCCTATACTGATCTGTCTTAAATAGAATAAATAAGCCACCATGTTCCTTTGATGTCTCCAACATTCTTTAGGTTTACAAGTCAAATATTAGGATCAGCTGGGTTTCTGCATAAACTAAATATGGTACATTATTGCTAATAAGGAATGGAAATAAAATGCCTCTTAAATAAGCAAAGGCAAAGACTAAAAAAAGTCACAGTGTTTTGCATCAATTGGTATTTCATGTTCATAAATTCCTATATACTGAATGTCTACATATACTTTATGCTAAATGCAAACTGATAAGGGACAGATTTCTAGATGTCTGTAGAAAACAGTAGTTAATTGTTCAGTTTATGTCTTTGGGCTATGTGATTAGATGGACATTATGATAGTGACCTATAATAGCTGGCTATGATCCAGGCTCTGTCACGAAAATCATTCAATGTCCTCAAACAAGTCACTTCATTTCTGACTCCAGTGATAGAGTCCTGTTCTAGCAGGGCACTGACATAATAATTATTTCAATTTCTGTTACAAGGTTAATTTTTCTATTCTTGATTTTATTTAAAGTGTTAGTTCCAGGAACTGTCATATCCAGGTTTTTCCGTTTTTCTTTCCACTGACCCAGTTGCTCAAAATGTATCTTTCACCAGTCAGTAATTTCTCTAAAGACTCCAACCGTAACAAAGAAAAACTCAAAACTCCAAGTTCTACTCTCTGTTTTGATGGACTCTAAATAGTCTATTATTTACAGTGACATAACTAAAATGAAAAAGAGCACATGACTACATAGATATAAATATGGATAGGGATAGGGATAGAAATTTACATCAGAATGCTTTGAGGGAGATGAGAAATTTTCAAAGAGCAAAGCCTATGAGGTGTGTGGAGAATAGAAAACCTGTAATCCCATGGGAGAGAGGAAGCTTTGATAAGATGAATAAAGACCCTGAGGAGAGAAGCAAGGCATAAATACGTCTGGGAAAATAACAATCTTGGCAGAAGATGTATAGGTTGTCAAGGAGTGGCTAATATATGCTAAAGAGTAAGTTCAGTGTACAAAGCATTTGCTGTACAAGTAAGAGAAACTGGGTTCTGATCCCTAGCAGCACATAAACCCTCACTGCCATACTTTTTCTTTTGGTTATTGTGATAAAAACAATCTAAGGATATAGAGTCTGTCCAGACCTCTGCTCAGAGGCCCTGCTGGAAGCAGATGTGAGGGTTCTGGTGGAGGGGGAAGGCAGGGAAGCCACTCCCACCTTCTCTCCTCTCTTGCCTCTGCTGCTGCTGTTGCTGCTACCTTCTTGATTGCCCACGCTGCTCTGTGCCTGATTCAGTCTGAGGATGACTTAGGCCACCTAGCCGGGGAAGGTTGCAATGAAGCGGCTGACAGTGTTTTGGGAGAGAGAACCTCTTCCTGTGTGTTACAACTCTTTGTGACAGAATCTCCCAGATGACAGAGTAATCCTCAAACACCCTTTATTATCCTATAGGATTCAGGATAGGATTTATATACAATTTGAGGGGTGCTCCGGGGTTTGGCAGCAGGTACTTCTCATTGGCTTGGATTGAGAGCTTGGGGAAACCTTATTTACATGTGGGGAAGACTTGGTGCTGCCACTATATGATTGATAGTAGCTACATCTCTCCTGGGGGGCTGCAGCTGTGGCAGGAGTCAGAGTCCAGGGGGTGGTGACTGAACTCGTCCTGTCCCATGCAGGTGGAAGCTCTGTCCACAAGGTTGTAGGTGGAAACCACCCCCTACCCGGGGTTCAAAGTCTTTGCTCTACCTGAGAACCAGGCTGCCTGTGCACAGGTCACCTCCCAACAAGTCTGGAGTTTGGGTAGTTTGACACAGAGCTCAAGGTTATAGTAGTTGAAATCATATCCACTTGAGGCAGTTGACCACATTGCTCAAGAAGGAGAGGATAAATGCTTTCACCCAGGTGACCTTGTCTGTTTAATCCAGTCCACCAGCCCAGCCCAAAACACGGTAAACTCATAGTGATTTTTCTCACCTCAATTAATCAATACACCCACCCACAGGCATGTACAGAAAGACATCCTCCAAGTGATTCTAGAGTTCATTAGATTTCAATTGAGATTAACCAGCACACTAGCCATGGTAGGGCAGATCTAGATCTCCAGTGGCTACAGACTGAACCAGGTTGCATCAAGAAATGTGTTTTCCAACTAGTTTAGCAAAGCTGGGAGCACTAGGTTCAGGGAGAAGCCCTCAAAAAGTAATGTGGAGAAATGTTAGGGAAGTGATCCCAATATCAACTTCTGGGCTCTGCTTATGTCCTTTCAGATGACTGAACACATACATACATACATACATACATACATACATACATACATACATACATACACACATACAAATATATTCACATAGTGAGTTTGACAATAAGGATAGCAGACCCACTACCTTTACAGTGTAAGCATGTAGACAGAATTTGCAAACAAGGTCATCATCAACCATTCATTGCTAGGCTTAAACTGTTGGAGTTCCCATGCATCAGGGAGCAAAGCCCTTGACAGGATTTGGGAAAAGGCTTTTCAGGATCTTATCTTAACCAGAGCACCCATGCTGCTAGGAAACACAGAAAGAATTTTGGAGCAGATTGTGAAATAGATCAAGGTGGTTTCAGATGAATGATGGCAGGGAGTAAGATTTTGAATATATTTTGAGTATTTTTCCATCATGAATCTTTTTGAGTTTGGGTTTAAAAAATGGGTACACTTTTAATTAAAATAGAATTGTAGCATATTACTCCTTTTCATTCTTCTTTTCAGCTTCTCCTACATACTCATTCTCCAACTGTTGTGATATCTTCTGGTTCAGATTGTTAGCCTCTTTTCCTTGATCATTATTGTTACTTACTTATACTCAATTATTAATGAATATATGTCACTATATACTTGAATATTGAGTATACACACACACACACACACATATATATACATATACATATATATATACACACATACATATACACATACACACAAATACAACTCATTTTTGTTGTTTTGTATATGTTTTCAGGAATGACCACTTTGTATTGGATAGTCAGTCAGTAAAGGAGCTTGTCCCTCAGGGAGGTTAATTCTTCTTTCGAAGTGTAATTAGTTGTCTTTATTTCTTTTTTTGTGGTGTGACCTTGTAAAATTTCTCTCCTTCCACTTTAGCATATCTATTGATATTGCCAATCTTTATGTCTTGTTTATTCAATTATTTCTAGAATATCTGTTTCATAGAAGGCTTCCTTGTATTCCTGATATTCCTTCCTGGTATTCCTCTGGCATTCTGGAGTCTCTTTTTCAATGTTCCCTGAGCCATTGCTGCAGGAACCAAGATTATATTTAGTATGTCTATGTGCCATATGATCTATTGATATTTGCATTTTCTCCAGCTGTAATGGTCTGTAATGGTCTCCATTTTCTATAAAATGAAGCCTTTTTGATAAGGAGTATAAGTATAAGGATATGCTGTAGAATGTAGAAAGTTCTAGTTAAGAGTAGTAGTCTATTCTTCTTTATCATCCATGAATTCTTAGCCCCAAGATTAAATTAGGGTTCTATTACTAGTCACGATTTCTCTCCTTTTGAGTGGCCTTAAGTACAATTGGAGAGTTGTTAGTATCCACCTATTTATAGTATTATTGATTGAACCCTTATAGGTTACCTTGCATGCTGGTCCCTGGTATAGTTTTTAAGTGTCACAACTGTGTAAGCCTACTGATTCATTTCCCTGCCTTGGCAGCTTCTATAGTATTTTATAGGTCTATGTTAGCTAAACAACAGGAAAGGATCTTTCAAGTAAAATCCAGCTTGGGTTGTATAACTCATATGTCCAAAATATGAAATGTTTTAAGTGATAGAGTTTTAACTTCAACCAAAGAGATGAGACCATCTGAAATGGGCAACAAAGGGGAGGGAGAACCTGTAGAGACCACAGGTTAGACAAGGCCCCCTGTTGGCAGAATGGGTCACCCATTCATGTCCAGAGGCTACATCATTAGTCTATGTTGAATTCATGAAATTCTTAGGCAAATGGATGGAACTAGAAAATGTCAGCCTGAGTGATGTAACCAAGTCACAAAAGAACACACATAGTATGCACTCACTGATAAGTGGACATTAGCTTCAAAGCTCAGAATACCCAAGATACAATTCACAGACCATATGTTGTTCAAGAAGAAGGAAGACCAAAATGTGGATGCTTCAGTCCTTCTTAAAAGGGAGAACAAAATACTTTTGGGAGTTAGAGAGTGGGAATGACTTTGGAGGAAGACAGGAAGGGAGGGAGAAATGGGGGGACCGGATCAGGTATTAGATGGGACAAGAATGACATGCAGACAGTGAGGAATTTAAACAGAAGTGGGTAGCAATGTAGGATGAGGAACTGGAGGTAGCCACCAGCATGTCCCAGATGCCAGAAAAGTAAGAGGCTCTCAGAACCCAACAGAAATGTGATCATCTGAAATGGTCAACAAAGGGGAGGGAGAACCTGTACAGGCTAGAGGTTAGACAAGGCCCCTTGTTGGCAGATTGGGTCACCCACTCATGTCCAAATTCTTAAGCCAGATGGGCTCCTGTCTAAAGGAAATACATGGACAAGGTGTGGAACAGAGACTGAAGAAAAGACCATCCAGAGACTGTCCCACCTGGGGATTTACCAGTATAAAGACACCAAACACAGACACTATTGTGGATGCCAAGAAGTGCTTGGTGATAGGAGCCTATTATATTTGTATCCTGAGGGGATCTGCCAGAGCCTGACAAATGCAGAGTTGTATGTTTGATTGCAACTATTGGACTTATCACTGGGTCCCCAATGGAGGAGTTAGAGAAAGGAATGACAGAGGTGAAGGGGTTTGCAACCATGGGAAGAATAGCAATATCAACAAACTAGACCCCCAGAGCTCTCAGAGGCTAAACCACCAACCAAAGAGTACATATGTAGGGACCGATGGTTTCAGCTGCATATATAGCAGAGGATGGCATTGTCTGTCATCAATAGGAGAAGAAGTCCTTGGTCCTGTGAAGTTTGATTACCCAGTGTAATGGAATGCCATGCCAGTGATGTAGGAGTAGGTGGATGGGAGGGGGAGCATCCTCCTAGAAGCAGGGGAAGGGTAGATGGGAGAGGAGGTTCCAGAGGGGAAACATGGAAAGGTGGTAACATTTGAAATGTAAATAGACAAAATATCCAATAAAAAAAAGAAAAAAAAAACCCTCAGACATAGAAGACTCTATAGAAGTTATTGACACAACAGTCAAAGAAAATACAAAATGCAAAAAGTTCCTAACCCAAAACATCCAGGAAACTCAGAACATAATGAAAAGACCAAATGTAAAAGACCAGGAAACATCTTCAACAAGTCATAGAAGAAAACTTCCTAACCTAATGAAAGAGATGGTCATAAATGTAGAAGAAGCCTATAGAACACCAAATAGATTGGACCAGAAAAGTAATTACTCTTGGCACATATCCAAAACACTGAATGCACAGAATAAAGAAAGAATATTAATAGCTATCAGGGTTAGAATGCCAAGTAACATACAAAGGCAAACCTATCAGAATAACATCAGAATTCTTAGCAGAGATTCTAAAAGCCATAACATTTTGGACAGATGTCATACAGACCCTAGGGAACAAAAATGTCAGCCAAGGCTACTATAACCAGCAAAACTCTCAATCACCATAGATGGTGGAACCATGATATTCCATGACAAAACCAAATTTAAACAACTTATTTTGTCTAAGCCAGCCCTGCAAAGGATAATAGATGGAAAACAGCAATACAAGGAAGGAAACTACACCCTTGAGAAAGCAATAAAATAATCTTCTTTCAACAAACCCTAAAGAAGAAAACCATACAAACACAGTACCACCACTTACAACAAAAATAGCAGAAACAAACGAGCATTGGTATTTAATAACTTTCAATATCATTGGACTCAATCCCCCCAATAAAAAGACATAGGCTAACAGACTGGATTCATAAACAGTACCTAATATATTGTTGCATACAGGAAACACACATCAGCATCAAAGACAGACACTACCTCAGACTGAAAGGCTGGATAAAAGTTTCCAAGCTTATGGTCCCAAGAAATATGCTAGAGTAGCCAAGCTAATATCCTATAAAATAAACTTTCAACCAAAAGTTATCCAAAGAGGTGGAGAAGGACACTTCATACTCACTATCCACTGAGGTAAACTCTCATTTCTGAACATCTATGCCACAAAGGCAAGAGGCATACTTTTGTAAAGGAAGCATTACTAAAGTTCTAAATACACATTGGTGCTCACATAATAATACTGGCAGGCTTGAACAATGCACTCTCACCAAAGAACAGATCATTGAAACAGAAACTAAACAGAGACACAGAGAAGCTAACAGAAGATATAAACCAAATGGAGTTAACAGATATCTGCAGAATATTTCACCCTAAAACAAAAGAATATATCCTCTTCTCAGAACCTCATAGTACCTTCTTCAAAATTGACCACATAATCAGACACAAAACAAGCCTCAACAGATACAACATGATTGAAAAAAAAAAAACCTTAGCATTCTATCAGATCACCACAAACACAGGTATTTAATAAGAACAAAAACAACTGAAAGCTTACATACACATGGAAACTTAATAAATCTTTAATCAATAACTTGGTCTGGAAAGAAACAAAAAAAGATATTAACTTTCCATAATTCAATGAAAATGAAGGCACAACATAACCAAACTTATGGGACACAAAGAAAGCATCACTAAGAAGGAAATTCCTATCAATGAGTATCTTCATAAAGAACCTGGATATATCTTACACTAGCAACTTAACAGGACATCTGAAAGTTCTAGAACAAAAAGAAGCAAACACACCAAAGAGAAGTAGACAGAAGGAAATAATTAAACTCAAGTTGAAATTAAGCAATTAGAAACAAATAGAATGATACAAAGAATCAACAAAACTAAAAGGTGGTTCTTTGAGAAAAGTCAATAAGATAGATCCAGGCTTAGTCAGCATAACTGGAGGAACAGAGACAGTACCCTATTTAACAAAATGAAAATTGAAAAGGGAGACTTAACACTATAATCTTAGGAAATTCAAAAAATGATCAGATGCTATTCCAAAAGACTATACTTTACAAAACAAGAAAATCTAGTTGAAATAGATAATTTTCTGGATGGATACCAAATACTAAAATTAAATCAGAACCAGATACTCTTTCTAAACAGTCCCATTACCCCTAAGGAAATAGAAGCAGTCATTAAAAGTCTCCCTACAAAAATACCCCAGGGCCAAAATATTTTAGTGTAGAATTTTATCAGAACTTGAAAGAAGAGTTAAAACCATTACTTCTCAAACTCTTTCACAAAATAGAAACAGAGGGAATACCACCTAACTCCTTCTATGAAGCCACAGTTATGCTGATACCTAAACCACACAAAGACCCAACAAAGAAAGAGAATTTCAGACAAATTTTGTTTATGAATGTCAATGCAAAAAAATTCAAGGAAATTCTCACAAACTGAATTCAAGAAATCATCAAATCCATCATTCACCAAGTTCACATAGGCTTTACCTCAGTGATGCAAGGGTTGGTTCTATATACAGAAATTTCTCAATGTCATCAACTATATAAACAAATTCAAAGAAAAACATCACATGATCACTTCATTAGATGCTGAAAAAGCCTTTGCCAAAGTACAACATCCTCTTATGTTAAAATTCTTGGAAAGAACAGGAATTTAAGTCACATTCCTAAACATAATAAAAGCTATATACAGCAAACCAACAGCCAACATCAAATTAAATGGAGAGAATCTTGAAACAATTCCATTAAAACTAGGGACAAGTCAAGGCTGCCCACTCTCTGCCTATTTATTCAATATAGTATTCAAAGTTCTAGCTGGAGCTATTAGACGACAAAATGAGATCAAAGAGATGCAAATATGAAAGGAAGATGTCAAGGTATCACTATTTTAGATGATATGATAGTCTACTTAAGGGACCTGAAAAATTCTACCAAAGAACTACACCTGAATAATCAACTACAGCAAAGTGGCAGGATAAAAAATTAGCTCAAGCAAATCAGTAGCCTTGCTCTACAGAAAGAACAGATTGGATTAGAAAGAGTTTACGGGTCAGGTGACTGAGTGACAGGTACAGCCAGGAGGCAGAGATCAAGAGCTGCAGAACAGCTGGGTCCATCCAGGCACCACCTGCACCCAGGGACTGGGCATCTCCAAGGTCCTCTGTGATCCAATTCTGCCAGGGGAGTTCCATTCTGCAGGCAGAGAGTGATTTGACTCCCTGCTTTGTAGGTCAGGCCACCGCCATCTTCTCTCTGGTGACCAAGCATCAGGTACAGCAAGGATGCTGGGACCAAAAGCTCCAGAACAGTTGGGTCCATCCAGGCTCTGCCTGCACCAAGGGGCTGGGTGTCTCCAAGGTCCTCAGTGCACAGATCCCATCAGGGAGTCCTGCTCTGCAGGGAGTGAGTGAGTTGACTCCCAGCTTTGGAGGTCAGATGGCCTCCAGCTTCTCTCAGGTGACCTAGCAACAGATATAGCCAGGAGGCAAGGACCAAGAGCTGCTGCAGAACAGCTTGGTCCATTTAGCCTCCACCTACACCCAGGAGCTGGGCAGCACCAGAGCACTCTGTACCAGGAAAAAGCTAGTCACCCAGGGGTGTTGAGACAGGCTTGCAGGCCCACAGGAGGGAAATCACTCACCAGAGACAGCAGGAGAAACTAACACCAGAGATAACCGGATAGCAAAAGGAAAATGTAGGAATGTTATCAACAGAAATCAAGGCAACATAGCACCATCTGAGCCCAATTCTCCCACAACAGCATGTCCTGGAGACCCCAACACACTTGAAAAGCAAGATTTGGATTTAAAATCACAGCTCATGATGCTAACAGTGGGCTTCAAGACGTACATAAATAACTCACTTAAAGAAATACAAGAGAACACAAGTAAACAGGAAGAAGCCCTTAAAGAAATACCGGAAATCACAACAAAACAGGTGAAGGAATTGAACGAAACCATCCAGGATATAAAAATTGAGGTAGAAAAAAAATAAAGAAATCACAAAGGGAAACAACTCTGGACATAGAAAACCTAAGAAAGAAGTCAGGAGTCACGGATACAAGTATCAGCAACAGCATACAAGAGATAGAAGAAATAATCTCAGAGGCAGAAGATAACATAGAAAGCATTGAAATAACAGTCAAAGAAAAAGAAAAATGCAAAAAGCACCTAATCCAGAACATACAGGAAATACAGGACAAAATGAGAAGACCAAACCTAAGGATTATAAGTATAGAAGAGAGTGAAGATTTCCAAATTAAAGGGCCAGTAAATGTCTTGAACAAAATTATAGAAGAAAATGTCCCTAACCTAAAGAAAGAGATGTCCATGACCATATAAGAAGCCTAAAGAACTCCAAATAGTTTGGACCAGAAAATAAATTCCTCCTGGCACATAATAATTAAAATACCAAATGTACTAAACAAGGAAAGAATTTTAAAAGCAGTAAGGGAAAAAGGTGAAGTAACATATAAAGAAAGAAATGTCAGAATTATATGAGACTTCTTGCCAGAGACTATGAAAGCCAGAAGATCATGGGTAGATGTCATACAGACCCTAAGGGAACACAAATGCCCACTCAGAATACTATACCCAGCAAAACTCTCAATTAGCATAGATGGAGAAACCAAGGTGTTCCATGACAAAAACAAATTTACACAATATCTTTCCATAAATCCAGCCCTCCAAAGGATAATGAATGGTAAACACCAACAAAAGGAGGGGAACTACACGCTAGAAAAAGCAAGAAATTAACCGCCTTTTAACAAAACAGAAAGACATACAAACATAACTCTACCTCTAATAACAAAGGTAACAGGAAGCAACAATCACCTCTCCTTAATATCTCTTAATATCAATGGACTCAATTCTCCAATAAAAAGACATAGACTAATAGACTGGATATATAAGCAGTCAACATTTTGCTGCATACAGGACACTCACCTCAGGCACAAAGATGGATACTACCTCAGAGTAAAAGTCTGGAAGAAAATTTTCCCAGCAAATGACCCCAAGAAATAAGATGGTATAGCTATTCTAATATCAAATAAATTGACTTTCAACCTAAAGTAGTCAAAAAAGACAAGAAACACACTTCATTCTCATCAAAGGAAAAATCTACCAAGATAAACTCTCAATTCTGAACATATATGCTCCATATACAAGGGCACACGCATTCATAAAAGAAACTTTACTACTAAAGCTCAAATCACATATTGCATCCCACACAATAATAGTGGGAGACTTCAGCATCCCACTCTCATCAATGAACAGATCAGGGAAACACAAACTAAATAGAGAAACAGTGAAACTAACAAAAGTTATGAACCAAATGGATTTGACATATATCTATAGAACATTTTATCCTAAAACAAAAGAATATACCTCCTTCTCAGCACCTCATGGTACCTTCTCCAAAGTTGATCATGTACTTAGTCACAAAACAGACCTCAGCAGATACAAGAAGATTGAAGTAATTCCATGCATCCTATCAGATCACCACAGACTAAAGCTAGTCTTTAATAACAACAAAAACAACAGAAAGCCCACATGTACATGGAAACTGAAAAGTATTCTACTCAGTGATAACTTGGTCAAGGAAGAAATAAAAAAAAAGAAATTAAAGACTTTTTAGAATTTAATGAAAATGAAGGCACAACTTACCTAAACTTATGGGACACAATGAAAGTAGTGTTAAGAGAAAAACTCAGCTCTGAGTGCCTCCAAAAAGACACCGGAAAGTGCATACACTAAAAGCTTAGCAACAGAGCTGATGGCTCGAGAACAAAAAAAGGAAATACACCCAAGATGAGCAGACAGCAGGAAAAAAATCAAAATTAGAGCTGAAATAAACCAAGCAGAAACAAAAAGAACTATACAATTAATCAATCAGACCAGTAGCTGGCTCTTTGAAAAAAAAACCAGCAAGATAGAGAAACCCTTAGTCAAATGAACCAGAGGGCACGGAGAGAGTAATCAAATCAGCAAAATCAGAAATGAAAAGGGAAGCATAACAACAGATACTGAGGAAATCCAAAGCATCATCAGATCCTACAACAAAAGCCTATAATCAACAAAAGTGAAAATCTAGAGGAAATGGACAATTTTCAAGACAGATACTAGGTACCAAAGTTAAATTAGGATCAGATAAATGATATAAACAATCCCATAACACCTAAAGAAATAGAAGCAGTCATTAATAAACTCCCAACTCAAAAATAGCCCAGGACTAGATGGGTTCAAAGCGGAGTTCTATCAGACCTTCAAAGAAGACATAGCACAAATACTCTTCAAAATATTCCACAAAATAGAAACAGATGAAACACTACCTAATTCATTTTATGAAACTACAATTACTCTGATACCTAAACCACACAAAGACCCAACAAAAGAAAGAGAACTTTAGACCAATTTCCCTTATGAATATCAATGTAAAATACTCAATAATAAAATTCTTGCCAACAGAATCTAAGAACACACCAAAACAATCATCCACCCTAATCAAGTAGGCTTCATCCCAGGGAAACAGGGATGGTCCAATATATGGAAATCCATCAATGTAATCCACTATATAAACAAACTCAAAGAAAAAAACCACATGATCATTTCATTAGATGCTGAGAAACATTTGACAAAATCCAAAATCTCTTCATGATAAAAGTCTTGGAAAGATCAGGAATTCAAGGCCCATACCTAAACATAGTAAAAGCAATATACAGCAAACCAGTAGCCAACATCAAACTAAATGGAGAGAAACTTGAAGAAATCCCACTGAAATCAGGTACTAGACAAGGCTGTCCACTCCCTCCCTACTGGTTCAATATAGTTCTCAAATTCCTAGCCAGACCAATTAGACAACAAAAGGAGGTCACAGGTATTCAAATTGCAAAGAAAGAAGTCAAAGTATCACTATTTGAAGATGATATGATAGTATATTTAAGTGATCACGAATATTCTACCAGAGAACTTTGAAACCTGATAAACACCTTCAGCAAAGTGACTGGATATAAAATTAACTCAAGGAAACCAGTAGCCTTCCTATATTCAAAGGATAAGGAGGCTGAGAAAGAAATTAGGGAAATGACACCCTTCGCAATAGACACAGGGAATATAAAATACCTTGTTGTGACACTAACCAAGCAATTGAAAGATCTGTATGACAAGAACTTCAAGTCTCTAAAGTAATAAATTGAAGAAAATCTCAGAAGATGGAAATATCTCCCATGTTCATAGATTGGCAGGGTTAATATAGTGAAAATGTCCCTCTTGCCTAAAGCAATCACCAATTCAATGTAATCCCCATCAAAGTTCCAACTCATTTCTTCATAGAGTTAGAAAGAGCAATTTCCAAATTTATCTGGAATAACAAAGAACCCAGGATAGAAAAAAAAAAACTAATCTCAACAATAAAAGAACTTCTGGAAGAATCACCATCCCTGACCTCAAGCTCTATTACAGAGCAAATAAAGCCATATGGTATTAGTACAGAGACAGGCAGGAAGATCAATGGAATAGAATTGAAGACCCAGAAATGAACCCACACACCTATGGTCACTTGATCTTTGACAAAGGAACTAAAACCATCCAGTGACAAAAAGACAGCATTTTCCACAAGTGGTGATGGGTTTACTGGCAGTCAATCTGTAGAAGGATGCAAATTGATCCATTCTTATCACCCTGTACAAAGCTCAAGTCCAAGTGGATAAAGGACCGCCACATAAAACCAGATACACTGAATCTAATAGAAAAGAAAGGGGCAAAGAACCTGGAGCACATGGGCACAGGGGAAATTTTCCTGAATAGAACACCAATAGCTTATGCTCTAAGATCAAGAATTGACAAATGAGACCTCATAAAATTGCAAAGCTTCTATAAGGCAAAGGACACTGTCAATAGGACAGAATGGGAACCTACAGATTGGATAAAGATCTTTATCTTCCGATAGAGGGCTAATATCCAATATATACAAAGAACTCAAGAAGTTAGACACTGGAGTACCAAATAACCATATTAAAAAATGGGGTACAGAAATTAATAAAGAATTCTCAAATGAGGATTACTGGATGGCTGAGAAACACCTAAAGAAATGTTCAACATCTTTAATCATCAGGGAAATGCAAATCAAAACAACTCTGAGATTCCCCCTTACACCAGTCAGAATGGCAGGATTAAAACTCAGGGGACAGCAAATGTTGGAGAGAATGTGGAGAAAGAGGAACACTCCTTTATTGCTAGTGGGATTGCAAGCTGGTAAAACCAATCTGGAAGTCAATTTGGCAATTCCTCAGAAAACTGGACATATCACTACCTGAGGACCCCGCTGTATCACTCCTGGGCATATACCCAGAAGATGCTCCAACATGTAATAAGTATATGTTCCACTATGTTCATAGCATGCTTATTTATAATAGCCAGAAGCTGGAAAGAACCCAGATGTCCCTCAGCAGAAGAAATGATACAGAAAATGTGGTACATTTAAACAATGGAGTACTACTCAACTATTAAAAACAATGAATTCATGAAATTCTTAGGCAATGGTGGAGCTACAAACTATCATCCTGAATGTGGTAATCCAATCACAAAAGAACACACATGGTATGCAATCACTAATAAGTGGATATTGGCCCAAAAGCTCGTAATACCCATGATACAACTCACAGATCACATGAAGTTCAAGATGAAGGAAGACTGAAGTGTGGATACTTTGATCCTTAATGGAAAGTGAATCAGGACTCCCATGGCTCACAGCCAACCAATAGAAAGAGTATAGTTTCTCCAATGGAGCAGTTAGAGAGGGGATTGAAGGAGCTGAAGAGGTTTGCATCTCTGCAGGAGGAACAATAATATGTACCAACCAGTACCTCCAGAAATCCCAGGAACTAAACCACCAACCAAAGTGTATATGTGGAAAGTCCAACGGCTCCAGCTGCATATGTAGCCAAAGTTGACCATTTCAGACACTGAGAGGGAGGCCATTTGTCTTATGAAGACTAGATTCCCCAGAATAGGGGAACACAAATCAGGAAATTGGGCAGGGGATGGTGAGCAGGGGGAGGGGGATGGGATAGAGGGTTTTTGGTGGGGTAACATGGAAAGGGGTTAGCATTTGAAATGTAAATAAAGCAAATATCTAATAAAAAAGGGAAAAAGGGAAAGTTTAGGGAAACAACACCCTTCACAACAGCCACAAATAATACAAAATATCTTGGTGTAACCTAACTAATAAAGTGAAAGATTTGTAGGACAAGTCTCTCAAGAAACAAATTGAAGATCTCAGAAAACCTCAATAGAAATCTGCAGAGTCAATTCAACCCCCATAAAATTTTCTATTCAGTTCTTCACATCAATAGAAAGAGAAATTCTCACCTTCATCTGGAATAACAGAAACAAAACATAAACAAAAGCAAAAGCAAAAATATAAACAAAACCAAAAACAAAATAACTCTCCACAATAAAAGAACTTCTGGAGGAATCACCATCCTTGACATCAAGATTCACTACCAAGCAATAGCAATACTCATTGTATAACATTGGTACAGAGACAGAAATGTAGATCAATGGAATAGAATTGAAGATCCACAAATAAGCCCACACACCTATGGTCACTTGGTCTTTGACAAAGAAGCCAAAACCATGCAGTGGTCAAAAGATGGATGGCATTTTCCACAAGTGGTGCTGGCCTAACTGTCAATCTGCATGTAGAAGAAGGCAAATTGAACCTATTTTTTTTCAACCTCCTAGGACAAAGCTCAAGTACAAATGAATCAAGGACCTCCTCATAAAACCAGATACACTGAATGTAACAGAAGACAAAGTGGGAAAGAGCCTTGAACACATTAGCACAGGGGAAAATTTCCTGAACAGAACATCAACGGCTCAGGCTCTAAGAGCAACTATAGAAAAACGGGACCTCATGTAACTCAAAACTTCTGTAAGGCAAAGTGCACTGTCAATAGGACAAAATATCAACCTACAGATTGGGAAAAGATCTTTACCAACCCTACATCTTATAGAGGTCTAGTATCCAAAATATACAAAGAACTAAAGCATTTCTACTGCAGAATACCAAATAACCGAATTAAAAATGGGGTACAGGGCTAAACAAATAATTCTGAACTGTGGAATCTTGAAAAGCTTAGAAGCACCTGAAGAATTGTTCAGTACCCTTAGTCATCAGGGAAATACAAATCAAAATTACCCTGATATATTACCTTACATGAATTGGAATGGCTTAGATCAAAAACTCAGGCTCCAGCAGATACTGGTGAGGATGTGGAGAGAGAGGAACACTCTTCCATTGCTGGTGGAATTGCAAGCTGGTAAAACCACTTTGAAAAATCAATCTGGTGCTTCCTCAAATATTGGAATTAATTCTACCTAGAGATTCAGCTATCCCACTCCTGGGAATACACCCAAAAGTTGCTCCAACATGTAACAAGGACAAGTGATACACAGTATTCATAGCAGTCTTATTTATAATAGCCAGAAGCTGGAAAACAACTCAAGATATCCCTAAATGGAAGAGTGGATACAGAAAATGCCATACATTTACACAATGGAATACTTCTTAGGTATTAGAAATGAAGCCTTCATGAACATTGTAGGCAAATGAATGGAACTAGAAAATATCTTCCTGAGTGAGGTAACCAAGACCCAAAAGGGCATATGTGCTATATATTTACTGATAAGTGGATTTTAGCCCATAAGTTCAGAATATCCATGTTACAACTCACAGATAATATGAATTAACAAGAAGCTTAGCAAGAAAGAAGTCCAAAGTGTGGACACTTCACACTCATTTAAAAGGGGGAACAAAATAATCTCTGGAGACAGAGGGAGAGGTATCTGGTTAGGAGAAGGGAGGGACAGAAAATAATTGGCAGGTCAGAACCAGGTATGGAAAGAGACAGGATTGATGTCCAGAGGGTCAGGAGAATGAATAGGAATAAGTAGCAGTGGGGGGTGAAGAATTGGGGGAAGCACTAGAAAGTTCCAGATGCCAGGGATGCAAGAGGCTCCCAGGACCCAATGGGCATGACAGTAGCTAAAATACCCACAGCAGGAAGATAGATCCTGAAGACACCAGTTCCAGTAGATAGACATGCTTCCCAGTGGGGCAATGGTGCCACCCACCCATCTCAATGTTTTGAAACCAGAATTGGTCCTGTCTAAAGAAAATCCAGGGTCAAAAAATTAACAGAGGCTGAAGGAAAGACCACTGAGAGACTGCCCCACATTGTGATCCATTCCATCTGCAGACACCAAAACCGATACATGTTTGCTGATGCCAAGATATGCTTGCCTGGTATGTCTGTCCTCTAAGAGACTCTGCCAGCACCTAAGACAGATGCAGCCAACCACTGGACTGAGCCTGGGGACACCAATGGAAGAGTTCTGGGAAGGACTGAAGGAGTTGAAGTGGATTGCCACACACAGGAAGAACAATAGTATCAACTAACCTGACTGCTCAGAGCTTCCAGGGTATAAACCAACAACCAAAGAGTATAGAAAGGCCAGTTCATTGCTCGTGCTACATATGTAGCAGAAGACTTCCTTATCTGGTATCAGGGTGAAGGGAAGTGGTTTGTCCTTTGGAGGCTTTATGCCCTAGAGAAGGTGGATGCTAGAGGGGTGAGATCAGAGTGAGTGGGTTGGTGGGTGGGCAAGCTTCCTCTTAGAGGAAAAGGGGAAAGAAATTGTGGAAGAATTTGTGTAGGAGGGACCAGGAAGAGGGATAATATTTGAAATGTAAAGATATAGAACAATTAATAAATTAAAAAAAAGAAATGTTCATTAGTCAGTTTAATGGCAAATATATTACAAACCAATTTATATTAATGATACATTACATGTAGCCAATCTGTAAATATATCTAATAAATATCTAGATATTTGTTGGATTTTTGTATTTAGAAAAGGAGAATATTGCTAAATTTGGTCCTTCTACACACCATTTAAAGCCCTAATTGATTTGATGTCTAATGTTATCTTATTCTGGTGTGGCCTCTGTCTTCTCCAATATTCATTCTACCATGGAATTAAAATTTTAAATCACACATTATTTAGCAAAAATAATTAGTAGTTTTATGGAATAATCCAAACGAAATCTGTGAATTGAACCTAGTAAAATGCAAACCCATGTGATAGGATCTTTGTGCATCAACATATGAGGAATAACAATTACATCTCAGGTCTCAGATGAACTGAGTTTATGACACTGTATTCTTTGTTATAGACAAATAGTCAACAGAGGCATGGTAATATCTGAGTAACCTTTAGCCTTGCCTTGTATATTTAAAGATGGATGGTTCCTGTCTACATCATACATAACCAACATTTAATCCAAAATAGTAATTCCAAAATCTCAGGGTATTAATCACTGTGACATTGATTATCTGGCATCTATGATTCCTCCAGGATCTCTTTTTGTGTGTTTGGCTCAGGAATTAAGAACATCCTAAGTAAAGTAAGTTCTTGTATCACATAGTTCATTTTCTCACTCCAACACAAAAAGATGAATTATAGGGCAGAAGAGACCCTGGACACCATGAAAGCTTAACAAGTAGAACTGTCAGAGGCTGTTGTAGTGCTACTGACATTGGCAATTTACAGTTCCTCTCACACTGTGCTGACCGTCATTCTTAGCACAGAAAGGATCCCAAGAGAAAAGAATTCCTCCTAGTTTTATTTGTAATATATTGTCATATATAGACTATAACTTCAATTGTGCAACAAATCATAACAGTACTATTCCACGTTTGCTATTTTTACTTTATATAACATAAGTCAGAACCAAGGCAATTAACAATCATTCCCCTAGGTCATTTCCATTAGAATGGATCACTTTCTAAATATGTAGCTCTAATTTTAGATTAGCTGTAAATGCATTTTGACCGTATTTTTTACCTAAGTACCCTATCATGTTTAAAGAATGTTTTTTTTTCTATTGTCACGAGTATTTTCTCTAATGGAGCTTAAGCCAATCTGATTTATGAGGCAAGCACATGAACTTACACAAGTATTCACATCACAAATGTACCCACTTGTATTATACCTTTATCCTAGTGACATTATGAGTAGAAGGCTCAAAATAGCTCTACAACAAATTGAAGACATAGAGTAGTTTACTTACACCTACAGAAACATTTAAAGAGCAGGAGAGACACCCATAAACACATCTTTTAACAAGCCAAATATTCTCATGTGTTGTATACCTCATATTGTATATTATGCACATCATTACAGTTTAGTAAGAGACATATATATATATATATATATATATATATATATATATATTTGTAGTACTGAGGATTGAACACTGGGTTTTTCATGCTGGGCAGCACATTACTGCTGGCTGAGCTCATTTATTTTTTTAAATACAGTAATTCCAAAATTAATTAATGATATATCTTTGTATTTATTATGAAGTTGGAAGAACTCAGGCTTAGAAAGTAAGCAAGCTCTTCTGCAATAAGAAATCTGTGCTCAACACAGCCTACATAGGTCCAGCATTTTTTCATTCTTTGCCCTTACTCTGATCACTGTGGCATCTGCCAAGGCATCATTGATATGTAATGTGAAGTGACATTGGCTATTCATTTGTGGATGGAACATAGCAAAAATGTAATCCATGAAACTTCTCATTACCCTTTGGGAAGTCTCAGAGTAACGTGTTTGGAGAAAATATAAGACATTTGAAGGTCATTAAGTTTGTACCTATGAATCATAATGGCTTTCTCTGTGAAATGTCAAAAACATTCTGACTATCTTATTTATTCATATCCATAGACAATCTGCCTGTGGGTGCACTGGCTACTTTAGCCGCTTTTTCTCCTAGAGTGTGAAACATCTCAAGCAAAAAATCAAGCGAGTTGGTAGTGATGCTGATACAGTTTTTATCACATTTCTACCTTATATGTGCTGAACTAGAGTTACCAAGGCACAGGGGATTTTGTGACAGGATGATAAAGATGACCATTTATACCCTAAAAATGTCTGTGGGAAGTCCTCTTGGGTTCAAGTGACTGTAAAATTTGAACTTCATTAAAGGGTTTTAATTTTTTACTTATGAAAGAATAAATACTGCTGATTTTCCCTCCTGTCCTAAGAAACCTGAAAACTAAAACTATTTTCAGATCCTGGGTAAAGAAGCAAATCAAATCATGATATGTGAGAAAGTAAACCAATGAACTATGATCTAAAATTACTCAAATTATTGGGGAAGTTTTTCAAACTTCACCCAAGTCAACTGGACTGAATGATTCACAGAGATATTAGAACTGAAAGACAGAATTACTGAAAAAGGACATGTCAGAGGGCTTATAGTGTTACTGCATTTATTTTTAATTATATTATTCATCTATTGGTTTGTGTGAGTGAGTGTGAGTGTGTGTGTAGAAATGAGTAGTGAGGTGCATTTGAAGGTTTAAGTTGTTAGGCATGCACAGGCAGAGGAAGAATCACTCACTGTGTCACCTTCCCAGACTAACTATGATGTATATGAACCACATAGCACAATAACACTAGCAGTCCAATAGGAGAGGCATACATTTGTGCTAACCAACAACTCTTTAGTTGCATGTAAGACCCAGTCAAAATGAGACAAGTCATGCCTTGTACTGGAAACCTTGCTGACTCTAGTGAAGTCAGAGTTATTGCAGGAAAGTCTATCACCTTTAATTTGCTTAACCCTGATGACTTGTAACAACAGTCTAATAACATTTGTCCCTATATTTACAGACTTTTTTTGCAACAAAAATCATTATAGAAAATCACTACCAAGTAAAATGTATAGTTGTGAAGTCCAGTTCTAATGCTTATATCTGTAAAATATTCTTATGACTTAGGCTCAGGAGACAGTGCAGGAAATGTGTGTGTGTGTGTGGGGGGGTGGACAGGGATATAGGGGACCAGTGAAACATACCTCATTGTAATATCAGAAGCAACATCCATAAATTTTCACCTACAAAACTATCCAAATGTGAGCTGAACAAGTATAAGACCAATATACCAAAGTAGAGAAGAAAAACGAATATGCCTAAACCCTACACAAAGTACTATAACAAGATAAGGAAAGTGAGTTTTGCCTGGTTCCCTGAGCTCCATTTTCTAGCCTACTGGTCTGCCTGCACTCCTGTAGGCCTGCTGGCAGCAACAACATGGAATTATGAATGCATTTTCCGGAGCCCAGTTGGCACTAGGGAAAAGCAGGTTTGCCAACATCAGGGAAAAGCAGATAGGACTCTAGCCCAGGCACATTGCTCTCCAGGATCTCCTTAGGCACACCCAGCTGCTACCATTGAGTCCTCTGCACTCAATACAGCCCACAATGCTTCCTGCATTTCCTGAGGCCTTCCAGGACCACAGACTTCCAGGTAACTGCTTCCTTCCCCAATCCCCTGCTTGCCATGTCCCCATAAGCACACCCAACAATGGTAAACTGCATGGTGGTCCACTACGCTCCATTTTCAGTAACACAACTTGCATCCCTGGTGGCCTGCTGGCATCAGGGACAAACAGATGGCTCCTGTAGCAAGGCAAGAACTCCAGTGGATACAGAAACCAATTCACCCAGAAAAATTTCAACCCCGATTTTACCCAATCTACAATAAATGCATGCATGAGAATTGAAACAGAGACTCAGGGAATGACCAACTGAAATACACCCAACATGAGACCTATCCCATGGCAAACAACAATCCTAACACTTAATGAAACTCCCTTATGCCTGCAGACAGGAACAAGATGTCCTCTGAGAGGCTCCATCCAGCAGCTGACTCAGGCAGATATAGACTATGTATAGCCAAACAGTGGGTGGAAAATGGGGACTCTTACGGAAGAGTAGGGGTAATAT
Source organism: Tokudaia tokunoshimensis (assembly GCA_036184795.1). NCBI lineage: Eukaryota > Metazoa > Chordata > Mammalia > Rodentia > Muridae > Tokudaia > Tokudaia tokunoshimensis. The sequence continues at coordinate 52,655,313 of BTHU01000005.1, read as the reverse complement.
TTATGGACTCAAAGGGTATCGGAACTCCAAGGAAGACCAACAGAGTCAACTAACCTGGATCCTTGAAGCTCTAAGAGTCTGAATCACCAACCAAAGAAAATACAAGAGATGGACATTGGACTCCACACATATATGTAGCAGATCTGCAGCTTGGTCTTCATGTGTGTCCTGAACAACTGGAAAAAGGGTATTCCAAAAACGGTTGTTTATATGTGAAATATTGCCTTTAACTGGACTGCCTTGTCTGGCTTCAATTGGAGAGGAAGCACCTAGCCTCACAGAGACTTGAAATGCCTAGGTTGGGGTTGAGGAGAGGGGAATGGGGAAGAATTGTGGGAAAGGACGAGTGGGTGGAGAGCAGTCAGTGGAATGTAAAATGAGTAATTTAAAAAATAGAATTAAAATTAAAGTGAAGAAAAAAGCAAAAAAAAAAATAAAGCAAAAAAAAAAAAATGAACACAATCAATGAGAGCCAGGGAAATGTGGCAGCATAGAGTCCAAAAACCCTACTAAAACAAGCCCTAGATATTCTAACACAGCTAAAACATAATACAATTACCTTAAATCCAATCTTATAAAGATGATAAAGGCCTTTTAAAAGAAAGTGAATAAATTCCTTAAAGAATTACAGGAAAATACAATCAATCCAGTAAAGGAAATGAATAAAACTGTTCAAGAACTAAAAATTAAAATAGAAGGGAAAAGATAAATAAAAAGCCACAAACTGAAGGAAACCCAAAAATGAAAAATATAAGGAAAAGAACAGGAACTATAGATGAGAGAATCTTAGGTGTAAAAACTTTGTGATAGAAGAAATTGATAAATCTGTCAAAGAGAACATTGAATATAAAACATTCTTAACACAAAACATCCAGGAAATCTGGGACAATATGACAACACCAAACATAATTATGATAGGAATAAAAGAAGAGGATTCCCCTCTCCCAGGGCCTAAAAATATTTTCAACAAAAATACAGAAGAAAGTTTCCCCAACCTAAAGAAATACATGCCTTTAAACATACCAGAACCCCAAATAAATTAGAACAGAGAAGAAAATCTCCCTGCTACTTAATAACACAAAAATGTTTAGAACAGAGAAAGAATATTAAACCAAGCAAGGGAAAGATACCTAGTAACATACAAAGGCAGACCATCATAATTACAACCAACTTCTCAACAGAGACTCTAAATACCAGATGTCTGGTACTCTTGAAGAGACCACAGATGCTAGTATAGATAACTATACATAGTAAAACTTTTAAACACCATAGATGGAGAAAAAAAGATATTCCAAGACAAAATAAAATTTAAACAATATGTATTTACACATTAGTCCTATAGAACATTCTAGAAGGCAAATTTCAACCTAAGAAGATAAAGTACACCCAAGAAAGACAGGGAACAAATAACTCCACACCAGAAAACAAAGAAAATACACATTTGCAGGAACACACATGCATGCCCTTGTGCTCGTGCATTCACTCATGCACATACACACACATGCCCACCACCACCCCCATGACTGCCATCACCTCCACCATCAAAATAACAGGAATTAATAATCATTGGTCATTAATATCTCCCACATCAATGGATGAAAATCCCTAGGAAAAACATATAGGCTAACAGAATAGATGTGAAAACAGGATCTATTCTGCATACAGAAACACACCTCACAGAAAAAGATAGACATTATCTTTTTACTAAGACTCAACTAAGAAAGAGAAATTTAGACAAAAATTAGACAAAAAAGCATTTATACAAAAATACTCAATAAAATATTAGCAAACAACTTCTAAGAACATATTTAAAACATCATCTACCATTATCAAGTAAGCTTCATCCCAGGAATACAGAGATGGTTAAATATATAAAAATCTATCAATGTAATCCACCATAGAAACCAACTGAAAACAAAAACATGACCATCTCATTAAATGCTGAAAAACCCTTGAGAAAAACCAGCACCCTTTCATGATAAAAGACTTTCAGAGACCCAGGATACAAGTCACATACCTAAACATAATAATAGTAATATTCAGCAAGCCAATAGCTAACATCAAATTAAATGGAGAGAAGCTTAAAGCAATTCTCCTAAAACAGGGACATGACCAAGCTGCTCACTTTTTCCATATCTTTTAAACGTATACTTGAAATTTTTAGCTACAGCAATAAGACAATTAAAGGAGACCAAGGGATGCAAATTAGAAATGAAGAAGTCAATATTGTTATTATAAATGATATGATAGTATAAATAAGTGACAGCAAAATTTTTACAAGCAAACTCCTACAGCCAATAACCAATAAATATCATCTTACAGTAGCAGAATACAAAATTAACTCAAAAAATTAGTATCCCCCCTTTATACACTACAAATCATAAACAGGATGAGAAAGTAATTAGGGAAACAACACCCGTCATGATAGCCACAAATAGAGAAAATATCCTGGTGCAATTCTAACCAAGCAAGTGAAAATCCCATCTGACAAGAATTTTGTGTCCTTTTTTTTTTATATATTGAAAGATTTATTTATTTTTTTTATTTTATTTTATTTTTTAATTTACATTCCAAATCACTTCCCCTTTCCCGTTTCCTCCCTCCCCGAAAGTCCCATAAGCCCCCTTCCCTCTCTCTTTTCTCCATTCAACCCCCTAAAGAGATGTTCATCATCCTTAGTCATTAGGGAAATGCAAATCAAAACAACCCTGAGATTCCATCTCACACCAGTCAGGATGGCTAAGATCAAAAACACAGGAGACAGCAGTTGTTGGCGAGGATGTGGAGAAAGAGGCACACTCCTCCACTGCTGGTGGGATTGCAAGCTGGTACAACCACTCTGGAAAGCAGTCTGGCGGTTCCTCTGAAAACTGGGCATGACACTCCCGGAGGATCTGGCTATTCCACTCCTGGGCATATACCCAGAGACTTTACCTGCATGCAATAAGGACACATGCTCCACTATGTTCATAGCAGCCTTATTTATAATAGCCAGAAGCTGGAAAGAACCCAGATGTCCCTCAACGGAGGAATGGATTCAGAAGATGTGGTATATCTACACAATGGAATACTACTCTGCAATTAAAAACAATGAATTCACGAAATTCCTAGGCAAATGGTCAGAATTTGAAAATATCATCCTTAGTGAGGTAACCCAATCACAAAAGAACACACATGGTATGCAGTCACTGATAAGGGATGACCCAGAATCTCGGAATACCCTAGACACAATCCGCATATCAATAGATTTCTAAAAAGATGGTAGGAGAGACCCCTGGTCCTGGAAAGACTGGATGTAGGGGAACACCAGGACAGAATTTTGTGTCCTTTAAGAAAGAAAATGAAGAAGGTATCAGAAGACAGATGTACCATACTTACGAATTGGTAGGATTAACTTTGTAAAAAATCACCATCCTACAATATATGCATATATATGCATAATATATATATATATATATATATATATATATATATATATATATATGTGTGTGTGTGTGTGTGTGTGTGTGTGTGTGTGTGTGTGTGTGTGTGAGAGAGAGAGAGAGAGAGAGAGAGAGAGAGAGAGAGAGAGAGAGAGAGAGAGAGACAATTAAATTCAATTGAAGACCCAGAAAATGTTGTTGGCCCACATGGATATCTGTATATAGATGAAAGAAAATAGATTATTTTCTATCATGCTCCAAAATAACCTCAAGTCCAAATGAATCAAAGACCTCAACAGAGAACCAGATAAACTAAATTTGATAGAAGAAAAAGTGGGGCATAGCCATGAATGCAAAGGTACAACTTCCTGAATAGAACACAACAGAGGGATCATAGTAAAAATGCAAAGCTTCTCTAAGACAAAGGGGACACTCAATAGGAAATCATGACAGCCTAGAGTATGAGAGAAGATTTCAACCAACTCTATTACCAACAGACGGTTAAATTCAAAATATAAAAAGAACTCAATAGACACCAACAAACCAAATGACCCAATTAAAAAAGAGGGACAGAGCAAAACAGGTTTCTCAACAGACACATTTCTAATGGCCAAGAAGGATTTAAAAAAACGTTCTGAAGACCAGTTATACCACTCTTGGGAATAAACCTAAAAGATGCCCCACCATTCCACAGGGCCTGTGTTCCACTATGTTCATAGCAACCTTATTTGTGATAGTCAGAAACTGGAAACAACTCAGATGTCCCACAACAGAAGAATGCATACAAAAATTGTGGTTCATTTACACAATGGAATATTACTCAGCTATTAAAATCAGGACATCATGAGTTTTACAGGCAAATGGGCAGAACTAGAAAATATCATCCTGAGTGGGGTAAATCAGACCCAAAAGGACATGCATGGTATGTACTCACTAAAAAGCAGATATTAACCAAAAATGTACAGAATAACTAGGGTACAATCCACAGAACTCAAGAAGGTTAACAAGCTGAAAGGCCCAAATTAGGATGTCTCTATTCCACTTGGGAGAGAGAAGAAAGCAATCATAGGAGAGGGGACATAGGGAGGGACCTTGGTTGAAAATGAGACAGGCAGGGGAAGAGGGGAACATGATCAGATATTGGGTGAGGGGAACAGTACTAAAGCCCCAAGGGCCATCAGAAAGAACGGAAATAGGCAAGCTCAGGAGGCAGGAGGTGGGGGACCCTGTAGAATGCACCAGAGACCTGGGAAGTGAGAGATTCTCTCGACTCAAAGGGAGGGACCTTAGATGAAATGCTCTACCAAGGGGAGAGGCAACTTGTAGAGTCCATCTCCAGTAGAACGACAGGCCATCAAGTGAAGGGATGGGGTTGCCATCCCATAGTCAATAACTCTGACCCAGAATTGTTCCTCTCTAAAAGAAATGTAGAGACAAAAATGGAAAAGAGCCTGAAGCAAATGAGGTCCAATGGGCAGGCCCAAATTTGGATACAGCTCAAGGGGAGGCCTGAAGGCTTGACACTAATACTGATGCTTATGGTATGCTTACAAACAGGGGCCTATCATGACTGTCCTCTGAAAATTTCAACAAGCAGCTGAAAGAATGAGATGCAGATATTTACACCCAATCACTGGACAGAAGTTGGTGTCCCCTGTGGTTGAATTAAGGAAAAGTTGGAAGAAGCTAGGGAGGAGGCAGACCCTCGAAGAAGGCCCACAATTTCACCTAACCTGAACCCCTGGGATCTCTCAGACACTGAGCCACCAAGCAGGCAGCTTACGCCAGCTAATATGAGTCCTCAATACAAATTCAGGAGAGGACTGCCAGGTCTGGACTCAGTTAGAGAAGATGCACATAACCCTCAAGAGACTTGAGGTCACAGGTAGTAGGGAGTTCTGGTGGGATGGGCATGGGGCTGGGGACATCCACTTGGAGATGGAAATGGATGTATGAGATATGGAATATTCAGAGGGTGGACCAGGAGAGAAATAAATTAAGGACTATAAAATAATAAATAAAACAATAATAAATAAATTAATTAATTTAAAAAGTTCAACATCTTTAGTCATCAGGGAAATGCAAATCAAAATGACTCTGAGTTTTCATCTTACACCATTCAGAATGGCTAAAATAAATAAAAAAAAAGCACAAGTGACAGTTAATGCTGGCAAGATGTGGAGCAAGGGGAAGACTCCTCCATTCCTGGTGGGAGTTCAAAGATGTAAGACCACTTTGGAAATCAATTTGGTGGTTTCTCAGAAAACTGGTAACAGCTTTACCTCAATACCCAGCTATACCAACCCTGGGAAAATATCCAAAAGATGGACTACCACACTACAAGGATACTTGCTCAACTATATTCATAGTAGCTTTATTAACAATAGCCAGAAATTGGAAACAACCTAGATATCTCTCAACCAAATAATGTATAAAGAAAATAAAGGAAACGGGGAAGGGGAAATGATTTGGAATATAAATAAAAAAAATATATAGAAAATAAAAAAAAATTAAAAAAAAGAAAAAATGAAAATAAATAGATCTAAAAAACAAACAAAAAAAAGAAAATAAAGTTCATTTATACAATGGTGTGCTACTCAGATATTAAAAACAAGGACGTCAAGAAAATTGCAGGCAAAGGGATGTAACTCTAAAAGACCATCTTGAGTGAGGTAACTTAGACTCCACTCAAGAAGTCAAATGTGTTATGTAGTCACTTATAAGTGGATATTAATCACAAAGTACAAGATAAACATGCTAGAGTCCACAGACTCAAAGACACTAATAACAAGGAGAACCTAAGTATGGATGCTTGAATATCACTGAGAAGAGGAAATAAAATATACATATAGATGTGGGGTGGGGTGGATGGAGGGAACTAGGTGAAAATAGTGGTGGGGAGGGGGATATTAAGGATAGAGTACAAAGAGGACATTTATTATTTGTTATATAAAATAAATGGAGAGAAACCTAGGAAAGAGAACTGGAGTTGGTGCTGGGGGACAACTTTGCGACGGGGATGAACTGAAAATCTAAGTCAAAGGTGACTCCCAGGGACATATGAAAATGACCCTAGCTAAGGATCCTAACACTGGGGGACAAGGAACCTGAATTGCCTACCTCCTGTAACCAAGAAAGAAGTCCAATAAAGCAATGGGGACATCAACCTACTAACAAAACCCTCAACTGACAATTTGTCTTGCCTATAAGGTATGCAGCAATAAAGATAGAACAAAAATTGAAGAAGTAGCCACCAAAGACTGGCCCAGTTTGAAACCCATGTAATGAGAAAGAACCCACCCCAACAATCTCTTGTACTTGCAGATATAATTGTCATCTGAGAGGTGTCATCTAGCACCTGATGGAAACAGCTGCAGAGACTTATAGCCAAACATTAAGTGAATCTTGTTGAATACAAAGAAGAAAGGTTTGCAGCTTTCCTTTGGCGACCTCTGTTCCTGGATCGACTGCACTGAGGAGACAGGTACCCAGGTTCCCCCAATATAACATCACTTGGGACACAGCCTGTTGGGGCTTCCATCTGCGCCCAAGAGCGGGACAGCTCTGCGGTCCTCTGGGCGTCAGCTCTGCTGTGGGCACTCTCTCGGCAGCGCAGGGTGCACTCCGCCATCTTTGCTCCAGCATCAGGGCAGTTGGGACCTGCAGGCTCAGAGACAGACAGGCATCACTTGGGTCTCAGGCAGCTTGTGTGTACCCTGCTCTCAATAGCTGGGCAGGTCTGCAGTAACCAATGCGCTAGTTCTGCTGTGGGACTCCTGCCCTGCAGAGGGACCCCCCTCCCCCACCCTCTGGGAGAGATCACACACCCCTGCACAGGGCAGGAGCCTACCAGCCTCCCTTTGGCTACCTCTGCTCCAGGAAACCACTACACTGAGCCTTTGGATGTGCAGGGATTCCCCAATATAACATCACTTAGGGCAAGGCATATCAGGGCTCCAAAGTCACTCAGGAGCAGGGCAGTCCCCAGAAATCAGTGCCTGGGGAATGCCGGTAATCCAGGGAGGTCAGAAATAGCTTTGCCGGCTCACAGGAGGTCCAACCAACAGCCAGTGACAGCAGAACCAACTAACACCAGAGGTAATCAGATGGCAAAAGGCAAATGTAGGAACGTTACTAACAGAAATCAAAGTAATATGGCACCATCCGAACCCAACTCTCCAACAGCAGCAAGTCCTGGATATCCCACCACACCCGAAAGACAAGACCTGGATTTAAAATCACTTCTCATGATGCTATTAGAGGATTTCAAGAAGGACACAATAAATCTAATAAAGAATTACAGGAGATCATAAATCAACTGTTAAAAGCCCTTACAAAGGAAACACAAAAATCGCTTAGAGAAATGTAGGAGAACATGGTGCAACAGATGGAGGCCCACAAGGAGGCAACACAAAAATCGCTTAAAGAAATGAATCAACAGATAGATGCCCTTACAAAGGAAACACGAGAATTGCTTAAAGAAATGCAGGAGACGATGGATCAACAGATGGAAGCCAATGAGGAGGAAACACAGAAAATCGCTTCGAGAAATACAGGAGAACTTGGGTCAACAGGCAGAAATACTGAAAGAGGAAACACAAAAATACCTTAAAGAAATACAGGAAAATACAAACAAACAAGTGAAGGATCTCAGCAAATCCATCCAGGATCTAAAAAAGGAAGTAGAAACAACTAAGAAATCACAAAGGGAGACAACTTTGGAGATAGAAAACCTTGGGAAGAAATCAGCAGTCATAGATGCAAACATCAACAATAGAATACAAGAGATGGAAGAAAGAATCTCAGGTGCTGAAGATACCATAGAAAGCATCGACTCAACAGTCAAAGAAAATGCAAAATGCAAAAAACGTGTAACCCAAAACATCTAGAAAATCCAGGACACAAAGAGAAGACCAAACCTAAGGATTATAGGTATAGATGAGAGTGAAGATTTGCAACTTAAAGGGCCAGTAAACATCTTTAACAAAATTATGAAGGAAAACTTCCCTAACCTAAAGAGAGAGAGATGCTGATGAATGTACAAGAAGCCTACAGAACTCCAAACAGACTGGACCAGAACAGAAATACCTCCTGTCACATAATAATCAAAACATCAAATGTACTAAACAAAGAAAGAATATTAAAAGCAGTAAGAGAAAAGGGCCAAGTTACATACAAAAGAAGACCTATCCGAATCACATCAGACATCTCACCAGAGACTATGAAAGCCAGAAGATCCTGGGCAGATCTCATGCAGAGTCTAAGAGAACACAAATGCAAGCCGAGACTACTATACCCAGCAAAACGCTCAATCACCATAGATGGAGAGACCAAGATATTCCATGATAAAGCCAAATTTTCACATTATCTTTCCACAAACCCAACCCTGTGAAGGATAATAGGTGGAAACCGCCAATACAAGGAGAGAAACAACACCCTGGAAAAAACGAGATAGTAACCTTCTTGCATCAAACCCAAAAGTAGATAACTACTCAAACATAAAGATAGCGTCAAGAATAGCAGAGGGCAATAATCATTATTCCTTAATCTCTCTTAATAACAATGGTCTCAATTCCCCAATAAAAAGACATAGACTAACAGACTGGATACGTAAACAGGACCTAGCATTTTGCTGCGTGCAGGAAACGCACCTCAGTGTGAAAGACAAACACTACCTCAGAGTAAAAGGCTGGAAAAAAAATTTTACAATCAAATAGTCCCAGGAAATGAGCCGGAGTAGCCATCCTAATATCAGATAAAATTGACTTTCAACCTAAAATCAGATCTTCAAAGAAGACCTAACACAAATACTCTTCAAACTATTCCACAAAATAGAAACAGAAGGAACACTATGAAAATCATTCTATGAAGCCACAATTACACTGATACCAAAATCACACAAAGATCAGACAAAGAACGAGAATCTCAGGCCAATCTCTCTTATGAATATCGATGCAAAAATACTCAATAAAATTCTTGCCAACAGAATCCAAGAACACATCAAAAAGATCATTCACCACGATCAAGTAGGCTTCATCCCAGGGATGCAGGGATGGTTCAATATAAGGAAATCCATCAATGTAATCCACTATATAAACCGTCTCAAAGAAAAATACCACATGGTCATTTCATTAGATGCTGAGAAAGCATTTGACAAAATTCAGAATCCTTTCATGCTAAAGGTCTTGGAAAGATCAGGAATTCGAGGCCCATATTAAACATAGTAAAAGCAATTTACAGCAAACAGGTAGCCAACAGCAATCTAAATGGAGAGAAACTTGAAGCAATCCCACTAAAATCAGGGACTAGACAAGGCTGCCTTCTCTCTCCATATCTTTTCAATATAGTACTTGAAGTTCTAGCAAGAGCAATTAGACAACAAAAGGAGGTCAAAGGATACAAACTGGAAAGGAAGAAGCCAAACTATCACTATTTGCAGATGATATGTTAGTATAATTAAGCAACCCAAAGAACTCTACTAGAGAACTCCTACAGCTGATAAACAACTTCAGCAAAGTGGCTGGATATAAAATCAAATCAAGCAAGTCAGTAGCCTTCCTATAGTCAAAGGATAAGCAGGCTGAGAAAGAAGTAAGAGAAATGATAACCTTCAAGATAGCCACAAACCTTATAAAGTATCTTAATGTTACTCTAACCAAACAAGTGAAAGATCTGTATGACAAGAACATCAAGTCTCTGAAGAAAGAAATTGAAGAAGACCTCAGAAGATGGAAAGATCTGCCATGCTCATGGATTGGCAGGATTAATATAGTAAAGATGACCATCTTGCCAAAAGCAAAATACAGATTCAATGCAATCGCCACCAAAATCCCAACTCAATTCTCCATAGAGTTAGAAAGAGCAATTCAAAAATTCATCTGGAATAACAGAAAACTATTCTCAGGAGTAAAAGAACCTCTGGGGGAATCAGTATCCTGGACCTCAAGCTGTACTACAGAGCAATAGTGTTAAAAACTGCATGGTATTGGTACAGTGACAGGCATGTAAATCAATGGAACAGAATTGAAGACCCAGAAATGAATCCACTCTCCTATGGTCACTTGATCTTTGACAAAGGAGCTAAATCCATCCAGTGGAAAAAAGATAGCCTTTTCAACAAATGGTGCTGGCTCATCTGGAGGTCAACATGCAGAAAAATGCAAATTGACCCATTCTTATCTCCTTGCACTAAGCTCAATTCCAAGTGGATCAAGGACCTCCACATAAAACCAGACACACTGAAACTAATAGAAAGGAAACAAGGGAAGGCCTTGAACATATGAGCACAGGGGAGAATTTCCTGAATAGAACTCTAATAGCTTATGCTCTAAGATCAAGAATTGACAAATGGGACCTCATCAAATTACAAAGTTGTTGGAAGGCAAAAGACACTGTCAAAAAGACAAAGCGGCAACCAACTAACTGGGAAATGATCTTTACCAACCTTACATCCAACAGAGGGCTAATATCCAATGTATACAAAGAACTCAAGAAGTTAAACTCCGGAGAGGCAAGTAGCCCTATTAAAAAATGGGGAACAGAGCTAAACAAAGAGTTCTCACCTGAGGAATCTAATGGCTGAGAAGCACCTAAAGAGATGTTCATCATCCTTAGTCATTAGGGAAATGCAAATCAAAACAACCCTGAGATTCCATCTCACACCAGTCAGAATGGCTAAGATCAAAAACACAGGAGATAGCAGTTGTTGGCGAGGATGTGGAGAAAGAGGAACACTCCTCCACTGCTGGTGGAATTGCAAGCTGGTACAACCACTCTGGAAAGCAATCTGATGGTTCCTCATTCAACTGGGCATGACACTCCCGGAGGATCCGGCTATACCACTCCTGGGCATATACCCAGAGGCTTTACCTGCATGCAATAAGGACACATGCTCCTCTATGTTCATAGCAGCCTTATTTATAATAGCCAGAAACTGGAAAGAACCCAGATGTCCCTCAACAGAGGAATGAATTCAGAAGATGTGGTATATTTACATAACGGAATACTACTCTGCAATTAAAAACAATGAATTCTCGAAATTCCTAGGCAAATGGTCAGAACTGGAAAATATCATCCTTAGTGAGATAACCCAATCACAAAAGAACACACATGGTAAGCTGTCACTGATAAGGGGATATTAACCCAGAATCTCGGAATACCCTAGACACAATACGCATATGAATAGATTTCCAAGAAGATGGAAGGAGAGATCCCTGGTCCTGGAAAGACTGGATGTATGGGAATGCCAAGACGGAGAAGCAAGAGGGGGTTGAATGGGGAAAAGAGGGAGGGAAAGGGGCTTATGGGACTTTCGGGGAGGCAGGAAATGGGAAAGGGGAAATGATTTTGAATGTAAATAAAAAACTTAGAAAATAAAAAAAAATGTATTACTGATCAAAAAAAGAAATAAGATTATCTCTGTAGCACATAAGAGTAAAGAGTGAGGTTTGCCAAATTCACACTGCTTGGAAGAAGTATTTTATAAAATGTATATGTGAAGATCATAGGACTAGTGGCATCAGTACAATCTGTTTTCTCCTTCTACCACGTGTATCTGAAAGACTGAACTCAAGGTTTCAGACTTGGTTGTGAGCACCTTTATATAGTGAGCCATCTCAGCAGCCCCAGATTAAGATTTCTTCATTTATATCCCAGGGCTGCCCCATTTGACATGGTAACCAAAAGGAGCACCTGTAGTAGTACAAATGAAGGCAATTCAGTATCAGCAGCATATTTGAGTTTGACCACAGATGAAAGCAAAGTGGTGAAGTGTTCCATTTTGGAAAATCAACATTCAAATATTCTTAAAGATCATTTTCAAAATTAAATTCTAACAAGTTCTTTCATTTATCTGATTCTCGCATCACCATGTCCTCTGTGGTTTTGATTAAAGGCCAAGAGCAGAGTTGTGCTTGTCAAGACTAGACGGTTTGCTGTACCTTATATTTGGGATCTAAAGTCTGGGTGAAGAATTTATCTACAACTAATAAATATGTATCTGCCTGGTTAATGAGACTTTCCTATGCCAGAATCTCTTATTTACTACAAGATGTAATGATAGGTTTATTGTGGGTCAGGCTGGACTGTAGCCCCAGGCTGCAGTAGGTCAAGACTGAGGACTGAGAAGGAGTACTAAGTCAATAACTCAATGAATGAATATAGAATCATATCTTCCCATTTATCCAAAAACCGTGTTCATCTTTTTCCTAATCTAGAGAATGCATGCACCCTGACCAATAATATCTAGTCTACTTGAGCACTTAGGAGTCATTAAAACTCACAGAGCCAACCAATTTAATGAAACAGTGTCTTTAAGCTGGATCTAGAAAATTTGTGTTTTAAGAAGAGTTTAAGTTCATCAACATCATCAAGATTATAGGTTTTTAGTCTTTATAGACCCAAGATAAAAGAGAAGCTTTGCACTGGCACTAACACATTACATAGTTTCTCAACTCTGCATAGCTCAGACAGTATATAGCATGAGAGTATGCCTAAGACAAAGAAAAATGCTGTGGTAAAACTGTACTTAAGGCAAGGACATCTGAACATCATTTAATTGCCGAATCACAAGAAATATTCTTTGGAAGTATTTTTGTGAAATTATAAAAATAAAATATTTTGTATCTAACAGTTCTCTCTGATTGGGCAGGTCTTGGATGTGATTTAAGAAATTCTAATTTGAGGCCATGGAGGTGGCTAGGGGCACTTGTTGCCAAGTGTGATGACTTGAATTTAATCTCCCACCCACACAATTTGAAGAATCCCGATTGTGTGATGTCTTATTATTTATTGCTGTGATAAAACACCATGAACAAAAGCAACTTAAAAAGAAAAGGGTTTATTTCATCTAACATTTATCAGGTCAGAAGCCATTGCTGAGGGATTTTAAACAGGAAATTAAAGGAAGAACTTAGAGGCAGAAACTGAAGCAGAGGCCACTGAAGAAGGTTGCTTACTCATGCTTACTAGCTTGTTCCTTGTAGTTTTCTTATCCTGCTTTCTTATTCCACTTGAGGCCATTTGGCCAGGGATGGGCACCACACATTATAGGCTGGGCCCTCCACATCAACTGTTAATCAAGAAAATATCCCCAAAGACTTCCTTGCCTTTAGAAAAATATTATGGAGGATTTTTCAAAAGTAAGACAACCTTTTCCCAAATATGTTTAGGTTGTATAAAGTTGACAAAAATCAACCAATACTGTCAAGAATAGCTAAGAATTATTCTTCTTTGTAAATCTAAGAAAAATATTTTTTTAAATTTTTTTCTTAAAGATTTATTTTTTTTTATTATTTATTTTATTTATTTTTTTTAATTTACATTCCAAATCACACTTCTAAATCATTTTCTTCCATGGTTTTCAGTTTAGTCTGTTACTTTTCTTTAGGAATGTGGGTTGGGAGTAAGGGTTGTCACAGAAGCTTTTCATGCTCCTGTTTCTCATCAGTGTCTCTAACAACATCAATATAACTGAAAATGTAAATTCTTTGCTCTCTAGAGTCAGTGGTAGGATGAATCATGGGTTTCCACATGGTTTATGGCTACAACACAGACTATGAATTCAGCTTCAGACTGTAGGAGGCTCACAGACCCAGACAAGTCCTCGCAGAGAGCCCAGACTATGGATATTACTATGGTTTCAGATATCAGTACAGACCACTAACATCAGTATGTACCATGGCTATGGTAGGACCACCAGCCATCAGAAGTAACATGGGCCTGGGCATCAGTGCAGCTTATAGACATTAACATGGCTTCAGGCTGCAGCACAGAATACAGATACTTGTGTAGCGCTCAGTGGTAACACAAGCCACAGACATCAACACAGATCTGGCTGTAGTAGAAATAGAGACCCAAACAAGACCTTCATTGGCTGCAAAGACATCACTATGTCCTTAGGTAGCGGTGAAGGTCACTCCCATCAGCCAGGACCCCACTTCCTGTGTATCCCATAGTCTTCATGGTATATGAGCCTTGAGTTCCTCATCCCTCCACAGTATAAGTAGTGCTCATTGCTTTTTTAAAAATATATATATATCACAGATTTGTTTATTTTAGTGGTGCCTAAGATGGGGCAATCTGGGCAATCTGGGCAGCTTCCAGAGGACACATTTTAAACCACATAAGCAAGCCCTTCCCTATTGTTTCTCCTTGTCTCAGTAATCTGGAGGGTAAATACTTGCACATTTCCTCACCTTCTCCTTTCCCTGTGGTGCTTATATTAGACTATTCTCCATGAAATTTTGTGCAGAGTTTAACTCTACAGTTTTACATTCTGCTTACCATTAAGCTTATCAGGCATCATATCACTCTAACTTAATTTTTTCAAAACATATTTTCTTGTGATGATTCTTAAGTGTTTTAGCCTCCCTTCTAGGTTGCCACCCACCAGAGGCAGTGGAAAAGAGAAAAATAAGGGAACCTGTTTAGAAATTATTCTTTAGAGCAATCTCCATCTGAGTTGTCAGGAAATCAGGAGTTCAGTTTACAGGTCAACAGCCGCATCTTGACCCATTCACAGATCCTTCAGGAATATACCAGTAGTCCACTTTTAGCAGTGTTGGGATAGCAGCAGAGTTGGCACAGCCTAGGAGGAACACCCAGGCTTCAGCTGAATTGGCACAAGTCAATAAGAGAGACCAAGGGCAATAGGAACACCAGCAGAAGTTCTTGGATATGCCTCTCTCTTAGGGAAGCAAAAATCAGTGAAGACTCAAGGCCAACAAGTGTTACATAGCTTGTTCTACCAACAAAGAAGCCAAGCTCCTTTCATAGTCCATTGATTCTTACTTATACTTTCTGCAAACATCGCATGCCCTCCATGCGTCTTGCTTCACCATGTGTCTTACCCCAACACATGAGTCTGACTTAACAATATTTCACATGAGTCTCCCAGCTGGCATCACTGTCAATCAGCCCTAATCCACAAAAGCAACAAGAAGTCACAACACACCACCAGAATTTAGTGTTTTCTTTTTTCTCTTTTGAGTCCCAACAAATGGAGCTCAACTATACAGTGTAAGGTGAACCAATACATATGTGTCGTTAGCAAAGAATTATTCATGTGTCCTTTCATGTGCTTGCTTTAACAGCACATCCTTTCACCTGTGTCTGCTTCAGTAAAACATTCCTTTACAAGTCTGCCTTAGCCTTTCACCTGTGTCCATCTCAGCAAAATGTTCCTTCACAAATTCGCCACAACAAAACACCATCCAAAATTTCCAAAGAACCCTTAAGTTTCTTCTTCATATCACCTTGCACAAAGCTTGTCTATTAGTAGATTGGATTGGGGCATAGCTGAGAAGAGTTAAGGGTAGTAGCTACCAGGCACTTGGAGGCGTCTACTGATTTCCTGTCTACAAGCTAGGCCCACTATGGCAAGAGCCACCTTTGAAAAGATAGCAGCTGGTTTTAATTATTATGCATATTACCTTGTCCAGGATCTTTCCTGAGCTCCTGGACACCTTGTCTCTATTCAGGAGAAATCCTACACATCACTCAAACTACATTTTTTGGAAAAGTTTCAGTGACTCTTTTGTCCTGCCAAAGCTGAAGCTCTAGCTTCTCTACAGGTAACTCAAATACTTGAAAGGTAGTGGTTGCCTCCTTCAAAGTGCAAAACATCCTTGCTTGATGTGTACATTCCAGTGTTGATTGACTCTTATGAAAGAAATTCAGCTCTTTGGTCAGCTCTTGACTTCTTCTATCAGAAGCATCCTACATTCCAGCCCTGATCTAAAGTATGCATTCTCACCTGACATGACAGTTTGGACCTAAATAATTCTTTGCTGTAGGGTGTTGATCTCTGCAACATACCATAATAAACAGCATCACTGGTTTCTCTTTCTAGATCACTGGATAGCCATATCAACTTTATCTTCTTTTATTATTAAAACCATTAATCTTTACCCATGATATACAAAACTGTCTAGTTTTGAGAGCTGTAGATGCCCACCTCTACTTACTATACCAAAACCAGTGCTCAATATTTATCAAATCTTTCAAACAATTCTTATGTCTCACATAAATTATTTATAAATATATCATACTCCTTAATGGTATTAAGAACTCATCTTTAAGAAACATTTATTTTCATCTTCTTGTATAAATGCTGTATTAGTAGGCTTCTAGTAAGTATTTTTAGAACAGACAATAGTGTTGCCTAGCTGTCTCATTTGCTAGTGTTATTCATAGTCTGATGCAATTGAACTCATAATTTCTTAGCATTCTAAGATCAGATAATATATCTCCTGCTTTTAAGTAAATATATATGTGCATGTAAGCATGCTTACATTGTTAAGCTTCTAAGGACTTCTATTATCAGAATCCTCTCAAGACAAGAAAGACCCTTTTCTTTACAAGAGAAAAGTAAAAGGGTTGCAAGCCTTCTCCCAGCCCCATCCATATTCTTTATTTGGATTTGCTCTGACCTTGCTTTCTTGAATCCTGCTCCCATTTTTTTGAGCCTCATAACCTTTGCTTAGCTTGCAAAGCTGCACTGCTGAATTAGCCAGTTACATTGTCACATTTTCTTCTTTTTTTCTATCCTGTCTCTTCTAATCAGCTGCTCTGCTAACTGGTGGACTTGCATAAGGAAGTCATGCTATGAGTACATCTGTTCACATCTGGCACATAGAGGGCACTGGGTCACATTTATAGAGGCAGCACATCTGACTTCGCAGCAGTTTAGTAAGAGAAAAAGATGAAAGTCCACCCTGAATGTTCTTGGAACTTGATTGAACACAATAATGAGGGCATTTCCAGCTGGCATTCAGTCTGGCACAGAAACTAAATGAGCAGGTTAGGATCAGGAAACTGGCAATCACCAACTTCTTTTCTACCTTTTCTTCTTTCCAGACTGTAGCATTAGACAGTGAGAGGAGATCTTTCTTCTCATTCTCCCTTTCCAGTTTATGAGGCCAATCAATGTCACACCATTGTTTTTCAGCAACAACCTTCACTGTCCTTAGCTGGCAAGTAGCAACAAGAGTAAGTGTGAGGTCTCCAGTGGAGGAGTTAGAGAAAGGACTGAAGGAGCTGAAGGCATTTGCAACCCCATAGGAAGAACAACAATATAAACCAACCAGAGCCCCCAGAGCTCCCAGGGACCAAGCCATCAAACAAGGAGTACACATGGCTCTGGCTGAATATGTAGGAGAGGATTGCCTTGTCAGACTTCCGTGGGAGGAGAGATCCTTGGTCCTATGAAGGTTTGATAGATGCCCCAGTGTAGGGGAATCCAGGGAGGGCAGATGGGAATGGGTGGGTGGGTGGAGGAACACCCTCATAGAAGCAGGGGGAGGGAGGAGAGGAGAGGGGCTTTCTGGGAGATGAGAAAATCAGGTAAGGGGTTAACACTTGAAATGTAAATAAATAAAAAATATAAAATAAAAAATTGAGTGTTTCTACAAATAACCATCATGGTCGATTGTCTCTTCTCATTCTGGTCCTTACTGGAGAATAGCAGCCAAAGTCCTCAGTCCCATGGGATAGGTCAGAGGTACTTTCTGACATATTGGAGGATTGAATGTCTGGGATCAGAGTCGGGGAGCACACTGGAAAATAACAGCAACAACAAAAAAATGTGACTGTTAGAGGTGGAGTCCAGGTTAAAATCATAGGGCAGGAAATTATTTAAAAATGCTATAATGATTTGTTCAAAGTTCAAAATAGACATGTGTGGAACTTCAACCTGATATTTAACAAGAAAAATTTAAGTATAGACAAACTTGGAGACATTTTACAAAAATCTTTCAACACATGTTTATTCCCCTTCAGATACTATTGTTCTTTAGAGGGCATCCAGTAGATCATTCTATCCTGTTTTCTCTCATTTTTACAACAGGTAAAAGGCAGTTAAATTCTTGAGGCTGTGAGTCCGTCAGCATCAGGTAAAATACTATATATCTGTCTTAGATACATGAAACTTTGTTCTTGAATATCCTCATAGGAAACCATCTAAAATTAGTCAACATTTCATGGGAAATATAAATTCTAAGTGTTTTATTGACCTTTTGACAGTTTCATGTATGTGGTGAACTCTATACCTGGGGTGATGTGAACAGACACTGACTTACCCCAGGCAGGGAACTGATGACAGAGGCATGATATTAAAGATACCATAAAATCTAACCTGGGTTGAAATAATGAGTTTTATTGGAGTTGTTTAGAGGAATGTGGGTGAGGGCTTACTTACAAAAATCAGAAAAAAAAAAGAGCTGTGTCACCTAAGCCACAGCAGTATGTATGACAACTCACAAAAGCACCTAGAGTACACTGCATAGCCTGCGGAGAGTTCAGCTTGTTGGAGAATGTCCTTTTTCCCATTGGTTGAATTGACCAGGGTCTGTTCCAGGCAACTCATCTGATCTCTGTGTCTTTCAAGCTGTTTGACAGGTCTCTGCTACTTCCAGATGGCTGGGAATTTCTAAGAGTCTTCTTTGCAATTTTACTGTTTATTTTCTCTTGTGGAAGTCAGAAACTAGTGAATTTGGTTACTTTCGAGGGAGTGGTAAGTTTCGGGGACTTCCTGAAGCTCTTTGGAGTTGAGAGACTTCCTGTCAAAATATGCTTTCCTGCATCTGGAGGACTAAAAGGAACAAAGAGCTTACTAAGCAAAAATGTTCTCCATTGAGCAACTCCTAACCCCATGTACATTAACTATGTGTGGACAAACATCTATACAGAAGTGGAAAGATACAGTTTTTAGGACCAAATGTGTTACTTTACTGACTCTGAGAACTATTCTCCTTGATCGTTTGTTGGTTTGCTTGCTTATTAGTTTTAAAGAACTGTTTATCTGAAATATATGCCATATGTTTGGGGAAGATATTTTCAGAGCTTTTCCAATGTGAATGTATTAGCTAAATATAGAATGTTGTGCAATTTGTTAAAGAATTTTATCAAAGTGTTATATAACTCACTAGAAATTATTAAATAAAAAAATAGATGGATAAAATTATTCTGTGTCATGATATATATACAAGATTTATTTGATAAATATTGCAACAAAAGAATTAAAGCAGCATGCTCAAGGAAGAATAAAATCTAGTACACTAGTTATTAGGAAAACACATGTCTAAAGCATACAGCTGTATCATCACTTAGGCACTTAGACAAGCAAAGTAAAAATAGCATACATACTAAATACTAGCAACAATGAAGACAAATTAGAGATTGGACTCCTTGCTGCTGAGGGTGTGCTTTGTTTTGACTGCTTTGACAAACTGTTTAGCAGGGCTTGGTGAAGCAATGCACATATGCACATACATAAACATACATACCCTAGGACCTAGCACTTCCACTGCTAGGAACTAAATAGAACTAAACATAACTAAAATGTGCACCTTTGTAAACTACCAAAAGATATGCAAATACTGTTCATAGCAGAGAAATATTTAAATTTCAGTTCAATAAAATCAAATGTGTGAATGATACAATGGGTAAAATACTGTGTATTGGCCCAGTTGGATACTGAGCTATAGCAAGAATAAATTTTCCTCAAAAACAATAGCACAAATGAATCCAAACAAGAGGCCAGAGAGATGATGGTTTAGTGGTTAAATCACTTTGTGCATTTGCAGAGGTCCGGGGCTAATCTGCCAGCATCAACTAGGGCAGGACACAACCATACAACAACCACAATTTCAGGGAATCCAGTTTCTTATCTTATACACTGGCATGGGCACACACATGATGCATATCCAGAAAATCAAGCAAGCAAACACACACGTGTGTGCACGCACAGACACACACACACACACACACACACACACACACACACACACACACACACACATTATGAAAAGTTGCCATAGAGCTATTTTGAAATTGATCTAAGCAACAGTGAATGTAGAATCAGACATGATCATTTCCTTTACCAAAAATAAAAATAAAAATAAATAGAAAGAAACAACAAAAATTATCAAAATGCAAAAAAATAAACGAATGGTGATAGGTCTTATTATCAATGGCTTCTGTGTAAATCAAAGAAGGGATTAGAAAAGAGCTTGATAAGCAAACCTCATATGGAATATTATTATATATAAAGGGAAATAATATAAATATTTAATTCAAACATTCATAATGAATTACTCTAAAATAGTCAAAGGATATCACAATTACTGATGCATGAAAATTATTTAAACATAAATTTTGAGTCTATGATTTAGAAAGGCTGAATTTTACAAATCTTGAGTGTTACAGTGAAATTTTTTTTCAATGAAAGGCAATGTTAAACCTGAGCATTTTGTGGGAACATGCACAAAAGGATGTCTGGTTGTAACAACAGGAAAACATCTTGTTTGGATTTACCAGCTCTAGCCTTGATCAACTGTCTCAGCCTTGACTCCTCTCTTTCCTTCTGCTCTTAGCATATACTCACTCTCTGTCTTATACAGTGTGACCCAGGTCTAAAACATTCAATTTCAAGCCATTAGGCTGTGAAAACAGAAGGTATTAAATATTCATCAAGTTCACCTTCTTTTGGCTTTTATTTTTTTCTACATCTTGTTTGCAGGCCAAGACTGGACCACTGGGTGATAGGATGACAGAGACTGTTGACCAGCGTGCTGCCTTTGCCATCAGACCCAACTGCTTTAATTTCTACTCAGCTGTTCACCACCTGACTGTGGACAAGCCTTTCCAGCTCTCTGTCTCATGTTGTTTGTGTGTGCCAGGGTGGTGGCCATTTCTTTCAGTCACTATGAGAATGAAATGAGAGACTTCTTAACTTGGACCTTAAGAAAATGACAATTTTATTAACTTTCCGTGCAGTATTTACTACATAATTTCATAAAATGAGATAATTTCTCTGCTATAAAGTCTGTCATTTAAAATGTACAATTCAATGTTTTTAATATATAACCAAGTTTATAAAATCATCAGTACTATGTAACTCTAGATAATTATATCATATTTGTAAGAAACATCATACATGTTACATCTTACTCTACAATTCTTTCTTCACTCAACCACAAAATCTACTCTGTGAGTCTATGGATTTGCTCTTTCAAGGTATTGCATATAAATTGAGTCATATATTATAATTTTTTTGTGTAGGATCTGCCCTTCAACAGATAACATTTTTTCAAAGTTAATTCATGTTTTGCAATGGAGCAGTACTTCACTTTTCATTAATAGCGGTATTATTTTAATATAGAAGTATATCATATGTTCTTTATCATTATCTGCATTATGGATGGAAAGTCTTTTTGACTATATATACAAAAAAGCTTTCATAAATTCTGATTGGTATGGAATTAGATAAGATATTTCCATTTGGCCTTATTCTTCTCATCTGTGTAATGAGATAACGTCACTTACATAGGCTTACCATGCAGATAAAATTAAAACTTTTCTGGTGCACAATTTCATTTTTCTGTTTGTGATCAATAGCTACTGTTTCATTGTTTTTTATTACCGATTCCACTATTAGTGGGAGTGAATGATGCTGTTAACACTGAGCATAAACTACCAACTCAGAAAATCTCAGCTTTAGATAGGCTTTACTGCCCTGCCATCATAATCCATGACATATAAAAACAAACTCAAACAAACTGTGGTTTAAATCTCATTTTTTATGTCTTTGCATGGTCTAATTTTGGATTAATACACTATAAAGAATATCTTAAAATCTTCTAGAAAGAAAGCAATTAATGATATGAATGCTATTTACATGATAAATTAAAATTGCATATATACATGTTGATGTAGACCTATCTAACCTATCAATATCTATTTTTTTGCCACCATATCTTCAATTGGAACCACTCATCAATATCTGCTGAAATCAATTGAAAAAGCCATTGAGCAGCAGCACTGGATCTCTGTAGAGTCCTTGTGCATGATGGATTTAAGAATGGACCTCATCTACCCCCTTTCTTTTCAGCAGCTTGTTTCATTGGTCCAGATCACCAGCTTGAGACTAGGTATCCTGAAGATCCATTTTCTGCATTCATCCATGGAGGAAGCAGTCACCTGTTAAATTTAGATATCTTGAATGTGCCAAAAGTGTGACACAATGATAAACAGCCACTGTTTGGAGGAAAGGTTGAGAAAGCTCACTCCGTCACTGTTAATTGCTTGGTGGCACTGAACCATAAAAATGGCAGCAACTAGATTCATAGCAATATGCAATCACGTAGGGATGGCCACCCATCTTGATGACACTCAGCCATTTCATTCATCTCCACGGGGTAGGATTACTGGCTACTATGGGTTTTAGTATATGGATCTCTGAGTAAATGAGGGTCTGTGGAAATTTCTTGGTGGGTCGATCCTTTACAAACAAAATTATTATCTTTGTTATCATCATTGGACATTGTATTTACTCTGAGACTGTTCATATCATCTATGTTTTTAAAAGAAGGCAGCAGAACGATATGTTTGATGAGTGATGAATTCTCCATAGTCTTCACTTGGTAGTGATTGAGGACTCAGTGATATTGAACTATGCATAGATGTTTACTCTCCCTGTGTACTCTTTATACATTTCAAGGTCTGGGTAATATTGGTAAAGTCAAAGCACTGAAGTTGGGTTCTGTTCAGCAGCAGCAACAGACGGAGAATCTTAGTCCTAAATAAGATGCTCCATGGTCATAACTTTCAGTGAATGTAAGACTCTACAAAACTTACTATTTGGAGGTAGTTTGTGCATGCTGCTTTTCTTTATGAATCTCATTATAAAGAACTTCTATGGTATTGAAAACTGTTAAATTATTTCTACATCCTTTGGCTTTGTTCCATAATACGGCAGCCCTCCATACAATTTCACTTTGATTTCCAGCGCTACTATCTTGGGAAGTGTCATTAGACTATTTCACAGTGAGCAGTTTTGTAATTTTATTTGATATGGATTGAAAACACTTGTTACAAAATAGAATATGAATACATTATAAATGAATTGGTATTGTAGGAGAAAAATGCTCGTTACAGTCAGTACTCATATATCTATGGGAAATTGCTCATTCAGCACCTGTTTTGTACCCACCCTTGTTCTAGGAATACGGGCAGGCAGTAATATTGAGCAAAATAGTCTCTGGCCATGTGGATCTGCATTTTGGTAGTGTAGACAGAAAAACAAATAAGTAGCATATTTAGCATGTGGGGTGCCAAGAACTATGGAAAAACTAAATTGGAAAATGATGTTAGAACGGCTTTCTTTCAGGAAGTGGTTGTGTGTTTTAAATGGGTTTTCAAGGATGAGTTCTTAGTCAGAATTTAAATTTGGAAGATGTTTTAGAATAGATAAGAAAAAGAACCAGATGATGACTCTGGCAGAAGCAATGGCAGATAAAAATGCTACAGGGCACATTTTTCTGGTGTGTTAGAGAGCAGCATCTGAGAGGAAGAAAAAAACCTGGTGTGAGAGGGAAGGGAGAAAGCATGAGATTGGGGAGAGCTGGTATACTCTAGGTTAGATATGACATTTATTAACTTTAGTTAAGTTTAATTTATATAGAAGAGAATGTTCATTTTTTAATTATAGAAGTCTTGGCGCTTTGACAAATGTTAGTCATGTGCCTGAAAATACACCCAGGACTTGAAATATTTTCATTATCTGCATTTGTCTTTTATGTTACATTCCCTGAAATTTACCAGGCAGTATTTAATCTATTTTCAGTCAAAAGAGGTTATGTTCATGGGTATGTGATATTAGCATTCTTTAAATTAGCAATAAAATATGTGATCATGTGTCAACATGTGCAGAACACTGATGTGTCCTGCAGAGCAGCAATTCATCAGAACAATGCGCCCAAATGTGCATATGCTAATTTACCTGCTGGTGAATGTTTAGCTTATTTTTAGACATCTTGTATTCAGAAATAAATACCTTGTAAACATGTGGATGTAATTGGAGTTGAGCATATTTCAATTTTTCCCAAGTAGATACCTAACTGTGAAATGGAAATGTATTATGTTGCCTATTTCTTAACTACATAAGAAACCACATGACTGTTAGCAAAAAGTTGCATCATTTTGCATTCTCATTAGCAGTCCATTATATTTTCAGTTACTTCACAGCCTTGGGAATGTTCAGTATTGTAAGTTTCTTTTCTTTTTCTTTTTCTTTTTCTTTCTTCTTCTTCTTCTTCTTTTTTTTTTTTTTGTAAGATTTTTTTGAATTAGTTTATATGGTGGTATTTTTCACTGCCATTTCAAGGCCCTGTTTGGTGCTGACTGCTGAGATTGCCTACCTTTTCTATGCTTATTGATGTTTTTACTTTGGTGGAAAGAACATTCAAATGATTTTACAAAACCACAGGACTTGCTTTTTTTGAGGACTATACCCCAGAAACTATAGCAGCTTGCCTATGCTCTTACGCCCTACACAGAAGTTGTACAAACATTCTATTGCTGAATACATCACACACTTCACATACAGTATTTGGAGGAATTTAGTGTGAACTGGTATGGAAGCGTCTTCCTGAGGGGTGGTGCTAATGGCTTCAGATGCTGTAAAAGTTTCAAAGAAACACCAGCACCACCACCAGCACCACCACCACCACCACCAACACCACCAACCAAGAGTATTATCCAGCTTAAAACAAATCAAAACAAAAGAAAGATATGAAGCAGAATGACTTCTTGGCAAGCTATCCCCAATTGTGAAATAGTGGCTCTTGGGAGGTAACTCATTTAAATGTAAATAGTGCTTTTTCAGTGTGAAGGAATCATGCTTGACATTTTAAACTAGTCATCTACCTATAACTGTTAAGACAATGGTCCGTAGAGGAGAGCATACTGCTGTCAATTTCCAGAATCTCAATAATTTCTAGCTACTTTCAATCTGTAATTATTCCTATGCTCACAGATAAGTGTACTTCCCCATTCATCAAAAAGCTTCCAATTCCATATGGTACATTTACAATACAATCCCTATTCCTAAGGCTCCTGGAAATTGTAGAAAGGTGGGTTTATAAATTATAAGAGTCACAATGACTGCTACAAGATAATGTCTTCTAGATACTACAGGGCAATTTCACCCATGAAATCTCACCAATATGATTGCCTTCTAAAGACCTTTGTAATAACATTACCAAACAACATGACAACATATATGGAAGACATTGCAAAAGCCCCACCACTACATGACTCATAGAGTTAATGGATATTCAAATACAGACCAGTACTCTTTTCTAGGGATGTATTCTCTGATAGGTTTTCCAATCCCAAATAGCCCAAAACACATGTACATATGAGCAACACTAAATAGAACTCAGCAGATTGCATGTCTACTTGCATGTTTGTTGGCCCATATATACTTAATAATAACATTAAGTAACTATATACATATATACAGTATATGTATACTATATACATATATGTGAATGATAATTAAGGAAGAGGATGTTACAAATTTGAGAGGAGTGGGAAGGAACATGGGAGGAATTAGAGGAAGAAAGGTGGGGATGTTTTAGACCTAGCTCCCATGCCTGATTTCTCAAATAGTAAGAGATAACTCCATGTAGGGGTGTTTGTGTATGTGTGTGTGTGTGTTTGCACATATTTGTAGGTATTTGCAGAGGTCAGAAGAGGACATTACATTCTCTGAAGCAGAAAATACAGGCAGCTATCAGCAGTCTGACATGTGCTGGGAATATAATTCAGGCCTCAGGAGTCCTTCCCAGTTGATTCATCTCTTCTGTCCTTATCAATTGTCTTTTATTAAATCACAGCTGCTCTGAATTTATTTTAATATTTATCATTTGTCATCCCTTCTACCATCATTTTTCTTATGTTTGAGAAATGGCTTTACATGTTGCTGAATTTTCACATTTTAAGTTTCTTTAAAAAATGTTTGGAATCTGGGAAGTTAGAGAAGATTCCTTGTAGAAATATCATAGTTTTAGCTCTGATATATAGGACTTTTAATTTGTTTTTTAAGTTTATGAACTTTGGTATGGTATTGAATAATTAGATGTCTCTTTTCTCTCAGAACACTTCTATGTAGTTGATACTTGTTTGTCCCAGTATTATTTTTCAGTATAAAAATTTTTCATTATTTAATCAAGCAACTTTAGAAATATTGACTAAATATTTCATGGTTCTATCTTACTGCTGTTTATCTAGTCTCATGTGAATTACTGAAGATTTTATTTATTGTAATTTTGAAATTCAGTACTATATATTTTGATTTTTCAATTTTGAATTTTGCGTTGTGAATTTGAATTTGTGTGTTCAAATTTGAAGTTTGTGCTATCTTCATGCTTTTAACAAATGGAAATCTCAAAGTCATTTTATCAGTGCATATTGAAGAGTGTTTGGGCAGTTTTTATGGAATTAAATATTATAGATAAATATAAATAAATATTATATATAAAGTAGTAATGTTTTCCTAGCAGTTTCTCCTAATCCATTAGAATCATGCTTCCATCTATTTATGGATGCTCCTTACATTCATTTAGTGATGATTTATGGTTTTTCTTATAGATTTTTATAAGCATGAAATTAAATTTATCAACATAATTTAAATTATAATAATTTATTGGAATACAACATTATTAATCTTAGCTTTTACTAGACAAAAGAAACATTTCTGGTTTTATATGTTAACTTTGGAATTGATTTCATTCTAGTATAATTTAATAGTGAGTTACATTAGTTTTTAAATGGCTCCATCTTTCCTTATATCAACTAGATCTGCATCTATAATGCTGAGTATACTTTTTGGGAAAATACGATCTACATGTGATATAACCTCATATTTTTTTGCTTTAAAATCCATTGTAGTTAAAAATGTTTTCCTTTAGTATTTTTGTGCTGTTTACTAACTTCTATAGTTATACTTCCCGGTACTATCCTCTTGCTTCTAAGGAAAAAAAAAGTATTATGTTGAATCAATCTTACTAAGCATGACTGCTGGCAATACATTTTTGGGGGTAGAGTCCCTAGTTTCCAAGGTCTTGTAAGTTCACAAAAGACACAGAATTTTGGTTTGTTTGGTTGTTTTTTTTATTTTTCTTATTTCTTTTCATTTCTCTTTTTCTTTTTCTTTTCCTTTCTTTTTTTCTTTTCGTTCCTTCCTTTCTTCCTTTCTTCCTTCCTTCCTTCCTTCCTTCCTTCCTTCCTTCCTTCCTTCCTTCCTTCCCTTCCTTCCTTCCTTCCTTCCTTCCTTTCTTTCTTTCTTTCTTTCTTTCTTTCTTTCTTTCTTTCTTTCTTTCTTTCTTTCTTTCTTTCTTTCTTTCTTTCCTTCTTTCTCCTTTCAGTAAAGGGATTCTCTGTTTCTCTAACAATCCTGAAAATCACCCTGTAGACCTGGCTGGCCTGCAACTCTGAGAGATCTGCCTGCCTCTGCTTCCTGAATGCTGACATTAAGGGTATGCACCACAAGTGCCCAGCTTAGGCACAATATTCATAATTCACTTATGGAATCTTTTTGTTTTTCACTGTATTTTACTTTAAATTATAATACAATTACACTCTTTACCTTCCAACATTCCTTTCTTCAAATATACATATATACTCATCTTTGCTATTATTTAACTCATTGGCTCTTTTCTCATTGATCATTACTGTATGCTTATATGTGTATGCATAGTTAGTATATATGTATTGCTTCATATATATATATATATATATATATATATATATATATATATTCTCAAATATAGTCAATTCAGTTCATATAAAGCTACGTGTACAAATGTTTTCAGTATAAAGATGGCCACTTTATACTGAAAAATCAATTGTTATGCTTTTCCATAAGAAAGATCGTATTTTCTGTTCCAACTCAATTTCTTTATTACTTTTTAAAATATTTTGATTAAGATATTTATTTAATTTATATGTTTTAAAATCTGATTGCAGTTACCCCTTCTGCCTCTTCCCCAATCTCTTCGCTCACCTGCCTTCACCCATGCCCCCTCCCCTTCTCCTCAGAGAAGGAAAAGTCTCCCATGGATTACCATCTGCTTCGCATATCAATTTGCAGTAAGACTAGGTACACTTTCTTTCTTGAATCTAGACAAGGTAGCCCTGTTAGGGGAAAGCGATCAAAGGGCAGGCAACACAATCAGAGACAGTCCCTGGTGCTGCTGTTAGAAGTCCCACATGAAAACCTAGATGCTTAACTGTTATATATAAGTAGAGGGCCTAAGTCCAGCCCATGAATTCTATTTGGTGATAGATTGTCTAGGTTTATCCTATGTACGCTCTTTGGTTGGTGGTTCGGTATTGATGAGCCCCTATAGGCCAAGGTCAGTTGATTCTGTGAGTTTTCTTGACACCTCTGGCTCCTTCAAACCTTTCTTCTGTTTTTCTTATTTGTTTTTGTTTTTGTTTTTCTAAGTTTTTTTTTATTTACATTCAAAATCATTTCCCCTTTCCCGTTTCTTCCTTCCCCAAAAGTCCCATAAGCCCCCTTCCCTCCCTCTTTTCCCCATTCAACCCCCTCTCGCTTCTCTGTCTTGGCATTCCCCTACATCCAGTCTTTCCAGGACCAGGGGTCTCGCCTTCCATCTTCTTGGAAATCTAATGATATGCGAATTGTGTCTAGGGTATTCCGAGATTCTGGGTCAATATCCCCTTATCAGTGACTGCATACCATGTGTGTTCTCTTGTGATTGGGTTACCTCACTAAGGATGATATTTTCAAGTTCTGACCATTTGCCTAGGAATTTCGTGAATTCATTGTTTTTAATTGCAGAGTAGTATTCCATTGTGTAGATATACCACATCTTCTGAATCCATTCCTCCGTTGAGGGACATCTGGATTCTTTCCAGCTCCTGGCTATTATAAATAAGGCTGCTATGAACATAGTGGAGCATGTGTCCTTATTGCATGCAGGTAAAGCCTCTGGGTATATGCCCGGGAGTGTCATGCCCAGTTTTCTGAGGAACTGCCAGACTGCTTTCCAGAGTGGTTGTACCAGCTTGCAATTCCACCAGCAGTGGAGGAGTGTTCCTCTTCCTCCACATCCTCGCCAACAACTGCTGTCTCCTGTGTTTTTGATCTTAGCCATCCTGACTGGTGTGAGATGGAATCTCAGGGTTGTTTTGATTTGCATTTCCCTAATGATTAAGGTGATGAACATTTCTTTAGGTGCTTCTCAGCCATTAAATATTCTTCAGGTGGGAACTCTTTGTTTAGCTCTGTACCCCATTTTTTAATAGGGTTACTTGTCTCTCTGGAGTTTAACTTCTTGAGTTCTTTGTATATATTGGATATTAGCCCTCTGTTGGATGTAAGGTTGGTAAAGATCATTTCCCATTTAGTTGGTTGCCGCTTTGTCTTTTTGAGAGTGTCTTTTGCCTTGCAAAAACATTGTAATTTAATGAGGTCCCATTTGTCTATTCTTGATCTTAGAGCATAAGCTATTGGAGTTCTGTTCAGGAAATTCTCCCCTGTGTCCGTATGTTCAAGGTTCTTCCCTAGTTTCACTTCTATTAGTTTCAGTGTGTCTGGTTTTATGTGGAGGTCCTTGATCCACTTAGAATTGAGCTTAGTGCAAGGAGATAAGAATGGGTCAATTTGCATTCTTCTGCATGTTGACCTCCAGCTGAGCCAGCACCATTTGTTGAAAAGGCTATCTTTTTTCCACTGGATGGTTTTAGCTCCTTTGTCAAAGATCAAGTGACCATAGGAGTGTGGATTCATTTCTGGGTCTTCAATTCTGTTCCATTGATCTACATGTCTGTCACTGTACCAATACCATGCGGTTTTTAACACTATTTCTCTGTAGTACAGCTTGAGGTCCGGGATACTGATTCCCCCAGAGGTTCTTTTACTCTTGAGAATAGTTTTAGCTATTCTGGGTTTTCTGTTATTCCAGATGAATTTTTGAATTGCTCTTTCTAACTCTATGAAGAATTGAGTTGGGATTTTGATGGGAATTGCATTGAATCTGTGTATTACTTTTGGTAAGATGCTCATTTTTACTATATTAATCCTGCCAATCCATGAGCATGGCAGATTTTTCCATCTTCTGAGGTCTTCTTCAATTTCTTTCTTCAGAGACTTGAAGTTCTTGTCATACAGATCTTTCACTTGTTTGGTTAGAGTCACGCCAAGATACTTAATATGGTTTGTGGCTATTGTGAAGGGTATTATTTCTCTTACTTCTTTCTCAGCCTGCTTATCCTTTGAGTATAGGAAGGCTTCTGACTTGCTTGAGTTGATTTTATATCCGGCCACTTTGCTGAAGTCGTTTATCAGCTGTAGGAGTTCTCTGGTGGAGTTCTTTGGGTCGCTTAAGTATATTATCATATCGTCTGCAAATAGTGATAGTTTGACTTCTTCCTTTCCAATTTGTATCCCTTTGACCTCTTTTTGTTGTCTAATTGCTCTAGCTAGAACTTCAAGTACTATATTGAAAAGATATGGAGAGAGAGGGCAGCCTTGTCTAGTCCCTGATTTTAGTGGGATTGCTTCAAGTTTCTCTCCATTTAGATTGATGCTGGCTACCGGTTTGCTCTAAATTGCTTTTACTATGTTTAGATATGGGCCTCGAATTCCTGATCTTTCCAAGACCTTTAGCATGAAAGGATGCTGAATTTTGTCAAATGCTTTCTCAGCATCTAATGAGATGACCATGTGGTTTTTTTCTTTGTGATTGTTTATGTAGTGGATTACATTGATGGATTTCTTTTTATTGAACAATCCCTGCATCCCTGGGATGAAGCCTACTTTATCGTGGTGAATGATTGTTTTGATGTGTTCTTGGAGTCAGTTGGCAAGAATTTTATTGAGTATTTTTGCATCGATATTCATAAGAGAGATTGGCCTGAGATTCTCTTTCTTTGTCGGGTCTTTGTGTGCTTTTGGTATTAGTGTAATTGTGGCTTCATAGAACGAGTTGGGTAGTGTTCCTTCTGTTTCTATTTTGTGGAACAGTTTGAAGAGTATTGGTGTTAGGTCTTCTTTGAAGGTCTGATAGAATTCTGCACTAAAACCATCTGGACCTGTGCTTTTTTTGGTTGGAAGACTTCCAATGACAACTTCTATTTCTTCAGGGCTTATAGGACAGTTTAGATGGTCTATTTGATCCTGATTTAATTTTGGTACTTGGTATCTGTCAAGAAAATTGTCCATTTCCTCAAGATTTTCTAGTTGTGTTGAATACAGGTTTTTGTAGTAGGATCTGATGATTTTTTGTATTTCCTCAGTTTCTGTTGTTATCTCTCCCTTTTCGTTTCTGATTTTATTAATTTGGATACTATCTCTGTGCCCTCCGGTTAGTCTGGCTAAGGGCTTATCTATCTTGTTGATTTTCTCAAAGAACCAACTCCTCGTTTTGTTGATTCTTTGTATGGTTTTATTTGTTTCTACTTGATTGATTTCAGCCCTGAGTTTGATGATTTCCTGCCTTCTACTCCTCTTTGGTGTATTTGCTTCTTTTTCTTCCAGGGCTTTCAGGTGTGCCATTAAGCTGTTAGTGTATGCTGTCTCCCATTTCTTTTTGGGGGCACTCAGGGCTATGAATTTTCCTCTTAGCACTGCTTTCATTGTGTCCCACAAATTAGGGTATGTTGTGCCTTCATTTTCATTAACTTTCAAAAAGTCTTTGATTTCTTTGTTTATTTCCACCTTGACCAAGTTATCATTGAGTAGAGCATTGTTCAGCCTCCTTGTGTACGTGGGTTTTCTTTTGTTTTTGTTGCCATTGAAGACCATCCTTATTCCATAGTGATCTGATAGGAGGCATGGGATTATTTCTATCTTCTTGTATCTGTTGAGGTCTGATTTGTGATCAATTATATGGTCAATTTTGGAGAAGGTACCATGAGGAGCTGAGAAGAAGGTGTATTCTTTAGCTCTAGGATGAAATGTTCTATATATATCAGTTAGTTCCATTTGGTCCAAGGCTTCAGTTAGATTCACTGTGTCCCTGTTTAGTTTCTGCTTTCCTGAACGATCCATTTCAGAGAGCGGGGTGTTGAAGTCACCCACTATTATTGTGTGCGGTGCGATGTGTGCTTTGAGTTTTAGTAAAGTTTCTTTTATGAATGAGGGTGCCCTTGCATTTGGAGCATAGATATTCAGAATTGAGAGTTCTTGATGGTGGATTTTTCCCTTGATCAGTATGTAGTGTCCTTCTGTGTCTTTTTTGATGACTTTAGGTTGAAAATCAATTTTATCTGATATTAGGATGGCTACTCCTCCTCGTTTCTTGGGGCCATTTGCTTGTAAAATTGTTTTCCAGCCTTTTACTCTGAGGTAGTGTTTGTCTTTGACACTGAGGTGTGTTTCCTGCATGCAGCAAAATGCTGGGTCCTGTTTATGTATCGTCTGCTAGTCTATGTCTTTTAATTGGGGAATTGAGACCATTGATATTAAGAGAGATTAAGGCATAGTGATTATTGCCATCTGCCATTCTTGACGCTATCTTTATGTTTGAGTGGTTATCTACTTTTGGATTTGATTCAAGAAGGTTATTATCTCATTTTTTTTCCTGGGTGTTGTTTCTCTCCCTGTATTGGAGGTTTCCACCTATTATCCGTTGCAGGGCTGGATTTGTGGAAAGATATTGTGAAAATTTGGTTTTATCATGGAATATCTTGGTCTCTCCATCTATGGTGATTGAGAGTTTTGCTGGGTATAGTAGTCTAGGCTGGCATTTGTGCTCTCTTAGTGTCTGCATGAGATCTGCCCAGGATCTTCTGGCTTTCATAGTCTCTGGTGAGAAGTCTGATGTGATTCGGATAGGTCTTCCTTTGTATGTTACTTGGCCCTTTTCTCTTACTGCTTTTAGTATTCTTTCTTTGTTTAGAACATTCGGTGTTTTGATTGTTATGTGACGGGAGGTATTTCTGTTCTGGTCCAGTCTGTTTGGAGTTCTGTAGGCTTCTTGTATGTTCTTCGGCATCTCTCTCTTTAGGTTAGGGAAGTTTTCCTCCATAATTTTGTTGAAGATGTTTACTGGCCCTTTAAGTTGTAAATCTTCACTCTCATCTATACCTATAATCCTTAGGTTTGGTCTTCTCATTGTGTCCTGGATTTCCTGGATGTTTTGGGTTACACGTTTTTTGCAGTTTGCATTTTCTTTGACTGTTGAGTCGATGCTTTCTATGGAATCTTCAGCACCTGAGATTCTTTCTTCCATCTCTTCTATTCTTTTTTTTTTAATTTTATTTTATTTTTTTAATTTACATTCCAGATCACTTCCCCTTTCCCGTTTCCTCCCTCCCCGAAAGTCCCATAAGCCCCCTTCCCTCCCTCTTTTCTCCGTTCAACCCCCTCTCACTTCTCTGTCCTGGCATTCCCCTACATCCAGTCTTTCCAGGACCAGGGGTCTCTCCTTCCATCTTTTTAGAAATCTATTGATATGCTGATTGTGTCTAGGGTATTCTGAGATTCTGGGTCAATATCCCCTTATCAGTGACTGCATACCATGTGTGATCTTTTGTGATTGGGTTACCTCACTAAGGATGATATTTTCAAGTTCTGACCATTTGCCTAGGAATTTCGTGAATTCATTGTTTTTAATTGCAGAGTAGTATTCCATTGTGTAAATATACCACATCTTCTGAATCCATTCCTCCATTGAGGGACATCTGGGTTCTTTCCAGCTTCTGGCTATTATAAATAATCAAAAACACAGGAGACAGCAGTTGTTGGCGAGGATGTGGAGAAAGAGGAACACTCCTCCACTGCTGGTGGAATTGCAGGCTGGTACAACCACTCTGGAAAGCAGTCTGGCGGCTCCTCAGAAAACTGGGCATGACGCTTCCAGAGGATCCGGCTATACCACTCCTGGGCATATACCCAGAGACTTTACCTGCATGCAATAAGGACACATGCTCCACAATATTCATAGCATCTCTTCTATTCTATTGTTGATGTTTGCATCTATGACTCCTGATTTCTTCCCAAGGTTTTCTATCTCCAAAGTTGTCTCCCTTTGTGATTTCTTAGTTGTTTCTGCTTCCTTTTTTAGTTCCTGGATGGATTTGCTGAGATCCTTCACTTGTTTGTTTGTATTTTCCTGTATTTCTTTAAGGTATTTTTGCATTACCTCTTTCAGGATTTCTTCCTGATGACCCACGTTCTCCTGCATTTCTCTGAGCGATTTTTGTGTTTCCTCCTCATGGGATTCCATCTGTTGATCCATCGTCTCCTGCATTTCTTTAAGCAGTTCTCGTGTTTCCTTTGTAAGGGCATCTAACCTTTGATTCATTTCTTTAAGCAATTTTTGTGTTGCCTCCTTATGGGCATCCGTCTGTTGACCCATATTCTTCTGCATTTCTTTATGCAAATTTTGTGATTCCTTTGTGAGTGCATCTACCCGTTGATTCATCTCCTTAAGCGATTTTTGTGTTGTCTCCTTTTGTGCCTCCATCTTTTGATCCATGTTCCCCTGCATTTCTCTAAGCGATTTTTGTGTTTCCTTTGTAAGGGCTTCTAACCGTTGATTCATGGTCTCCTGTAACTCTTTATGAGATTTATTTGTGTCCTTCTTGTGATCCTCTAATAGCATCATGAGAAGTGATTTTAAATCCAGATCTTGTCTTTCGGGTGTGGTGGGGTATCCAGGACTTGCTGCTGTTGGAGAGTTGGGTTCGGATGGTCCCACATTACTTTGATTTCTGTTAGTAACATTACTATGTTTGCCTTTTGCCATCTGGATACCTCTGATGTTAGTTGGTCCTGCTGCCACTGGCTGTTGGTTGGACCTCCTGTGAGCCTGCAAAGCTATTTCTGCCCCCCCTGGATTACCAGGATTCCCCTGGCACCGATTTCTGGGGCCTGCCTGCTCCTGAGTGACTTTGGAGCCCTAATGTGCCTTGCCCCAAGTGATCTTATATTGGGGAGGCCTTGCACATCCAAAGACTCAGCCTAGTGGATTCCTGGAGCAGAGGTCGCCAAAGGGAGGCTGGTAGGCTCCTGCCCTGTGCAGGAGTGTGTGATCTCTCCTAGGGGGGGGAAGGGGCATCCCTCTGCCAGGCAGAAGTCCCACAGCAGAGCTAGCACGCTGGTTACTGCAGATCTGCCCAGCTCTTGGGAGCCATGTGCACACAATCCACCCAAGACCCAAGTGATATTATGCCTGTCTGTCTCAGAACCTGGCAGTCCCAACTTCCCAGCCACTGGAGCAAAGATGGCGGAGTGCACTCTGCACACTCTCAGTGGCGCCGCTCACCCTACCGACGCGATGGCCTGCCAATCTGGCACCCAGACGACCACAGCGCTGACCCTTTCTCAGGTGCAGATGGAAGCCCCAACAGGCCGTGTCCCAAGTGATGTTATATTGGGGAGAGAGCCTGGGTACCTGTCTCTTCAGTGCAGTCTGCGGGAACAGAGGTCGCGGAAGGAAACTAAGAAAAATATTTTAAGCATATATAATATAATGTATGAAACAGAATTGATCCCAAAAACAATTGATTGGTATGACCGAAGTTGACAATAGTGTAATAATTGTAGTAACTATTATATATATATATATATATATATATATATATATATATATATATTTTTATTTTCTAATTTTAAATTTACAACACATTTTTTGTGCCTGAGCCTTGTTTTATTTAAGAAATGAGTAATGGCCTATCACATAAATGTGATAATCAGACTGTTCTAAATTTTCTTCTGATAAATATGGAGGTGTTAAGTTTCCTTTATTACTATTACTGTTATTGTTGTTGTGTTGCTGTTGTTGTTGTTATAACTTATTTATTTTTCTTTTTTATACACTCCAGATTATGTTCACCCTGTGGTCTACCCTCTGACTGTTCCTTACTCCATATGTCTTCCATATACACAAAGATGTCCCCACACCATCTCTACCCCAGATTTCTAAACTCCCTGGGGCCTCCATTCTCTTGAGGGCTAGATGCATCTTCTCTGACTGAACACAGACCTGGCAGTCCTCTGCTGTATATGTGTTGGGGGCCTCATAACAGCTGGTGTATGCTGCCTGGTTAGTGATCCAGTGTCTGAGAGATCTCAGGGGTTCAGGTTAATTGAGACAGCTGGTCCTCCAGAGGGTTGCCCTCCTCCTCAGCTTCTTCCACTTTTTCCTTAATTCAACCACAGGGCTCAGCAGCTTCTGTCCATTGGTTAGGTGCAAATATCTGCATCTGACTCTTTCAGCTGATTGTTGGGTGTTTCAGAGGACAGTCATGATAGTTCGCGTTTTGTGAGTGCTCCATAGCTTCAGTATTAATGTCAGACCTTGGGGCCTCCCTTTGATCTGAATCCCACTTTGGGCTTGTCCCTGGAATCCTTTTCCTCAGGCTTTTCTCCATTTTTGTCCATATTTCTCATATATCCCAAGTTCACTATCTTAGGGATGATGCCACACACATTGGGCTAGACCCTCCTACATCTATCATCAAGAGAATTTCTTAGAGAGATGGAAATAGACCAAAGTGATCTGTAAAATTCTTCATTTTGTGTGCTTCTTACAAAATAGTTCTTGATATATTTGAGAATAAAGATCAACTAGCTAGCACACATGTAAGGACTGAGGAAGATGAAGATATGTTGACAGGATTCTACACTCACTACTATTTTCTCATGGGGGTACGTTCTGATTTATCCCTATTAGGTCATTTAATCACTACAAGATCATCATGTGTTATGTTTACACAACATGACACAGGCATCTACTTAATAGAGCTTATTCACAGCATATACTTTTAGGCTATGCTTCTGAACAAAATGCTCTATACACTTATATCACAATTGGTTATCTAAACTAGGTAAAGCCTAAATCCCATGGTATGACAGATAGTTCCTACAGAGTTGATAGCTCTCTTTTCAGGTACAATATAGTAACTGTAGTAAATATATGTACAAAACAATCAAATTGTACTCACCAAGAATGGTACCATTTAATTATTGTAATGTGTAACTGAAAATATATAATGTCCTCTTACTTCAGATTCAAGTCTCTGTTGCTATAAAAGTAATATAAGAACTCATCTGCATATCAGAGTTATTAGGATAGATTCTGATTCTTGTCAATAACATAATAAATGATCCTATCCTATAGTTGGTCATAATTATTAACAATTTTCGGATGATTATACGTTCTTGATGAGCTTTCATTAAATGCTATAGTTATAGTGGGCTGTATCTCTCTATGTGCCAGTCAATGAGATCAGAATTGCTCTGATTCTTACTTTTTTAGATTACTCTCCAGGTGTTCAGAAAGGAACAGGATATTGTTTTATCTAATATTACATATCCATAAGATAAGTAACCCTTTGACTGCAATATGATTTCATGACTGAAAATTCCATGTCCTTAATTATTTTAAATTAAAGGGTATATTAGAAAAGGGAGTAGGATGTAGAATGCTGGGTAGGATACAGTTTGACCACTTTGCAACTCACTTCATAATATCCTGAAGTTCTTTAGTCTTCAGTTAAATGCAGATGAGGAGACTCCTGACCTGGAAGAAATGAGATGAGTAAAATATTAAGTCACAAAGTAGTGACCATATTATATCAAAAATTAAATCAGGAAATGCCAGCATTAAAATAAACAATTACTTTTTCCAGAATATTAAAACAAATGTGAATAAGTACAGGAAAATCTTAGGTCTTTGAGTTCACTCATCCATTCAACAATATGTGCTTCTTCTGTTCCTGGCTCTCAAGGAGAAACTGAATGTAATTTCATGTTTTTCCCATGTGTTATATCATGCCTACACCAATGTGAAAATATTTGCCTTAGTGTATTTTGTTCTATTTGCAATTATAGTCCTTGCTAACACGGTAGATGTTTCATTGCAAAGGAAAGAAAAATTAAGATCCAGGGAATAAGATTTAGCTAAGTCCAAAATTTTTTTGAAATCGAACTACTACATTACTTGCTGACTTCCTGTAAGATTCTTGCAACTTTCAGTGAGAATTCTTTCTAATCATGATTTAGAGAAATTATCTTAATGACCCACTTTCTGCTTCCTCACTTTTATAGTTGAGTGAATTAGACCAGGCAATGGTTCATAACTTTGTCACAAAACAATTTACCATCTAATGATAGCTCTCAATTTTCTGCCCATAAGGGACAATTTCACCCACTCATGCACAGCACACAAATAAACAGTATTTTTGTATTCATGAAGTCACTATTTCTTAATGAGCGACCCTAATTTGTAGTTTAAGAACACTGTAAATCTGATCAAAGTCCTTTATCTGGGGAGCATGCAAACCCTAGGGGAAATGATCAATGGACAAGGTACTGTCTTCTAAATATTTGTGTTTATACTCCAGAACTAATGGTGATAACCACCTGGGTCAGGGAGCTTCTTCCTGCAGTGGAAAATGAACAGCTAATGCACAGACTCATAATTTTTCAAATGACTGAAAACAAGTGACTGCTGATTTCTCAGACATAAATAGAATGTCTACCTTACCTCTCTGAGGCCCTGGGAACAACATGAAAAGGGAAGAGAATGTTTCTTAAGAGCTGAAAGATGAGCAAAAGTGATGGAAAATGTTGATTTCTGCATATGACATGGCTGTGGCAATCTTGAATGCATAGAGGTTGTAGCTACCTAAATGAGACTTATACCCTCTGTCCCTATAAAAGGATGTGAGAGTAGCTGGGTGTAGCTAGGAGGGGACGGTTGTACCTTGGAATAGGAACAGAACAACATGTCAAAAGTTAAACTAACAGGAATGCATATGATCAAAATACAATTTACATGTTCATGACCTTGTTAAAAATTAAATAGAAAAACCTAGTAGACTCAAATCTCTTTGAAACTGGAGTATTTTTATTTTTTTGGTTACATATTTATTTATTAAAAACAGCTTTATGCTGATAACAATTCTCATATCATATAATTACTAACTTATAAGTAAAATCCAGTGGGTATATTTACAGCTTACAGAATCTTCACAATTGCCTTTAGAACACAAAAATTTTCTTCAAATAAAAAGTGAATCCCTTATTAACTCATGGCCATCCCATTTTCACCCACTTCCTACACAGGCTTCACTCTGTCATACAACTCTCGTCTTAACTCCAGGGTCAAAGGCATTCATTGTACACACCTTTCCTTTTTACATATTTGCATATTCTGAATAAAATTTTTTTTATATTCCTCTATCTAATTGCAATTAATTATATGGTTCTATTATATTGATTTTGCTTAAAATAATTTTTCCTACTGAGTCTTTTGGAACTAGAAGGTGGTATGATGAGAAGCCCCATTCCAATTCACTGATCCACTTCCCTCCGTGTAGGACAACAAAGCAAACTGCTTGGCAAGCAGCTGTACTTCCAACCATGATGGTCTGCGTGGCAGGGAGAAAAGAAAGAAATGGGATTCCAGGCATAACAAGATGTATGTTTCCTGCCTGCCTTGCTGGATTTCACTTATTGAATTAGGACAAATTGGGACTTTCATAAACTGTGATATAAATCATTATCTCGAGTTAGCAGATGCAGTCGCACCAGGATAGAGCACTGTTAATAACTCTGCTGGATTAGGACTGATTGGAACAATTTGAAACTTGTTTCTCTCAGCTTGATCAGCCTCATTGTAACCACGGCAATTATCCCATTTCACTTTCAATGGCTCAGCACAGACATGTTGTTGCTTTATAACCATTCTTCTTAATGAAGCTAGCTCAAACTCTTGTTCATGTCAAAGCACTATCCTACCCAAATCATAAATAACTCCACCTCTTGGGGATTAAGGTAGATATTTGCAAGGCTGAGATCTCCAATGGGCTAGACAAACACAATTCTTTATGATAGTTAGCTCAAGGATTTATTTATTGAATGTAATTTTTGTATGTGAACAAGAGCTTCTTCTCAAGTAATAGGAGTGCATTAAGCTTTGAAATAAGTTAGGATGAACTACATAGTGTTGCACCTGTTTTATTTCCTTTTTTTCCTTGTGGGATACATATACAATGTACTTGTATGTCTAGGTGTCTCATGAAAAGAGATATCATACAATTGCAAGGGACTTTATAGGTGGGAGCTCAGTATTTAGATTGAATTTGTTGGTAAAGATGCCATTCTCATAGAGGCAATACACACAAACTTAAAGAACATATGTGAAGGAGCTGGGGTGATGTCTCAGTTGATAAATGGGAATCTAAGTTATTCAGGACACATGCAAAATGCCAAGTATAACAGTGAGGTCATTTGATCCCAAAATGGGGAATCAGAGATAGACAGATCCTAGGAGCTAACTGGACAATAAGTTTATCTGAAAAATTGAACACCAGGTTTAATGAGAGAATCACACACACACATGAGAAGTGGGAGGGAAGGGAGGGAGTGATTGAATCTGATAACTGAATGATGAGTGGAAAAGTGAAGGAAGATCATGAGCATGGTTCAGGAATTATCTTCATTATTTTCTTGAAAAGCCCATGATGTTACAGGTGTCCAGATAGGTACATAAGTCATCTAAAAATGTTCCGTTTCTATGCCTTATTAGCTAGTTACTACTGAGATGCAGTAAAAACTACAAATGTTTCAACATTTAGCACATATGTGATTAACAAGTTATGGGAGGTCCAAGACCTGTACTTATATTTCATATATCAAAAATATGTAGGCAATTTTAGTGAAAATGAATAAGACTCAGGGCACCAAGCATTTGTGTTTTAGTTGAGGAGATGAACTATTTCTATGTTGGAGTTTTATATGTAAATGAGGCAGTCAGAAAGGAAAAAGTAAATTGAGCCTGATTATATTTTACTCCTCTTCTGCTCCTTTCTTGGCTACATTTGATTTAGGAATATTTACCCAGGATCAAGGGAGAAGTATTTTTGTCACAGGGCTCCTTTAAATCAAAGACATCCACCTTGGATTTAATATCACAATGCCATTTAAAAGACATTTTTACAGCATGTAATATGCTATGGTTGGGATATGTTGGGATTCATTCCATAAATATAATATTAAAATATTTTCCATCAAAAGTGAAATACAATTTACCTGAAGTACTCCTATTTGCCTATTCTATTCTCCTCTGTTTTCGGCTGAAGTTAATATTAGCTGTATATGATTTGTATTATTCTCTCTGTAGCTATGAATTCATTGTAAGACATGGTCAGAGAATACTGAAATAACACATTTTAAGATTTTTGAAATGCAATTATAAGTATAACATTTGCACCTTCATTTTTTGTTGTTCCTGATGTTACGTGTGAACAAAGTTGGATTTCTCTACAATTTAGTGATGTGTGCTCCCTGCTGTAAAATCAGAGCCCCTGTAGATTGCCTTGTCTCTGCATACACAGTGCCAAGCATGACACTCAGAGTATAGAGCTTCAGTGACTCTGCTCAATGTGTTATCTTGTCTATTCCATGTGGGAAATGGAATAAGAACGAGCATGGGTCATTATTCATGAGAACGTTAATCCTTCCAAATAATACGTAAAATGAGTAAAACCCATAAAGGTAGTAAATTGGGGACATAGATGGGAACAATGGCTTGGCAATGCCCTATGCATCATAAATGAATGGAAAAATTGAACTGTAGTTACTTTATAAAACCAGGGGTTTGGGGCGGGGAGCATTAGAATGACCAATAGGAAAAGTAGGACTTTGATTTACCAGTTTCCCTTCATTGAATCTAATGCTTCAACTCTGTACATCTCTATACACACTGAAGTTCAGAAAAAAGTGATACATCCTAGTACTTCTCAGTAAGTTTTATCTGCTACTTTGACACCACTGTGACCAACTGCCTGGCAGAAACAAGAGGAGTATTTATTTTTGTTCACATATTTGGGTTGAGTCCGTCCTGACTTGGAAGGCACATTAGTCGAAGGTTGTAGATCCTTGTAACAGAGACTATTCATGCATACTAGGTGGAAAGTAGAAAGCAAAAGTAAGGTATAACCTTCGAAGACTTGTCACTGTTGATCTACTTATACAAGACACATCCTACTTCTTGATGTTATTTTTCAAATAAGTTGAATAAATTATTTTATTTATTACTTTTAAATTAATTAATTAATTTTTTAAACTCCAGATTTTATTCCCCACCACCCTGTCTACCCTCCGTTCCACAATCCATACCTCCTCCCCACAGCCTTGTCTCCATGAGGATGTCCAAAACCCCCACCCCACCTGACTTCTATACTTCTATACTTCCTGGGGCCTCCAGTCTCTTTAGGGTTATTATCTCTGATTGAACACAGAACCGGCAGTATATGTGTTGGCGACCTCATATCAGCTGGTGTATGCTGTCTGTTTGGTGGTCCAGTGTTTGAGTGATCTCATGGTCCAGATTAATTGAGACTGCTGGTCCTTCTACAGGGTGGCACCCCTCCTCAGATTCTTCCAGGTTTTCCCAAACTCAACCACCGAGGTCAGCAGTTTCTGTGCATTGGTTGGGTGTAAATATCTGCAAGTGATTCTTTCAGTTCCTTGTTGGGACTTTCGGAGTATGGTCATACTAGGTCCCTTTTTGTGAGCGCTCCATAGCCTCAGTAATAGTGTCAGGCCTTTGGGCCTCCCCTTGAGCTGTATCCCACTTTGGGCCTGTTGTTGGACCTTTTTCTCTGGCTCATCTCCATTTCCATCCCTGTAGTTCTTTCAGACAGGAACAATTATGGGTAAGGGTTTTGACTGTGGGATCCAACAGAATACCCAAGATACAGTCCACAGAACTCAAAAAATTCAACAAGCTGAAGAGCCCAAGTGAGGACACCTCAGTCCTATTTGGGAAGGAGAAGAAATTAACCACAAGTGGGAGGGAGGGAGCAACCTGAGAGGGACAGGGGCCTGGGGGGAGATAGAGAGGAACATGATCTGGTATTGGTTGGGGGAAAAGGACTGAAGCTCTTGAGGGCCAGCAAAAAGAAAGAAAACAGGAAACTTCAGGAGGTAGGAGGTTGGGGGGAACACTTCAGAATTTACCAGAGACCTGGGAGGTGAGATACTCTCAGGACTCAAAGGGAGAGACCTTAGATGAAATGCCTGAAAGTAGGGAGAGGATGCTTATAAAGTCCACCTCCAGCAGGAAGACAGGGCATCAAATAAACTATTTTATAAGTGGAACATTATGCATAATCATGTATCACAGAAGATGATTGTTTTAAGTTACCTTTTACAGTCACATTACAAAAATCATGTGAGTGGATTTCAATCATGACTTAACATAATTAGGGGTACAGATATTAAATAAATGTCTATGTAAACACAGAAATTAATCTAACATATATGTAATCATGTATAGATACCTCTGATGGTTCAGACTGAAACTTTAAAAATAATTATATTCCTTATTTTTTTTTCATTTTTATAAAGTAAATATTTTGCCTGTGTAATTAAAGATATTTCTACTTTTCATAGCAAAATAAAATATAAGAGAAAGCAAAATCTATCACATTGAAGTTGGTCAAGGCAAAAAAACAAAACAAAACAAACAAACAAAAAACCCAGAACTACAAAAGCCAAAAGAGAAGGCATAATAGTCAGAGACAGTTTTACACACTCAAGAGTCTTATAAAAATATTCCATGGAAAGTTATAATACAGACACAGGCCCTAGTGCAGACCCATGTAGGTCCTGTGTTTCCTTCTGTGCATCTGTGAGTTCCTATGGGCTTTGCTTAGTAGATTTAGAGGCCTTTTTCCTCAGGTGTCCTCCATCCCCTCTTGTGATCACACTCATCATCCTCAAGTTCCTTGAGCTCTAATGAGAGAGATTTGATGGAGACATAAGATTTAGAGAAGGATGACCACCCATGCAAGGGGTGTGTGTGATGTTATATCTAGTTGTGGGTCTGTGCATTTGTTCCTTTTTTCTACAGAAGGAAGCCTGTCAGATGATGACTGAAAA
This sequence comes from Tokudaia tokunoshimensis, assembly GCA_036184795.1. Lineage (NCBI taxonomy): Eukaryota > Metazoa > Chordata > Mammalia > Rodentia > Muridae > Tokudaia > Tokudaia tokunoshimensis. The sequence continues at coordinate 52,611,180 of BTHU01000005.1, read as the reverse complement.
AGGCACTAATCTTTGACTATAGCAGAATATCTTCAGGTGTCCTTTGACTATAGCAGAATATCTAGAGGTGTCCTTTGATTGCTGTTTTTGTTGTTGTTGTTTAAGACCAGTAGTATTTGGTTTTACCCTAGGTTTCTGAGCTAGCTAATCTTTAGTTCTTGTTCATGAAAGCAATATCAGGCATGGGTTTCATATTGTAAAATGGGTCTTAAATCAAATAGAGCCTGGTTGTTTACTCCTACAAGCTTTGTGTCACTGTTTCCATAGGAGATTTTGCAAGCTATTTCTAAAGAGTCTTCCTCTTAAAGACTCAACAGCCTTTAAAATAGCACATAAAGAGTTGGGAGACCAGGCATTCAAAACACAGGCTAAAACATAACAGCACATGGTTGTAGCATCCAACTGGAAATCTATAAATTTGAAATATATATTTCAACTACTCTTCTAATTTTTAAACCTTACATTAGACTAAAGTTCCCTTTTCTACATGATCAGCTATGATTTTGCCAGTGCTTGACTGATAATGTTTAATACAAACCTGTGCAGCATTTCTGATCTTCGGTGTAGTTTTAAATAATGGATTGAATAGTAATACTGATGGAAATATTTTCATTGATAAAGTGCATATCCCTGATAGTAATATAACTGCCTTCTATGAAATAGTGTACCCACTTATAACATCCTATCTGTGAAACTACAAAACAGTATCAAGATAAATACTGAGTGTAAAAGTATTACCATCATTTCCATTTTATATAAAGCAACAAAACAAAAACCCCATATTTTCACATAACTGAAGACTTTATTCAAAAGAAAAAGTTGAGTTTCAAATTTTGTCCCCACTATATGACCCTCTGAAGGAAAGATACTTGCCAATACTTACTTCCCAGTGAGTGTACTCACAGATACCACTCCAAATTTATTTTTTTTACCATGTCAACGTGTGACATATTTAATCTTTAACCTTATAATATTTCCTCTTTTTTATCCCAGCAGACATTATTCCTTCTATGATTTCTTTTTCAGACAGTTTCCTTTTCCACATTATCTTTATGTGGATTTCATAAATGAAGTAGGTCAGAATTGAATCGAATCAGGTTAATTAGGAGTCGAAATACTCCAACAGAAGTGATCTTTTTGGCACCTCTGGTCCTAGTAATGTATTATCAACTTTGGTCACAGCATTCCTACAAAGACTCTGACTGGTTTTGCCCTAAAGTAATTGTTGGTTGGCCCTGCCTGCTTAAGGCAGGAAGTCTACCTTTCTGAAAGCTCTTCCATTAAAGCAAGTCACAGGAAATTGCTCTCACTGTCACTGAGTCCTCAAGAGTAGAGAGGATGTGATTAGAGGTCATTAGGTCTAAAGTCCTGGGCTAAGATCACATTCATGTATGGGTCACCATGGAAACACAGCTGAAGTGACCTACCTCGTTGTCCCCACCTGAATCTTTCCCTGGGAAGCTGATTAAAGAGGAGCCTTAGATGGTGCTCCAAAGAGTAATGGGCCATTAAATGATCTTTTACTTGGGAGCTGAGACCCCAAAGTTACAGTTGTAGTACACAATGTACAGAGGAAGGATGATTGATAAGGTTAAGAAAGCTCAAAGCATTATGGAAAGTGGTGCTGATTACTCTATAAATTGGATAGCATCAACAACATTTCCAAAAATAACAGTGTCCAGCTTATTGAAATGGTGCTGATTCATCACTGCCTAAATTTGTTAAAATTATATCTAGCCCACACCAAATTATATGTGTTTAATCTTATTGAAGAAGAGATACCTTGTGCAGTATGGGATAAACAAAAGATAATTCCTACCATTCTATATTCTTTAAGTTATGAAACTTAGAATATCTTTCAGAATAAAAATCAAAGTGAGCTTTGCAGCCAAAGGAACCTGATGTGAAGTCCAGCTGCAATAATCACATATCTTATCCCCAAATCTGTTAACCTTTGGTTGATTTAATTTTTCATCTAGAAACTGGGAGACAATATAAGTGATATTGAAAGGGGTTGATATAAAATTAAAGATACTTAGGTAAGTATTCCTTTGGGAATTTAAAACAAAGGAGTAGGTATATTAGCTGTGCAATGCAGTCTAATTCGTTTCACTTGTTAACTGTAACCTTTTCTCAAGACATCCAGCCTTTTCTTACATGTCACATCCTCTGTCAGATGTGGATAATTTTCCTGAAAGGGGTTATAGAGTATATAAAACAAATTAGATATCAAGAGAATATCACAGCTCACTGATAACAATAGCCATTCAATAAATTAGAATAATTTTTCTTCTTTAAAATTAACAACATATCATATGGAGAAACAGACTTTCATGGTTACAAGCAAGTTATTCAGAGAACATTATCCTGACTGTCAAACTAAGAAAATATAAGATGTATGTAGTAAACTACATAGAAAATAAAAAAATGTACAATGCTTTGGGATAGAAAAAAATAATATGATCACATTGCAGGGAATTCTGGATGCTCAGCAGATAAAGATGGTGGCGTAAAAGTATGACAAAAGAAGAGATTAGGGAGGTGAAATTTGAAAAACAATTTTAAAAGACATATCAGAGTCTACCCCATGATTACTGATATAAGACAATGCTAAACAGAAGGAAGAGTCATGGGTTTAAATTGGGTGTATCGGTGTCAGTCTTGAGAAACGTCTCTTTGAGTGGTGAGTCAAGATATTCCAAATGACTCCAAAACACAGACTGTTGATGTTACCCTTTGGTGCTTCTCAGGTTAAAGCTAAGCTCCTATTGCTGATGATACCACACATGTAGGACATAGGATGGAGGACTTCAATATTAAAGTAGGATATAACCTAAATTCCTCCTTTCTGTGCCCTAGCTCTCTTAATTCCAGAAAATGTCATGTGAGCTGCAAATGAGGAAATAATGCCCTTACCAGATGCGACACCCGTTATCCACAGCAAATACCAGAATGAAAAGCTTCATAATGGTACATTAGTAGTACTTGCATGTTGATGATAAGCAAAATCTAAGGAAACTTAAGGCCAACTTCACAAGAAAGAAATCATTCCTGGTACTAACTAGAAATCTAGTCAAATTCTTGTCTGAGTAAGGTCATGGAGTTTAGATGTGAATCTACTACAACCATTTGGCAAGAGCAGCATCATTCCTTATCTGTATTCTAAATATTTCTTTATACTCACAGATAAGTATAGCAATAAGCCCTCATCAAAGAAAGTTTAATTCTATAGTGGAAATGAATGAAAAGAGAAATAAAAATGAAAGACATTGTTTGTTCCTAGGTATAATGGAGGGGAAAGTTTATTGTAGATAAAAGAGAGAGCATGTTCAGAGAGAGATATCTGGGAGAGTCCAGAGTGAACATGACCTTGAGTTGTGAATATCCAGCATCTTTGTATGGTCAGATTGAATTATGAGAAGATAGAGAAAATAAAGACTGCAGAGGTTTAATTATCGCATCCATTTGTTAGTAAAAGAAAATGAAATGAAAGGGAAGGGAAAAGGTAAGGAGGATGAAGAGCAAAGAAAAGAGAGGACAGGATAAGCAAAAGAAAGAGAGATAGGAGAGACAGTCAATGATGTACCAAAATATGTGTAAATGTGGAAGGATATTTTAAAAGATATAAAACAGAAAAGGAAAAGGAGGGAAAGGAAAAGAGGAAATAGTCAGTCACAGAAGTCTTGAGTGTTCAGATTCAGGACGGTAGGACTTTGTAGGCGTTACAGGGACATCTGTCTTTTGAAGAGCCAAATAAGAATGAGGGACAAGTAGAAAGACTTGAGTTCAAGTTCACTATGCTTAAAAACAGTTCATTTCAAAATATGAGGAAAAAAAGAAGCATAAAACAATACTATGAAGCAATCAAAATCTCAGAGACAGATGATGCCCAAGCTCTTTGCTTTTGGGAAACATTTTGCATTATCTCAAAACTCGCATGTGAATTCATAATTATCTCTTTTATTTAAAATCCACACAGAAGTTGACACAGCAGGATCAATTTAAGACCAAATGTCACAATTAGGGGAAGACGACAGACATATTTGAATATAATTTGAGATGGTATAGATGTATGTAAAGGAGAGGATAAAGTGTAGGATGTCGTCCCACAGTCAATAACCCATTGAGTATGGCTGCTGGCACTGACAAGTACTCAAAGTGTTGAATGTGCAACAAACAATAATGCATAATAAGGAGGTTGCATAAAACCAGACACACTGAAACTAATAGAAAGGAAACTAGGGAAGAACCTTGAACATATGGGCACAGGGGAGAATTTTCTGAATAGAACTCCAAGAGCTTATGCTCTAAGATCAAGAATAGACAAATGGGATCTCATTAAATTACAAAGTTTTTGCAAGGCAAAAGACACTGTCAAAAAGACAAAGCGGCAACCAACTAACTGGGAAATGATCTTTACCAACCCTACATCCGACAGGGGACTAATATCCAATATATGCAAAGAACTCAAGAAGTTAAACTCCAGAGAGGCAAGTAACCCTATTAAAAAGTGGGGTACAGAGCTAAACAAAGAGTTCTCACCTGAAGAATATCTAATGGCTGAGAAGCACCTAAACAGATGTTCATCATCCTTAGTCATTAGGGAAATGCAAATCAAAACAACCCTGAGATTCCATCTCACACCATTCAGAATGGATAAGATCAAAAACACAGGGGACAGCAGTTGTTGGAGAGGATGTGGAGAAAGAGGAACACTCCTCCACTGCTGGTGGGATTGCAAGCTGGTACAACCACTCTGGAAAGCTGTCTGGCGGTTCCTCTGAAAACTGGGCATGACACTCCCGGAGGATCCTGCTATACCACTCCTGGGCATATACCCAGAGGCTTCCCCAGCATGCAATAAGGACACATGCTCCACTATGTTCATAGCAGCCTTATTTATAAGAGCCAGAAGCTGGAAAGAACCCAGATGTCCCTCAACGGAGGAATGGATTCAGAAGATGTGGTATATTTACACAATGGAATACTGCTCTGCAATTAAAACCAATGAATTCACGAAATTCCTAGGCAAATGGTCAGAACTTGAAAATAACATCCTTAGTGAGGTAACCCAATCACAAAAGAACACACATGGTATGCAGTCACTGAGAAGGGGATATTAACACGGAATCTCAGAATACCCTAGACACAATTCACATATCAATAGATTTCCAAGAAGATGGAAGGAGAGACCCCTGGTCCTGGAAAGACTGGATGTAGGGGAATGCCAAGACAGAGAAGCTAGAGGGGGTTGAATGGGGAAAAGAGGGAGGAAAGGGGCCTTATGGCACTTTTGGGGAGGGAGGAAACGGGAAAGGGGAAATGATTTTGAATGTAAATTAAAAAAAACTTAGAAAATAAAATAAAATTAAAAAATATGTTGTAAATTTTTGTTGATTATATACTAAGAGAATAATGTTTTGATTTGTGGAGCTAAATAAGTATATTAAAAATTATAATTAAAAAGTGTCTGAAAGATTTAGGCAGAAAAAATCCAAGTCAGGAGTTAGGTCAGATTTATTGAAAGAGGAAGTCATGGGAGCAGAAAGAGGTGTAAACTCAAATTCAAACTGCAACTATGGTGAAATCACGATGAAACCTGGCTGCAGATCAGAGTGTGGAAGTGTTGTGAATTTTACTAATAATAGCATATGAGAAAGGAAAAGGGAGTCTTTGAAATTGCTAATTTCCTCTAATCAATGGGTATGTCTCAAGTGGAAACATAGATTCTAAAAGAAAAGATTCTTACAACTTAAACTTCATCTTTCTTTCCTTAACTCTAGAGAAATTCAAGGTGCTAATTAGCCAGTGCTGCAGACAGCAGAAAAAATGGGAACATAAGAAAGAAAATGAGCCCCTAATCTCAAATATGGGTGTGGCATCTTAACCCCAGAAAAGTAAGAATTTCATCACAGTAAAAATTTAAAATTTCTCTTCCTTCCTAGCTATAAACTTTTAATTTTCCTTTTCACTAGAAACTTGAAACCATATTTATAGAGAAAGGACTCATATACACCAACCTACCACATAGTGCTGATAGCTCCTGGATTTACCTTGTTAGATTATGATTTTACCTAAAATACTCCCAAAGCCACCCTTCAATCTGACTTGTCAAAGATAAAATGGAGGAAAATATTTCTCAGCAATTCATAAATGTAACCATAGAGTCACCCAATTATACAGCAAGTGCTAAGACAACCTAGACCCTCTTTTGTGGAGCCCATAGTCACACTAGGATGTGTCTTAACTATTTGCTACTCTCCATTGGGAAAAGAATATTGGTAAATTACTTAGAATGTTATACAAAATGATAAGGATATACGAAACAAGAAAAATGATTATAAGAGGAGAAACCCAGAAGGTTCAATTCATAAGCAGATTTAAACATTTGGATAGTGTTCTGCACCTGTTAATCAACTTGACAAAATCCAGAAACATTTGAAACTTCCTGTGCTGAACTTGTAAAAATGGCTTTTCTTATAACATTTCCCTAAATGGCACCGTTCAATAACTCTGATTATTTTTCATTTGTGCTATGTATTGACACCGTTATGAAATTAATATAAAGATAATTTCAATATAGGATGTGATGTGCAAAGATTGCTTATACAGCCCATACTACTACTTATGTCACTCAAACAATCTTGGTTCTGGGTGTCCTTATAGACCACTGGGAAAAAAATCCCTCCAAAATAATGAGGGACATTTTAGTAGTATTTGAAATCCACAGAGATTATAACATATTAATGAAGGAAATTACATTTGTATAAAATATACTTTTATATACTCAGATAAATGAATGCATATAAATTTATGTGTACATAAATATACACATACACAAACACACACACACACACACACATATATATATACACACACACACATACACACACATTCATACATAAAATAAAGAACAACTGATTCTATATTCTACTATTTCAAATGGTGTTTACTTAGAAGAATGGGGAAATATTCATGCTAAAGTAGCTGTAGATAAGCTTTCACAGCAAAAACGCAATTATCCGGAAAGAGACACATGATTATGCTGCCCAGTCAACACCTACTATGAGGGCATGGTATTCAGGTACCTAGATCATAAGCAAAAACTAAGAATTTTAATACTATGGTAGAGTTTCATCAAAATTCTAAGGGAAAATTATTTCCTGCCATAGAAAATTTAAATACAGGTAATCTTATTATTTTTCATCACAGTAGAACAGAGAGTTTTAAATATACTTGTCTCCAAATGTGTATCACTAGAAATATGTGAGAAAGAATAAAGGTTAACACATATGCAAAGGGTTCAGAATAACATTAAGAAAGGCAAACAAAAAAGGGATAATAAGAAAAGCAAAACACATATCAATGAGTACACCTCTAGAGTATTATGAGTAAGTCCTTTGAATAACTGTTGAATTTATAGCAATTTTAAATGTACAATAAACTGTTTTTAAGGGGTCAATGTCCCCATGTGATTCCATGAAAGGCTATTATCATACAGGAAGATTTGATTTTATTTTTACATTGCATTTTTCAGCATTTCAATAATCTAGTAGGATGTACTTTGTAAGAGCTACTCAGTTTAGTACATTTTACTCATTTACAAAAATTTGAGCTACCTAATAATATTGTAGAGATTGTTAGAATTTTCAATATATGTTGAAAATAATTATAATTTTGTAATTCCTGAGAATTCTTAAAATACTGATCCATTGCCGCTTACTCAACAAGAGAAACATGCCATCACTTTGAAAACACTAAGAAACTTGTGTTTTTGTGTTCATTCTGTTATAATTCTACAATATATCATCATTGTAGCTGGATAAATGTACTTTAAAAAAGCAATATAATATATACTTGAATAATAAAAAGATATGAACTAAAATAGTGAAGGCAGAAGACCCAAAATATCCCAGAGCAGAATCAATCCAATAGAAAGAATTAGCAACTTCAAAATTATAATGAAAGTCTTGGAAAGAGGTTGTAAGCTTCTGCTAGATATAGCTAAGAGAAGAATTATAGCAGAACAAAGACCCCAGAAGTGGGTGCTTCTCCGTGTAAGTGGACATACTGTGATGTTCAGGAGTATAGATATTCTGGGTTGATTTTGTTAAGAATAAAACAGTGTCTTAAAGTAAATCAAATAAACCAAGGCAATTGTTCATTCCACAAAAGGGGAAATATAAAGGCAATGTAACCAAGTAGCTGTTGCTTGATGTGTTCTCCTCCAAACTTTAAATTGGAATGTAATGCTCATGACCAGTCATATTAAGCTTAGCTTGGCCTTAGGTGAAAAACAGAAGCCTGCTCTTAGCAGACACTGAACTTCTTACTCCTTAAAATTAGAATCATGATTGTCAACAGCTGTGATGGGAAATGAGGGCATGCTAGGTTGTACTTTCAAACATTATATTAAAATATCAAAGAAATCTGAGTACATAGAGGCCTAGTTGTCACTATATTCATCTCTATACAGATAAAGGTGATAATCATGATAATAAACGGAAGCACATGTGTATTTTTTGGTGTCAGTAGGGGAAAGAATGTTGGAAGCAGAATTTGAGAGTTCAATCCTCAGATTCCTTAGCCAAAAAATAAGTTTTCATTAGAAAATGAAAGTTCATGGCATGATGCATGAGCATATCATTTTAATACAATCAAGAAATAATGTTGAAACATTTTGTCTCTTATGTTTTTGTGTGTATGTAACTGTGTGTATTAGCATGTTAGTATGCTTATGAGTGTATTTGTGAAGGTGTGTTTATCCGTGGATGTATGTTTTGATGTGTCTGACAGTATGATTGTGTGTGCAAATCTGTGTGTGTTGTGAGTTTCTATGAGTGTGTCTGTATTTGTGTGAATATGAGTGTGTGCCTGTATCTATATGTAAAACAATATGTAACTCAGTTTCTGTTTAGTGCAGCAATTCGGAATAAGTTTTGGCAAGACATGCAAAGGGATCATGATGTTACAAGGCATATAGAGAGAGTCTGCAAATAACTGCTGTTTGTTGAATATCCCGCTGCAAGGTAAAGTGTGTTCAAGACAAGTATCAATGAGGCAGAGTGGTCAGCATTTGGCAGCAGATATGAGGAAGTTGGAAAATAATCACTGGCTCTCCATCTCCCCATCTGCTCCTTGAATTTCTGCCTTTGGTTTCTGAGTGCTTAGAGTCTCTGATACACACCCCAGGAAATTGAGTGACACCACATTGTCCACTGCCATGACTGACTGTCACAATATAGCATTCTTGATTCCCGAGGATCCATAATTTGTGTTATTCTGAACTGTGACTTACTTCTAGCAACTCTCTGGGTTGCATTATGTGGCTATCAGTTACTTCTCCAGGTAGACTTTGTTATTATCAATGGTATCTCCTGATTTATTTTTGTTTTAAATTTTATAACTGTTGTTACTACCTAACAATAAACCTGTGACCAGAATAATAGTTTTCATTTCAAGGTGAATGAAGATAAAATGAAACATCTGAATTTATGTAAAATATTGGAAAATTCTAAACCTAAAATAAATGAAAATTCTACACTCTCATAGATCTGACAGAAAATGTGTATGCCTGTGTGCATGCACACACCCACATTCCCAAAACACATACACACAGGGGCAGAGAGAGAGAAAGAGAGAGAGAGAGAGAGAGAGAGAGAGAGAGAGAGAGAGAGAGAGAGAGAGAGAGAGAGAGAGAGAGAGATATGTTTACTCAGAAGTAGCCTTAACTTTATTATCATATTATTATATTAACAGCACACCTCTCCTTGAGGATTTCAATGGGTACGTGACATGCAATGTCTGAGGAAGCATTACATGATACTGTGCAAGCATAATCTTTGTTTTCCTTTGAAAGTTAGCTGAAAGCAGGGGTCTGTACCCTGGTGGAAAGAGGTGTAGAAAAGAAGGGCACCTCTCTTAAAAGGAAGGCTGAGGAAACTTTCTCACCATCTCTTTCTGGGGATCCCTTTTATGGTTAACTAGTCTAAAGCAAGATTCACAAAGCTCCATGACTGTTTGGCAGCCCAGTTATGCCTTCAGTTTCCTCTGGAGAATTCCTCCCCAATCTCAGTGTAATGATTGCCATCTTGGTGAACAGATAACTCACAGTATCCATGTGATAGATTTCAATAGAATCATGAAGATGTCTATTATCTCCAAGTCTCAGCTAGCCCAACAATTCCTAGCCTCCAAAATGACCAAAAGTATATAGCCCAGGTTTTTATGGCATTAATGTATGAAATAAGGAAATAAGAACCATTCAACCAGCAGATAATAACCCCATTTTCAGAAAAATTAAACATTTTATGAAATCATAATGGGAGGTTATGTCAAGCATAGTGGTCTTTTCTTAGTGTGAAATGACTATTTGTTGAAGGTAATAATGACCTGACTGTTCTGTGTGCTGCCTTGCGTTGCTAAGGGAGAAGGAAGCAATAATCTGTTTATGATGTTATCATCTCAGAGTCTTTCATCTTTCATGCACTTTTCCCTGAACTAAATAGAGCAGGAGGTATGAATCTCTGAAGTACTGATTATTCAGCCAAAACAGAAAGAGGTTAGGTAGATTATTTGAGGTCAGCATTGCCGTGGATGAATGTAGCTATGCACAATGATTAGAAAGACTGGGTCTGTCTGGAAACAGTACTTGAAATGAAATGGCTTTGATATTATTATTATTATTAAATTGATTCTTTATAAAACATATTTGTGGGCATATAATGTTTTAAATACTTATTACAAATTTATAAAAAGGACCATGAGGTTGTACAATAATCTCACAAAAATAATTTGGAAGCTTACATTTAAATTTTTTTCTCTCTGTATAAATTTTAGTAGTTTTGACACTTAAAGTGTGTTCTTTTTAATGAAAACAACACTATTTGCTCAAATTAGTACTATATGACTAAAATTAGGAAATGAATGTGAAGTAACTTATATAGTTGAATTATACAGTACTCAAAATCTAGTTAGATTTCTTGAAAGATTTATCTATTTATTATTTATTATTTTTATTTTATGTACTTGGGTATTTTGCCTGCATGTGTGTATGTCCACCACAGGTAGAGAGGCCCTTCGTAGCCAATAGACCATACTGTGTTCCCTTATCTGGAGTGACAGTCTGTCGTAAACTACTAGGTTGATTTTGCAAAGAGAAGGTAGGTCCTCTGTAAAATTAGAAATTGCTACTAATTGCTGAGCCATCTTCAATGTTTTCATGAGGTGTATTTGTTGGTAATCTAAGCTTCATTTAAACTGATAATCTAAAATATTAGAAATAATAATGATGAAGTAAAATATTGATAATATTCCAAAATTCATTTCTAATGAAATTTGTTTTGTGAGGAGCAAAATGGTCTATACTCTGAGAACAGATCAGATAGACAGGTTGAGTTAAGAATGACAAAGTAAATCTTCTGGGATTATGTAATTTTATGTGTGTGTATATCTATCAAATACAATGTTAATATGAGGTTCCATATTAAATTTATCACACTGTGCATGTATATTTTGTATACTATACTCTGTATTAATACATTTTTGATTATCACATATTATGTATCTAAATGATTTGTGCCTATATTCATTAAAAAACCCTGCAATATTTGATCGTTACTTATATATTCTGAATATTAGTCCTCTATTGGATGTGGAATTGGTAAGGATCTTGTCACCTTCTGTAGGTTGCCACTTTGTTCCAATGACAGTGATCTTTGACTAACAGCTTTTCTGTTTCATGGGGTCCCATTTATTAACTGTTGATATTAGTGCCTGTACTATCAGTGTTCAGTTCAGGATATCACCTCTTCCAAGAATTCAAGGCTATTCTCTGCTTTGTCTTCTATCAGATTCAGCATATCAAGTATTTTTGTTGAGGTCTTCAGTTCTCTAGGACATGAGTTTTGTGCAGTGTGATAACTATGGATCTACTTTATTTATTATGGTTCAGTATGTCCATTTTATCAGAAATATCTCCAGGACTAATGTCATGAGGGGGCATTGAATTATCTCAAAAAACTTATTATTATTATTATTATTATTATTATTATTATTATTATTATTTATTTGATGGATTAGCCTTGCTGATTTTCGTATGTTAAACTATCCCAGAATCTCTAGGATGAAGCTTACTTGATCACAGCCAGTGATCTTTTTTGATGTATTATGAGATTCAATTTGCAAGTATTTTTTTTTTTGAGTACATTTACAAAAGGAAATTGACCTTTAATTCTCTTTTTTGTGAATCTGTATGTGGTTTGGGTATAAGGGTTACTGTGGTACCATAAAATAAATTGGGCATTTTTCTGTGTCTGATTTGTGGATTAATTTTATGAGTTTGGTGTTATCTCATATTTTTTTAATATCTGGTACAATTTTGTGATTAACCATCTCTCCCAGTGCTGTTTTTGTTGGGACACTTTTCATGATTGCTACTATTTCACTATGTGTTTTAAATCTGTTTAAATCAACTATATGATCTACATTTAACCTTGCTAAGTGGTATCTATTGGGAAAGACATTTTTTTTTCATTTTACGATTCTGTGGAATATAGGTTTCCAAACCATGTCCTTATGATTCTCTGGATTCCCTTGGTATGTACCATTATAACCCTCTTTTCATTTCTGATCTTGTCAATTTGAATATTATTTTTCTGCTTTTTAGTTAATCTGGATGAGGTTATTGATTTTCTCAAAGAACCAACTCGTTGCTTCATTTATTCTTTGTATTTTTACCTTTTTTTCCATTTTACTGATTTCACCTTCAATTTTTATTATTTCTTAAGGACTACTCATTTTGGGCATTTTCTTTTTCTGATTGTTCTAGCCTTTTCAGGTATTCTTTAAATTTAGTAGAATGAAATCTCTCCGTTTTTAAAATATAGGCAATTAGAGCTCTGAACTTGTCTCCTAGGACCGCTTTCATTTTGTTCAGTAAGTTTCTGTATGTTATGTATTTATTTTATTCGTATCTAGAAAGTTTTTTATTTCTTTCTTATTTCTGTCTTCAGACATTTTTCATTCAGTAGACACTTTGTCGGTTTCCATGGGTTTGCAAGCTTTCTGTTGTTTCTGTTCTTGTTGAGATCCAACATTAATTCATGATAGTCTGAAAGGATACAGGGTGTTATTTCAATATTCTTGTATCTGTTGTGACTTGTATTGTGACAGGATGTGGTCAATTTTGAAGTTAGTTCCATGAGAAGCAAGGGAGAAGTTATACATTTCTATGTTTTGTGGTTAGGTAAAATGTTCTGTAAGTGTAATGTGAAATCAACTAGTGTTTTTTGTAACCATGAATTTGTGTGTTTGGCATACATTAGAAAACAAAAAATAGTATCGTCCCTTAAGGTTCTCTCACACCTTCTCTCTTTTTTTTTTTTTCGCCTATTACAGATTCATTTGAATTCATTTGGTTTGATATGTGTTCTGAGATCTCTTTTGGAACCTTCTCTGCACTGGACTAGTTTCCTGCAAAATTTTTGAATCTTCTTTGATATTTCTTCTCCATCATAAATGAAAAGTTTGGAACACAATTTCAAAATCTTTATTGGAGATTTTAGTAGAAATGCTAACATTTCTAAAACATATACTCAGATATTGAGTACTTTGTATTTTAATTATATACTGTAATTTAGAGTTAAGTTTACATTTAATTACATACTGGTTTTGTACACAATGTAAATAAAAATCTTATCTCTTCAAGTAGGCTTCTTTCCTAATATAAAGAAAGCATACTCACTCTGTGGAAACTTAGGCGATAAGCTTCTACCTTATTTAGTTTTCATCCAATTCCATTATTGCAGTTTGTGTACCAATTATCTTGATTTTTTTCATAGTTAATTTGGCAGAGAATTTAAGAAATAATAAGATATTTTTTATAAGTAAGTAATACCTTATTTATTTACTTTTCTTTTTTTATTTATTTTCTAAGATTTTTTATTTACATTCCAAATCATTTCCCCTTTCCCGTTTCCTCCCTCCCCGAAAGTCCCATAAGCCCCCTTCCCTCCCTCTTTTCCCCATTCAACCCCATCTCACTTCTCTGACCTGGCATTCCCCTACATCGAGACTTTCCAGGACCAGGGGTCTCTCCTTCCATCTTCTTGGAAATCTATTGATATACCAATTGTGTCTAGGGTATTCTGAGATTCTGGGTTAATATCCCCTTATCAGTAACTGCATACCATGTGTGTTCTTTTGTGATTGGGTTACCTCACTAAGGATGATATTTTCCAGTTCTGACCATTTGCCTAGGAATTTCGTGAATTCATTGTTTTTAATTGCAGAGTAGTATTCCATGGTGTAAATATACCACATCTTCTGAATCCATTCCTCCGTTGAGGGACATCTGGGTTCTTTCCAGCTTCTGGCTATTATAAATAAGGCTTCTATGAGCATAGTGGAGCATGTGTCCTTATTGCATGCAGGGGAAGCCTCTGGGTATATGCCCAGGAGTGGTATAGCAGGATCCTCCCGGAGTGTCATGCCCAGTTTTCTGTGGAACCGCCAGACTGCTTTCCAGAGTGGTTGTACCAGCTTGCAATCCCACCAGCAGTGAAGGAGTGTTCCTCTTTCTCCACATCCTCGCCAACAACTGCTGTCTCCTGTATTTTTGATCTTAGCCATTCTGACTGGTGTGAGATGGAATCTCATGGTTGTTTTGATTTGCATTTCCCTAATGACTAAGGATGATGAACATCTCTTTAGGTGCTTCTCAGCCATTAGATATTCTTCAGGTGAGAACTCTTTGTTTAGCTCTGTACCCCATTTTTAATAGGGTTACTTGGCTCTCTGGAGTCTATCTTCTTGAGTTCTTTGTATATATTGGATATTAGCCCTCTGTTGGATGTAGGGTTGGTAAAGATCATTTCCCAGTTAGTTGGTTGCAGCTTTGTCCTTTTGACAGTGTCTTTTGCCTTTAGGCAAATGGATGGAACTAATAAATATCAGCCTGAGTGAGATAACACAGTCACAAAAAACACACATAGTATGTACTTACTGTTAAGTGGATGTTAGCCCAAAAGCTCAGATTACCCATCATACAATTCACAAACCACATGAAGTTTAAGAAGAAGGAATATCAAAGTGTGGATACTTTGATCCATCTTAGAAGGGGAATCAAAATACCCATGACTTATAGCTAACCAATAGACTGAGCATAGGGTTCTAAATGGAGTAGCTAGAGAAAGGATCCAAGGAGCTACAGAAGTTTGCAGCCCCATAGGAGGAACAATAATAAGTACCAACCAGTATCCCCAGAGCTCCCGGGAACTAAACCACCAACCAAAGAGTCCACATTGAGGGATCCGTGCCTCCAACTATGTATGTAACAGAGGATGGCCTTTTTGGACATCAGTGAGAGGAGAGGTCCTTCGTTCTGTGTGGGCTTGATGGCAAATGTAGCAGAATGGCAGGTCAGGAAAGTGGGATGGGGGCTGGTGAGCATTGGGTGGGTAGATGAGATGGGGGTTATTGGAGTAGAAACAGAGAAAGGGAATAACATTTAAAATGCAAATAAAGCAAATATCTAATAAATTTTTTTTAAAAAGAACAATGCAAAAGCAAACAAAAAAGTTGGTTTAATATCAAGTTCACATAACATAGTTATAGTCATACATACTCTTTTAGGGCATATGACCAGTGTAGGGTGATATTCTGGACCCATTATGGTGTCAGGTTGGGCTATATCACAGGGAACTATAATGCAGTTGAATTCAAATTCAACCAGCCTGAAATATTTACATTATTATTGAACCGTGAGTATATCTTTCTCAGAATGGTCTGATTATAATTCTCAGGGATCACAGACAAATAACTTTTCTTCTGGACAATGAGAAATGCATGATACAATATTTCAAACTTTCCTAGTATATGACTAATAAGTACATTACTCAATAATAAGTAAAATCCTGTCTTTGGTCATTCTCAGTAAACAGTGTGTTTACTATTTAAAAAATTATATACTATAGAATTTATGTTAGAATTTTCTATATTAAAAGATATCTAAGTTTCTCATAATTATGTTTTTAAAATTCTTACAATGGTAAATAATTTTTTCTTAGTTGCTATATGTGTTTTTGCATAAAAATTTGTCCATTACTGTTTTAGCTTAAACTTCTGTCATGCCTCATACTAATATTGTTTTAAATGTTGATTGTTGTATTTTTATGTTCTGGTTGAATTTCTTAAATACTCCTTATATATGGCCATAACAATTTGAGCCACTGTGTTGTTTGAAAAATTTTTTAAATAGCATACAACTGTGTTTTGTTCATTGATAAAATCTAATAACCTTTGACTTTTACTTATGGAATTCAAATTAATTCATAGACTGTATAACAGGCTTAACTCTGCTAATTCTATATTGCTGTACACTATTCTACATTTTATGTAATTATTTCCTTATCTTTCTTTTAGACTGCAGTTTGCTCAACCATGTATTAATACTTTTATTACTTTTTCTTGAACTGAAAGACAAATCTAGCTACCAACCCATGTAGTTTTTATTACTAAGTCAGTTATAGCTAATTCAATATATTTGCTACCATTTTATTGGAATTAATTTATTTCATTGATATAATTTGGAAGATCTGTACAATGATTTATAAATTTCTTCTTTAATGTGTAGGGACATTTGTGAATGTATGTGTTTTTATTTTTGGGTGTGTGTATGTGTATATTTTGTGTGTTGTGCGTGTGTGTGTGTGTGTGTGTGTGTGTGTGTGTGTGTATGCATGTGTATTTATAGGAGTACATGACTATGTATTTTTGAATGGAGGACATAGGAAAGCATTAGGTATGATCATCAGAGAGGCCATCCACATCCTTTGGTGTAAGATTGTTAACTTCCCTGGATATCATCAGTTGGTCTTCACTAGTTTGCCAGAAGGCAACCAAGCCCTCCTCTTTTTGTCTTTCCAGTGCTGGGATTAAAGCTTTCACTCTTACTTCTTGATTTTGTATTCTGGAGAACATGTTTACAAAGCAAGAATCTTAATGGTTAAATTTTCCCCATGATTTGATTTTCAAATACCAAAGAAATCATTTTTCCTCAATCATTTTTTCTTCATTTAACACTTACTTTCTCTATTTATGAGTTCAGATGCAATTTCAGGTTTCTGTATAATTATATATTAATATAATATTAAGCCTCCAAAAATTAGTTATTTTTTTCAAAATTTCTTTTCTTTCTCAAGAAAACACTATCTCATTTCTTCTTTCTTTTCCTTCTCCTCCCCAGCTCACATTATGGAAATGTCTCAGAGTTCTATTTATTGTCTTAGTCTTTGACTGATTCTTGGGTGTCAGAGAATGTTTGAATTAGCAATTATACAATACTATCATAGCCACTGTAGTTAGACAAAATATCAGTTTAGTATTCATATTATTCAATTTCAAGAAATACACACATTGTCCACATAAGTACACACACAGACACACAGACACAGACACAGACACACAGACACACAGATACACACAAACACACACACACACACACTCCACTTATCTTTGCCTACCTTGTAGAATTTGTTTATTTCTACTTGGAGGTGAGAGTTCTTCATAAGTCATTGCATGTAAGGTAAACAATATACTTGAAGTCTCTTTAATTATAATTGGAGACAATTATAATTCATAATTTAATTATGAGTATAGAATTATTGTTTCTAATATTAGTTTTATGCATTTGTTTTCAGAATGAACTTTTTAAGAATATAATTTGTAGTATCTGATACTGTTTCTGTGAAGTCCATAAAGTGATCTTTGTATATGAATACCTTTATAAGGTGTAAGTCCATAAAGTGAACTGTGTATGTGAATACCTTTTTTCATCCATGGATTTTTCAAGACCATTGGCCATATTCCTGTTTTAGTTCATAGATCTCTGTTTTGGCCATATAGGTTGACTTTAATGATAGCAGTCTCAAGGATCACAGAAAAGAAAGTGTTTTCCATGTCTGGCATTTAATCTCTCAGCAGAAAATGACTTTGTATTATTGAGGACACTGCCAGTATCCCTCTACTCTGTGCTTATAGCAGAGATGTGGTACTGTTAATTTCTGTTTAGCCCTCTTTTCTTGTCTCATAGCCAGGGAAAGCAAGCTCATATACATGGTACTGATGTCCCATCCCCTTCCTTAATGCTCAAAGCCTTTGAAGGTCAGCCCTTAGGAAATTTTTCATTTCAGGATAATAAAACACAAAATTGGTCTCCAAACTTTCTTCTGTCACACACATCAGAGTAGACTTGGATTTTTTTTTTCTGGTTCCAAAAAATGCTCACATTTAGTTTCTCATTTTCTCTGGTAAGAGCTTGGTACAATATGGTCTCCTAGATTAAAGTCGACAGGGGCATATGAGAATTTAATTTAGTTGTCACAATTTTATAATATCTCTTGCTTAAGAATTTCATTGGAAAATTTCAGTAGTATCTCAAATTACAACCTGAAGTTTCACTATCTTTCAGGAACTCATCTGACTTTGCCTAATGTCCTTCTCTCTTTTCTGGCTTCCCTCTTCCCTTCTTTCCCTCTCCCTTCTATTTGTGGATTCCTACAATACTAAACAAACCTCTTTACCTGTTCACTGTCTTGTCTTCTATAAAATATTCTCTTCCATCAGATAATTTGTTGTGGTCAGATAGCCACCTCCTTATTTTGTCATTATACTTTTTACTTCAGACTTGAAAATGAATTTTAGATAGTTTTGAATCCCATTGAATCTTAATATATTTGCCAAAAACATAAATAACTGTACATACATATGCTATGTATGTTTTCCTGCCTCTCTTGGATTGTGAATCCCTCCTGAGTTTTGATAGTGATTTGTATGATATCTATCCAGATACACTACATAACATAGTTAGGCAAATATTGGATACTCACATATTCATCTGCATTGATTATAAAATGACACAGTGTTTACACCTTGGAAGTTGGAACTCACAGAACCTAATGCTACCAATGATTCTGTGAGGGTGATATATTTAAGTTACAATGACTTCAAACACTAATCACTCTACATCAATATTATTGTGCCTTCCTTGATTTCCATCCTTAACTTGCTGTCTTAAGTCCCCATAGTGTCTATTCACTACTGTCAAAATGTCCAGGAATGCAGGGGCAGATTCAGAAATGTTGTGAAATGCAGCCACACCGTGTTTAACAAACAACATAACAAAGGCATCTGTCACAACGCATCGCCTTCTGTTCCTGGGAGGCTTCTGCCAGTCCGGTGGCATGCACACTGCCTTTTCTCTTCCTCTCTGCTCATTCTCTCTAATTAAACGTGGCATTCTCTTTCCATCACACCATGAAAAGGGTCCTCATTTTGGCAGGGAAATGGGGAAGATTGGCTAGGGAATAAATCATGCCACAAGCAATGTTTCCTTCTCAGATAGAGAATTTGGGCCAGGTCACCTCTATGAATTGATTTACAGGGATTGAAAACCCCACATAAGCCTCTCTGAGTGACAGGCAAGAAAAAAATAGGAAAAGAAAACATCTCTATTTTTTTCACTCTGGTCATTAAAGTCTTGAATCCTTAGAGCTATGTGCTATAACTTCATCTATGTGACTCTTCTTTTTACATCTATTCTTTGTTCTTCAGTTTTTCAGAAACAGAGCTAATTCTAATACTGCATCTTATGGGCTATTTAAACCCCAAGTTTATGTGGCTTCACCCCATGGAATATAAACTCAAGTGTAATCACATTGACAATAGCAGCCTCTGAGATTCTGTACTTATGACATAGTGGGAACTGTGCCAAATGGTTTAATGCATGTATCCCATGTTCTGTTCACAGTGATCTTTGAAGGATATGGTATTGTGTTTACCATCTGTTATAAAGAAAATAAACTGTTTTTAAAAGATGGGAAATAAAGTAAAATTAAAATAGATTTCATACATAGTGTTTGGTGACAGGAATAAGATTTATGGATCTTATTATAAAGATGCAAACAAACATGCAATTAATAGTCAGTCTTCCTTCATGAAATGTGTAGGTTTACCTATACATTTTATTTACTGCATGGTAAATATCTAAAGCCCAAAACCTCTTACTGTAAAAACCAGCTTGGCTTTCTATATGCAGAATGTTTTCTTTCTGGATTTTTGCCCTCAGTTTTCCTTTTCTGAAAACTCAGATAAGCTCATTCCACCCAGAGAAGAAAACCATCCTTCAGACCTCTGTCCTTGCTATTTGACAGAGTAATGATTTTTTCCAGCTGACAAACTGTTGTCCTTAAGAGTTGTACTGTATTAAGGTAAAGATAATAGCATCAAAAGCAACTTGCAAGTTCAAATTACTTTGTGTTTTTAAATGTTTATTATTTGATCTCTATGAATGTCTTGTCTGAATGTTTATATACACATCATATGGGTGCCTGGTGTCCCTGGAAGTTAGAAGAGGGTATAAGATCTTCTGGACTAGAATTATATAAGGATGAAAGATATAAGGGGAGTGCTGTAAATCAAATTCCAGTCCTTGCTGAAAGCAACCATTGCCGCTTACTAGAAAGTCAGCTCTCCAAATCCTCAAATTACAAGGGGTATTTAAAATAAACTGATACATATACTTCATCTTTTCTTATTCAGTGACTGCATAACATTTTCCTCCCTTCCCACAAATGCAAAGTCACTGACATATAATCAGAAATATAGAAAGCTTAACCCTTCTGACAATGATCTTTCCTAAAATTTTCCTTTGCTTTTACATCAATTTGTTCATTCACCAAATGTTTACTGAGCATCTATTTACTTCTCTAATCCACATATTCATAGTAAAAAGCTTAGATTTGACATTTTTTCAAAGTGACTTATTTTGTAATCTCATTAACTTCACAGGTGACAAGGACAAAAATTTAACAAGTTAAAGAAAAAAGATAAAACAAAGAAACAAACAAACAAAAACACACGAACCAAAAACATAAAAGTAGGCAATCCTAAAAGGAAGAGCATATATTCTTTGTACTCATTGTACTTTGACTTTGTGTTTTACAAACAGCTGCTTCTATAAGGCCTATCCCACTACTATCTTCATTTTGCATATTACTTCTTGAAACAGATGAGAAAAATGATGATGAAAAACAACTTCTCAGGAGTTAGGAGCTTGGCAATTTCATAAGCCCACCAAACAACAGACCTGAACCTGTTTCTGCCTGAGAAAAGCCCATGTTACTGCCTCTCATGTCACTGTCATCATTATCTGCTTTCCAGAAAAGTCCAGCTTAGCATGACTAGAGAGTTTTGTGTTTTACGATGTCCAGAAATAAACCCTGCTTTTCACTGTGAAAGAAAGAAGCACAGTAGAGAGTTTTTATAATATTCTATCTGAATATTATAGAAAGAATTAGAATTTAGAAGTTTCTCAGACTTTCAGTATAAATGCTCACAGAGTGGATTCTATAACACCAAGAGATCTGCTTACTTTCCCCATCTGGGAGTGAAGAAGGTAAGCCAATGAGCATTCCAGGCTGTATCAGTTATCTGCAATTTTAAATGGAACTATGTGCCATTCTTTACAATTTTGTGTATTCTATTTCATAATTAAGTGGTCCTGTTGCTTTAAGCCCATGTTGTGGCAGGGGTTTATGGTGGGAGCATATGGGGGTAAATTGTGGCCAGAAATCAATGGGTGAAGAATAACTGGGTTCCCCAAATCTCTACTTTGTACTTTACCTAGTACTTTAATAGAAGGGCATGGTTTTACTTCAATAATTTAAAAATGTTCTGTGAATATATTTTGAAAATAATGACTTGGAAACTGACTGGATGCTTACTTTATATATATGTTTAAAGGGGCTATTAATCCTACCATTTATTTTTTAATTCCTATAAATTAATATTTGACCAATTCAGGTACAATATCAATATAAAATTCAGTGGCATCTTATGAAAATCATCTTATAAATTTTTCTGATCCCTGATGCCAGTCATAGCAGAAAACTAAATAGAAAATACAACATTTGTCTATTTTTAATTTTATACTTTTGGTTTTTGTTATTTTTTTCAGTTTTTCCAGAGCTTAATACAATATGTAGTAACCATATTGAGAGAAAACTCTTCTGAGATCCACTTTCCTCCTTTCACACCCAATGCTGCGTCCTTTGTTTTTATTGCTGTTTGCTTACTTATTTATCCAGTGGTCTGCCACATCACTAGTGCTGTTGACTTTCCAGAGACTGCATTTTAAAGAAAATTTATAAAAGTTTATCCCATCAGTTAATAATTGCCGATAGTTCTACAGCTAGTGAGAAAATTGTATAGACATGTCCCATCTCCATGGTGGGATTTAATCTATCTTAGGCTTGCACAGTTGTAAATGCTGTCACAATTGCTTTTGGTTTTTATATAAGTGAGGACGTACATGCCTTGAAAATATTACAAGTCTAAAACATCAATACAAAAATTGTAGGTAAAGTGTGAAAATTCAGAGGAGAGACTGACTGAAAGCTCCTTTTATGGCCCTAAACAGCTCTATATCTCAGAATTAATGTCATCCATAGTGAGAAGAAAAACTAGTCACCAGTTAAGAAAATAGTTGAAAACTCCTTGCTTATTCTTGATTTTACCCATTGCAAATATTCATTCTTTCACCTGAAATTTTCCACGCCCCTCTAATGTACACATTGGTATTTTTTTCTATAAGCTTGTTATCATTTTCAAAAGAGAAGATATCATTTTCAAAAAGAGAAGAGTAAGTCAGTAAAGAAGTCCCAATTGTTGTAAGGCAATAAAACAATCCAGAGTCCATGTCTACTGGTTTCTGTTAGAGGTAATCAAAAGACTCGTATTGTATTAAAGGTAAGATAGGAGGAATATAAAGTCAAAACTGATTCAACTCAAAGTAGAAAACATATTTTACTTCTTAAAAAGAATGAAGAGCTGTGGAAATGACATCCTTGGGCTTTGAAGTTGTAAAGTCACCAAGCTCATCCCTAATTATCTTCTTTTTTTTTCTTTTTTTTTTATTTATTTAGTGTTTTTATTTACATTCCAAATCATTTCCCCTTTCCCATATCCTCCCTCCTCGAAAGTCCCATAAGCCCCCTTCCCTCCCTCTTTTCCATATTCAACCCCCTCTCGCTTCTCTGTCCCAGCATTCCTCTACATCCAGTATTTCCAGGACCAGGGGTCTCTCCTTCCATCTTCTTGGAAATCTATTGATATGCAAATTGTGTCTAGGGTATTCCAAGATTCTGGGTTAATATCCCCTATCAGTGACTGCATACCATGTGTGTTCTTTTGTGATTGGGTTACCTCAATAAGGATGATATTTTCCAGTTCTGACCATTTGCCTAGGAATTTTGTGAATTCTTTGTTTTTAATTGCACAGTAATATTCCATGGTGTAAATATACCACATCTTCTGAATCCATTCCTCCGTTGAGGGACATCTGGGTTCTTTCCAACTTCGGGTTATTATAAATAAGGCTGCTATGAACATAGTGGCGCATGTGTCCTTATTGCATGCAGGGGAAGCCTCTGGGTATATGCCCAGGAGTGGTATGTCAGGGTCCTCCAGGAGTGTCATGCCCAGTTTTCTGAGGAACCGCCAGACTGCTTTCCAGAGTGGTTGTACCAGCTTGCAATCCCACCAGCAGTGGAGGAGTGTTCCTCTTTCTCCACATCCTCGCCAACAACTGCTGTCTTCTGTGTTTTTGATCCTAGCCATTCTGACTGGTGTGAGATGGAATCTCAGGGTTGTTTTGATTTGCATTTCCCTAATGACTAAGGATGATGAACATCTCTTTAGGTGCTTCTCAGCCATTTGATATTCATCAGGTGAGAACTCTTTGTTTAGCTCTGTACCCCATTTTTAATAGGGTTACTTGGCTCTCTGAAGTCTAACTTCTTGAGTTCTTTATATATATTGGATATTAGCTCTCTGTCGGATGTAGGGTTGGTAAAGATCATTTCCCAGTTAGTTGGTTGCTGCTTTGTCCTTTTGACTGTCTTTTGCCTTACAGAGACTTTGTAATTTTATGAGGTCCCATTTGTCAATTCTTGATCTTAGAGCATAAGCTATTGGAGTTCTGTTCAGGAAATTCTCCCCTGTGCCCATATGTTCAAGGTTCTTCCCTAGTTTCCTTTCTATTAGTTTCAGTGTGTCTGGTTTTATGTGGAGGTCCTTGATCCACTTGGAATTGAGCTTAGTGCAAGGAGATAAGAATGGATCAATTTGCATTCTTCTGCATGTTGACCTCCAGTTGAACCAGTACCATTTGTTGAAAAGGATCTTTTTTCCACTGGATAGTTTTAGCTCCTTTTTCAAAGATCAAGTTACCATAGGAGTGTGGATTCATTTCTGGGTCTTCAATTCTGTTCCATTGATCTACATGCCTGTCACTGTACAAGTACCATGCAGTTTTTAACACTATTGCTCTGTAGTACAGCTTGAGGTCTGGGATACTAATTCCCCCATGAGTTCTTTTACTCTTGAGAATAGTTTTAGCTATCCTGGGTTTTCTGTTATTCCAGATGAATTTTTGAATTGCTCTTTCTAACTCTATGAAGAATTGAGTTGGGATTTTGATGGGGATTGCATTGAATCTGTATATTGCTTTTGGCAAGATGGTCATTTTTACTATATTAATCGTGCCAATCCCTGAGCATGGAAGGATAAGCAGGCTGAGAAAGAAATAAGAGAAATGATATACTTCTTGATAGCCACAAACAATATAAAGTAACTTGGTTTGACTCTAACCAAACAAGTGAAAGATCTCTATGACAATAATTTCAAGTCTCTGAAGAAAGAAATTGAAGAAGACCTCAGAAGATAGAAAAATCTTCCTTGTTATCTTCTTATTCCAGCCTCTGTCACTCATTTCAATCAGATGGATATAATGATGTCTATATACTGGGCTATAAACCAAAAGAAATTAGGAAAAGAAACATCTATATGTCAGGTTGTTGGCAGAAATGAAACACCTGTGATGATATACACTTAAAAGTACATTGGGGCGATCTTGAGACAATTTTCTTCATATTCAAGTCTATAGTTTCTTACCCATGAATGCAAAGGCGTGCAGAGGAAGAAGAAAACCCAGCAAATGTATTCCAACAGAAAAGCATCCACATTTATTTCCCCAAGGTACTTGTAAGCAGCAAAGAAACTCTTAAAATAATAGCGGAAAGTTCAGCTAGCACTCGTCTAGCCAGCAGCTCGATGTAGTTGGTTAAACACTGCTCTGCTGTAGACTCCCCCTTGAGTGGCTGATTCCTCCAAAGTGACTTTTTTTGTATTTATGAGCTGATAGCTCAGAACTTTTTGGGTTGACCTTCAGTTAGTGCTACTTCCTTATTTGCTTATTCCATACATGCTAGAAAATGAACCTTCATTGCTGTAGTCACTATTTCAAATATGTGCTTTCACAGAAATTGGCATGCATCTGACATTTTACTTCATATTGTCCATGCTCTCTTGGTGCAGAATGCTTATCAAAAGCATGCCTTTATAAACTAAATATTTTCTATGTGATATACATGGAATTGATTTAGGAAAAGTATTTATCCTTCCTTTCTAATAAACTCCTTTATAACTAGATAACTAGCAGGCCCTAACTTTTTTGTGTTTTATTATGTATATTGAGAAGTACATAAAATCACTGAACTATTGCTACTTAAGTATAGAGATGCAATAGAATGGTAAATACTCTGCAATGCCATGAAACAAAATCTATAAATCAAATGAAAGAAAAATAAGATATATTCCGAAACATATTTTATTAGAATTAAACTCCTGAGTTTGCTAATAAAGAATCTTAGACCTTCCCATATCTTCATACTTGTCTGTGTTTTGTGTTGCTGTAACAAAATACTGGATGCTGAACATTTTTTTAAAAAAAAGGCTATTTCATAATTCTTGTGGATAAGATATCTAGACAGCAATGCACTTATATGAGACAAGGTCTTTCTATCAGTATTAAAATAATGGGAAAAAATAAAAACAGAGTAAGAATAAGCCTTGGGCAGAAGAGACCAAGGAAATAAATAGTTGTCTTTGCTTTGTAATATCATATAATTACAAGAATCTACCCGAACCTAATAGGCTTCTCTACTATGTCCATGAGAACTTTTAACTCATCCAAGAATGTAGCACTCCTCTACTCTTATTACCTTTCATTACATCCTAATTATTAAAAGTTCTCCTTCCTCCTTATAAAAACACAGAGAAAAAAACATATCCAACTGGTACAAACCCTATCAAACAACTGATACACACCTTATCAAACATATTTGAACCTGTGAGAGTTTCCCAATAAAACTAACTATTTTGTAAATGGTCATAAATTGCTCTCCAGTGCCTTAGAGTCACAAGATGCCAGTAAACACATTTCTAAATCAATTTCTTACAACAAGAAATAAAATATCAATCATTCATTTAAATAGTCTCAGAAGACAAAGTGAGTGTGTGTAAGAATCAAATGAACTTTTATTATTATTGGGAGAAAAGGGAGTATGGCCTCACTATGATGTTGTATCTCTAGTTGGAATCTTTAATAAGATTTACTGTACTATTGTATGCTATTTTATAGGAAGAGATCGGTGCATATTCACTCTTTTGAGCTAGTAACTTCTCTTCATAATACTTCCATCCAATGTCAATGCGAGATACTCTCTCTCTCTCTCTCTCTCTGTGTGTGTGTGTGTGTGTGTGTGTGTGTGTAATCTTTTGTCTATAGATAATTGACAATAATACTCTCCCTCTCCCCATAGTTAATTTTCCTAACAGTGGTATTCACACAAATAAATGAACATACCAGAGGTCATGAATAAATAGGAAATGAAGCAGTAAATAAACATTGAACACACAGATCTTAAATTAAGTGTCCTACAGTGTCAAAAGATAAAACCAACACTACAGGGATCAAAGATGGCCCTGTTTACTCTCTTATCTCTCAAGGAGTAAAGAGATTCCAAATTTGTTAGTGTACTCTTCTTTCACAGAGCTGCAAGGGCATTCATCATGGGTCACAGCACAGAGGTGTTTTCTGCTAGGTTTCCTTGAACTATGATCTGTCTTTCTCATGAATAATCTTATATTTTCTTAGTCCTTAATCTTTGAGTATTTAGTTTGTACACAAGTCACATTGGTTGCTAGCCATGTTAATGCCATAGAGAATCAGATATTATCAATCAATACATAGTAGGCACCAAATAATCATGTCTTTTTTAAAGGACACAGCCATGGAGTATGTTATGGCAATCACATTTTACTTTTATTTCATTTCATATCACTCCAAAATAGATTGTTGTGCAAAGCCTTTCATTTTCCTTCAACCATTCAATTTGTCTAAAGTAAATGTATGTAGAAGCAGCAGGTAATACCATATTACTATCTAGTTTTCAGCTCTGAGCTGAAGCGGAGAAAATTATATAACCAAGACACATAGTTCAGATTGCAATTATGATTATTATTAGCTATAATAATAATCATAATAGCATCTGCAAGCAGTACCAACAGAACTCTGCCTGGGCCTCATTAGTCTGGACCTCACTAATTTGTAATGTGTAGTTATTTGAATATAACTAGACCAAAGCACTCTAACTTGTGATCTTTGAGTTTAATTTTTAATTCAGTTTAAAAAAATATTTGATAAAAGCCTGTGTATTAAACACATGGTAATAATAGGCTCTGCTGTGATAATTAAAAAGACTAGAATTTGGAAAGTCATATTTACCTTGATTGAAATCCTGTGAATGCCATGCTCATTTGTGGATGAACTTGGCTAACACTCAGTACTTTCAATTATTAAATGAAAAATAACTGAGTAACTGTAAGATGAAATTTTAAGCTCTGAAATTGAAATTGTGACAAAGTGTACTTACTAATTTACTGATGCTCTGTTCAATGTTCTAGTCAATAATTGTGATGGACAAATCAGAGAATAAAAATGTACATTGTCTGTGCAGAAATAAGATCATTTTTGTAGTTCTAATACCTTAGACTAGAATGCAGTGGTGGAAATATTTGAATAATCTTGTGGGAACATGAATGGATTTTCAATTATTTCTGTGTAAAAGTCTCAGGACAGCTGTTATTAGAAGAAGATCTTAGAAACAGAGTGATACTTGCCTTGTGGTCAAGGAGATAATACCGGCTGTAGAATAAAGGCATAGTAAAGAACCTTATGTTATAAAAAATATAAAAATCTAGTATTCTTAAGGAAAGAAGAACACAAAGACACCTTTCCTAAAATAAGCCAAAGGAAGAACTTACTGAGTACATGAAAGAGTAAACCATTTTTGTTTGTTTCATTTAGAATGATTAAATAAAACCTCATCAGAATAGTTTTAAATCATATGAGTTGTGCTAATAAATTATCTTGTTTCTGAGTTCCTTCACATTTCTCTAGCATTTCTAGCAATGATCATATTATTGTCTTCCAATGTTATACAATCAATGTGTTTATTTGAAAACACTTATCATTTAGCTGCCTTATCCCTTTTAAACAACATTTGCTAAATAATAAAAGTCAGCAAAGGCATGACAGAATACACATTATAAATTACTGAAAAAACTATTCATTATCCTATAGATTAGGTTATTAATATGTGAATGGGCATGAAATATACATCCATTCTTCTTTCCACCATTGAATAGCCTGTTCTGCCTTTCTTGTTTCTGAAAACGTAGACTTTTATATGAGCTCTTAAAATATTCGTTGAAAAGAGTAGATATCATGAGAAGTTCTCTACCATCTGCACAGCAAAATATATAACTTGAGGTCCACAAATGCTATTTGGATTGCAAGAAAGGAGCTGAATACCAGTAGGGGTTCCCAGCTCTATATAAATGTAAGTGGATATCCTCACCAATATGGCCTTTATACAATAAGATTATATATATATATTTTTCCCCCTAAGGACAAAGCTTATCTTGGGAAATATTTGTTATCTTCAATCAGCATAAACCTTTTATATTAGCTATCTAACAGTTATTTTCTTCCTCATTTTCTCTAAAATTAAGCCAATCTCTAAGTCACAGATGGCTCTCTGACGATCTGTAGTTCTAGTCAAGATCAAAGAACTGTGTATTGACTACTGTTAGTATATGTTTGATTAAAATCAACTATTACATGATCCCTGACTCCATGGAGTGAGTACAACTGTCACAAGCAAGGTAGAGTCACAGTCAGATCTCTTCCATTGTGGCAAATGAAATAAAATAACAAAGATCAGAACCAAATGGTTCCGTACTCACAGATTGGGCTACAGAATGTTTGATGGGAGATATTACATGGCAAACCACTTTCTCTGATTCCTGTTGTATTTTAGGAACTAAAATGTTACCTCAATAAATCTAAGAGAAAGTATCTGTGTGCCTACTACAAAGAAATGTAAGGAACACTGAAGTTAACTCTCTTAAACTCTTACAAATGATAACCAGAAAATATTCAATTATTAAATTGCCATCTTTTCCCCTCAAAGTTACTCGTTTTTTCCCTCAATAATATTTACAAAGCATTTTTCAAAGTTAAAAAGGATAAGAAAAATAATTATTGGCTAAAAGAATCTTAAAGGGTGATTTAAAATCCGAAAGCCTTCACTTAAGATACTTAGAATGAGAATTTCAAGAATAAGACTGTAGACCATACGCCCTTCTCATATGTCCTCAGTCTTACCTATCTTAAAATTCCTCATAGATTTATAAGTGAATGTAATTAAGCATTATTTACATGGGTATGAGTGTTATTGAGTCATAATTAAATAAATAAATTGAGTTAAAATGGATAAAATATACTGCATCTCATAACTATTGATTAATCAATTAATAAAAAACAAAAATCTACACTTGATGACAATGCTGGAATAACTTTGATCCTTCCACCAGAATGAGTCTATTTTTTAAAAGAGAAATTTAACAAGACAGTATCATTATGGAGAGAAGGTGCTGTCCATTCATTCTATTGCTACTTATTGAGCAATTCATACTGGTTAAGCCCTCAAATATATTATAAAAATACAAATTCCAGCAGTGATTATATATGAAAATCATCCCCTAATCTCATGGAACTCAAACATGGAAAAATATACATTTTACAGCAGGGAAATAAATAAAACTGCAGGTAATAAGTAGATAATAAAAGAGTGAGCTAGACACAAAAGTCTACTTGATAAGTATATGAAAAATTGATTCCTTGAAGATGTGGCTTAGGAACCACAACACTGTATCTTATAACACCTCAGGAAAATAAGAAGTAGGTATTATTCAGTAAATTACACACACACACACACACACACACACACACATATATATATATATATTTCAATATATATATATTTCAATATATATATATATATTATTGAAAACTAATCCATATATATATATATATATATATATATGTGTGTGTGTGTGTGTTGTCTTGAAAGAAACTAGAATCACATTGTTAGGATATGCTTGTGAGGGATTACTAGATTAGGTTGCTTGACATATCAATGTAGGGGTCACTATTCCCTAGGCTATGGCCCTAAAACAGCATAACAAGGAGCAAGTGAACTGATCATGCATATTCATTTCTCTTTCTGCTTCTAGGCTCTGGATACAGTATGATCACCTGTTCTCAGGTATCAAATATCAGGACTTGATCATCTCAACTGGCTGTGTGTTCAAACAGTGAGTCAAAAGAAATGTTCCTTTTGTTGTTGTCAGGTATTCTGCGACTATAATCTGCCATGTAACTTATGTAATATGTTAAAGGTTTTCACAAGTAAATTGGAACCTCTATATGGCCTAATGCCAGATACTGACTTTATATATATATATATATATATATATATATATATATATATATATATATATATATATATTATTCTTTTCTCATATATTTCATTTCAACTATAGTTTCTCCTCCCTCCCATCCCCCCACCATAAGTCCCCTTTGCCCTAGATCCATACACTTCCTCCATTTGCCTTCAGAAAAGAGCAGGCCTCTCAAGGATACTGACCAAACACAGTATAAAATGTTACAGTAAAACAAAGCACCATTCCTCATATTAAGGCTCGACAAGGAAGTGCATTAGAAGGAACAGTGCCAAGAGCAGGCAAAAAATTAGTTTCTCACACTTAGAAGTCTTAAAAGAACACAAAGCACCCATAACATATATGAAGAAGACCTAGCTTTAACCCATGCAGGCTCTAGGATTGTTGCTTCAGTCTCTATGAGTCCCTACGAGCTGTGCTTAGTAGATTCTGTGGCCTGCCTTCTCTACCTCTCTGGCTCCTACAATTCTTCCTTTTGTTCTTCCACATGGTTCCTGAGAATATTTTTAATAGGGAACAGGAGGCTTGGTGAAATCCTTAGAGTAGAGAGAGTAGAGGTACAGAGGTATAGGTGAAAGGTAGGATGTAAAGGGATATGAAGGAAGAAGTGTTTACCTGAGAAAATAAGATTAAAATGAAACTTTACCATCTGCTATTAAGTTTTCGTTCTATACCACAAGCACTAAGGTGATCATAAAGTTAATATAGCAATAGAATGGAGAGTATCATTCAAGGTTTTAGAAAACGTTGCTCTGCATGTTTTATTGAAAACTAATCCATGTGTACTCTTTGATTGGTGGTTTAGTCCCTGGGAGTTCTGGGGTACTGTTTGGTTCATATGGTTGTTCCTCCTATGGGACTGCAAATGCCTTCAACTCCTTGGGTCCTTTCTATAGCTACTTAATTGGGGACCCAAAGAGTACACATGGAGGAACCCACGACTCCAGCTGCATATGTAGCAGAGGATTGCCTTGTTGGATATCAAAGGGAGAAGAGGGCTTTGGTCCTGAGAAGGCTCCGTGCTCCGGAATAGGGGAATACCAGGACAGGGAAGAAGGAGTGGGTAGATTGGTGAGCAGGGGGAAGGAGGAATGTGTTAGGGGGTTTTTGGAGGGGAAACCAGGAAAGGGGATATCATTTCAAATGTAAATAAAGAAAATATCTAATACAAAAAAAGAAAATTAATCCAAAAGATTTGGCACAAGGATTTTAAATGATATTTGTCTTCAAAATGAAACACTGCGTCAAGCTGGATCCTTTCAGAGGAAAAAAGCCACAAAAAACAAACAAACAAACAAACAAAAACATTGTGAGGCCATAGCACAGATGGATATTAATACAGTTTGTGTAGCAATACATTTAAAAGGATAAATGGTTCAGTTTTGTATCATGAGATAGGATTGACTATGAATGTTCTCTCAGGTTTTGCAGATAAGAATGTCCATGAATTTTAAAGAGTGCGAGATTAACTTCAGGACCTTTCCACAGTGATCAGTTTTTCATTGGTTCTATAAGCTTCCTCTGTCCAGAAAATTTCCTACATTTCTTCTGCTTCTACCTCATTTCTCTTAACAGGAGTGAAGGCTAAATATACATCATATACCTCCCACTATGTTTGCCTTAGGGTTCTTTAAGATACTGTTACAGATTCACCATGCCTTTGTGAAGTAAGAAGAGGTTGAAATCTGTCAAATAGGGCTTTCTTCCTCTTTCCTCCAATGTGTTGGGAGAATGTTGTGAAATAATATTGTGAATGATATTTTCATTTCACTTCTTTGTATATTTGTGTTGAATATGTGGTGTCTCCTGACCTCCTTTCTCACTTCAAGGTAATTAAAGAGGGACTATTTTAACAATTTTAATCACCCTATATCCAATAATGTCAGACCTATTTAGTGTGTCCCACTGGCTCCATGAATTTAAAAAAAAAAGGCTTCAATGAATATAATGAAAATGGCAGCAGTCCCACTCCCTCCAAAGGGGAGTGAGCGGGTGACAGAGTGGCTTAGCGAGAACTGTGAGAACATTTAATGGTGACATACCATTTTTAGACCCAATTATGTAAATTCATCCAGCAATATTGTGAGTAAGGGTTGCGTGAACATTTTCCCCACTAACACCCACACACACACACACACACACACACACACACACACACACACCCTGAGATTTACAGCAATTATGCCAATTGTCCTATTTATGGTACTTGACACATTTAATGTAAGAGAGGGACAATGCAATCCTATTACCTCTTATTACAATGCAGCCTGGTGATGAATGCTACAACAGTGATGGTAATTAAAATGTGTTGTGCATACTTAAATGTGAGATTCAGGGTTTGAAGAAGTGCCTATT
Organism: Tokudaia tokunoshimensis; assembly: GCA_036184795.1. Lineage (NCBI taxonomy): Eukaryota > Metazoa > Chordata > Mammalia > Rodentia > Muridae > Tokudaia > Tokudaia tokunoshimensis. The sequence continues at coordinate 52,578,057 of BTHU01000005.1, read as the reverse complement.
GTCTCAGCTCTTTTATTTTTTCCTTAAAGAAAGACTCAGTACCTTCCTCTGCCTGCCTGCAATTACTTAGGTGGTTTAGAAAAACACCCATATTACCTGCAGTTGTATCATTCTTTATTTCATTTTGCTGTTCGATGTGGGACCTCTGTGTGCCCTAAAAATTTCTATCTTTAGCTCTTGTGGCTGGCAGTTCTTCATGCAGAGGCCCCTGAACTCTAGCATCTACCAAAGTCATTAGACTTAAATTGCCATAGAAACACTAGAGAATAATGTTAAGATTCTGAATGTCAATTTGCTTTCTTTCCATTTCAATATAATTTTTTCCTTGATAAATCAGCTGCCCTACAATTCTGTTGGACAGAAAGTGATCTTGGAAACTTTTAAATTATTCACTTAAACTTTGCTTCTATAAAAACTAGAATTGTGATAATACAGTATGCAATCATGTGCTGGACACAACAAAACCAGAGTAAAGAGTTAATATACATAATAACATGCAAAAAATATATGTGGTTATAAGTTAAACTCATAAGAGACAACTATGAGTATGACATTTTAAAATAAATGATGAATGTGAACCTAAAGTAATATTTACACTTTAAAGCTATGCTATGAATAAAATTTAGTGCATTTTTTAAATGAGGAAATGAAAGCTTAATTTTTCCAAGGCTACAGTCATAATGTTATTAAATGAATAATTAATTAAAACCAATATCTAAATGTTTGGTTGCTTCAAATATGTATGTACTTAAATGTTTTAGCTGTTTTTTGTTCCCATCTTTAGTAAATTACACAAGCCTCGATCCAGACCCTCCAGAGTCACTTACATTCATGCTTGTATTATATGTGTTATTTTATTGCACGGATAATCACTCACTGCAAATCGAAGTGACCTCCAATCAGCTACAATCTCTCGATTGTCATATCTGTATACTTGAACAGCGTGTTTGACCTCTCCCATCTAAGCTGATGTTGAAAAAGAAACCTTAGATGCTTGTCAGTGTTTCTTTCCCAGTCTGTTGTCAACACTTCTGCTTTTCCAGAAGTTCATCTACTCAAGACACTTAAAAATAATTTCTTGTATGTTATGTTTTAAATTTTGCCCCCTTTCTTGGCTATTAAAAGTTCTTGCAATGTTAACTGAAAAAAACAAATCCAAGTTACATAATCTCTTTTCTCTAATTCATCACTGCTGTCCTCTTCTGAAGTACGCCAATAACTTGTGACCATTAAACCTATTTTCAGAATCACAAAGTATGCCATTCAAGTATCCACTCTCCTCAGGTAATTTGTCCAGTGCTATGATCTAAGATATTGATGCATGTCCTAATATATGGACTGCAAACACTTGATGAATGAATACATGTATGTAAGACAGACCTGGAGAGATTCCTTAGTAGTTAAGAGCATGTGAAGCTAGTTCAGAAGACCCAAATTTCGTTCCTAGCACCCAAGCTGGATGACCCACAAATCTCTATAATTCTAGATCTCAGGGATAAGGCACTTTAGTTTAGCCTTCTCTGACACCTACACACATATGGTATATATTTACATTGATAAACACAACTACATATAAGAAAAACATAAAATAAGTCTTTGAAAGAAATCTATGTAAGGTAGATTCAGATGTGGGCCCATGTATTCTCTATTATGAAGACTTTGATTTACTCTGAGCATTTCATTAGCTTTGAAATAGGGATGCTAACAATGACCCATCACCATGTAGAAAAGATAAGATGAACTAAGGTATGTGTATGATTAGCAGCAAGAAGATGCATTGTTGTCACAGCTCTTAAATGCCACATTATGTAGCACTTGTAACAAGGCTGATTAGTAAACTGGGAGAATTCTCAGTGTGTTTCATATGCTTAAAAAGTTTGCACTGAGGATTAAACAACAAATTACAGAAAAGTGTTGCTGGTTTGCTTGAGGTTGGAATTTCTTGATGAGCCTGAGACCTCCCAAACATAACTGTTGAACATATTGAACCAGGCAACAGTCTCAAAGGTATGACAATGGAAACTTTGCTGCATCATTATCTTGTGTGATTGCTAAATCAAGAAAAATAAAGCACATCGCCCATTATGACATCCTAAGGGTGCAGTGTGGAAAGGAAGCAAAAAATTCATTGCAAACGGGTGATGACTGCTAACCCAGGACTTGCTCATTTAGCAGCCTAGAAAGGGTATTCTGTCAGCAAACCATGTCATCAATGGCTTCACAGAAATCCCCTTGTCTTTAATTAGTGGACCTCATGTGGCACCTTTCAGAGGTCAAATGGTGTTAGCTGAGCCTTTGATTGGTGATTTCATTGTCTCTGTAAAGACAGCCTAAAATATCAGTGCTCAGTTTTGTTAAATACTACCTTATTTACATTCTCCTTGCCAGTATTTCCTTGTTGGGGGCTTTATAATGATACTGATGTGCCTGATCCATTTATTTAACTGATTGTTGCTGTCTTCCTGCAGCAATATCACAAGCCAGGAATAACTGAACCCAGACAAGGATGCTTAGGTTGAGAACATGAGTCTCCACTTAGAATATTTAATTGTTTTTATTTTAAAAACAATTTTATTAATTATATATGTGTATATATAAAGGGCCGCATGTACCCTGGTATGCAAGTGGAAGTCAGAGGACAATTTCAGGAACTAGGTTTTCCTTCTACTGTGGTTTCTGAAGACCAAACTTCAATCTACTTCGCTCTTCTTTGCTGGATACAGATATCTTTATTTTGTTTTACTTTTTAGTTTCATAATTCTACTACATTTATTTATATATTTAGTGTGGGCAACCCACATGAAGAGGTCAAAGGAGACTTGAGGGTGTGACTTCTTTCCTTTCAGTTTATGGGTCCCTAGGATTTAGTCTGGTCAACAGAGTGACAGTAAGTGCCTTTACCACTGAGGCAGTTCACGAGCATTCTAAACACTGACAATGAGTTCTTCATCAAGTATATATTCATTATGTCCATATACATATATTCATGCAAGTTCAAACCATAAATTCAACTACATTGTATGTATATTCTCTTTAAGCATAGTTTAAATTGAATTTATGTCTATGAATACACACACACACACATACACACACACACACATGAAACAATCAATATCTGAAGCAGATATTCTGTACCTACTGGCATAGAGAACCTGAGATGTGTGACATCCACACTTACAAAAGTCAAAAATAACTTCAAAAGACTCATGCATAAGCACATTTAATTAACAGGTGCTATGTAATTAATTTAAAATATATGCGCATGCACACAGACACATGCATACATAGTGAAAGAAATACTAACTTCATAACTGGATCTGTCTTTTCAGTGGTGTGACTCCTTTCAAATGGAAGATCCTTCTATTTCTCCTGATTGGCACATTGATGGATCTGTAATATCCAACTTATAAGTGTACTGTAAGTACTTTTAAATTATATCTTATCACTGTATTTCAACCATATCATCCCACAAAGAATAAAAAATAAGTGGGACTTTCGGGGAGGGAGGAAACGGGAAAGGGGAAGTGATTTGGAATGTAAATTAAAAAATAAAATAAAATAAATAATAATAATAAAAAAATAAGTATCTGATAGAGACAGAGAAATAGATGGGCAAATAGATGAAGAAATAAAAAAGCAAGAGAATGTGAAGGAAAATTCTTAATTTTCTTCATTTCTTAACTTCTGTGAGAAAAGAAATGTGAGAAAAGATGAGGTGCACTAGAAGGAAAATATAATATGCTGAGCTTTAGTGCCCTAAAGGAGTAAAATGCTGACTATTTTCCCACACAGGTATTAAATAAATAAACCTATGTTAGTAGTGGAATGCATAGCTGCTAGGTATTCCCTACTTATAATGCCACTTTTTTTATTGGATATTTTCTTTATTCACATTTCAAATGTATTCCCCTTTCCTGGTTCCACCCATCCTCCTGGAAACCCCCTATCCCATCCTCCTTCCTCCTGCATCTATGAGGGTGTTCCTCCACCCACCCACCCACTCCCACCTCCCCACCCTCAATTCCCCTACACTGGGTCATCTATCTAACCTTCATAGGACCAAGGACCTTTCCTCCCATTGATGCGTGACAAGGCCATCCTCTGCTACATATGCAGCTGGAACCATGTGTACTTCCTGATTGATGACTTAGTCCCTTGGAGCTCTGTGGGTCTGATTGGTTGATATTGTTGTTATTCTTATGGGGTTGAAAACCCCTTCAGCTCCTTCTGTCCTTTCTCTAACTCCTCCATTGGAGGAGCACTGTGCAATGGTTGGCTGTGAGCATCCACCTCTGTATTTGTAAGGCACTGGCAAGGCCTCTCAGGACACAGCCATATCAGGCTCCTTTCAGCAAGAATTTCTTGTCATCCACAATATAGTCAGTGTTTGGTGACGGTATATGGGATGAATACCCAGATGGAACAATCTCTGGATAGCCTTCCCTTCACTTGCTTCTATACAATTTATCTCCATATTTGCTCCTGTGAGCATTTTGTTCCCATTCTCAGAAGAATCAAAGTATCCACACATTGGTCTTCCTTCTTGAAATTCGTGTGGTCTTTGAATTGTATCTTGGGTTTTTGGAGCTTTTGGGCTAATATTCTCTTATCAGTGAGGCATACTGTGTGTATTCTTTTGTGATTGGTTTACCTCACCGAGGATGATACTTTCTATTCCTTCTGTTTACCTAAGAATTCATGAATTCATCATTTTTAATAGCTTAGTAGTACTCCATTTTATAAATATACCACATTTTCTGTATCCATTCCTCTGTTGAAGGACATCAGGGTTCTTCTAGCTTCTGGCTATTATAAATAGGGTTGCTATGAACATAGTGGATCATGGATCCTTATTACATGTTGAAGCATCTTCTGGGTATATGTCCAGGAGTGGTAGAGCTGGGTCATGAGGTAGTACTATGTCCAATTTTCTAAGGAGCCACCAAACTGATTTCCAGAGTGCTTTTACCAGCTTGCAATAACACCAGCAATGGAGGAGTGTTCCTCTTTCTCCACATCCTCTCCAGTATCTGCTGTCATATGAGTTTTTGATTTTAGCCATTCTGATTGGTGTGAGGTGGAATCTCAGAATTGTTTTGAAAGCATTTCCCTTATGACTAAGGATTTTGAGCATTTCATTAGGTGCTTCTCAGTCATTCAATACTCCTCAGTTGAAAAATCTTTGTTTAAGTCTCTACCCCTATTTCCATAGGGTTATTTGATTCTCTGGAGTCTAACTTCTTGAATTCTTTATATATATTGCATGTTAGCCCCCTATCAGATGTAGGATTGGTAAAGATCTCTTCCCAAACTGTTGATTGCCATTTTGCCCTTTTGACAGTGTCCTTTACCTTACAGAAGCTTTGCAATTTTATGAGGTCCTATTTGTCCAATGATGTCATTTTTTAAAAACATTTTTGCCCCCATTCTTCTTAATAATATTACTTTAAATAGAGCAAGCAGTGAGACGCTTAGAGAATCCCAGTGACAAAATGCACTAGCAATCTGTTGCTAAGTAACATGCTGCCCCTCAGTTCAGTGCTTTTAAACTGCTTTGCTTTGTTAGCTCTCTGAGTTGAGATGTTTGACTGAGATAGCTTGCCCTGCCATTACTTATTAAGCTATACTAAGTATCGTTGGAAGGTTCAAGGTGTCCATACTTACTTATCTGACAGCTGTCAACTCTCAGCTGCATCTCTGTATCTTTTCTCTGATATCTAGAATGCCACTGTAGATTTCTCACACCATCTTCCTTAACAACTGCTTGCTTGTGACTTCATATTTTTCAACAAATGTCATAAATGTCAGTCCATATCCTAAGTGTGAAAAAGGAAACTGACTGCACATCTAAATATGCATAGTACATCTTGCTGATACTTGGACTCTGAAAACTTTGACCTTTTGAACATCTAGCTGTGAGTTTCCATTCACACTTAATGTTTTTCTGCTTTTCAAGGCTTACTGATAAGGAATAAAGATTGCCTTTCCCTCCTAAAAGTGGATATCAGTTTGATTGATTCTCTGTGCCTTTGTAGTAATCTAAGGGATATTACATATATATGGATATTTTATATGTATGTATATGTGTATGTATATATTTACATATTTTTCACTGGGACAGGTGCCCATTAGAAGTTGCACCAAAGCCAAGGAAACATTTATCATAACTCTCAAAGGAATCTTCGACAATAATTAAGTCAGTACAGTAGAGGCCACAATTAGTGTGAACAAAAAGTTCATGACATTAAAAAATGTCCACAATGTGAGAGCATACAGTTATGTGCATTCATACACTTATATGTTTTACTACAGATTAAAATAACTATGAAAACATAAACTACCTCAATCACTTAAGATACAATATTTTGTATTTATATGTTTTACCAATGTACAATTAAAGCATTCGTTTGTTATTTAATGTTTCTATTTTATTAGTCATCATAAGTAATTAACATTCATATATATATGTATATATATATTTCATGTGCATATGTGTATATAAGTATCTTTCAAGTACATAATGTGAAATATGTAAACTTTATAAAGATGTCTACAGTCTTCTGATGTTGCTACTAATATGGATATTTCCAAATCATTACCAGTTCAGGGATCCCCACCATAGTGAAACTGTCATTATCCCTGCTCTTATGATCATTGAGGGGATTAATTCAGCAACCAACATTAACCACATACTTTATAATCATTACTTCCAGGGCTCACACAACTTTAGAGGATAGTTCTATCTAACATGCACTTAATGAAGATAAAGTCTAAATCACAAAGGAGCTTTCTTAACATTCTATCACTATTAGAATAATGAAGAAGGGAAAAATGATTTTCACTGTCTATACTGTGATTAGGACCTCACTTCATCCTGAGGATCTATTGACAGTTAATGGGTATAAATAGAGGGAAAATATTAATAGTCAAGTCACTGGTTAGTTGCCAGTGCTTCACTAAATAATTTCTTACACATGCTCATCTAAGTAACAATAAGTAGATTCATTATTTCATATACACACAGGAGAAGAGATAGAGATAGAGAAGACAGACAGAATGACCGACCTACAAATAGAGACAGAAAGCAAGAGACAAAAGAAGAGGGAGCTAGAGAGGGAGAGAGAGAATATGCAGAGAGTAGAAGGAAAATTTGAATTTATTGGGAAGAAAAAAAGGTTCGCTTAGAGGGAGAAGGGGAGAAGAGGTGGTAAGGTGTGTATGATCAAAATATATCATATACATAGGGAAACAATCAAAAATAACACATAACATTTAATGATAAGATCCACATCAAAATTAGTTTTTGAATTTCATACATATTATTATAGCTGGCATACATTCCATTATATTTACAAATGGATTTGAGTAGCATCATTTTATATATCTTTTATAACATGTTCAGGTATGCAGTACTCACTGAAGATTTTACTTATGAAGTCATAATAACATTTTGGTCCATGATAATTATAATTTACCATGTTGTATATGACAATTATTACTGTATACCATGCTTGATTTTCTCCTACTTCTGGAATGATGTGCTCTTTGTCCTTGTTCTGTTAGACAAAGAATATAGTGGTGAGGATTTTAGGACTATAAAACAGGATAATTAAAAGTCTAAGACACTTGTGCTTCATCTTGATTTTTCTGGCAAACTTACTTATTCATATTAGAACATAACAATTTTTGAAGATAGGTTTTATAATAGTCTGAGTTTCTTAGACTGCTTGCATATTGAACAAGAAAACATGCTTAAAACAATACTACTAAACACTTACTATTGCTAAGTGTACTATGGTTCAACTCCAGTGGGAGTAAGTGGGAAATGCAATGAAGTTCCTGATCACATGAGGCTTGCATTCTGTGGTACAGCACAGACTGTACAGTAGCAGTCGAGTAAGTCTGGATGAAAAACCTCTGTGTTGCATTCAGACTATTTCCAGTCTTACTTTTTCACTATATAGTTCAACTATCATGTCTCCAAAGGTAATCCTAAAATATGGAGCTGATCAAATCTCTTCCCAGTTAGCTTCCTTCAACATTATTGTTTCTGCATGGGTGTACTGACTCAAACTTGCTTTCTCTGTCACTACAGAGTTTGAAAATGGACACAAATATAGACTATGTAGATAGTATGGGAAAATCTCTAAAATATGTTGTCAAAAAAGAAGGAAAGACAAAGTCTTTATAACTTAGAGAGGCCTCATGAAGGTGGAAAGCAACCTCATCAGTTAAGTGTGGGCTTCGTTTAGTGACTTTCAACCAAAGATTATGGTACAGAAGGATGAAGTAACTTGACAGTGAAGGACATAGCAAGCTACCTTGTCTAGGTGACATCAGTGATCCAGAAGCAAGCTAGAGCAAAGTGTCAACATCATGGGTAACCTTAAACTAAAGTCTACCACCTTGATGCTACATCACCTCTGATGTCGTCCTCTTAAAACTCCCGTGTCCCAGGTTAACCAAGAGAAAAACATCTATCTGCTGACACTGACAGGGGAATCTTATTCAAAACCACTGACAAACTCTCCTTAAACTGACGAACTCATGAAAGACAAAGGCTGAGCAACCACTCAGGACAGGTTATATCAAGGACACTCAACAACTAACTGAAGGTGGCATCCAGGACTGAGAAGAGACAATGGGGTGAAACTTAACAAATCTGATAAGCTGTGAAATTCAGCTATCTCCTCTGTGCCAACATCAAAATTAATTATAATTGTTATTGTGGGTGTGCAAAATGTAGCATTAAAATATAAGACGCTGGTAAAGGAGACACTTGGGTGATGAGTCTTTGCAATTTTTCTTTAGATACAAACTATGTTCTAAAACTAAACGTCTATTAAAAATCAAAACAAAGTAAAAAAAAATGGACACAAATTCTAAACCATTCTTTTATACATAGTCTCAAGAAAAAAATAATAAAAACATAGACAACTATATACTGCATTTTATAGCAATATTACATTTGCCTCTATAATGATCAACTTCAGTCTCTTTTTCTCTGTACTGACTGATTTTAATAATTGTGGCAGCACAGCACTTGACTTAACTGTAGAACATAACAGAGAATAGACTAAGGAACATTCATTCAATGATGGACTTAAATGGGGATAAAAATTATTTTTACTATTGATAAAGGTTTCTCAATTTCTTCTCTACAAATGATTTTTTTTTTACAAAACACAGTTCTGTGTCTAAGAATGTTTATAAATTTCAATGTAACACAAAACATAGGTCAAGTAAAAGGGGCAGTAGACCAGAATAAAAGGATCTGGACTGAAGCAATACAGGATTACACAAATCTAGGGAGAAACTCATCATCATTTGTTTTATTTAATTACAGAACACAGGCAGAAATTAGCCTCCTGCCGTAGTGAGGAGTCCTTTTGCACAAATGTGATAAATGACTTATAAGAATGTATTTAACCATCTCTCATATAATGTTTTGAGAATCCAGTCATGAGATGGTTCACAGCTGTATATTGCTATTATGTATAAGTATGGGACTTTGAATTCTTTTTTAAATTTTTAATATTTTATTATTAGCAACAGAAAAGATGTGAAGACAGAAGAAAACTTAGACTATTTATGGTAAGTTCTTATCTTGACCTCCAAGTTCAGTTTCTTTCTCCACACTCTTTAGCTATTTTCAAACCTGTTTAAGAATTACAGTGATATCTCTAACACCTCACGTATATACTCATCCTTTTTACACTTTTTTGATAATGGTATTTCCTCTTCATTGAAAATGTAGCCCCATTAAAATGTTGGATGGGAGGCCATCTCCTTAGTCTGTATGCCTGGCTGGGCCTCTGAATTCTTGATCTCTCTAATAAATTTAGCATAAATGGGCATTGTATTTTGTCAAATACTTTATTAGAATCAATAAGATGATCATGTGATTGATTTCTTTGAGTTTGTTTATATAGTGGATTATTTTAATAGATTTTCATATATTGAAACAACATTGCATCACTGGGATGAAACCTTCTTGATCGTGTTAAACAATGGTTTTGATGTGTTTTTTGATTGTGTTCTAGAATTTTATTGAGTATTTTTGCATTGATATTCATAAGAGAAATTGGCCTGAAGTTTTCTTTCTTTGTTGGGTCTTTGGTTTGGGTATCACAGTAATTGTGATTACAAAGAATGAATTAGGTTGTGTCCTTCCGTTTCTATTTTATGTAATATTTTGAGGAGTGTTGGAATTTGCTCTTCTTTGGAAGAAGGTTTGGTGCTTGCCCATGGGATGGTTCTCAAGTTGGGCCAGTTATTGACTGGACACTCCACCAGTCTCTGTTACAACACCATTTCCTGAATTTCTTGTAGATGGGATAAATTTGGGGCTAAAGATTTTATGAGTAGGTTGCTTTTCCTTTCACTCCACAGGGGTTCTTGCATGGCTATATGAGGTGGTCTCTGAAGAGAAGGGAACAGGGTAGGCAGGAAGGATTATGATAAGCATTGACTGGGAGGGAGCAGTGAGCAGGACATAAAGTGTGATCAGGTATTAGGTGTGTGTGTGTGGGGCGGGGAGAACTGAAGCCCTGATGACCAACAGAAAGAATGGAAACAGACAATCTGTGGAGGTAGGATGTGGGGTGACCATCCAGAATGTACCAGAGACCTGAGAGGTGAGAGATCCTCAGGACTCAAAGGCAGGAATATTGGATGAAATGCCCTCCAGTGGGGAGAGGGAATGTGTAGAGCCCACCTCCAGAAGAAATACAGGGTATCAAATGAGGGATGGGGTTGCCATCCCACAGTCAAAAACTCTAACCAATAGTTGTTCTTGTCTGAAAGAACTGCAGTGACAAAAACGGAGAGGAGCATAAAGAAAAGAAGTTCCAGAAATAGGGCCTTAATTGGGATCTGGCTCAAGGGGAGGCCCCAAGGCCTTACATTATTACTGAGGCTAGACAGTGCTCACAAAATGGAGCCTATCATAACTGCCCTCCAAAAGATCCAACAAGCAGCTGAAAGAGTCAGATTCAGATATTTACACCCAATCAAAGGACAGAAGATGGTGACCACTGTGGTTTAATTAGGGGGAAGCTGTGTGAGGCTGAGGAGGACGACGACCCTGTAGGAGGACCAACAATCTCAATTAACCTGGAGTCCAGAGATCTCTCAGACGTTGGACCACCAACCAGCAGCCTACACCAACTGATATGAGGTCATCATCACATAAACAGCTGAGGACTGCTGGGTCTGGGTTCAGTCAGAGACGATGCACCTAACTCTTAAGAGATTGGATGCCCCAGGGAGTGGGGAAGTCTTATGTGGTAGGGGTGGGTGGGGACATCCTCACGAAGATGGGGATGGGGGTGGGGAGGAGGTATGGGATGTGGAACAATCAGAGGGTAAAACTGGAGGGGGATAAAATGAGGAGTATAAAAAAGGAATAAATAAATTTTAAAAAATAAAGTGAAAAAAATAAAAAAAATAAAGGAATTAACAAACATACAAATATATAAGAGCCAAAGACAGGTGGATCTCCAGGTTCAAGGTCAGCCAGTGCTATACACTATGAGCCTGTCTAAAAATAAATTAAATAAATGATTCTCCCATTTTATTAAGAAATGGACCAACAGCAGTGTAAACAGGTGAATTTGAATTTTGAATGAAAGAGATCAATTCCACATGTGAAGAAGTACATTTAAAAGAAATGGGAAGAGAGGATTTGTAATTAATATTATGGTAGTGAGTGTGTCTGACTTAGAATTTCCACCAGTAGATTTTCTGAATTGCGCTTGAGGATATAAGTTAAGAGAAAAATTTCTGGATGAATTTTGTGAACATGTTTACATAACTTGATGTCTGAGAGTTTCTGTGTGTGATCTGAGAATCCAGTGTTAAACTTTTATGAGCACAGATGTATGAGATATGTGGTATACATGAATTCAGTAAAGCCATGTTGAACGTATGAATGCATGTTGCCAAGTGGGGCTAGGATTTGACTCATTTCACCTCAGTTTTAATTCAAACAAAAAATATTAGGAAACTAAAATAGGAAGCAAATAGACGTCTCTATTTCCCATTTATAAGAAAGCGTTTCTTATATTATACCTTATTCTTGTTTTAACTTCTTTTCACAGCAACCAGAAAGTAAATAAATAGTTTTTTATGGTTGATGTGATACCTCCTGCTGTTTATGAACCTCCAAAAAAATTGACAAGACTTAAGAGAAGCCTACTGCTTTTTAGATATTCTCAAAATAATGTGTTCTAGCCTTGGGGGATATTCATACATTAAAAATCTTTTGATCCATATCCTCCTATATTACTGATTAGGATAAAAAAATTTAATTAAAGATAAATAAACGTGTCCATTGTGGCTTGGGAAATAAAGCATTAATAGCATAGTGACTGGGACTCAGAATGTTAAATAGCAGAAAATGAGAGACTCAGCCCATTTTGTATCCATTGGTCCTGCTCAGCAGAATGCAAATCAGGAAGGTACTTAATCTCAGGCATTGCTTTTAATTTTACTTTTGATGTGTACGCCTTTATAGTTCCAGATGCATTTGCAAAATTAAAAATATAATTTATTTCCGAAAGCAGTAATGTGTCAACATGGTGACTTAGTTTTCATGAATAGCTGGCATTAAACAAAGTTCATTTACTGCCGGGGCTGCTCTCGGGAAGAGCAGTAAAACAACAATGTCTGGTTTCTAGGATAAATGACAACGATGTAAGTCAGTTCTTATGCCTCCTTCAAATGTTTACAGGTGATTGAACCAGACATTTCTGTCCTTTCACCCTTCACAGCCCACCACCAGCTGCTTGAAAATATATAAACTACTAGGAATGTTTGAGAGCCCTGCCACTGAAAGACCCCAGCGAGACTCTGTTTCTTCCACCTATATAGAAGATGTTTTCCCCTAAGCTCTGAGCACAAAATGTAAAAGTAAATTCGTGCTTGGTTTTGGGTGGCATAACTAGAGTGAGATATACATGAGGCCTCTAAGGCACAGGAGCAACATAGGCCCTCATTTTAAAGAGAAATAAAAATACAAGACAAAAGCTGAGGACAGAGAATGCACATCTTTTAGGAACTTACTCTAGAAGATGCAGATGAGATAATAGTTCCCTTTCAGTGGCTTTCTTCATAATCTCCCTTTATATCTCCTAAATCTTTCCGAAATAAAATGATGCAATGATGTGTACATTGTACTCCTAGAGAGACTATAAGTTTTACTCATATTTGTGTATATATTATTATAATTACTTTATATTTATAAACATTCCTACCCATCACTGGGGAAAGAGGGCAGAATGTATCTACCTAAGGTATTAAGACAACTTGAGAAATTGCCAATTTCAAAAAATTGACCAATTGATTAACATCTACTTGTTGTTTCTTTTATAATTTTTATTAAATCAAGAACCAATCTTACAGTGAGTCTGCTTATGAATTGAAACCTTCTATAGGAAGCTTTTACTTTATGAAATGACAGATAGGTCTTGGTACATGTTTTAATTATCAAGTTTTCTTAGGAGGAAGGCATTTATATTGGGTGAGAATTAATTCAGCTTAATCTGGTCACAGTTACTTAAGGTAATAGGACAAATTTTCATTTGATGTAAAATTAACTGTTATTATTGATGTCAGTATATTAAATTTAAAATAAAATTTTATAAAAACAATGTTGATAGATGAATCTAAGAATTTAGGAACCCAACTGAGGGACAGACTACTGAGATTATTTTATGAATTTAAACCATATGATTCTTTCACTCTCTACTTCAATGCTCGTTGGTTCAACTTAATATTAATCTGTTTCTTTCTTTGGGGTTTATATATCTGCATAATTTCTAATTTTATAAAACTGAATGGGAGATCAGAACTCACAGGTCTTTGTTATCAGCTTCTGATACAAGGGTAACCACCTTGAACTTCTTGAGAGAAAACCTACAAATTCTTTTAATTTAAAAAGGATACCTTCTGTAAATCGATTAAGTGAATTCATGGAAATCTAATCATACATTATACAAATTGCTTATTATATTTAAAGTTATTATTTAAGGATTTTCTCCTTTCTAAACTATGCATACATATGCTCCTGTTTTGTTTCTTACTCAAGAACAAAAAAATGAATATTGGTTTTAAAATTAACACTAGATATAGAAATCCTGATTTCTCCTTTAGTTTTTGACAGATAAGTTCACTGAATTATTTTAAAGACAAAGAATCATGTCCACACATCCTACTGGCCTTCTGAAAGTCACAGACTCATCTAATAATAACAAGTCAGACTAGAAAGTTGAATGAAGGTGAGGGAAATAGCAAATTAGCAATTTCTGGAAGTCAGCAGATGCAGAAGTCATGTCTAGGAAGAGGTGGGGGAGAGGGAGAGGGAGGGAGAGGAGAAAGGGAGAGGGAGAGGGAGAAAGGGAGAGTGAGAGGGAGAAAGGGAGAGGGAGAGGGAGAGGGAGAAAGGGAGATTTGTACATGGTTTATTTAAAAATAAGAGAAAATGATAGTATTCTTGCTTGTAACTGGATGATTTTTGTTCCTTGGGAATAAAAGGAAAACATGGAAATGGGATTTTGTAATTGTCTAACTCCTCAGTACAGTCTATACCATCATTTATAAAATCTGTAATGGGGAACAGAAGGAAAATATTTTAAGTTGTTAAACAAAATATAATATAGGAAAATCAGTTCAAATAAAACAATCCATTATCTAAAATACTTTAGGGACTCTACAGTGTCAGATGTTCCTTCTTCCAAGTCCTTCAGCTTTTCTCTTTTCCTTTTTCTTCAAAAAAGTATTATGCATCTGTGGAGATGTAGCCAGCTTGATGAGATGAGAGAAATGTACAAGTATTTCACAAGTGGATAAGTGGTTAAAAATGCCTTCATCCATTTATTTTTATTTTCTAAGTTTTTTTATTTACATTCCAAATGATTTCCCCTTTCCCGCTTCCTCCCTCCCCGAAAGTCCCATAAGCCCCCTTCCCTCCCTTTGTTCCCCATTCCACCTCTTCTCACTTCTCTGTCCTGGTATTCCCCTACATCCAGTCTTTCCAGGACCAGGGGTCTCTCCTTCCATCTTCTTGGACATCTATTGATAAGCGAATTGTGTCTTGGGTATTCCGAGATTCTGGGTTAATATTCCCTTATCAGTGACTGCATACCATGTGTGTTCTTTTTTTTTTTTCATGTGTGTTTTTTTGTGATTGGGTTCTTCATATTTAGTTCTTAGACTAAGAAACTACAGGATAATTGGGAAATATGCTTTCTAGTGCATACTTACACTCTACATGATTCAAACTATGTCTTTGATCTTTTCACACCTGGAAAAGTATTGGTTCATTTGATTTATGCAAGTCGTAAGGTTTACTTGCATCAGAATTCATCTGGAATTTTTAGTTAAGTTACAGAGATATAAATACTTCTGATTGCAGTAATCTCTGCAATGGATGTGTATTTTTTTGCATATGTGAAATCAGTTGTTTATACTTTCCTATATATAACACAGGCATTCCATAAAATACAATACAGTGTTTTATAAAGAAATCAAGGACATTCAAAAACAAAGTACTTTTTTGTCCTAGTAAAGCATGTGCTCAGTAGTTGGAATCCAAAACACCCAGAGATCTTAACTCACAGTATACCCCCTTTTGGTCCTTTCATTTTAAGAGATTTTAAATTCATATATTGTGATCACTGCGTATGCTTAAATATATCAACCTAAATAGAAACACTAAGACTAAAATTCTAAAATTGATAATATTTATACATATACGTAGGCATATATATACAGCTATATATGTACATATAGACATACATGTCAATAATAGTTTGGATAAATTAATTTGAAAATAATAATTATTCTGTCTTAAAATTAAGAAATATCTTAATATATTCATATTTAATAACTGTAGAGTTAACCTTTTAATTAACAATGGAATTCATTTTTTACCTATAGTAAGATTAGGTATTAATCCTTCACTCTTGTTTTGAGCTTAGTTGAGTCACCTCATTTTCAAACTTTCTCAGCAAGGCAATGAGAATAGCTGTTACTAATAGATGTTTAAAAAGGGGAAAAAAGGAACCAAGACAATTCCAGAGACTAGACTGGGATTGGGAAGCTGGGAATAACAGAGTAGGTATTTCAGCTACATAGTCCCTCCTTACCTATTCTTTAGCCATCTATGGAAAGTCTCCTACCACTTTAGTTTTAAAAGATAAGGTACTTAAGGGATGGTGGTTACAGGATCATTACAAAGACATAAATATAATTAGAATATCCTCAAATATTTCATATTTTTAAAACTCTACATATTATTACTTTTATATCAGATTGAAAATTTTAGTGCTAGATTTCATTAGTAATTCAATCTGCTGAGGACACTATATTCTTAAATTCCCATTGCCTATTTAATTTGCTTATGTGGACAGAAAATGTATTTGCAATGTATAATGTATAAAACTTGAGAGGGATATTTTAATGAAAAGAATACAACAATCAGGGTAGTTAACATGTACCACTACCTATAGCTGCCATTTTCATCTGTGTGTGCCTGTGTGGGAGAACTCTGTAATATGTGCTTTTAAAAAGCCTAAGTATGCAATGCAGATAATCAACTTCAGTAGTCAGACAATACATAGTTCTCCAAAATTTATTCATCCTGTAAATTAAATTTTGGGCTGTTTTCAAACATTTCTCCCTTTTCACCCGCAACCCCCAGGACCTGGCAACAGCATAATTAAAACCATATAGTATTTCTTTTACAACTTTTTATCCTTTTCCCTTTGTACCATCCCTTCTTCCTTTTTCTATCCTCCTCTTACTTCTCCCCTTCCTTCTCATCCCTCTTCTACTTTCTCCTCCTCCTCTTCCTCTTCATCTTCCTCCTCCTCTTCCTCCTTCACTCTCCCTTCTGCCCCCCCTTCCTTACTGCAATAATAAACAAATATACCCAGGAATTATGACAAACATCTCAAGTCTCCCTTTTTTATTTTATTTTGGGTAATATTGGCAAAATAGCCCAGTTTGGCATCAAAATTATCATTGTCTTATCATAAAATCCTGAGTAGCTGGGGTAACAAGTGTACATCACCATAGAGGGATTCAGTATTTATTTTCTCATGACAAGCTTATTTTACTTAGCATAATGTCTTGTAGGTTTATTTATATTGACAAGTTCAATGGGAGTGAAGTTTACATCTCTTATAACATTATGTTAAATGGAATTATAACATACTATAACACGCTTATTGCCTAGAAAAATAAGAATTTTTCACTATATGAAGTTATTTGTTCCAAAAGTACATTATTGCAACTACACAAGTGTAAAAATTTTACTTTTATAAATTCTTTGTGCATTTCATACAATGATTTTTGGTCATACTTAGTCTTTATTTCTCACCTAATTCCACACAAATTTACTCCACCTTCTCTTTCCAACTTTGTGCCCCCTTTTAAAAATTAATAACCTTTCAGAGTCAATTATTTGTTGCCTGTTTATGACTGGGTATGGGATCATCTACTGGAAAATGTTTAACCTACCAAGAACCACACTCCTATAGGTAACTAAATCTACCTACCCTGGAACTATCAACTCTCCACAGTTCCTCAGTTATGGATTGGATATCATGAACTCTTCCAGTCTTCATGTTAATTGTTGATTGGCTTGATCTGTGACAAGTCTTGTTCTAGGAACCACAGTTACTATGAGATCATAAGTGACATTCTCCTGTTATGTCCAAAAGATAATGCTTCATTCTGGAGTTCTCAGTCCCTCCATGTCTGCATATTATAGTCCCAGAGCCTTTGTAGTATGGGAGGGTGATGTAGATTTCCCATTTGTGTCTGACTCCTCACAAAGATCCATGACTTATGATTTGTACTGTCAGGCATTGTGAGATTCTATGTTCACCACTGTGAACTGCACAAATGAATTTCTCTAATGAAGTCTGAAAGTCACAATAATCTAAACCTATGTGCAAAAGTGTGTCTCCTATTCTAGACATTTCAGATTTACAGGTCTAACATTCAGATATTTGTTCTGCTTGGATTTAAGGTGAAGGAGAGGGTCAAATTTCATTCTTCTGCATGTAGATATCCAGTTTCCACAACATCATTGTTTAAAAACATTGGCTTTTCTCCAATGGTCTTTTTCTGGTATCTTTGTCAAAACTTAGGTGTCTATAAGTGCTCGTATTTATGTTTGGATTCTGAAGTGTATTGATAAAATACCTAAAACTTTTTGAAGTAAGAATTGACATTTACTGATACTGGATTAAATATTGGGCCTCACGATTCTCAGATACTTTATATAGAATTTAATAATAAAATTATGCATCAGGGCAGACTCTCAGTAAATGATGGCTATTATGGAAAGTTACTGACGGAAAACACTGATCAAATTATATAACTTTACTTTGCTAAGGTGTCTTCATTCATTAAATTTATAGAATTTATGGGAGGATTAAGTAGGTTAATGTCCCTCAATGATGCCTGACACAGTGAACATTTAATGAGTTATAATGCATTCTAATTAAAAATAAGCAAGGCACACATTTATGTAAGCACCATTAATGTTTTAAAATAGAGAATATTTTAAGTAGGATGAAGTAAGTTTTGACAAAAAATTGTGAAGAAAATTTGAACTTAATTGTCTGGAAATTTGAATTTATTCAATGTATGCATAATAAAAGAAATTAGAAAAACCTGCCTGTGCAGAGATGTGAACTATTCTATAGTGTGATGGAATCAGTCACAATTCAAGAGTGATTTTTCCTGGACTCATGCAATTTATATCCCTTTCCCTGCTGCTTTCCCATCATGGGAACTAGTAGGAGTCAATCCTTCATGGAGACCCAGTCAGCTGTCAACACTGACATATGAGTGTTCCATTTCAGTTTTGAGTAATTGATGGACAAAAAACTTTCCTCAATATTTTCAGGTTGAAAATGGTCTTTTTTGTACTCTCATGATTCAGAAATTATTCTGTAGAAAGTGTAAGGATGTCTTCATGTATATATGTATAGACAGTACTTTGCATGGGATAAGGTTCATTGATTTTTCACAAAATAATCAATGTAAATTGCTTTAAGTTTTTGTCATTGTCAGAAAATAAGGTAATAATGAGTTTGTATTTCATCATTTTTCATGTCTTTATGTTTGTGTTTACAAATTTATACATAATTCTATTTCCCATTATGTTTACATATTTATATAATATTTCCATATTTGTTATGTGTATGTTTAATAATTTGTGTGTATGTGCAAGTGTGTGTGTGTGTGCACATGTGTTTATATCTGTTTGTACATGAGGGTGTCTGCAGAGGTTTGTGAATATGGCTACTGCTGATGTGGAGGCTAGAGATGTCCCAGAGCTGGAGTTACAACAGCTGTCTGCATCTGACATTGAAACTGGGAACTGAAGTCTTCTATTTCCCCCTTTGATTGATAATAGATTCTTTTCTATAAATATGTCCTGATTCCTCTCATTCTATGCTTCCCAAGACCCTCTCCCCTTGCCTTCCCTCCCAGTTGAATCTACTCCCTTTCTGTCTCTAATGAGAAAAGACCAGGTCCCTAAGAGATAAAAACTAAATGCAATAAAGTAAAAAATAAAATGAAGAATATCACATTGTAGCTGGACAAGGCAGACCAACAGAAGGAAAAGAGCCTAAGAAAAGACATAAGAGTCTAAGACCCACTCATTAATACACTCAGAAGTCCTACAAAAACACTAAACATTAGGTTATAATATATACACAGAGGGCCAGGTGCAGATTCATGCTGGCCTTGGGCTTGCTTCTGCAATCTCTATGAGTTCATAGGAGCTTTGATTTAGAGGGCCTTGTTCTCCTGATGTCCTTCATCCCTTTTGCCTTTTATACCAATTTTGTCTCCTCTTTTAAACATTCCCTGAGTTTTAAGGAGAGGAAATTGATGGAAACATGCTTTTTACATGTGACTGTTCCTAGATACCTCTATTTCTTTTACTGTCTATCTGTCTCCATGATTCCCTTTTTCTTTCTGTTTCCCAACTCTTCACAATGTCTGGCTGTGGGTCTTTATATTTGGGCAACTGAACTTTGAACATTAATCCTCTTTAAGAACATCACATGCCAAGCCTTCTCTCCAGAACCACAAGGCATTTCTTATTAGAATTCTAAGAGATTTTCAATATATTTACACATGGAACAAATCTAATGACATATTTACTAAACATCAAATGATGAGTGAATCTACTAAGTCACATGTTTCTTGAGATGCTGAAGGCATAATAATTTGTAATTATCTCTTTGAATAATATGCTCACTCAAAATTTATCTAGCACTTGAAATGCTGCAGGCAGAGGTGATGAGTACATATTTGAATCCTAATTCTATTTTTATGCTTGGACAAGCCTGCAGGACATGCTTGAAGCAGAAGATTTTAAGCAATATAAATTTACTAAAATAATACCAAAATTGCAGAGAATGGAGTAGAAGTAGTCAAAGGATTCAGATGAAAAGGGATGCATGCTAAATTTGATTTGTAAAGCATAGGTCTCATTCATTGTTATAGTCTTAGCTGACAACTCGACTCTATCAAAAATTAGCCAAAAGACAAACCTTTGTGTAGATTCATCTGATTATTTCCTAAAAGGAACAAGAAGGGAGAACACCCTTCCCAAAAATTAATAGAACCAAGGGAAAAATTAATAGATCCAAGGGAACAAATACACATTACTTTTTTTGTATGCCTGCCTTTGCCCTTTGCAAGTAAGTGTATCTTCTTTGCTGCTGCTACCATACTCTGATGATAATCAAAACCCAACTTCTTGAGCCTTTCAGTGTGGGCTACAGCCCTATATTGGGGTTCTGTGGGATTCTTTCAACCTCATTACCAGATTAGGGCTTCTGAGGAAACCATCATTGTAAACTGAGCAAATACCTGATTTTCAGCCTCTCCAGTGCACAGTCAACCATTGTTGTGCACCTAGTAAGTACCATATAAGTCAATCTAGTAACTTCCTTGTTAATATATACCTCTATAGATTGAATTTTTCTAGAGAACACTGACTAATAATTCAACCTTATTTGTAATCATACATAAAATATTGCACAACAATTAAGATATTTTATCTTTATAATTTGTAACAAAAAATTTTTTTGACAAAATCATAATATTTTTCTACCTCTCTTCTCAACAGCTTGAGTTGAATTGGGTCAATTTTCAGTCATTTCAATTATGTACAGTTCCACAGGAACTATCTCAGAGGTTTATCCCTGTAAGTATTATTTATTTTCTTTGACAATTCTGCAGGACTACTCTGCTCAACATGGAAAGTCTTATGCTCCACATTCCAAAGTCATCTGTGGGCCTTGTTGAGCTGAAGCTCCACGATGTTCTACCCATGGATGGGCTCTGATGTTGAATTTTGTCCAGAATCTCAACAGAGTCTGCAAAGAAGCACGGCCTCATAGCTTCCTCATATGTCTTGCCTTCTTAGAGGATTGCAGTTACATGCTAGAAGGAAGCATTCCAATTTTGATTACTCAATAGGGATAAAATTCTCAACCTTCTTTATGAGTAGCTCTGTTATTGGTGTAATGATACTTCAATTAACATTATATGGGAAAGACTTAAGAAATAAGGAAGTAGCATTTCACTTCTCCCTTAAGCAAATGACAAATGCATCTGCAGTAAGAATTCTTTCTTGAGGTCGTTTATCAGCTGTAGGAGTTCTCTGGTGGAGCACCTAAAGAGATGTTCATCATCCTTAGTCATTAGGGAAATGCAAATCAAAACAACCCTGAGATTCCATCTCACACCAGTCAGGATGGCTAAGATCAAAAACATAGGAGACAGCAGTTGTTGGCAAAGATGTGGAGAAAGAGGAACACTTCTCCACTGCTGGTGGGATTGCAAGCTGGTACAACCACTCTGGAAAGCAGTCTGGCAGTTCCTCAGAAAACTGGGCATGACACTTTCGGAGGATCCGGCTATACCACTCCTGGGCATATACCCAGAGACTTTACCTGCATGCAATAAGGACACATGCTCCACTATGTTCATAGCAGCCTTATTTATAATAGCCAGAAGCTGGAAAGAACCCAGATGTCCCTCAACGGAGGAATGGATTCAGAAGATGTGGTATATTTACACAATGGAATACTACTCTGCAATTAAAAACAATGAATTCATGAAATTCCTAGGCAAATGGTCAGAACTTGAAAATATCATCCTTAGTGAGGTAACCCAATCACAAAAGATCTCACATGGTATGCAGTCACTGATAAGGGGATATTGACCCAGAATCTCAGAATACCCTAGACACAATCAGCATATCAATAGATTTCTAAAAAGATGGAAGGAGAGACCCCTGGTCCTGGAAAGACTGGATGTAGGGGAACGCCAGGACAGAGAAGTGAGAGGGGGTTGAATGGAGAAAAGAGGGAGGGAAGGGGTCTTATGGGACTTTCGGGGAGGGAGGAAACGGGAAAGGGGAAGTGATTTGGAATGTAAATTAAAAAAATAAAATAAAAAAAAAGAATTCTTTATTCCTTCCTTCCTTTTTTTTGGCTAATTACACACACACACACACACACACACACATACACACACACACACACACACACACCATTTACTTCCAAAAAGTGCTCTTTTTAAAAAATGATCTCACTATGTTTTAATTGAAAATAGATTCTTTCTTATACTATATTCTCACGGTTTTCCTTTCCCAAACTCTTCCAAGATTCTCCTTAGATCCCCACCTATCCAAAGCTATACCCTCTCTTGTTCTTATTAGAAAATAAACAGGATTCTAAAAAAGCAATAGCATAAGATAAAAACAAAGCTAAATGAGACCAAACAAGCAAACAAAAAGTGAAAGAGAAAACTAAACAAACACCCCCCAAAGAACCAAAGAACCAAAGAAAAAGCACAAGGAATATATAAACTCAAAGACACACACATTAACAAGCACAAAATTTTCGTAAAAACACAAAATTGGAAACCATAATATATAAGCAAAATATTTGGAAAGGTAGAAAAAAATGCCTGGACAAAGCATTGTGAAACAAAAGAAACTTGTTAAAATACAATCCAGTTTTCTTTTTGTTAGCAATTTACTGCTGGTTTTTG
Source organism: Tokudaia tokunoshimensis (assembly GCA_036184795.1). NCBI lineage: Eukaryota > Metazoa > Chordata > Mammalia > Rodentia > Muridae > Tokudaia > Tokudaia tokunoshimensis. The sequence goes on along the minus strand of BTHU01000005.1, from coordinate 52,554,957 downwards.
GGCCTGGCCTTAAGAGTAATTTATAAAGCAAGAAAGAATCTGTTGAATAAAAACAATTCTTTTATTCATTATCAGTTGCAAATAACTTCTGTATTCAGAATGGGGATTTTTGTCCATTTTATCTCCCAGCACTGTGGCCTCAAGAGGCCCAGACCTATGTACTCACTTAGTGTACTACCACAGTCTCTATGAGTTTATAAGTACATTGATTTATCAATATAAGGTCTTGTGGTCCCACGTCACATCCACTCCACCACAGAGCACTGCCACTGGGGTGGTGGACACAGGAGAGTTGCCTGTGCTAAGCCCAAGCTGTCCTTGTGTGGGTGTTGGGCCATAGTGCAGCCTTGGGCCACTGCTCTGGGGTGGGGAAGCACAGTTTGAGGCAGAACAGCTTGACCTGACTCTGGGATCCCCAGGCCTGAGGGAAGGCCAGTCTGGTTCTCAGGCTCTCAGGCATCCAGGCTACACTGGCAACCACAGAAGAGTTGAGAATGGAGTCGGGCCCTCAGTCTGGGGTCATAGGGAAAAGGCGAGCCCTCCAGCTGTTCCCATGCTGGGAGTCCTTGACTTATCCATGGTTGACTTGGACTTGGTGGTGGTTGTGCCTGGGAGCACAGAGAAGCCTTCTATGGGAGATTAGACAGTGGTTCTATAGGCTAAAGACTTCTCCATGGTTCCCCATGGCTGATGCCAGTTAAAAGAGGCAGTCCATGGTTTTAAGACATGTATTGTCATGGAGGAAAGTGAATGGGTAAAATCATACTTCACTTCTCAAGGTGGGCCTGAGGCTAAACACATTTTGTAAGGAGGAATGTCTGGAAAGGAAAGCTTATTGGCTAAGCCCTTCAGGCCTTTAAGTATCTCATTAAAATGGAGATCTATCTTGAGCCTATATGACCATAGGTCACATACTCTACCTGTAGAAGGGTGTGGGGCATTGCTCTTATGTGACTGATGGACACAAATCTATGGGGAGCTGCAGCTAGTGACAGGGGCCTGGTGTCCGGGAACAGGTTAAATGTCTACTTTCCCTTCAAGGTCTCTGAGGTTTTGAGCTTTAGTTCAACCTGGTACCAAGCTACGTTTTATGGTCCCACATAGCAATGTTTAGAAAGTCTTGATTCCCCTCTGTTCCATCCCTTCTGGTTCCTACAATATTTCTGCCTCCTCTTATGCAGGGTTCCCTAAGCACTGAAGAGAGGGAATTGAAGAAGACATCCCATATAGAAGTGAGTGTTCCTTACAGAAACTTTGTAATTTAATGAGGTCCCAATTGTCAATTCTTGATCTTAGAGCATAAGCTATCAGAGTTCTGTTCAGGAAATTCACCCTTATGCCCATATGTTCAAGGTTCTTCCCTAGTTTCCTATTAGTTTCAGTGTGTCTGGTTTTATGTGGAGGTCCTTGATCCACTTGGAATAGAGCTTAGTGCAAGGAGATAAGAATGGATTAATTTGCATTCTTCTGCATGTTGACCTCCAGTTGATCCAGTACCATTTGTTGAAAAGGCTATCTTTTTTCCACTGGATGGTTTTAGCCCCTTTGTCAAAGATCAAGTGAGCATAGGAGTGTGGATTCATTTCTGGGTCTTCAATTCTGTTCCATTGATCTACATGCCTGTCACTGTACCAATACCATGCAGTTTTTAACACTATTGCTCTGTAGTACAGCTTGAGGTCTGGGATATTGATTCCCCCAGAAGTTGTTTTACTCTTGAGAATAGTTTTAGCTATACTGGGTTTCCTGTTATTCCAGATGAATTTTTGAATTGCTCTTTCTAACTCTATGAAGAATTGAGTTGGGATTTTGATGGGAATTGCATTGAATCTGTATATTGCTTTTGGCAAGATGGTCATTTTTACTATATTAATCCTGCCAATCCATAAGCATGGCAGATTTTTCCATCTTCTGAGGTCTTCTTCAATTTCTTTCACAGAGACTTGAAGTTCTTGTCATACAAATCTTTCACTTGTTTGGTTAGAGTCACACCAAGATACTTTATATTGTTTGTGGCTATCGTGAAGGACCTCATAAAATTACAAAGTTTCTGTAAGGCAAAAGACACTGTCTAAAGGACAAAGAGGCAACCAACTAACTGGGAAATGATCTTTACCAACCTTACATCCGACAGAGGGCTAATATCCAATATATACAAAGAACTCAAGAAGTTAAACTCCAGAGAGGCAAGTAACCCTATTAAAAAATGGGGTACAGAGCTAAACAAAGAGTTCTCACTAAAGAATATCTAATGGCTGAGAAGCACTTAAAGAGATGTTCATCTTCCTTAGTCATTAGGGAAATGCAAATCAAAACAACCCTGAGATTCCATCTCACACCAGTCAGAATGGCTAAGATCAAAAACACAGGAGACAGCAGTTGTTGGAGAGGATGTGGAGAAAGAGGAACACTCCTCCACAGCTGGTGGGATTGCAAGCTCGTTCAACCACTCTGGAAAGCAGTCTGGCGGTTCCTCAGAAAACTGGGCATGACACTCTGGAGGATCCTGATATACCACTCCTGGGCATATACTGAGAGGCTTCCCCTGCATGCAATAAGGACACATGCTCCACTATGTTCATAGCAGCCTTATTTATAATAGCCAGAAGCTGGAAAGAACCCAGATGTCCCTCAACGGAGGAATGGATTCAGAAGATGTGGTATATTTACACAATGGAATACTACTCTGCCATTAAAAACAATGAATTCATGAAATTCCTAGGCAAATGGTCAGAACTGGATAATATCATCCTTAGTGAGGTAACCCAATCACAAAAGAACACACATGGTATGCAGTCACTGATAAGGTGATATTAACCCAGAATCTCGGAATACCCTAGACACAATTCGCATATCAATAGATTTCTAAGAAGATGGAAGGAGAGACCCCTGGTCCTGGAAAGACTGAATGTAGGGGAATGCCAGGACAGAGAAGTGAGAGGGGGTTGAATGGGGAAAAGAGGGAGGGAAGGGTCTTATGGGACTTTTGGGGAGGTAGGAAACGGGAAAGGGGAAATGATTTGGAATGTAAATAAAAAAACCTTAGAAAAAACAAAAAGACGTGAGTGTTCCAAAGCTTCTCACTCTCTGCAAATTATACAGCAGTTTATCTCTGTGTTTATTCCCAATTTACTGTAGAAGGAAGCTTCACTGATGATGGCTAAGCAAGATACTGATCTATGAGTACAGCAGAATAGTATGAGACATTTTGTTGTCACAGATTTTTAGTAGAACCATAGTGTTTGTTTTTACCTTAGATCCCTAGTCTATCTACTCTTAGGTACTTGCACATTCAAGCAGTGTTATCGATGGGTTCCCTCTCATAGAGTGGACTTTAAATTCAATCTGCAAAGGGTCATTATTCTCATAAGATTTCGTTCACTATTACATTAGTAAATCTTGCATGCCTGTCCCAATTGTAGTTAAAGGGTTTTGAACTGGGTTGTTGTTTATATTTCTCCATTGGTATCATGCAAAGTACCTGCTTTGAACTAAGATCAGTACAGATGAAGGCTTTAGGCTGGCACCTGCTCTACTTCTCCATATACAATGAGTTGTGTAGGTATTGTCTTCTGCAATAGGGACTTGCCACTATTTTGTTGAGGACAACCAAATGGCAATAGCCTGGATTGTATAGGAGTTTGCATGGGCCCCTTTGGCCAATATGTTTATTAGATGAAGTCTTCTCTCAGAACTAGTATCTTCATTTGGTGACAAGAGATGTATAGATGGGGCCCCATCTCTCCCATTTGGTGATTATATTTAGATCACCATTATATATGTATATGTTTTTGGAAGCTTTTACAGTATTGGATTTTCATACAATCCATGGAATGGTCCATAGATTTAGCCACTCCTTCTCATGCAACTTCTTTTATTTGCCTTTCCCTCCCCTTCCCATTTGATCCTCCCATTCCAACCACCGCAATCCATTCATAACTGACAATTTTATTTCCCCTTCCTAGGATTTCTTGCCCCAACCCTTACTCTATACATAACCTCTGAGGTTATTTGTTTTGTGGCCTGCTTGTCAAACTCTGAATAGCTAGCTTCTAAATATAAGCAACTACATGACAAAACATGTACTTCTTTAACACCTATATCTAATATCACAAAAATCTCTTTCTTGTCTGATTGAACCCCAACAGGATCTCATTATCAAAATGAAGGCCACATAAATGCATGGTATCTTGAGAGTAAGTATTTCCCTAAAAACTCAACACATTAAGAGGGAGTAAGGGATGGAGGGATGGAAGGATGGAGAGATGGAGTGAGTGAGTGAGTGAGGGAGGGAGGGAGGGAGGGAGGGAAGGAGAGAGGGAGGGGGGAAACATAATTTATACTTCTGTCCTAGGTTCTGCTAGTAATTTCCTAGCCATGATTCTCTAGAAATAGAAGGAATATTGATTTGTGACATTTACTGATTTCTATTGAGTAAATAACTCTAACATGGACATTTTAAATGTATTAATGAACTGGCAACAGCTTTCAGAATTACTAGAAATTTAACAAAGAGCTCTGACAGAAGACACTTTCACCCAACAAGGGAACTTAAAAAACACTAACCACAGTAGTTGCATACACCAAGTCTGAAATCAAGATGGAGACAGATGGGCTTGTTTGTTTATTTGCTTTGTTAACAATTTATTAGAGATATAGGCCTTGGGTATGGCTTTTTATGGCTTTAACTACACTCCAATTTACCAGTTCTTCCTTCTATACCATTCTATTTTTTCACATACACACACAAGCACACCACATATACTTGATGTTTATATATAATGAGTATATTCAGTTGTCACTCGTAACAAGAATTTTGAAGTTAAAACATTCTTTTAATTTTCTCTTATATATTGTATTTCTATCAAGTTAGCTTAAAATGTAAATATTTTTAATGTGTGTAAGTTTCTAATGCATTAATTTATAACTCAATTAATATGAATAAAATATCTATATTATCTTACTAACCAAAATCATATGGCTACATTTTAAAATTGGTTCCTCATTGCCTTAGCCATGGGTTCAGAGTGATATGGAAGTCCCTTGAGAATGAAAATGTTAATAGAATTGTTCTAAGATAGGTAACTTTTTTGATAACACACCCTTATAAGGAGAGAGTACATTAAGTGTAAGAACTCCAAAGAACTTTAAACAGGTGTGAATCTTAAGCTTCATGTTAGACTACATCATCTTGGCAGTGCCTTAGAATTTATCACAGTCTACTACAAGTGTCCAATCTTTGGACAAAGTGACAATCTTTGGAACTTTGGGGCAATGTGTACCAGGGTAGCTATCAAGGCTGTACAACAGTGTCAAAAGATTAGACATTGCTGTGGGATAATAAACAACCTTCAGTGGGAAACATCTACGAAAGAACATTTTAAATTTTAAATTCAGCAAATCATAGAAAAATATTTTTGTTGTGAGAAATATTTAAAAAAGAAACAAAGTTCCCACAATACACCCTGGTTACTCTCTACCCCAAAGGTCTCACAGTCTCTGCCTCTAGGCTAACCCCTGCAGTTTCCCACCACAGTTCTCTGGCTGTGGATTCTGCTCCCATTCCCAGACATCCAGTCCTCGTGGTCAGCTATCCCAAATCCTAGTAACCCAGTAAAACCAAAACTCTAGTAATTTATAAGTCAGATTTATATCAGTAAATTCTCACCCCACAAAATGTCTACACAATTTACTCAGAGCCAATTGATATTGACATAAATTGCTCACTTAGATAAGACAAATTGTCCTGTAATTATCTATCCCATATATGATATTCATATCTATCTGTGGCTATTTAAAGCCACTGGAATCTGGATCATCATATTCTTCCTCCATTTTCCTTCCTACTCCTCTCTCTCTCTCTCTCTCTCTCTCTCTCTCTCTCTCTCTCTCTCTCTCTCTCTCTCTCTCTCTCTTTCTCTCTCTCTCTCTCTCTCTCTTTCTCTCAAAAACTCTGCCCTGCCTCCCTTTTCCCCGCCCAATCACAGGCTTCTTGTTGTAGTGATATTTAAATTGATTGGACAGGGAAAAACAGACAGAACACCACTGTAACTCACAGGCTCTCTGCATTTAGACCTGCTCACATGTAGGTAGTATCAGTTACTGATCCCTTCAACATTCGTGTAGGTCCTTTGCCCCTAATTTTCCAATATTTTTTTCTAATTTCTGTTACAATATATGACAAATTATGCACCTGCTCCACCATATGAGTATTTTCTTTAAAAATGGGCAGCTTCTTTATTCTTCCACTCCTTAATAATGTGTTACTTTAAATACAACTATATTCTGTCCACCTCACAGTGACAAGACTCATCCTAGTCACATATTTGTACTCTAGGCTGTTTTGTTCCAGAATAATTAACAACTTTAATTTTGTGAAGTTAAAACAAGAATTTTAACCCATATGATTTTTGACTGTTTGAGGTGTATGAGCTTATTTGTAGTGTCGTTTTCCTCTATAGAATACTGACTGCCTTTCACAATCCTCTAAGTATTTGTTTTATCTAAAACTCTGTTTACACACCTCATGGTAAATCTTGGCAAGTGTTAATGAACTCAACAGCTGGGTCTACCTAGAGTTCATCTTAGTGGCTTGTAATTCTCAACTTAGTGGCTCTTTGTCATGGAAAGTAGTTACAGGTAGAAGTACAGGAGGAAAACATGAGAAGAAAGTTGTGGCAATTTTGATCTGCCAGACTATAAGCACTAAACAAAACCATCCAAACCAAGAAAAACACCACTTTATTCAATATAGTGAAGCAAAACATTTTAAAGCACTTAAAAGAATAATTTTGTCACTGGGCATGATGATGCATTTCTGTAATGGTAGCTAATCAGCACTGATGTGCAGTGATAATGAACTCAAAGCCCTCCTAGTCTATAAAATGACTTCAAAGCCAGTCTGGGTAGAATGGAGAACAGGGGGAGGGAAGAGGGCTTATGGAACTTTTGGGGAGGGAGGAACCAGGAAAGGGGAAATCATTAGGAATGTAAATCAAAAAAAAATATAGAAAAAAAAAAGACATTGACTCAGAATGAAAAGTAAAATGCAGACCAGAAATATGGCTCCCAGATATAGTGATTGCCCAGCATGTGGGAAAAGTCCTTAGTTTGATAGTTAGTGCTTAAAAATATAAAAATATAATTTTGTTCTCATTTTTATGAGGTTCCATACGTTATATGACGCTGTGTCTCTCTTTTCCTTATTTCTTGAACTAATGTAGCAATAGATGTGGGGAAATGTTGGTTTTGGAGAGTGGATATATCTAATATATCCCTACTTTAAATGGACATTAACAACTTTCTAATCTCCTTCTCTAGTGTTTCTGTGTTGGGTGTAAACATTAGATTTACTGTATTTAGTTACATCAGCCCTGTGGCTACTGTCAATCATTTCTGCAAAGGTAAGAATAATTCAGACCTTGAATATCTATATACTGAGTCTTTATCAGCAAATTTCTAGGTGGCCTTGTGTGAATCAGTGTATTTCCTTTAGTGTTGTCATTTATGATGTGTTGATAATATTTTTAAAAGACATGATATAATGAGTGAGAGAGCTTAATGGAAAGGACTTTGTAAAGTGTGGTATATTTGTATGAAAGTTAATGGTGCTCTTACTTGGAATCCTTCAGCAGAATCCCTTGGGGAGGCAGCTTGTTCTTACATAGAGAGCTGCACCAACTAGCTAAAAGCAGCCAGCTGACACTAACTGCATTATCAAGAAAAGAATCTTCCATATGCAGCCACTGCATGCACTGTTGCTGTCAAAAAAGAAGGCCATACACCAGCAGGGCCTCATCTGTCCCAGGCAGCCTGCCAGGCTGTTCCAATGTGTCAAGCAAACACCTTGTAGCTCAGCTGATTTCTCCACATTATATTTCAAATGCTAGTACTTTCAATCTGTTTGGACACTTGATCTATACAATGGCAAACCATCAGTTTGACTAATTTGGGTTCTTGTTTCTCCAGGTGTTCTAAAGCTACATGGATGAATGTTTCATACAGAGAGAACTGTGTGTACCCCAGGGCTTTAAGGATATGGAAAAGGTGTCTTAAAATGCATGCTATTATTGTTCCCAAATCTTATCCTGCCAAAATATTTGCAATATGGGAAGCAAAGTTAACACCATGCAAAAAAAAAAAAAAAGAAACTGTTATTCAATTCCCAACAGAAAAATACTACTCTTTTCTGTACCATATATTTATCTTTCTGACCTAGTTGATGTACTTGAAATGTAACACTTTTATATTCTTTGGAAACTAAATATAATTGCTAATTTGCTCTAAGACACAAAATCATAATTGGATGGCATAATCGTGTGTATTCATCAAATAAGACTAGTAAATCTTAAAGAAAAGTATAGAAGGTACACAACATTTGATAAGGTGTTGCACCTCTATTAGAAACAGTATGGCATTAGCAATTTTATTTGTTAGTTTGCTTATATTTTACCTCCTGACCACAATGCAGTTTTCCCTCCCCTTTGTAGTCCCAATCCCTTGCTCCAACCTCTCTTGAAATCAGCCCTCCACACCTGTTTTCTTCAGAAAATGGCAGTTTCCCATGGATATCAACTAGATAGAGCATATTAAGTTACTGCAGTACTAGGAAACTCTTCTAATTATTAATGCTGGTCAAAACAACCCAGTAGGAAGAAAGGATTCAAAAACAGCTGACACACTCATAGGTAGCCCCTGCTTTTTACTGTTTGGAGTCTTACAAGATTACTATGCTACAACTGTAATATATGTGCAGAGTGCCTAGATCCCTTCCGTGCTCACTCATTGGCTTGTGGTTCATACTCTGTGTGCTCCTATGAGTCCAGGTTAGTTTATTCTCTGAATTTTCTGGTGGTTTTCTTGACACACACACCCCCCCTTGGCTTCTACAGTCCTTCCTTCCCTTCTTATCCAGGATTCCTTGGGATTGTTTGGCTATAGGTTTCTGCATCTGTTTCCATCAGTTGCTAGGTGAAGCCTCTCCCGTGACAATTGGACAAGGCACCAATCTATGAATGTATCAAAATATCATTAGGAATCTTCTCATTGACACAAATATCTATATTTAAATATATAAAACACTAATCTTTGAGGACCAGATTGAATAAATTAAGTCATTTTTTATCGATTTGAAAGTTGTATGGAAACACTTCTAACAGATAGAATAAGTGGGATATGAACTGTGTAAGGGATGGAGGAAGCTAGCTTCTCCAATTATTATTATGTTATTAACATCTACCTATCAAGTTTTAAACAGGCAATATTAATGAGGGAAAATGTATAATACCCATAATACTTTTGGGTCAGCTTCTCTACTCTCTATACTTTGGCTATCTGTTTCATTGATATTGACAAACAGATGAGGAGGAAAAAGCAGTGTGTCAAAGAGGAGTCTAAGATTTAAGAATTTTTCTACTTCTTCACATATAGTTGTAATAACCAATTGTCAATATATGTATAAACCTGACCCAGTCTGCTGGAAGTTGAACATCATAAATAAAACTGCCATCTCAGTTGACAACCTATCAAATCTTAAATGCAGTTTCATGTCTTCCCATTGATAAACAAAGATGCACCAGTGAACACAACTCAATATAGCAGAACAAACATGAGTGCTCAATCTGAGATACCCAATCAGCTGAAAATGAATAGATTCTCCTTTAAGGCATTAGATTTTAGAGTGGTTTATTGTATGTACTGATAGCATCCATGATAATTGAAACAATAGTAAAACCTGCAATTTTTAAGTCTTCTATGAATCTATGTGAAATATATCCTGGAGCAACCTTAACTTATCACAGATTCAGCAGAGCATTGAATGTCCATGGAGTCATGGTTATAATCTTTAGTCCCAGTAAGGGCTAAACTCCTTACTTCCTCAGATATTAGGCCTCTTCCTCTACTAACAGAGATGGGCCTCTGAAATGAATCTTAGAAAATAATGATTGACAGTGAGTTTACTGACTACATAAGCAATATTTACATCTGAAATCACACAAACATTAAGCCAAATTAATGACAATAATGCTTTAGTAACTCCTGTACATGGTGAGGTTATAATGGTGCTTTGAGAAGAACAGTAATGAGAAGAATAGCACCATGACTGGGAAACCAAAAGCATGTGACTAGATCAGACATAGGGCTTAGTGAAAAATTCTCGACAACATTTTACATTCTCATATGACAGAATTTAAATGAAGAACAATCAAACCTAGAAGGAGAAAATAATGAACCTTAACTTCTAGACTTTAAGATCTAAAGACCACATGACAAACTGACACTAAAATCACAGAATAAATATGCAGATCATGAAACAGTTCCCTGTTTAGTGAACATTTTCAGATTTATTATATTCCATATCTAGAAGGTATATTTAGATACATGCTTTATTTAAGCATGGTGGTCATGTAATTCACAGAATATTATAATGGTTACCAATAACCAGATGATCTTCAAAGCCATGAATCTGGATTGCTAGATAGTTCTTCATAAGATATTCAGATAGGTCATAGCCAGAAATGATCCTATAACTCCAAAAGAGAAGTTAGACTAAGAAAGAGAAAACTAGTAAGTTTAGAAAGAAAAACTAGCAAGAAGGGATGAAAATCAGCAGTGTGATGAATAAGAAGCCAAGATTTAAAAGTGCTTACTATAAATGGACATGAACAAATGTTGGGTGTTTCTAAGAGTTTAAACAATGTAAATGAGACAAAGCAGCAAACAACCATGGATTATAAAACTATTTCAAAAGGCTGGTAATGATAGAGGACTTACTAGAAGTGGATTTAAAGGCACTGTAGAAGATAATGTGATTTATAGTCAGCTGTCTGGCACAGAGGAACATTTTTTTACAGGCAAGGGTGATGAGTCAATGGTTAAAGAGAAATAAAACTTGGATATCCAGAATATAAATGTTAGGTGAATATGATTGCTCAATGCAATTACAGGCTAAGAAGGCAGAGACAGGGCATATCCATGAATGCCAAGGGTGGCTATATCAGTAAGCTTTGGGTTGGATTGAGAAGTTATGATTCATAAAGAAGAATAAGGTAGAAATCAATGGAAGAAGATTCTTGACCAACCTCAGGCCATTTATATACATATTCACACTTGCTTATGCACTCACAATCAATAATACTCTGACAAATGCAATCATGCTTACACATGCATATACATCCCACATATACACACACATACAAATGATACAAGCATAACGGGAAAGAGACCAAAGATAGACAATGGCTATGAAAAAGGAGGAGGTTGATGATAAATGTTGGGAGAGAAAATGAGAGTTTGGCAGAGCTGACCTTTTTAATAATTATCCAGTTATAGTTGGCTTGATTCAAAATGCCATATAAAGAAACATATATATATATATACATATATATATATGATATAAAAACAATTATCTTCAAGATTAAATTAATCTTAATGTAATTCCATGAAAGTTCACACACTGTAAAACATGTAACTTAGGCCATATGAAAGTCTTCTACGCAAAGAAGTGTAACTGAAGTGTGAATAAGGACCTAGAAGATAAAGCATCCCCTGAGACAGAGAAGAAATGTTGCTTTAGACCAGTGGAAACAGATTCAAAATAAACTCAATTTTTTCCTTTGTTTCTTTACTTTTTTTCATTCAAGTATGCTTTGTTCATATTTCCCTCCGTAACTGCTTTAGATCCTCTCAGCTTCCCTCCCCACAGAATGTCATAATATTATCATATTCCTCCTCAAAATAATGAAAATCCAAACTAGTAAGATAGCAATATGACAACAAAAAATAAAATAGAAGAGGAAAGAAAGCAAGACAAAACAAAAATTTTAGTTTATTTGGCATTGTCCAATTACTGGACCAACACATTGCCCTATAATGTGTTTGATATATCTATTGACATCAAGAGGAGATAAAGAACTACCCTATTCTATCAGTCTTAATTGCAAATAATTTCTTGTTTAGGGTTAGTATTTTGTGTCCATTTCCCTTTCATAATGCTCAGAAAATGGAAGTACCAATAATTTGATAAGAGGAAATAAAGTGGTTGAATATTGGACAGTTGCCTTGGGTCATAAACTGGTATGGGCTAACACAGGCAACTGGGGTCAATAGGTTGAAAATCTAGTTCCTATGTAGTATACTGAAATATAAACAGAAATCAGTCACAGTATTTTAAAACATAAGTGACATGGTCCACAATCTCCTATAAAACCAATATTTATTTCCTAGTATTTCATGATTCTGAGATTCTGGAGGTAGAGACCTGCTCAGGTACCAATGAACTAGACAAGATGAAAGGCAATGAGGTACAAAATATAGCCTTAAATATAGAAATGGAAAATGGGAAAGATTTCAATGATGCTGGCAAAAAAAGAAGAGAGAGCAGTTTGCTAATTGTTTCATTGCTGTGGGCACACAGCAATGTAAGCTGGCTGTCCACTGGTCAAGTACATAGTAAATGACACAATGATCATTTTGCAGCCTATGAATTTGTGGTCTGGGTATTACCACTGGCTGCAGTGTGTGAACAGTTTTTGGTGTGAGACTGGGACCTGTAATGAGAGACAGATGTAGGGAAAGAACTGAGAGCTGAAAGCTGCAATGCAAACAGCAGCAAGTGGTGGGTTTACTGATGAAGGCACTACTCACACAGCTCTCTGCAACCATCATAAAAGGTTTCTCTTAACTCTGGCCATCTGCTACATCCCCAGATACTCTCTGCTCCTCCACCAACATGCCAATGATGGCCTTCTAAACACAATGGAAAGGAAAAGGGAAAACAGGAAATATTACAATCATCTCTCCTCCTAAAATTGTTCTTTAACTGGACTTCATTGAAGGAGAGGCTCATGCAAGTATGGAATCCCAGGTAGACATGCATGGAAACAGCATGCTTCTAGCATGCTGTTGATAAGGCAGTGCTATTTGGATAGAATAAAAATATTATGAAAAAAGCCCAAACCTATCTTTTAAGCTGGCTGCTTTGGTGTTTCTACCATACTCTTTTGGGACTATGAAAAATACAGTTAGAAAGACATGAGCCCTGAGCTGGCAATGTGTACAAGTGCTAAGAAGAGAGGTCTAGGAACAGCATGTCTGAAATCAAATCCTGTGTCTTTTCTCTTCTTAAAATACATTGACTGTATCAAGAATTAATAGTTCACTCTCTTCTGTTCTTGTTTTTTATTCTACAGTTTGGGTTTGTAGGTACTTAATGATTCTGTATCAGCACCTGTTCAAGTTCAAAACACCTTTACCACAAATCTCAACAATTTAGTTGATAACTTTCTTAGCTAGGACTTCTCCAGAAAGCGTCTTTGAAGAAAGTCTCTGACTTACCCACAGCCACACTCTTGGCCTCTGAAATGTCCTTCTTGATTTGAGAAAATCCTTGGTTTTAAGAAAGCAAAATTTAATGCTTACTTTTAGACATCTCCAGAAGTTCAGTGTAGACTTTTTATACACACTTCATAATCTGAGTCTATTTCAAAGAACTGAAACTTCCAAAAGGAGATGAAAAACTATAGTGTGCTTCAGTTATTCATGCAGCAAATAGTTGATTCAGTATTGGAACCCATTCTGTAACTAAGCCACACTTTAAATCACTAGGGTATACTGGCTGCTTAGCACCCCCATTACTCATATAAACATTACCAGTGGAAAACTTAGCAAATGAACCTGTGTTTCCTCTGAAATGTCTAATTGGTTTGGGCACAGTATTATTTTCACAAGAAGAAATAGAAGAATATTTCACTTCCATATTGGAGTCAAGATACATAATAAACCTGTGACTTGTGAAAATTATACATCTTCTAGGTTCATTCATTGTTGAGTCTGGAAGTGTATCTCCAGTGCTAAGAATTTGTGTCTATACTCATAAAGATTTTAAACCTTGAAGTTAACGATTCCCAAACATTTATCAGCATTTTAATTTAGTGATGACCAAGTTCAAGGAGCCAATTAAGTAGTTAATAAATTCTGGCTAAATAGTTGTTATTCACCATCACTCTAGATTTTCAGAATAAGATTCTCCAGTGTGAAATGTCATATATTTTTTACAAGTCTTTCCAAAGGTCTTTGAAGAATAATCAAGAATGAGGTGTCTCTTGAAGGTTGTTCAATTTATCCTGATGGGACAAAGTACATATATCATGAAATAGAGCTTTTAATCTACACTTAATTCTTCATTCTGATAAAATATACCATGAATCTTTAAATTTATTTTAAAGCTGTTAATTCAAACACTGGCACTGGGTACATCCATAATGTACCTTCACCACTCTCTAATCCAATTTTTTCTACCCTAAATGGAAACATATGATAGTGTCCTCTCCTTTCTTTGTGAAAGTAGCTACTCTGACTTAACTGACACAATTTATCTTCAGGGAATGTTTTACTGAGACTAATTAACTCAGGTCCAACTTTTTCATATGCTATTATTTAGAGGCCACACATATCATTTTCATCTATTAATGTGTGCATGATTTGCTAAAGACTCTTTAAAGTTTATTACTTGTAGCCTAGCATATTTATAAAAGAAAGTATAAGGCAAAGTTTCTTCACATGTGGAATATAACAATGCACTTCTTTAATTTATCATCTATTGTGTTAGCTTTGAGAGGAGCTGTATTGCACTGCTGACACATATTGAACTTGACAAGCAATTTTTCTATATTCTACTTATGTCTTATTTCCTTATATATAAAGATGTTTTCAAAATCTAAATTCAGGATATCAGATATCAGATTCATCATTTTAAGGTTCGTTTAAAACATTTTTCTACTTTTCTGACATCTTTTGGGATTTGATTTTAAATTAATTCTTTAAGTGCTACAAGTGAATTTCAAATGTCATATTATGTTTTATGATTCAACTCTTCTGACAAGATTTATGTAATGCATACACTGATATTTACAGATATAGATATATATTCATATATATACATAATGTGCTAGATTTTATGAGATTTTAAGAGTCTTTCAAAGGCACAGAAAAAGCTTTAGAAATATCTGTTTACCTGTTTCAAAGTTTATATCTATTTCAATCTCAACAAATACTAGGCCCATCTACAGTATCCTGTTAACATTATTATGCAAATGAAGTATTGAGTCCATAATTGTTTTAATCACTGGAATGAATTGCATTTCAGTAGTAGCAATTCAAAATTCTTAGTTCTACTATATTCCCTGGAACTTCTAATTAAAGTATATCCCTCCAATTATTATGCTGTTTTTCATTTTACATCATAAATTTACTTCACACTTATTTAAAGTTAAATAAAGTAGCAAGATGGTGTTGTTCTATCAGGGTAACCTGTAAATACCAACCAAACATTTAAGAATAGAGAGCTTCAGTCAATTGTTAGAAGTGCATTCAGTGTGATCAAAGAACTAAAAGGTAATGGTGGGATGGGTAGTTTTTGTTTTGAATATGGGAAAGAAGACCATATTAGAAGGCACAAAAGCATTATGTATTGTCATACGAAGCATTGGACTAGTAATGGAGATCTCAGGTCTGTGACATCGAGAAAATGAATTATTTCAGCAACATGAAATGAGTCAGTTAAAAGTAGATGCTTCCCCAAAGCCCCAGATAGGAGCCAAGTCCAGCAAACACATTGATTAATCTTGTAAGAACTGTGACAGAGAATGGCGTGAAGCCCTCCTGTATGTCTCAGCATCAGAGACTGAGTTATAACAAATGGTATTGTTGTAACTCTCTAAGTCAGTGGTAATTTGTGACACAGCAATAGAGACACAATATTGCAAGAAAGGAAAACAGCAGCAATTCTCCATCCCACAAATTGAGGGAATTTAACTGATCAAGCAGATGAGGGGAAATAAATCTAAAGAGCTGGAAAGAAGAATCAGAGCCAATTTAAGGATTCAGAGATAAAGAAGCCACTGCCATCTCTAAACAAGGATATATAACAAGAAGTAAAGTTGCCACACTATGCGAAAAATGCAGCAGTACTGGGGGCATGCCAGTGGGAGCAGAAGCCCATGATAAGACTGGATGTAGGGGAACGCCAGGACAGAGTAACGAGAGGGGGTTGAATAGAGAAAAGAGGGAGGGAAGGGGGCTTATGGGACTTTCGGGGAGGGAGGAAATGGGAAAGGGGAAGTGATTTGGAATGTAAATTAAAAAAATAAAATAAAATAAATAATAAAAAAAAATAAAAATAAAAAAAATATATAGACAATGTGTGAACTTCCCATGTCAGAGAATATAACATGAGCGACACACTCTAATTTTCTGTTTATTTTTCATTATTAGTCTTCCCATTGACTAACATTTTGAGAAACAAAAGAGTGAGGCCCTCTAGAAAATACCACATTGTACTTCCTGGTGATTCAAGGGAAGGAACGATGATGTGAAGACAAGAATTTCAATGATTATCAGCACAGAGGTCTTTACAGCATGGGTATAATTGACCAGTAAATAAGTTAATAAATTATTTATTTGCCATCTATATGGATCTGTTCTTCAGGTAGTCAATTTTACAAGTATATTTCCTTTTGAGGGCATGTCCAAATTCAGTATTGTAAACTGATATTCTCACCTAAAGAATTCACATTTGAGAAAAGAGAATCCAGTTAAAATATATCAGAGAAAAAGCTATATATTTTAGGGGAGTTAACAAATTGTTTTATACTGCACTAAAATCTGTCCCTGGCTACAGGTAGACAGGAGGCTATGAGTTAGAGAAACATACAAACAATTACATTGATTATGTTATCTCACTCCTCACCTTTTCCCATAATCTCTATTTTTCCATAGCATTTTCCTGGGCTAAATATCCTCCTTTAACCCTGACTTCAGGAGTCAGACTTTTTATTACTTTGGCTAAGAGAGTTGTAGTAATGCATCCATCTCAAACATGTGTCTAAGATACTTTCTGGTTTCTCAGGATCTAATTTGCCTTTGCAGTCTATTAGTAAACATGGCCTGTGTTTAACCTGCTATTGCAAAATACTGTATGAGGCAAGAAACCAAGAACCAAGGAGTCTGGCAGCAAGCAAGCCCTCTGATCTCTCAGAAGAACCCTAGTGTGTACATGCCTTCAGTCAATCTGTGATTATGATTATAGTAAATGGTCTTATTTTGAGCGACTGGGTTTTTACTTGTCCTACTATCCAAAATTACTATAGGAGACAAACTATATCCTGAATTTAATCAGAATTCCTTAATTTTTACTATTAGTCTGGGGATTAGGAGTGTGGTTAGGTGATCATTTGAAAGGCTTCTCTCTCTCTCTCTCTCTCTTTCTCTCTCTCTCTCTCTCTCTCTGTGTGTGTGTGTGTGTGTATGTGTGTCTCTGTGTATGTGTATCTGTGTCTGTGCATGTCTGTCTGTGTCTGTGTGTCTGTGTCTGTGTGTCTGTGCATGTCTGTCTGTGTCTTTGTGTCTGTGTGTCTGTGCATGTCTGTCTGTGTCTGTGTGTATGTGTCTGTGTGTCTCTGTGTGTGTGTGAGCGTGTGCCTGTGTCTGTGTCTGTGTGTGTCTGTCTCTGTGTATGTGTGTCTGTGTCTGTTCGTGTCTCTATGTGTGTGTATCTGTGTCTGTGCATGTCTATGTGTGTCTGTGTGTGTGTCTGTATGTGTGTGTCTGTCTGTGTGTGTCTGTCTGTGTGTGTCTGTGTGTCTGTGTCTGTGTGCATTTGCCTGTGCCTGTGTCTGTGTCTGTGTGTGTGTGTCTCTGTGTGTATGTGTCTGTGTCTGTGTGTGTGTGTGTGTGTGTGTGTGTGTGTGTGTGTGTGTGTGAGATGTTTATATGTGTTTAGGTGTACATCTATATGTGCCCGTGTGAAAGACAGAGTGGAATACTTAGCATCACTTTTTGAGGTATCCTCTTCAGATAAGATCTCTCACTGAATCTGGTGATTGCTTTTGTTGTTGTTTTTCCTTTTGCTTTTTTGTTCGTTTTGGTTTGGTTTGTTTTATTTTGTTTTGTTTTGTTTTTCCCCCTAGGGAGTCTGGCTGTCCATCAAATATCAGGGATCCCTCTGGCTCTAAACTAATTCTGTCTTAGCATTGAGTTTAAAGACATATATAACCATGATTCACTATTACTTAGGGTACTGCTATTAAGCACTCAGGTCCTCATGATTGTTCCACAATTGCTTTTGCCCACTAAGCAATCTCTCCTGGCCAACATTCACCTATTTCCTATGGTATGGCTCTCATATTGGGCTTTATATTCTTTAACAATGAGAGATCAATAGGAAAACCCAACTGAGGAGAAACAAACTTGGAGCCCAGCAACTGTGTGACTCCATGTTATTCATCATCCCCAAGCCTCTCAGAGACAATGATTCAGTGCTCCAAGCTGCCTCTGAAACAGGAGAACAGCTGGACTGAAGCAGGAAGCTAGTGATTTAGGATGGTGTTGCTGCTCCTCCATGCTGCCATTTTGCCCTCAGAGGAATTCCCATAAGTGGGGAGTAGATGAGCTCTCAGGGGAGGTTGTGAGGCCAGTGGTGCTGAAACACCGTGAAATTTATGAGCCCATTTCCAATGGCTGCCAGCAAACAAGTGAAAACAGAGATGCCTAGGAAGTCTCTTGCTTAATTACACTATCTCAGTGCCAACCAGTTTTGATTGTCACTCAGGCTCCAGTATGTTTTTTCTTCCCTCTAGGGGAAGTCAATCGTCCTTAGCTTTCTGTTTTTATATTATCCACCCGGGTCAAAGAATCATAATGGGAAAAGTATAAATATTGAAAGCAGGTGTTTGCATCTCAAAGAACAACTGCCATCATTAAACAATTGAGTACCCCTAATCAAAAATAATTCAAGCTCTGAAACTGCAAAATCTAAGGCTCTTCCCACAGACCTGAGCTCCAGGATGAAAGTTCCATACCTGACCTGATGCAGAAGAATAGTGTGAAAATGCAGGTTTTCCCAAAATATAAAATTACTTTTAGGGACCGTATATAATTTGAAACCCACACAAACAAAAAATCTTGTTGTATTTGGGCTGGATCCATAACATATCTAATTGTGTACATGAAAATATTACAAAATTCAAAATCATCTAAATTGAAAACATTCTTGGTGCTGTTTCTTTTTGAAGAAGAGATATTTGACCTCTTATGTCATTAGAGACTTAACAGACTTCTTTCCCTGTGACAAAATACCTGTTATAGTCAGTAGGAGGATGAAAGTTTATTTTCCCCCTTGAGTTCAGTGATTTAATCCATGTTTGCATTCTCCTGTAGCAAAGCAGCATATCAAAGATAGAACACATGGTGAAACAAACCAGTCCAGATCATGGCAGCTGCAGTGGGAAAAGGAGAGGAAAGAAGCAAGAAGTCCAGTAATATTTACAAAGGTTAGTCCTCAGTGGCTTGACTTCTTCATTCCCAGTCAGAAGTGTAACTACTTCTCATAGTTCTAGAAATCTGGACCAAACCTTCAATGCATGAATCCTGTGGAACAATTCAAGATCGAACTGACCACGCTAACACTTATTTCATGATTCTTGCATCTAAGGTTCAGGTCTGTAAATAGCGACCATGATGTTACTTTCTCAACAAACTGATGTCAGGGAATTTGAGTTCTTTCCACCGTCCTATAGCTAATGAGTAACAGAACTAGTACTGAGTAACAAAATTCAGCTTGTCTATCACAATCTTATATTAGGAAATCACAAACTGAAGTATTCACATTTCCTCCTTCCTCATGATAAGCATTGGACTGATAATGGCATTCTTTTAGACTTGTTTTCTTTATTGTAATCAAAAACAATGATATTTGTATTGGTCAGGCTTCATTTATTTTAAGTAATAGAAAACTCATTATATAGTTTTTCTTTAAAAAGAGAAGAGTCTCTCAGCCTTACTGCCATCTTCCTTGAATCTCTTGTGCCATAAGATCAAATTGAAGGAAGATGTGGATTTCAGCCTGAAGCTCAGGAGAAGAAAGATGATGCAGATGTTCAATAAAATGGCTTGTGAACTCATGAAAGCTGAAGGAACAGAAATAAGGGATGCTGGACTACAGGGCATGTATACAATAGGTTGGACTATATGCTTAACAAGTCTCAGTGAATCTAGAACTTTGCCATATACTTGTTCATACCACCTGTGAGAGCACCAAAGTAGACTGCATTGATCCTCTGCCCTGGGCCTGAGGAATTCTACACTAGTTGTGCTCTCATGACTGAGTACAATTGGTATACAGATAATCATTTTTCTTACTGTTTCAACTTAAGAAAAAAAGCACACAAAAAATCAAGTCAAAGCTAAATTAAATAACACAAACAAAAGTATTGGTCTATGTAACTATCATATCTCATTTTTTTAAGTTTTCCTAGAACCAGAGGTATTCATAATTTCATCCCAATATCTTAATGATGACTTTCTCTGTCTTAGCTTCACTATATATGGAATATGCATAGATGATACACATGGCAAATACAGATTCACACTTTAGAATCCTAAAAAAATATCATTTGCTAATAGTTTTGTTAGCTTATGAAGAGAAGGTTATTGAACAAAGATACATATACTAATTGATGGGGGCAGAATATGGCAAAAGATAAACATAATGCACTGCCACTCATCAATTTAGGAAACTGGCATGTTGTAAATGCTATCTAATGTGCAATCACATAATAAATGTGACTCTGCTACTATTCCAAACAATGGATCTGTGTAGAAATAGGGCAAATATTCTTATTTAATTCAGTGTGTAGTTGGAGAAACCATGATTTAGAAAGAAGCTAATGAAATTTTACAATATGCCACTGCCAATAATTTTCAAATGCAAGACTCACACCCAACACCACTAATCCCTGATTTTGTGTGTTAGTTTTCAGAACTGGGATTCTTCCTGAAATTTAAAACAGAAAAATCATCCTCTTAAGCAGTAACCGTTCCTTTGACAACATTTTACAATAAACATAAACCAATATTTGTATATGTAGAATCATTATCTGCCAGCCCACAAAGAATGGGCATTGTGCCTACTTGTCAGAACTGCATTGTCTTGAAAGAGCATAGGATAAGTGTTGGCACTGGATTTTTCGTTTTCCCTCTGTCATGAACTTGTTCCTCAAGGGGAACACTGAATATTTTTAAAATACTAAAACCTTTGCTATGCATCATGCTATTTCAGCTCAATACTATAGATGGCAGTCTGAGAAGTCCAGCCCCAGCCAGATTTGACTAATCAGCAGATATTCTTGATCTAAAGCCTGGTATTTCTGATGGTCTCTTAAGAGATAAAGTGTAATGAAATCTTTAAAGAAAATGCTGGAGACAGGCATTGAGATGTAATGGTTCTTTAAAATGAGCTTAAAGCAAAACTGCAGCTGGGGAATCTTCCCATATACAACTGATAATATATTTTATAAACCTTAAATTCTACACACAAGAAAAAAAAATACGAGCTTAAAACAAAACTGCAGCTGGGAAATCTTCCCACATAGAGAAGCAAACTACGGCAATTCAAAGGTCTGAACATCCATGTATACAAATTCTGTAGAAATGCAATTAATATTTAGTTCAATATTGGAAATCATCCTCAATGGCAAAAATTAAAAGGGATACAAAAGTGTCCGAAATGTAGAAAAATAAGCTTTTAAGATTCACTTGAAGCATCTTTTCATAATCACCATTGTATAGCATTTCCTCAGTAAAACTGTGGACTGTTTATCCCAGACAGGATACTGACAAGAGGTGAATGAATCAATTTCACCCAAGTCAGACAGACTAATACTCTTTGATGTAAATCTTTAAATGTGCCTTGACTTTACTTAGTGATGCACTGTGACCTGGAAGTGTATGCTGAAATAATCCTTTTCCTCTACAAGTTGCTTTTGGTCATGTTGTTTATCATAGCAAAACAACAATAACAACAACAACAAAACATCGAGCATATATCCTACAATGTTTACAGCAGTGCTTTTAAATAATGGTATCTTAGGATTTCTTACATTTTTTATCTTCATTTACAATATTTTTTATATTTTTCAATGATAAAGAAAATATGAAAATATCTGCATAGTTACTGAAATCATTAAGGTAAAAATGCAAATATCAATTTATATTAATAAATATTAAAATCGTCATTTTGTAATATACATGGCATTTGTTTGAGCCCAGTGTCTTCAAAATGTAGGTAAACAGAAGTTCCTTCCAAAGAGTTTAACATGTTAAATGAGCTGAAGCTTTATGAGTAAAGTATAAGTACTAATGTAGTGCTACAGGAATTCAGCCAAAGGTGTGGAGGATGATTTTCTTTGTATTAGCAGCATTAATGATGCATAGTATGCATAGCAGAGTAAAGGAGTCTTCAAATTTGCAGTGTCTGTTATCTCTTTTGATTTGGGAAGTAACTCATTGAAGATTAAGACCTGCTGCTGACTACAGCTAGGAAAAGCGAGGCTCCATGAGCTGGGTGACTTCTGTGAGTTTGAGAAGTCATATAAAGTATTGGGTGGTTCTCATTGTTGGAAGCTGGCTGTGGTCTTGGGTTTCTTTTCACCAGAGAGCAAAGCCTTTGTCAGAGCATACTGCATTTTTGAAAACATTTCACATTTATTTTATTTATTTTTAGTAACACATTTATTTTAACGAGTTTATGAAGAATATTTACTCCATGGCAAGAGAAGTAGTGGGTTCTTGGATACAAAAGTGAAAAATTCTAAAGGAAAATTGTATTTAGAGAATTAAATATTGAAGCATAAATAAAAACACAACTACAGAAAGAAGAATATTAGATGGATTTCCACCTTTCATTTAGTTATTTTCCAACTTTACATTTCCATAAATATTAAATTAGGTACATTTTATTTTCTTATACACAACAAAAATTTTTCCCAACCCATTACACATTTTTGTCTAAATATATTAATAATCAACTCCCATGCTTAAACATAGAAATATAATCATAGCATATTGGATCTACAAGAAGCATTAAAAGAAGGCAGAATGAATGAAAGAAAGAAAACACTCTTTTCTTAAAGGATCCATGAAAGGATTGATTGTCCTATGTCTTTTCATGAAGAACAAAACCTGTTATTCAAAGTGGACTACTTTCTATCTCATTTACCTTCCACCATAAAACTTTAATGTTAGAATAAATAAATATAAATAAATTTGATAAGATCCATGTGAGTTTCCCATGTGTGTAGGTGTGTGGGTGTGCTTCCCATGTGTGTAGGGGTGTGTGTGTGTCATGTGTGTGTGTGTGTGTGTGTGTGTGTGTGTAATAAGTGCAATATATGCTATGCAAAGAAAAAATAAGTAGACAGTATTATAACAATCATTTAAATGATTATTATCTCTTACCTCATCAACACCAACACAACAGTGGTGTGCAGTAATCAGCCCCATGTATCTATGTATCAGTCATTATTTCTTGTTACATGATTATATATGTATCTATTATAAAATGACCATGGAGAGATGTTTAATCAGGTCAAATGATTCAATAATATGCTTTAGTACCACAAATGCTACTGTTTTCTAAAGCTAATAGAACTTTAGAATAAGCTTCAGCTTGTTCTAAATTATTTCACAGTTGTGAGAATAAGTTCAACACATACAGGTTTAGCACTTTTCTACACTTTACTGCCTGTGGTATCTTGAACAGTTCAGCTAAGTGATCTAGTACATCAAGAGAAAGAGGTAATAATGTATTTTTAATAATTGAATAGTAATAAACATTCAAGATAATGTGAAGGATTTGGCACAGTACATTGCACATCGGAGCTACATAGTTGTTTTCCTGATAATGGTTGATGGTAATTATCTTCTTAGTTGTATCAAAATTACCAAGAATACAAGCTTCTGGGTGAACTTTTGACAGATTATCTATGTTGGTTGGCCTCCAGCCATTCATTTAAGGAATCATCCAGATTAGATTTTGTGTCATGCACTCTAAAATTGCATCACACAATATCTTAGGCATGATTCCAGGGTGGCATAAAATGAACACTAACAGGACACAACCAGTCATTGATCTCTGCTCTTTGGAAGAGGATACAACCTGACCAACTGACTCAAAGGAAAAAGGAAAAGACACTGAGGCATTTCTAGAGTAGAAATCCAGAGAGAGATGCCATAAAATAATGTGTCAATGATCCAGGGAATGTCAGCAAGTATAAGAAGCTGAAAGTGTTAAAACATAATCTGCTAAAATCTAGAAAGAACATAGCCCATAAACAACTTGATTACTTTTGGCATTTAGATTTCTGATGTTTTAAGCTACTTGTTAATGATTATAGTAGGTACAATACTCTGGCTATATTAGATGATTTAAGGTATACTTCTAGTGTTATTGTGATTACTTGCTTTAAATAATATTCTAGGCATTTCTGTGATGACAACAAAACTTAAAGTTGAGGATGTGCACATTTATGATATTGTTATCTACAGCTAAATTGTACTATAAGATACTAATTACAATTATACTTCTTCATTGATACAATTATCTGAAAAATGAGCAATAATTTTAATATTATTATGGTCAATGGACTGTTCATTTTTATTTTTTTTTTGAGGTAGGGTCTCATTATGCAACTGAGAATGTTTTGGAAGTGACAATTGTAGACTAGCCTTCCATACACTCCTGGGGGCTGAGATTACCTTTCAACTCAGCTCAGACTTTATTATTATGACTACTCAAGAGAGCACCATTTATAAACCAACATGAAAAGGTTTGCATGGTTCTCAACGATTCTCATCCCAATAACTCTCAGCCTGTTCTGTCCCTGTAGGTAGTGGTTTTGAGTCTTATACACAGAAACACTACTAAGGGAAACACAAGCCAAATATTCTGTCTAGATGAATCACTCTTTAGACAAGCGCTTAAACTGTTGGTCTTTCCTTATTTATCCACTACATTCTTTCCTTTCCTCTTTGCCTCTCTCTCAGAGATTTTAATTTTTTTTGTACTTCACTTTTCTCCTTTCACGTCCTTTCTTCTATCATTATTTTCCATCCCTACCTTCTTCCCTATTTACTTACCTCCTTTACATTCTTTCCTTAACAGAAATCTACAACTGATATCAAGATGTGCACAATGCACATTGGGACAAATAAACACATCCAAGCATACAAATGAGGTATGTAATGGAAAAAGTGGAATCGTGTCTATATGTAAGGAGTGAACATTTAAGGGGAGAGGCTTATTTTAGATAACAGCTTTAACTATTTTTTTAATTTACTTCACAAATATTTCTTGAGAATGTTCTAGGTTCTTCTGTGCACATTCATGTAGATGAAATAATCAAGCAGCCATTTCCTCATAAAAATTACTGTGAGAGACATAATAGCATCCAGAAGTCAATTATTTGTTTCTCATTGTGTTATATTTTTAGTGGAAAATTTAATAAAAGCATGCTTAGGCTCTAAGCTCACAGGACATTCTTTGAAGGAAGTGAGATTGAATTCTGTCTGAAATATAAGTAATAGTAATTCAAAACCATCCTTAGGTGAAAGCTAAGGAAAGAAGAATAGGTGCTTCTAATGGCAAGCCCCCTTACAAGTTATCAAGTTGCAAGTTTTCAAATCTGTAGTGGTTTGAGGAAGAAATGTCCACATAGGGTCATATATTTGAATGCTATGTTTGGTCATAATGGATGTTGAACCACTACCCTGGTTTTTTCTCTCAGCCTCATGTTCCCCATAATAAGACTCAGACTCAAAATACCTTTATAAATATCTTGGCCATATAGCTATGCTCTTCGCTGACTAGATATAACTTAAAATATCCCATTTATTCTCACTTACATTCTGTTATATGGCTGGTTACCTGTCCTTAGGTACCATGCATCCATTTGGTAACATCATTCTGACCAATCTCCCTTCCTCCTCCTCTCTCAGAATTCTTTCTCCTCCTGATTTCCCACTTTCTATTTCCTGTTTAAGCCATAGGCCATATGCTTTTTAAATGACAGGAGAGATATCCATACAAGGCACAAATGTTCTCTGTAGGGAGTGGTGCTACTTGATAGGGATTTAGGAGGTGTGGTCCTGTTGGAGAAGTGTATCACTGGAGGTCAACTTTGGGGTTTCAGAAGCCAAAGCCAGGTGCACTGTCTCTTTCCTTTCTTCTTCCTTCTGAACTTGATGTAGAGGTCTAAACTACTCCTCCACCACCATATCTGCTTGCATTCCACATGCTTCCCACCAAGTATAGTGGGTAAAACCTTTGAACTGTAAGCAGACTCAATTAAACGTTTTCTTTTATAAGAATTGCTGTGGTCACTGTGTCTGTTCACAGCAGTAGAGGATTGAGTAAAACACAATCTAAACAGATATATATATGAATAATGCTAAAGTGTGTATGTGTACATGTGTGTGTGTGTGTGTGTGTGTGTGTGTGTGTGTGTGTGTGTGAAACATAGTAACTAAAGAAGATGGCATTAATTTTATTGGCAAGAGTTGGGAGACACTGAGATTTTTGAATGGGTGGGCAAATGATTTGAATATAGTACCTGTAGGAATTTCTCAAAAATTATATTAAAATTATATCTAAAAGAGTACTTAAAGCAAGAAAATGAAGAATAATTGAGGCAGTACATAGAGGGAAAAGACTGTTTGAGAGATTTGAGACTAGGAAGAGTTACAATAAAAATTCCCATTGCAGATTGGGATGGACAGGAAATGAAGATCAGTGGACAGGGATAGGATAGTTCATTCAGTTTGTAGAACAGGATCCTCACATTACTTTGCTTATGAACAATGAGGGAATAGAGCCTTACCACAACCACCAAGTAGCAAATGCTTAGTATCTATTGATTTAGTTTTAGTAGGTCACTATTAACAACATACTTCAAGTTGGCTATGTTTCTACAGTTTATCAATGTAATAAGAATAAAGAAGGAAAGCGCTAAAAGTGGTAAGAAGATGAAAATAGCCTTTTAAACCAAATCTTATTTATGAATGAAATAATACAACTCTTCAAATCTTGTCTGAGATGCAATATTTGCATTGATGACAAACTGAATGGTGCGTCGTGTCTGAGAGGCATTCTGAAATAACTTATTTTTGAATTTTAAAACAAAAGTTCAAAGAACAACAAATGAATGGGAGAGTCTAAGTCCCACATGACCATTGCTGTCAATGTGTGGCTGGTACAGACTGCCCCAGTGCTTGGAAGCGACAACAGAGGGACTGTTTCTGACAATTAGTGATGACTGTGATTGCCACAGAAAGGATGATAAAAAGCACAGGTTCCCCAAAGACATCCTTCCTACCTAAATACTTGTCATTATGGCTAATTGAACGAGATCCAAGAGATCAGGAACAGTTTGACATTTAGATTATTTTGTAGCTCCTGCTAAAATCAAGGCTGTTTTGTTTTCCAGTTTTGTATGTTTCCTGTATCTCATTTGCACTACTAAGGCCTGCTAGCTCCCACAAACTCATTGCCCATATTCAGCCTTGCCTAAAATTCTCTTTTAGTAAATCTAAGTCACATAAGTCAGATGATCTAATGTCATCTCGAAACCTTCAGGCAAATGCAGCTTTGTCTGAAATAAGTGTAACAAGTTTATCACACAAGACATGAAACTCTGCATCCAAAAGATTTACCTGATCTCTATATTATTTCTCACATAAGAATTAATTACTATTAAGCACTATTTTGTATTGAATTCAATAAAGTTGGAGTATTTACTAGTTGCTGTTTAACTTTGTGATCCCTCTTAATATTAAGGCATTATTAAATTTTTATTTTTCAAAGATGGAGAAGACAGAGAAGATGGATAGTTCAGTTGATGGTGAAAATTATTATGTGTTAGTGATTTGAATCAGTTTAGTTATGTTCCTTACTCTCATTCATAGGATTTTCTTCAATGTTAAAAATTAGTCCCCATATACAGACTCAAATTTTACCTCTTTTTTTTCTGTCATTCCTTCCTCTTTCTTATAAAAAATTTTGTTTTCAACAAACAGAAAGATGGAATATGGGAAGCAAAGTTGTGTCAGCCAATGGTCTAAAGCCTTTTTCAGATTTTTAATGCACACATAAGAATTACCAAAAAAGTCAGCTTTTCTTCAGCCAGGTCATCAGAAGTACTTAGGTGACCCACAATCTCATAAGAAAAACATAATTACAGTAATATATTTTATAATGATTTATTACCCAGTTTGACCTGATTTTAAGTATACTAGTTATTGGTCATATTTGACTATTTAATTTTGAATATAAGTAAATTAAAATTAAAGAGAATTTAAGGTTTTGTGTCTGTACCATATGACATACATTAATAGTGCATAATAACCACATATAGCATTCGGCTACTGAACTGAGAAGCATAGTTATAAATCTCAGGGTCTCATCAATACCCAGACGAGTACTTGGTTAACTTGACACATTTATTTCTGTATTGCTTGCTTTGTTAAATTATTCTTAGCAGTTTAAAACTCTTTCCATTAATATATATTTTCAAATTTCTTATGTGTATTTTATTTAGATCATTTCTCAACTCTCTCTTATCCCTCTGAATCTACTCATGTCTACCATTCTTCTCCCTCATAAATTTCTCTGAACTTTCCTCTGTAATAATTTCTATATATAAGTCACAATGCACACACACACACACACACATACACACACACACACACAAATGCACGTACATGAACACAACCTGCTGAATCATTTAGTGTTGTTTATATAGGACTAACTACTCAATATTAGATAATCAATTGAGGTGTCAACTATATGGAAAACAAAGTCTCCTTTGTAAACAGTTTGCCTATACCTCCTTATCTAATGCTGGATCTCTTTGAGAATCTTCACATTCCAAGTTGACCTGTTAACCATTGTCATTATTTGAATACTGTATAGGCAGTCATATCACTGAGCTTTCATAGGTACAATTTCCCTCTCATATATCAAAGACACAATCTCCAAGCTTACATCCTGGCCCTTTGGCTTTTCCATTTATGTAACTTCTGCTACATTTTTTCTAAGCCTTAGACATGGGGCATTATTTTAGCTATATCAATCAGGGAGGACATCCTGTGGTCAGATGTTATCTGTATTTTGATCAGCTGTGACTTTCTGTTATGATCTCTATTTGCTATAAAATGTAGTTTCTGATATGAGGGAAAAGGAATACACTTATCTGTGCACATAAAGACAAATATTTGGAAAACAGTTAGACATTACACTACTTTAGGACAATGGTGGTAGCATGTCCTTCACCATGATCCATAGCCTCACTAATGATGGCAATTTGGCCATGATTACATAATTAGATATGGATTTGTACTTATTGGGCAACTCTTAAGTTCAACTAGAAAACTATTGGTTGCTTCCAAAAAAAAAATGACCTGTATTGCACCTTTAGGAATCTTTTGCTGTGCTCACCACTGTTGCATTTAATAGGTCACAGATAGGTAGGACTACTGATTGTTTTTCTTCCTTGGAAGCTTCAATAGAACCTTCTAGTACTATGATGGTTAATCAACAAGCAAAAGAAATACATGTCAAACCTAGCTTTTACTCTTCTGAGTTCTGTGTTCAAATTGCATGATGTCTTTAGCAACAGGCAATTTTCAGACTCTAGGATATAAACAACAGCAACAGCAATAGCCTAAATTGTTAGGGAACCACCCTTCACTGGAAGTTTTAAGGTTTCTTATCTAGTACTTAGATATTTGCTGGATAGCCTAAGGCTTTGGAGAGAGTCTCAATAAGTTAAAAGGTGAGCATTCATTGTTAGTAGGTTAGAAGTGATATAGACAAAATATATGTGAAAATTTGTCAGAATAACACTGAAAAATTCACAAGCAGAGACTATACCACAACTTATAATTTTAGGCAACTTTCAATAGACTGCAGTAAAAAGCTGTTCACTACCTAAAAACACTTTTTTTCTCATCAGATATGGATATGCAGGTTATGCATCTTTATAAAATGGAGAGGTTAAATGAGGTAATTGTGTCACAATCTCAAAAACAAAACACATAATAATGAAAAGAACTTGTTGAAATATAGATTTCTTGCTACCATGTTAGATTATGGACACATTTTTCCATGTGATAGGGACAGTTGACTTATTTCACTCTCACTTCCTCATCTGATGTTATCAAAACTGTCTTGAGTTTCTCTCTTCTCCATTCATTCAATAAGTAAATTTAGGCTATAGTACCTTCAAGTGGAGTCCAGATAAACTTAGCATGAAAAGTAGGTTAACTTGCACATAAAATACGATTCAGTTTGGTATGAATGGCTAGCAGAAAATGATGAGAAAATTATGGCTAAAAGAGAGGGCAATCAGGAAAAATCTGGTGATCAGGTAATTAAATGAAAAGTTCAGTTGTCTATGCTGGCACTCAGGTGGGATGGGTCTTAGAACAAGGTAGACTCATTTTCTAAAAGAAACAGGAAAACACTGGAGAGATAGGGGAAGAAGCTGCAAGAACTGAAACTTTTGCAATCACAGAAGAATGTAGAGAAGTATTGGAAATAAAAACAGGCACGTACTAAAGACATATTTTGGGGACAGAATAAGGGTTCTTTGTAGAATTAGACCTGACTTAGCTTATTCTAAAAGTACATTTTTGGGCATTCATATATTTTGTTTTCCATCAAGGGCACAATTCTTATAATAATCTTTAACTCACTGTGTTGTTCTAAGACATAATGAAAAGTTTGGGGAAATAACTGGCTATAGTAGAGACCACAAAATGGTTTTCTGTCACATAACTTCAGTAGACTTATAGGCTTTATTTCCTGGAAAACAACTCGCAGCCTCAAGCTCACCCTTCTCCTTTGCTCCCACATACATTTTATATGGTGCAGCTCCACAGCCCTGCAATGACTTCTTACAGCACATCCACAGACTTGCAATAGAGAGCAAGTGGGAAGTAAAAAGTATACATTAAATTTATTACGAATGTATTGACTGGCATGATCATTTAAGCACATCTGTTCATTTCACCAAGCAAAACTGACTTGATTGTTTTTTTCCCCTGTTAATTGTCCCTTTTCCTCTTAAATATTTCTGTGATGTATTACATGCAAATTATGCAACTATTGTAGTTCTGAGCATCTCAGTACACTAATTTTCTCTCTCCTCTCTGTCTCTGTCTCTCTCTCCCCTTCCTTCCTCTCTAATCTCCATCTCTATTTGTCTTCCTCACACCCTTCCTCCCCTTTCCTTTTTTCTGTTTTTCTTTCCTGCCCCTTCCACTCCCAACTGTTTCTGTTCCATATCCATGTCTTCCAATATCACTGTGTTCTGGCTGTCACTGACTTCAAAGCCCTTTCCTGTATACTTAGTTTTTTCTTTCTTTCTTGTTCCTTTCACATATTTCCTAGGCTTTTCTGTATTAAATATCTATCATTAAGCCAGGAGTGGTGGCACATGCTTTTCACTTTGGAGGTAGAGGTAAGTGGATCTCTGTGAGCTCAGTCTACAAATTGAGTCCAGGACTATAGAGAAAGGCCATCCTCCTCATCAGAAGTGATAAAGGAAGGGGTAGTATGAGGTGTGACTGGGAGGAAAATAAGGTTGTGATCATGATGTAAAACTTAATAAATGAGTTGTGATATAAAGTGGAAAAATGTAAAAATAAAATCCATCCTTATACTTTCCTATAGTTTTCTCTCTTAAGTAGCTACCATTATTTTCTATCCTTTATGCCTTGTTAATCTCTTCTTTTCATTCTCTAGTCCCTTTCTCTGTCTATCTTGATCTTTTCCTCTCCCCCACATGCTTCTTCTTCTTTCTGATTGCTGTCCTGCTCTGGGTCTAGCTTATACCTCCATCATAGATCATAAAGTTTTGTTAGATTAGAGAGACTGTAGAGATAATCCTGTGAGAGGATCCACCCCATGTCTCCACTAAGGGTCTCTTGTGTGACTAGGCATTTTTAGGAGGACTGATGCATTCATAGAAGTGTGAGTAATGACAGGAAATAATATATTTGTCACAACTTACTAGCTATAGAGGAGACTTTAAAATAGAATGTGACAAGCAGGAGTGGTCCAGGCCAAAAATAGATGTCTTCAAAACTACTGACAATTTTAAATTTTCATTTTATTTGCCAGAGGATGGGGGTAAGGTTACTGAGCCATTACCACAAACTCTGACTTCTTCTAGAATCTAATCACAGAGCAACATCACTACAAAAATAGAAATGGCTCATGCATTCCATTTGTCATCCCATAGGATACAGCTAATCAGAGCATCCCTGAGTGATAGCTACAGAGCAAGGACATTAAAGCAAATTTGTTGGTGTTGAACAGTAATTGAGTTCAGGGTTATGAGGGAGGGCAGGATGGTTTCTATAACTCGTGGTAAGGCCTATGACTCAAAGAGTTTGCATCTTTCTAAAATGTGAGAACAACTGACTTCAAACTCTACATTATAGCATACAAGTCAGGAAGCAGGCTAGACTGGCTTATTTGTAGGATATAAGGAATTGACTTTTGACTCATGCTACTTAAGCTTTCCTATAAAAGTCTCGGTACCACCCAAAGTGCCCTTAGGTCTTAACAAGTAGAATAGATCTGAACTACTTCTTTACTTTTTCTCAGATTTGATAATTAGAAATAGAATTTTCTAATATAATATTTTTAATTATAGACCCCCAACAATTCCTCCCATATCCTCTGTACTTTTTAAACCCTGATCCTGAATAGATTTAATAATACTACATTGTCTATGGAAAATGAAGAGGTGCAGACAAATTCTGACTGAAGGTTAATATTAGAAGACCTCGAGGTCTTAAATCTGTATTCTTCAAATTTAAAATGCGAAGAAAACTCCCAAAAGATGTTGTGAAAAGTTCAGATTTTACTCAGTGATCTAATAGGGTCTATTAATTTCTTCAAAATTCTCAGAAGCTATCAATTGTGGTCCATGCATGAATCCTATTTCCATCAATAATACATTAAATTATTTCACTGCCTTGAGGATATTAAAAATAAATCAAGAAGATAATTAACATGTTCAGTATCACCTTTTATTGATAGACTGGATGGTTTGATTTACTTTACTATGGCTTATTTTCATTAACATAACCTTTGGCACTATCAATCAGACAAGACCAATTATAAGTATCCATTTTCTACTGGATAGCTTACTTTGGTGAATGTATATATATATATATATATATGTTTACATATATATACACACATATATGTATATATATGTTTACATATATATACACATATATATGTATATATATACATACATACACATATGTACATATTGTTGGGCATTCAATATATGGTTATAATATAGTGTCCTCTTTTATCTTCATTATAATATGATTTCTAGTTATAACTAATAAATTGCAACATAAAAAACAAAATTCAATTGATATTAAAGGCTCAGAATGATACAGTAATTACAGGAACATCCGTTTCTTCTAAATATTTGTTCATTACAACAAAGTTTAATTTTTGTTCTTTCAAAGGGCTGATCTATGTGGCTATGCACATTGAGTCATGTTGATCTCTGAAAGCCAGAATTCAGATTGCACATGATATCACATCTTTTCACAGCCTCTGTTGAGCCTCTAGAAAGCACATGTGTATATGAAGATACAATGATGTTCTGATTTTTCATGAAATTCCTGCTCAACTTGCATTGGTGTGTTGTCTTTAATAGCTCATTGAATGTCATGCCCAAGAGACTCATAGAGTTTTATAAGGGCTTTTTCATTCTTTCATGCTTTAACTATTTTTAGAGGCACAGGATACCATTTCCAAGGCATTCTATTTGACAAATTCTCAACATGTGTTCTTCACAATCTAAAGAAAATTTTATTTTATATTTTTGCCATGCTCACACTATTATTTTCTCATATCAATTTCTTACAAAGCATCACTTCATATTGTTAACATTTTTAATAATCTAATTTAAAGCTTTAGGCCCAAATAAAATCTTTGTTAAAAATGCCTATATCCCACTTATATCAGTCCAAAAGATGACCGACGATTAACACTAAAATTTTGACCTGTATCTGTATCATGCTTATGCAGAGTACCTAATTGTTTGCTACTTGAAAGTGTATTCATCCTTAAAATTACAGAGAAATCTAGTAAGCTGGGTCTTAAAACTTCTGTTTTTAATTAAATTGCCACCAAACAGCAATATCGGTTCAACTCAACCTATTTCTTCATTCACTTTCACTGAGTCTCACAATAGCTGAGCACTAAGTATTTCACCACTGATCAGGCATTACTGAAGAAAGGCAATGTATTTTGCTTCAGATCTCTAACATCTAAGCTCTAAGGCCATATCCCAAACCGGATCCCTTGGTTCCTTCTTTTTTCTATTTTTATTCTCTGCACAGTAGGACACCTGAGAGACATGCAGAGAGTCAACTGAGCTGGACTGGGTGGGTCACAGATGTTTCTCTTCTTCCCTACGGCCCGTGCCACCTGGCACCACCTGTCATTGTTATCCAGTGCCAGGTGGAAAGGCCACCTCATTCCACAACAATCAGAGCTTGGAATGAAAGCAGCAAAGCAAGCGGCTGCCCTTTCCTGTGTTCTGTTTTCATAGCAATTGCTGCTGAGATAATCAGATGTTTGTTCCAAGTGATAATTTCTTGTTTGTTTACCCTGGCCATTGGATGCACAGTTGGGGCCATGGCTGGAAATGTGAGAATCCAGCAGGGTGGCTGGTGGCATCTAAGCTTTTGGAGACAAAATCACAGTCAAGAGATATATACATGGCCAGAAATGAGCAGCAGGTATGGTTCAGGATGAATCCCTGATATCAAACATTTCCTCTGAAAATCTAGTCTTCAATGATTAGAACCAAAATTGTCACTGAACAGAGGCTCAGAAGTCTAACATCTCTTGTAAAGTGCTTTTGCTCTTGATCTTCTTTCTCTCTCGTCTGTAAAAGAGAAGGATGATAAACAATGATGACAGGATTGCTAAATGAAAAAAATGTACTCTTCTATTTAAAATTATCTATTATTTTTAGACTCCCTCTGTGTCAAACTCTAGTCATTTACAGTAGAAACAGCAGGAAATCATAGAACTGTGCTATGGAGATGGATCTATCCATAAAGTTTTTGTCATGAAAGCCGATGGACTTCTAATTGGATCTCCAGCACCTACGCAAAATGCTAAGTGTAGCTGTGAGCTTCTGAAGCCTAGCTACTAGATGTAATAGACCAGTGGAGTTCTAAAGGTCACTGACAAAACTATCCTCGATTAAAGCATGAGTGCAGATTCACTGAGATACCCAGTCTCTATAAATAAGTTCGAATAATAATCAAGGAAAGATACCCAAACATGGACTTCCAAGGGCAGATATACCCAGTATCACAATGCACACAACCAAGCACCCACATATATACACATTAACAAGTACACACCACATACAAAGAAAAAAAAAGATAACAACAGAAACAATGATGACTATCCATCTCCTAATATTTCCAAATTGTCTTTTCTATGACATCAACAGCCCTCTTGGCTCTTTCCTCTCAGTCATTTGCAGCAAACAACTCACTCTCTCTGACTTTATATAAGCTTTCCTCACTTCTTCAATGTTTTGTTCTGGAAATCTTCATGGCTCCACTCTTTCCTTGCTGGGGTCTTTGCCACATGGTGATCTCTCAAGTGTGCCCTTCTACAAATATGGTTGAATCTAAAATACTCCCCTCTAATGTTATCTATTCTTTGTATCATTTCCTCGTACTCAGCTCCCAGTGGCTGACCTGTCTCTAGCACAAACATTCACAACAGAAGAAATTGATGTTGTAACGGTATCTCAATGAGTGGATCTGCATGTTTTGCATTCATTGTTATAATTACAATTACTGGCACAGTGCCTTACACATAACCATTTTATAATATATATATATTTATGTGTATAAATATTTATTGAATACAGAAATAAATGTATATAAAAATGGAAAACCAATAATTATATTAGAATCATTTGATCGAATTATTTTGATGACTTTAGGATTTTATTAGCTATAGAAGTTACATAGTATGTATAATGTTTAATAACCTAAGGTATAATTATGATTACTTTAGAGAACTGAGTAGCTGGAACATTGACTTTCAGTAATGCTGCACTTCTCTTTCTCAAATCCCACAACTATAGTCTCAGTCATCAAATGTGATAGAATTAACTACCTCTCATGGGGAAAATAACTTTCTTTCCCATGTATATTTTGCCTAACCAAATACAGATCCTAAACACATTTGACAATAAACTGAAATATACCATGCCTTATCAAGGATCAAAAAAGCAAGAGGAAATATGTCAACATATATGTATATTGTAAATTTTCCCATGTACATTTTGAATATACTATGTTAACCTTCTGTATCCACCTCATTCATTCCAAAACCATTTCCAAAACACATTGCCTATATTTAATATGCTGCACAATGCCCTAGTGAACTGGACAGCGAACTCAACATTATTGCACCAGGAAAGAGAATTGTTTGTTTAGAGACCAAATAGCCACATTGGGAATGAAACCAAGGTCCAAAATTGTCACTCCAGCATTATTTCGTATCTCCTAGCAATTCTGCTTTCATATATTTAAAAATGCACAAGCCAGTTGAAGGGATGATGAGATTCCTCTGGTAAAACATGTTTGCATACTGATATGATAAATTTTAAATTGTCTTCAGACACATCCCTTGAATGCTTACCCAATAAAAACACACTATGACCTTGTGTAAGGACATTATTGATAAAGAGTTAATAATTTTTACTCAGTTCTACATTACAGGAAAAAACTGAGCTGACATCCTCAAGCTACATCATCAAACATTTAAAATGGAAGGAAAATAAACACAAAATTTATGGTTTTATGTTAAGGTTTTTGATCGACCTGAGCTTGGGTTTTGTGCAGGGTGATAAATATGGATCTGAGTTAAGCATTAGCATTGATTGGAGCATCCTCTGGAAACCATGACAATTCAGCCTTTAAAAAATTATTCCACTGGCCAGCTGCCATCTGCATCAGGGAACCAGGCAGCTCCAAAGCCTTCTGTGCTTAGCCCACCAGGAGAGAGTGATCTACCAGCATTGATTTCACTTCTGAGTGCAGAAGTGAGATCTCCACCTTCTCTCTGGAGGGGAACAACTAGGAGCACACAGGGCACATGATCAGTGGAGCTGATGAGAGAGGAATCTTCATTTCCGGCCGCCATTTGCTTTAGGGAACCAGACAGCTCCAAAGCCTTCTGTGCACAGACCCTGCCAAAAGACAGTTGGTCTCCCAGGAGTACAGATACAGGCTTACAGGCCCATAGGAGAGGCAAGATCTAGTCAGAGACAACAAAACCAACTAACACCAGAGATAACCAGATGGCAAAAGACAAGAGCAAGAACCCTACCAACAGAAACCAAGGCTACTTGGCAACATCAGAGCCCAGTTCTCCCACCACAGCAAGTCCCGGATATCCCAAAACAGGGAAAAGCAAGAGTTGAATTTAAAAATCTCATCTCACGATTTTGTTAGAGGACATCAAGAAGGACATAAATAAATCCCTTAAAGAAATACAGGAGAACATGGGTCAAATGGTAAAGGCCCTTAAAGAGGAAACACAAAAATCCCTGAAAGAATTACAGGAGAACACAAACAAACAAATGAAGGAACTGAAAAAAAAATCCAGGTTCTTAAAAAGGAAGTAGAAGCAATAAAGAAATCACAAAGTGAGACATCTCTGGAGATAGAAAATCTTGGAAAGAATTGGAAAGAATTCACGAGTCAACAGAATACAAGATAGAAGAAAGAATCTCAGGGGCTGAAGATACCATAGAAAACATAGACTCAACAGTTAAAGAAAATGCAAAATGCAAAAAGCTCCTGAGCCAAATTATCCAAGATATCCAGGACACAGTGAGAAGACCAAACCTAAGGATTATAGGTATAGAAGAGAGCAAAGATTTCCAACTTAAAGGGCCAGTAAATATCTTCAACAAAATTGTGGAAGAAAACTTCCCTAACCTAAAGAAAGAGACGTGCATGAACATACAAGAAGCCTACAGAACTCCAAACAGACTCAAGCAGAACAGAAAGTTCTCCCGGCACATAATCCAAACACCAAATGCACTATACAAAGAAAGAATATTAAAAGCAGTAAGGGAAAAAGGTCAAGTAACATATAAAGGCAGGCCTATCAGAATTACACCAGACTTCTCACCTGAGATGATGAAAGCTAGAAGATCCTGGGCAGATCTCATACAGACCCTAAGAGAACACAAATGCCAGCCCAAACTATTATACCCAGCAAAACTCTCAATTACCATAGATGGAGAAACCAAGATATTCCATGATAAAAAACAATACACAATATCTTTCCACAAATCCACCCCTACAAAGGATAATAGATGGAAAACTCGAACACAAGGAGGGAAACTACACCCTAGAAAAAGCAAGAATAATCTTTTTCTAACAAACCCAAAAGAAAGTAACCACAAAAACATAAAAAGAACATCAAAAATAATAGGAAGGAACAATCACTATTCCTTAATATCTTATAACATCAATGGACTCAATTCCCCAACAAAAAACATAGTCTAACAGAAATATTTTTCATGTAAATCTTCAATTTTATCAGAAAATGTTTGTGATTCCTCTTTAAATTTAGTAATGCTTTTTATATCTACCATTTTACCTGTAGTACTTTCCATGATAATATTTAATTTTAACATTTTTTCTATAAATTTCTTAATTTTATCAGAAATATTTTCCATGTAAATCTTCAATATTGTCAGAAAAAGTTTAAAATTCCATTTTCAATCAATTTATGAATATTTTTATGCCTAACATTTTATCGGTGTAATTGTCCATGATAATCTTCAATTTTAACATTTTTCTATATTTTTCTTCAATTTTATCATAAATATTTTCCATATAAATTTTCAGTTTTATCAGACAATGTCTATAATTTTACTTTCAATCAACTTAGGAACATTTTTATACCTTCCATTTTATCTGTATAATTTTCCATGTAATAGTCAGTTTTGACATGTTTTTCTATATATTTCTTGAATTTTATCAGAAATTTTTTCATGAAATAGTTTTAATGTGTTTTTCTATATATTTCTTGAGTTCTATCAGAAATATTTTCCTTGTAGATCTTCAATTATATCAGAAAATATATATAATTCCACTTTTAATCAACTTAGGAATATTTTTATGCCTACCATTTTATCTGTATAATTTTTCCACTAAATAGTCAATCTTAACATGATTTTCTATATATTTCTTCAATTTTATCAGAGATATTTTCCATGTATATTTACACAATGGAATAGTACTCAGTAATTTAAAACATGAATTCATGAAATTCTTA
This sequence comes from Tokudaia tokunoshimensis, assembly GCA_036184795.1. Lineage (NCBI taxonomy): Eukaryota > Metazoa > Chordata > Mammalia > Rodentia > Muridae > Tokudaia > Tokudaia tokunoshimensis. The sequence continues at coordinate 52,515,695 of BTHU01000005.1, read as the reverse complement.
GGCAAATGGGGAACAGGGGGAGGGAAGAGGGCTTATGGGACTTTCAGGGAGGGGGGAACTGGGAAAGGGGAAAGCATTTAGAATGTAAATAAAGAATATAGAAAATTAAAAAAAATATTCTACTGAAGGTTAAGAAATTGACTTGAGTGGTGAAGTTCAATGACTATGTTGCCTTCTCTGTAGGAGAGTGACAGCAAAGATGAATGTGATATTTATCAAAGGATCAGTATTATGAGCACATGGAATCACAAATAAAGCTTGTTTCTACAGATTAAGATGTATATGGTGGTATAGCCAGATCCTCCGGGAGTGTCATGCCCAGTTTTCTGAGGAACCACCAGACTGCTTTCCAGAGTGGTTGTACCTGCTTGCAATCCCACCAGCAGTGGAGGAATGTTCCTTTTTCTCCACATCCTCACCAACAACTGCTGTCTCTTGTGTTTTTGATCTTAGCCATTCTGACTGGTGTGAGATGGAATCTAAGGGTTATTTTGATTTGCATTTCCCTAATGACTAAGGATGATGAACATCTCTTTAGGTGCTTCTCAGCCATTAAATATTCTTCAGGTGAGAACTCTTTGTTTAGCTCTGCACCCCATTTTTTAATAGGGTTACTTGCCTCTCTGGAGTTTAACTTCCTGAGTTCTTTGCATATATTGGGTATTAGCCCTCTGTCAGATGTAGGGTTGGTAAAGATCATTTCCCAGTTAGTTGGTTGCTGCTTTGTCTTTTTGAGAGTGTCTTTTCCCTTGCAAAAACGTTGTAATTTAATGAGGTCCCATTTGTCTATTCTTGATCTTAGAGCATAAGCTATTGGAGTTCTGTTCAGGAAATTCTCCCCTGTGCCCATGTGTTCAAGGTTCTTCCCTAGTTTCCTTTCTATTAGTTTCAGTGTGTCTAGTTATATGTGGAGGTCCTTGATCCACTTGGAATTGAGTTTAGTGCAAGGAGATAAGAATGGGTCAATTTGCATTCTTCTGCATATTGACCTCCAGTTGAGCCAGCACCATTTGTTGAAAAGGCTATCTTTTTTCCACTGGATGGTTGTAGCTCCTTTGTCAAAGATCAAGTGAGTATAGGAGTGTGGATTCATTTCTGGGTCTTCAATTCTGTTCCATTGATCTACATGTCTGTCACTGCACCAATACCATGCGGTTTTTAACACTATTGCTCTGTAGTACAGTTTGAGGTGTGGGATACTGATTCCCCCAGAGGTTCTTTTACTCTTGAGAATAGTTTTAGCTATTTTGGGTTTTCTGTTATTCTAGATGAATTTTTGAATTGCTCTTTCTAACTCTATGAAGAATTGAGTTGGGATTTTGATGGGGATTGCATTGAATCTGTATATTACTTTTGGTAAAATGGACATTTTTACTATATTAATCCTGCCAATCCATGAGCATGGCAGATTTTTCCATCTTCTGAGTTCTTCAATTTCTTTCTTCTGAGACTTGAAGTTCTTGTCATACAGATCTTTCACTTGTTTGGTTAGAGTCATGCCAAAATACTTTATATGGTTTGTGGCTATCGTGAAGGGCATCATTTCTCTTACTTCTTTCTCAGCCTGCTTATCCTTTGAGTATAGGAAGGCTACTAACTTGCTTGAGTTGATTTTATATCCGGCCACTTTGCTGAAGTCGTTTATCAGCTGTAGGAGTTCTCTGGTGGAGTTCTTTGGGTCGCTTAAGTATACTATCATATTGTCTGCAAATAGTGATAGTTTGACTTCTTCCTTTCCAATTTGTATCCCTTTGACCTCTTTTTGTTGTCTAATTGCTCTAGCTAGAACTTCAAGTACTATATTGAAAAGATACGGAGAGAGAGGGCAGCCTTGTCTAGTCCCTGATTTTAGTGGGATTGCTTCAAGTTTCTCTCCGTTTAGATTGATGCTGGCTACTGGTTTGCTGTAAATTGCTTTTACTATGTTTAGATATTGGCCTTGAATTCCTGATCTTTCCAAGACCTTTAGCATGAAAGGATGCTGAATTTTGTCAAATGCTTTCTCAGCATCTAATGAGATGACCATGTGGTTTTTTTCTTTGAGATTGTTTATATAGTGGATTATATTGATGGATTTCCTTATATTGAACCATCCCTGCATCCCTGGAATGAAGCCTACTTGATCATAGTGAATGATCGTTTTGATGTGTTCTTGGATTCGGCTGGCAAGAATTTTATTGAGTATTTTTGCATCGGTATTCATAAGAGAGATTGGCCTGAGATTCTCTTTCTTTGTCGGATCTTTGTGTGCTTTTGGTATTAGTGTAATTGTGGCTTCATAGAACGAGTTGGGTAGTGTTCCTTCTGTTTCTATTTTGTGGAACAGTTTGAAGAGTATTGGTGTTAGGTCTTCTTTGAAGGTCTGATAGAATTCTGCACTAAAACCATCTGGACCTGTGCTTTTTTTGGTTGGAAGACTTCCAATGACAACTTCTATTTCTTCAGGGGTTATAGGACGGTTTAGATGGTCTATTTGATCCTGATTTAATTTTGGTATTTGATATCTGTCAAGGAAATTGTCCGTTTCCTCGAGATTTTATACCCAGAGGGTTTACCTGCATGCAATAAGGACACATGCTACACTATGTTCATAACAGCCTTATTTATAATAGCCAGAAGCTGGAAAGAACCCAGATGTCCCTCAACGGAGGAATGGATTCAGAAGATGTGGTATATTTACACAATGGAATACTACTCTGCAATTAAAAACAATGAATTCACGAAATTCCTAGGCAAATGGTCAGAACTTGAAAATATCCTTAGTGAGGTAACCCAATCACAAAAGAACACACATGGTATGTAGTCACTCATAAGGGGATATTAACCCAGAATCTCGGCATACCCTAGACACAATTCGCATATCAATAGATTTCTAAGAAGAAGGAAGGAGAGACCCCTGGTCCTGGAAAGACTGGATGTAGGGGAACGCCAGGACAGAGAAACGAGAGGGGGTTGAATGGGGAAAAGAGGGAGGGAAGGGGGCTTATGGGACTTTCGGGGAGGGAGGAAATGGGAAAGGGGAAATGATTTGGAATGTAAATAAAAAAAAACTTAGAGAAAAAAAAGATGTATATGGTGGTAATCCATGCCATGTTTGAAGTAAAGAAAGTGGAATAATATGTTTTGATCTTGCATGTGTCTTTGTGTGTGTGTGTGTGTGTGTGTGTGTGTGTGTGTGTGTGTTTGTATGTGAGAGTGGGGGGTGGGGAGGAGAGGGAGAAGGAGAGGGAGAGGGAGAGGGAGAGAGAGAGAGAGAGACAGAGACAGAGACAGAGACAGAGAGATTACTTTGCTCAAATTGATTTGGCAGAAGTGGATTAGAGTACATAGTCCTCTGCTAATGACAACTGTTTCTATAGTTGTCATACAAAGTCAAGTCATCCTGGGGCATTCTAAGAACATCTGTCTAAGATACAGACTAAATTCAAAGACAGAGCTAAAATATTGTCCACAGCAGTAATGTTACCGAGCCACTGAGAGTTTTGGATACTGTTCAAACATATACAGTCATACTCTCTCTTCAATCTCTCTCTCTCTCTCTCTCTCTCTCTCTCTCTCTCTCTCTCTCTCTCTCTCTCTCTCTCTCTCTCTCTCTCTCGTGTGTGTGTGTGTGTGTGTGTGTGAGTGTGTGTGTGAGCGTGTGTGTGTGTTGTGCTGCTCTCTCTCCCACCTCCTTTTCATGTGTGTCTGTATGTATGTATCCAAGATCGGATTATGCTTTTACGACTTCACTGGTAATAGTAAATTCATTGCATTAAAAGGCTAGTTTACATCTTTTTAACAGTATCTTAAAGCCAGACATTATTTTAGATAATAATGGGTTATAATTTTTCAAAATTAGCAATATTATTAAAAGGTGTTTAAGAGCGTTCAAAATTAGACTCTAAAAAATGAAGAAAAAAATGTGGAAAGAATGTTCCACATAGAAGTAAGAATATTTGTACAAGACCTAAGTAGGTAATGAGCTCAGATTACTTGGGTGGGGGGGGTGGGCAACAAAGGTCAGTGTGAGTTACAAATAAGAGGAAAAGGAGGAAGAAGAGGAAAAGAGAGGCTAGAGACTCAGAAACCACAGCAAGAAGATAGATTTACTTCTGGATTATGACTCTTAAAAGCAGAATTATGAGGGATGTGTGATGAAACAGTGATAGATATCACAAAAACAGCCCTCCGTGGGGTTCCAAATAACCCAAGATACAATTCATAGACCACATGAAGCTCAAGAAGAAGGAAGAACAAAGTGTAGATTCTTAGGTCCTTCTTAGAAAGGGGAACAAAATACTCATGAGAGCAAATAAGGAGACAAAGTGTAGAGCAGAGAGTAAAGGAAAGGCCATCCAGAGACTGTCCCATCTGGGATCCATCCCATATACAGTCACCAAACCCCAACACTTTTGTGGATGCCAAGAAATGCTTGTTGAAAGGAGTCTGATATATCTGTCTCCTGAGAGGCCCTGCCAGAATCTTACATAGACAGAGGTTGATGCTCACATCCCAATGGCGTTTTTAAATGTCCCCATTGGAGTGATCATGGGGTCCCCAATGGATGAGTTAGAGAAAAGACTGAAGGAGCTGAGGGGGTTTGCAACCTCATAGGAAAAAAATAATATCAACCAACCAGAACCCCAGAGCTCCCAGGGACTAAGACACCAACCAAAATGTACACATGGCTCCAGCTGCATATGTAGCAGAGAATGGCCTTGTCAGGCATCAATAGGAGGAGAGGTCCTTGGTCCTATGAAAGTTGGACAGATGCCTCAGAGTAGGGGAATGCAAAGGCAGGAGGCAGGAGTGGGTGGGTGGTGGAACACCCTCATGGAAGCAGGGGGAGGGAGATGGGTTAGGGGGTCTCTGGGAGGTGGGAAACTGGGAAAGGGGATAATATTTGAAATGTGAATATAGAAAATATCCAATAAAAAATATTTTTTTTTAAAAAAGGAAATTTCCTTGCAAAACCCAATCCCATACAAGCAAAACACACCCTATCAGGGAGAAATGACACGCTGTGAGTTGCACACAATTCCTTCTTGAAGCAGTCCCCTGAGAGGCTCTGCCAAGATATGACCAACACAGATGCAGATACAGGCTGAGCCCTGGTACTCTAATGGTAGAGTTAGGGGAAGGACTGAAGGAGCTAAAGGAGATTGCAACCCTATAGGAAAAACAACGATATCAAGTGACGAGAGCCTCCACTGCCCCAGAGCTTACAGGTATTAAACCACAAACCAAAGAGTATACATGGATGGGTCCATGACTCCAACTATGTAAGTAGCAGAGGATTTCCTTATATGGCATTGATGGGAGTGGATGCCATTGGTTCTGTGGAGACTTTATGCCCTGCATAGGGGGATGCAAGCAGGGTGAGATGGGAATGGTTGGGTGGGTGGAGAATCACTCTCTTAAACACAAAGGGAAGGGGGGATAGAATAGGGTTTTGCTGAGGGAATACGAGGAAGGGAGACAACATTTGAGATGTAACTAAAAAAACAAAAACAACCAAATTCTGCTTGAAAATTAATGTTTCAGTTTTTCTCAGAGTTGGAGATTTCTGTAAATTTCATACATGGAACTAAAAATGTTGGCCATTAAAGACTCAGTGTCTATACTGGTCTTGTTACACACATTCTTTTGTCTCCATTTTGCATGAGGCTTTAGTTCTATGCCCACTTCCTATAATTTGCTGTTGAAATATTTTTGAACAAATTGTGTCTGTATGCACAATATCAGATGGTCATAACTAATGATGTTAAGACCCTTTCAGTGAAGAAAATAGTGTGAAAGCACATAACTGTCTTGAGATCCAACTTACAGTACTCATGGAGATGTCTGCCTTTAGTAAATAAATAATGACTATATCCAAACTTTATTTTGTTTGCCATCCCTTATTCCTAAGGCTCTTATAATTTTTCTATGCCCCTTGTGTGATACTCCCTGAGTCTTGGACAATGTGATTTAAATATCTCATTTATAGCTGAGCACTCCACTATTTGATTTTGCCCTTTTAACCAATTTTAAAAATCTTCCTTAGTAAAAAGAAGAGGGTATTCACATGTGTGCATCTGCATATTCACACATTGAGACAAAATTGGTCTCATGTTTTTGGTGTGTGCGTGTGTGTTTGTGAGATATATGCATCCATTTGCAGATGTTCCATCTTGTATATATCCTTGTAGAGACTAAAGGTCAATACTGGATGTCTTCATTGATTACTCTCCAGCTTTTTGTTATTGTTAAGACAGTTTTTCAATAAACACAGAGATTAACACAGAGATTGCTGATTTGGCTAGACTCTCTGGTCACTAGGATTCTACGTTCATCCTGTCACTACTTTGCCAATGGTAAAGAGTGATGTTGCAATTATGTTACATAGGTACTCAGGAACTTTAACTCAAGTTTTCATGTTTGCAGAAAGCTCATTGTCTACTGAGCCACCTTTCCAGTTCCTCCCCTCATTTCTTCAGTCACTGTCCATTAATTGATCTGTAGAGGCCACTCCTTGAGCCATTTGTTCTCTGACAAATGATACAGACATGCAGATGACATGCATGACACATGTGTGTACCTTATTACTTACTGAAATACACCTGTTACACCATCTTTCTTACATACTGAATAATTTCTCATTCTTCACCGCATATAAAGTTGCCATGAAAACATTTGATATAAATTCATCATAATTGGCAAATATTTATTGTATTAGTGCTGTTTTTGAATATGAACATTTGAAAGAAGATCCTTTGATGATACTCTCAAATATCATATAATCTCTCTTTAATTTCTCTATGAATTTTGCCTCTCATGCTAGTTTTCTTAATTCTCTGGTATCCTTTCTGTTTTCATGTTGTAAAATGTTTGTGTGTGTGTGTGTGTGAGTGTGTGTGTGTATGCACATGGTTTAATACAGCTGTATAAAATGTAGGATCCATGCATGAAAGAAAACATGCAATATTTGTAAACATTTGTATTTCTTAGTCTCTGAATTACTTCATTTAATATGATGATCACAAACCATTCATTTTCTAACAAGTAGAATACATTCTTTTATGCTCTATATATGAGTGTGTGTAAATATATTTGTATATATAAGCATATAATGTATATGGTGATTTTATAACCTGGGTGTTATGCATAGTACTGTACTAATATACAGGCACAACTAATACAAAATTTAAATTAAAATAAAAGCATATTCTACATAGTCCTTAGGTTTGGTTTCTACCATTCAACAATGATGAAAAGAAAGAAAAAAGCTCAAAATTTTTGGAGAAATATCTGATGCTAAAATTGGAGTGTATGTACAAGCTTAACATGTGTAGATCAGCATGTTGTTTAGCCTTCATCAGAGATACTTCCTGCTACAGCAGATGGCAATAGATACAGAGGCCCATAGCTAGGCATTAAACAGAGAGTGAGAGTCCTTGGAAATCTCAGCCCTAGATAGGATGCTTTTCTCAAATCCCTCTCCTCAGTTAAGGGAACCCAGCAGAAGAGGGGATAGAAGGAACATAAAAAACCAGAGGAATAGAAGATACCAAGAAAATAAGGCCCTCTAAATTAACACGAGCAAAATTCATATGCACACACAGAGCCTGAAGCACCAAGTACAGATCGTGTACCAAGTCTATTAAATATATATTATGGATTCCAATTTAGCATTTTTTAAACTTATTTTTTAATCTTTTTTACAGTCCATACTTTATCACCCTTCTGGTCCAACCTCCGACTGTTCCACATCCCACACCTCCCCTCCCACACACAAATCCTCTCCAAGAGGATGTTCCCATCCCACGAGAACTCCCCACTCCCTGGGGCCCCAAAACTAAAGAGGGGTAGGTGCATCTTCTCTCGCTGAGTCCAGACCCAACAATCCTTTGCTGTATGTGTGTTGGGGGCCTCATATAAGCTGGTGGATGCTGCCTGGTTGGTGACATTATTACTGATGCTATGGTATGCTTACAAACAGGTATCTATCATGACTGCCCTCCAAAAGGCCCAACAAGCAGCTGAAAGAGTCAGATGCTGATATTTACACCCTGCCAATGGATAGAACCTGGTAATACTTGTGATTGAATTAGGGAAAAGCTAGAAGTTGAGGAGGAGGGCCACCCTATAGGAAGACCAGAAGTCTCAACTAACCTGGACTGCAGGATCTCCCAGTTTAGCATTTTTACAGGATTCCAGACTGTGTAAAAGACTGGGTGCATCTCTTCTTGTGCCTTCTCTTGGCTCTTTTCCTTTTGTTGGGTTGTCTGGTTCAATTTCTATATGATATTTTGTTTTTTCTTATAATTTATTTTACTTTTAAAAATGAATGAATCAATGCATGAAACTTAGTCACATGGGTAAATGTAACAACTGAACTGGTGTTTATACCAGCTGGAAGATGGAAAATCAGAAATCAATGTTCTACACGGGAGTGACTCTGAGCATAAAACCACTCCAGGGCAGTTCTTGTGTTTAAGAATAGTTGACCAAATATATAATAGACTCCACAAGTTTTGTCATATGTAATTTTATTTGGTGACAGCATGGAAATTTTATTTAATTTTTGTTTCCTTTTTAGATGGTGTTATAATTTGTTTTCTTGCTTTCTGCTGAGGGAAGTTGTTATATTGTGGTTTTATTTGTTTTTTCGTTTGTTTGTATTTTGAGAAAGTTGAGTGGGCAAGGAGGGGTAGAGGACCTGTAAGAATTTGCAGTATAAGTAGAAAATGAACAAAATGTATTTAAATTTAAAAACTTTTTTTAAATAATAAAATACAATGAAAACAACATTTCAGTCTCTGGATAACAACTGTCACCATTTCAGTCTCCATTTTACTGGTTATCTTCTGAAGATCTAAAGTTTTTTATCACCATCCCCAAATCCAGTAAGTCTTGAAAAGACCCAAAAGAATGTGGAGAGTAATATTTAAAAATGTCTTAAAGGGATAACTAGGGTCTTGTGTAGATCTCCTCTTACATCCTGCTTTGCCTGTCTCAGCAATTTCAGGTTAGTAATTTAGTTAACATCCTAATGAACATATAGTACAAGGTTGGAAGAGTGACTTATCTGTTAGTTTTCCACACTATAAAAGTGAATGGAATGTTCTTGTCAGAAGGATACTATGCGGGTTAATTAGCTGATGTCTGCAGTGATAAAAACTGTACAATACAAGGTCCACCTAATAATAAAGATGGAGGAAAAGGCCAAGTGGAGTTTACCCAGCACTTTGTAATAGTAAAATGGGAGTAAAGGGTGAAATGACCAAAAAGAATAAAAATAAATAAATAAATTGAAGAGTGCACAGTGTGCTTATGCAAATGCTCTACACACACACACACACACACACACACACACACACACACACACACACACACGGACAAAATAACTTAATTAACCTGTAGAGACCTTTGCCACCAAGTGGTCTCAAAGCAACTAGATTAGACTGAGTATTTAAAGGAGATTATAAGTCCTAATGAGAAAAGAATTTTGCAGCTATTGAGCATGTCTTAGGTTAGGGTTTTCAAATGACTTTCTGATTTTGCAATCTTTAAAATCAGCTTTTAAAATTTGCAGAAACCTGGCAAAGTTAGTTCACAGAATTCCCATATGCTGCCATTTTTCCTCACGATTAGCATTTCACATCAATATGTACATATGTTATAATTAATGAAGCAAAATTTGTACTTTGTTAACTAATTTTCATACTCTATTCAGACTACCTTGTTTTTAAATTAAGGTCCTGTTTAAGTCTCATGATACTCTTATAAATATCTTATTATTTAGTCATCTTAGTTCTTTAGTCTCTTTTGACTATTATGACTTCCCCTGACTCTGCTTTCTGAGCAGGAATCTCCAGACCTCAGTGAGCCACAGCCTCCTCCACCTGGTGGAGCTCTAGGACCAAGGTGAAGCCCTTTGATCTTCAAACACATAAATCCTTTTTATTCCTTATTTTATGTTTTTTTTTTATTTTGTATATTTTTATTTACATTCCCAATGTTTTCCAGCCTTTTACTATGAGGTAGTGTTTGTCTTTGACACTGAGGAGCGTTTCCTGCACACAGCAAAATGCTGGGTCCTGTTTACATATCCAGTCTGTTAATCTATGTCTTTTTATTGGGTAATTAATACCATTGATATTAAGAGAGATTAAGGAATAGTTATTATTGCCACCTGCTATTCTTGAAGCTATCTTTATGTTTGAGTAGTTATCTACTTTTGGGTTTGATGCAAGAAGGTTACTATCTCGTTTTTTCCAGGGTGTAGTTTCTTTCCTTGTATTGGCGGTTACCACCTATTATCCTTTGTAGGGCTGGGTTTGTAGAAAGATATTGTGTAAATTTGGTTTTATCATGAAATATCTTGGTCTCTCCATCTATGGTGATTGAGAGTTTTGCTGGGTATAGTAGTCTAGGCTTGCATTTGTGTTCTCTTAGAGTTTGCATGAGATCTGCCCAGGATTTTCTGGCTTTCATACTCTCTGGTGAGAAGTCTGATGAGATTTGGATAGGTCTTCCTTTATATGTTACTTGGCCTTTTTCTCTTACTGCTTTTAATATTCTTTCTTTGTTTAGTACATTTGGTGTTTTGATTATTATGTGACAGCAGGTATTTCTGTTCTGGTCCAGTCTGTTTGGAGTTCTGTAGGCTTCTTGTATGTTCATCAGCATCTCTCTCTTTAGGTTAGGGAAGTTTTCCTCCATAATTTTGTTGAAGATATTTACTGGCCCTTTAATTTGCAAATCTTCACTCTCATCTATACCTATAATCCTTAGGTTTGGTCTTCTCATTTTGTCCTGAATTTCCTGGATGTTTTGGGTTACACGTTTTTTTGCATTTTGCATTTTCTTTGACTGTTGAGTCGATGCTTTCTATGGTATCTTCAGCACCTGAGATTCTTTCTTCCATCTCTTGTATTCTATTGTTGATGTTTGCATCTATGACTCCTGATTTCTTCCCAAGGTTTTCTGTCTCCAAAGTTGTCTCCCTTTGTGATTTCTTAGTTGTTTCTACTTCCTTTTTTAGATCCTGGATGGATTTGCTCATATCCTTCACTTGTTTGTTTGTATTTTCCTGTATTTCTTTAAGATATTTTTGCATTTCTTCTTTCAGTATTTCTGTCTGTTGACTCAAGTTCTCCTGTATTCCTCTAAGCGATTTTTGTGTTTCCTCCTCATGGGCTTCCATCTGTTGATCCATATTCTCCTGCATTTCTTTAAGCGATTCTTGTGTTTCCTTTGTAAGGGCATCTACCCGTTGATTCCTTTCTTTAAGCGATTTTTGTGTTGCCTCCCTATGGGTCTCCATCTGCTGACCCATATTCTTCTGCCTTTCTTTAAGCGATTTTTGTGATTCCTTTGTAAGGGGATCTACCCGTTGATTCATTTCTTTATGTGATTTTTGTGTTGCCTCCTTATGGGTCTCCATCAGTTGACCCATATTCTCCTGCATTTCTGTAAGTTATTTTTGTGTTTCCTTTGTAAGGGCTACTACCCGTTGATTCATGTTCTCCTGTATTTCTTTATGAGATTTATTTGTGTCCTTCTTGAATTCTTCTAATAGCATCATGAGAAGTGATTTTAAATCCAGATCTTGCCTTTCCGGTGTGATGGGGTATCCAGGACTTGCTGCTGTTGGAGAGTTGGGTTCAGATGGTGCCATATTGCCTTGATTTCTGTTAGTAACGTTCCTACATTTTCCTTTTGCCATCTGGTTACCTCTGGTGTTAGTTGGTCCTGCTGTCACTGGCTATTGTTGTTTTTTTTGTTTTTTTTTTTAATCTTTCACAATCAGTTTTAATTTCTCCTATCGAAGCACTCAATATACAGAGTTCACATAAGAAAGATTTAGCATGTTATAGCAGTCTACAATCATATGCAAATCTACATGAGCAATATGTCTAATTCCATGGTTAATTTACTTGTCCAGTAACTAGTTCATATGACAATTTTCTCAAGAATATTTGTTTTACATTTTGGTTTATAGTTGAATATGAACATTTGCTTATAAAAAAAAACTCCAGCTTTATGCACTACTACTTTGTTTAGCTGACCTTGTGGTTTTTTTTACCTGCTTATGCATTTAGACTTTCATTGCTCATTTTGTTTTTGGCATCTCAAATATGTCTTTATATTTTTTTAATACAAAAACAGTTGTTAGTTAATAGTTGGCTATCCCCTCAATTTTTTGCCACCATTGTCTTGGCAATACACACCACTAGATATAGGGTATGTGGCTGGCTAAGTGTTTGCTTCTCTGAAAGTAGTGTGTAGAATCTATTTCTAAAACAAAGATGCATTGAATGTCAACACAGTGGATCAAGATTTTCTGGCTATATATAATAATTGAGTAAATACTGCAATTCCACAGCTAAGATTTTAGGAAGAATACATTGACCCAGGTTGTGGCTGCAAGCAACAAATTGGGAAAAGATCTTTACCAACCCTACTTCTGACAAAGGGCTAATACTCAGTGTATATAAAGAACTCAAGAAGTTAGACACCAGAGTACCAAATAACCCTACTAAAAATGGGGTACAGAGCTAAACAAGGAATTCTCACCTGAGGAATATGGAATGAATGAGAAGCACATAAGGAAATGTTCAATATCCTTAGTCATCAGGGAAATGCAAATCAAAACAACCCTGAGATTTCACCTCACACCAGTCAGAATGGCTAAGATCAAAAACTCAGGAGACAGCAGGTGCTGGCGAGGATGTGGAGAAAGATGAACACTCCTCCACTGATGTTGGTATTGCAAGCTGGTACAACCACTCAGTCTGGCGGTTCCTGAGAAAACTTGGCATGATACTACCAGAGGACCCTGTTATACCACTCCTGGGCATATACCCAGAGGATGCCCCAGTGTGTAATAAGGACACATACTCCACTATATTCATAGCAACCCTATTTATAATAGCCAGAAGCTGGAAAGAATCCAAATGTCTCTCAGAGGAGGAATGGATACAGAAAATGTGATATATTTACACAATGGAATCCTACTCAACTATTAAAACAATGAATTCATGAAATTTTTAGGCAAATGGGTGGAACTGGAAAATATCATCCTAAATAAGATAACCCAATCACAAAAGAACACACATGGTATGCACTCACTGATAAGTGGATATTAGTCCAGAAGTTGGGAATACCCAACACACAATTCACAAGACAATGATGCTCAAGAAGAAGGAAGAACAAAGTATGGATACTCTGGTCCTTCTTATAAGGGGGAAAATACCCACAGAAGGAGATACAGAGACAAAGTATGGAGCAGAGTCTGTGGGAAAGACCATCCAGAGACTATTGCACCTAATGATCCCATATACAGTTACAAAACCCAGACAAAATGTTGATGCCCACAAGTATTTGTTGACTGAAACAGGATATAACTCTCATCTGGGTGACTCTGTTAGTGCATGACAAATACAGAAAGGGACACTCTCAGCCAGCCATTTAACTGAGCACAGGGTCCACAATGGGGGAGCTAGAGAAAGGACCCAAGGAGTTGAAGGGTTTTGCAGTGCCACAGGAGGAGCAATGATATGTGTCACCCAGTACTCCCAGAGCTTACAGGGACAAAATCATCAACCAGATAATTCACATGGTGCTACCCATAGCTCCAAACACATAGGCAGCAGAGGATAGCCTTGTTGGACATCAAAGGGAGGAGAGATCCCTGGTCCTGGAAAGGCTTGATGCAGCATTGTAGGGAAATACCAGGACAGGGAAGCTGGAGAGGATTGATTTGGGAACAGGGGGAGGGAGATGGCTAATGGGATTTTCAGGGGGAGGGACCAGGAAAGGGGGAAATCATTTGAAATGTAAATAAAGAATATAATAAAAAAAAGGAAAAAAAAATTACTTTACTGCCCCTGAGCTTAATCATAATCACCACTGCTCTGCCTACCTTCCCCAGGAGGCCTGCTGGCTTCAGGAACATTCAGGTTAGACCCCTCTGCCACAATTCCCTGCCTGAAGGGTCTCTCTAGGGCACAGCCAGTTCTGCTTTGTCTTTGAGCTCCAACATCTGGGCCACAATTCTGCCAGCCTTTAAGATTGGTCCTTCTTATACCAGGAATATCCAGATGACCAACTGATAGCAGGAACAAACAGATAGCTAAAAATAAGCATAACAACACAATCAACAAGAGTCAAAGCAATATACCACCACCAGATGCCAGCTATACTACTATAGCAAATCCTACATATGCTATCACAGCTGAAGCAAAAGAAGAAAATCTTAAATCCTATCTTAGGAACATAATAGAGAACTTTAAATAGGAAATGAATAAATTCCTTAATGAACTAGTGGAAAATACAATCAAATAAGTGAAAGAGTTGAATAAAGCTAATCAAGACCTGCAAATAGAATCAATAAAGAAAACACAAAATAAGGGAATCCTAGTAATGGAAAACCTAGGGAAGAGAACAGGGACTATGGATTGTACCATCACCAAGAGAATACAAGACATCAAAGAAAGAATCTCAGGCATAGAAGATCCAGTTGAAGAAATCAATACATCTGTTAAAGAAAACATTAAATCAGAAATGTCCTAACACAAAAGTCAAAGGAATCATAGACATTATGAAAATACCACACCTAAGAATAATAAGAATAGAAGAAGGAGATTCCCAGATTAAAGGCACAGAAAATAATTTCAACAATGTCATAGAAGAAAAGTTCCTCAACCTAAAAAAGATATGCCTAAAACATAAAGGAAGTTAACAAAGGACTAAATATTTTGGAATAAAGAAGAAAATCTTCCTGCCATATAATAATCAAAACACTAAATTTACAGAACAAAGAATATTAAAGCTGCAAGGAAAAGGTCAAGTAACATGTAAATACCGGTATATCAGAATCATAACCAACTTATAAATAGAAACTATAAAATCCTAAGAGGCCTGAACTGTCTTACAATGTCTAAGAGATGACAGATGCCAGCCCAGACTACTATGCTCAGCACAACTTTCAATCATGTTAGATGGAGAAAACAAAATAATCTGTGACAAAACCAATTTTAAACAATATCTATATAAATCCATCTCTAAAGAAGAAAATAGAAGGAAATTTCAACCCAAGAAGGTTATCTACACACAGAATAACAAAGGAAATAAATGTGTAGACACCATCGAAACCAAAAGGGCGGGAACACTCACATAGAATCACAGGCACACGTACATACACACATAGAAACACACATACATGCATGCACATGCACACACACACACACACACACACACTCACACACTAACATTACTACTACTTCCATCACCAACATCAAAATAACAGGAACAATCACTTGTCGTTAATATTTCTCAACATCAGTAGACACAACTTCTCAATAAAATAACAAAGACAAACAGGCTGAATGTGAAAACAGGTTCTACCACTGTGCTTCATATGTGAAACATAACACAGTGGCAAAGACAAACTTTACCTCAGAATAAAGGTCAAGAAATAAGTTTTTCAAGTACACTGACCAAAGAAACAAGTTGGAATAGCCAATCTAATGTCTAATAAAATAGATTATCAAACAAAAGTAATCAAAAGAAATGGGGAAGGATACTTCATACTCATTAAAGTAAAAGTCCTCAACAAATACTAAAAGGTGGAAATAACCACTTGTGTCTTATTAAAGGATTAAAGATGGACGGTAACAACAGGAAGCCTACAAACAGGAAGCCAGGGAACCGAACAACTCTGCACTCAATGACCACTGGATCTGGTAAGAAATAATGAAAGAAATTAAAATTTTCTAGATTTCAATTAAAATGAATGTATAGCATACCCAAACTTATGTGACAGAAATAAAGTAATGTTAAGAGGAAAGTTTCCAGCACTAAGTACCTTCATAACGAAATTGGAGAAATATCATACTAGCAACTTACCTAACCATACCTGAAAGCTCTGCAAGGAAATAAGGCAAGCACAGGCAAGAGGAATCTATGCCAGGGAATAATAAAGCTCAGGGCTAAAAGCAGTCAATCAAAAACTAAAAGAACAATAAAAAGAATCAATGTGGCCAAGAACTGGTTCTTTGAGAAAATCATCAAGATAGATAAACTGTTAACCAAATAAAGTAAAAGGCACAGAGATAATATCCAAACTAACACAATCAGGAAAGGAGGGCATAACAACAGAAACTAAGAAAATCCAAAGAATCATCTAGATCCTGACTCCACAAAACTGGAGAATCTAAACAAATTAGATGATTTACTATGTAGATACTACTTTCCAAAGTTAAATCAAGATCTCCCAACCTATAAAAGTTCAGGGCCAGATGACTACAATGTACAATTCTATTAGACTCAATGAAGAGTTAATAACAATACTCCTCAAACTAATTCACAAAGTAGAAACAGAAGAAATATTGCTAAACTTATTCTATGAGGTCCCAGTCAGCCTGATTCCAAAACCACACAAAGATTTAACAAAGAAAGAGAATTTCAGACCTCTTTTCCCTATGAACATTGATGCAAAAGTACTCAATGAAATGTTCACAAATCAAATCCAAGAACAAATCAAAAACCATCATCTATCATGATCAAGTAGACTTCAACCCATGGATAACGAAATGGTTGAAAATACAAAAATCCATCGATTTAACCTAACATATAAACAAACTTAAAGAAAATAAAAAACATCATGCTATTCTCACTATATTCTGAAAAAGCTTTCGACAAAATAAAACAACCATTCATTTTAAAAGTCTTAAAGCGATCAAGGATACAAGGAACACACCTAAACAAAATAAAGACAATAACAGCAAGTTATAACAAGTTAAATGGAGAGAAACTTTGATTATACTAATATCAAAGAAAAGATAAGCAGCCCACTTTCTTTCTATCTATTCAATGTAGTATTTGAATTTCCAGCTAGAGTAAATTAACAAGTAAAGGTGATAAAGGGGACACAAATTGGAAAGGAAAAAAGTCAAAATATTGCTATTTCAAGATGATATTATAATGTACATGAGTGATCCCCAAATTCTACCAGAGTACTACTAAAACTAATAAATATCATCAGCAAAGTGACTAGATACAGAATTTACTCAAGAAAATTATTAGTCATCATTTATATAGGGAATAAATGGGCAGAGAAAAAAATTAGGGAAACCACAACCTTCAGAATACCCACAAATAATATAAAATACCATCGGATAACTCTAACCTAGCAAGAGGAATACCTGTATGTCATGAGCCATAAGTTTATGAAAAAAGAAATTGAAGAAAATATCAAAAGATGGAAAGATGTCCAGTTGTCTCATGCTCATGGATCAATAGGATTTACATAGTAAAAATGTCTATGTTACCAAAAACAATCTACAAATTCAACATAATGCCAATCAAAATTGGAACAGAATTATTTATATAACTTGAGAGAATTTTCAATTTCCTATGGGGATACAGAACACTAAGGATAGCTAAAACAATCCTGTACAATAAATTAACTTCTGGAAGTATCACTATCCAGATTTCAAACTATAATTCAGAATTGTAGTAATAAAATTTGAATGATGTTGATGTTTAAAAAAAAAAAGACATCTTAATCAATGGGATACAATCAAAGATCCAAAAATAAATGCACACACCGACAGACAATTTTTTTATGAAGAAGCAAAACCATAAAATGGAAAAATATAAGTATCTTTAAAAATGGTGCTGGTCTATATAGATATATGCATGTAGAAAAATGCAAATAAATCTATGTTTAGCACCCTGCAAAATACTCATCCAAATGGATCAAACTTCAATATAAAACCAGACAAACTAAAACTAATAGAAAAGAAAGTGGGGGATAGCCTTAAATGCATTGGTACAAGAGACAACAAATCAAACAAAAAGCCAACTTCTCAGTTACTAATATCAACAATTAATGCATGGAATCTCATGAAATTGTAAAGTTTCTGTAAGGCAAAGGATACTGTCAATAGGATACAATGGCAGCCTATAGTAAGGGGAAAGATATTCATAAATATTTTATAAACATTACATGAATTGAATTTCAAAATATATAAAGTACTCAAGAAAATGGATACTGACAAATCAAATAAATCAATCAAAAACTGGGGTACAGAGCTAAACAGAGAATTCTCAACACAGGAATCTGATATCTAAGAAGTGCTTAAAGAAATGTTCAACACCAATTGCCACCAGGGAAATGCAAACCAAAAAAAACTTTGGGGTTACATTTTACAACTGTCAGAATGGCTAAGATAAAAAACTCAGGTACATGATGACCGGAAGGTAGAGCAAGGGGAACACTCCTCCATTACCAGTAGTAATTCAAGCATGTGCAACCACTTGAGAAATCAATTTGGCAGGTTCTCAGAAAATTGGGAATACATCTACCTCAAGACCCAGCTAGGACTTACAGGAATATATCCAAAAGATGTTACACCATACTACAAGGACACTTGCCCAATTTTGTTCATAACTGTTTATTCCTAATAGCCAGAAAATGAAAACAACCTAGATGTCTCTCAACCAAAGAATGGATAAAGAAAATGTGGTACATTTACACAATAGAGTACTACTCAGTTTTTAAAAACAAGGACATCATACAATTTGTAGGCAAATAGATGGAACTAGAAAAGATTATCTTCAGTGAGTTAAACTAGACCCAGAAAAAGAAACATGATATGTACTCCCTTATAAGTGAATATTAGCTTGCCACCGCCGCCTGCCTTTCTACTGGGGCAGAACCTTGCCAGCTCTGCTGAGGAGAAGATTCCATCTCCTGATACTTCCTAGAGAACCAGCCCCTCAGGGCAGTTGCAATCCCTTCTGAGCATTTTTTTCTAAGTTTTTTTTTTATTTATTTATATTCAAAATCATTTCCCCTTTCCCATTTCTTCCCTCCTCGAAATTCCCATTAGCCCCCTTCCCTATCTCTTTTCCCCATTCAACCCCCTCTCACTTCTGTGTCCTGGCATTCCCCTACATCCAGTCTTTCCAGGACCAGGGGTCTCTCCTTCCATCTTCTTGGAAATCTATTGATATGCGAATTGTGTCTAGGGTATTCTGAGATTCTGGGTTAATATCCCCTTATCAGTGACTGCATACCATGTGTGTTCTTCTGTGATCGGGTTACCTCACTAAGGATGGTATTTTCAAATTCTGACAGTTTGACTAGGAATTTCGTGAATTCATTGTTCTTAATTGCAGAGTAGTATTCCATTTTGTAAATATACCACATCTTCTGAATCCATTCCTCCGTTGAGGGACATCTGGGTTCTTTCCAGCTTCTGGCTATTATAAATAAGGCTGCTATGAACATAGTGGGGCACGTGTCCTTATTGCATGCAGGTAAAGCCTCTGGGTATATGCCCAGGAGTGGTATAGCCGGATCCTCCAGGAGTGTCATGCCCAGTTTTCTGAGGAACCGCCAGACTGCTTTCCAGAGTGGTTGTACCACCTTGCAATTTCACCAGCAGTGGAGGAGTGTTCCTCTTTCTCCACATCCTCCCCAACAACTGCTATCTCCTGTGTTTTTGATCTTAGCCATTCTAACTGGTGTGAGATGGATTGATTTGATTTGCATTTCCCTAATGACTAAGGATGATGAACATCTCTTTAGGTGCTTCTCAGCCATTAGATATTCTTCAGGTGAGAACTCTTTGTTTAGCTCTGTACCCAATATTTTAATAGGGTTATTTGCCTCTCTGGAGTTTAACTTCTTGAGTTCTTTGTATATATTGGATATTAGCCCTCTGTCGGATGTAGGGTTGCTAAAGATCATTTCCCAATTAGTTGGGTGCCGCTTTGTCTTTTTGACAGTGTCTTTTGCCTTGCAAAAACTTTGTAATTTAATGAGGTCCCATTTGTCAATTCTTGATCTTAGAGCATAAGCTATTGGAGTTCTATTCAGGAAATTCTCCCCTGTGCCCATATGTTCAAGGTTCTTCCCTAGTTTCCCTGCTATTAGTTTCAGTGTGTCTGGTTTTATGTGGAGGTCCTTGATCCACTTGGAATTGAGCTTAGTGCAAGGAGATAAGAGTGGGTCAATTTGCATTCTTCTGCATGTTGACCTCCAGTTGAGCCAGCACCATTTGTTGAAAAGGCTATCTTTTTTCCACTGGATGGTTTTAGCTCCTTTGTCAAAGATCAAGTGACCATAGGAGTCTGGATTCATTTCTGGGTCTTCAATTCTGTTCCATTGATCTACATGCCTGTCACTGTACCAATATCATGCGGTTTTTAACACTATTTCTCTGTAGTACAGCTTGAGGTCTGGGATACTGATTCCCCCAGAGGTTCTTTTACTCTTGAGAATAGTTTTAGCTATCCTGGGGGCGGTCCCAACTACCTGGACACTGGAGCAAAAATGGCGGAGTGCACTCTGCACTCTTTAGGTGGTGCATGTCACCCTGCAGGGGGGATGGCCCACAGCAGAGCTGGCGCCCAGACGACCACAGCTCTGTCCCGTTCTTGGGAGCAGATGGAAGCCCCAACAGGCCGTGTCCCAAGTGATGTTATATTGGGGAGAACCTGGGTACCTGTCTCCTCAGTTCAGCCGATCCAGGAACAGAGGTCACCAAAGGGAAGCTGGTAGGCTCCCGCCCAGTGTGGGATTCCCTCAGCAAGGCAGAAGTCCCTCAGCAGAGCTGGCGCGCTGGTTACTGCAGATCTGCCCAGCTCTTGGAGTAGGTTACACACAAGCTGCCTGAGACCGAATTGATATTATGCCTGTCTGTCTCTGAGCCTGGAGGTCCCGACTACCTGGACACTGGAGCCCTTCTGAGCATTTTTAACAAATGGTGCTGGATAAACTGGTGGTTAGCATGCAGAAAAATGCAAATTGACCCATTTTTATCTCCTTGTACAAAGCTCAAGTCCAAGTGGATCAAGGACTTCCACATAAAACCAGATACACTGAAGCTTATAGAGGAGAAAGTGGGGAAGAACCTTGAACACTTGGGCACAGGGGAATTTTTCCTGAATAGAACACCAATGGCTTATGCTCTAATAACAAGATCGACAAATGGGATCTTATAAAACTGCAAAGATTCTGTAAGGCAAAGGACATTGTCAATAGGACAAAGTGGCAACCATCAGATTGGGAAAAGATCTTTACCAATCCTACATCCGATAGAAGGCTAATATCCAATGTATAAAAAGAACTCAAGAAGTTAGACTCCAGAGTGTCAAATAACCCTATTAAAAATGGGGTACAGAGCTAAACAGGGAATTTTCAACTGAGGAAACTCAAATAGCTCTGAAACACCTAAAGAAATGCTCAGCATCCTTAGTTATTAGGGAAATGCAAATCAAAACAACCCTGAGATTCCACCTCATATCAGTTAAAATGGCTAAGGTGAAAAGCTCAGGGGACAGCAGATGCTGGCGAGGATGTGGAGAAGAAGAACACTTCTTCATTGAGGGTGGGAGTGTAAACTAGGAAAACTGATCTGGAAATCAATATGGCAGTTCTTCAGAAATTTGGACATAGTACTATCTGAGGATTCAGCTATACCACTCCTGGGAATATATCCAGAAGATGATCCAACATGCAATAAGGACATACGGTCCAGTATGTTCATAGCAGCCTTATTTATAATAACCAGTATCTGGAAAAAACCCAGATGTCCTTCAACAGAGGAACGGATACAGAAATTGTGGTATATATACACATTGGAGTACTATTCAGCTATTGAAAATGATGAATTCATGAAATTCTTGGGCAAATGGATGGAACTACAAAGTATCATCTTGAGTGAAGTAACCCAATTACAAAAGAACACACAAGGTGAGCACTCACTGATAAGTGGATATTACACCTAAATCTCCAAATAAACATTTTACAATTCACATACCACAGGAAGATCAGGAAGAAGGTAGACCAAAGTGGGGGTGATTTGGTTCCTCAGAGAAAGTGAACAAAATAATCACAGGAAAAACTATGGAGACATTCTTCAGGTGAGAACGCTTTGTTTAGCTCTGTACCCCATTTTTTAATAGGGTTACTTGCCTCTCTGGAGTTTAACTTCTTGAGTTCATTGTATATATTGGATATTAGCCTTCTGTCGGATGTAGGGTTGCTAAAGATCATTTCCCAGTTAGTTGGTTGCTGCTTTGTCTTTTTGACAGTGTCTTTTGCCTTGCAAAAACTTTGTAATTTAATGAGGTCCCATTTGTCTATTCTTGATCTTAGAGCATAAGCTATTGGAGTTCTATTCAGGAAATTCTCCCCTGTGCCCATATGTTCACGGTTCTTCCCTAGTTTCCTTTCTATTAGTTTCAGTGTGTCTGGTTTTATGTGGAGGTCCTTGATCCACTTGGAATTGAGCTTAGTGCAAGGAGATAAGAATGGGTCAATTTGCATTCTTCTGCACGTTGACCTCCAGTTGAGCCAGCACCATTTGTTGAAAAGGCTATCTTTTTCCACTGGATGGTTTTAGCTCCTTTGTCAAAGATCAAGTGACCATAGGAGTGTGGATTCATTTCTGGGTCTTGAATTCTGTTCCATTGATCTACATGCCTGTCACTGTACCAATACCATGCAGTTTTTAACACTATTGCTCTGTAGTACAGCTTGAGGTCCGGGATACTGATTCCCCCAGAGGTTCTTTTACTCTTGAGAATAGTTTTAGCTATTCTGGGTTTTCTGTTATTCCAGATGAATTTTTGAATTACTCTTTCTAACTCTATGAAGAATTGAGTTGGGATTTTGATGGGGATTGCATTGAATCTGTATATTACTTTTGGTAAGATGCTCATTTTTACTATATTAATCCTGCCAATCCATGAGCATGGCAGATTTTTCCATCTTCTGAGGTCTTGTTCAATTTCTTTCTTCAGAGACTTGAAGTGCTTGTCATACAGATCTTTCACTTCTTTGGTTAGAGTCACGCCAAGATATTTTATATGGTTTGTGGCTATTGTGAAGGGTATCATTTCTCTTACTTCTTTCTCAGCCTGCTTATCCTTTGAGTATAAGAAGGCTACTGACTTGCTTGAGTTGATTTTATATCCGGCCACTTTGCTGAAGTCGTTTATCAGCTATAGGAGTTCTCTGGTGGAGTTCTTTGGGTCGCTTAAGTATACTATCAAATCGTCTGCAAATAGTGATAGTTTGACTTCTTCCTTTCCAATTTGTATCCCTTTGACCTCTTTTTGTTGTCTAAACAAAGAGTTCTCACCTGAAGAATATCTAATGGCTGAGAAGCACCAAAAGAGATGTTCATCATCCTTAGTCATTAGGGAAATGCAAATCAAAACAACCTGAGATTCCATCTCACACCAGTCAGAATGGCTAAAATCAAAAACACAGGAGACAGCAGTTGTTGGCGAGGATGTGGAGAAAGAGGAACACTCCTCCACTGCTGGTGGAATTGCAAGCTGGTACAACCACTCTGGAAAGCAGTCTGGCGGTTCCTCAGAAAACTGGGCATGACACTCCCAGAGGATCCGGCTATACCACTCCTGGGCATTTACCCAGAGGCTTTACCTGCATGCAATAAGGACACATGCTCCACTATGTTCATAGCAGCCTTATTTATAATAGCTAGAAGCTGGAAAGAACCCAGATGTCCCTCAACGGAGGAATGGATTCAGAAGATGTGGTATATCTACACAATGGAATACTACTCTGCAATTGAAAACAATGAATTCACGAAATTGCTAGGCAAATGGTCAGTACTTGAAAATATCATCCTTAGTGAGGTAACCCAATCACAAAAGAACACACATGGTATGCAGTCACTGATAAGGGGATATTAACCCAGAATCTCGGAATACCCTAGACACAATTCTCATATCAATAGATTTTTAAGAAGAATGAAGAAGAGACCCCTGGTCCTGGAAAGACTGGATGTAGGGGAACGCCAGGATAGAGAAACGAGAGGGGGTTGAATGGAGAAAAGAGGGAGGGAAGGGGGCTCATGGGACTTTCAGGGAGGGAGGAAACGGGAAAGGGGAAATAATTTGGAATGTAAATAACAAAAAACTTAGAAAATTTAAAAAAAAAAAGAAAAACTATGGAGACAAAGAATGAAACAGAAACTGAAGTAACGACTACCCAGAGTCTGTCCTACCTGGGGATTCATCCTATAAACAGTCACCAAACCCTGAAACAGCTATGGTTGACAAGAATTGTACACTGAAAGGAGCCATTTATGGTTGTGTTTAGCCTTACAGATGTGAATACTAGTAGCTAACCATTGGTCTGAGCGTGGGATTCACTATGGAGGAATTGGAGGGCAAGCTGGAGGAGCTGGGGGTAGGTTTGCAGCCCCATGGGAAGAACTACAATGTCTGCCAACCAGACACCCCAGGGCTCCCAGCGACTAAGCCATCAACCAAGGAGTACATGTGGTTCCAGCCTAAACACTGGCAGAGGAATGCCTTGTTGGGCAACAGTAGGAGGAGAGGTCTTTAGTTCTGGGAAGGCTCAATAGAGAACCCAGTGTGGGGAAATCGAGTGGGGGTCATGGGATTGGATTGGGTGGAGGAGCATATTCTTGGAGGCAGGAGTTGGGAGGATGGATTGGGGGTTTTGGGGAAGGGGGGAAATGTTATAACATTTAGAATGTAAATGAATAATATATTCAATAAAAAAAGTGAATATTAGCCACAATATCCACTATAGCCATGCTACAACCTACAAAACCCAAAGAAGCTAAGTAACAAAGAAGATCCAAAGAAAGATGCTTAAATCTAACTCAGAAGAGGAAATAGAATAGACAGAGTTCAATGATGGAAGTGCAGTGAGTGGGAGAGCTAATGTAGTAGGGATCAGGTGTGGAGGGTGGGCTGGGTAAACAGGCTGGGAGAGAGAATATAAATCAGCGAGAGGATATCTCTGGAACAAGCTGGAGACCTGGGATGGGTTGGGGGGTTCCAAGGAGTCCTTTGGGGGTAACCCTAGATGAGCCTCCTAACAGAGAATCCTGAAGTTGCCACCACCTATAGCCGGGAACATCTAAAGATGTGTTTTATTAATGTGAAGTTGAGATCAGAGGTAAACATTTATAAAAAATGAGGAAATAAGGAAAACTTCTGTGCTATACTATAAGATCTTGACTAATGGTCATATTTTGACAATGTTAATCTAATTCTTGGCAATTTTTTAATAACTGATGTAGTGCTATCTATATGAATTTTATCCTAATTTACTGTGTGAGTAGTGATCTGGTGTGCACAATTTCTATCAAGTTTTCTTAAATATTTGGATTGACATCTAATATTTCTAAATAATGTAAATAAATTTATAACACATTTTTGTGATATTGGTGCCATATATTTATTTCTGTTTAGAACATTTTCTTAGAACATATATTCAGGTTTCGTCAAAGTGTGTGTGTGTGTGTGTGTATGTGTGTGTGTGTGTGTGTGTGTGTGTGTGTGTGTGTGTGTGTATGTATTTTTCTGCCTATGCAGATGTAAGTGTACCTAGTGACCATGTAGAAATCAGAGGACAACTTGGAGGAATTTCCTCACTCCTCACATCATGTGCTTACTATAATTAAATTTAGATGCTTAGTCTAGGCAGCAGGCCCCTCTACCTACTGAACCACTTCACTTGCCCAATTTGGGCATTTTTTAAAAATGTCATATATACATTTGCTTAGGAGATATTTTATTTTCAGTTTAATAATAATTTCTTCCAAAGTAATAATCCTATTGAAATTTAGTGAGCAGTTGCCAGTCTGTTTTTAGGAAGGTGGTAAAGAAAGAAGCAGAAAATTATGTTTTTAGAGTTAATGTGACTATGGACTCCAGAGTATTTACAAATGTTTCAAATATTTGATAAAGTTGAGATATAAATGTTTAGGTGTATAGAAGAAGCACGTGTGTGTGTGTGTGTGTGTGTGTGTGTGTATGTGTATATGTGCGTGTGTGATATAGTAAATATTATATATATATGTAATATATATGTATATATAGGAAATATAAAGTAGGATATAAATTGCAATTAAAGGATAGAAGAAGCATAAAATTTCAGTCCCATGTACCTAAATGGAAGGAAGAAAAAGTAAATAAGTAAAATAAAATGTAAGGTAAAAAGTGAAAATCATTGTAGCATAATTTTAAACAGTAATATCTTTGAAAATAAGTCAAATTCTATTATTGTAACAAAAATATATCTTTATGAAAATGTTGACTGCTGATTATGCTGCAACTTAGCAACATACTGTGGCAATGTAATATATTAAAAAACTATTGTAAAATTAAAATATAATTATCTCATCTTTCTTTTTCTTTCCAGCATTCTATCTCATATATTCCACTTACTCCCCCTCTATTTCATGATCTCCTGTTTAAAAAACTATTATTGATACTTTACAAAATCACACACACACACACACACACACAAACACACACACACACACACACACACACACACACACACACACACACACACACACACACACAGCCACATCTTCACATGGAAGAAGGAGGAAGGGGGAATACCTCAGAATCCATGATTAGGTAATCTACTAGCACAAGTAGTAGATTTCTTATAGAGTGAAAGAATTAATTCTACAAAGTTGAGTCCCCTAATTAGCCCATCATTCATTTCATTATTCCAAACAAAATTCTTAAAAGTTACACATACTGTATTTGTTTGAGAATGGCATTAGTCAGGCTTTCCTATAATCTAATTTATTTTTGGAGGCATTTCCTTAATTCACATTCCCTTCTTTGGGATGACTTTAACTTTTTTCACATTGACTTAAAATGTACATACAGCACATGCACTTACGTAAAAGAATTTAATGCCATTTCCCTAAAGAGTGGTGTAGGCTTAGAATTTTTTAAAACCCACTTTTGATAAGAGTTCTAAAATGCTTTAACACCCCTTCTAGCCCATTCTCGAATGGTAGGGTAGAAAAAATGGCAAATAGGATAAAACGTTGTGGACCTGTTTAGAAATAGTTCATTGGAGCAATTACAATCTCCATTTACCAGGATGCCAATGGTCCAGATCAGTAGTGTCAGGACACCAAACATCAATTAGCAGCCGAGGCAAGTTCCAGCAGACTCAGCCAGGCAACTCTAGAATAAGCACCAGTCAGGGGGAATGACCAGAATCAGCATAGATGTGAGGAGAAGTTTTCTGCCATGCCTCTCTCAATTAAGTAAAGATCAGCAAAGACAGAAGATCAGCAAAGGGTTGCAAGGCTAGATATGCAAGCACCCTGTCACTGTCCATTTAGTCTTATTTATATTCTTTCCAAAAATCATTTGTCTTCCCACGAGTCTGCCTCAGTAAAATACCATGTGAGTTTGCATCACATGACCCAATCAAAAACTTCCACTTCAGTGGGACAATACTTCTCTTAATTTCCATAGGCATAAGGTAACATAAAAAAGGCTGGGCACTGTGTATGGGTACCTCAAATATTACAAACTACTAACATTGCTATTTGATCTACTCTAGAATTTGGTGGTAAGGACCTATTCCTGAATACATCATGAGTTTATGTCACAAGACATTTAAGAATCAACCTAATCCTAACCTATAAGCTTCATCCTACTGGCTAGTTTTAGAGTGCTATAAGATGTTGTATGGATTGACATAGGAAAAGTATGAACTACACTAACAACTAGTCAGGCAAGACATGCCCATTTTTGTAAGAATAATATAAATGTTATGGGATTAAGTAGCCACTTTATGGTTGGACTTAAAGCCTGGTCCACAGGTAGAACCTATGACCAGTGCCATTATCTGGGCCAAAAGCCCTTGACATATTAGGTCATTGTCCTCAGGGAGACTGTATCATATCATTCTCCTAAATGTACATAATATTAACCTGCTCCCATAAGTTCCTATCTTCATACTCATTAATTAATACATCTCTCAACCCTCATTAGAGAAATTTCTGTTTGTAAATAAGAGATTACTACAGGAATCTGTAGTAATGGGAAAATGCACAGAGAATGAAAGATTACAGAATGACCTCCCCTAAATGAGACATTTAATTTACATTCCTTTCCAGCAATCATAAAGGGAGAAGATAAAGAAAGACTATAATAGCACCAGATAGTGGATGTCTACAGAGGAAGAATATTTGAGACCTGTGCAAACATGAATTCACAGCATCTCTGAGTACATGAACAAGACCAGCACAAGATCAAGCCAATCAAAGTCCAAAGACAGATTCAGGTTAAAAGAGCATGTCTCACCAATACTACCCCTAGCTGAGGAGCTACTTGCCATAATGGCATTGGTATTAGGGAAAGTTAGTTCTCTTTAGAAATTGAGCCCAAGATGCCTTCAAATGCTTTAGGAGATAATCATACACTCATGTAAATACAGGCAGTACAAAGTACAATTAGTTGTTCAAAAACTAAAATGAGCAAGTATCACTGGAATGGTGAGAAATTGGGGGATGGAGAGCATGGAGGTGGATTAGATCAAAACACATCTTATGTATGTATAAAAATATCAAACACTGAAAATATTAAAAATGTTCCTATAGGTCACATCTGTTAGGTATTTTTGTATAGCAAGAATAAAAATAATGAATACAATAGAATAAATATCTCCACTTTCCTTTGAGTTACATAAATGTATGTTATTGTTGGTTAGGTATATTAAACTCATGTAAAACTTGAAAAATTCACTGTCTTAAGATTGTCAGAATCCTTTCCTAAAATTGTTTATGTTTCTCCACTTCAGTGTCATTGACCTCAAAACATAATTTGTAAGAATTACTTGTGTAGAAGGTAAACACTGTTTTTATCTTTATATGAAACATACTTTGCCTACTATCAGGGCACTCTGATCTTGAAACTTTTTAGTCAACTTCCTTTAAGCATCTATTTCATGAAAATCTTTCAACTAATTAAATCGCCATCAGTAGGTAAAGAGTCATTGAGTTTATTAATATAACTACTGCTTCTGCTCTCATTTTTCCATAATCTCATCTTCCTATGAAATGCTAAGTTCATGTTAGAGCTCCGTTTATCAGAACTAATTTCTTGCAGAATAATTAAAATGACTGGATACATGAATTTACTCTATTTCCCTCTACACATAAATTCAATGTGTTTCTATTTTGAATGCATAAAAATTATATGTGTGTTCAGGATATTTGGTGAGTCTCACAAATAGAATCTGACACACCGTGGTACTATCATGTGCTACTACAGGTTTTCCCACTGAAAGCAGGTAATATTAACTCACACTTTCTATGAAGGCTCTTGCCATGCTTTAGTTGTATGTCAGCTGTGCCCAAGAAAATTGAGCACATTGATGGAAGAGGATAAATTTAAAGCTTTAAGTTTGGAGATGATGCCTTTTGTTTCTTAAACATACATATTGGTGTTCTTTCGGTCCTGAGAAAGTTGGGATTTGTAGTTACTGTTAACAAAAAATTTCTTCTCTGGGAGAGAGAAATAACAGGGCTCAAAATGTCCTTTACCATCTAGAACAGTGTTCAGAGATTTTGCCACAAGAAGGGCAGTTCCTTTCTGTGATGTACGCCCATACATTAAGTGAAAAAAATCTTCAGTGAAATGCCAAATATACTTGTAGAAGAACAGCTCCATGCCTGCTCATAAGGTATGATGCTTAATTTTAAATGTAAGCTTAACTGGATTAAGATACACCTGTTCCAATAGTGAGGTATACCTCTAAATATATCCATAAGGCCATTGTCATAGAAAATTGAATGGGAAAAACCTGACTCAACCATCTATAAATCATGGAAGACCAAGCCATGATTTAGAAAGGTAATATAGCAGCACTAGCAGTCACTTGTCTATGTTTCTTGGTAAGTTTTGGATTGAATAAGAAATCTTCCAATCCTGCAACCTCAGCCACAAGCTTCTCTGGTGAGGACATGCACTGAAAATCAAGATAGACTATAAACCCTTAAGCCCCAGGCCAGGATAATCCCTTGCTCTCTTAAATTGTGGCTTGTTGTGTATTTGGTCAGAGGAATGAGAAAAGTAAACTGACACTGTGCAGTCAGTGCAAAATTAGAAATATCTCAGCATTGTATAAGACACTGTCACAGGAAATGTATCTGTTGTGTGCATGTGTCCTGAAATTTCCATATCAAAGTCTTTCAAGTAATATAAGTTTTGACACGGTCTTACAAATGTTTGGCCCTTTCAAGACAGAATTAAAAAATATCTCTGATGAATATGTATTCACTAATGAAAAGGCATCATACTTGCTTATAGTGTTTTGAAGTTGCTCATCTATTTTACCTTCTATACCAACTAGAAACCCACAGTCTAATTCCCAATTGGCAAATAAAAGAACTGAAGCAGAGATATTTAAATGAGTTAATTAATACCAAATAAATTAATCAAAGACTTAGAATCAAGACCTAGATCACTTACATCTTAGACTGCTGTTAATTTTACACAATTTCAGTTTTTCCTTGTTTTGTTATTTCCATTTCTGCCAATTTAAAAACATACTGATAATACTTCTTTATCTGTGGAATACATAAATAAGTAATGACTAACATACTAAAATTTCATTAGAGGACCTCAAACATTGAACATATTTATGGAAATAAAAATATATTTCTGTAATTTATATGTAGGACTAAGTATATTTAGATTATTCCTTTGCAGTAACTTATGATTTCAATTTAGCCATTCTAACCTGGTAATTCATGATAAAACCACAAATTTCTCTTACATGTACCTATGTCCTACAATACATATAATATTTTTCCTTATGTAAGTAAAATATTTGCTGTTGACTCTTGGCAGTATACGGTTTTCTGCTTCTATGCTTCCATTGCTCAGTTAGCTATAATTCATAAGTTTCACACACAGAAGGATTTAAAAGTTTTTCCTCGGTTCTTACCCATAATTTTAACTTTCTTGAATCACTATTTCTTTAATTTATATATAATGAATTTATATTCATTAATTAGCTTGGATAGATCATTCTTACATTTTTAAAATATAGTGACCACTATAACACTATATTCACAAATATATGATTCATCAACCAGTTCATCAGTGAACATCATGATAAAATGAACTAAAAATGCCAGTCTCCCTAAGAGGATGGTCAGCTTAGTGACCCCTGTGCTTCTGTGTTGTTTCTATGTCTTGTCACTTATGCTTGACAAAGATGTCTTATTAAATTACAGGCAAAGTGAAGGTCATGGTAGCTTACTATAGGAAGGATTTTATATGCTCAACTGAGAATAGCTAATATAATTTGTGTTCCTTTTCTCCTATCTGGTGTTGAATGATAGATATGGCCATGAATTACACAAGAATATTGAGGAAATATGTGCTCAGAAATCAGAAGAGTTTGTAAAAGTGAGAAAAATCTTTTTTGTGTGTCTGTCACTGTTTGCTATGAGACTATAAGACACAAAAGATGTTATGTCAAGTTTTGATATGAAAGACATAGCTATAAAACAACATTGCTTTATTTTTTTCCCCTATCTCAGTCTTACAAATAGGTTTTTCACAGAGTTACATGAACTCTTATAATGTTTCAAGTGGGTGTTCTTGACCCAAATTTACCTCTACCCCTCCGTCTACTTCAGCTGGTTCTTCTATCATTCTCTCAGCTACTGTTTTCATGGTTCCATAGTTCGCCATACTTGGGTAATAATCATAAGTTCTTCTTAAGCAAATTTCCTTTGGATTCTATTGATTTTAGTTTCCCATCTTTTCCTTTAGGTAGTTTCCAATTTACTTTCTTTTTGTTTTTAATTTCATCTAGTTAGCAGTACCTGATATGATCTCCTGTGAACACATCAAACTTAATTATATAACAATCATTACACTGTAGCATTGCTATCTCCCTTAAATACCTCTGACGACCCCCATTCTTTACACAAGACAGAGTTAAGAATAGCTTCTTGTCTTTTAAGTTTTAGTGTAAACACTTCTCAGAAAAAAATTGTTTATGGCAGCATGGAATTGGTTCCACAAACTATGCCCCAATGTGACATTCATCATTACCTATTTATTGTATCCTGTTCTCTAACATCCTGAATCCACAGTCCCTTCTCATTTGCTCATTTACATTGCCACATGAATCATGACTAAATGGAATAATACAATACTGGGTTGGAAATTTAGCTTTGCCACTTACACCATGGGTGACCTTCAAGATATCAATTAACTTTTGTGAGACTCAGTTTTCTCATTTGTAAAAAAAAAGGGGGGGGCATTTATACCTGCAAAATGATGTCATCTTAGATTTTATGTGAAACAACATAAGTAATAAAAAAGCCCAGATGCATTTTTCAAAAACTCAAATGTATTAAACAATGTTTTTACTTTCTTGTTCTTGGGTGAAAGAGCCTGTAAAAGTAAGTTGCTAGATTTAATTTCTAAATTTCTTAGCATGCTATACCAATATTGTATGTATCTATGAATCAGACTGAGAAAACTCAACATATTATTAGGAAATTAATTTTACCACACCTTTAAATAGAAGAGTTTTTTTTTTTTTTTGTTTTTCTTTTTTCTTTTTTTTTTTTGGTTTTTCGAGACAGGGTTTCTCTGTGTAGCCTTGGCTGTCCTGGAACTCACTTTGTAGACCAGGCTAGCCTCGAACTCAGAAATCCTCCTGTCTCTGCCTCCCAAGTGCTGGGATTAAAGGCGTGCGCCACCACCGCCCGGCTCAATAGAAGAGTTTTAACCTTAATATAAATGATTTTTAGGGTGTAATTTAGAATAACTTCTTATTTTCAGGTTTGCAGGAGACTTTATTCTGCATTGTTACAACACATAGTTAAATATGAAGGTTCGTATTTGACTTCAACTTATAACTTAAACAGGAGCCTTGAGTTGTCAGTAAATAAGGAGTGCTTGCTCATATAAGTGAGAGGAAAATGAAATTATTAGAGAAATATTTATGTGGTCTGAGTGCCTGAGAATTAGAACTATGGCAGATGAATTTAGGAAATCACCTCTGAAATTTTCTTTGTTAATTCAAGGTCTAATTCTAGTGGAATTATTTGGGCTTTGATTTATGTCTGTATTATGTAAAATTTATGCATTTACACAAATCTTGCACATTTCCATTAGTATGTGTTTGAATGAGAGTGACTCTCATAGGCTCATATATTTGAACACTTGTTTCCCAAGTAGTAGATTGTTGGAAAGGATTAGATAGTGTGGTCTCATTAGAAGAGGTGTGTCTTTTAGAGTTAGCTTTGTGATTTTAGGTGTACTCTTGAGATTCCAAGTTTATTTTCTGTGTCTTGCATGTGGATAAAGACGTGAGCTCTCAGCTCTTCCTGCCAGGGAGTCTTTGGTCCACCATCATGGATTGTAACTAAATTAAAGAGTAATCTAATTAAATATAAGTTGCCTTGATCATGCTATTTTGTCACAAAAATATGAAAGTATCAAGAACACTTATTTGCTAAGAATTTCACATGGGATGGATGTGAATTAAAGGAGTGCCTTAGCAAATAAAACTTTATATATAAAGTTTGAGACCTTATTTGCATATATATGCAAATCACACACCTAGTCCTTTTTGCACTTGAGAAATTACTTACATATTTTTCTTCAAAAGTCAAATTTACTAATCACGGTTTCTAATGTCTTCTCACAAAGCTGTGAATTCATTTATTTCACACTATCTTTTCTGTGCCAGATACCATTCCAGGAATAAAAAGATAGAGATTGGTGTCACCTTGAAGTGTATGTTATAATTTGTGCATGTAAAAAGATAATGAGAAATATATATGTACCATACAGATAACACATTTGTATGGGTATGGGGGAGGGGTGTGCATACACACATACCACCAGATACCATGGGAAAAGAAAGAAAACCAAAAAAAAAAAAAAAAAGGGGGGGGGACTAGAGTTAAAGGACAAAGGTAAATGTGGTGGTCTGAGTAAAAGTGACCCCCATTGATTCATATGGATTGGCACTATTAGGGAATGTTACATTGTTGGAGTAATTATGACTTTGTTGGAAGTGGGCTTTGAGGTCTTGGAAGCTCAATCTTGGCCAAAGTCACTTTTACATGTGTTCCCTGATGTTTAAAGACTGTAGAACTCTCAACTCCTTCTCCAGCACCATGTGTCTGCATGTTCCCGCACTTGCTGCCATGACAATAATGGATTAAACCTCTGAGACTATAAGCCAATAGCAAAGTTTTCCTTTATAAGAGTTGCTGTGGTCATGGTATTTCTTTACAGCAATAGAAATCCTAAAGACAATAAGTATTTATATGTATGATCATAGCTAGTCATGCTAATTTATTTCTAATGTTACATTACTCTTTCGGTCTCTCCCTCCTTCTGTCTGTTTCTCTCTCTCTCTCTCTCTCTCTCTCTCTCTCTCTCTCTCTCTCTCTCTCTCTCTCTCTCTCTCTCACTGTGTGTGTGTGTGTGTGTGTGTGTGTGTGTGTGTGTATACATTTGGATGTGGGTGTATAGTCCATGGCACTCACATGGAGTTTAGAGGACAACTTTCAAGAATCTGGTTTTCCTTCTACTATATGTGTCCTGGGTAATGAACTCATCATAAAGCTTGACTGCAGGTATCTTAACTTGCTGAACCATCTGGATCAAATCTATAGTTTTCAATAAAGGAAAGAAATGGTATCCTTCAGGAACTAATATTTCATTACCACTCTACACTTGACAGAGTAGTTCCTACAGTCAGTGGGAAGTGAAGTCTTAGCAAAGAGAACAGAACATGGAAATATTCTGAATTATTACTATATTTAATATGTCTCTAAGCAGTAAAAAGACTAGATATCCTAGAGAAATGTTGATTTAGCATGAAAATATTGTAGGAGATATAAATGTTATATCAAGTACATGGTAGTGGTAGCAGATAGATTTAGCAGTGCCTTGAACAAGGTTGGAAAGTCTCCAACTTTCACAGTGAGTAAAATGTGGAACCATGAAGTTTGAATATTGAAGTAATAACATCTGATTTACTCTTTAAAGTAATCATTCTTGTGTGTATAGTTAGGACTGTATTAGATAAAGAAAATGAAAGTAAAAAAAAAAAGTGAGATTAATCCATGTAAAGTGAGGGCTATGCTGACCAGTGTAGCACATGGATTTGGGCTGTGTTATAATAATATACCAATGAATTTTGTCTTCTACTTATTAGTTGTTGGAGAGAGATAAAAAGAAACAGAAATATAAAGAGAGACAGAGACAAAATGGCCAATAGAAAGAAGAGTTTGAGAGACAGACACAGAAACCAATCCACGGATGTAAAGATAGATATTGAGAAAGAGTAATATATCCAAAATGGGAATCATAAAATTTCAGTGATTAAGAAGAAAGATCGCTTTAGTTTTAACATCTTATATTGGAAGGTCAGTTCTGTATCTACATATACATATTAAAGAGACAGATGGATGTGTAGCTATAATGTTAGAAGAAAAGTTTAAAATAAATATATAAATGTGAAGTTTGGGAGAAGACTCAGCAGCTAAGACTACTTACTCTTCTTGCAAAGGATGTGATTCAGTTCCTAGAAAAGCATGATGGATCACAAAGGTCAGTAAATCCAGAGGATCTGAAGCTCTCATCTGTCCCCAGTGGCTACTACTAGGTCATGGCTCATTTACATACAGACAGAAAACACACACACTTCAAATAAAAATAAAAATATTTGTGTATGAATATTTAAATAGATTTATCACAAAGATAGTATCTTAAACCAGCAATAAACAAGACACCACATGACAAATGTCAGAAAATGAAAAATTCAAGTATTAGCCATGGATACAGTTACTCAAGGTAAAGGAAAAAAAGAAATGTCAGCCAGGTAAGTTATGAAGTAAAGCAGGAAGGAAAGCATCAGGGAGACAAACTGTAAAGAGTATCAAGAGCAAATTTAAACTGAACCATCTACACAAGAGAAACTAGAAAGTCTGAGAACTGAGGTTTGACTATCCAATCAGTAAAGGAAATTATTGGTAAATTCCAGATATGCTGTCCTTGCAGGGGAAGGAGGTTTGGGTATATTTGTGTGCATATTCCCTTCATGCAGTGTGTATGTGTCTGTGTGTGTGTGTGTGTGTGTGTGTCCAGGTGTTTGTATGTCTGCATGTCTCTGTGTGTTTAGATGTCTGTTTGTGTAGGTGGGTGGAGGCATAACCGCATAGTATGATGATATCAGGAGGAGAGTCTATGATTCTCTGCCTATTCTCTTGATACATGTTTTCCTCCTGGACCTGGAGTTATAATTGCAGGCAGCAAACCACAGTGGTCTTGTTTCTCTACCGGACATGGTGCTGGGTGTCAGGTAATGTACCAAGCCTGAATGATTTTACCAGAGTGCTGTGAATTCAGACTCAGGTGTTCCTGCTCAAGCTCTTAACTACAAAGTCATCTCCCCAGGCTTCAAATACCACAATAAATTTAATAACATGACAGGAAGAGGAATAGAAGAAAATAAATATAAGCCATATTTGTGTAAAAGAATAAATAAATACTATACTAATTGGGTTTTCTTCATATTTACCTGATTTTGCATGACCTTTTTATTGAGGAGACATAACCAAAATCCTATATACATTCTACACAGATAGATAGAAAGCAGTGGTATAACAAAGAGCTCCATCCTTGTCCAGCTTGATGAACCAAAAAGGTTCCTGGGGTTACTTAGGAAATATATGGTAATTCAATGCAGCTACATCACTAGGATACCCTTTAGTCTAGTTTTCCTCAATTTGTGGGTTACATCCTGCTTAGTGGTCAAATGACCCTTTCACAGGGGTTGCACATCAGTTATACATTATATAGGATATTTACTTCATAATTTATAACAGTAGCAAAATTGATTATGAAGAAGCAAAAATAAAAAAAATAATTCTATGGTTGGAGGGATTACCACAACATGGCGAACCATTTAAAAGGATCACAGCATAATGTTGGAACCACTGGAATAGACAATCTATAACTAAACTTCAGACTAAGCCCTCATACAGCAAGACAAACACTCAGATTGAAGATTTTTCTAGCTAACCAGAGACAGCTACCCTTCCAATGCATTCTCTACATACTTTGAGATTCATACAGGAATGAATATAATCAATTCATTACTGCTCATATATTTTGAGGGAGAAGAGTCTAGGAGAATCCACAGAATGTTTTAAGTCTTCTAATCCTTTTTTCTCCCTTCACCAAGTAATGTTACTTGTAGACTTGATCTTCTGAGGATCTCTGGTGGATGATAATAGTTGTTCTGGTCTAACAATGGTCATTACCAAACCAGAGGAAACAGTGAAATAGCATCAGAAAAGGCATAGCAACTAGAATGGTGTATTACCAACAACTGATTCTGAATGAATCAAGAAAGAAATTATAGATTATGTCAACTAATCCAACCCACTTAGGAAGAATATATAATTAAAGAATTGGACTGAAGTCGTGAGGGCCAGCAGAGAGAATGGATATGGGCAACTTCTGGAGATAGGAGGTTGGGGAGACCCTCCAGAATGCAGCAGAGACATGGGAGTGGAGAAAATCTCAGGACTTAAAGGAGGAATCTTAGAAATGCTCGGCAGTAGGGAGAGGGAACTTACAGAGCCCACCTCCAGCAGGAAGACAGGATACCAAATGAGGGGGGAGGGCATCACACAGTCACAACTCTGACCCGTAATTATTCCTGTCTGAAAGAATTTCAGGGATGGAAATGGAGAGGAACTGGAGGAAAAGAATGTCCAGGGACAGGCCCAAAGTGTGATCCATCTCAAGGGGCGGTCCCAAGGCCTGACAATATTACTGAGGCTTAGAGCACTCACAAAATGGGACCAACCATGATCCACTCCGGAAGACCCAAGAAGCAGCTGCAAGTGTCAGATGCAGATATTTGTACCCAACCAATGCACAGAAGCAGCTGACACCTGTTGTTGAATTAAAGAAGGTTGAAAGAAGCTGAGGATAAGGGCAATCCTGAAGGAGGATCAGCAGTCTTAATTAATCTGCCCTGAGATATCTCAAACACTGGACCACCAAACAGACAGCATATACCAACTAAGATGAGGCACCTAACACACATACAGTAGAGGAATGCCAGGTCTGTGCTCATTCAGAGATGATGCACCTAACCCTCAAGAGACTGGAGGCCACAGGGAGTTTAGAGGTCAGGTAAGGTGAGGTGTGGGGACTTTCACATGGAGACAGGGGCGTTGGGAGGAAGTATGGACTGTAGAACAGTCTGAGGGTGGAGAGGGTAGGGGGAATAAAATGTGGAGTGTAAAAATTTTAATTAATTAATTTAAAAAATATTTGTTACAATGATTTTTTCACAGTCGCTTCTTGTTCCCAATTTAAAAATCCCTAAATACCATAGATATTTTTATGAACTTTTTATTATTGTTATGTTATAGCATGTATAATAATTTATGTATTTTCTTTACTCATGTCATCCATGTCAAAAATATAAATGCAATATCATTAACTCACCTCTACTTAACTTTTTGAGGACAAATCTCTAAGTTACACCAATCATAATTAATGTACTCCCTTCGATGTATATCTATTGTGGTTTCTTTCTCACTCTGAAATCATCTTGCAATTAATAACAGGAAAAATATATCATGGATAATCAGTATTGCAAAACCTAATCTTCTCCCATAGTCACAGCCAAGTAAATGGACAGGTAACTCAGCCACCTTCCAGATACCTTCTAATCCTCATCAAACATTAGACTGAAAACTTGTAGTGCAAAAACATCCTAAGAGGCTCAGAAATCTGAATAGAACTTGAGATCCATAAGACAACAAAATTTAAACTTCTAAATCAATAGAAAGTTCAGAAGATAGATGAACAACAGAATCTTCCTGTTCAAACACTTTAATTATATATGTCATACTTCACTAGATTTCAGAGAAAAGTTTAGTCTTCCATGCAAAAAGCCTTCGTTATCCCCTCCACGCATAGTGGCCTTTTCACATATTCAAACTCATTGTACATTGATGTTGTTGTTTGTGATATTGTGTCTAGGCAGCCAAAAAATCCATTCCACAATGTCCTATGAACCTGGCATAAAATGCTAACTCTTCCAAACCACAGTGCAGGTAAATGTCTTTCATTTGTGTTTTTTATTCTTAATGCTTTTAATTCTCTATTTTAATACTTCAACTAAGTCATATTAATATAGTTTGCCGTGTGCAACCTAAAGTCATAAAAGAAATGTTTCATTCCTTCTTTTGATAGACTAAAATAAAAAGCTTATGACATTAGGTTTTGTGCACGTAAGAAAATATGATATATGCTTTGTAGAGCAAATGCGTTTAATGTATTGGTAAGTAATGGACTGAAAATCTAAAGATCTGGGTAAATTATAACATTACTTATAACTTGCCTGGTTTTTGGTTAATTGTATTATTTCTGCTGTTGATACTTTACGATTTTATACAAAATTTTAGTTCTAAGTTACCATATACACAAAAATATTTGGGAATATCTTAGGTAGGTGCTATTGTACATTGCCAAAGATGTAGTCCATAACTAGCTATATCTTTATAACATGTCCATAACAAAGTCCATAATATAGTTTTTTGTTTTTTTTTTTTTTTGTTTTGTTTTTTGTTTTTCGATACAGGGTTTCTCTGTGTAGCCCTGGCTGTCCTGGAACTCACTCTGTAGACCAGACTGGCCTCGAACTCAGAAATCCTCCTGCCTCTGCCTCCCAAGTGCTGGGAATAAAGGCGTGCACCACCACCGCCTGGCTCATAATATAGTTTT
Organism: Tokudaia tokunoshimensis; assembly: GCA_036184795.1. Taxonomy (NCBI): domain Eukaryota; kingdom Metazoa; phylum Chordata; class Mammalia; order Rodentia; family Muridae; genus Tokudaia; species Tokudaia tokunoshimensis. The sequence continues at coordinate 52,476,077 of BTHU01000005.1, read as the reverse complement.
TAAATAAGGTTATACATAAAGGTGAAAAAAGAAAGACCACAAATATGTAAAAAAAAACAAACAAACAAACAAACAAAAAAAAACCCTAACATCACTTTAATTTCTTCTATTTTCTGTCATGGTTAATGTTGTCAATTTGAAAGAATATATAATCACATGGGAGATGTGTTTTTTGACATGACTATGAGAAAATATCTTGATTGTCATAATTAAGGTGGGAAGATCCACCTACCTTGCATACCATTTTCTGGCTGGGACCATGGAGTATATAAATGGAGAAAGGAAACTGAACAGCAGCATGCATTCATTGTTACCTGCTTCTTGACTATGGATGTCTGCAGGATAGTTTTACATCAGCATAATACAACTTAGAATCATCTTATAGGAGGAAACATCCGTTTTAAACATTCAATGTTTCTGTTGACATGATTTATAATGGCATAAATTACCCAGATCATAAGATTTCCACAACAATATGGACTGTACCCTGTATGCTGAGTCTTTCTTCCTTATTCCTTTGATCAGTGTATTTTGTCACAGCATCTAGAAAAGACACGTCATGATTCTGTATGTCTTGTATTAGGAAGTAGAGTGATTCAAAAGATGATTTTTTTATTAGTATAAATATGATAAGAGCTCCAGGGTAAGGTAGAGAACTATCTCAGTGGTTAAGACTGTGCACTACTCATCCCAGGGACCCAAGTTTGTTTCACCACACACAGTTGGAAAGCTTATTCATCTGTAGCTCCAACTCAGGTAAGACCTGTCACCTCTGATCTCTGAAGACTCCTGCATCACATGTACATACCCACACACAAACAGATTTCTCCATTTGGATATTTCATCATATTCTCCTTGAAGTTCCAAGCATGTCATGCCTACATTCATGACTACCAATACATGTAAACATAATTGAAAAATTATAAATACATTTAGCATCAATACATTTGTATCTATTGTTTGCACAATAAAAAAATTGTACATATTTGCTTGGAGAAAAAGAAATGAACCTACTAAGGAGTTTCTCTTAACTAAAATAGGGATTACAATTAGAGAAAAAAATTACAAAATAAAATTAAATTAAAAAAAATACAAAATAGCACAAAACTGAGATGCTGCCTAAACTTTTAAATGCTGAGATTTGGGGTTCACATACAGAGTGTATTAAATCATTTCCATAATGCCAGTGACACCCAATATCATGGAAGATTTACAAAACTCCGAATGTTGGTGTTTGTTATATTTAAACTGGATATTCACAGCATGTTGATGTTTCTTAGGAAGTCTGTAATTTTTAAATAAACAACATGTTGCCTGTGCTTCAGTACTCACACACAATCACCCATAACATCACACAGACACACACACACACACACACACACACACACACACACATACACACACACACACATAAGGACATGCACACATGCAGGGAGGTATTGTGTATCAAAGGCAGTTAAATTAGAATGCTGAATGAGTAGAATAAAAATATATCTTTAAGTGCTTGATGAGCAGAGAATTTTTTAGGACAATTACCTATACATTAGTATTTAGGTAAGAATCTGAAGTAGGTTTGACTTTTTAGAGAGTTACAGCTAAGTTACTTGTACTTGACATGCTAATTTAGCAACTTATTGAACATCAGTGAAAACAAATTCATAGGCCATTTTAGACTAAGAAAAATTTAGAGAAGAATGTATCCTGGATAATTAGTTTTGCCTACCTTAGTCACATGTATGGCAGTGGTGACTGTTTCCTAAGTCAGCAGCCTCTATAGCAATTTAGGATGAAAATGGCTTTTTGCAATCAACTATTTTAGTTTTAGAGATGAAATATGAAGGAATCAGAAGAGTCATTTGAATTGCTGAAGGCCATGTGATAATGTAGTCCTAAAATGTTTTCTAGATGTTACATCAGCTGGCTCACCTGTTCAGTATGCTTTCTGGTCTGTGCTCCTATTTCCAATTAAGAAGATGCTGCAGGTACAGAGAGGTATCATTTGCTGGCTCACTACTGGGACAGCATTCTATACACTTATCTCACACTCTGAGAAATAGGCTCAGCTAGCAGGATTAAAACGGTAAGGGAAAGGGGAAGTGATTTGGAATGTAAATTAAAAAAATAAAATAAAATTAAATTAAAAAAAAAAAAACGGTAAGGGAAGGATAGTCACATTTGCATCTGATGTTTGAAAGACAATGTCCTCTCCAAGCACAGAGCAATAAGATAATTTACTAAAAGTGATATATTCAACTAAATGTAAATTTGAGTATGTCAGTTATAAAAAGTGAAATAAAGGTGAAAGTAAAAAAAAAAAAAACTTGATGGAAAAAAATCTTACTTGTCCACATGTGTGCATGTGTATATGTTTGTGTATGTGAATGTGTGTGTGTGTGTGTGTGTGTGTGTGAAAAAGAAAGAGAGAGTGACTATGCATGTATATACATATGCATATGAACACTACAGAACATGGACACTAGAGAATAAATTCAAAAAGCATTGAAGCTACCTTCAATCTTGTTTTTGAGACAGGGCCTTCCACTGGCCACAAGTCACCAGACAGGTTAGGAAGCTGGCATAAAGCCCCAGGGCTCTGCTTGTTTCTGTTTCAAGAAATAGTTTATTTTGTTTCTATGTATAGGTCACTATGCAAGCCTTTTTCCCCCTGAGTTCTGAAGAACATATTCAGGTCTTTATGCTTACAAACAATCATTTAACTCACTGAAAAATGACTCCTACCCAGAAATATGTTCATGATGAACTTCAGTTTTAGGGGGGAAAAAAAGCCTTATTTAAGAACATTTTTAAAGTGCTATAACATATTCAAAGAAAAGAACTGGAAAACAAGTCCAAGTGCCATGAGTCAGGACTGCAAACAACAAACAAACAAAACAAAACAAAACAAAATCAACTATTTAAAATCATAGACGTCAACAAAACTACAATTTAAATAAAATTAACACCTCTCTCCAACCCCAGTTTTCAGAATATTCAGAATTGTTCACATACAGTTGTAGTAAAAGTTTACAGAAAGTATAATATTAAAATGTTATATGTTTCATTTATTTGGTTTGTGTATTTGCTAGCACTATATACCAATTCATCTGTGTAGGAAAGCCTATGTCTTTCTGTAGGAGAGTTTTCACTCCAGTGCAGTTATAGGAGGCTGCACTTATTTGCTGGGGTCTAATGGATGTAACTACAATTGTAGGTGCCTTAGCTTATCAGCAGCATTAAAAGTTCTCCAAAACTAGTGCCACTAGCCTTAGACTTTCATGCCAAATTCATCCACAAATGAGCCAGAATAACAGACACTGATATCAACAAATCAGAAATGATTGTGAAAGTCACATAGAGGTTGCTCTTGTTTTATTGTAGCTTACCCTAGCATATCTAAAACATACACTAGGATGGTACACTGAACAGTGGTTCTTGAGAACAGTTAAATAATAAGAAGCGAGAGCCTTAAAATTTTGTTGAGCCTATTGACTTGCAAACCCTTTGTGTGAGTTTGTATGCCAAGATGCTCTTTACATCTTTATATCCTTTAATAGTGAAAACTAGAAGCAAACCAAAACCTTATTAAACAAATTATGTTAAATCCATGTTATGTAATATTATAAAGACATTAAAATTTGGTTTAAGGGAATATTCAGTAGGGGGTGAAAACAATCACAATATAATGTGATAAAGTAGTGAACAAATTTGAAAATTGATTATGGTACCTGAGTTTGCATCTGATGTTTGTGATGTATATGGTTGCAGGTTTTATCACTCTGAATAGGGCAACCAATATGGGTGCCCATTCCTTGGAACAGCTAGTTCTTCTATTCCATCCAGTCATTGGTTGCCTGTGGTTCTTTGTATATATGTGGAACCTCATGAAATTTTCCCTCTTCCTTGCATTCTTCAGGTTGAATATATATTGCATAAATACACAATCATTCATTCTGAAATAATGTGTGTGTATAAAGAAAAAGAGGCTATCCGTTGGAAAGTAGTAGGCCGTGTGAAGAGATCAAAGGAGTCAGCTGGAAGGGCATGAAAAAAATGGAAAAGGGAAAGTGATATAATTCTATTGCAGTTTAAATCATTACAATAAAAATAAAACATTAAAATCTGTAGGAGAACAAAGAGGAAATGGTACCTGATTTATAAAGTATACACATGTCCATGAAACTGAGAACCATTTATTACAACATTTTGGAAGGCAGCTGAGATACATGGATATATTATATTTTAAATATATTTCTAGGTTTCTAATAGGAGACTTGGTGTGCTCATTTTTAAACCTTCAACATTTGCCAATGAGACTGAATCCTCACAGGAGGCATAAGGATCTGGAGGAGCCATATGTAGAATGCACATCCATTGGTGATTTTCATCACTACACCTTATTGTTTTCATATTAGAAAACTGTGATTGTGTGCTTCAATACTCGCTGTTGGAATATTATTATCAAGAATAATGAAATGTAATATCTATTAGTCTGCTTATTATCTTTCTAGAAAATAATGTGAAAGTCAACATGGAAGTATGCTTTGTTTTATCTCATCATTCTAGTTTCTAACATCTGTTTATTCTAAAATTATCAAGTCAGTACCCCTTAGTTTTAAGGAGTAAGATACTCACAGGAGCTTAAACATTAAAGAGGAAAAAATAATCTGTTCTCTCGGTAAGTTTTCTAAATAGCACTAACACTATAAACCCTCTTTTCTTCATACCAACTTATTTGATCTTCAAAGTGTCACTCCAGCTGTCACAGTGACATTTTAATAATATATTTCTTGAGAAAGTCATACACAAGCATCTACATCACTCCTGCTTCACTATTCCTGCAACTCCTCCCTATCCCCTCATTTCAAATCCATTTTCTCTTCTTTAATTATTATTGTTACATGTGTATGTGTGTGTATGTGTGTGTGTGTGTGTGTGTGTGTGTGTGTGTGTGTGCACGCACATCATTTAGTGTTGCTAATATGTACATGTATGTATCCAGGCACTGCAAATTGCATTTAGAGAATCTACGTAAGTGCTCTAAGTTTCTAGTACAAATTATTTGTGTGTGTTTATTTTCTTGATTCTTGATGGGGTGGTGTATTGATTTGAAGCAAGTTTCTTCATGTATCACAAGCTGACCTTAAACCCTCTATGCAACTTCTGATACTCCTGTGTCTACTTTTCTTCCAAGCACTGGGGTTGTTGGTGTGGACCACTATGCTTGTTTTATGAGATGTTAGGGATGAAAATCAGGCCTTCATACATGCTTGATAACAATTGTACCACCTGAGCTACATACCTAGTCCTTGCTGAATTTAAATACCTGTGTGCATAAAGCCTGTTTTGCTGGTGTTGTGCAGTATTTATTTAGTAACAGATAAGAAGTGTACTTGAGTTTTTAAGTACAATTTGTAGAAGATTCATAAATTCTTGAGTCTTTCACAATGTTTGATGATGATTATCTTTCAACTTTTCCTTTATAATTAATGCTGCAAAGAACATCCTTCTGCAACTAAGTGTATGCATGGGGATATTTCTGTTTTGTAAGTGACTAGATTTGCACATCAATCCTCCTTTTTGACTGCCTTCTTAATGTGTGCTTAGCGGCCTCCACTTCATCATTAAGGACATCTCCACATCAAGTCTCTCAGAAGATGCTTGCCATCTGTATATTTCAGCCTAATGATTAATCCAGGAGTACACATTCATATTATTTTAAAATAGCTGTCATTAAATACTATCAACTATCACAACCTTTCCTTAGAAGTCAGAAATATATTTTTTTTCTATTTTTGAAAGCTACAAGTTCAAGACTGTAGGTTCAACAAATGAGATTTCTTCCAATGAGTCTCTGCTTCATTTGTCTACAACTATGTTTTCATATATTCTTTATTTTATGCATGGCTTTCCTTTTCTGACTGTTTTCTAATCATCTGCTTTTGTAAGATTATCATTCACACAAATGAAGACCTACTAGACTTCAATTGTACCTCTTAACATTTTTTCTCCAAGTGCAATCACAGTTTGAAATAGAAGAAATGAGGATTTTTGATGGATATATTTTATGGCTTATAATTCAAATAGTTACTATGTGAGTAAATTTGGCTTTGATCTCAAATATTCTCATTATCTTTTGATGGGTTTTATTAACTGGCATTTATCTTTCAATAGAGTACAAAAATTAAAAAAAATAAAAACATTATTACCAAAAAACACTTGAAAGCCAGTGGAGTCAAACAGAAGGTATTGATGAAAATAAATTCGTAGTTATAACTATTATTATTATAATTATCACATAGATACATTCATCTCTGTAATCAAGCTACTTACCACAATTGCTAAGAGTTCCACAATTCTGGAACAATATATTACTAAAGTTCTTTTTAAGTACATCTCAAATTTGTCCATTTCCAAGTGGGCATTTTAGAAAATCTAAAACATTCAAGTTATTATAAGGAAATATTCTGGTATAGTATTGAAGTGTGAGAGAGAAAATGTTGGCATTAATTATTGTGGGGAAATCAAGAGAGCAAGTTTTCCTGGAATCATGCCCAGGTGTAAAGGCAGCTACAAAGGGCTTCACCGTGGTGGCTGAACGGAAAGGTCAGCCCCTGCACTTAGAACCTGGTTCCTCATAGTTCAGGCTTTAATTTAAACTAAAATAAATAATAGAAGTCTATTTTAAGTGATTACAGATTAAACAATTCACCTACCATCTGATTTTGTCTGTAAATTTGCTCAGTAAATCCTTTCTCCATAAAGGGAAGAAAAGAAATTTCCTAAGAAACACCAATTTGAATGAGAACTTACAGAGCTGTGCTTAAAAGACTCCCGGATCCCAGTCCTTGCTAATTTCAGTTTACTTTGTGACCTTGAGCAATCATTTCACTTCAGTGGACCTCAGGTTCTGCACTTGTGAAACAGCAGGTTTGAACCTTCTCTTTGGTCCCGGGAATAAGGAAGAGAAGCCTTAGCTTCAGCAACGAATTTGCTACAAGGCAAATTCTCAGGCTGCTTCTAGACTTCCTGCTTCACAAACCCTGGGTGACATCCAGCAATCTGTGTTTTAAAATTTTCCAGGAGATTGCTATGCTGGAACTGACAATCTATTGGACTAAAGAAATGAGAAATTCCTTAGTCTCTGTTATCTGGAAAGTGTTATGATCTTGAGGTCTTTGAATTTAAAAATCAAAAACAAAAAATAAACACAAACAAACAAACAAAAAAACCTACCCTGTGTTTTTTAGTGGGAAGAATTGCTGGCTTGGATAAGCTGCTTGGAAAATGAATCTTCTCCTTTGAGGAGAGAGTAGCCTCCCCTAAGTAAAGTCTACAAATCCCATGGGAAGAGAATTCTGGGAATGTGTTCCTCTGGCCACCTGAAAAGGAAGCAGGGACAGTATGGAAGGATTCTCCACTATTGTTTAGGGATGGGAAAAGGCAGGTTAAAGGCAGATTGATAATGTCTTTCTCTGGAACAGCTTGGCATACATCATGTTTACAAACCAAAGTGGTGTGTGATTTTAGCATTAGAAATAGGGTTTCCAATAACATGAAAACTCCCATAAGATACTGTCTCTATTTTATGCATGTATGTATGTATGTATGTATGTATGTATGTATGTATGTATGTATGTGTGTGTGTATCCTGTTTCTATAGATGAGGAAATGGATAAACCATGTGTTAGTAAAGTAAGATAAGACCAAAGCCACCAAAGTCATGAGTCATTTTCTGTCGTAAACACCCCTGGAGCACCCAGGATTTTTTTTTTTTTCTTTAAGAAAAGAGCCACCTTCTAACCCCAGTGCAGTCAGCTGGATTGGTCCTGGGCAGGAGGTAGAGGCAGAAAGGAATTTTATTGCCATCTAGTGGCACTAGACAAAAGTGATGCTAGACATCATCAGCACCACAGCTGAGGAAGGCTAGCACTGAAACATCTTGCTTGAAAGTAAGCTATTAATATGGTTTAATTGCTATTCCCAGGGATTTAGGTACCCAGACCCTGCCCCAAGCTCATCATGGCTAAGCACAAAGAGACCAGCCTTGATAGTAATGGCATAGTTTAGTGGACAGGAGGCTGCTATTGGCTCAAAAAATCTTGAAGGCATTAATTCATTTTAATTCAAATGAGCTCTACAATTTGCATGCAGAATAGCGCTTCCCATCCACAAATTAATCCTCAGTGGGAAGGTCATTCAGTGAATGCAAAACTGAAGAGCAGAGAACATGACAAAAGGTCACAGAGAGAAAAAGACAAGGAAAATACAGCAGTTTCTAAACTGAACTGTTCCAAAAGCCACATTCATGTTCTGCAAGAATTCTTATCAACAATCAGTGAAATATAGCACGTGAAACCCAAAAGTTCATCCCGTCACTGAGCACCACCTGAATCCTGCTAAGATTCCACGACTTTCAGATGTCAAATTACAACTCTCTGCTTTTTTACCATGAGGGAATAACTGGGGAAGTTGTTCTTTGCCTTGCAGACTTACCATACTAAACAGGCACTTAGGTTTCACACAGGTGCTAGTTAGAAAAGAATTCAGTATCATGAAATGAAGTGACAACTGGGAAAGACTGAACTTACTGAAATTGTGCAAGGTATATGAAAGAAAGACATAATGAATCTGGATCCTGTCAAGGCTTCCTGCTCTTCTGTGAGACTTGTGGAACACGGTGGCAGAATGACTTTTTCATTTTCATGCATCCAATGTGTTTCCCAACAATCTCAAAAAAGCAAATTGTTCCTCTTTCTCCACATCTGAGCCAGCTTCTGCTATCACCTGAGTTTTTGATCTTAGCCATCCTGATTGGTGTGAGGTGGAATCTCAGAGTTCTTTTGATTTGCATTTCCCAGATGACTAAGGATATTGAACATTTCATTAGGTGCTTCTGAGCCATACAGGATTCTTCAGTTGAGAATTATTTGTTTAGCACTGTCCCAATTTTTAATAGTGTTATTTAGTTCTCTGGAGTCCAACTTCTTAAATTCTTGAAAGAGGAACACTCTTCCATTGTTGGTGTGATTGCAAGCTGGTACAACCACTCTGTAAACCAGTCTGGAGGTTCCTCAGAAAATTAGACATAATATTGCATGAGGACCCAATTATACCACTCCTGGGCATATACCCAAAAGATGCTCCAACATATAGCTAGGACAAACCCTCCATTATATTCATAGCAGCCTGATTTATAATGGCCAGAACTGGAAAAACCCAGATGTCCTTCAACAGAGGAATGGATACAAAGAATGTGGTACATTTACACAATGGAGTACTACTCAGCTATTAAAAAAAATTCATGAAATTTGTAGGCAAATGGATGGAACTTTAAAATATCATCCTAAGTGAGGTAACATAATCACAAAAGAACACCCATGGCATGCACTCACTGATAAGTGGATGTAAGCCCAGAAATTTGGAACAATTCACAGACCACATGAAGCTCAAGAAGAAGGAAGATGAAAGTATGGATACTTTGGCCCTTCATAGAAGGCAGAACAAAATAACCATGGGAGGAGATACAAAGTGTGGAGCAGAGACTTAAGGAAAGGCAATCCAAAGACTGCCCCACCTGGGGATCCGTCCTACATACAGTTACCAAACAGAGACACTATTGTGGATGCCAACAAGCACTTGCTGACAGGACCCTGATATAGCTGTCTTCTGAGAGGCTCTGCCAGAGCCTGATGTATACAGAGGTGGAGGCTAGCCATAAACCATTGGACTGAGCACGGAGTCCCCAATGGAGAAGTTAGATAAAGGACTGAAGGAGCTGAAGGGGTTTGCAGCCCGATAGGAAGAAAAACAATATCAACCATCAGACTCCCAGAGACTAAACCAGCAACCAAAGTGTACACATCGAGGAACCAATGGCTCCAGTCTCATATGTAGAAGAGTATGGCCTTGTTGGACATCAGTGGGAGGAGAAGTCCTTGATCCTGTGAAGGCTTGATGCCCCAGTGTAGGGAAATACCAGGGCAGGGAATTGGGAGTTGGCGGTTGGGTGGGTGGAGGAACACTGTCATAGAAGCAGGGAGAGGGTGAATGGGATAGGGGGTTTCTGGAGGGGAAGCCAGAAAAGGGATAATGTTTGAAATGTAAATAAAGAAAATATCTAATAAAATTTTTTTCTAAAAAAAAGCGAATTATTACTTTTAAAAAATTTTATTGGATATATTTTTATTTACATTTCAAATGTTATCCCCTTTCCCAGTCACCCCGTGTATCCCCTCCCCCTCTTCCTGCTTCTATGAGGGTGTTCCTCAACCCACCTTCCTCCCACCTCCCCACCCTTGATTCCCCGACAATTGGCATCTATTCAGCCTTCATAGGACCAAGGACTTCTCCTCCCCTTCATGCCTGACAAGGCAATACTCTGCTAAATATGCAACTAGAGCCATGTGTATCCCTTGGTTGATGACTTAGTCCCTTGGAGCTCTGGGGGGTCTGGTTGGTTGATATTGTTGTTCTTCCTATGAAGTTGCAAACCACTTCAGCTCATTTAGTCCTTTCTCTAACTCCTCCATTGGGTACCTGCACTCAGTCCAAAGGTTGGCTGTGAGCATCTGTCTCCGTATTTGTAAGGCTCTGGCAGGGCCTCTCAGGAGACAGCCATATGAGGCTCCTTTCTGCAGGCATTTCTTGGCATCCACAATAGTGTCTGGGTTTGGGGATGTGGGATGAATCCCCAGGTGATACAGTCTCTGGATGGCCTTGCCTTCTGTCTTTTCTCTACACTTTATCTATTTACATATTTGGTCCTGTGAATGTTTTGTTCACCTTCTCAGAAGAACTAAATCACCCACCCTTTGGTCTTTGTTCTTCTTGAGCTTTATTTGGTCTGTGGATTGTATCTTGGGTATTCAGAGCTTCTGGGCTAATATCCACTTATCAGAATACCATGTGTGTTCTTTTGTAATTTGGTTAACTCACTCACGATGATATTTTCTAGTTCCATTTATTTGCCTAAGAATTTCGTGAATTCATTGTTTTTAACAGCTGAGTAGTACTCCATTGTGTAAATGTACCACAATTTCTGTATCCATTCCTCTGTTGAGGTACATCTGGGTTCTTTCCAGCTTCTGGCTATTATAAACAAGGCTGCTATGAACATCGTGGAGCATGTGTCCTTACTACATGTTGTAGTATTTTCTGAGTATAAACCCAGGATTCGTATAGCTGAGTCCTCAGGTACTATGTTCAATTCTCTTGTGAACTGCCAAACTGATTTCCAGAGTGGTTGTACCAGCTTGCAATCCCACCAGCAATGGAGGAGTGATCATCTTTCTCCACATCCTTGCCAGCATCTGCTGTCCCTTGAGTTTTTGATCTTGGCCATTCTGACTGGTGTGAGGTGGAATCTAAGGGGTTTTTTGATTTGCATTTCCCTAATAACTAAGGATTTTGAACATTTCTTTAGGTTCTTATCAGCCATTCGATATTCCTCAGCTGAAAATTCTTTTTTTAGCTGTATAGCCCATTTTTTAAATAGGGTTATTTGATTCTCTGGAGTCCAACTTCTTGAGTTCTTTGTATATATTGGATATTAGCCCTCTATCAGATGTGGCATTGGTAAAGATTTTTTCCCAATCTGTTGGTGACCGTTTTGTCCTATTGACAAATTGTCACATTTAAACTCATGACACACACTTCAATAGTTTTTCCATTGCACAGTCACAAATAGAAAAAAAAGACCTCTAACTATCAGAAAACTACAAAACAGATGATTCAATGCTGGTCTCCTGATACTTTCCAGGTCTTTTCTGTTTTACCCTCAGTATCATGCCATCCAAGTCTTCCAGCATTCTAACAGTCAGCCAGGACCATTGAGGCTTCTATGAAATTTTGGAGAAGATACGTGTCCTGGAGAAAGTGCAGCACTCCTTCAGGTCTATTTGAATGGTGACTTCCTACCTTTTAAGACCCCTACCACTTGTTCCACCTTTAATTTTCTACCACATCATTCATTATCCTTCATTTTTTCTTTTTACTCCATAGGCATAATAAGCTAAAACCATTAACCATCACTTATTTATTATTTACTATCACATTTGGAATATGGTCGAGAATAGACAAATATTGTTTCTGATATTGTTCCATTAGTAAACTTAGGGCAGAGAATATAATCAGTAGAGACTTTATTCCTGTTAGCCTGGAGTCAATACAGGAGGATATCAGAATAAATATTCAGTAGATACTGTTGGAATTGTGTGCCTGTGTACTTGAGGCTTTCCATGGAGATCTCTAGCCAGACTGAGTGCAAGAGTTTCAACAAAGGGGAGTGAGTGTAAGCAGGGAGGGGATGGTGCTTTTACCACTTCAACTGCTGAAGTTGACTCCACCTCTGACTCTATCTCCACCATGTCACCCTGTGCTGAGTTGAGTTGGGCTGGCCTAAGAGGACCACTACCCAGGGAGGAGTGCTGGGGAGATTCAAGTGGTGTTTTGGGAGAGCAGACCTCTTCCCAAGTGTTACAACTCTTATGACAGAAGCTCTCAGATGACAAAGAAGTTCTAGCAAACCACTAATCCTTCTGCGTAGGATTCTTATGGAGTTTTTGAGTGGGTCAGGTTCTGACAACAGTTACCTCCAACTGGCTTGGTCTGAGAGCTTGGGGTGACCTTATTTGCATGTGGGAGGGCTTGGAGCTGCTCCTACTTTATTGATAACCACACAGCTCTCTGCAGGGGTTGGGGGCTGTGGAGGCTATAGCTGCAACCAGAGCCAGGGACCAAGGGGCCTGGGCAAACCCTTGCTGTCTCTTTGGAGGCCACAGTTACCTGTTGGGTCTCCAGGATTCTAAGCCTGAGCTTGACCAGGGACCACACTGCCTGTGTCCGTCTCACCACCCCACAGAAATATGTGTTGTCATCTCAGTTAAGGAAGACATGAAACCAAAGTTTGGATGAGAAAAGAGAGCCATTTACATAAACAGTGGTAGATGAGCAAACTGGACAACCACATACAAACAAAGACCATTATATGACATCACAAGAATTCAAAGTGGATTGCAAATCAAATATTTAAAAAGACTCTATAGAATGTATTTTTAATCTCATTCAATGAAACTCTTTAAGCTGGACACAAAATGTCAGAAATGTAATGAAAATTAAATTAACCAAGTTTGTCTAGCTGAAATTGAGACAGGACAATGAAAGACATTGGCACAAAGGAGAAAGATGAGTCCTAGGGTTCAAGAAGACATTTGAAAAAATGTATGAGGCATTCACTTCCAGTATGAGTCAGAACCACTGTAGAACAATGTCAAAACCTGAAAGGCCAGCAGAAACATGAGCAGGTGTTAAAGGCAAAGAATGATGGGAAAACATACAAAAATTCATACAAATAAAATTATGTTTGAGATCATCACTTATTAAACTGATGCATCACTTATCAAAATGATGCAAAATACATGACATAATGATACATATACATATGTGCATTATCAATAATGAAAAACATCCCTTTATCCCATCACTACTGGTACATTGTCAATTACAAGAATCACATCAACATTGCTTTCTGGAACCCTTCATAAGCACGTGTCACTATAATGCTGCAATTCTGTTGTTAATTTTGCCTCTACAATGCAGATGTGCATAGTGACAGACAGGTAAAAAAAACTCTCAGGACTGCAATGTCATCATTTATATTCAAATTAGCAACAGTAGTATTAATAATAGCCACAAATTATTAAAAAGAAAGTTTAAACACTCACAAAAGAGTAGAAATCATATCTTTTGAAACATGCATAATAAGATACTTAGGAATGAAAAATAATTATCAACATATTAAACAACTGGAAAAAAAACTCCACAAGCAAAATAAGTCAACTAATAAATAGATTATTTAGGTACCATTGTTTTGGTTCTAGAAAGAAATCAAGCAAGTAAAAGCAAATTTTGGAAGTATTAAAATGAGTTAGGATAGATGAAGAATTGTTCAACAGAATAAAAATAGGCCTTGGGTTGAATGCTATATTTCTGTATCCTGATAACACTGTCTTTCCACCTTGCCTGGTGGTAACTATCTTTGTGAAAATTCATCATCTATGCTTTCAGGGTTATATAAATTTTCTAAATGTAAGCAAACATCATTAAAATAAACTAAATAAAAATGTTTATTTGACAAATGATGAAGGAAAAAAGAAGAGGAAAGGGGAAAATGAGCTAAGTGATGAAAAATAAAATAATGGTGTGTGTGTGTGTGTGTGTACGTGAGTTTGTGTTTGCTCACCTGTGTGTGCCTGATTTTCACATTAGAATTTCTCCACGCTATATTTTGTAAAAGGATATCTCAATGAGCCTGCAGCTTACAGGTTGCTTTATTCACTGACCAGTGAGCCCCTTCAATATGCTGTCTCCCACTAATGGGAATAAAAGTACACAGACCACAATTAGCCTTTTCTATGAAGACAGTTACTAAATTCAGGTATGTCTTTGTGCTTTCTGAGAAAGCACTTTACTTATTAAGCTTTTCTCTACTCCAGGAATTTTGTATTTCTCATCAATCTTCAGGAATTTCCATCATCTCTCTCAGGAGTTTGGGTCATCAACTGTATCTGATACTTCTGTAAGTTCTGGCCTACAATATCTGGAAATTTATCCCAGTGTCTACTATGTAGAGCTCCTCTTTTGGATTCTAGAAGTAATGGATACATCATTTTAAAGAATTTCTCTTCAAATTCTATGTAGAGAAGCTATGGCATTAAAAGGATGCATGCTTAGTGTTGAACTTATATTAGTCCTAATTATCTCTCAGAATCATAGTAGCTAATAATCTGAATACAACAACGAGTTTCACATCCCACAAATCACTAAACAAACTGGAATTAATTCAGTCTGAAAACAACAACAACAACAACAAAAAAAAAGCAAATCTCAATCATTCAGTGTCTCTGTATCTTCTACCTCCTCCCCTTCTTGACCTTAGAAAAGCTCTATAGCTCAAGTCTTCAGAACTTATAACTCTAAGCTGAGTATTATATAAGGATGCTCAAAATTCTGCTTAGATTAGGTTATGATATTCTAAGTTAGTGGCACCCAGTTCTTAGCATTCTCAGAAATGTCTGGGGAGCTTGTTAAAAATATGTGATTCAAACTTTATCCTCATGTACAGATTCAGAAACCCTGAGGACTTATGATATTAACAAAATTTCTAAATAATACAAGTAGCAGGACATGAGATTAGAACTTTTTACTATAATTATTGGACTTCTGTTGAGATACCCAACATGCTACTGCTGTATAGAATGGAGCAATGGATTTGTCTTTACCTTTCTAGAATCCTTCTTTTTCATTCATCACATTGGAGTTTGTTTCTCAGCATTGCCTTGAGTTTAAATGAAAAGTCAATCCTCGCATGTATTCCCCATAAAGTACTCTGAAATGGTATGCAGGATCTCCATTAAGCAAGCACAAATAATATTTAAAAATCTTGGTGAAACTCTAATCAAACAAAAAAGATTTGTATGATACTAATTTCAAGTCACTGAAGAAAGAAATTGAAGAAAACACCAGAAGACAGTAAGATCTCCCATGCTCATGGATAGGTAGGATTTACATAGTAAGAATGGCCATCTTGCCAAAAGCAACCAACAGATTCAATGCAATCTCCATCAAAATTCCAACTCAATTACTCACAGATGTGGAAAGAGAAATACTCAACTAAATATGGAATAACAAAAAACCCAGAATAGTGAAAACAATTCTCAACAATAAAAGATCTTCTAGGGGGAACCACCATCCCTGACTTCAAGTTATACTACAGAGCAATTGTGATAAAATCCATATGGGATTGGTACAGAGACAGGCAGGTAGGTCAATAGAATGGAACTGATGATCCAGAAATAAACCTGCACAAATATGGACATGTGATATTTGAAGAAGTCAAAACCATACTGAGGAGAAAAGAAAGCATTTTCAACAAATGGTGCTAGTCTAACTGGTGGTCTGGGTGTAAAAGAATGCAAATTGATCCATATTTATCTCCTTATACAAAGCTCCAGTCCAAGTGGATCAAGTACCTCCACATAAAACCAGATACACTGAATCTAACAGAAGAGAAATTGAGAAATAGCCTTAAACTCATTGGCACAGGGGAGAAATTTCCTGAACAGGTCACAAATGGATCAGTCTCTAAGATCAAGAATTGACAAATGGGACCTCATGAAACTGAAAAGTTTCTGTAAGGCAAAGGACACTGTCAGTTAGATAAAATGGCAACCTGGAGATGGGTAAAAGATCTTTACTAACCCTACATCTGATAGAGTGCTAATGTCCAACATGTAGGAAGAACTCATGAAGTTAGACTCCAGAAAACCAAATAATCCCATTAAAAAATGGTACAGAGGTAAACGGAGAATTCTCAAGAGAGGAATTTCTTTAAGAAGCTCTTAAAGAAAAGTTCAACATTCTTAGTTATCAAGGAAAGGCAAAGCAAAATGTCCCTGAGATTCCACCTTACAGAAATCTGAATGGCTAAGATCAAAAACTCAAGCAGCAGCAGTTGCTGACAATGATGTGAATAAGGAGGAACACTCCTCCATTGCTGGTGGGATTGCAAACTAGTACAACCTCTCTGGAAATCAATCTGTTGGTTCCTTAGAAAACTAGAAATAGGTTTATGTAAAGCCCCAGCTATATCACTCTTGAGTATATACCCAAAATATCCTCTACAATATCACAAAGACACATGCTCCACTATGTTCATAGCAGCCTATATTGCAATAGCCAGAAGCTGGAAACAACCCAGATGTCCTTCAACTGAAGAATGGATGCAGCAAATGTGGTTAATTTACACAATGGAATACTACTCAGCCATTAAAAATGAGGACATCATGAATTTTGCAGGCAAATGAATGGAATTAGAAAATATCATCCAGAGTGAGATAACCCAGATTCAAAAGAACATACATGGTATATACTCACTGATAAGTTGATATTAAGCAAAAATTCAGAATATTAATGATTCAACTCACAGACCATCTGAGGCATAACAAGGATGGACAAAGTGTGGATCCTTCAAATTCACTTAGAAGAAAGAAGAAAATAATCATGGGAAAGAGAGGGAGTTTGGAACTGGATTGGAGAGGGGAGGGTAAGGGAAAAGGAGAGCAGTGTCAGTTATGACGGACCGCAAGAGAGAAGCCTACAGGGACAAGAAAATGAATAGATATGGAGCAGAGTAGTGTTGGGGACAGGGGGAGACTCTAGAAAGTCCCAGATACCTGGGATGAGAGAAGCTCACAAAACCCAATGGGGATGACCTTAACTGAAATGCCCAAATGCAGGGAGGTGGAACCTAAAGAGACCATCTCTAGTAGATAGACATGGGCCCCATTTGAGACATAGGGACACGTGCCTATCTTCAAAATTCTTGACCCAGAATTGTTCCAATCTAAAGGAAATTCAGGGATAAAAATGGAACAGAAACTGAGGAAAAGCCATCCAAAGACTGGCCAACCTTGGAATTCATCCCATGCACAGGCACCAAACCCTGACATTATTAATGATGCCATGTTGTGCTTGCAGGCAGGAGGCTTGCATGACTGTCCTCTGAGAGGCTCTGTCAGCAGCTGACTGAGATAGGTGAAAATATTGACAACCAACTGTTGGACTGAGGACAGGGAATTGTATGAAAGAGTTAGTGGAAGAACTGAAGGAGTAAAGGGAATAACAACCCCTTAGAAAGAACAACAGTGTCAACTAAACAGAACCCCTCAGAGCTCTAGAGACAAAGCCAAGACTGAAGGAGCATATATGGGTTTTTTTGCCCCTCACACATGTTTAGCAGAGGACTTCCTTGCCTGGCCTCAGTGAGAGAGTATGGGCTTGGTCCTGTGGAAAATTGATGCCCCTATGAAAGGGGATGCTAGTTGGGTGAGGTGGGAATAGGTGGTTGGGTGAGATAGTACCCTGTCATATGCAAAGGAAACAAGGGATGATGTGGAAAACTCATGGAGGGAACTAGGAAGTGAAAAAATATTTGGAAGGTAAACAAATAAAATAATTCTTGAAAAAGAGAGGGAGAGAGAGAGAAAGAGAGAGAGAGAAGGAAGGAAGAAAAAGAAAGAAAGAAAATGAAAGAAAGAAAGAAAAGAGAGAGAGAGAGAGAGAGAGAGAGAGAGAGAGAGAGAGAGAGAGAGAGAGAGAGAGAGAGAGAGAAACACTTCAGTTTCTTTAATTATGCAGAAACTATAAGCAGTGACAAAAAACTTATACTGCATGTACCAGCAAAGTAATGTGTTATTATCTGCTGTCTCTACTACTAACATGCTTTGGAGCATTTTGTTTTTTTTGCAATAGAGGAAAATTTACATATTCTATTGCAAGCTAAATTACTAATTTTGCAGACTAATTAGTCTTTTATTCTATGGGATGGATTTAGCTTTCTACATATTTTCCATTATATACAGCAGCTATATAATTTAAAGAATTACATATCGTTGTACCAACCTTTTGACACGAACCCTTGTATTTATCTGAGTGGCTTAAGATTTTAATGTACTATTACACTACATACATACATACATACATACATACCTATATGTTTGTATTAATGTTTCAGTGTACTTTATTTTTTATTGGTTATTTTGTTTATTTACAAGGAACTCAGTGCTAGGCTTTGTACTACACATACACACACACACACACACACAAATACACACATACACAAACATTACACTGTTTTTAGAGCAAATAGAACCATGCAATATTTGAGACATTATTGAGATAAATAATAATTCATTTTTATAGGAAATTCAGATTCAAATTGTTTCCTAGTTTCATGTTATAATCCTTAAGACAAACATCCTGATGTTGGAAATCAAAAGCTGTTACATGTAGCAAGAAAATCATTAATTTAAATATTAAAATATGTGCTATATAAAGAACATGGTATTTGGAAAAAGATGGAGCGGAAGGAGAATAGAAGAGGTGGAGGAAAGGGGAGGACAATATGAAAGTGCAGAGATGAATAAAGAGAGACAGATATACAGACAGAGACAGAGGGAAGGATTTTCATTAAAGGACATATGAACAGATTAGAATTTTAATTATGATAAGTTTTGACAGGTTTTATGACAAACAGCTTGAGGTTCTCAGCCAGTACTTTGCTATACTGTCTCTCTCTTTAATGGGAGGCCTTCTTTATGCTTGGAAGTACAGACACCAAATACTGAAATTAAATCAGGATCAAATAGACCATCTAAACAGTCCTATAATCCCTGAATGAATAGAAGTAATCATTGGAAGTCTTCCAACCAAAAAAAGCACAGGTCCAGACGGTTTTAGTGCAAAATTCTATCAGATCTTCAAAGAAGACCTAAGACCAATACTCTTCAAACTATTCCACAAAATAGAAACAGAAGGAACACTATCCAACTCGTTCTATAAAGCCACAATTATGCTAACACCAAAATCACACAAAGATCCGACAAAGAAAGAGAATCTCAGGCCATTTTCTCTTATGAATATCAATGAAAAAATACTCAATAAAATTCTTGCCAACCGAATCCAAGAAAACATCAAAATGATCATTCACCACGAACAAGAGATTGTTTATATAGTGGATTACATGATGGATTTCCTTATATTGAACCATCCCTGCATCCCTGGGATGAAGCCTACTTGATCTTAGTGAATGAAAGAAAGAAAGAAAAGAGAGAGAGAGAGAGAGAGAGAGAGAGAGAGAGAGAGAGAAAGAGAAACACTTCAGTTTCTTTAATTATGCAGAAACTATAAGCAGTGACAAAAAACTTATACTGCATGTACCAGCAAAGTAATGTGTTATTATCTGCTGTCTCTACTACTAACATGCTTTAGAACGAGTTGGGTAGTGTTCCTTCTGTTTCTATTTTGTGAAACAGTTTGAACAGTATTGGTGTTAGGTCTTCTTTGAAGGTTTGATAGAATTCTGCACTAAAACCATCTGGAACTGTGCTTTTTTTTTTGGTTGGGAGACTTCCAATGACAACTTCTATTACTTCAGGGGGTATAGGATGGTTTAGATGGTCTATTTGATAGTATACTTAAGCGATCCAAAAAACTCCACCAGAGAACTCCTACAGCTGATAAACGACTTCAGCAAAGTGGCCGGATATAAAATCAACTCAAACAAGTCAGAAGCCTTCCTATACTCAAAGGATAAGCAGGCTGAGAAAGAAGTAAGAGAAATGATACCCTTCACGATAGCCACAAACCATATCAAGTGCCTTGGCGTGACTCTAACCAAACAAGTGAAAGATCTGTATGACAAGAACTTCAAGTCTCTGAAAAAAACAATTGAAGAAGACCTCAGAAGATGGAAAAATCTGCCATGCTCATGAATTGGCAGGATTAATATAGTAAAAATGACCATCTTACCAAAAGTAATATACAGATTCAATGCAATCCCCATCAAAACCCTAACTCAATTCTTCATAGAGTTAGAAAGAGCAATTCAAAAATTCATCTGGAAGAACAGAAAACCCAGAATAGCTAAAACTATTCTCAAGAGTAAAAGAACCTCTGGGGGAATCAGTATCCTGGACCTCAAGCTTTACTTCAGAGGAATAGTGTTAAAAACCGCATGGTATTGGTAAAGTGACAGGCATGTAGATCAATGGAACAGTTGAAGACCCAGAAATGAATCCACACTCCTATGGTCACTTGATCTTTGACAAAGGATCTAAAACATTCCAGTGGAAAAAAGATAGCCTTTTCAACAAATGGTGCTGGTTCAACTGGAGGTCAACATGCAGGAGAATGCAAATTGACCCATTCTTATCTCCTTGCACTAAGCTCAATTCCAAGTGGATCAAGGACCTCCACATAAAACCAGACACACTGAAACTAATAGAAAGGAAACTAGGGAAGAACCTTGAACATATGGGCACAGGGGAGAATTTTCTGAACAGAACTCCAATAGCTTATGCTCTAAGATCAAGAATAGACAAATGGGGCCTCATTAAATTACAAAGTTTTTGCAAGGCAAGACACTATCAAAAAGACAAAGCAGCAACCAACTAACTGGGAAATGATCTTTACCAACCCTACATCCAACAGAGGGCTAATATCCAATATATACAAAGAACTCAAGAAGTTAAACTCCAGAGAGGCAAGTAACCCTATTAAAAAATGGAGTACAGAGCTAAACAAAGAGTTCTCACCTGAAGAATATCTAATGGCTGAGAAGCACCTAAAGAGATGTTCATCATCCTTAGTCATTAGGGAAATGCAAATCAAAACAACCCTGAGATTCCATCTCACACCAGTCAGGATGGCTAAGATCAAAAACACAAGAGACAGCAGTTGTTGGCAAGGATGTGGAGAAAGAGGAACACTCCTCCACTGCTGGTGGAATTGCAAGCTGGTACAACCACTCTGGAAAGCAGTCTGGCGGTTCCTCAGAAAACTGGGCATGACACTCCTGGAGGATCCGGCTATACCACTCCTGGGCATATACCCAGAGGCTTTACCTGCATGCAATAAGGACACATGCTCCACTATGTTCATAGCAGCCTTATTTATAATAGCCAGAAGCTGGAAAGAACCCAGATGTCCCTCAACGGAGGAATGGATTCAGAAGATGTGGTATATCTACACAATGGAATACTACTCTGCAATTAAAAGCAATGAATTCACGAAATTCCTAGGCAAATGGTCAGAACTTGAAAATATCATCCTTAGTGAGGTAACCCAATCACAAAAGAACACACATGGTGTGCAGTCACTGATAAGGGGATATTAACCCAGAATCTGGGAATACCCTAGACACAATTGGCATATCAATAGATTTCTAAGAAGATGGAAGGAGAGACCCCTGGTCCTGGAAAGACTGGATGTAGGAGAACGCCAGGACAGAGAAACAAGTGGGGGTTGAATGGAGAAAAGAGGGAGGGAAGGGGGCTTATGGGACTTTCGGGGAGGGAGGAAACGGGAAAGGGGAAATGATTTGGAATGTAAATAAAAAAAACTTAGAAAATAAAAAAAACAACAACAACAACAACAAAAAGAGAACAAAACAACTCAGGATAATTTAGAATACATAACAGGTCCACTTGCTTCCCCAGTGTTACCTCTACCACCCCTATCCAGTGTCCCTAGATTAATGTGGTTCTGAAATCCTCCTATTCAAATCACTTAAACTGGATTGTTGTTTTCTTTTTCATGAACAATTTGGTAAAAGGCAAGATAGGATATGAAGTAACAGTGTATTCCAGTAATCTGTGCTAAAGTCTAGTATTTGTACCAAATAGCATACTACATTGCAGGGGATTTCTTTTCTTCATCTGTTCAATTCAGGGATTATCTTAGTTGAACAGTCCACAAACAAAATATCTCCTAAATTCAGATTTGTTTTCTGGTTACAGGGAAGGAAATATTGAAATAAAATGCTAAGAATAATTAAGACAAGTTTAATGACAACAGTAGTTCAAAAAAATGTGGGGCCTATGATCCATTTTATTGATATTCCCACTTGCAGAGGGGTACCATTTTGATAGCTGGGGCTTAAAGTAGGATAAACAAAAGCACATTGTTCCTGACCATTAACAGAAACAGATATTTATTTAATTTACGGTAATTACATTAACACATGATTTTACACAGTCAATTACTTCACATTTTTTCATCTAATGGTGTCTTATTTATAATAATAACAATAATAAATTTTAGGGCTTATTGAAAACAAACTGTGTGCCAGACACTGGAGTAATTACTTGATAAAAGAAATATAATTGAACTACCTAATCATCCTTAAGAGGTAGAGAGGTTGGTTTCCATATTACAGTTATGGAGATAAGGCTTCAATAGTTAACTGATTTTCATAGTATTGTACATTCTGTAAAACAAAGTAGAAATTGTACTCAGATGGAATGTGTGGAAGTTGAATGCAGTAGATACTTTCCAAAGTCTACTTGTACTCTGTGTGATGAGTAACTGTTTTGTATCTGTTCCAAACTCAGTGTTGTCATAGCTCTAAGCATAAGCAAAATTCCAACCTTCATTCTCTCTACCTGTCACCCAATGTAATATCCTGCATATATTCATGATAGATTCAAAATCTGTATAACTTTATAACAAATAGCAGTTAGCTTACTCAGTATATCTACATCGTAATCACTACTGCTAGGGAAACAAAACCTTGCTGTTTTGTGCCAAGTTATTATTAAATAATATATAAATTAATAAAATATATTAAGTTATTTAAGTATCACAAGGGTCAATTCAAGAGAAGGATGAAGGATAGTTGAAGATAGTAAATTTTGGGAGTGGGTACAGGCACACAGAGGAATGGATACAGAAAATGTGGTCCATTTACACAATGGAGTACTAATCAGCTATTAAAAACAATGAATTCATGAAATTCTTAGGTAAATGGATGTAACTAGGAAATATTGTCCTGAGTGAGTTAATCCAATCACAAAAGAACACACATGGTGTGCACTCACTGATAAGTGGATATTAGCCCAGAAGCTTGGAATACCCAAGATATAATTCACAGACCAAATGAAGCTCAAGAAGAAACAAGGACAAAGTATGGATACTCTGGTTCTTCTTAGAAGGGGGAACAAAATACTCACAGCAGGACATACAGAGACAAATTGTGGAGCAGAGACTGAGGGAAATACCACCCAGATACTGCCCCACCTAGGGACCCATCACATATACAGTTACAAAATCCAGACACTATTGTGGATGCCAACAAGTGCTTGCTGGCAGGAGCCTGATATAGCTGTCACCTGGGAGGCTTTACCAGTGCATGAAAAATACAGACTGGAACACTCTCAGCCAACCGTTGAACTGAGCACAGGGTTCCCAGTGGAGGAGCTAGAGAAAGGACCCAAAGAGGTGAAGGAGTTTGCAGCGCCATAGGAGGAACAACCATATGAACCACCTAGTAACCCCAGAACTCCCACGAACTAAACCACCAAAGAGTACACATGGAGGAACACATGGCTCCAGATGCATATGCAGCAGAGGATGGCCTTGTTGTACATCAAAGGGAGGAGAGGCCCTTGGTCCTGAGAAGGCTCGATGCCCCAGTGTAGGGGAATGCCAGGACAGGGAAGTGGGAGTGGGTGGATTAGGGGGCAGGAGGATGGGTTAGGTGGTTTTTTGGGGGAGGGGAAACCAGGAAAAGGGATCACATTTGAAATGTAAATAAGGAATATGTCTAATAAAAATTGTAAGGAATTGAAATAATCCTAGAAAAATTAAGTAGTTTTTTTCCTTCATTAAGACATTTAATCCATGCAGTTTTTTGACCCATCTATTTATTGAATTATTTACTCATTATGTCCTAGGTGTTAAGTGCTTAAGATTCTAAAGGAAATATTTATTGTATATTACTCTCCAGAGAATTCTGTACTTTTCTGTACTGTATTTTATAATATCCTGAATGAGGGAGAATACTCCAGGAGTCTCACTTGTAAAACAGTATTAAAATATTCTTTTTAACAGAATCTAAATATTTAGAAAGATTGTTAGTCTAGGTTTGTGATAAAAGATCAATAAGGAAAGATATCCAAAAGGCACAATATGTAAGTTAAAAACTGAGAAGGACGCCGGGCGGTGGTGGCGCACGCCTTTAATCCCAGCACTTAGGAGGCAGAGGCAGGAGGATTTCTGAGTTCGAGGCCAGCCTGGTCTACAAAGTGAGTTCCAGGACAGCCAAGGCTACACAGAGAAACCCTGTCTCGAAAAACCAAAAAAAAAAAAAAAAAAAAAAAAAAAAAAAAATTAAAAAAAACACTGAGAAGGAATGGGAGGATGTAAGAGGAAAAATACAGAGTGCAGATCTGACATAGCAATTCTGCTAGTACCAAGTTCTCTGTCTTTGTTATTTTGAGATTCTGTGCTGACTTCTATCCAAGGAGATATAAAGGTAAATTCTCCAGAGGGAAAATGAGATTCTAAAAACAGTCTTTCAATACTTAAACTATGACACATATAATCAAACGTTTTTTTCTACATAGATATCTGCTTTTTGTCTCTTTACATACTTGTATATTGATTGGAGCCAGTGATTCTACCTTGTAACCAAGAGGGAGGAGCTAACAATCTATAGGGTGATCTTTTCTTGGTCTTTGTATTTCAAATGTTCTGAGTCATTTCTGCTAAACATTTCTTTCAAGCATACTTTTTAAGTGAGAAAATGAATGAATATTCATTAGTTTTATTTAGTTCCTGTACTTTGTGATTGCTTTCACCTATAGCTAATCTTTTCACACTTAAAAGTAAAGCTAATCACCATAGCACTAACAGGGTGAAAAGCTCCAGAGTAGGGATAGTTGTATACTTTAAGACAAAGAAATAAGCTTTTCAATAAATAGAATAATTACAGGCAGTGTAGAAGGAATAGGAGAGGAGATGAAAAAATTAGCATAATAACCTCAATGGAGCAAATATTATTAGACTTTCTGAAATCATGGATAGACCAAAGATTCTTGCCCAAGTTGTGTTTTATGACCAGACAAATCTAGCAGTATATGGCATACTTAAGCTCTGTGGTTAAAAATTGTCTTACTTCCTCTTCTACTGCTATGAAAAAAAATGTTTTGTGTTAGTATCACTCTCTTCAGACACATCTGAAGAGGGCATCAGATCTCATTATAGATGGTTTCTGGAAACTGAACTCAGGATCTCTGAGCTGTCAGTGCTCTCAACCACTGAGCCATCTCTCCTGCCCTCCTACAAATCCACACCTATTAATCCTCCCCAAACAATTCCACCAACTGGGAACCTTGTATTTGAACAGAAGTGACTATGGGAATTTTTCTCATTCGATCCCCCTTAACAAATCTCAAAAATCATGTTTTTGGAAATGAGCTAAAACCCTATGATAACCTTTAACTCAAATTATCTCCTTATATAAAAGAAATGTGCGATTACCAGAGTTAGGAAAATACTCATATGCACAGACGAAGTCACTATACAGTGCCTTATTGGGGTGCCATGCCTCCTGGCAGAAATTTGACATGACCAATGTGAAGTTCCTCTCTCAGTCTTTGAGAAGGAACCCCTGTGTTAGCCATATCCCCTCCACCTGGGGTGGAGTGCTCAGACCAAGGTGAAACCTGTGGTTTTTCAAGCACCTGCAGTTTCCTGAAAAACACTAGCCACCTGTGGAGAAGCTTCCAGCATTTGGTGGAAGGGTTTTCCCCTGCCTATATATTTGGAATTCTCCATTAAACTTTGAGACCTTGAATAGCAGTGCTATCTTGGTCTTCGTCTCTTTTCGCCGCCTTCCCATACATCCCCAGCTTCCCTTCCAGGTAACCTGTTCGTTTGTAAATGTGGGCAGAGACAAGTTACCATTATCTAGAGGTAGATGGGTGAAGTCAATTTTTAGGCAAGAGTTATTCTGATTATGATTATGAACTAGATAGAATTATGTCAAGAAGTCCACACAATTTTTCTTTAGAAGTAATTTTCAATTTTCCTTTCTCTTAAGTTTCTAGATAGCATCTTCAAGTTTCCATGTATACAGCCTTCTCTCATCTATTCTCCATCATAACACTACAGCATTATGAATAGATGAATCAGTCTTGTTGTAGAGATATTGAAACTCAAGTTTATTATCTATATCCAAGTATTAATGGAATTAGGCTATTTCCAGAGAGACGTTAATGAAAAAAATATTATTTGGCCTGAGTAAGGAATGAGTCTCTAGTTCATCACTGATGATGATCAGATACAACAGACAATTCTCTCTTTCCAAGACCTGTAGCTCAAGGTTTTCCAAATTCATTTACTTGCCAAAACCACTATTTAAAAAGAAGCAATGAGAAAATAAAAGTTTGTGTATATTTACTGTTTTTGTATATATATATATATATATATATATATATATATATATATATATATATATAAAATTTATGAGCTTCAACCATATTATGAAATTAAAAGTTTATTTTTCCTCCAAAGCTATTTCAGGAAATTTCCTAAATTAAATGGTATAGTTTGCATGATTGATTACAGTGATATATCTAAGGGTTGGCATTTTAAATCACATCTTCTTCTCAATTGAAAGAAATGAAGTGATTTTCATATCCTGACATGATTGATGACTTGGAAGCTGAAGCCAAAAATCTATATGAGTTCAATCTATAGCTCCCACCAACGGAGGGCATATTATCAAGCTATATTAAAATCATGCATAACTTGCAGCTACAGCTTTATATTTGACAGTAAGTAAATATAATGACCTTCTGCCTTCAGATTGCACTTTTTATTAATGTGGTGGTTGATATATCTATTTATGAAAGGATTATAGGTGCTGTAAATTTTATCTGAACAGATAAATGCTATTTCTTTTTTATTTAATCTCTATAGGAGGTTGAAGAAATCTAAAATAGTGATGAGGAGGAAATTTTATCAGAGATAGATCTATAAAGAATCTCCAATAGCAAAATGCTGGTCCTCATAAGATACCTCTTCCTGATTTTCTAAGGCACCCTTCATTTATTACAAACCTGAACAATATCTCAGCTATAAAGATGAGTCATCAGGGTGTGAAATTTACACACTATGGAGTAAGGCAACTTGTTGAAGTATTAGATCACATTCATTTAAAGTTGCACAGCAAGATATGGGAAATAGAGACTGGACACTGTTCTGAGAGTTGGCATCTTTATTGGAAAATCAATGTTTAAGTTATAATTTCCCCTACTTTAATTATAATTCCAATTTTCTTTTTGGATGGTGCAGATCAAATAAAAATAGACCATGTCCCTTCAGTGTAAATACTGCCTTATAAATCTGGGATCTGTCACTACTCGTCTTTATCACAGGCATTTAACCCAGCTTCCTTTTACATACGGTTAATTTTGTTTGTAGAGTTTGCAGTGTCAAGCAGTACATCTCCTAGTGATATAATAGTAACAAAACCCCATTTCCTTTGGGGACACCTAGACTATTCTAAAAGAAGCCAAATATTCATAGACATTATCTAGGCCTTAGGTGAGTAGATAGATAGATAGATAGATAGATAGATAGATAGATAGATAGATAGATAGATAGATAGATAGATAGATAAATCTTCTTTACTGTGACTAGAAAAATGAGTTCATGTGAGTTTTCAATCCTATATATCTTATACCTCCTAGATATGGAGTGTGAATACTTACCTTATCATGTGATTTATTTACAAAGATTATTGGTAGAACATAAGATTTATATGGTCCCTATACTAAGAGAGTTTATAGCAAAAAGAATAACCATAAAAGCTTTAAAAGAAGTTTAATAAAAAGTATCAGATTCTTTATTACAGAAACACATATACTAGTATAGGGCTACCAACGGTCCCTTTAATGAATCTATTATTGATACAAAGTAGATGAACTGGTGGAGAAGGCAAAGACATAAAAAGAGGATCTCAGAAATAGATAAGAAGTTAGCATGGTAACCTGGAAGCTAAACAAGGTATGTTTCAATGACATGCTATAGCTTAGAAATAGTTCTATTCGCCTTTTTTTTTTTTCAATTACTATACCTGGTGAAATTTTTGAAGCATTTTTAATGTAAAAATTATGTGGTTATTTGGTAATTTAGAGCATAATATATACTTTAAAAATTATTTACAAATGAACAGATAAAAGAATGAAATCATGACTATATTTTTGATAAGGAAGACTAACATGTTTGAATATATCTAATTTTCCATGATTTCCCTTTGAAATATCTCTTATTCTTATTTTTATTCTCTTATTGCCCTTAGACAAAATACTTAGCTACTGTGATATGATCACTAATGTAACTAATTGACTCTATTTTAATATAAATTATTCTATTACAACTATTGAATCTCAAAACTTCAGTTATTGGAAAAGGAGTCAAAATTGGTTTTTACAAGCAAAGTTGGAGGATTTTGGGGTAGTAATTTCCTCCATATTGAAACATTATTTTTTCCGAAAGAAAAAAAGAGACTCAGGAAAGAAACCAGGTACTATTATCAGGAAATCCCTGAATCTAACAAGATGCACAAGAACTCTAAGTTGTTTATTGCTTCCAACATTATTTAAAAAAATAGATTGCTTAGTGAAGATTAAATATTCCAACCAATTGAACTGCCTGTAAATCATTCACAGTACTCCTCTGTTCCAGCTTTCTTCAGGCACCAACCATATTTATGTGAGCTTTTAGGTGATACAATGAATAATTCAATGAAAATACAAGATTTTGTTTGATTGGTTTGTATTTGTTTTCTTTAATGAGAAATGAAGCTGGAAAATCTAGTAAGCCAGATGCTATAAAACAAAACAAAATAAAACAGCCTGAGATTCTACTTTACACTAATCAAAATGGCTAAGATCAAAAACTCTGGTGACAGCAGAGGTTGGCAAAATTGTGGTGGAATAGGAACATTCCTCCTTCGCAGGTGGGATTGCAAACTGATACACCACTCTGGAAATCAATCTGGATATTCCTCAGAAAATTGGAAATTGATCTACCTGAAGACCCAGCTATGCTACTCTTGAGCATACACCCAGAAGATGCCCCACCATACCACAAGGGCACATGTTCACTATGTTCATAGTGGCCTTATTTGTCATAGTCACAAGCTGGAAACCACTCAGATGTCCCATAATGGAAGAATAGATACAGAAAATGTGGTTCATTTACACAATGAAATACTATTCAGCTACTAAGAACAAGGACATTATGAGTTTTGCAAGCAAATGGATGGAACTAGAAAATATCATCCTGAGCAAGGTAACTCAGACCCAAAGTGATATGCATGGTACGTACTCACTAATACTCAGATATTAGCTAAAAA
Organism: Tokudaia tokunoshimensis; assembly: GCA_036184795.1. Classification (NCBI taxonomy): domain Eukaryota; kingdom Metazoa; phylum Chordata; class Mammalia; order Rodentia; family Muridae; genus Tokudaia; species Tokudaia tokunoshimensis. The sequence goes on along the minus strand of BTHU01000005.1, from coordinate 52,446,313 downwards.
TGTACATAATACTGAGGCTAAAATCCACAGAACTCCAGACAGTTAACAAGTCGAAAGGTCCATCCAAGTAAGGATGCCTCAATCCAACCAGGGAAGGAGACAAAAGCAATCACTATGGGTGGGGCAAAGGGAAGGAAGAACCTAGATGGGAGAGGGGACATGAAGGAAAAAGAGGAATATGATCAAATATTGTGGGTGGTGGTGGTGGTGGATCAGGACTGAAGTGTTGAGAGCCAGCAGAAAGAATGGAAACAGGAAACCTCAGGAGGTAGAATGGGGAGACCCTCTAGAAATTACCAGAGACATGGGAGGTGAGATATTCCAAATCTCAGAGAGAGGGACCTTAGATAAAATGCCCAACAGTGGGAAGAGGAAATATTTAGTGTCCACCTCTAGTAGAAAGATAGCGCATCAAATGGAGGGATGGGGTTGCCATCACATAGACAAAAACTCTGATCAAGAATTGTCTGTCTAAAAAACCTGCAGTGACAAAAAGAGAGAAGAGACTGATGGAAAGAGAAACTTCCCAGTAATTGCACACGAGTTGGAGCGGGTTTTCCGTGGACGAAGAGCTGAGGAATGAAACGACCGAGGGTTGAGAGAAAAAGAACACACAAAGACATTAGTGCATGGCTGTTCAAAATCTCTCTTTACTTGGGGGATATATGCGCTGTGGGCGTGACCCACCCTTGCAGGGTTGTAGAGTCTTTTCAACACTTTTCAGCAAGCCCTTGGCTCCATGGTTCCTCGAGGAAGTTGACCCCATAGGGTCTGTTGCTCTGCGGGAGGCTGAAGTATGACAAAAGGCTTGTTCCTGGAGCTCTGCCAGCTAGGCCAGGTTGGGGGGGAGGTGTAGCTCACTGGACTCTGGAGCTGAATGATAGCTGCCATGTGATAAAGCATTTCAATATGACTTTTTACAGGAAAGGAAGTTCCCAAATTGGGATTCAAGTGGAAACTCCAAGGCCTGACACTATTATAGATGCTATGATGTGCTTATAGACAGGAACCCAGCATGACAGCCTTGGAGAGTGGTCCAACAAGTAGCTGACTGAGATAGATGCAGATACAACCAACCAATCAATGGATAGAAGCTGGGGACTCGTGTTGTTGAATTAGGGAAAGGCTGGAGAAGCTGAGAAGGAGGGCTACCCAATAGGAAGACTGTCTCTACTAATCTGAACCCCTGATATCTCTCACAAATTGATCTACCAACCAGGCAATATAAACTAGCTGATATGAGGTTCCTGATACGTATACAGTAGAGGACAGCCTGGTGTGGTCACAGTGAGAGAAGAAACTCCTAACCCTTGGGAGACATCTGGCCCCAAGTAGGGGGGAGGTCGGGTGGGTGGGAGGTATTGAGACATCTTATTGGAAATGGGTAGAGGAAAGAATGGGATGTGGAACTGTTGGAAGGTATACTGGAAGGGGGATAATGACTGGACTATTGAAAAGATTAAATAATAATATAATAATAATGATAATAATAATAATAATAAAACAAAACTCAGTAGAAAAAAATTATAAAGCAAAAATAAACAAAACTTTTTCAGTTCTTTAAGACAGAACACACAGAACAGTGATCCTCTCATTAAAATAATAATAGGTAATTCCCCTGAATATTGTTTACTTGTGGATATGCAGAAGCATTAGATATTGACAGATACTGAGATCCCTATACAGTGTTATAGTTACTGTAATAGTGATCACTATGTTTAGAAGATACATTTAGTATTCTAGGCTTGTTATAAAAAATATATTTAGTTTGAATAAGCCATGAAGAGGTTGATCCTGCCTTGACTGTATCCTTCCAGTTGACTCAAAGTTGACCAAATCCTTGTGAATTTAGGATATTAATAAAGAAATTACTGATTAGTGGAAAGTATTTAACTGCTTGCCCTGTTTCTGCAAAGTAATGGGTCAAAAATTAAACAGACTTATTGCTAAATTCTGGTTTAGTATGAAAGGCTTACATGCTTGGATGACTGAGGCATCAGCTAGATGTCTATTACAAAACCAAGTCTTGACCCAACCTAGAAATAATATAAATTTAGCTCCATCAAGTTATAACTTCGTTATCCTTTCCTTTATAATCCTTCGGCTAACAGTAGCTGGAGAGAGTTATAGAACTCTCTCCAGTTTGGGCCTGGCACTACCATTTTAAAAATCCTATACTTGATATGCCAGGGTGAGTGGAAACCAGGGTAGGGCACCCACTCAGAGGAGTAGGTGAAATGGGGGGGGAAGGGTTGTGGGAGGGATGTGAGGGTGCAGTGAGTAGGATGTAAAGTGATAAACAAACAAACAAACAAACAAGACAGGATAAAAAGAGAAAGTAAATAAATTTTCTAAACATATATTTTGTATAAAAGAACTATACAAATGACTTCAATATCAGCATAAAAATCAATAATTGGTGTTAAAAAAAGACTCTAATTACTAAAACCAAAATTTGAGTCAGACAAGTGAATCTCTGAATGATCCCAGATGCACATCAATTAGGAAGCCAAAAGTACAGAGCAAAATCTCTTGAAAGTTGCAAAGGAGAACTATCAATAGTTCTTAAAAAAGAACCATATAACATAAGATGACTATGACTTAGAACCTCTAAAACCAGAAGAGCAAGTACTAAGCATTTAGGATCAAGAAACAAACAAGCAAATAAACAAAGAAAAAAACCACTATGTCAACCTAGACTAAAGTATCCCAACAAACTTTTCATTCTTATTGAAAGGAGAAATAATGACCATTCTACATAAGCATAAATAAAAGAGACACCAGACTACTTTTGGCATTGCAGAAAGTGTAGATGGATTCTAATCCAGTAACAGGGCTGCTCTGACAAGGTATCACATGCAAAGACCCACTAGGTCTATATGATCTGGCTCAAATACAGACACACCTTCATTCTCAGGTGATAGAGGCAAACAGATAACTGAGTTCAAGTCCAGCCTGTTATAAAGCAAATTTCAGGCAAGGAAAAACTTACGCCAAGACATGGTGGCACATGCCATTAATCCTAGCAAACAACAGATAGTGGATGAAGATCTCTGAGTTTTCGTCAGTCAGTTTGGTTGAGTCAGTGAGTTGACAAGCAGTGCAGTGGAATGGAGTTCAAAGCAGTTCAGTTCGTGGAGTTCAGAGGCATTTTTTACAGGAAAAATTTACAGAGACAGGTTGTAGAAAGAAGATGATAGATACAGGTAAAGACAGAACAAGCCAGAAAATAAGAATAACCCAGAAGATAAGAACAATTTGCCTGAGTTAGTTTGAGGCCGTGTGGAGCGATTCAGTGAGAAACTAAGAGAAGCCACATTGAATCAATCAACTTGAAGAGAAGATTGAGCCAGAACACCTGAAGTGAACCAGCCAGTCAGAGTTCAGAAAGAACTACAATGGTTGAGCTTATTCATCAGTAAGCCTTGGACATAACAATTACATCTGGTAAATAAAAGTTACTTTTGCAAGAAGGAATCTGTACAAAGAAGGCAAGTACAATTACAGGAACACAGGAAGGAAGGAATGAATCCCAAAGAAAATTAGGTAAACAAATAAATAATCAGGAAAATATCCAACATTAGAAAAAATTTAAATAAATACAATAACAAATCAATAAAATACATTTTTATTATAATCATCAATATCTATGACCTTAATTTCTATTAAAGAGTAGACTTAAAGGAACATAGATCAAGGGACTGAAAATATAAAAATGGTATGTTGGATTGAATGAGAATGACTCTTTTATGATTATGTGTTTAAATACTTGGTCCCTTGATCCCTTAGTTTGGGAAGTATATGAGGTATGGCCTTGTGGAAGGATGTCTGTCACTGGGTATGGACTTTGATATTTCAAAGGCCATGCCACTCCCAGTTAGTTTCTATGTTTTGATAGGGAAGTAACCTCTCAACTACTGCTCTGGCCTTATGCCTGCTTGGCAAATGCCATGCTCCCCACTGTGATATCATGACTCTATTTTGGAAACTAAAAAAAAATTCCAAAATCTTTGTCTATAAATTATTTCAGAATTGGTGGCTTTTAACAGCAATAATAAAGAAACCAAGACAAATTGAAACTCATATTCCAAGGAGATGGAATCAGGAAGCAAGATGGACTTTCTATATTCAAATCTGACAAGGCAGACTTCAAGCTGACATCACTCCAGAGTGACAAGAAAAAAAGTATAGATAGGAAGACAGTTCATCAAGGAGATACAAAGACTCTATACAATGTCAGTGAATCCAATTCCATAACCAAGCTTAGTCATGAATAAACATGAATGGAGAACACAAGTCAATAACCATGATAAAATGAAATACTGAAATTTTTACCAAAAGATAGATTATAAATATATATAAAAAAACCTTAGAAAAACTGAGCAGAGATGTGTTTCAGAACACCACCTGCCAAACACATTGAAGGTCCTGTGTGCTTATATGCAAGCTTGAACAATACAAAAGAAAAATGAAAATTCTTTAAAATTCATAACTGTGCTATAAATCAAACAGATATAACTGTAGTCCTAAAAATTATCTCAGCCAAGAACTATGGGCTATTGTTTTCATCAACAAATGAAACTTTCTCCATGACAGACAATTTTTAAGTTCTAAAAAGCAAGTCTTAATAAATGTGAGCTTTGAAATAATTTTTAATCTTATTAGATAATAATGAAATAAAATTAGAGATCAATAGAGGGAAACCCATAAAAATTATACAAACTCATGGAGACTGAACAATATACTTTTGAATAATTGTCAGTTATTGATGAAATCAGGAGGAAAATTCTAGTATCAAATGAAAATGAAAAGAGAATACATAAAAATATGTGAGCTGAAACAAATACAGTTTTGTAGCAATAAGTGTGTACATTAAAAATTCAAAGAGATGTCAAATGAATTAAAAACTATGCATTTCAAGGTTACAGAAATATAATGAGCCAAATTCAAAACCAGCAGAGGAAAAAATAATAAAGATCTGATCATGAATTCATTAACTCGAGTTTAAAAGAAAACTGCAAAGGATCCATGAAATAAATAGGATATTTGAAAACTTTAACTAATTCTTAGCCAAGTTAACCAAAGGACATAAGGAATTACTCATATTAGCATATTTAGAGATAAAAATAACTTAGAACACACTCTATCATAGGATTGAGAATCACTGGGAATTGATTTGTAAATATTTACTCCAAAAATTTTGAAAACCTAGATGAAACAGATAAATATATATATAGGCAAACAGAAACTATCAAAGTTGAAACAAAAAGATGCAGAATTACTTTACATATAATAACTAATAGGATGAAAACATTAATGAATATCAGATTTTATCACATCTATTCCTGAAAAAAAAATAATAAACCAAAACAAACCACCAATTGCTTTTGAACCATTCCTTAAGACAAAGCAGTAAGAAACACTTGCAGATTCATTTCTTTTTTTATAATTGGCATTATTTTTTATTAGATACATTCTTTATTTACATTTCAAATGTTGTCCCCTTTCCTGGTTCCCCCCTCCCCTGAAAATCCCATAAGCCATCTCCCCTTCCCCAATCAACCCTCCCCCGCTTCCCTGTCCTGGTATTCCTCTACACTATGGCATCACATCTTTCCAGGACCAAGGGTAGATTCATTTCTTGAAAACAGTATCACCTTCATACCACTATATCCAAGAAACAAAAAATCAAACCAAAACAGCAACAAATCCTTCAGCCACAAAAGTTAGAGCAATATCCCTGATAAAAACAGTCCAGACACCCTCCATAAGATTTTTAAAGCTAAAATTAACAGTATATTAAAACCATCATGTACAATTATTAAATCAGTTGCATTTCAGGTAAGGATGGTTCATGAAGGATGGTTCAACATATACAAAATGCTACAAAATATCCAGCAAATGAAAACAAGGTCAAGAGTCATAGCACCAATTCAATGGTTACAGATGAAGATTTTTCACAATTCAAATATCTCTTAACTTTGATAAAAAAAAAAAACCCAAGGAAACTGTGAAGAGAATGTTCAGACACACAACATAATAAATCTGATATGCAACCAGTCCCCAGTCCAAATCAGGGACTGTGGGAATCCTGAAAGCATTTTATCTAAGATCAGGAAAAAGAAATTACGTTCACTCTTTGTTTGTTCAAAGTTCCTGAATCCTAAGTCAGAGTTCTAATACAAGAGAAAGACATAAAGAAGATAAAAAAACAAGAAAAGGAAGAAGGCAAATTATTTCTATTTGCAAATGAAATGAGAAAATACTTAAAAGATCCAAAATTCTCAAACCCATGAGTTTTACACCTGAGCACTAGTGTAGGATAATATAAAGTAAGAAAAGACAAAAAATGAGAATTATTTGAATAACATGTTTTATATTTTAAACTTTGTTCACTTTGAATTAAAATACAGTCATACTATTTTCCCTTTTCCCATCCTGAATTCCAACACCTCTCATGTACACCACTACTGAGATATGTATCTTAATTTAGTGTTACTTTTATTTATGTGAGTTCAAGGTTGACCACTCTCATGCCTGCTCACCACTCACAATGTCTGCTTCAGTATTCTTAGTTTCCTTCAAGTATTTGTCTAGGAATGAACCCTGTGAGATTTTTCCCCTTCTCCATTATCATATCTATTGGCATTGTACTTCTTCAGGTCTTCTGTAGGCAGACATATTGTTAAGGTATCATAGATGAAGCTTTTTTGTCATTTTTAGGAGACATCATCTCACAGCCTACTCTGTGTCCTCTGGCTTTTCCAATATATCTTGGTTATATTCACTCCACATTTACTCCTTCCAATTTGCTAGTGCCCATATATATCTCTCCTAAGGGTATGTCTTCCTTTACTTTATCACTATATTACTAGGAGCTTCCTTAATCTAATTACTCCTTCCCAGTTAATGAAAATGAGTGCACTAAAGAAACCAAAGTAGTCATTCTGTGGGTGAAAAGAGAAGTTTATTCCAACTTAACTAGGCTGTCTCCTGGGAAAGCAAGAAGTGACTGGGGAAGATTTTCAGGAAGCAAAAAGTGGAAATTTTGAGCTAGAGTGGGTTTGTGAGTTCAGACTGAGGGAGCCTATAGGCTAGCATTGACTTTTACAAGTTAATAGGTATAGTCATATGTTAATAGACAAACCATAAGTTCCTCTAACCAAACTTAAAGAGAATGACTCCCTTTTTAGCAAGTACGAACTTTCTTCAAGACCCAAAGAAATACAGACTTGTTTAAATGCTGGACCATAAGAAAAGTATTTTCTTGGGGGAATCAGACAATCCAGTGTTAAACCTGAGTATTCCTCTGAGAAAAGCCAGTTTCACAATTTTTTGCCAAATTTGAAATAAACTTTAATTAAATATTGGCCAGAATGATTCCTGGCCAGGTCAATTCCAGGTCACAAATCACAATTCACAAAGGTTTATATAGGTAAACCCAAAAGGCCACTGTATTTCCCATCTGGTTGAATCTCGAGTAAGCACATATCCTGAAGTACTTCCTGCCTGCTTACCTGTGGCCCACATATATACAAAGTATATCAGGAGCATATGGGTCAAATAAGACTAGGACAAACAGGCACTTATTCATAACTAGTTTAACGGTGAACAGAATCCTTAACTTGCAAGGTATAATTTTCCTATTTTGATTTTCAATTAATTTGTAGGGTGCATTGTTCTTGTTCTTGTTTTGGAATCACACCATAAGTACATCTGCACGATGCCATACTGCAAGGGCATGGATAACCAGTTAATGACCACACGCCCAAAGAAAAGTGACTCTCCCCATCTGCTGTGTTTAAATACAAAAGACCTGCAAAGGATCAAGCCAATTAAAGTTTTCAATAGTCTATCTTTTTCAAATATTAATCCACTGAGAAAGAAATTAGCAAAACAATCCCATTCAGGATAATGTCATGAAACAAACAAAAGCTAATAATAAATTTAACCAAAGAAATTAAAATTCTCTAAAATAAAAGCACTGAAATTGATTTCTTAAGAGATACCAGGAACATCCTTCATAGGACTAGAAAAATATCCTAAAATTGTTAAGGAATGATAATACCATATGCGCATAAATAACATTATAACAGCTGTCTGCTGGCTTGTCTTATGTCAACTTGACACAGAAATTAGAGTTATCTGAAAGGAGATAATCTTAATTGAGAAAATCGCTCCATAAAATCCAGTTATAAAGCATTTTCTTAATTAAGGAATATTGGAGCAGGATGTAGTCCATTGTGGGTGTGACTATACCTGGGCTAGTGTTTCTGAGCTCAACAAGAAAGCAAGCTGAAAAAGCCATTGGAAGCAAGCTGGTTAGCAGAATTCCTCCATGACCTTTGCATCAGCTCATGCCTTGAGGTTTTTTGCCCTGTTTGGGTTCCTGCCCTGACTGGCTTTTATGATGAACAGCAATATGGAAGTATAAGCTAATTAAATGCTTTCCTCCTCAACTTGAGTTTTGGTCAGGGTGTATTTTGCAGCAGTAGTAATCCTAAAACAACCTAATTTCAAATACACTACAAAGCACTGGGAGTGGGGTAGGAAGAAGGCATTGTCATGAAGGCATATAGAGATGATGGTGATACAGGATTCAAGTCAGTGCAGCCATCTGTGTCTGGACAAAGGTAGTAAAACATATTGGACTCAACAGAACCAATTTAACAAATGGTTCTGGAAAAACTGATTATCCAAATGTAAACTAGTGATACCAAAGCATCTGTTCTTCTATTTAAAAAAAAAATCTAAATGTATCAAGTTCTTGGAGTAAGGTGTAAAAATATTACTGTAAAGTATAGGAAAGTATTTTAATACACAGACATATACAATGCTTCCCTGATTAGGACCTTAGTAGTTCCAATAGTAATAGTAAAAAAGTGACAAATGAGGTTTCAAGAGACTGAAGCTCGTCTGCACAGCAAAAGAAATCTTCAGCCAAGTTAAGAGACAGCCTGCTGACTGGGAGTAAATCTTTGACAGTATTCATCTGACAGAAAATTAATATCCCAAACATAAAAACACTAGGGAAATTGAACACTAAATGAACAAGTAGGCAACTCAATAAGTAAGTAAATGGACTGAACACACAACTTTCAAAATAAGTACAAATGTCCAATAATAACACAAAGAATATTCAAAGGAATGTATCAAAATATATTGAGATTTCATTGCCCTTAAATCATAATGACTGTCATCAAGAAAAAATATTGATGAAGAGCTATATGAATCAGAGCCTTAATAAGTGTTCAATCATTGAAGCATCCATTTTGCAGTCTTTACAGATTTCAGTATGACAGTTTCTCAATAAGCTGAACGTAGAGCTACCACATGATCCTGCTATCCAACTCATAGTTATATACCCAGTAGACTCTGTCAATTTAACACAAATATACTTTCACATCCTTGTATATAGTAGCACTTTTCATAATAGCTAAGATATGGAATATTCCTAGATGATCATCAAAAATGAATGGATAAAAGGCATTTTATCAATAAAGAAGAAAGAAATTGATATACTAGAAGTAAATAGGTCCAACTGAAACAACCTTTTAACTTTTATGCTGTTTAAAAATTAAGATGATAAAATACAATGTCTGACAATGGTGGTACAAGCCTTTAATCCCAGCACTTGGAAGGCAGAAGCAGAGATAATGGCCAGCCTGTACTACAGAGTGAGTTCTAGGACATACACAGCTATACAAAGAAACTCTGTCTTACAGAAGGAGGAGGAGGAGAGGAAAAGAAGAGGAAGAAGAAGAAAAGGAGGAGGAGAAGGAGGAGGAGGAAGAGTGTTTTGAAAATTACATGAACTCTTAAGTAATTTTACAAATAGAACCCAAAGTCAAGATAAAAACCCATACTGCTTAGAAATAAAAAAATCTAGAATTTAAAAGGATACCAAATAGTAAGTAATACCATATGAAAGGAATAAAAGTAGAGACAAGAAAGAAATGGAAAAAAAAAGTCAGAAAGAAATACCATGTTAAAATATTTCATTCATGTGGAAACAGAAATCAAGCTATTTAAAATAACAAAAGATTACAAAGAAAGATGTAAAGAATATGACTATTGAAGAGAGCACATAAAGGGTATATAATGACTGAAAGTGTGGATAATCAAGGTATATTATAGTCATGTATGAGTATGATGATGAAACTCATTATTTATTTACTCCACATATCTTAATACAATAATTTTAAATCTTTAAATATCTGTTAAATGGTTAAGTATGAAAAATAACTCTAAATTTTAGGTGTTGGGGAACATTAAAAAATGTGTTCACTAGTTTTTAAATTAGGAAACCGGTCCATTTATTTTTCAGAGCATCCAACAAGCATTAGTATTTCAGTGATCAGTTATTACGTAACAAATGGACTTTTTGGTGATCAGTGATGCATATTGCTACTGTGTTTGTGGTGGCTTGAATAGGAACAGCCCCCAAAGACTCACATGTTTGAAATTTGACCATAGAAAGTGGCACTATTAGGAGATATAGCATTATTGGAGTAGGTGTGGCCTGAAGTCTTCGAAACTCAAGCTATGGCCAGTGTGACCATAGTGTCTTTGTGCTGTCTGCAGATCAAGATGCAGCACTCTCTGCTCCTCCGGGGCCATGTCTGCCTGTGTGTTCCCAGGCCTCACTCCATGTGGATAATACTGAACCTCTGAATTTTAATCCAGCACCAATTAAATGTTTTCCTTTATAAAAGTTGTCATGGTCAGGATGTCTCTTCGCAGAAATAAAACCCTAAAATAGTATTTATTTGTTGATTATTTTAACTTGTTTGTTTTTAAATGTAAGTGTATTGAATCAAGAAAAAAAGCCTTTTGACAACACTGCACCAGAGAAAAAGAATATACACACCTTTATTCAGAGAGGCCAGTATTAGAAATACCTGAAGAAGTTGGGCAGTGGTGGCTCATGCCTTCAGTCCCAGAACTTGGGAGGCAGAGGCAGGCAGATTTCTGAGTTCAAGGCCAACCTGGTCTACAGAGTGAGTTCCAGGACAGTCAGGGCTACACAGAAAAACCCTGCCTTGAAAAACCAAAAAAAAAAAAAGAATACCTGAAGAAATTCCTTAAGAAACTCAGATTAACTTAATTTAGCAATGAAGATATATAGCATCAAGTAATCCTTATTGTAATTGTACCAGCAATATTCAGAAAGAAAACAGGAAATACATGATTCAACCCATTAACATTTTCTCTTTCAAGGTCTCCACTTGTAATTATATATATATATATATATATATATATATATATATATATATATATATATATATATATTACATATTTATGGGTTACGATAAACTCTTTGCTATATTTATATTGTGGGATGATCAAATTATATTAGCAGACAAAAACAGAACAAATGGATGGAATTTTGGTCACTGTATCTACTTCCTCACTAATCTAAGCAGTTTCTTTTATTTTTTTAAAAATATACCTACATTACAAACTATAAATGATCTTTTCTGTAAATGTTCCTGGTAAAAAAAATGAAAACTGGAAAAGGTTCAAATATATTTTCTTATTTTTCAACTTCTTACAGTTTGTGGATTATTTCATGCATATGCTGTACTTTTTGGTTAATAACCACTTATTATTGATTGATTCATTCTGGATATTTTCTAGTTCCATCCATCTGCCTGCAAAATTTATGATGTCTTCATTTTTAATAGCTGATTAGTATTCTATTGTGTAATTGAACCACATTATCTGTATCCATTCTTCCATTGGAGGACATCTAGGCTGATTCTAGTTTTTGGCTATTACAAATAAGGCTGCTATGAATATAATGGAGTATGTGTGTCTTTGTGGTATAGTGGAACATCTTTTGGGTATATGCCCAGGAGTGGTATAGCTGCCTCTTCAGGTCGAGATACTTCCAGTTTTCTGAGGGACTACCAGATTAATTTCCAGAGTGGTTCTACCATTTTGTAATCCCGTCAGCAATGGTGGAGTGCTCCTCTTTCTCCACATCCCTGCCACCATGTGCTGACACCAGAGTTTTTGATCTTTACTGTTCTCATTGGTGTAAGGTGGAATCTCAGGGTCATTTTGATTTACATTTCCCTGATGATTAAGGATTTTGAACATTTCTTTAAGTAGGTCTCATCCGTTTAAAATTTCTCTATTCAGAATTTTCTGTTTAGCTCTGAACCCCTCCTTTTTAATTGGGTTATTTGGTTTTAGGAGTCTAACATCCTTATATATTCTTTATATATTTATATATAATTCTTTATATATTTTGAATATTAGCCCTCTATTGTACATAGGGTTAGTGAAGGTTTTTTCCCAGTTTGTAAGCTGCCATGTTGTCCTATTGACAGTGTCCTTTGTCTTGCAAAAGCTTTTCAGTTCCAAAAGATCAAATGGATTTTCTTTACAGAGGTAATTGGTAGTTGTTCCATCTTTATAATTAAATAGTATTCAATCCTTCGAACTACAGGAATCTTGGGGCATTATGCTCAACAAAAAGATACAAAATTCTACCTCAAAAGTTATATTGTGCTGTTTATTGATAAACACTCTTGTTTTAGGAAAATTATAATAATGTTTTAGAATCAAGTGGTTGTCAGAACTTATGTGAAATGATGACTGAAGGCAAAAGACCAGGAATTATCTATCTAGTGAAGAGAAAGTTCTGTATCTTCAGATTTTTGAAAATTTCCATTCTGGTGCTAAAATCAAATAGCAATGAGAGGTAGTGAGGAGGGAGGGAGTAATCCCTTGCTACTGTCTGTAATTATTTTGATAACACTGTAACATTATTAATTCCCTGATTTTTGTACTATACTAGAGTCTTATAAGATGTAACTGTTGACAGAAGTTAGACAAAAGGCATTGGAGTATTTGCATGGGAATTTTGTTTTTGCAAGTCCTGTATTATTTGAAAATAGTTGTTTAAGAACACTTGTGTCCCTTATTTTTTTTCTCCATTTGTCATTGGCTCTCCTTTGACTTTAGCATGAACTGTACCTGGTGAGATGCAAAGACCCTGGTTTCACACTGTAGCTCTTCTTTCATTATGATCTTCTCATAGTTGTTTCGATAAACTAAAGTCCATCTCCTGAATACCCCATGAATTCCATTGCTGTGTAGTTTCTTCAATGTGACATTTGAGTTTGCATACATATTGTTATAATATCCTCATCAAACCTCTCCAATTAACCTAAAATGAGCTTAAAACTCAAGAATAGGAAATAAAAACATGGCATTTCTTGGTTTTGTTTCTGGTAAAAGAAGTTTCAATTTTAAGAATCCACAGCAAATAAACATTAACATGAATTAGCAAGGAGACTCAGCAGCACACAAGTAAGTGAATAGTTGAAAAAAAATCTTACATTTCATGTTCAATCTTAATGAAGAGGGTCCAGACATTGTCTGTAGAAACCAGATAAATCAAATTCATTCTGATCTCCGGTTCCATGTACCCACCTGCTGAATATGAGTGAACATAAATCAGCAAAGAAAACAAAGACAAGAGAGAGAGAGAGAGAGAAAGAGAGAGAGAGAGAGAGAGAGAGAGAGAGAGAGAGAGAGAGAGAGAGAGAGAGAGAGACAGACAGACAGAGACAGAGAGACAGAGAGAGAGACAGAGAGAGACAGACACAGAGACAGAGACAGAGAGAAATTGCTTCAAAGGTTTCTTGGGATACCTTGAACTTTTAGTAGAAACCTGATTTCAGAATTTCTTTTATATAGAAAAATGCATGACTGAAGATCAAATATTGGTAGAAAGACAAATTTCTACCAATTGTGCTATTTTCTATCACTATGCTATTTTGTTGAACCTCCAGAACATTTTGCCTACTTTGATAATTTTAGAAATTCATAGACATGAGCAACTTCAGGTGCTTATAAAATTATGATATTTTGTATATGCTTGAACTGTTGCAAAGTTCAAAAATGAATCAAATATTACTGTGCTATATATGCTCACTAAAAGTAACAGCCTTTGAAAAAAATGAAATTTGTAAGAAATATAAAACCCTAAAATTAAAGACAATTTCCCTCTCCTTTTTTAAAATTCTGTGTAGTCCCAATGTGTAAGAATTCAGATAACATAGTGTAACAATATTAATGTTACTTAAAGCATTTAACTACTACACCTACTGTGTAAATGACAGCTATTCAAACAGTAACATATGATTTACATTGGTCTACAGAATGTTAGCAAAATGATACTTATCACTCCCAGATAGAAGCTGCACGATCAAGGTTATGTAGTGTGTTTCTTTTGCAATACCAATACTTTACTGAAATGTCTTCAGATGGAATCTCTTTAGTCTTAATCACTGAATAAATGCAAGAGACTTCCTATGACAAATTTTTTACATGCATGTGAACCATGAGTCTGTTTACAATATTATGAGGCTCTAATTTGATAATTATTACATTTAACCTATCCTATTGTAACCTAACCACAACATAACAAACACTATCTCCTCAGTGTTCATCTTTGGTGTTGTGCTGGAATCTTTTTATGAGTTAAATGAAGTATTATAAAATTTTATGTATTTTAAATTTAATCCCTCCAAGCATTACATACAACTATAGACTCCATAGATGGCAGTCACTTAATCCTTCCATTCTTATGAAAGTGTGCTGTGTGTTATATTAAACCTTGCATCTAACTGTCCTCTTCTTGAACAGAAGATAATGTAGCAACTTTCTTGACTAATAGAACTTTGCAGAAGTAACATTCTAGACGTTCTAAGATAAATTGTAATTATATCTGTATATTCTCCACTCATGTGGATACTCCCTCAAGCAACCCAGCAGCCATGTAGTAAGCTCTCATCATAAGATTGAGTGATACTTGGGTTTCAGATGACAAACCGATGATCACACTGCCCAGATTAGCTGCAATCTCCATCACTATTCATTAGCCATATTGCATATCTTGCCATATCAATGCTAGATAACTATAGTTCTAGCAGATACATAAAATATCACAGTTACCTATCCAGATAATGACAAATCATGGATAGAATCTTCAGTGATAATAATACATTTTTAAAAGACTTTTTTATTTTAAAATTGTGTGTGTGTCCATGTGTATATATGCTAAAGTTGCAAGAAGATGTGTGTCACATTATCTGTGTTTGGGGAATCCAGTGTGGCTGCTCTGGTGCTGTTATAAGTGTTCTTAACTTGTGAGCCATCTTTCTCAATGGCAACATAATAGTAAAATTTTTAGTTTTGTAGGGATCAGATTGCCTGATCTTCAATAAAAACTGTGAGTACTATGTTATATGTTCAGGTTGATATAAAATGAAAAAATATACCCTTGTAACATCAGTGCATTAGATTGTACATCATACATATTATGCTTTGTGTAGTGTATTTGATTCAGTATGTAATAACCAAAATATCCTTCTTCCACAGTAAGAAATTTTTATTACTTTTAAAGCTACAATATAAACTACACTGTTTTATTATGGTATTTTTTGTATACCTTGATTATTCATTCCCTTTCCCCAATTTCCCTACACTATACCCCTGAAAATTTCCTGAGTCATTTCCCTTCTTCTCCTTCATGCAAATCAATTTGTAAAATCCCAGAGCTTTCAATAATCAGAAGACTGAAAGAAAAAATACTTTGCTGCTATTTTACTAGTCCTTCAGGATTGCCTCTAGTTATTCAAATACACATGCTATCCAGATGTTGATCAGAACCTTTCCATTATTAATTTCTGTGTAAGGTACATACAAGCACCAAGTAATCAAACTCTGAATTTTGGATATGCTATCCTGGAAACACTGCATGTTACAAGAGTGAGACACCCATTACTCAAAATCATTAAGAGGTAGGAAGTTTTTCATTTTGTTTCTGTAAGTTGATATTGAAATATTTAGCTAACATCATAAGAACTTTTCCTCCTATATAAGCCTATTATAATTCACCAACTTGCTTCCTTTTTTGCCTTTCTCTAGTACAAGGTCAGCTTCACATAAGGAAATGGTTTTCTCTTCTATGTCCTTCTCCCTATTCTAAGTGGATAATATAACTTGCAAATAGAAGCTACTTATTAAATATGTGCTGAGAATGTGTTCCAGCAGCAGCAGCAGCAGCGTCGTTATCATCATCATCATCAGCAGCAGCAGCAGCAGCATCATCAGCCACATGTCTGTAATAGTGACTGTGATGATTCGTTTTAATTGTCAACCCAACAGACTTGAAAAGCACCTGAGAGGAAGAACTTAGGGAGTCTAGGTTACTTTGTTATGTTGATTAAGGTGGGGAAGACTACTTGTTGGTGCACCATTCCCTGGATGTGATCCTCAGCTATAAGTGTAGGAAGAAGGATAAACAGCAGCATGTTTTCACCGCACTCTACTGTCCAACTGCTAATGGCATATGACAAATTTCTTCAAGGTCCTACCACTTTGACTTCCCTGCCATTATGAGATATACCTTTGAACTGTGAACTAGAAAAAAAATATGTGGAAGATACTTTTATTAGAGTATTTTATCATAAGAACAGGAAAAATAGCTAAGGCAGTGGCCAAATAAATAGCATTTTCAAAGACACCTAGAAAATCAAAGATGAAACATAGCCCAGAGAACATTACAAGGGACATAAAAACTAATTATAAGTATATGAAAGGCTTTCACTAGGATAAAACATAAGTTTTCAAATAATTAATTTTTAACTCCAAAACACTAGTAGCATGAACTGATAGATGTATTTCTGGTAGTTATTAAGAAAGTATGTCATAGTGTCAAACAAACCCAATTTCAATCTTTGTTGCTGTCCAATTTTTTAGTTTGAATTTTGTTTATTAAATCAATCTTCTTAAACTTCAGCACACTTGTTTTTAAATCTAGTGGTCTTGGTGATACTTAGTGACTTGAATGTGTGACTTATGTTTTATGTGGAATTGTCACAACCTTGGTTCTGTGCTGTCTCTCCAACCTGCTTGTTCTCTCCCATTAAGGAGAAATAAAATGTGTGACTTCCATGTTTTAGAGAAACACCAGAAAATGTGAGATAATTCTTCATAACTGCTCCTTGGTAATTAATAAACTCACCTTTCTCCACCATATTCCTCATTTTTCAACAACACTGAACAGAAATAAGGATTTTGGGTGAGAGCAGAAAGAAGCTGAGAAGAAATATGTTGTTGCACATGAAAAATGGAACGGGTTATTGTTTGAATGAATGTGAACACAAACTCACATTTTAATGTACTTGGAAGAGCTTTTACACTGAGAGACTTCTTTCTCTTTGTTTTCTTTCTGTTTTACATTAAAAATATTTATTTATTGAGAAAAATCAAGATGTGGTAGCTGCCTATAGGCACCCAGTGCATAGGAATTAAGGCCCAAGGAGTCATAAAAAGCCATGGAAACCCTGCAGATTGATGTAGTGGTGGAAATGGTGTTCTGGGATATTTGTGATAAAAAGAAAAGTGTTAGGGAAAAATTCTTATTCAAAAAGTGGACTTGGAAAATAGGAAATGAAGAGAGTGTTTGAGTGCCGTGTGTGTGTGTGTGTGTGTGTGTGTATGTGTGTGTTTGTGTGTATTATCTACACCCTTTCTTCTATACTGGGGCATTGAGCCTTCACAGTACCAAGGACCTCTCTTCCCCTTGATGCCCAACAAGGCCATCCTCTGCTACATATGTGGCTGGAGCCATGGGTCCCTCTTTGGCTGGTGGCTTAGTTCCTGGGAGTGTTGGGGAGTATGGTTGATTGATATTGTTATTCTTCCTATGGGGTTGCAAATCCCTTCAGCTCCTTCAGTCCTTTTTCTAGCTCCTCCACTAGGGACCACATGCTCAGTCCAATGGTTGGCTGTGTGCTTCCTTCTCTGTGCTTGTCAGGCTCTGGCAGAGTTTCTCAGGAGTCAGCTATATCAGGCTCCAGTCAGCAAGCACTTCTTGGCATATGCAATGGTGTCTGGGTTTGATGACTGTACACAGAATGAATTGCAAGGTGGGACAGTATCTGGATGGTCTTTCCTTCAGTCACTGCTCCACAGTTTTTCTTTATATTTGCATTCATACTTCAGTGTTCCTTCTTCTTGAAATTCATATGGTCTGTGAATTGCATCTTGGATGTTCTGAGCTTTTTGGCTAATGTCCACTTATCAATGAATGCATGCCATGTGTGTTCTTTTGTGACTGGGTTACCTCACTCAGGATTTTTTCTAGTTCTATCCATTTCCCTAAGAACTTCATGAAGCCATTGTTTTTAATAGTTGGGTAGTATGCCACTGTGTGAATGTACCACATTCTCTGTATCCATTCCTCTGCTGATGAACATCTTGGTTCTTTCCAGTTTATGGCTATTAAAAATAAAGCTGCTATGAGCATAGTGGAGCATGTGTCCTTGTTATATGTTAGAGAATCTTTTGGGTATATTCCCAGGAGTGGTAGAGCTGGATCCTCTACCACTATGTAATAATATGTCCAACTTCCTGAGGAACTGACAAACTGATTTCCAGAGTGGTTGTACAAGCTTGCAATTCCAACAATGGAAGAGTATTCCTCTTTCTCCACATCCTCACCAGCATCTGTTTTCACCTGAGGTTTTGATCTTAACCATTCTGAATGGTGTGAGGTAGAATTTCACGGTTGTTTTGATTTTCATTTCCTTGATGACTATTTGAACATTTCTTTAGGTGCTTCTCATCCAATCAATATTCCTCAGTTAAGAATTCTTTGTTTAGTTCTGTATCCCATTTTTTTAAAAATACAGATATTTGGTTCTCTGGAGTCTAACGTCTTGTGCTCTTTGTATATATTGGATATTCATCCTCTATTGGATATAAGATTGGTAAAAATCTTTTTCCAAACTGTTGGTTGCTGTTTTGTCAATTAAACAACAAAAAGATATCAAAGATACAAATTGGAAAGGAAGAAATCAAAATATCACTATTTGCAGAAGATATAATAGTATACTTAAGTGATCCCAATAGTTTCATTAGAGAACTCCTAAACCTAATAAACAACTAGAGTAAAGTGGCTAGATATAAAATTAACTCAACCAAATCAGTGGCCTTCCTCTACTCAAAGGATAAACAGGCTGAGAAAGAAATTAGGGAAACAACACTATTCACAAATGACACAAATAATACTACATACCTTGGTCTGACTCTAACCAAGCAAGTGAAAGATCTATATGACAAGGACTTCAAGACTCTGAAGAAAGAAATCAAAGATCTCACAAGATGGAAAGATCTCCCATGCTCATAGATTGGCAGGATTTTATAGTAAAAATGGCCATCTTGTCGAAAGCAATCTACAGATTCAATGGAATCCCCATCAAAATTTCCAATTCAATTCTTCATAGAGTTAGAAAGAGCAATTTGCAAATTTATTTGGAGTAAGAAAAAAATCCAGTACAGTAAAAACTATTCTCAACAACAAAAGAAATTCTGGGGGAATCACCAGTACTGACTTCAAGCTGTATTACAGAGCAGTAGTGATAAAAAACTGTATGGTATTGGTACAGAGACAGGCAGGAAGATCAATGGAATAGAAGTGAAGACCCAAAAATGAACCCACATACCAATGGTCACTTGATATTTGACAAAGGAGCTAAAAGCCTCCAGTAGGGAAAAAAGAGCATTTTCAACAAATGGTGCTGGTTCTACTGGCAGTCAATATGTAGAAGAATGCAAGTTTATCTGGATCAAGGATTTCCACATGAAATTGAAACACTGAAACTAATAGAAGAAAAAGTGCAGAAGAGTCTTGAATATATTGGCACAGGGGAAAATTTCTTGAACAGCACACCAATGGCTTATGCTCTATGATCAACAATAGATAAATGGGACCTCATTAAATTGTAAAGCTTCTGTAAGGCGAAGGGCAATGTCAATAGGACAAACCTGTCTGTTTGTTTTCAGAGTTCTATTCCACAGCCTTAGGGACAGTTATGAATTTCACAGCGTTCTCTACCATTCTAAGGAACACCAGATACACCCTTGCCTCCCAGACTCCTGATGTTTCTAGTTATCACAGAGTCCTCAACATTCCCTGATATATTTGGGAGGGAGAATACATGAAAATATATGGATTATTATACAAACAAGTCTTATGCCTAGCAACTGTCACCACTCATGGAGGCCCATGCCTTGCTTACTTTGCTCCATGGGTAGGAACTGTGTCATTCTGTCCCTTCTGCAGCCCTAGACCAATGATAGGTCTTAATGAGACTGACCAGCTTATTGAAACAGACTCATTGCAATTAATATGAATTTTTGACATTTGCCTGCAAAGGTGCTTGATCATGTATATATGTATATGTGAATATTTGTATATGTGTTTATGTGTATATGTATATATGTGCATATGTGCATACATTTATATGTATATATATTTATATTAATCTTAAATACTGTAGCTTTCAGTGTTACTCCTAAGTCCTAATATGCAATGGAGAGGTGAGAAAGAGGGAATAACAGCATTGAATGCTAATGCACAGTGGAGAGACATGGAGTAGAGATGTGACAACAGTGACTGGTATAAGAGAAAACTGTCATGACTAAGTGACCATGTCATTGCTTCATAGGTCCATGGAGTGGTATGCAGAATCCGGGTGCTTGTGTAGTCACAGTCTTCCCAAATCATTGCCCAGATGTAAAATTGCAGTGGTTGTGAGCAACAAAAGGCTATCTCAGATGAACAAAGACCCATTTTCTGGATTGAACCTCCTCAAAAGACCTCTATGCTCCATGCTATCCTGGAGGCCAAATTGATATCTGTGATCTGCTGCTCCAGGTTGTGTTGAAGCCTCAGGTTCATGTGGATGTCTGTGATCCTATAACAGCAAGGGGTTGTGGTGATGTTTATGGCCCATGTTACCAAGTACCATGTGTTATCTGTGTTGCCACCAAAAGCCATGTTGATGTCCATTATCCTTGCTGCCTTAAAGGGACATGTTTTGGTCTATAGCCTTTTCTGTATCAGAGAGCTGTGCTGATGTTAATTAACTGTACTAGTACCAGGTCTGTACCAAGTTCTGATGCCAGTAACCATGCGGATGTCCAAGAAACATCCTCCCCCTAGCTGTAAAGGCCAGGGAAGTTATTTTTGAAGTGGTATCTATGACCTCACACACATTGTTGAGAAAGAAAAACATAAAACGCCTCTGTGACAACCCCGATCCAAAAACCAACATTCTACCCCAAAAATGTGTCAGTCTAGAGAGAAAGACATTGAAGAGAACCCTTAATATTTTGGTAAAATAAAGATGATGAAGTGATGAAACTTATAGCTTCTTACTAGACTGCTGGTGGGGAAGGACTCAATTTTCTTTAAAGTCCTGGCCACTGGGAATTTAACTATATTCCAGTGAGTATATAGTTAACATAAACTGGTCTCCTCTTCCTCTTTCTCCTCCTCCTCCTCCTCCTCCTCCTCCTCCTCATCTTTTTCTCTTCTTAATTTTAATTTGAGAGAAGAAATAGTGGTGAGATAGACCTGGAGGATTGGCAAGTGATTGTGATGGAATTTCATGATGTGAAATTCTCAATCAACAAAAGCAGTCTATAAAAATATTTATTTATTTATTTATTTATTTATTTAATTTTACATGCAAGCCTCATATCTCTGAGTTCATTTGAGTTCACATGAGCAGTTGACATGTTCTCAGTTCATTGCCTCTGATTCCTACTATCTTCCCTTTTGCTCTCAAGAGGGATTCACCAATCTGAGGGGAGAGATCCAATGGAAGGTCTCTTAGTCCTCCTTTAGACTTTCTATAAAAATGACTAGCTGTGAGTCTCTACTCCTATTCCAACATGCTGCCAGAGGAAGCCTTTGTATTGACAACAGGAAAAGGCATCAATCTATGAATATAGATGAATTGTAATTTACTGATTTTTTTTCCAAATCCTGATTGTTTCTATGCTAGGTCCCTAGCCTCTGGTTTTTTGCTATCCAAGCAATGTTGGGCATGGACTCCCTCCTGTAGTGTGGCCCTCAATCAGACATTGGTTGGCCATTCCCATGTGTTCTGGACCACACACTTTCACCCATAATCACTTCCTCTCAACATGATCCCTCTTGCTCCACAGACACCTCAACCTGATCCTCATTCCATCTATTGCTACCTATCCCTCTGCATTCCACTGTCCCAGAAAATCTATTTGATTTTTACTTCCTGGGAAGATGAATGTATCATTCCTAGAGCCCACCACTTTACCTGACCTCTCTAGATTTTTTTGGATTGTAGCTTTATTATCATTTACTTTAACAACTAATATTCACTTATCAGTGAATTCTTGCCATATTTTTCTTTCTGGGTCTGGGTTACCTTACTCAGGATGAATTTTTATCTTAATGTATCAATTTACCTAGAAATTTCATGGTGTCTTTATTTTTAAAACAGTGTAATAATACTCCATTGAGTAAGTGTACCACAGTTTCTTTGTTCATTCTTCTGTAGAGGGACATCAAGATTGTTTCTAATTCTGAGAATTATGAATAAAGCTGCAGTGAATGTAGTTGACCAGCTGTGCTTGTGGTAGGATGGAGTGTCCTTTGGGTATATGTCCAAAGATAATATAGCTGATTCATGAGGAAAATAAATTTCTAATTTTCTGAAGAACCACCATATTGATTTCCATAGTGGCTGTGCAAGTTGTCACACTAACTAAGAAATAGAGAAGTGTTCCTTTTCCTCTAAATCCTTTCCATCATGAGTTATCATTTGTATTATTGATCGTAGTCATACTGACAAACATAATATTTAATCTCAGTGTAGCTTTATTTTGCATTTTTCTGATGGTGAAGAATGTTGAACATTTCTCAATCACCTGAGATTCCTCTATTGAGAATACTTTGTTTAGATTTGTATCCAGTTTAAAAATTGGGTTATTTGGGTTTTGATGTCTAGTTTCTTGTGTTCTTTATATATTTTGGATATTAGTCCTCTATCAGATATGGAGTTGAAACAATCTTTCCCCATTTGTAAGCTGCTGCTTGACCAGATTGACAGTATCCTATGCCTTGTTGAATCTTTTTAGTTGTTTGAGGTCACAATTATTAATTGATCTTGGAGCTTGCACTATTGATGTTCTGGTTAGGAAATTGTCTCCTGTGCCAATGTATTCAAGACTACTCTGCCCTAGTTACCTCGGGGCCCAATTAAACCCACTGAATTTAATTCATCTAATTGAGCAGCAGCATCTCCATCCATAAGCTCTGACATTCTCTTCAGCAAAAGTCACTTCTGGTTTAACAGGCATTGAGGGATTAATTTCCTCATGTGGAGAAGGCATTATTTCAAGGGGTGGGGCTGAGGGTACTACTTCCTCAAGTGGGGCAAATCCTTGAAAATCTGAAGATTCAAAATTCTTCATTTCAGCAGGGTCTTCCCACATATCCCCATCCCAAGTTATAGGTTCACATTCTTTGCCAATTAATGCCCTTACTTTAACTGCTGACACCCTCTGAGGCAGAGACCAGAATTTTTGCTGTAATTCAGTAAACCTTATAATGAGGGCTTTAGTTTGATTTTCTGCAACTTGAGCTCTATGGCTTCTAGAGAGAAGATTCTCTTCGAGGGCACACTTATCAACATTTAGATTGTTTACTTGCCACTGGAGCTATTTGATTTTATCACACAACTCCTTCCTTTCCTTCATTGTTTTTTTTCCCAAGATGCTAAGAGCAACCAACCAGCAAAATCATTTTCCGATTTTTTCCACAACTTGTAGAAAATATTTTACACCACTGAATCACCTAATTCATCAAGATAATCAATGACATTATCTTCTTTATGCTTGAAATATAGTTTCAACCACGGGTCGTCAATATTTTCCAAGCTCCCAGGAGGGAGAGAATTTGGAGAGGTTTCAGTAGTTGAAGGTGCTAGTGGATCAACCAACCAACTCCAATTTTTTTTTTTATTTTATTTTTTGATTTACATTCCAAATCACTTCCCTTTTCTCGTTTCCTCCCTCCCCGAAAGTCCCATAAGCCCCCTTCCCTCCCTCTTTTCTCCATTCAACCCCCTCTCGTTACTCTGTCCTGGTGTTCCCCTACATCCAGTCTTTCCAGGACCAGGGGTCTCTCCTTCCATCTTCTTAGAAATCTATTGATATGCGGATTGTGTCTAGGGTATTCCGAGATTCTGGGTCAATATCCCCTTATCAGTGACTGCATACCATGTGTGTTCTTTTGTGATTGGGTTACCTCACTAAGGATGATATTTTCAAGATCTGACCATTTGCCTAGGAATTTCGTGAATTCATTGTGTCCAAATTTTTTAAAGATTCATCCTCATACTTCTCTTCTAGAACTGCTCCTGGTACCAACTTCTGTATTAGTCAGGGTTCTCTAGAGTCAAAGAAAGTATGGATAGTCTCTATATAGTTAGGGAATTTGTCTATGACTTACAGCCTATAGTGCAACTCCCCAACAATGGTCAGCAGCAGTTGTGGATGCAAGTAGAAGGATCTAGCCGTTGCTCAGTCCCACTAGGCAAGCAGGCAAGGAAGAGTAAGTGAGTCTTCCTTCTTCCAATGTCCTTATGTAGGTCTCCAGCAGAGGGTATGGCCCAGATTAAGGCATGTGCTGCCACACCTTTAATCCCAGATGACCTTAAACTCGGAGATCCCCTTGTCATAATCTTCTGGAATTCATAGCCACTATGCTTTAAGATCTCCATGCCAAAATCCAGGTCAGAAACTTGTATCTCTGAGTCTCCAGATTAGGATCATAGGTGAACCTTCCAATTCTGGATTCTAGTTCATTCCAGATATAGTCAAGTGGACTACCAGGAATAGCCACTACAATTTCCACTATGTATCCCTTTGATATTTAGTTTTTTTATTGTTTTAACTAATGGCTCTGAAATCAGATAAAGTGGACAGCTTGTCTTACTCTTGATTTTGGTGAATACTTTGAGTTTCTTTTAATTTGATTTTGGCTATAGGCTTTCTGTAAATTTGTTTTAATATATTTAGGCATGTCCCCTGTATTTACAGTACTTTTATCATGAAGGGGTGTTACTTTTATCAAAATATCTTCACTAACTAATAAGGTGATCATGTGTGATTTTTTTTCTTTCAGTTTATTTATACAGTAAATTACATTTTCTGATTTCATAGGCTAATCCATCTCTATATCTCTAGGATGAAGCCTACCAGATCAAGGTGGATGATCTTTTTAATATGTTCTAGGATTTGGTTTCCAAGTATTTTATTGAATGTTTTTTAATCAATGTACATGAGGGAAATGGATCTGTAATTCTTATACTTTTTTGAGTTTTTATGTGGTTTGGGTATCAGTGTAAATGTGGCCTCATAAAACAAATTAAGCAATGTTCCTTCTGTTTCTATTTTGTGGAATAATTTAAGGAATAGTGACATGACCTCTTCTTTGAAAGTCTGATAGAAATCTGCACTAAACTGTCTCTGGACTCTTTTAGGGTGGGAAAGTTTTAATGACTGCTTCTATCTCGTTAGCAGTGATAGGTCTATTCGAATTGTTCATTTGATCTTGATTTATCTTTGGTAAGCCGTGCCTATAGAGAAAATCATCAATTTCTTCTATGTTTTTCACTTTGGTAGAGTATAGATTTTCTTTTTAAAGTGGGAGCTTATAAATCTCCAGATTTCCTTTTGTCTGCTGTTATGTCCCCCTATTCATTCTTGATTTTATTAATGTGACTATCCTTTCTCCTTCTTTTAGTTAGTTTGGATAAGGATTTGTCTATATTGTTGATTTTTCTTGAAAAAACAACTTTGTTGTATTGATTCTTTGTATTATTCTCTTTGTTTATATTTTATTGATTTCAGACCTCAGCTTGATTATTTCTTGCCATTGACTTCTTTAGGGTGTACTTATTTCTTTTTGTTCTAGAGCCTTCAGGTTTGCTGTTAAGTTGTCCTCTCTCTCTCTCTCTCTCTCTCTCTCTCTCTCTCTCTCTCTCTCTCTCTCTCTCTCTCTCTCGCTCTCTCTCTCTGTCATATATTCATAATCATTGAAATTTAAGAAGGTTTTAATTTCTTTCTGTATTTCTGTCACAACCTATAATCCATTCATTATTAGACAGTTGTTCTTTAGCTTTTATATGTTTGTAGGCCTTCAGTTGTTTATGACTTTTATTAAATTGAGAATTTTTTTACTTTTATTTTTTTTTATTTTCTAAGTTTTTTTATTTACATTCAAAATCATTTCCCCTTAATTAATCAGTCCCGTTCTAATAGGATGCAGAGGGTTCTAATACTTTTCTTGTATGTGTTGAGACATCACAGAGTAGGTGGTTGATTTTGAAGAAATCTAGGTGAGGTGCATAGAAGAATGTATGCACTCTTGTATTTGGGTGAAATTTCTGTAGATATCAGCTAGGTCAATTTCATTTATAATATTAGTAGGTTCCAATATTTTTGTCGAATTTTTTGTTTGAATGACCTTTCCACTGATGAGAGTGTGATGATGATTTCAATGTGTGAGTTAAGTTCTATTAATGCTTCTTTTACAAACCTGCATACACTTCCATTCAGGCATAACTTTTTTAAATTTACATTTCAAATGTTATACCCCTTCCTGGTTTCCCTTCAATTCCCCTCTTGCATCCCCCTTCCCCCTGCTTTTATGGGGGTGCTTCCCTATCCACCCACCCACTCCCACCTCACTGAGCAATCATTCCCTTACACTGGGGTATCTAGTATATCAGATATCGATATTAGATACAGGAAACCTCTGCTACATAAGCAGCTGGAGCCATGGGTTCCTCCATGTGTATTTTTTTGTTGGTGTTTTACTCCCTAGGAACATTGGATGGGGTGTCTGGTTGGTTAGTATTGTTGTTTTTCTTATGGGATTGCAAATCTGTTCAGCTCCTTCAGTCCTTGCCCTAACTCTTCCCTTGTGTCCCAGTGCTCAGTCCAATTGTTGGCTATGAGCCTCCACTTCTGTATTGATCAGGCTCTAGCAGAGCCTGTCAAGAGACAGCTATACCAGGCTCCTGTCAGCAAGCACTTCTTAGCATCAGCAATAGTGTCTGGGTTTGTTAATATGCTGCCTTTTTCCAACTGAATGATTTTGGCTCCTTTGTCAAAGATCAAGTGGCCATAGGTTTTTGGGTTCATTTCTAGGTCTTCAAACCTATTCAACTGATCTACCTGACTGTCTCTGTACCAACACATGCAGTTTTGTATCACAATTGCTCTGTAATACAGCTTGAGGTCAGGAATGGTATTCCCTTAGAAGTTCTCTTATTGTTGAGAGTGGTTTTCACTATCCTGGGATTTGTGTTTTTCCAGATGAATTAGAGAATTTCTCTATCTATCTCTGTGAAGAATTGAGTTGGAATTTTGGTAGGGATTGCATTGAATTTATAGATTACTTTTGGTAAGATGGTCATTTTTACTATGTTAATCTTGCCAGAACATGAGCATGGGAGATCTTTTCAAATTCAGAGGTTTTCTTAAATTTCTTTCTTAAGAGACATGAAATTCTTGTATAATCCTTCCACTTGCTTGGTTAAAATCATACCAAGATATTTTATATTATTTGTAATTATTGTGAAAAGTGTTTTTACATAATTTCTTTCTCAGATCATTTACCCTTTGAGGAGAGGAAGGCTACTGATTTGTTTGAGTTAATTTTATACTGAGGTATTTTGCTGAAGTAGTTTATCAGTAGTAGGAGCTCTCTGGTGAAATTTTTGGAAAAACCTAAGTATACTATCATATCATCTGCAAATAGTGCTGGCTCAAGAGGTGGTCAGTATGAAGGAGAATGTAAATTGAACCATTCTTATTTCCTTGTACAAAGCTCAAGTCCAAGTGGATCAAAGACCTTCAAATAAAACCAGATATATGCATCTGATCAAATAGAATGTGGGAAAGAGCCTGGAACACATCAGCATAGGGGAAAATTTCCTGAACAGAATACCAATGGCCCAGGCTCTAAGATCAACTATAGACAGATGGAATCTCAAAAAATTGAAAAACTTCTGTAAAGCAAAGACCACTGTCAATAGGACAAAACAACAACCAAGAGATTGGGAAAAGATCTTTATCAATTCTATACCTGATAGAGGACTAATATCCAATATATACAAAGAACTCAAGAAGTTAGATTCTAGAGAACCAAATAACGCTATTAAAAAATGGAGTACAGAGCTAAACAAAGAATTCTCAGTTGAGGCCTATCCAAAGGATGAAAAGAACCTATAGAAGTGTTCAACATCCTTAGTCATCAGGGAAATGCAAATCGAAACAACTCTGAGATTCCACTTCCTACTAGTCAGAATGGCTAAGATCAAAAACACAGGTGACAACAGATGTTGGTGAGGATGCAAAGAAAGAGGAACACTCCTCTATTGCTGGTGGAATTGCAAGTTGGTACAACTACTCTAGAAAACAGTCTGGTGGTTCCTCAGAAAATCAGACTTAGTACTACCTGAAGATCCAGCTCCTGGGCATATACCCAAAAGATGTTCCAGCAAATGACAATCACACATGCATCACTATGTTAATAGCAAACTTATTTACTAATAACCTGCAGCTGGAAATAACCTAGATGTTCCACAACAGAAGAATGGATACAGAAAATGTGGTACATTTACACTATGGAATACTACTCAGGTATTAAAAACAATGACTCCATGAAATTCTTAGGCAAATGGATGGAACTAGAAAATATCATCCTGAGTGAGGTAATCCAGACACAAAAGAATACTCATGAAATACACTCACTCAGAAGTAGATATTAGGAAAAACCCTTAGAATATTCATGATACAACTCACAGACCATATGAAGTTCAAGGAGAAGGAAGAGCAAAGTTTGGATAGTCCTACTTAGAAGGGGGAACAAAATAATCAAGGAAGGTAGAGGTAGGGAGGAACCTGGGAATGACACAGGAGGGGAGGGAAAATGGGGGCAGGATAAGGTATGGGAGGAGACAGGAGTGATATACAGAGGGTCAGAAAATTGAATGGAGGTGTGTAGCAGTGGAGGATGGGAATCTGGAAGTAGCCACTAGAAAGTTCCCAGATGCCAGGAAATTAAGAGACTCTCAGGACCCAACTGGGAAGACATTTACCTGAATGTCATCCTGAGAGTACCCAACAAGGCAGAGACAGAATCTACAGAGATCATTTCCAGAGATGAGGATGGCATAACTTTTAAGAGTTGAAATATCATCTTGGTCGAATATTCCTTTGATGAGTATAAAGTATCCATCCCCAGCTCCTTAGATTAATTCTGGTTTGAAGTCTATTTTGTTTGGTATTTTAATGGCTATACCAGCTTGCTTCTTAGTATCATTTGCTTGAAAAATCATTTTCTAACCATTTACTCTGAGGTTCTTTCTACATTTTATGTTAAAGTGTGCTTCTTGTATGCAGACAAATGACAAACGATATTTTCACATGCATTCTGTGGGTCTGGGTCTTTTTAGTGGCGAATTGAGGCTATTGATATTGAGAGATGTCAATGATTGTTAATTCTTGTTATATTGTTTTTTTTTGTGGTGGTGCTGGTGGTGGTGGTGGTGGTGGTGGTGGTGGTGGTGGTGGTGGTGTGTGTGTGTGTGTGTGTGTGTGTGTATGTGTGCTTCCCTTCTTTTGGTCTCTTACATGTGAGATTATGAGTTTTCTATGATTTCATAAGTGTAGTTATCCTTGCTTTGTAGTTTTCATTTTAGCTCCTTCTGTATAACTGGACTTTTTTGATAGATATTGTTTAAATTTGCCTTTATTGTAGAATATCTTATTTTCTCCATTTATGTTGATTGAACATGTGTAGTAGCCTGGCCTGGCATTTGTGCTCTCTTAAAATCAGCAGGACAAGAGGGAGGGAAGGGGGCTTATAGGACTTTTGGGGAGGGAGAAAACAGGAAAGGGGAAATGATTTTGAATGTAAATAAAAAAAACTTAAAAAAAAAGAACACACATGATATGTAGTCACTGATAAGAGGATATTAACCCAGAATCTCAGAATACCCTAGACACAATTCACATATCAATAGATTTCCAAGAAGATGGAAGGAGAGACCTCTGGTCCTGGAAAGACTGGATGTAGGGGAATGCCAGGACAGAGAAGCAAGAGGGGGTTGAATGAAGAAAAGAGGGAGGGAAGGGGGCTTATGGGACTTTCGGGGAGGAAGGAAATGGGAAAGGGGAAATCATTTGGAATGTAAATAAAAAAAATTAGAAAAAAAATCAGCAGGACATCTGTTCAGGTACTTCTGTCTTTTAGTATTTTCATTGAGAATTCAGGTGTAATTCTAATAAGTCTGTCTTTATACAGTACTTTGCCTTTCCTCCTTGTATCTTTTAAGGTTATTTATTTGTTCTGTATGTTAATGTTAATTATTATCTGGTGAGGAGACTTTATTTTCTAGTCATACCTATTTGATGTTTGCATGTTTCTTGTATACCTATAGGTATCTTCTTTCTTTGTTTACAAAAATTTCTGTTATGGTATTGCTGAAATTACTTTCTGGGCTGTGATTCTTTTTAGTCTTCTATTACTACTGTTCTTCAGTTTGGTCTATTCATAGTGCTTCAGATTTCCTGAATGTCAGGTAATTTTGAGACTTAACATTTTCATTGATCCATATACTTATTTCTGAGATTCTCCCTTCCATCTCTTGTATTCTTTTGGTAAAGCTTTCTCCTGTTCTCATTACTAAATTTTTATTTCCAGAATTGCTTCAGTTAGTTTTCTCCTCAATGTTTCTATTTTATGTCCAGTTCATAATCAGTTTTATTTGTTTCTTTCAACCCTTTGTTTTTCTTGCCCTTCTTGTATAAACTTATTCTTTTTCTCCCATTTATTGTTGGGTTTGATTTCATTGTTCTTCTTTTGGTTTGGTATTTTGGGGTGTGTGTGTGTGTGTGTGTGTGTGTGTGTGTGTGTGTGTGTGTGTATGTGTGTGTGCACGTGTGTGCGTGTGTGTGTGTATGTGTGCAAGTGTGTGTATGTGAACTGTACTGTATCATGGTAACACATTCTGTATTCTTTTAATTTTACATGTCATAGAACTTATTATAATAGAATAGCTTGGAACTTTGATGTCTTCTGCCTTACTTATTTTTCCATTGCTTTGATAAGAAACCATGACCAAGACAATTTATACAAGAATGCATTTAAGTGTACTTACAGTTTCAGAGGGTTAGAGTCAATGGCCATTATGACAATCAGCATGTCAGAAAGTTGTAGGCATGGTGCTGAAGAAGAACCTGGAAGATTACCTCCTGATACAAAAGTAGGAGGCAGAGAGAGAGAGAGAGAGAGAGAGAGAGAGAGAGAGAGAGAGAGAGAGAGAGAGAGAGAGAGAGAGAAAACACTAACTGAGAGTGATACATAATATTGAAACCTCAAAAACCTAAAGGTCAAGCCTAGCAGAAGACCACTTAGGCTGTTTGCAGACCTTCTCTGTTCTCATTGTTCCCCACCAACCCAATCTTGAGGATTGCTCCTAGTGCTACAATAGAAAGTCAGTTGTAGCCCCCTTTCTTGTGCCCAAGTGTCCTGTGGATCCCACAGATCACCCAACCTTACTCTCTCACACACACTGAGAGAGAGACAGAGACAGAGACAGAGAGACAGAGGGAGATCTTTTCTTTATTCTAAAGAAGAGACAATCACTGGGTTTTACACAGCAAGAAAGTTTTAAAAAGCTACTTCCACTCTAAGTCTCTATTTGTAGTTTTCTAGGAAAGAATTTTTAGGATTTTCTATTCTAGGAATAGGGATGGGATATTGTGCTAGAGACTAAGTTTGATATAAATAACTTCAACTGCCTTTTACAAGATAAATGAAAACTGAAAACAGTAATAAAACAATCTTGGCTTCATCAGACTCTAGAAATATCAACCCCTTCATTAATCTGGATATTTTTATAACAAGGAATTTTAGAGGTAAAAGATCTCCTATTAGTAGCTAAAGATTTGAATCAATAGTGTAGAGGAATACCAGGACAGGGAAGAGGGGAAGGTTGATTGGGGAAGGGGAGATGGCTTATGGGATTTTTGGGTGAGGAGGAAACCAGGAATGAGAATAACATTTGAAATGCAAATAAAGATATATCTAATATAAAATTAAAATATATCTAATATTAGATAAAAATATATCTAATAAAAAAAAGAAAGGAATGCCTTTGATGCCAAAATACATCCACACATATCTGCCTCTTCTTTATTGTTTAGCTCTGTGATTCAACCAGACCATATAACTTGCAATTATCACAATTATTTATTTCCAAAATAAGTATGGCATGTACAATTGCAAAGACATTAAATAAGATATAAATGAGAAAAGCAGAGCCTTGTAGTTGAAGTAATAATCATGTGTAATAAATAATTTCCAATTCCACTGCCTTGTGAGTTTATTTCTCAACTCTGAGTTGGCATTAATGCTTCTCTGATTGATGGAGTGTGGCTCTGGGTTATATGTATGCTCACATCTGCTCAATATGTTTCCTCATTTGTTGACCCGCAGCTACCCAGTGTATGTTCCGAAAGCAGATGGCAGAAGCATAAGAGGAGAAGGCAAACCACATAAGCACTCATAATGGTTCTGCAGCATTATCTGCTGGCATACCGTAGGCCAATTCAAATCACATGACCAAGACTTTCACTGGAAAAAGAAAAGCACTCTATAAACTAGCAAAGAACTAATAAAAGTTCAAAAAATAATTCCTCCTCCGTACCAAAAAATAGTGATCTAAGTTATTTCCCTTTGTACTTTCCTCCTTTCCTTCCTTTTTGTTCAACATGCTCCCATGTATTTCACCTTGGCCTCAAACTAACCATTCATATGTCTATGCTTCCTGACTCAGAAAATACAAGGAGCAAGGAGTCCACCATTTATCACATGTATATGTAACATGAATAGTAAAACCTGTTAGGATGAACCACAGAAAATTTCTGGAGTTTTTGCTACCACTGTGCAACGTAGACTCTTCAGACAAATGAAGAGACAACAAACCTGTTCTCTGCTCTCAGGAGGTGGCTTGACAACACAAACTGTTCAATTACCTGAATCACATAATTGCCAGACAAAAGGTTTTTCATGCATCTAAAGAATGGAAAAATTACATTTGAGTTAAAAAAACAAACAAACCAACAAACCAACAAACAGGCTTTATGAGTATGGTGACATGTAAGTATGACTTTATGAGAAAGATGTCACAGTCTTGGCCTTACCCAGAACTGGATTTAATGTCTGGAACTATGATGTACCTTGAAAAAGTTAAATGACCTTGTAAACCTGAATTCCTTCATCTTCCTGTCAAGTACTCATAATACATTGTTAGGATTAAATCTAAAGTCACTAACATGGTGCTCATTCAGTATCATTCACAGTAAGAAAGAGTGGCTACCTACCAGTTGTATATGTTTTGACAGTGATAGAATTTGCATGTTTTCCCATAAAAGAGGAAAAGTGAGGTGTTTGCCTGGCAGTGAATATAAGCATTTTATGTCCTGTAGGTAGCATAAAACACAATAATCATACTCAATATTCACATGTTATTTTACAGTCTAAAATACCTCAGGAAGCGTATCTTACTTATTCTTCAGATAAACTTATGTAGAGACTTCTTTATGTCTGCTAATACTGATCTGACATGATTCCATGGACTTGGAAGCACCTAATTAATCACATTGGTACACAGAGAATAGAACAACCTTTGCTAATAACTCATACTGTTTCCAAAGTTAGAGTTTTCCTCTTTTTTTTTAGATTTGTTTACTTTATGTATATGAGTACACTGTTGCTGTCTTCAGAAACACCAGAAGAAGACATCAGATTCACATTACAATTGTTTGTGAGCTTCCTTGTTGTTGCTGGAAATTAAACTCAGGACTTCTGGAAGAGCCGTCAGTGTTCTTAATCACTGAGCCATCTCTCCATCCCTAGAGTTTTCTTATGTAACATTGTCCACTTCTAATGATTCCCTGATGCATTTATGCCACAGACCATACAAACCTGAGAGGTGAGAATGTCTATTAAATAAGTGAAAACATATATAAAAATGAATATGATTTGATCTTTTTATTATTAGCTATCTCTATAATTCATATTGACAGTCAAACAGACAGATAATAGATAGATATAGGCATACATACAAATATACAAAATATAAATATGATAGATGATAGGTACGTACATAATAGATAGATGATAGATAAATAGATGATATGTAGATTGAGAGATGATAGATGATGGATAAAATACAGATGATAAATAATAACTGAAAGATAGGTAGAAGATGGGTATAGATGATAAAATGATGATAAATAGACAACTAGACTATAGATATATAATTGATAGATAATATAGATAAAAATAGATTAGATAATAATAGATACATAGATAGATTTTTGATAGAAAGAAAGAACAAAAGAAAGAAAGAAGAAAGAAAGAAGGAAAAAAGAAAGGAAAGAAAGAAAGAAAGAAAGAAAGAAAGAAAGAAAGAAAGAAAGAAAGAAAGAAAGAAAGAAAGAAAGAAAGAAAAGAAAAGAAAAGAAAAGAAAAGAAAAGAAAAGAAAGGATAGTAAAGTTATTTTATGACCTGAGGCAGAAAGCCAGTTTGTAAGGTTTTTCATAAAACACTCATGACAAGAAAGGTGACAGAAGGATACATAAATAAGACTACTGGATGCATCACCTACGCTAGGATCCTTATGATTTTAGTTAGTCCAGAAATGTCAAAAATAATATAATTACACCAATTCTTTTGACTCTTTTATTTCTTGTTATGCTAGAGGCATACAAATCTACATAAATCATTCTACATACAAATCTCCTTACTTGTTGATTGTTCATATACATGTGACATATCCTTTTATGTATAAAATGAAGATTGAAAAGGTTGTTTTGATTCTCTAAATAAGAAAAATTTGAAATCTACCACCAAGGTGATAATAGCTTTGCACCTCTAAGTGCTAAAAATCCTTAAGAAGTCAATGTTGTAAATAAGTCATGACTGAATAAGTATGATTTTGTGGCAGCTAAGGCAGCCATCAATTACAAGGTGGTAACTTGATGGTTGTGTAATATATCAAAGTGGATGTCCCTTCATTTCCATTTGTCTTATGTGAAATTAATCATATGATCACTTGAGGTGTACAATCTTTCTTGACAATTCTTCTCACTTCCTTTATATCATTACTTTCCCTTCTTCTTCTTTCAATTCTCACATGTCCTCACTCACTCTCAAATTCATAATCTCTTTTTCTTTAATTATATATACATATAATTATATATATATGTGTGTGTGTGTGTATACACATATTCATATACTGTTCAGTTTGTTTAGTGTGGATCATATAACTGTATGTGTTTAGGGTTGGCCATTTATCATGGAATGACCTATCAGGACTTTGGTCCTAGAGACGACTAATTGGCCTCTCTAAAGACTCATTAATTGCTTATATCTCTTTGGGGGAGATACCTTGTGATGTTTACTCCATCCATGTTGACATATCTTCTTGTTTAGGTGACTATATTGTTGAGATTTCATAGGTGAAGCATTCTTGTCATATTTAATAGAAAGCAAATATCTTTGTCCTCTTGTTCTTAAAATCTTTCTCTTCCTCTTTCTACATGTGTCACTGAGCTTTAATTGTAAGAGTTTTGTTGTAGATGTGTCAATTGGGTTGGGCACCAGGCGATCAGGTATTTTCTGCATTCTCACCAGTTGTGGCTGTCTATAATGATCTCTGTCTGCTGCACAAAGAGGCACTTTTAGCAATGCTTCTCTGTGCATATATGGATAAGCATTTAGAGTAAATCTAGCAATAACAGTGTTATAGGAATAAGTGACCAGAGTTAATTACCCTTCATGTCTAAGTCCTCACTAGCCATGGGTATTTGGATATGGATAAAGGCGTAAATTTCCTCTTAGTAATTGAGACTTAAGTATAATTCGATGAACATTCCTTACCTGTGATAAAAATGCCACTTGCCCTTGAGGCTCCCTTTCCATATGATCACTACTGTAACTGGTAGGCATCACTGCTCAGTAGGACTACTGATTACTTTTTTTTTGATGTTGTAAATAGCAATCTGATGTGAGTTGTTCCCTGAGAAAGAAGCTCCCCAGTAAGCTCCAGATCCATTTTTTCCAAGCCCTCTGTCAGAGCTACATGGTGTGTTCAGCAATGTGCTCTTATTCTCAAATTAGCAGGCAGCCAAAGAAAACAGCAACCTTTGTTTTAGGATTCTCTTCAGTTTCCCAGAACAACGAGTCAAAGAGAAGTTTCCCCTGCCTGGCACTTCAGATTGGAATAGAGTGGAGAAATAACAACATCAAAGATTTCTTTTAGAGTGTTAAGGATCCTTAGCAATTATGAAGATGAATATTTAAATTATTTGATATTGCATGTTAACTTGGTCAGGATAGCTAATATCAAAAAAATGTGCTCATGAGAATATGGGGAAAGTTGAACCCTCATTCACTGTTTGGGAATTGTAAACTGGCACAAACACTATAGAATCAGGGTGAATTCTCAAAAAGCTAAAAGTAGATATATCATGTGACCCAGCCATACTATGAGCTTGGCATATGAACAAAGGCCACCATACACTACTCCAGAGATACTTCCTCAGCCATGTTCACTGTTGCCATATTCACATTACCTAGAAATAACAACTTAAAACTTCTCTAAGGCAAAGAACAGTCAATAGGACAAATGGCAGCTTATACAATGAAAAACTTTCCATCATTTCTGCATTCAACAGAGGGCTAATATCCCAAATACATAAAGAACTCAAGAAATTAGACAACAAAACACCAAATAATCCAATCTTAAAAGGAGGTATAGATTTAAACAGAATTCTCCATAGAGAAATCATAAAGGCCCAAGAAACACTTAAAGAAATGTTCAATATGATTAGCCATCAGAGAAATATAAAGCAAAACAACTTTGAAATTCCATCTTATACCTGTCAGAATGACTAAGATAAAAACCACAAATGACAGCTCATGATGGCAAGGATGTGGAGCACCAATCCTACATCTAACAGAAGGCTAATAGCCAAACTATATAGGGAACTCAAGAAACTAGACATCAACAAACCAAAAACCAGTTAATAAATGGTATACACATCTAATTATCAAAAGAGGAATCTCTAAAGGCCTAGAATCACTTAAAGAAATGTTTAACACTGGGGATACTAGAGAGACATGCAAATCAAATTGATTCTGAGATTCCACCTAACTCCTGTCAGAGTAACTTAGATCAAAATCTCAAGGAACACCACATGATAGGATCTCGAGCAAGAGGAACAATTCTCTATTGCTGGTGGGAGTTGCAGAGCCGCTTTGAAAATCAATATGGAGATTTCTTAGAAAATTATCAATTAATCTACCTCAAGACCCAGCTATACCATGCCTGGGCATATACCCAAAGGATGCTCTATCATACTATTAAGACAGTTACTCACTTACATTCATAGCAGCTTTACAGCTTTATTCATAATAGCCAGAACCTGGAATAAACCTAAATGTCCTCCAACTGAAAAATGGATGAAAAAGTAGCTCTTACATTTACACAATGTAGTATTACTCAGCTGTTAAAAATAATGACATAACAAAATTTGTAGGCAAAAAGAAGGAAGTAGAAAAACAATACCCCCCCAAAAAAAAGAAAAAGAAAAAGAAAAAAAGAAAAAATTGAGTCAGGTAGCACAGCCCCAGAAAGACAAATATGTTACATACTCACTTTTAAATGGATATTAGCTGCAATGTAAAAGATAACCATGCTACTACTGAGAGGGGCTAAGTAACAAGGGGGGCTTAATCGCGGATGAAAGGATCTCTATGGGAAGGGGAAATAGCATGTATTTTACAGTTAGACTGGGAGTGGGAAAAGAAGAGAATATAAGGAATGGGGAGGATAGAAGGAGGAAATATTGGGAGAGAAAAGGGGAACTTGGCAGCATTTTCGGTGTGAAGTAGAAACCGAGTTCAATGGAAACTACATGAAATCTACAAGAGTGACACTACCCAAGTCTACAAGTAAAGTGGGACAAGGAGCCTGAGCATCATCTTCTGTAACCAGGCAAAGCTTCAAGTGGAGGCTAGGGATACCAACTCAGTCACAAAACTTCCATCCTACAGTTTGTCAGGCTTATAGGTTGTGCTGGAAGCAGAGCCTAGCATGATCATCATCAAAAAGACCAGAGAGACTTCATCCAGCAACTGGGAGGAGCAGATACGGAGACCCACACTCAAATAGTAGGTCAAGTTTCAGGAGTCTTGCAGAGGAGGTAGAGAAAAGGTCAGAGGAGCCAGAGTGGTCAAGGAAACAGTCCACATAATCAACTAGACAGGATTCAAGTGGACTCACAGAAATCAGGGGCCTTTTGCGTCTTACCTAGGTTTTTTTTGTAGATTGGTGTTCTAGTGGGATTCTGAAAGTGAGAGCAAGGGGACTTTCCTTGACTCTTTTGCCTGCTTTTGTATCTCTTTTTCTCCTACTGGGTTGCTTCCTTCAGCCTTGATGTGAGAAAATGTCCCTGGTTTTATTGTAGTTTGTTATGCCATATTTAGTTGAGAAACCTCCTCTTTTCTGAATTGGAGATGGAGTGCAGGTGGCTCTGGAGGAAAGGGGACATTGAGGGTGACTGGTTGAAGAGGAGGAAAGGGCAACTGCAGTCAAACTGTGATGAATGAAAGAAGAAATATCAAAGAAACAAAAGCGTTACCATGGTCATATCTCTTCACAGCAACAGAAACCGTGCTCATCCTGTATCAGAAATGTTCTGCTGCTCTCAAGACTGCATTTCTAAGTACTGGTAATATTTTCTCAGAAAGTAAGAAAAATAGGAAACACGTTGTTATGGATAGTCGAGGACAAGATAAAGGTAAGAAAATTGGAAGAACAAAGAGAAAAAAGGAAGAATGTGGAGAGAAAGCAAAGGAATTATAGTACAAGGTGATATATTTCAGCAAAAGGAACATTTATTCAGTTATTACTATATACTAGACACTGCTCTGTGTGTTTCAAATATAGTTGGTCTTTTACTCAGATAATAACACTGATGCACACATAGGGAAATTGAATCTTGAAACTACTGAAATCATCTGAGAGTTAGTGGATGCCAGAACTGGGCTTGAACTCTCCTGTGTCTCTCTGTGTGCTCTCAATCACTTGGATGACCATGCTCATAGCATACTGCTATATGTGCTCATATGCCATAGAAACCCCCACACAAATTTGTTGAAGCTGTGCATATTTCTCCTGAGTCATTTCCATCTTAGTTCAGACTTTCTAGTTTTTATACTAGTAGAATCACAATTTTCTGAACTTTTAAGTCAACCTCTTCTATGAATGTCTTTTTCAATATAGTTCTGTGACTATTAAGCCTCCCATATATACTTACACTATATTCCACAGACCCTAACTATTAAGCCTTCTTGTTTTGGAGAAGAAAGAATATGATATATGCTATTGCTAAAAGAAAAAAAAATGTAAGACTTAGCAATCCCTATTCTCAGGAATTCTATTTAGAATCAAAATAGATCTGTTTGCAGGGAAATCTAGACTATAAACTGGCCTGCATCATTTTCTATTTCAACAGTTTTAGATGGATTTGTGAGCACACCTAGTATTTAGTTTGTTTCTCTGTAAAATCAAAATTTTATAACCATGGGTACAGTGTTAAGAATATTAACACATACAGCACACAGAATGCACAAGGCTCAATAAAAGCCAGAATAAATTTTCTTTTTCATTTTTATTACCTTAATGTTCTTTCATTTTCATTATGCAACTCAAATTTTGATCAGTAGCATAAGAAAACTATCTATTTTCATATATTCATGAGTTTTACTAAGTAAAATCTATATAGAATTTAAAACTTCACTTTATATACCCGAAGAATCAACACTCAAAAATAGAAAAAGGTATTTCCCAGGAATGAAATAGGTAGCTCAAGCAAAACTGATGGTTAATTTGCTGTTGCTGCTTTTGTTGGGCCTATGTTCAACATTTTGTAGTACAGAAGGGGCTTGAACATGTTACTCAAATGGTCAACCACACAGCTACTCTCAAATTCTCTTAGACCCATATCAAAATCCCATATAAATCATACAGATACCAATGATTAGATTTTATATAGTAGAAATATGTTTAGGAGTTACCAATCCAAAAACATCTAGTTATGGTACATTTATTTATTTATCTTATTTATTTAAAATAATTAAAAATAATATTACAGCAAAATATTTTCCTGGCTTACTCTAAACCTCAGCAAATAAAAATCTATATTTTCCATATCCTAATTATACTTTTCCTCTACAACAAGCAATATTCCTGATTTGCTCTTTTTTTCTAAAGTGTCTTCTCTCATACAATATATCATAACCTCAGTTCATACTCCCTCCACTACTCTGAGCTCACCCTGTCATCCTTTCTCTTCATAACTACTCCCCATCCGTGACGTGAGCTAACATAAAAGAGAGCTAAGAGGAAAATAAATTATGTAAGGAAATAATTTGAAGAGCTTCTTCCAAAGTCCATTAAGGTCATTGTCCAATTTTTTATTTATTTTTATTTCTGTACCTATGATAAAATACTCTGTAAAATGCTGCTTTGGAGAGAAATGGTTTATTTGGCTGGAGATTTCATGTTGAGGTTCAACATTGCATGAAACTCAAGACATGGACCTGAGGCATCTCACATCAAAATCAGTTTAGTTATACTTTCAGGAGATTCAACTCCAGCAGTCAGAATCAGAGGAATTACAAGGACTTTTTTTTTCTATTTTATCCTTTAGAAAGATTTAGTTATTTTTTTTCTTTTTTTTAAATTTTCTATATTTTTTATTTACATTCCCAAAGATTTACCCTTTCCCGGTTCCCCCATCCCCAAAAGTCCCATATGCCCTCTTCCATCCCATTGTTCACCATTCAACTCCCTTCAGCTTCTCTGTCCTGGTATTCCCCAACACTACTACATCCAGTCTTTCCAGGACCAGGGGTCTATCCTTCCTTCTTCTTGGAAGTCAATTGATATGTGAATTGTGTCTTGGGTATTCCGAGCTGCTGGGTTAATATCCCTTATCAGTGACTGCATACCATGTGTGTTCTTTTGTGATTGGGTTACCTCACTAAGGATGATATTTTCAAGTTCTGGCCATTTGCCTAAAAATTTCAAGAATTCATTATTTTTAATTGCAGAGTACTATTTCATTGTGTAAATATACCACATCTTATGTATCCATTCCTCAATTGAGGGACATCTGGGTTCTTTCCAGCTTCTGGCTATT
This sequence comes from Tokudaia tokunoshimensis, assembly GCA_036184795.1. Lineage (NCBI taxonomy): Eukaryota > Metazoa > Chordata > Mammalia > Rodentia > Muridae > Tokudaia > Tokudaia tokunoshimensis. The sequence goes on along the minus strand of BTHU01000005.1, from coordinate 52,405,098 downwards.
ATAAATGAGGCTGCTATGAACATAGGAGAGCATGTGTCCTCATTGTATGTCGGGAAGGCCTCTGAGTATATGCCCAGGAGTGGTATAGCTGGATCGTCCGGGAGTGTCATGCCCAGTTTTCTGAGGAACCGCCAGACAGTTTTCCAGAGTGGTTGTACCAGCTTGCAATCTCACCAACAGTGGAGGAGTGTTCCTTTTTCTCCACGTCCTCGCCAACAACTGCTGTCGCCTGTGTTTTTGATCTTAGACATTCTGACTGGTGTGAGGTGGAAACTCAGGGTTGTTTTGATTTGCATTTCCCTAATGACTAAGGAAATTGAACATTTCTTTAGGTGCTTCTCAACCATTAGATATTCTTCAGGTGAAAATTCTTTCTTTAGCTCTGTACCTCATTTTTAATAGGGTTATTTGGCTCTCTGGAGTCTAACTTCTTGAGTCCTTTGTACATATTGGATATTAGCCCTCAGTCAGATATAGGGTTGGTAAAGATCTTTACCCAATATGTTGGCTGCCGCTTTGTCCTTTTACCTAACAGAAACTTGGCAATTTTATGAGGTCCCATTTGTCAATTCTTGATGTTAGAGCATAAGCTATTGGTGTTCTGTTCTGGAAATTTTCTCCTGTGCCCATGTGCTCTTCCCTAGTTTCTTTTCTATTAGTTTCAGTGTCTCTGGTTTTATGTGGAGGTCCTTGATCCACTTGCAGTTGAGTTTAGTACAAGGTGATAAGAATGGATTGATATGCATTCTTCTGCATGCTGACCTCCAGTTGAACCAGCAAAATTTGTTGAAAAGGATATCTTTTTTTCCACTGGATGGTTTTAGCTCCTTTGTCAAAGACCAAGTGATCATAGGAGTGTGGGTTAATTTCTGGATCTTCAATTCTGTTCCATTGATCTATCTGCCTGTCACTGTACCAATACCATGCAGTTTTTAATACTATTGCTCTGTATTACAGATTGAGGTCTGGGATACTGATTTCCCCAGAAGTTCTTTTACTCTTGAGAATAGTTTTAGCTATCCTGGGTTTTCTATTATTCCAGATGAATTTTTGAATTGATCTTTCTAACTCTATGAAGAATTGAGTTGGGATTTTGATGGGGATTGCATTGAATCTGTATATTGCTTTTGGCAAGATGGTCATTTTTACTATATTAATCCTGCCAATCCATGAGCATGGAAGATTTTTCCATCTTCTGAGGTCTTCTTCAATTTCTTTCTTCAGAGACTTGAAGTTCTTGTCATACAGATCTTTCACTTGTTTGGTCAGAGTCACACCAAGATAATTTATGTTGTTTGTGGCTATAATGAAAGGTATCATTTCCCTTATTTTTTACTCACCCTCTTATCCTTTGAGTATAGGAAGACTACTGACTTGCTTGAGTTGATTTTATACCCGACCACTTTGCTGAAGTTGTTTGTCAGCTGTAAGTGTTCTCTGGTGGAGTTCTTTGGGTCGCTTAAGTATACTATCATATCGTCTGCAAATAGTGATAGTTTGACTTCTTCCTTTCCAATTTGTATCCCTTTGACCTCCTTTTGTTGTCTAATTGCTCTAGCTAGAACTTCAAGTACTATATTGAAAAGATATGGAGAGAGAGGGCAGCCTTGTCTAGTCCCTAATTTTAGTGAGATTGCTTCAAGTTTCTCTCCATTTAGTTTGATGTTGGCTACTGGTTTGCTGTAAATTGCTTTTACTATGTTTAGATATGGACCTCGAATTCCTGAATTTTCCAAGACTTTTAGCATGAAAGGATGCTGAATTTTGTCAAATGCTTTTTCAGGATCTAATGAAATGACCATGTGGTTTTTTATGTTGTTTAGGTAGTGGATTACATTGATGGACCTACTTATATTGAATTATCCCTGCATCCCTGGGATGAAGCCTACTTGATCGTAGTGAATGATCATTTTGATGTGTTCTTGGATTCAGTTGGCAAGAATTTTATTGAGTATTTTTGAATCGATATTCATAAGAGAATTTGGTCTGAGATTCTCTTTCTTTGTCAGATCTTTGTGTGATTTTAGTATCAGCGTAATTGTGCCTTCATAGAACGAGTTGGGTAGTGCTCCTTCTGTTTCTATTTTGTGGAATAGTTTGAAGAGTATTGGTGTTAGGTCTTCTTTGAAGGTGTGATAGAATTATGCACTAAAACCATCTGATCCTGTTTTTTTTTTGTTGGAAGACTTCCAATGACCACTTCTATTTCTTCAGGAGCTATGGGACTGTTTAGATGGTCTATTTGATCCTCTTTTAATTTTGGTATTTGGTATCTGTCTAGGAAATTGTCCATTTCCTCCAGATTTTCTAGTTTTGTTGAATATAGGCTTTTGTAATAGAATTTGATAATTTTTTAAATTTCCTCAGTTTTTGTTGTTATATCTCCCTTTTCAATTCTTAATTTGGATACTGTCTCTGTGCCCTCTGACGAGTCTGGCTAAGGGCTTATCTATCTTTTTGATTTTCTCAAATAACCACCTCCTAGTTTTGTTGATTCTTTGTATGGTTCTACTTGTTTCCACTTGATTGATTTTAACCCTGAGTTTAATGATTTCCTGACTTCTACTCCTCTTGGGTGTATTTACTTCTTTTTGTTCCATGGCTTTCAGGTCTTCCATTAAGCTGCTAGTGTATGCTCTCTCCCATTTCTTTTTGGACACACTCAAGGCTATGAATTTTCCTCTTAGTACTGCTTTCAGTGTGTCCTATAAATTAGGGTAAGTTGTGCCTTCATTTTCATTAATTTTTAAAAAGTCTTTGATTTCTTTCTTTATTTCTTCCTTGACCAAGGTATCATTGAGTAGAGCATTGTTCAGCTTCCACATGTAATGTATGTGGGCTTTCTGTTGTTTTTGTGGTTATTGAAGACCACCCTTATTCCATAGTGATCTGATAATAGACATACAATTAGTTTGATCTTCTTATATCTTTTTAGGTCTGTTTTGTGACCAATTATAGGGTCGGTTTTGGAGAAGGTATCATGAGGTACTGAGAAGAAGGTATATTCTTTTGCTTTAGGATGAAATGTTTTATATATATATATATATAAAACATTTATATATATATATATATATATCTGTTAGTTCAATTTGGTCCAAGGCTTCAATTAGTTTTACGGTGTCCCTGTTTAGTTTCTGCTTTCCTGATCGGTTCATTTCATAGAATGGGGTGTTGAAGTCACCCACAATTATTGTGTGAGGTGCAGTGTGTGTTTTGAGCTTTAGTAAAGTTTCTTTTATGAATGAGGTTGCCCTTGCATTTGGAGCATAGACATTCAGCATTGAGAGTTCTCCTTAGTGGGTTTTTCCTTTGACCATTATGTAGTGTCCTTCCATGTCTTTTTTGATGACTTCAGGTTGAAAATTAACTTTATCCAATATTAGGATGGCTACTCCAGCTTATTTCCTGGGACCATTTGCTTGTAAGATTGTTTTCCATCCTTTTCCTCTGAGGTAATGAATTTCTTTTACACTGAGGTACATTTTTTGCATGCAGCCAAATGCTATGTCCTGTTTACATATCCAGCCTGTTAGTCTATGCCTTTTTATTGGGGAATTGAGACCATTGATGTTAAGAGATATTAAAGAATAGTGATTATTGCTTCCTGCTACTTTTTACACTATCTTTATGTTTGAGTGGTTATCTACTTTTGGGTTTGATGAAAGAAGGTTACTATCTCGTTTTTTCCAGGGTGTAATTTCCTCTCCTTGTATTGGCGGTTACCACCTATCATCCTTTGTAGGGCTGGGTTTGTGGAAAGATATTGTGTAAATTTGGTTTTATCATGGAATATCTTGGTCTCTCCATCTACGGTGATTGAGAGTTTTGCTGGGTATAGTAGTCTGGGCTGACATTTGTGTTCTCTTAGAGTCTGTATGAAATCTGCCCAAGATCTTATGGCTTTCATACTCTCTGGTGAGAAATCTGATGTGATTCGTATAGATCTTCCTTTATATGTTACTTGGCCTTTTTCTCTTACTGCTTTTAATATTCTTTCTTTGTTTAGTACATTTGATATTTTGATTATTATGTGACAAAAGTTATTTCTGTTCTGGTCCAGTCTGTTTGGAGTCCTGTAGGCTTCTTGTATGTTCATGGGCATCTCCCTCTTTAGGTTAGGGAAGCTTTCTTCCATATTTTTGTTGAAGGTATTTACTGGCCCTTTAAGTTGCAAACCTTCACTCTCATCTATACCTATAATCTTTATGTTTGGTCTTCTCATCTTCTCCTGGATTTCCTGGATGTTTTAGGTTACATATTTTTTTTTGCATTTTCTTTGACTTTTGAGTCCATGCTTTCTATGGTATCTTCAGCATCTGAGATTCTTTCTTCCATCTCTTGTATTCTATTGTTGATGTTTTCATCTATGACCCCTGATTTCTTCCCAAGGTTTATATCTCCAAACTGTCTCTCTTTGTGATTTCTTAGTTGTTTCTACTTCCTTTTTTAGATCCTGGATGTTATTTGCTCAGTTCCTTCACTTGTTTGTTTGTGTTTTCCTGTATTTCTTTCAGATATTTTTGTGTTTCTTCTTTCAGGGCTTCTGCCTGTTGACCCCAGTTCTCCTGTATTTCTTTAAGCCATTTTTGTGTTTCCTTTGTAAGGGCTTCTCCCTGTTGATTCTTGTTCTCCTGTATTTCTTTAATAGATTTATTTATGTCCTTCTTGAAATCCTCTAAAAGCATCATGAGAAGTGATTTTAAATCCAGATCTTGCCTTTCGGGTGTGATGGGGTATCCAGGACTTGCTGCTGTCTGATAGTTGGGTTCGGATGGTGCCATATTGCCTTGATTTCTGTTAGTAACATTCCTAAATTTGCCTTTTGCCATCTGGTTATTTCTGGTGTTAGTTGGTCCTGCTGTCACTGTCTGTTGTTTGAACCTCTGTGAGCCTGCAAGGCTATTTCCACCCCCCTGAATGACCGGGTTTTCCCTGGCACTGATTGCTGTGGGGCTGCCCTGCTCCTGAGTGTCTTTGGATCCCTGGTGTGCCTTGCCCCAAGTGATGTTATACTTGGGATATTTCCTTGTATCTGGAGTCTCTGACTGGTCTATCACCTGAGCAAATGTGATGGAGGCTGCTGTGCTCCCCCCAGGCACGGGTCACTCTGCAGGGCAGATGTCCCACAGCAGAGTTGGAACGCAGATGACCACAGAGCTCCCAGCTCTTGGGCACAGGCGGCACCCTAGCTGGCAGTGTCCCAAGTGATGTTATGCTTGGTTATCTCTGCACCTGGATGCCCTATCTACTCTGTAGCCAGAGCAAAGATGGCGGAGGGTACTGTGCTTCCTCCATGTGAGGGTCACTCTGCAGGGCAGATGTCCTACAGCAGAGCTGTCACCCAGTCGACCACAGAGCTGCCTTGCTCTTGGGTTCAGATGGAGCCCTAGCAGGCTGTGTCCCAAGCGATGTTATACTTGGGAAATCCCTGTGTACCGGGAGTCTCTGTGTAGTCTATTACTGGAGCAAAGGTTGCAGAGGGAAGGCTGCTGTGCTCCCTCCAGGCACAGGTCACTCTGCAGGGCAGATGTCCCACAGCAGAGCTGGCGTGCAGATGACCACAGAGCTGCCAGCTTTTGGGCAATGGTGGCACCCTAGCTGACTGTGTCCACAGCGTTGTTATGCTCAGTTATCTCTGCACCTGGAGGCCCCGATTGATCTGTCGACTTACAGGATTTTTGATGTCACATTGACAAAGTCACTTAAGAAATTTTAGTTAATTTTATAATGACACTATATATTAAAGGATGGTTATGAGGATGAATACACTGCAGCATTTAGAAGTATTTGGATTTTTCATTGCTTAGATACAAATTTGATTTCAATATAAAGTATGAAACTGTATGAATAAATCACACCCAAATCAAAATGCCATGTTCTTCTGAATTGAATCTTTTTGTTCTGGAGGAAGGAGATAAACAGGTGAGTTTTGAGAAATTTGTGACATGTTTAATTCTCAGGAAGCCCATGAAACTTAACTGGGTGTAGAAGTTCAGAAAGTTACATGATTCCCAATGTCATCCCCAAGTGTTCAAACAAAAATGAACTGCTGGTGAGATCCTCCTTCTAAATCAGTCTTTGAATTGTAGAGGGAGCGCTAGTACACACACACACACACACACACACACACACACACACACTCCTGTTGTGCCACCCCTGACTGGAATGGTTTTTCAGTGATGAAACTGTCTGGGCCTCTCATGCTCATCTAAGGAACCTCTCCTAAAAGCTTATGTAAGTAAGTGTTTTCCAAAGAATTCATTAGCTCACCAAGGTAGCCTGAGTTGGCACAGATTCTTTGGTCTGTCATTGTTACTTTATTGGAAGTGAATAGACATTTGTTCATGTCCCATGAAGAGTCACATAACACCACTGGAAATCATTCTATTCTGACTTTTCTCAACTATCGCTTCTTCTATTTGTAATACCTTGACCCTTCTGTAAAACAAATTATATAACACATGCTTTTTTATGCTCATTCTTCAGTCCCACATAATGCTTTTTAAATTCACAAATTTGCTATGTTTTAATTGTGTGTTCTGGAATATAAGATAGTTGATTAAAAGTAACAGACCTTTTCCTCTGGATTCTGTTTATTATTAAACTAAGGTTGCCATGAACATGGCAGTTGTGGCTTTGCTTATACATGACTTTATTCAGAGATACTTGTACTAGAAATAGAATAGGTAGATAATAGATTCCTCCAAATTAGCAGATAAAATGCATATAGTTATTCATATTTCCACTGTGAATATATGATAGTACAAGACCCATCCTCTCATTAACACATGACATTGACAGTCTTTGCAAGGATAATCACTGTGGTGACTGTGCATTTAGTTTGCAGTATGCATTTATCTGATATGCAGCTAGGAGTCTCTTCCATCTACTAGTCCTATTTTTTTAAATACCCACTTAAAGAACATTACTTCTTATTTGTGTTATTTTAGTATTTATCATATGATTTAAAAGGCTTTTGGTTTCCATAATGAAGAGAAACTTGAGTTGCAGCTACTCTATCATGAGCAATTTAATTGTTTTGAAAGAGATTTATAAATTTCCAAGTACTGTAAAAATATCCCATTATTCATTTCTTTATTATTAATAGCACTGTCTTTGAAATGTTAATGAAACAGTCAGAAAACAGCACTCTGACTAGCTCTTTCAATCATGTCTAAAATGTCACTGTGTCTTACAAACTGTGTACCCATAGGAACATTTATTTGTGCATACTGTCATCTTTTAAGAAAAGTGTTCCCCACCCTGCATAGATTTTAAATATCTTTTAACACAGATACTTCCTTTCCAATCAAATAATAGATGAGGATAAATGAATTAATAATTACTCAACAATATTTGCAACATAAATTCAATAGATATGCATGCTGTTGAAAGTAGTGAATAACAGTAGCAACAGCACAAATGTTGGGATTGAAAATCCAGATTTAGAGTCAGGATTCTTAAACTGTGACTCTCTGTCCTGTACAAGGTCATAAAATTCAATGTAAGGATCATAAAAATTGGCCAACAATAAAAGGTTTCTGATTGTATGACAAGAATAAGCTAAGTAGTAATCAAATTCGTAATGGATTAAATATGTGATGTTTATCAAAATGCTTGCACATGTCTTATTCCACAAATGCATTGTATCCCTGATTCTGAACACCCACTATGTGTGTTTTGTCATGCACATTCAGTCATGTCATACAATTTCAACAGCTTAGATATTGTATTACAAATCATAGAATGTTTACTGTATATATCAAGTTTGCTGTTCTATAGAAGCCTAATTGTCCAATTACAAAATAATTTCTGAATTGAGAACATATAAAATAAAACTGGTCTTTACTGTTATAAGGAGTATACATGAGTGAGTTTTCAGCATTAATCACATACAATTAGTCATTATGATGAAGATGTTACCACAGATAATTCAAAGAACTGTCATGTTCTACTATCTAAGTAATATAAGCACATGCTCCACACCACTATGTTCATAGTAGCCTTATTTGTAAGAGCCAGAATCTGGAAACAATCCAAATTTCCCTTATCAAAGAATGGATATAGAAAATGTGGTTAATTTACACAATGGAACACCATTCAGATACTAAAATTGTGGACATGACGAATTTTGTAGTCAAATGGATAGAACTAGAAAATATCATCCTGAGTGAGGTAATCCAGGCACAAGAGGACATGGCATGTACTCACTGATACGTAGGTATTAGCCAAAATGTGCAGAGCACACATGATACAACCCACAGACCTTAAGAAGTTTAACAAGAAGGAAGGCCCGATTGAGGATAATTCAATCCCACTTAGAAGGGGGGACCAAATAATCATGGGAAGGAGAAGGAGGAAGGGACCTTGGTAAGAATAGGGAGAGGGAAAGGAAAGGAAGAAGGATCAGGTATGGGGGGAGACAGGAAAGAAGGCCAGAGGGCCAGGAGAATGAATGGAACTATGCAGCCGTGGGCAGTGGAGAGGAGAGGGAACCTCTAGAAAGTCTCAGAGACCTGGGATGTGATAGGCTCAAAGGACTCAGTGGGGATGGTCTTTAGCAAAATACCCAATGGTATGGTGATAGAACCTGGAGAGACCAACTACAGTAGATAGACAGGGCACCCAGTGTGTGGGGGGGGGCGGAGGTTGGAGTTACCAACCTACCTTCAAATTTTTTGGCCCAGTATTGTTCCTGTATAAAAGAAATGTTGTGACAAAAATTGACCAGAGACTGAAGGAAAGGCCATCCAGAGAACTTCACGACTTGGGAACCATCCCATGGATGAGAAACAATTCCTGACACTATTATAGAATCCATGATGATGTGCTTGCAGACAGGGACCTAGCATGGCTGTTCTCTGAGAGGCTCTAGTAACAGCTGACTGAGAGAGATGCAGATACTTACACACAACCACTAGACTGAGATCAAGTCTATGGAAGTATTAAGGGAAAGATTAAAAGGGTGGTAACCCCATAGGAAGACCAACATTATCAACTAAGCTGGACCCGTGGGAGCTCCCAGAAACTAAGCCACCAAACAAAGAGGTGGTCTGTGACCTTTGACACACATATAGCAGAGGACTGCCTTAAATGACCTCAGTTAGAGATGATGTGCCTAATCCTGTAGAGACTTGATGCCCCCAGAGAAGGGGGATGTGGAGGGTGGGACGTGAGGTGGAGAGGTGGGTGGTGGGGAGTGGATGGGAAGCACTCTCTCAGAGTTAAAGAGAGGTTTATGGAGTGAAGAACTCTTGGGGGTGGGCAAAAGGGGGAAACATTTGGAAATTTTTTTAAGAAAGTAGCAGCAAATGGGGGAATAAATATCTCTTCATTTTAGAGAGTTGCATTTTAGAGAGAAACATTTGGAATTTTTTTAAGAAAGTAGCAGCAAATGGGGGAATAAATATCTCTTCATTTTAGAGAGTTGCATTCTAAATGAGGATATAAATTTAGGTATTCATAGACCTAAAATAAGTTGATCTCCCTTCTTCATTTATCCAGGTGCTCAATTCTGAAATCTTGGAAAGAATTCCCTGTCTATTGGACTCTTGTGCTGGGATGTAGACATTGACACCTGTAGCTTGGGATGGTCAAATTAGAATATAAAACTTTCTGGTTCTATATTACTAGAAGCACCCCTAGTGAATACTATGAGATCTTTTTGTTTTAAGGGATGGTTTGTAAGAGAAGAAAGTGGCCCAACATGGAAACAGGAAGATTAGTAACAAAGGCACTCAGAAACAGAAAAAGCAAGAATTAGAGTTGAATGATATAGTGGAAATGTGGAGGGTAGATAGGAAGAAATGTAAAATGACAGTAGGAAAGTCAGAGACATGCCCTGGATGTGGTATAAGATAAAAATAGAGAAAACAAGGAAGTCTCTAGGAATTCTAGCATCAGGAATAAATTTGTGAAAGATATACTGAGGAACAGAATAATATTTTCTGTAATCTCAGGGATGTATGCTACTGATATTGTGAAGTTAAGCCAATTTACCCATTTGAACATGCAATAACGAGAAAAGATTCAGTTCAAAATAATTTTTGAATGTTAGGCATATGTAATATATAAAAGTATATAAATAGCATTATGTAATATATATAAATATAACTACAAATATTATATATATATGTATATGCATATGTGCTGGAAGGACATATGAGGGAGAAAACTGATGAGGTCCTAGAAAAATAGTATTATAAAGAAGAATAGGATAATACATACTTTATAAAATTGGTTGTTGTTGCCACTAGTTGCCACTTATTCTTATTTTATTTATTCATTTTAGTATTGTGGTGATAATATATTGATTCACATTCACACATTTATTTTTCACTGGTCAACCATTTGATGATCAGTTGAATTAAATGTTCCTAATGTAGTATAGGGAACACAAAACTAAACAAAGCTCATTATTATTTTCCACTGTAGCCCTGACTCCTGCTCATTCTGTGATGTTAAATACATTCTCTCATATCTTTAAACTCCAAATAGTTCTTAAAATAAGGAAAGCAACTGCTGCTTTTACCAAACTGACATTTAGGTGACCATTGCTATATAAAATTTAAATGATTTACAATGAGTTATATGCAAAGGACAATGAGAAAAGACAGATGAACACCAGATGGACAGTCAGTCCGAGTAGACAAGGCAGAATCTGAATAGTCAGAACTAAAGACGAATGTGACCAAAATGCTAGGAGTTACTGTTCTAAAAACTGCATTTCGTCTCAGAGCATATGTCAGAATCACTGCCATATCAAAATATGAAAATATAAAAGTAAAGGCAAGGCTAAAATTCAAAGTCAGCTTAAATGGACACAAATTGATTATTAGATCAGTCAAAGTATCTAGAACAAAGGGACCACATTCTCACAGAAAAAGGAAGTCCAAGGCTAGATCAGATAGAAGTTCCTCTAAAGGTAATACTCACAGAAATATCATAAGAAACTGAGAGGTAAATAAAGAGGTTGAGACAAATAATAAATAAATCCAGTCAGAGAATAAATAACTTCTGACTATAAAACAAACAAAAATGGCACATGCCATCTAGATTCAGCTCAGACAGGGGAAGCCATGAAAAATTCAGACATTGTAATTAGCAAAAGAAGTAAGAAAAAGACTGTCACAATCTGCTGACCCAGAGCAGGAATGTGAGAATCCATGTATCTGGAGATACATTGCCAGGAGGATTTTGATGAGATTTTGCAGTGTTATTTAAGAGCAAAACCAGAATATTTGTAAAACACAGAGAGAAACGAAGAAAGTATAGTTGCAAGATCCAAATCAGAAATGTTATTCATAAAAGGCGATGTAGTTCCAATAATAAAACAGTATGATTAAAAAAAAGACTAAATTGCAAAGACAATAAAAAAAGATAAGTGGTTTATATGGAGAAGATAGACGGGGGAAGGCATGGACAGGTAAAAAAAGCACTGAGGACCAGCAGAATGAATGGAGATTTGCAACCTTGAGGGGTGGGAGGCGTGAGAGATAAGAGGACCTGCCAGAAAATACCAAAGACCTGGGAGGTAAGGTACTCTCAGGACTCAAAGGGAGGGACCTTAGATGAAATACCCAACACTGGGGAGAAGTAACTCATAGAATCCACCTCCAGTAGAAAGAGAGGACATCGAGTGGAGGGATAGGGTTTTCGTCCCATAGTCAAAAACCCTGACCCAGAATTTTCCCTGTCTAAAAGAACTGCGGGGGCAAAAATAGAGAAGAGCCTGAGGGAAAGGTGTTCTAACTACCAGCACAATTTGTCACACATGTCATGGGGAGGCTCCCAAGGCCTAACACTATTACAGATGCTATGATATGCTTGCAGGCAGGAGTCTATAATGGATGTCCTCCAAGAATCCCAACAAGCATCTGACTGAAACAGATGAAGATACTTACACCCAACCATTGGACTGAAGTTGGCGACCCCTGCAGTCGAATTGAGAAAAGGCTAGAAGAAGATGAGGATGAGGATGACCCCACAGGAAAACAGGCAATCTCAACTAAACTGGACCCCTGACATCTTTCAGACACTGGCCACCATTCAGGCAGCATACATGAGCTGGTGTAAAACCCTGGGCACATATACAGCAGAGGGCTGCCTGGTCTGCCTTTAGTGGGAGAAGACATGCTAATCCCTCAAGAGACTTGAGATCCCTGGGAGTGGGGAGGCCTGACAGGGCAGCATCCTCTTGGAGACTGGGGGAAGGAGGAATGGGATGAGGAACTGTGGGTGGGCAGACTGGGAAGCAGGTAATGACTGGACTGTAAAACATAAAAATAATTTAAAAAATTTAAAAAAGATAACAGAACCAGATTTTAAAAGAGGCAAGTAACCCTATTAAAAAATGGGGTACAGAGCTACACAAAGAGTTCTCACCTGAAGAATATCTAATGGCTGAGAAGCACCTAAAGAGATGTTCATCAACCTTAGTCATTAGGGAAATGCAAATCAAAACAACCCTGAGATTCCATCTCACACCAGTCAGGATGGCTAAGATAAAAAACACAAGAGACAGCAGTTGTTGGCGAGGATGTGGAGAAAGAGGAACACTCCTCCACTGCTGGTGGAATTGCAAGCTGGTACAACCACTCTGGAAAGCAGTCTGGCGGTTCCTCAGAAAACTGGGCATGACACTCCCAGAGGATCCGGCTATACCACTCCTGGGCATATACCCAGAGGCTTTACCTGCATGCAATAAGGACACATGCTCCACTATGTTCATAGCAGCCTTATTTATAATAGCCAGAAGCTGGAAAGAACCCAGATGTCCCTCAACGGAGGAATGGATTCAGAAGATGTGGTATATCTACACAATGGAATACTACTCTGCAATTAAAAACAATGAATTCACGAAATTCCTAGGCAAATGGTCAGATCTTGAAAATATCATCCTTAGTGAGGTAACCCAATCACAAAAATACACACATGGTATGCAGTCACTGATAAGGGGATATTGACCCAGAATCTCGGAATACCCTAGACACAATCCGCATATCAATAGATTTCTAAAAAGATGGAAGGAGAGACCCTCGGTCCTGGAAAGACTGGATGTAGGGGAATGCCAGGACAGAGTAACGAGAGGGGGTTGAATGGAGAAAAGAGGGAGGGAAGGGGGCTTATGGGACTTTCGGGGAGGGAGGAAACGGGAAAGGGGAAATGATTTGGAATGTAAATTAAAAAAATAAAATAAAAAAAAGTAGCTGTATGCTAAAATTGTGTGTGCACTTACAATGGGATCTAAAAGTTTTTCCTCATGTATCAAGAGGAAATAGGGATCAGCTCCAAGAAATAAATGTACATGAAAATTTCTGATGATGATATTATTTGTAGCCACAGCAGAAATAAATTAAATATCTACTCCAGAGGAAAATATATAATGTGTGATATTTGCACCTAAGTTTTAGTGATTGGAAGATCATTACTACAATCAGCAAAGTAAAGTCATAAACACTGAAAATCTCTCAGGTAGAAAAGAATATAGAGTATTTCATAAGATGTGTGAATCACTCAAAAGTTACCAAACTATCTATTGAGATACAATGAAGTAAAACAGCCATTTTTTTCTGAGAGTAATGAAGAAAATGAACATACAATGAAGTCTTGGAGAATCCTGGAAGTGATCTCTTTATGGCTCTGAGTGGTTATTAGACGGCTAATGTATACCTGGTGAAAACCAATTGATCCTTTTAATTAAATGTGCATTTTCTATTTATATTACCTAATAATAAAGATGTAAATGCTGAATATAAAATGAATTTGGCTATAGTTCAATTAAAACAAGCATTCTGAGCTATTTTGATTAATATAATGAGTATCTCCAAATGTTTCTACATACCAATTGAATTTTAGTTCCATATGTAAAATTACCAAAGGATCATGCCAATTATTTTTATCACTGATATGACAAACTAGTGGACAACAATCAGCAGAAGAATAGTGTGTTTTGGCTTACTATCTGAAGGTATATTGCTTATCATTGAGAGGAAGGCTTGGTGAAGGAATTTGAGGTGGCTGCTCACATTGCCCCCACAGTTACAAAACAGGAAGAGATACATGGTGCTATTGGGTGTACCTTCCCCTTTACTTGGTTCTTCAGTCAGGAAGCCCAGCCTATATAAATAGTTTTCCAGATAATCAGGGTGCACATTCCCATTTCAGTTCCTCTGGAACTACCCCCACAGACCCACCCACAGTATATTTCCTGGGATATTCCCAACACAGTCAGGTTGTTGGGAAGTGTAACAATAGCAATCATTACAGGCTCACAGTGATTCTTCCCCTGTTACACCCATTCCCTTTTATGCCTTATGTTATGATTTTTGATGAAATACAACAGATACAACTGTAGTATTTTGATAAGTCATTATTAGTAATGAGTAAAAGCAATAAAAATAAAAACAAAGAAATAAATGCTAGAATAAGTTCTGACATAAAAGGCCATGTGATATTTCACAAAACACTTGCTTTTCTATATCTCTTTTTTCATACATTATATAACCTACAAATTGTATGCGCTTGGATATACACAGTAAGACCACAAGCTTTCATCAATCAGGAAGCACTGTCTTCTTTCAGTTTTTATGAACTTTTAAAAAGTGTTGCCTCTTGTGCTTCTGGTAATGAACATAGCCTTTAATGGCCTAGCCATGTCTCCAAACACTTCTGGAACATCTCTCATTATTTTGTCATGGCCTCCATCCCATGAATCACAAGGTGAAGGATGTTACCAACTATCTTAGATCTTTCCTCATGTCTATGACCAACATACCAAACAAAACAACTTACAAAAAGAAGAAAAATTATATATTTATATTTATAATATATAAATTTAGCTTAGTGTTCAGTAGATATAAGTCCATTTCTTAAAGAAGGACTACCAGAATGGCTCAGTCATGACAATAGGAGCTTCCAGCACAGCTGTGCAGATGCATGTGGAATGGGAAATACTAGCCAGATCTAGAATCTTCAAACACCTACCTCACTTACCTACATCCTCCATCTAGATCAAATTTTGTAGAACTTCTACACCCGTCCAGAGTTCTGCACCATCAGGAAATAAGTACTGAAAACATGAGCATATTAGGAACTTGTCAGGCTCAAACCATAACTAAAATGCTCATTTGTATGTAAATAACTTCTAAGACAATCAGAATTTTTACAATGAATTTCTAGCAGTATTCCAAATGCATAGCTGTTTTGATTCAAGGAAACTGATAAATTTTATAAGAATTTTTCTAAATATTTGACATCCTGTCATTTACTTTAGTATGGTCAAAGTGTGAGAATTTATTTCATGAAACTTGACAGATGACAAACACCAAGTAAGGTTTCATAGCCTCTGAAAGTTTAATCGTGCAATATTTCTTTAGTATGCTGCAAGTTTGGGTTGTTTACGTTTTCTCTAGAACTGATGGAAACTTTACTGAAGGAATTCTGATAGGAGTATAAGTTTAATAACAAGGAAATTGGAAAAAGAGAGAAAAGGTTAAACTGGATATATTAAAATTTATTTTCTTTAAAAGTTGTAAGAAAGTCTTATACCTTACCCAAAGATACAATTCTCAGGTTTTTTGTGAATGTTCCAATATTATCTCCCATCATTCCTCTATCTTTTACCTTAGGACAGCAAGTTTCTTCTGTGGGAAGGTCTTTGTTTGCATTTCCCCCTGTGCTTACATTTGTTACATTCCCAGATCTGTTCATCTTTTGGGTATGATTTAAATGCCCTCTCATTTCAGATAAACATTTTCTTTGATCATATAAATGTAATGCCTCTCACAGTTTTAATCTTTAGCATAGCACTTTACACCTTTTGGAGATATACAGTGCTTTTGCTAATTATGCATAAATTTAATAATTTTAGAAGAGAATATATGTTATGTTCACAAATATTCAGTTTAAATACCAGTGCTTGATAGTATACTTTCAATAAACATGCTTGAGATGAAGGAGAGGAGAAAAAGAGGAGAGAGATAGAAGAAAAGGAAAAGAAGAAAGAAGGAAATAATTAAGTACAGAAAAATATAAATAAGGAATTGAGTGTGATGCTTAACAAATGCTTTCGCTCAAGAATAAAGTAAATAGCACATCAGGGATATGATAAAAGTCCAGGGCTTCCTCCATGAATGTACAACTTGTTTAGTGAGTAATAGATTCATTAACTTACTCATGTATGTATTCATTAAATTCTTATATATTATTCAATAATGAATTGAAGAGGATTCATTTCATATTTTGATATTACATATTAAGGATAAGAAAAGGACAAAATGGAACAGCTATGTTCACCCTTTGGTAATGAGTGATCAGAAAGGATACAAATCCAACACAATATAAGTATATAGAGATGTTGAAAGTACTAGAAACCATCATTTAACTTTGTTTTGAATGTATTGGCTGCAGTTTGTTTAAAACAGTGCAGGACAGGAGTATGAGTCAGCTCAGGGTGGTCCTGAAAAAGAGTCAAAAGGGACAAAGAAGATGAATGAGACATGTGCAGATCCTTTTAGTCTGGGAGAAAAGAACAGAGTGTGAAGCTGATAGAAAATGACTAGTTTAAGAAAAGGAAGGCAGACTGGTACTGGTGGTCCTGATGGAGTTGAGAAAGTAAGAGGATCAGAAGAGCTGCTAAATCTGAAGAGGTTAGTAGAGACCATACTGTGAGACAGATGAAAAATCACGAACTCTATCCTTCAGTCAATAGGTAGTCTATGAATAGTCTCAGTAATATGATCAAGCTACAGATTCAAAAGACCTTTCTGGCCTCATTAGAGAAATAATTGGCAATGAAGAATCTAGAGAGCATCAACCTAAGCTGAACACCCTTTCAAGTAATCCAAAGAGAGTTGATGTTGAACTTAGGGCATCAGAATAGACTCCAGATTCACAGTGTACAGTGACAAAGGACTGAATTAAAAAGAGTTCACAATGGAAGTATTTTCAGATGTTCCCAGTCACTTCCCTCACACAAAGACGGGTCTGAAACAAAATATTTGCACTTTCACGTATATTCAGTATTCTCCCAACTTTTGCCATTTGGCCCTGGGAAACATCTTTTCAAATCACCCTGGAGTGAGAAAATTAGGAAGAAGCAGATATAGATCGAGATATATATTCACACACAAAAGATACATGGACCCACAAGCATGAGCACATACAAGCACACACTCATGAGCGCGCATGCACACACACACACACACACACACACACACACACACACTTCTAAGATCTCATTTATGAGGTTGGCAGTGATAGAAAAATCCTTCATTCTTCACTTCTTTCTATGACATACATGACCCATTTCTACCCAATTTCAAAGAAACAAAAAATATCTCAAGAATTCCTTTAGGAAAGTAAACATTCACTCTGTTGTGACCAGACAGTTTCCATGGTTATCCAAACTCTTTTATCTTGTGATAATTTCTTAAAATGGAAATTCCTTTTTTTACTGCTAATGTTACTTTCTTTTGTTGTGTGTAGTTATTCAAACTCACACAGAGGCAGCTTCGGTCAAAGGGAAAAAATAAAGTAAAATAAAAGCCTCGGTCTTTTGGTATTTTCCCACGTCCTACTGTTTGCTATTCTGAGAATATTTTTGAGCCTTTTAAGAGATGCATAAAATAGAGTGTCAGTATGGGTATTGGAGAAAAGCTAATCCTGGAATTTAGATTTTTTTTTAAGTATACGGGCATTTTAGACAAATTGATGATTGTGTATACTACTCAATAATCCCAAATCTTTGGAGCCCATGACCTGTCTTCAAACATCCATTTCTCCCCAATTAAAACAATACTTTCAGTCCAAAGATGAAGAATTAAGCTAGCCACCATGCCTCTCAGAGGAGTTTACCTTCATACTATTTCTCAGCCTCATCTGAGTATGCCAACCATGTGTTTGGGGATCAGGATAGAAATATAACTTTATTCTGCTGTTTAAATCTGATATTAATTATGCATTGATCCTCAGATACAGGAACCCCTGACAGGATATTTGGGTTAATGCCTTTCATACTTTGGGTATAGAGTACATAGATGCTAGAAAACAAACAAGTTTGAACAATTTATCCCAAAAGCTAGGAATGAAAATGCTGCTACTATTCTACAGAGCTCAGGTCAACTCCCTAAACTGAGAATGACTGACCCTAAGATGCTGCAACTGCAGTGCTGAGCATGAGGATCCTTACTCAGAAGTTGGAGATGGTGAAGACATAGGGACTATACACTGTGAATCAATCATAGGAGGCACAGATGCCTTTATAGCTGAAAGTGAGAGAATACATTTAAGTGCATTGCTAGAAAGCCTGTGAGAAAGGCAAGAGACTCATTCCAGTTTCCATACATATCAAAATTTAGATATGCAAACTAGGATTTCAATCAGGGCAGTCAAAATTCCACAAGCCAGGTGCATTTTGTAGATTTGTTTTGTCACTCACACACAGACTAAATACTGTTTTTCAGTACATCATGAAACATCACTATTATTTAATAACAAAGAAAGTAGAATGGTCTAAAATTTATTCATTTCTTCTAGCTGATATTGAAATATGTAAAAAAAATGTTACCAGCTGTTATAGTAAACACTTTATTTAAGGAAATCTATTGAGATTGTATATGTATATACTATAAATTAAAATGCAAATTTTGCATGTGTCAGAGGCAGACAGAGAGAGAGAGAAAGAGAGAGAGAGAGAGAGAGAGAGAGAGAGAGAGAGAGAGAGAGAGAGAGAGAGAGAGAGAGACTTTTGATATATAGGTCTTGCCTGCCTTGAACTTACTATGTAGACTCACATAGATGGCCGGAAAATGACAGGGTTCTATCTGTCTCTAATGCCCAAATGACATGGTTCTACCTGTATCTAATGCCCAAGTTTTGGGGTTGAAATATATATGAGCCACTACACTTGAAAAGAAGACTAAACTTTAAAAAATATATAAAGAATAGCTAGAACAAGATCTAATAGATAAGTTAAACTGTGCTAATTCATAATCTATGGTCAGGACTCTGAAGTGCTATGTAAATGATAAATCAATTACAGTTACATAGTGAAAACTTGATTCCCCTACATCTAAATATTTCTGTGACTATTCCTACGGCTTCTCAAGATAAATCCCTGTCAAGTACACTTCCAGGAATGGCCCATATATAACTTCTAGTCTAATTGTTTTGAGGAATGGATTTGTTTAGTGACTGAAGCAGTTTGCATTTCCACCAGCAATGTAATTTACGTGTTTGTCTTCCCAGGCCCTCACTAACACTTATCAGTATTTATTCCTTTTCTTGATGATAGCTATGAATGATAGCTTCTAAATATGATAAGGTAGAATTGAAAAAGAGTGTTAATTTGCCTCTCCTTGTTGAATAGGTTGTTGAACATGTTTTCTGGCATATAAAGACCACTAATATTTCTTTTGTGAACATTCTGTTCACTTATTTGTCTCATTAATTGATTAGATGATTTCAGTTTGTTTTGATGTTTAATTTTTGGGGTTCTTTGTAGATCCTCAATATTAATCCTCTGGCAGTTATACAAATGCCTAAACAACTCTCACACTTTGTGACTTGGTCTCTTTACTCTGTTGAGTATTTCTCTGTAGCACAAAAACTTTTAACTTCATGAAACCTGATTTGTTAACCTGAATTGCTACCTTTGATACAGGGCACAATTTCAAATGTCTTCTTCATGCCTATTTCTTGAAGTGTCTCCTTTATATTTTGTTCTTACTGTTCCACAATTTGGGGTCTCATATTAATACCATTTTTTTTGTAATTGTTCATTTTTGCCAGGTAAAGGACAAAGATCTACATGTGAATTTTCAATTTTCTCATCCCTATATATTCAAGAGGCATCTGTGCTATTGATATCTTTGTTAAAAAACTGTGTGGTTATGCATGCTTGGTTTTATCTGTATTCTACACAGTGATTCTCAACCTGTAGGTTATGACTCCTTTGGATATAGAATGACCCTTTCACAAGGGTTGCCCAGAAAAATCAGAAATCAAAGATATTTATATTATAATTCATAACAGCAAATTTACAGTTATGAAGAAGCAAGGGAAATAATTATATGCTTGAAGGTTACCACAACAGGATCTGTATTAAAGTTCCACAGCATTAGGAAGGTTGAGAACCACTGCTTCATACTATTCCATTAGTACTAATACCTAACTCCTATGTTTACCAGGGTAGTGTGACATTGTTTATTACGATACATCTAACATTCCCCTTGCAGTTTATGATTATTTTGCCAATTCAGAGTTTTTCATAATTCATTATAAATTTTAAGATTGCTTTTATTTTGGTTTTGTAAAGTAAGTGACTGGAATTTTGTAGAATTACACTGAATCTGTATTTATATTTTTATAAAACAAGCATTG
Organism: Tokudaia tokunoshimensis; assembly: GCA_036184795.1. Lineage (NCBI taxonomy): Eukaryota > Metazoa > Chordata > Mammalia > Rodentia > Muridae > Tokudaia > Tokudaia tokunoshimensis. The sequence continues at coordinate 52,384,716 of BTHU01000005.1, read as the reverse complement.
CTACAACTTTATTCTACTAGTTCATAAGCATGGAAAATCTTTCCATCTTCTAGAATTTTTTTTTCATTTTTTTTTTCTTCTGTGTTTTAAAATGTTCATCATGGGCATCTTTCATCTCCTCAATCAGGTTTGTTCTTTTTCCCTAATTTTGCCTTTGTTATCAATGATATACTTTTCTTTGTTTCCTGATGCTTTCTTTGATTGTTTCTTTCTTTCTGCCTTTTTTCTTGTTTTCCTTCTTGAAACATTTATTATTGTTATATAGAAAAGCTACAGTTAAAGCTTTGTATTGATTTTCTGCTTTGCTTCTTGCTTTCAGATGTAAGAGTTTTTATATAGTAACATCATCTACAAATAGAGATTCTATAATCTATTCCTTCATTGTATATAACTGGCTATTTTATGTCTTTTTTTAGACTTTTACTATTCTATATAAAGTTTCAGTCTTTTCTGTTGCAGCAACTCTCAGCCTGTAGGTTGTGACCCTGTTGGAGGTGGTACATATCAGATATCCTGCATATCAGATATTTAAACTAAAATTCATAACAATAACAAAATTACAGTTATTAACCAATGATAAAATAATTTTGTGGTTGGAATCGCCACAATATGAAGAATTGAATTCAAGTGTCAATGCATTAGAAAGGTTGAGAGTCAATGCTTTATTGCATAAGAGCAGAGAGAATTGATTTATTCTAAATTTCAGAGGAAAGTTGTTTCCTTCAAGTTTGGTAGACTTTTTGCTGTAGATTGATCCTAAGTAGCCTCTAAAGTATTAAGGTGTCTTTCTTCTGATTATTTAATGCAAGTATTCAAAACTCTAAATTTCCTCTTATAGGATCTGGATTTCAGGTATGCCCTCCATTTTTGTTTTGTCGTTTAATCCAGATGTAGTCAAGTTGACAACCAGGACTAGTCATCACAGTATGGCTCTGATAAGTCATAATTTTATTTCCATTTGATTCTATAAATTTTAAAATTTCCTCTTCTATTTCTTCAATGAATGATTGCTCTTCCTAGGACTACTTTGGTTAGTTTCCAATTACTTGAGAAGTTTGATCTTTCTCTTGTTCTCATTTTCTGATTTTATTCTACTATCTACTGATGAGATAAAAATCACTAATATTCTTTCACATTTTTCATATGGTAGATTGAATATTAAAAATATACCCTAAAGGCCCATGTTTCTGAATATTTGCCCTGAAACCATTATGCTGTTCTTGAAGGTCATGGAACTTTTGACGCATGGAGTCTTGAGGGAGTATGTATGTCAGTGGGGACAGGCTATGAGAGTTTGCCTCTGTGCACAGCCAGTTCTCTTTTTCTGCTTCCTGTATGCAGCTATGATGTCATCTCTCAGTCTGCTTCCAATCATCTACTATTATACTTTTCCCACCATTATAGGTTTTTCCATCTGGAATCACAAGGCAAAATGTACTGTTCTTTTTAATAAGTTGGTTTGCTTCATGGTATTTAATTGCAGAAGGAGAAACAAAACTGGTGGGATGGATAAATCCTATGTTTCCCCTAGAATCTGACTAAGAGCTATTTGTGTTGCTTCAAAGAATTTATTATATTAGATGTTATTATATCATATTTTATGTTGTTATTAGATGTTTGTTAGTAGCATCTAATCTAAAAGTAAACTTATTTTTGAAACATGAAACAAATATTTAGTACTATTCTAATAAATGTAACTTGAAGGTGTTCAGAACATAGTATATTAAAAAAATAATGGAAAAAGCACAGCATGGGAGGGAATGTGGTTGAGTCATGCCTATACAAGGCAATTGAACAGATGCTTTAAGATAGATGTAGAGAAGAATCAACATATATAAGTGAAGATTAGAAAAAATGTTACTTAAAATAGAAAACTATAATATGATCATTATTTACCTTCCTTATAATGATTACTATAACTTCATCTGTTCCATAAATTGTCATTTGGAGTTGATTTTGCAGTTAAGAAGACATGTGGTAATCTCTTTGTAAATCAAAATTAGCTAGAGTAACCTGAGTTACTCCTGCATGATACAGGGATTCACTGTCCAGAGGAGTTTGCCACTCTTCAATGTGGTTTGCCACATTAAATGTCTTACTCCAGGTCCTCCTACAACCTAGCTGCAGCCTTCTTGAGGTGTTAGGGATGACTGTGCTTTTCATGTCAGTTTTCAATGTCCAATGCTCTAGGCTAGGGGATGTTGATATTTGGATTTTCCATTGAGGACGAGTCATCTCTCTTCCCCCAAGCCTCTGGCTGCTTTAGTACTAAAGACTCCAAGTTCTTGTCTGAGCACATCCATGTCCATGGAACTGTGACAGATTCAATGATAATTCATTAGATGGAAAGGGTCCAGTCCCTGGTCTTAGGGAAATAAAGTATTGCCATGTTCTTTGCTTTTCCAGGTGAAGACATTTACTGACAATGTCTGTTTTCTAACTGACACTCTTCTTTGAACAGATTTGGAAGTGAATGTGTTTCATGGGGTGGCAAGTGGTTTTATAACCTTTGCTTCAGTAGCAACAAGCATAACTTTGTCTGGTATTTTGTAGCTGCCTTAGTTTACTTCCAGAGGGCTTCTTCTTCATTGCCTGTGGCATGGAGAAGTGAGGCAGGAGATCATTTTCACTGCAGCATTTTTAGTTGAAGAACAATGTTTCCTTTGTGAAAGTGTTTAAAACTTAGATTTTAATGGTTTTCTAATTTTCTACTATTACTATGGCATATCTTATCCTACTGATTTTTTTCTATGCCATTTTTACATTGCTGGGTCTGAGCAATTAATAGAAACATAACAACATATTCAAAAGTTAAGAAATGAGTCATGAACAGAAATAATACAATAATAGGATGGGAATGGTTAGGAAGAAAAGTCCCAAAAGAAGAAGGGCATGAGATAGGGGACTTAGAGGTGAAAAGAATTAAATATATACAACTTATATATAATACAAATGTATGACAGCGTCAAAACAAGTAAATAATTAAGTCAAGAGGATGTTAACGCAATATAAACAAGCAATATAATTAAACTAGTAAAAAATGTTATCTGTCCCAATCCACAAAGAGGAAAGAAAATAGTTAGCTTTCATTTCTTATGCATTTTATAATACACAGAAGAAGCTGCAAATTTCCTAACACTTTTGGACTTCCAGGAGACAAACTTGAGAATTCTGAATCTAGATTTGTATAGAGCCACAGGGAAGTTTGCTATCTGTTTTGAACATTGTTGCAAAATGTATAAAAGATAATGCCTCTACCCTAAAACAATTAGCTGGACAAATAGGGAGAATAAAACAAAAGAGTTTTTCAGCTTGTGAGCTCTTCTGTTTCCTGTCACATTCTTTTTTTTTTAATTTTATTTTATTTTCTAAGTTTTTTTAAATTTACATTCCAAATCACTTCCCCTTTCCCGTTTCCTCCCTCCCCGAAAGTCCCATAAGCCCCCTTCCCTCCCTCTTTTCCCCATTCAACCGCCTCTCGCTTCTCTATCCTGGCATTCCCCTACATCTAGTCTTTCCAGGACCAGGGGTCTCTCCTTCCATCTTCTTGGAAATCTATTGATATGCAAATTGTGTCTAGGGTATTCCGAGATTCTGGGTTAATATTCCCTTATCAGTGACTGCATACCATGTGTGTTCTTTTGTGATTGGGTTACCTCACTAAGGATGATATTTTCAAGTTCTGACCATTTGCCTAGGAATTTCGTGAATTCATTGTTTTTAATTGCAGAGTAGTATTCCATTGTGTAAATATACCACATCTTCTGAATCCATTCCTCCGTTGAGGGACATCTGGGTTCTTTCCAGCTTCTGACTGTTATAAATAAGGCTGTTATGAACATAGTGGAGCATGTGTCCTTATTGCATTCAGGTAAAGCTTCTGGGTATATGCCCAGGAGTGGTATAGCTGGATCCTCCAGAAAAGGGAACAGTGACAGATAATTATGAAATATGTTTATATAATTTTACCAGTTAATAACCATATCTCAAAAACATAACTTTATGTCAATAGATTCTTTTATTTCTAGAACTTCTTAAAACTATGAACATATTATTTTGGCTTTCATGAAAATATTCAGGTAAGTTGACGTGGAAATTTCATCCCTGATATTGGGACTGGAGTTACTTGTTTCAAATACTGAGATGAATAAATTGAAAAAATCTTTCCCATATTTCCTAAATCTAAATATGGCTACCTTCTGTAGTTACTAAAGCTCAGAAGCCTATCCATTTAAAAAAAAATAAGAATCTCTGTATGAGGCTGTGTCCTTAGATCATTTATTGCTTGCAGTGCTGACATAAGATAAAGAAGCCCAGAATGCAAATCTGTGTTCTCACCACCCTATCATGCCCACATGAAACTTTCTCTTTCTTTGTGGTTGTTCTTTGAGAAGTTCAATTAAAGACCATGTCAGGGGACTAGAAAGATAGCTCAGAGGTTAAGACTACTAGCTGCTTTTCCAGAGATCCGAAGTTCAGTTTCCAGTTATCATGTGGTAGTTCACAGCCATCTATGATGAGATCCAGTGACCTCTTCTGGAATACAGGCAGAGCACTGTATACATAATAAGTAAATTAATAAAACCAAAAATAAAACCAAAACCCAAGCAAACAAACAAATAAAACAAACAAATGAACAAAAAAACCCAGCCACCTTGCAGCCCATGGGAAATCTACCTCGTCACTGGTCACTATTTCTCAGTCTTCTTTACATACAAAAACCATGTTGGAAATCGGGGGAGTAGTGTGCCTTCATGCTGCTATATAAAGCTGAAATTAAATATTCTTCACTGATTCGCAAATAGAGGAAAATATGACACCAGACATCTAGGTTCAGTCCATAATAATCAACATGGGAGTATAGCATCATCTAGGTAGGCATGGTGCAGGGAGTTCTACATCTTCATCTAAAGGGTGCTGGAGGAAACTTGCTTCTAGGCAGCTAGGTTGAGGGTATTTAAGCCCATCCCCACACTGACACACCTACTTCAAAAGACCACACTGTTGCTTGTAATTTTTAAAAATGTATGCTTGCTCTTTCTCTAGAGCTCTGCCTGAACTCTCTCACCTCTTGTGACTAACTCCACCAGTCTCCAAGGATCACCCTGATCTCACAGCTAGCTCTCCTTGTCTCTGCTTGTTTCTTGCCTTGTACCAGAGACAGCTGGCTGTCTCACTCAGCTCCTATGGCTGGCTTGCTAAGCTGCCGAACAACCATTCCTATTTAGAACACCAGTGGTTGGCTTCCCTGACCATCAATAACAGGTCCACAGTTAAGCCCTTTCTCTTGCCCACCTGAATCGACTAGAATGGAAAAGGCGAGACAAATATATTATTTTAAAATCAAACAAATTGCACAACTGCTGGGCTTGGAATCTATTGTCCTATACTCATCAGCCACCAGACCTAATAGCCACCTGGCCTACATGATGCTGTCTTCTCTGCTCCACAACCTGGCCGAAAAACTTTTCTCAATTTTACCTCCTCCTCTTCCTCCTAGGACCCAGAAAACCCTCTTCTATATCTTTGCCCAGCGATTGGCTTCTGCTGACTTTATTTCCCAAAAAAAACAATTAGAGAGTCTTCTCCAATCCATACCTCTTAATAGGTCAATCCTTGAGCCAAGCATATAAAAACCAACACACTCTCCATGTTTTGGTATGATAGACTAAATAGATGCTTAGAGAGCAGTCTTGTTTGAACAATTGTAATTTAAAGGGCAGGAGGGAGGATGCTGCTACACATCCTATATAGACCACCATATCAGTGTTCTTAGCACACTCACTCACATGAAACTTCCCCTTTCGTTATAGTTGCTCTTTGAAAAATTCAGTGTCCTTCCATATTCTACACTCCACAGGCCAGTGCATTAGTCAATCACAAGATCTTCTTTATCTCACAGTCCAAATCACTGGGAAGTCCCAGCATTGATAAATAATGACTGTGATGAGCTAGTTCATGCTCAGTTGTGAATGACGAATGATGAGTTCATAAATGTTCTGCTTGATAGGTCGTATGGACTTTAAAGAAGACTATAACATTTCTTCAAGCAAATATGAAATATGGAATATCTAAGACTGTGTCCAACTGGACAAAATGCAAGAAGGGATTAAACAATACTAACACTACAGTATTTGAAGGTAAAAAAAGGAAGGAAATAAAGAGATTTGATATACCAAGCCTATCTATAATGAAGCAAAATAAGTTAGCCTTTTTACAACAGATGATAGTAAGTTGTGCTTTCTCTAACTGAGAATACCTGGCTACAACTCACCCCAGGAATATCTGCTTCCTGTGTAGCTGCCCCTCACTAGCAGATGTTCACTCCTGCTCCAGTTATTAAAACAACAGGGAAAAGTTTCATTCATCCAAGATCCAGGCATTGCCCATTCTCTCACAGCTCCACTGTTAGATTCTAGTATTGTAATCCATCCATATGTGGTTGGTTTACTTCCTTAACTTCCTTATGTAATAGCCTGACAGTTAAACCAACTGAAGTTTGCAAAACACAGGCAAGCAAATCTTATAAAAGACTGTTGTTAATTAAATACCCTACCTTTATCATTTGGAAGATATGCAGCATGGAAAGTTTCCACTTCTTGATTGACAGATTAGCAGTATCCTCTTAAGAGCTTCCTTGAAATTAGTCTGTGAAACAAACCTCAATAATTTTGAGAAGATCACTGGGCATTTGGCTAATTCAATAATGCCCCTTCTTAATATTCACTGTTACATTATTTGGTGAGAACTTGATATCCTCTTGATAAAAAGAACCTTCATCAGTGAGATTCTGGACTTAGCATTATACAAAATCAATGAGCTGGATACTGAGGAAAATACCTGGTTTGACAGTGACTCCCTTGGTTCTCCCTACCTCTGTTGAAGTATTCTCTGACTAAAGATGTTTAGAAAAATTTGGCTCAGCCCCAAGGCCTACATATGAGCCTTTCTGTATCCTCATTGAATATATAATATTCAGTTCTAGCAAAGAAAAAAAAACCTGCTCATTTAACTTCCTGACTAATCTACAGTTATGGCAAGAATAGACCTGCCCAGAGCATGCCACAAATGGGCTTGTATGCTCAGAATAGAGAAACCAAAAGGAAAATGGTAGGTGACCAGGACACAGAATAAAGCTCTCTTATAAACTGTTGGTCGTTATTTTTTCTTTATTTGCATAAGATTAGTAACCTTTCCTGGATAAAAATCTTGGAAGAATTATACTATACATATCTAAAAATATGTCTTCATAGTAAGTAAAACAGAAGATGCTTTCTTTCTTAATACATGGCCTAAATTACAGAAATATGTACCCAATAGAAATGGAAACAGAACACAGTTTGCAAGATATAGAATGGAATCTGCATGTTTCTGATAGCATTTCTGTAAACTTTAATGGTCTTATTTTCCTAGTGTTGTATGAAGATTCTTCTTTATTAAATGAAGACTTGTTCTACTTATAGCAGGTAGGGTCTCACAGTGGTATATCTATTGAAGCATGAAAACTACTCAGCACAGCATCTACCTCATAGTTCACAGTTAAAATTGACAACTTTTAAAAGTGGTTGAAGATTCCCAGTTCACAGATACAGACCATGTGAGTCTGTCTTGGTTATTTACTTTTTGTTTCTCTGTTTTTGTAAGCAGACACAGATAACTAGATACACATAAAGTGCATGCACAAAGAGTGGTGCCAGAGAACTGTAATACAGTGTATACACCAGGTAATCCTCTAAGGCAGCTACTCCTGGAAGTGGAGAGATGGCTCAACAGTTAAAATGGTGAAGTGCTCTTTTAGAAGACTAAAGTTTGTTTCCCAGCACCTAGGTAGGGTGGCTCACAAATTCTGACACCACCTTATGATCTCTGTGAGCACTGCACTTACATGCACAAAGCCACACTCAGGCACACAAAATTTAAAATGATTTAAAAATTAAATCCTTCTTTAAACACCTTAATTAACACTACTTGAAAGCCACTTTACAACATTAAGTTATGTGTAGTTTTGCCCATTGACAGGTAGGACTAAAGCAATTAAGATGTATGGGATTGGGGTGTTATGGGGTGGTAACTGGGAAGGGGGATATCATTTGAGATGTAAATGACAGGAATGATTAATAATAAATAATAAAAAAGGAAAAAGGAAATGATACTTTTAAAGACATTGGGCTTGCTTGTCTTTTGAAATATACTGATGTAATATTGATACTAGTAGCCCAATGCTTACAGCTATATATACAAAACCAACTGAAAAGTATACTCTAAATGAGCTTGAACAAGACATTCTTTCCCATGCTTGTCCTTATGCTTGTCTGTATCATGCTTGTCCATATGTAGAGAACATTATCAATTTTGCAAGATCATTTAGAAGACTAGGTGAATTATGACTTGTACTTAGTAAAATCTAGTGATGCAGAAAGCCACTCCCATGGATCAGATACATTTATTTTCATATTCCATTCTGGTTGTAGGTAACTTGTGATGAGTATATCACTTGATAAGAATATATGGCTATACTTTTGCATTGCCCAATATGTTCCACTTTTAAATTAATATGTTACTTTTTGTATCACATTAAATATTCTTACTAAATTTCACATTAAATGCTATAATTAGCTTATACTTCAGTGATGACTATGTAAGAATCTTTGTAAGACCCAAATGGGACCAGGACATTTTTGATTTGTATGAATGAAACTAATGTAATCATCAACAAATCCTAAGGTTAGTGAAGTAACTACCATCACAAAGGACTAATTATCACCTCCATTGCAATGATGTTATGTTGCATGAGTCACTTACTTTCCCATGTGGATTTAGTTTATTTTAATATCTGATTTTGTTTTCTGCAGCAGACACATCCTCTTAAATTAGGCTGAAAATGCAAATACCTTTAACTTGAGTTCAGAGAAATCTATACTTACATGCAGGAAAGAAGCACATAAATATGTGAAGATGGAAATTCTGAAACCTTGTTCCACTTAGGAAATTTATTCACTACATTTTTGAATGGGTCTACAGAAGGCTTTTATTTTACCTAGCTGTTCCCAAGATTAGAGCGCCTTGTGCTAACCATAGGTGTTAAGACTTAAGGATAACTTCTTTGATGCTTCTAAGAATCCCATTTCTCTGCCTCCTTTCATTTTCCCCTGATGTATACCATATACCTCCAGTTGAAAATCATAGTCTGTTGGGGTTTCTCTCTCATTTCATTTCTTGTGAGTACTCTAAATTTCTTTCTTAAGGAGATTAATATCACATCATTGTATTTACCTCCTGCTTTGCTTCTGGTTTATTTATTCAGAGCTTTACTGTTTGTTTAAATCATATAGCACTCATTCTTAAGGAGGCCAGTTACTCTCACAGAATCCATCTAAGTAAACAATAGGAAGAATTTCTTTAAAGCTTTTAAAGGCTCTCTTACTGAGATCCACTAAGAAGCTTGGTATAGAATGGGGATTGTGAACACTTCACATAAAAACCAGGGTTTATTTTCTGTCTGTTGCCGGTTCGCTGTTTTATTGTTTGCTTCAGTGCATGTAGCAGAGTTCCCACACTGCATACCCTGACTGCCTCTACTTGCATAAAACATGATGCTCTAACTCGAACAATGCTGGAATATATTACATAAATTTCCTTTTGATACGCAGCATGTTTTCTACTCTAATAGAATCTGAGCAGAATCGCATCTCCTTTTCCTCAGTGTTCCTGTTGTGCTTCATAACTCTCTCTTTGGCAAATCCAATAACCATCTTGAAGCCATTAGAAAGGATGCTTTTCAATGAAGGGTGGAAGTTGCTCAGTGGGGCAGAGCTAAAGATGATCTAGCATGCAGTTGAATGGTAGTATAACAGAACATGATCTGAAGGCTTGAGAAGTTGTAAACCCAGCATTTTTTTTCACTAAAATTCTTGCAGCCTGTTTAAAATGCAGGGGGACTCCCAAACTGTTCATTTTTTAAACCTGGTGATGAACATTTTTAACTTGTTTGATTTCCTTCCTGTAGAAGATATGACAATGTGATTCACCTCCCATCAACTCTTAAGCATCATACATTTCAACCTTCAATAGTGTCATGTACTTTTCTATCAACTTCCTTTGCAACTAGACAAAGCTAGTTAAGGCCAAGAAGATGAAAGCAGACCTCTACATTCAGTGTCTTGAAAAGAGTTTGTTATCCTGATACAAAGGAAAAGAATGAAATCAGAGTACTTAAACACTTAGATGTTTCTGTGATGTTTGAGGCCATAAAATACACATTAATGACAAGGAAAGAAGAATTAAAGTCATTACAAAGACCAGAGAGTAGATAATGTTCAGATGACAATCTAATATTGCCCTCAAATAATTTTTATGATGAATAAAATCATCCAAAATTTTTAAGCGAGGTGTATAATTTGTTTGAATTGTTTCTATGATTGGAGTAAAAATTATCTCAGTTACTATTTTGATTCATTTCTAAATATCATTAACCTTCAATAGAAGCATATACTCCTCTGTTGTCTTCCTTTCCAACTAGAAAAACTAAGGCCTGTAAACCTTACATAAAAATTTGATGAAATCACCATCCTGACCTCAAGTTGTACTACAGAGCAATCATAATAAAAACTGCATGGTATTGGTACAGTGACAGGCATGTAGACCAATAGAATAGATTTGAAGACCCAGAAATGAACCTACACATCTATGGTCACTTGATCTTTGACAAAGGAGCTAAAACCATCCAGTGGGGAAAAAAGACAGCATTTTCAACAAATGATGCTGGTTCAACTGGTGGTTAGAATGTAGAAGAATGCAAACAGATCCATTCTTATCTCCTTGTACAAAGCTCAAGTCCAAGTGGATCAAGGACCTCACATAAAACCAGATACACTGAAACTAGTAGAAAAGAAAGTGGGGAAGACCCTCAAGCACATGGAAATAGGAGAAAAGTTCCTGAATAGAACACCAATAGCTTATGCTCTACAATCAAGAATTCACAAATGGGATGTCATAAAATTGCAATGCTTCTGTAAGGCAAAGGACACTCTCATCAGGGCAAAAAGGCAACCAACATTTTGGGAAAAGATCCTTAACAATCCTACATCCAATAGTGGGCTAATATCCAATATATACAAAGAACTCAAGAAGTTAGATTCCAGAGAATAAAATAATCCTATTAAAAATGAGGTATAGAACCAAACAGAGAACTCTCAACTGAGGAAACTCTAAGAGGAAAGAAACATCTAAAGAAGCATCCTTAGTCATCAGGGAGATGCAAATCAAAAGAACCCTGAGATTCCACCTCACACCAGTCAGAATAGCAAAGATCAAAAACTCAGGCAACAGCAGATGCTGGTGAGAATATGGAGAATGAGGAACACTCCAGCATTGCTGGTGGGATTGCAAGCTGGTACAACCACTCTGGAAATCAGTTTGGCAATTCCTCAGAAAATTGGACATAGTCCAATCTGAGGACCAAGCTATACCACTCCTGGGCATTATATGCTTCTCCAACATGAAATAAGGATGCATGCTTTACTATGTCCATAGGAGCATTATTTTTCTTTTTTTAATTTTTTCTATTTACATTTCAAATGCTAAAACCTTTCCCAGTTTCCCCCCCTCCATGAAAACCCCCAACCCCTCCTCCCAACCCCTGCTTACAAGTATATGACCCTCCAACAGACCCATTTCCCATGTCCCTCCTCGATATCCCTTTGTTGGGGCATCTATTGAGCCTTCACCGGACCAAGGACCACTCTTCCCACTGATGCCCGACAAGGCATTCCTCTGCCACATGTTTGGCTGGAACCATGTGTACCCCCAGAAGCTGGAAAGAATCCAGATGCCCTTCAGCACAGGAATGGATACAGAAAATGTTATAGATTTATACAATGGAATACTACTCAGCTACTAAAAACAATGAATTCATGAAATTCTTAGGCAAATGGATAGAACTAAAAAATATCATCATCCTGAGTGAGGTAACCCAATCACAAAAGAACACACATGGTATGCACTCACTGGCAAGTGGATATTAGCCCCAAGGTAAAATTCACAGACCATATGAAGTTCAAGGAAAAGGAAGACCAAAGTGTAGATACTCTGGTCCTTCTTAGAAGGGGGACCAAAATACCCATGGGAGGACAAACAGAGACTAAGTGTGGAGCAGAGACTGAAGGAAAGGATATCCAGAGACTGTCCCACCTGGGGAATCTATCCCATATACATTTACCAAACCCAGACACTATTGTGGATTCCAGCCAGTGCTTGCTGACCAGAGCCTGATATAGCTGTTTCCTGAGAGGCTCTGCCAGTGCCTAACACATACAGAGGTGGATGCTCTCAATCAACCATTTTATTGAGTGCAGGGTTTCCAATGTAGGAGCTAGAGACAGGACCCAAGGAGCTGAAGGGGTTTGTAGTCCCGTAGGTGGAACAACAATATGAACAATCCAGTATACCCAGAGGTCCCAAGGACTAAACCACCAACCAAAGAGTACAAATGGAAGGACCCATGTCTCCAGCTGCATATGTATCATAGGATGGCCTTGTTGGAAGTCAATGAGAGAAGAGGCCCTCGGACCTCTCATTGGCTCATTGCCCCAGTGTAGTAGAATGCCAGGACAGAGAAAAAGGAACAGGTGGGTTAGTGAGCAGGGGGACAGGGTATTGAATAGGGGGTTTTCAGAGGGGAAAAGAGGAAAGGGGATAACATTTGAAATGTAAATAAAGAAAATGTCTAAGGAAAAAAAAAGAAAAAAATGGGGACTTTTTGGCTTTGAAAAAAAATCACTATAAGACCTAGAAATGTCAATCATTAGATCCAATTGTTGAGAAAAGCACATATTAGAATAACTTTAGACCAAAGGAGCCTCTGATGTCTTCACTTCTCATGTGATGTCTGAGAAGCCAACATAACAGTTTAACAGTAAGTATGAAACTGAATTACAACTACTTCTTGTAATCTGACACGTTTATCTCAGCATACATAGCGTTCCATAGATTTTCTGAATGTTGTCTATGGTGAGGTAGGATGTAAAGTTCCCATTGGCGTGTTCCTGAGCTATTCATTCTCTTCATCTTATTGAGGCTCTTTAGTGTACCGTATAGATACAATTCCTAAAAGTTTCTTGATTCTCATTTTCTTTCTGAGAATGAGATCATGAATAAATAGGTCAATAGCACATCATGCCGCTTTTAAACAAATTCTAATTGTGTTTCTTTAAGAGAAGTTTGGCTTTCATTGTTTTTCTTTGTGTATTAAATATTAAAAATAAAAGCAAGGTGACAGACCAGACAGGGACAACCAGGTACACAGAGATATCCTGAGTATAACATAACTTGGGGCAAGGCACACCAGAGCTCCAACAGCATCCAGGAGCAGGGCAGCCCCTCAGCAATCTGGGCCAGGGGAATCCTGGTCATCCAGGATTGTGGAAATAGTCTTTCAGGTTCACAGGAGGTTCAAGCACTGGCCAGTGACAGCAGGACTAACTAGCACCAGAGATAACCAGATGGCAAAAGGCAAACTAACAGAAATATGTTACTAACAGAAATCACACCATCTGAACCCAACTCTGTGACAACAGCAAGTCCTGGATACTCCAACACACCAGAAAGGCAAGATTTTGATTTAAAACTCATATCTCATGATGCTATTAGAGGATTTCAAGAAGGACATAAATTAATCTCTTAAAGAACTACAGGAGACACAATTCGCATATCAATAGATTTCCAAGAAGATGGAAGGAGAGACCCCAGTCCTGGAAAGACTGGACGTTCAGGAATGACAGGACAGAGAAGTGAGAGGGGGTTGAATGGGGAAAAGAGGAAGGGAAGGGGGCTTATGGGACTTTCTGGGAGGGAGGAAATGGGAACGGGGAAATGATTTGGAATGTAAATAAAAAAAACTTAGAAAATAAAAAAAGAAGTAAAGGAGAACATGAATCAACAGTTACAAGCTCTTACAAAAGAAACATAAAAACTTCTTAAAGAAATTCAGGAGAATATGGGTCAACAGATAGAAGCCCATAAAGAGGAGACACAAAAATCACTTAAAGAAATACAGGAGAACTTGGGTCACCAAACAGAAGTCCTGAAAGAGGAAATACAAAAATTTCTTAAAAGAATTAAAGGAAAACACAAACAAACAAGTGACGGAACTGAACAAAACCATGCAGGATCTAAAAAAGGAAGTAGAAACAACTAAGAAATCAGAAAGGGAGACAACTTTGGAGATAGAAAACTTTGGTAAGAGATCAGGGGTCATAGATGCAAACATCAACAACAGAATACAAGAGATAGAAGAAAGAATGTTAGATGCTGACAATACTACAGAAAGCATTAACTCAACAGTCAAAGAAAATGCAAAATGCAAAAAGCTCCTGAGCCAAAACATCCAGGAAATCCAGGACACAATGAGAAGACCAAACATAAGGATTATAGGTATAGATAAGAGTGAAGATTTACAACTTAAAGGGGCAGCAAATATCTTCAACAAAATTATGGAGGAAAACTTCCCTAACCTAAAAAGAGAGATGCCGATGAACATATAAGAAACCTACAGAACTCCAAACAGACTGGACCAGAACAGAAATACCTCCCATCACATAATAATCAAAACATCAAATGTACTAAACAAAAAAAGAATATTAAAAGCAGTAAGAGAAAAGGGCCAAGTAACATACAAAGGAAGACCTATCCGAATCACATCAGACATCTCACCAGAGACTATGAAAGTCAGAAGATCCTGGACAGATGTCATGGAGACACTAAGAGAAAACAAATGCCAGCCTAGACTACAATACCCAGCAAAACTCTCAATCACCATAGATGGAGAGACCAAGATATTCCATGATAAAACCAAATTTTCACAATAACTTTCCACAAACCCAGCCCTGCAAAAGATAAGAGGTGGAAGCCTTCAATACAAGGAGAGAAACAACATCCTGGAAAAAATGAGATAGTAACCTTCTTGCATCAAACCCAAAAGAAGATAACCACTCAAACAGAAAGATAGCTTCAAGAATAACAGGTGGCAATAATCACTATTCCTTAGTCTCTCTTAATATCAATGGTCTAAATTCCCCAATAAAAAGACATAGACTAACAGACTGGATACGTAAACAGGACCCAGCATTTTGCTGCATGCAGGAAACGCACCTCAGTGTCAAAGACAAAAACTACCTCAGAGTAAAAGGCTGGAAAACAATTTTACAAGCAAATGGTCCCAGGAAACGAGCTGGAGTAGCCATTCTAATATCAGGTAAAATTGACTTGCAACCTAAAGTCATCAAAAAAGACACAGAAGGACACTACATACTGATCAAAGGAAAAATCCACCAAGAAGATCTCTCAATTCTGAATATCTATGCTCCAAATGCAAGGGCACCCTCATTTGTAAAAGAAACTTTACTAAAGCTCAAAGCACACATTGCACCTCACAATTTTCAGCATCCTTTCATGCTAAAAGTCTTGGAAACATCAGGAATTCGAGGCCCATATCTAAACATAGTAAAAGCAATTTACAGCAAACTGGTAGCCAACATCAAACTAAATGGAGAGAAACTTAAAGCAATCCCACTAAAATCAGGGACTAGACAAGGCTGCCCTCTCTCTCTCCATATCTTTTCAATATAGTACTTGAAGTTCTAGCTAGAGCAATTAGACAACATAAGGAGATCAAAGGGATACAAATTGAAAAGGAAGAAGTCAAACTATCACTATTTGCATATATGATAGTATAATTAAGTGACCCAAAAACTCTACCAGAGAACTCCTACAGCTGATAAACAACTTCAGTGAAGAGGCCAGATATAAAATCAACTCAAGCAAATCAGTAGCCTCCCTATACTCAAAGGATAAGCAGGATGAGAAAGAAATTTTGGAAATGACATCTTTCACAATAGTCACAATCAATATAAATTATCTTGGTGTGACTCTAACCAAACAAGTGAAAGATCTATATGACAAGAACTTCAAGTCTCTGAAGAAGGAAATCAAAGAAAACCTCAGAAGATGGAAAAATTTTCCATGCTCATGGATTGGCAGGATTAATATAGTAAAAATAGCCATCTTGCCAAAAGCAATATTCAAATTCAATGCAACCCCATTAAAATTCCAACTCATTTCTTCATAGAGTTAGAAAGAGCAATTCTCAAATTCATCTGGAATAACAAAAGAACCAGGATAGCTAAAACTATTCTCAACAGTGAAAGAACTTCTGGGGGATTCAGTATCCCAGACTTCAAGCATTACTACAGTGCAATAGTGATAAAAACTGTGTTGTATTTGTACAGTGTCAGGCATGTAGATCAATGGAATAGATTTGAAGATCCAGAAATGAACCCACACACCTATGGTCAATTGATCTTTGACAAAGGAGCTAAAACCATCCAGTGGAAAAAAGATAGCCTTTTCAACAAATGGTGATTTTCAACTTGAGGTCAACAAGCAGAAGAATGCAAATCCATCTATTCTTATCTCTTTTTACTATGCTCAACTCCAAGTGGATCAAGGACCTCCTCATAAAACCAGATACACTGAAACCAATAGAAAGGACACTAGGGAAGAACCTTGAACATATAGGCACAGGGGAGAATTTCCTGAAAAGAACTCCAATAGCTTATGCTTTAAGATCAAGAATTGACAAATGGTACCTCATTAAATTACAAAGTTTCTTTAAGGCTAAGGACACTGTCAAAAGGACAAAGCAGCAACTAACAAACTGGGAAAAGATCTTTAGCAGCCCTACATCTGACAGAGGGTTAATATCCAATATATACAAAGAACTCAAGAAGTTAGACTCTAAAGAGCCAAACAACCCTATTAAATATTGGGGTACAGAACTAAACAAAGAATTTTAACCTGAAGTTTATCGAATGGAATGGCTGAGAAACACCTAAAGATATGTTCAACATCCTTAGTCATTAGGGAAATAGGAATCAAATCAACAGTGAGATTTCACCTCATACCAGTCAGAATGGCTAAGATCAAAAACTCAGGAGACAACAGGTGTTGGCAAGGATGAAAAGAAAGAGGACCACTCCTCCACTGCTGGTGGGATTGCAAGCTGGTACAACAACTCTGGAAATCTGTCTGATGGTTCCTCAGAAAACTGGCCATGACCCTTCCGGAGGACCCTGTTATAGCTCTCCTTGGGATATAGCCAGAGGACTCTCGGGCATGCAATAAGGTCACATGCTTCACTATGTTCATAGCAGCCTTATTTATAATAGCCAGAAGTTGGAAAGAACCCAGATGTCCCTCAATGGAGGAATGGATACAGAAAATTTGGCATATTTACAGAATGGAATACTACTCAGCAATTAAAAACAATGAATTCATGTAATTCTTAGGCAAATGTTTGGAACTGGAAAATAACATCCTGAGTGAGGTAACCCATTCACAAAAGAACACACATGGTATGCGGATAAGTGGATATTAGCCCAGAAGCTGGGAATACCCAAGACACAATTCACATATCAATTGTTTCCCAAGAAGAAGGAAGGGGAGGCCCCTGGTCCTAGAAAGACTGGATGCAGCAGTGTAGGGGAATACCAAGACACAGAAGCGGGAAGGGGTTGACTGGGGAAACATGGAGAGGGAAGAGGGCTCATGAGACTTTTGAAGAGGGGGGAACCAGGAAAGTGAATTCATTTGGAATGTAAATAAAAATATAGAAAGTAAAAAAAAAAGCAAAGAAAATATAAAAAATAAATGCAAATGACCTCATCTACATTTTTGTGTTATGTTCTTCAAAATATAATCAATCTATAAGGAAGCACTGTTTTCAAATGTTTTATGATGTTCTTTTGTGGATTAGAACTGCTGTTATTTCATTTAGCACAAGGCTCTGTTCTGTAGTCACCACACTGTCTGCCACACCCACTGTACTTGCTTAGGTTGCATGTTTGAAAACTAGTTAGATGAACTTTCTTTTTTTAGTTGAAAATAGATTCTTATCTCATGTACTACATCCCAACCACAGTTTACTCTCCTATCATACCTTCCACCTCTCCCTGCCCTTTCCCCAGATCCATTAAGATCATTCCTCACTCTCCAATTGACTCCAGAGATATTTATGTTGTAAGATGGATATATTAACTCAATGGAGGGATTGGCTTATTGGCTAAAGAAGATGACATCCAAAGCCCCTTTAATCATGACTACTGTATTATTCCATGACAAGCCAAGTTGTTTTGAGACTTTGATGTATTCCTTGACAAATCACTGGTTGAGATGACTTTGAGCTGGTCTTCAAAGTCACTAAAAGAAACAACTCTTCATCTGTCACAACAGATCAGAGATGAAAACACTGATAAATTCAAACTGGGAGTTACAGGTGGACCCTTCCTGAAAGCTTTGACTAAACACAGACTACCTAGTGTTTAAGCAATCATTCCTCAAGGCATGTTTGCAAATGAGTTTATAAAGCAAGAACCTTGAATCCATCAGCTCTCACAGAGCTAATCAATATATTCCAAGCTGATCTCAGAAAAGTTTTGCCTTTAGGAATTTTAATTCATTTCAACTCATGTCGATGAAAAAATGAGCAGTGAAGACAATCTGATGAAAGAAGAAAAGTGGATGACGTTTTACACTACACTAGCTCCATTTTATTCTTTTTCTTTTATCTGAACAAGATATCCTACTGAACAGAATGACCATGAAAGTTAATCGGGTTAGTGGGTGTGTCAAGGTAGTTAGGAACACACAGGATAGCTGCAAGTGGCACTGTTACTCATAGCCCTAGCTCTCTAACAAAATATTTATTCTAAAATGGGAATGGGAAGCCAAGAAAATGACTTAGTAGGTAATCTAGTGGATAAATTTTCTTTTAATGGTGTTTGTATCTGGATATAATCACTTCTCATAGCTAGGGTATTTGCCCTTAAAAAAATTCCCCAGGTGTCTTTAAAAGATGGATATCAAATGCCATTTCCCTTTTAGAATCTGGCACAGTAATGGCATCAACAATTCCCAGGAGTATACTTCTTATTTTTATGCACCTGAAATAGAATCCAGGTCTATCATATACTGAAAGACAGCATAGCTACTTGGCTGGTCCCAAGGGAAATATGCAGAGTGGCAGAAATGGAAATGTGTTATCCTGGGAACCCTGCAGTATTACAGACAGCATCAGTAGTATGTGTTTGCATAAGTGATACATCAGTCTGTATTCTTCTTTAAAAATGCAGTTTCAGTAAATAAGTATCCACTGCCTTTAAAACTCAGAGACAGCATCTGAAAATGAAAGATAGGATGGACTAAGAAAGGATTTTAATGGAAAGAAGACATTTTAAGAACTCATTAAAGCTGTTTTATTCTAGAAATGAGAACCAGAGTTAAAGTAATCCAGATATGATAATTGTGCATAAGCACCCAGAAAGACAAATTTCATTCCACCATAGGCAAAGGCTAAGAAGACGTAAGTTGTCCTGATTTCCTCTGGATCGTACTCAGATCACTGCTGAACTTGTGACAGCAGAGATTTGATCCATAAGCAGTTGATTCATTTGAATCCTTCATGGACATGAAATCAAAATTGAATAGGAGGACTTCATGGGTATTACTAAAGAGATGAGATATGTAAGAAGGGGAAGTTAGAATTAAGACAATAAAATATTTATGCTAGAAGGTACAATACCAGACACCTACTATGGGAATTACAGTTTATGCAGCCATGTCTCTCTCTTCCTTTGTTAAATAAGTCATTGGAATGACAGCTTTCCAACATCCTGTCTGACTCTGAATGTGAGTATTCACAAGTGATCTCTTACCATCCCTCTATTCATGTCTCTACTAAAGTAATAGCATGGCAAATTATATACATCAATTTAAGAATAACAAATGCATAAACTCTTGCTTGTTTTTATAAATTTAGACCTTTATAATTCACAATAAGAGATGCCTATTTTCAAAGTCAAGATGTACAATTGGCATGCAATGTGTTTATGGCACAGACATTTCTCATAGTTGTATGATTTCATTAATAAATTCCTAAAAGTTTCCAACTCTGTTCATAAATTTCCCAAGGTTAGCAGAACATGACCAGAATTGCAGATAGGAATACATTATTAGTGGTACTATGTATGAGGTGAGCCACAATAATTTTCTCACTTATTTTCCAAGACACAATTATTCTTTCTGGATTATTTTCAGAGAATATGGCATTGATATAATATTCTATGACTGACAGGTTCTCCAGCTTCCATACAGTTAAATTACAACAGACACTATATCATGTTACAATGCTATCTTGTTTGGGTAAAAATATCTAAAACACACTAAAATTACAGGAGGAGTAATATTTTACCATAAGGAAATGACAATCATAATTTACATTAAATCACCACATTGTTATTAGGTAGTTTTAGTTGCTCATTGTTTCTATTCTTAGAAAAATGAGCCTAAATAGAATGAAGAAAAGAGTTTGAAGCACAATGGAACTCCTGCCAGACTCGATTACTTAGGGAGACCTTGCATCAAAAAGTAATACTTATAAAGTAAACATAAGAAAAAACAAAATGAAAAACTTGTGCATAATCTCAAGGGCAGGAAGTAAATAATGATAAGATTCTGATATGCCAGAAAATTTGAGGTGTCTATTGCTAGACATTCAAGAGTATTTGTCTTTAGCATTTATATTTGAGGAAGTACAGGAAAGAAATCTGTCAGTGGGGTGCAAATGAACTTTATCCCCACTGAGTAATTCATAGAGTCATTTTACAAAACATGTGCTAAGCAAGCTGCTGAAATTTTCTAACAGCATTCATAGTACAGTGGGGAAAAGTATAATGCAAAAAGTTCTAGTCATTCATCCTCTGGAGGTGAAAAGTAATTTTGTAAGTGCACCTATCAGGATATAGAATGCTAATGAGGAAGGCTACCTGAGAATCTGTTATTTATGATGTTCTCGACCATTTGTGCTAAACAACAGCTCATGGAGTTATATTCACCCTGAATCTAAGACTAGGGACTGGAAAACTTTCTTGGACCCAAAGAATGACACTTCTAGGATATAAGTCTAGGCTTCAAATAGGATTTTTTTTCTCTATGTCAATGAGTCTTGACATGACTTGACAGCCCATGCTGTGTCATATTACTGAATGTAAGGGTTCTAAAAATAGTTGGCAACATGAAAATATTTCTGAATGTACAAAAACCAGGACTTAATTCAAAGTCAGACTCATAATAAATCAGGGTATTACTTATAATGCTTGACTCTGCTGTGTCATACTTCAATATAGACTTCTGTGCTAGATAGTTTTATGTCAACATGGCAGAAACTAGAGTTCACATGGAAAAGAGAACCTTAATTGAGAAAATGCTCTTAACATATTGGCCTGTGGGCAAGTCTCTGCTTCATTTCATAAATGACTGATTGATGACTGCTATGGGTGGACCTAGCTCATTTTGAGTGGTGTCACCCCTCAGCCAGTGATCCTAGGTGCTATTTGAAAGCATGGCAAACAAGCCATGAAAAAGAAGCCCATAAGCAGCACTCTGCCATAGCCTCTAAAATCTGCTCCAAGCCTCCAAGTTCTTTCTCTGTTTGAATTCCTTCTCTGACTTCACACACTGATAGACTGTGCTATGAAACTGTAAGATGAAACAAACCCTTTCTCACAAGTCATAGTGTTGGGGTCATGGTGTTTTATCACATCAATAGAAACAAAACTAAGATCCTTAGTTTGGACTTACTGCACTCCTCACACTGCATCTACTGTGAAGCGACCAAGTGCCAATTAGGTTGTTGACTATATACCTTGACTCAGACTTGAAATATTGTTTGTCATGAATGTAGTCCTTTTATTGTACATACAGAGATTGCAGTTTAAACACCAAAAACACTTCATATTTTTCTACCCTCATTCTTTTGCACATATTTAGTGTACCTTTGGATTGTATTGAGTAGACAAACATATCCATCTAATTAATGTGAACATTCATTTTGATCTTTAGTAAAATTTATTTGTGATTTATATAAGCAAATGTTTCATATACCTACAAATGTGGGCCACTTGAAATTTTCTAGAGTGATAAGTTGTTTGACTTGAAGAAATGATAAGAAGCCTTGATGAGGTCAGTGAGGTGACTCAGAAAGTAAAAGCATGTTTCACGCAACCTGTCAACATAAGCATGGTTGCTGAAACCCAATATTTGAAAGAAAACAGATGCAGAGTCTTACAGATGTTGTGACAGCACTCCAACAGTGAGATGGAAAAGACAACAGAATCACCTGGAAGCTCATGGTACAGGTAGCCTGGAGTATACAACATGTAAGAAAACTAAGAAACCCCTTTTCAACAAAGTGAAGGTTGAAAATTGTCTCTGCAAAGTTGTTCCCTAATGTCCACACATGCATGAGGACATGCATGTGCCAGATTAGCATGTGTGCAAGCACATAAACACACATACTTTTAATAAATCAAATAGAGGCCTATATGTACTTAGTTTTTAATGCATCCTACACAGAAAACTTGTTCTATCAGTTTGCACATCACCAGTTAGGCTCTCCATTGGGAACAATTTCATAGAGAGTCAACACAGATGAATTTGTCATTTGCTATTTGTGGACTAGATGGATTGTATTGATTCCTGGGACAATTAAGTTGTTAGCAGAAAAACAGAACAGATTTCATCCAACTCAGTCTGTATAGACTTATTCAATATAATTCAGAAAGAATCACCCAGTTCTATTTTCCAGGAGTGAAATATTTTGCCTCATTTTCTCTACTAGCCCCAGATCTTCCAGCCACTGTTCTACAGGAAGAGTTATTGATGATTGGGCTTAGAAATAGTCGACAATATACACTGGGCCATGCTTCAGAAGGCAGGTTTATCCCCCATAAATGAAGAATACCACTTTCCTATTATTGCAGTTCTTTTTCAGCCTCTGGTAGATTCTGTCTTCAGGGAAGGTTGCTTGTCTTATATCTTTCCTTTCAAGGAAAGTGGTTGGTTGTATAAGTGGATTGAGAAGTTTTCTCTTATCATAGTATTCAACTTGTTCTTCAAAAAAAAATTACAGACTGCAGATTATGTAGTCCTGTTGCTTAATGATGCCATATTTCTGGATCCCTGTATATGATATCACAACTGTAGGATTTCATCTTTTTATCCCCAAAGAACAAACTGGTTCTTTTCTTATCACTCATCTTTTAAGATTTATTTTCTTCTTATGTATGTTTATGGTCCATGTGTTTAGATGCCATATGTGTGCAGGTGGCCATGGAAGCCTATATATCATGTCCACCTGGAGCTGGGGACACAGGTGATTCATGGGGACATGAGGAACCCCATGAATGCTGGTAACTGAGCTGATATTTTCTGAAGAATAGCAAATGCTCATAACTATTGAGCCATCTGTCCAGCCCCATTTCTCTAACTCACAAATTTAAGAAAATTCTTTTGTAAAAATGAAGTGGTAAATGAAATACTTGAGATTATTTCAAACTTGCCAAATTGTTTCTTTATTAATGTCACTTTTTGATTTACAGATTAATCATTTTTTAGAGTTAATCCCTTAGGCTCCTTAATGTGAATATTTCTATTTTTGCCTTAATATTAGTTGTAATCATATAACAGTTATAAAGAGACACAGAGACAGTGACAGACAGACAAATTGTTTTCTTCCCAACACAATCTCATGTAGTCTATGTAACTAATGTCATTTAAACTCCTGGTCCTCTTCTGCCACCCAAGTGCTGAAATTAGGAGCATACATCACCAAGCTCAGGATTATCCTCAGAACTTTACTCTGTATAAATATTCAGTACTATTAATTATATCTCAATTCATATATATATATATATATATATATATATATATATATATATATCATCAGTTAATGATCATTATAATGTAAATTTAGAGCTTGGAGAAATTATCTGTGTTCACACAAATTTTCTGTGACTCTTCATACTCAAGTACCCCACATTCAATGCCATGCAATACAAAGATTTTCCGTCTATCTCACTTGACTTTGACTATTTTTGAGGCTCAGCTATATAGTCTTTCCTTTCTGATTTGCAGATAATTTAAATCAGATATTGGCAAAAGCTAAGATCATACCTAAGACTTTTCACACTTCCACGTCAGGTTCTTGAGATAAGAAAGTTAATCATCTATGGACTGAATCAGAGAGTTATGCAGGGTACTTCTTGTGGTAGTTTGGATATGGTTGGCTCATGGGAAATGATACTAATAGAGGTATGTGGCCTTTTAAAATAGATGTGGCCTTGTTGCAGAAAGTGTGTCGCTTTGTAGGGTTTCAGGGCTTCTAGTGCTCAAGCTCTACATAGTTTGGAAGAGACCTCCTTCTTGCTGCTTGTGGGGAGCCAATTCCTCCTTACTGCCTTCAGATCAAGGGGTAGAGTACTCAGTTCCTTCTCTAGTACTGTGTCTGTCTGAATGCTATCATGCTTCCTGTCATGCTAATAGTCAGAACCTCTGAAATTGTAAGCCAGTCCCAGTTAAATGTTGTCCTTTAAAATAATTGCCTTGATCATGGTGTCTCTTCACAGTAGTGCAAAACCTCAGACGCTTCTCTAGCAAGGAAGCTTTGGCCAAGTCATATAACCCACGTGGGGCTAATGAATCTGGAGGGATTTTCAATTGGGCACCTTTTGTGATTCAGCCTCTAAGGGCAGTTTGGCATCCATCACATCTGTTCATTGGAAGTCAGTTACTAAGGCCACATTGTCTCAAAAGATATTTTCTAATCTCAGCATTTGTAAGAAAAAATTCCAAAAAATAAGGGATGATGATTTCATTTGAATTCAGATATGTGTGATTCCATATCTTCTTTCAAACATGTTTCCTACAACTTTCCAAGCCACAGTGAAAAGCACATAAAGATTATTAGTCCTTTAGTCACTTTTCCTAACAAAACCAACCGAAGTTAGACACCCAGTCAAAAATGATGTTTTCAGGGCATCTTAATCTGTCATAAATGTTCAATGCACATTTTTGAATATTAGAATCTCCATGAATTATATTATGAAATATATAAACAATGACATTACAAACTTACTGTGTTTGAAAATCTCTCTATTCTTAATACATTTATAAGTTTGACTAAATTCACCACGAAGTTTCCTCTATGAACCCATATTCTACATTTATTATCACATATTATTCTCAATATGAAATTTATTTCTTCCTGTTCACCAGGCTTATATTCAACTCAACTAAAATTCCCTCATGGACAGACTTTCTTAAAATTCAAGAGATACTGTTCCTTCTGACAAGAACCTTCTAATTCTATCACAAATGTGATCAAGATTCCCTTCAATGAATCATTCTTTCCACAGCCAGTCTGCTAAGGGCTCATGGCTCTGAGATCATTGAGATACTAGACACTTTACTGCATTTTGATATTTGCTACAGTACTTGCTAAACCATGAATTTCTGTGAAAGATGGATAAAGCAATGATTGAATTTCTTTCTTATTTGAAACTTCTCATATATCCCATGGTGTGGCTTTGCATACGTTTCCAAATGTTTCCACAATCTTTCCTTCAATATGAAAATAAATCCCAATACCCAAACCATAAATTAAACACAATTTATCTTTCTTCCCTTTGACATAAGTAATAATAGTCTGGCTAAATTATACTTTTATAATTTTCCCACTTATATCCTATTGTTGCTAATTTGTTAAAGTCTTAAGGTTTTAAAACCTTTAATAATTTTACCTTGAACATTATGGATCCACCAAACTTTGTGCCAGATGTCTCTGTACCAAGAGTGGGAATTTTAGCTAGGAACCTAGAGTCATATCTCTGAATAAGTGTTTACAGTTTGGTTAATGCAGCTGAATACTCACTGCTTCATCAATGACATAAAAAAAATTATCAAAATCCAACTTACTGGGCATTTTGAATTGATCAGTAGTGTCTATGATTTTATTAAACCAGTTCACTTATAAGATCTACGTGACTTTTACCAATGTAATTTCAAGATTTCTGGATATGGTAAATGACTTTTGGGTGGAGGTGTGCTATTTACGTGCATGAAAATGTACATCTGGGTGCAGATGCCAACAAAGGCTAGAATAGGGTAGCCCAGTTGTCTTCTACCTTATGTAAATGATAGGAACTGAGCACCATAGAAACAGCAAGTACTTATAACTAATGAGCTATTTCTCCAATGCCTCAATATTAAGAATTAAACACTAAAAGGATTAAAAATTATATTTTATGCTTCAGTTCTGTACCTCTCCAGGAGCAGATTGGCATACTGTCCCTCTCTCTACCCCACAGTCTGATGGTCTTCCAGGAGATTTGCTGTAATCAGAAACAGAGGTAAAACCCCCACCCAAATATCCATCCCAGCTGGACCCCCACAGAGGCCATTAGAAGTGGGACACCTTCCTTCTGTATGAGCCCCATTTCCCTTCATGTTGGCACCTCCTTCAGAGCAAATCAGTTTGTCTGCCCTT
The DNA here is from genome assembly GCA_036184795.1 of Tokudaia tokunoshimensis. NCBI lineage: Eukaryota > Metazoa > Chordata > Mammalia > Rodentia > Muridae > Tokudaia > Tokudaia tokunoshimensis. The sequence continues at coordinate 52,358,282 of BTHU01000005.1, read as the reverse complement.
CTTCCCACCCCACAGCCTGCAGGTCTCCCAGGATATCTAACCTAACCAGGGAAAAAGGTCACAGGAGAATCGCCCTAACTAGGGCCACAGAAGGGCTACTCTAAACAGAAACAGAGGAGGCCTCCTCTAATCAAGGAAAAAGGAGCCTCCTCATGCCCGCCAAAAGGGAGATTGCACTGCCTGCTTCCCAGAAAGCCTGATCTAACTCATGTCACAGAGCTCTTCTTGTCGCCACAGAGAAAGACTCTGGAAGAGACACCCAGGCTTATTAACACCAGAGATAAACAGATGGTGAGAGCCAAGCACAAGAACATAAGCAAAGAAATTCAATGCATTTTGGCATCATCTCTGACCATAGAAAATCCTGGATAGCCTAACACACCTGAAAAACATGACACTAACCTAAAATTCAATCTCATGAAAATAATAAATGCTTTGTGGAGGATATAAATAATTCACTTAAAAAAAAAACAGAGGAAATCACAGGCAACCAGGTAGAAGCCCTTAAAGAGAAAATAAATAAATCCCTTGAAAAACAAGAAAACATAATCAGACAGGTGGAGAAATTGAATGAAGCAGTCCAAGACCTAAAAATGGAAGTCGAAAAAATAAAGAAATCACAAACAGATGCAACCCTGGAGATGCAAAACCTAGGGAAGAGACGAAGAGCTAACAGATACAAGAGAAAGAATCTTATGTTTAGATGATACCATTGAAGATACAGACACAGTGGTCAAAGAAAATACAAAGCATAAAATGCTCCTAACCCAAAATATACAAGAAATTCAGGACACAATAAAAAGACCAAACCTAAGAATAATAAGAATAGAAGAGGGTGAGGACTTTCAGTTCAAATGGCTAGAAAACATCTTCAACAAAATCATAAAAGAAAATGCCCCTAACCTAAAATAAAAGATGGCTACCAAAATACAAGAAGCCTACAGATGACCAAATATATTGGACCAAAAAACAAAATCATCTCATTGTATAATAATCAAAACACTGTCTGAACAGAATAAAGAAATAAACTTTAAAAGCAGTAAGGGATAAAGGCCAAGTAACATATAAAGGCAGACTTATTAGAATTATACCAGACATCTTAACACTAAAATTCAGAAGATTATGTACAGATGTCAAACAAAACCTAAGAGAACACAGATGCCAGTCCAGGCAGCTACTACACCCAGTATAATTCTCAGTCATCATAGATGAATAAACCAAGATATTATATGACACAAACAAATTTAAACAATATATCTATCTACTAATCTAGCCATACAAAGGATTCTAGAAGGAAAACACAAAAAGAGCAACTACACCCAAGAAAACACAAGAGATTAATCATATCACATCAAACACAAAAGAAGAGAATCATATACATAATACTACCTCAAGCAACACAAATAAGAGGAACCAACAATATCTGGTCTGTAATATATCTCAACATTAATCACTTGATTCTCCTATAAAAAGACAAAGGCTAACATACTGGATACTAAAGCAAGATCCAGGATTTTGCAGCATATAGGAAACACACCTCAGTGATAAAGACAGATACTGCATCAGAGTGAAAGGCTGGAAAAAAAGGTTTCCAAGCAAATTGTCCCAAGAAAAAAGTTGGAGAAGCCATTTCAAGAAAGTAGACTTTTAAACAAAAGTTAACAAATGAGATGGAGAAGGACATTTCATGCTCATCCAAGGTAAAACCTATCAGGATAAAGTTTCAATTCTGAACATCTATGTCCCAAATGCAAAATCAACCACATTCATAAAAGAAACTTTGCTAAAGCTGAAAACACATTGAAACTCACACAAAATAGTGGGAGACATCAACACCACACTCTCACCAATGGACAGGTGATTGAAACAGAACTAAAGAGAGACACGATGGAACTAATAGAAGTTACAAACCAAATGGATTTAACAAATATATAGAGAACATTTCATCCTAAACCAAAAGAATATACCAGCACCTCATGGTAACTTCTACAAAGCTGACCATATAATTAGTTTCAAAACAAGCCTTAAAAGATACAAGATTGAATTAATCCCATGCATCCTTTCAGATCATAAAACACTAAAGTTAGACCTCGATAAAAACAAAAATAAGAGAAAGCCCACATACACATGGAAACTGAACAGTTCTCTACTCAATGATCACTTTGTCAGAGAAGAAATATAGGCAGAAATTAAAGACTGTCTAGAACTGAATGAAAATGAAGACACAGCTAACCCAAACTTATGGGAAACAATGAAAGCAATGTTAAGAAGAAAATTCATAGCACTAAGTTCCCTCATAAATAAACTGGATAGAACCTACACTGCAATTTGCCTGCATACCTGAAAGCTCTAGAATATAAAATAGCAAACAAACCCAAGTGGAGTAAATGGATGGAAATAATCAAATTCAGGGAAGAAATAAAATAATTACAAACAAAGCGAATGATGCAACAAAACCAACAGCTGCTTCTTTGAGTAAATTAACAAGGTAGATAAATCCTTAGCCAAACTAACTAAAGGACACAAAGCCAGTATCCAAATTGACAAAAACCACAAATGAAAAGGGAAACATAAAACAGAAACTGAGGAAATTCAAAAAAATTTTCAGATTTTACTATACTCAACAAATTGAAAAATATAGATGAAATGGCTGATTTTCTGGACAGATAACACATATCCAAGTTAGAATGGGTAACTCATCTAAACTGTTCCATAACCGATAAAGACATAGAAGCAGTCATTAAAACCTCCCAACCTAATTAAAAAAAAAAAAAAAAGACCAAGGGTTACTGAATTTAGTACAGAGTTTTACCAGACCTTCAAAGAAGAGCTAATAGCAATACACCTCAAACTACACATAGTCAATAAAATACTCACAAACTGAATCCACGAACATGTCAAAACAGTCTTTCAGCTAAGTCAAATAGACATCATCCCAGGGATGCTGGGATGGTTCAATATATGGAAATCCATCAACGTAATCTACCATATATATATATAACTATATATATATTACACATATATATATATATTACATATATATTAATATATATTACATATATTATATATATATTCATATATATATGAATAACTTGTCTTAAAATAAAACACACATCAGCATCCTTTCATGCTAAAGGTCTTGGAAAGATCAGGAATTCAAGGCCCATATCTAAACATAGTAAAAGCAATTTACAGCAAACCGGTAGCCAGCATCAATCTAAATGGAGAGAAACTTGAAGCAATCCCACTAAAATCAGGGACTAGACAAGGCTGCCCTCTCTCTCCATATCTTTTCAATATAGTACTTGAAGTTCTAGCTAGAGCAATTAGACAACAAAAAGAGGTCAAAGGGATACAAATTGGAAAGGAAGAAGTCAAACTATCACTATTTGCAGACGATATGATAGTATACTTAAGCGACCCAAAAAACTCCACCAGAGAACTCCTACAGCTGATAAACGACTTCAGCAAAGTGGCCGGATATAAAATCAACTCAAGCAAGTCAGAAGCCTTCCTATACTCAAAGGATAAGCAAGCTGAGAAAGAAGTAAGAGAAATAATACCCATCACGATAGCCACAAACCATATTAAGTATCTTGGCGTGACTCTAACCAAACAAGTGAAAGATCTGTATGACAAGAACTTCAAGTCTCTGAAGAAAGAAATTGAAGAAGACCTCAGAAGATGGAAAAATCTGCCATGCTCATGGATTGGCAGGATTAATATAGTAAAAATGAGCATCTTACCAAAAGTAATACACAGATTCAATGCAATCCCCATCAAAATCCCAACTCAATTCTTCATAGAGTTAGAAAGAGCAATTCAAAAATTCATCTGGAATAACAGAAAACCCAGAATAGCTAAAACTATTCTCAAGAGTAAAAGAACCTCTGGGGGAATCAGTATTCCGGACCTCAAGCTGTACTACAGAGCAATAGTGTTAAAAACTGCATGGTATTGGTACAGTAACAGACATGTAGATCAATGGAACAGAATTGAAGACCCAGAAATGAATCCACACTCCTATGGTCACTTGATCTTTGACAAAGGAGCTAAAACCTTCCAGTGGAAAAAAGATAGCCTTTTCAACAAATGGTGCTGGCTCAGCTGGAGGTCAACATGCAGAAGAATGCAAATTGACCCATCCTTATCTCCTTGCACTAAGCTCAATTCTAAGTGGATCAAAGATCTCCACATAAAACCAGACACACTGAAACTAATAGAAGGGAAACTAGGGAAGAACCTTGAACATATGGGCACAGGGGAGAATTTCCTGAACAGAACTCCAATAGCTTATGCTCTAAGATCAAGAATAGACAAATGGGACCTCATTAAATTACAAAGTTTTTGCAAGGCAAAAGACACTGTCAAAAAGACAAAGCGGCAACCAACTAACTGGGAAATGATCTTTACCAACCTTACATCCGACAGAGGGCTAATATCCAAGATATACAAAGAACTCAAGAAGTTAAACTCCAGAGAGGCAAGTAACCCTATTAAAAAATGGGGTACAGAGCTACACAAAGAGTTCTCACCTGAAGAATATCTAATGGCTGAGAAGCACCTAAAGAGATGTTCATCATCCTTAGTCATTAGGGAAATGCAAATCAAAACAACCCTGAGATTCCATCTGACACCAGTCAGGATGGCTAAGATCAAAAACACAGGAGACAGCAGTTGTTGGCGAGGATGTGGAGAAAGAGGAACACTCCTCCACTGCTGGTGGAATTGCATGCTGGTACAACCACTCTGGAAAGCAGTCTGGCGGTTCCTCAGAAAACTGGGCATGACACTCCCGGAGGATCCGGCTATACCACTCCTGGGCATATACCCAGAGACTTTACCTGCATGCAATAAGGACACATGCTCCACTATGTTCATAGCAGCCTTATTTATAATAGCCAGAAGCTGGAAAGAACCCAGATGTCCCTCAACGGAGGAATGGATTCAGAAGATGTGGTATATCTACACAATGGAATACTACTCTGCAATTAAAAACAATGAATTCACGAAATTCCTAGGCAAATGGTCAGAACTTGAAAATATCATCCTTAGTGAGGTAACCCAATCACAAAAGAACACACATGGTATGCAGTCACTGATAAGGGGATATTGACCCAGAATCTCGGAATACCCTAGACACAGTCCGCATATCAATAGATTTCTAAAAAGAGGGAAGGAGAGACCCCTGGTCCTGGAAAGACTGGATGTAGGGGAACGCCAGGACAGAGTAAGGAGAGGGGGTTGAATGGAGAAAAGAGGGAGGGAAGGGGGCTTATGGGACTTTCGGGGAGGGAGGAAACGGGAAAGGGGAAGTGATTTGGAATGTAAATTAAAAAAATAAAATTAAAAATAAAAAACAAAAAACAGTTTGACATAAAGGAAAAAAACAAAAACACACAGTAAGAGTTTATTAATATCATTACACATAATATGTGTCAGCATTTGATGAACCACTCATGTTCCTGTGTTCCTTTTATGCACTCATATTTTGCATATATCAAATTATAAAACACAGTAAACATTGTCATTCATGCTGCTATTGTTCTTCTTTGATTATAGACACAAAAATATCTTCAAAATACTCACATGATATATAGCCAAGAGTCTTTTGATTTCAAAGGAATGAGACAATACTTTTGAGATGTGGTGTTTTTGGTTCTTTGTTTGCTTGTTTGTTTGTTTGTTTGTTTGTTTTTGGTTCTTCATTGAGTTGTGTTTGATAACTCAAACTCATGTAGAATATTTTTCCTATCCTAAATACAGAGTTTCTGTTTATTCCAATGCCATGAAATGCCAAAAACTGAAACAAATGTGTGGATTCTCTCTCCTCCAACTTCCTTGCAGCCACACATTCTCTGCTATGATGTGTCATTCCCAGTCATTTTTGATATAACATCACAACATCTTTTTTATGTCACAAATTTGCTTTAAATACTCTGCCAGTTTGACTTGTCAAAAGCCTGAAAGAACAGGTTTTAAGCATTCACCCAACATCCTTCTCAAAAGAAAAACCACGACTTCTAATGAGCATTTGAGAGTGCAGTGGATTACAGAAACTATTTTCTAAGATCTGTCACAAATGATATACTTTTATTAGTTTTAATGGCCCTCAGCTACAGGCATGGAATATAAGTGAAAATTAAGATATTTTTCATGAGATGAAAATAGATTCAATCAGGGCATGTTTCCCTCCCTACCTCTTCCTATTTACTTATTAATTTTATTTATTTGCTTATTTATTTGTTTAGTTTGGAGGGTTTTTTTTTCCAAATGGTACTGGCTAAAAGGAAATCACAGTGCAAGATGAAAATACCCAATGTTTTTCCATAAGATAAAAACATTGTTTGTCCCAGAATTCACTCTATTTATGGTATATAAACTGTTTGGTTAGTCAAGCTTACAGAAGTACTGTACAGAACTGATACAGAAGTTTACAACTGTATCTTGGAAAAGGACAAAAAATAAATATTTTTTTCAAACTTAAGCTTTGCTACCTGTGCAAGTAATACTAGAGGCAACCATGAATTCCAGTTGTTATTTCTAATTCAAAATATCTTTTGCTTGTGGCTTCTGTTTTTAATCTACCTTCTTGAAGATCTGGAGAGATAGCTAAATGGGTAAGATTGTTTGCTAAAGAAGTGTGAGGACCTGAGTTTGCATGCCTAGCATCCATCTAGAAAGGTTAGGGTGATGACCTGTGCTTTTAACCTTAGATCCAAGAGTGGCAGATACAAGGATTTTCTGGGACATGCTGAGCTAGGAAACATCCAAGAAAACAATCAGAGAGCTATAGCTTCATTGGGAGAACCTGTATCATGGGATTAAGGCAGAGAGTGAAAGAGTAAGACACTTGATGTCTTGAGTCTACTGCATGCACACTTGCAGAAGATCATACCTGTTCATACATGGAAACACATATTTGTTACACATGAACATGTGTCAAAATGCATACAGTTTTATTTTTTGTCATGTGTCATTCAACAGCACTATCTTCTAAATAGATATCTATATTTTATACTTCACAAATAGTTTAAGCATATTTTGCAAGCAGTTGAATATTTGGGCAGTCAGTCCTTATACCTTTTATGTATATGGATATGGAAAAGGGAATTTGATTATGAATCTGAGATTATTCATTGGATGAACATGACCCTAGCATCTTGCCATTCTTTGTGCCAAGGCAACTGCACAGTCAAAGAGACAGATTATGAGGAACACAATGTTCCTACTGCTTCTACTGATCATTTTATGCCATAATAACCACAGGCAGGTCATTTAAATTTCTTTCATCACACTTTATTCATTCTCAAAGTCTTAGACAATGAAAAGAACACCAGAGACAAACATGTCTTGCCTTAATGGAGATTATGATTAAATCTAAGAAGGTATCACCTAAGTATCATGTATGCCTTAGGATTAAACTGACTTACAATAGAAGGAAATGGTTACTACACTAATTTCTGGGACTTTTGTAGCAAAAGATCACAGTCTATATGGCTTCAACAACCATACAGAATTTTCTTTCTCAGAATTCTACATTCTGGACTCTGACATCAAAGAGAAAATACAGGCAACCACGAATTCCAGTTGTTATTTCTAATTCATAATGTCCTTTGCTTTTGGGTTCTGTTTTCTCTACATTCTTGCTTTATTCAGAATTTTATTGTTTGTTGTGGATAGATAGCTAAGTCGTTAAGTGTTTGGTGAAGAAGTGTGAAGACCCGAGTATGGAACCCTAGCATTCAGCTATGTGATGGTTAGGGCCTTTCTCCCAGGCATATGAGCAGTGTCTTCTTCTAGTGTCTGCCCTCTGCATCCTCTGAGTTCTCTTTATAATGATATTGTTCATGGTGTAACTGTGCCTCCCAATATATTATTTGAGTATCTTTGTTTAAATGCACCATCTCTAAGTAAGTCACATTCTGAGAAATTGTGAGTTACAATGTCAAAGTGTAAATTTCAGCAGCACATTTAAATCCATAATAATTATTATAGGCAAATAATCTACCATTAAAGCAGGGGAGTTATGAGCTATGGTTAGTATTAAGTGACAGTGAAGTGAAATGATGACTTTGATGCAAACCATTAGGAGCAGAGGGAGATGGCACTATGGGTATCTGGTAAAAGCTTGACTCAACAGAGAGAACAGTCAGTCTCAAGTTCCTGAAAGAATCAGCAATGTCCAAAACCCAGTGGTATTACCCTTATACCTATATGACAAAGAGAAGATGTAGCCTGGGTCATAGAAGCCACATATTTTTCAGGATGTTTTGGGTAAGTAGAGGAAATTGAAAATGAGCTTTTGTCATAGAAGAACTTTAAGGTCATTGGAAATTCTTAGCCCCACCAAAGATCACTCCATTTACTGATTTGAAAGTAACCCACACAACACAAATTCCCAACTGGGGAGCCACTGTTACTGGAGCCTTTTTTGTTTTATTGTGGAAAGTAGTCTAGGCATTCTGAAATTCAGCAGCATTTCTAGATTCTACACATCAAATGCCTGATCAAATCAAAAATATTTCTCAGTAGTGCTATTTCTTCCGACAACATGCAGCATCCTTCTATTCTAAGTGAAGAAGAGAAAGAGAGTAAAGACAGACATGACTGTAATTGATCAAGTTGGAAATAACACACAGAATAACAGTGTTATCATTCTGGATACTTGAAGGTTAACCAATTAACTTTATAAATGTTAAGAGTGAACACAGACTGTGAACAACGATTTAAAATGCTTCAGCATATTTTGCTCTAATCAAAAAAGAAAAACAAACAAAAAAAAAAGAAATGGATTCACCTCCTACTAAGACAATGAGGGCTGTCCATACAGATGGATTCATTGAGAATGAACTTAATATCAAATAACAAATAAGAAGAATGTATAAATGATGAACTGATTTTTATGAAAAGATAATTTTTCTTATGAAGTACAAGCAAGATCATCATCAACTAGAGTTAAAAAACAATAGGAGTTAAAACAACTATAAATGTTTACCATTCCTGAACATATGGATCTAAGAGTCTATATAATGCATCTTCAGTATTTCTTTTAATGACATACCTAGATGTTCCAAAGAACATCACTGGCAATATGCTTTGGGGTTCTATTACATTCCATTGTTCTTTAACTAGACACATTTTTTAAAACTGGAAATATATAGAACAGCTAATGCTCTTCTAAAATTGAACTTTCTTTTAAAGAACTGAAATGCAGTTCTCATTTCTTAATATAATGTGAGTAATAATTAAGGAACAATCTCTTAGGAGAAGTTATCATGTTTGCCAGATATGTGCCGATTTCAGAAATGTCCAATTTTCCATAGAAATGGAATTAACTATTGCCAGAATCATAATCTTGCTAGTCACCATTCCACTCCCTGAGGGAATATCATTATTGTTGATTATTAACATTAACTTACTCCATAAGATGCTTCTAAAAAAGCCCTTATATTAGGTGTGGTTCTGCCCTTTGGGAACGTGATACTTCAAGTGAGGAAAGCTACATGAGGCTGTTGAAGCATGGATTTGAAGCAAATTCGATTATTTAAAAGACTGTGTGTGACTTCAGTGGCCTTCTTTTCAGAATTTATTTGGACAAAAATATTTGGTCTACCATGCAAAGGTACAGCAGACTCTTTAAAGTTCTTCTCATTCAGACTTTCAATGAAGCAGTTCCAATCTTCCAGAAATTATTGGCAAACATAGTAAGCATTAGTGTATCTGTGTCCATTAAAAGGTTGTATGGTATCCCTAGAGCTGTCATTCATCTGAAGAAACTGAACTAGCCAAAAAATGGAATCCTTCCTTAAAGTGATACAAGACAGTGCACATTATTGGTACCTTCATAGTTCTCTAACAGTGCAAATTTCATCCATCTACATTTGGATTTATTAGTATAGGAGCTTTAATTGTAGGAACCCCACAAAGCACACAGCAGAATAAGGTGTCTGAGAGTGAAATTCTTCTACCTAACCCATCATTGCCCATTATATGTTCCTGACATAGACCAGAAGCTTAGACAGGCATCCTCCCTCCACACAGTGCTATAATCCTGCAGTTTGATTAGGATTCCTTTACTTGTGCTGGTTATTGAATACAGTGCCCACTAGCTATGGGTCATCTTCATTTACCCATTAACTCATAAATTAGTTTATTAGTCATTTTTACAATTACTTTACAAATGAATTATTTATATTCATGCTGTAGCGTCAGTGTCTCCCTTTGTGAAAGCTCAAGCTAAGATATCCAATTATTAAGTTACAGAGTATGTACTTCATTCCCTGCAATTCATCTGCAAAGCCTGCTCCTCTTTCTTCTCTTGAAGTAAATGGATTGGTAGCTAACCAAGTTCTAGGGATTGTATCATTACAAAAATTACTATTCTGCACTTAATCCATGGCTGTGGTACAAAAAAGTTCTGTCTGTACAAATTTCACTGTTTCTTAAAATTCAGTTTATGCTTGCCATTTGGAAAACTGAGTTCAAATGACTCAAAGAGATAGAACTGGAGTAAGATGTAATGAAGACAGAAGAGCAAATCAGACTCTAGGTAAGATTATTCTCCATCTGACAAAAGGTCTTCACAGTACCCAGTTATTTTTATCATTGTTATGGCCACTTTTATGGCTAACCTAGTTTTGCAGTACTCGTGCCAGTGATATATACTCATTCAAGTGTAGAGGTAGTGAATGGGAGAAGGTTTTTGCTCAACTTTTATGTTCATGAGTTTTTAGCTAATGAATGCTCTTGACCAGACAAAAATTAATTATAAATCAGCAGAAAAAATATATTATTTATTCTAGATTCTTGAATATATAAAATATGTTGAGAAAAGTCTGAGTGTAATATGAAACCACAAAGAGGAACATGTACAGAATGAGCATATAGCTAAGATCTTATAGGTAAGAGCATGAAGTGGTTATAAATGAGAAAAGAAAGATGAAGGGGAGAAAGAAGAGAATAAAAAAAGAGAAAGGTAAAAAGACATCTTTGCACTTCATGGAATTTCTGCTGTGTGTGGCTGTCTAGTAACCTTATAATTTGCCATTTAAAGTTATCTAAGTGATGAGTCATTGTCAATAAAATATGAGCAGAAAATACATTTGTAATTTCACCAGGAATTTTAAGGAGCAATTGGGCATTTCTTTATTGATGCTTTTCTTACCAACCTGTGAGTATTAGAAAACTCTGAGGCACAAAAGTAGAATGAGTCAAATCCTTAAAACAACACATGAAGTAAAACTAATATAAAAATAACTATATTAGACTACTATGTAAGACTAAAATGAATTTATAATTTATGAAGCCACTGAAATTCTGCAATTTGCCTGTTATAGCACCCAGGAAAACCACATTGCCCAAGTCTTCATGTCTTTGACTCTCATTTTTGTTTGTTTTTTTTTATTAGATATATTCTTTATTTACATTTCAAATCTTGCCCCCCCCCCTTTCCTTGTTCCTCCCTTCCCCAAAAATCCCATAAGCCATCTCCTCTTCCCCAATTGACCCTCTCCCGCTTCCCTGTCCTGGTATTCCTCGACACTATGGCATCAAGTCTTTCCAGGATCAAGGGCCTTTCCTCCCTTTGGTGTCTAACAAGACCATCCTCTGCTGCCTATGAGTCTGGAGCCATGGATAGCACCATGTGTACTCTTTGGTTGGTGATTTTGTCCCTGGGATCTCTGGGAATACTGGGTGACTCATATTGTTGTTCCTCCTGTGATACTGCAAACCTCTTCAGCTCCTTGGGTCCTTTCTCTAACTCCCTCATTGGGGACCCTGTGCTCAGTTCAATGGCTGGTTGATAGTGTCCCCCCTCAGTATTCGTCTGCTAGTAGCATGCACTAGCAGAGCCTCCCAAGTGATAGCTGTATCTGGCTCCAGTCAGTCAGCACTTGTGGACATCCACAGTAGTGTCTGGGAGTCTTGCATTTGTAACTGTATATGGGATGGATCCTCTACTGAAGGTCTTTGCCTAAAGTCTAGCCTTTTCAGTGAAGCCAATGTTAGAATAACTGATCTATATAAAATCCCAAGTTTCTAAATCTGTAGGTTTTTTCATCAGTATCTCTGAGTGTTCTATCATGGCAATTAGAGTGTATTTGCTTGTTTAATTTGGTTTTGCTGGTACAATGCATAACCTCTCTATATCATCATGCAGTGTGACAAGGGAAGACAAGAACAAACATCTACTCACCCCAGACAGAAACTAATGACAGACCAAAGTATGGATGAAAGACCAACATGGTGAACAAAGAATTTTATTGAGGTTACTTATAGAAGCAGAAATTACTCAAAAATTAAAGGTATCACCAGGACAACCCTCCTTGCCCCCAGCCTGGGTGACAGAATATAAAAGCTGGAACCTAGAAACTCACTGCACATCTTACAAGCATTTCAACAGGTTGGAGGCTCACTTTTTCATAGATCTCAGTTGATCTGAGCCTCTTCCATGTAGCTAAACTGATCTTTCTTTTAGAAAACATGACTAGTCTCTGCTTCTTCAAGCCTGCTCAGTTGGTCTGAGAGTGTCTCTCAGCATTCTTTACACCAGTACTACAGTATTAGTACACTGGTCTCATGTGTATGTGAATGTGTGATGTGTGTATACTTGGAAGGGAGACACCTGGTACACTGGTCACTTTCAGGGAACCCCCTGAAACCTTTGAGTTGTTTACTTCTTGAACACAGCAAGCATCCCCAGGATGGAATGCTTCCCCTCCTCTTGCAGACTTCTATTGTTTCACCTTCTTTTTAACATCCTGTGTCTTAATGAGCTTCTCTCCAAGATGGAAGGCTTTAATCTCAGAGGGAATTACTATACAACACACCACTAGTACAGAACCTCCATGTTATTTGAAAAGTTGTCTAATATAGAGCTGTAGTCTCTAGTGCATAAAATATGGAACACAGGATGCATTCAGCAAGTATTCCTTGGAGAGGAACTGTATATTCTATTTCCACATTCCAAAAGAAAATCATGAGTTTTGTTCTACATTTATTAGTAAATATTCAGTGTATGTTGTTTGGTAACAACTTTTTTTCATTTTCATGCCTGAATTGTCCATTTCACTTCTTTTCCTCTACTCAAGTACATTCACTCAATATTCTCATTGTGGAGCTATAGCTGAAAATTAACTCTACTATCAGCTAGCAGTATTCCATTGCTCATGGGAAATCTGAGAACCAGTGAAGTGAAGAGACTTGCTGTGTAATGTCTGCAATTCACTGAGCACTTTACAGACATTGTTTAATTTAATACATTATGTCCTGCTATGTAAGTACAACATTGATATAAATATGCCAAGTTTACCAATGAGGAAAATGAGTTTCGGAGAGCTTCCACATATTGTATGAATTTTCCTGGGGAAATATGAACAAATGTCTGTTCATCTCAGATAGAGTATTAATGACAGAGTAACAGACAATTTTACCCAATGAGTTTACCAGGATTGCTCACAGAATCATGGATGGACACAAAGACAACTGAATCTGCAAAAGGCTAATTCCAGCCTGGGCATTCCTCAGGAAGAATGGATCTCTGGAGTTTTGTGTCCAACCTAGAGACAGCATCACTAAAGCATATTGCCTTTCTTCAGCAATTGTTTACTATTGTTATACCTTTGGAGAAGGGCTTTGTACAGTTTCCTGAGCTTTCTGGCACCTTTAATGCTCTGTAATTTCCTTTGTCTTATAATTGTCTCTTCTCTCCCCCCAGAAAGAAAGTTTCAGTTCATGGGATACAAATATATTATGCACCATACTGTAAGTCACACCGATACCAAATGCTAACTTGTGTCTCAAGTCAAATGCTGAGTCTAAAGCAACATTGAAAATTCACATATTTTACCCCAAATATTTTCATTCTCATTTCCAGTTATGTTCTACAGGGTGATACTTTTATTACCTATTTTTACTTATTCTAGAAATATTTTTGCTTTTCCTGAAATGTTTTTTATTGGAAATAGGATTTTCCTAATGAGAGACATACAAACTATAAATCAAATTCAAACTGAGAGTCACAATACTAGAAACTGCATTCTTACCTCAGTATAAATCATTTTTTAGGAGATAATTCCTTTAATTCTGCTACATTTCTCCATCCTCACTAAGGTGAAAATACTTATACATTTTTATTTTAAATGTTCATATGAATCATGTAAATGAAATTATACAGATTATTTTTTACTAGAGTCTCCCATTCACCTTACACTTAAATTCATATTCCCTCATGTACCCAACACATGAGTGCTTTAAATGCCAAGAAATTGTCAATCATCTTAATATATGATGATCTGTTTCTTAGAGTCAGCTTTTGATTCTAAGAAATAATATACCATGAAAGTTTCCACTGAGATCTGTTTGTGCCACTTTTTTTCTCCTGTCTTTTGGGGACACACCTAAAAGTTTATGTACATTTAGAAATATTTATGTTAGTTTTAGTATTATATAATCATATCAATTCTCTCTTCCCTTTTCCTGCTCTAAGCCTCTAAGCCCTTTGACATATATTGTCTCTTTGCTCTTTTTCAAATGCATGACCTGACATTTCATTAACTGTTTTTCACACCACAGTGTGCACAGACACCACACACACACAAACACGATAATTAGGTCTTCTGTAGCCTGTGCATTGTTAGTTGTATGTTGATTCTGATCTGAAATTGGATAGCCACATCTTAAAAGAAGGGAGGTATAACCTCACATCGCTGAATGCCTGGACCTTTATACCCTGTTGTCTCCATACCTACACTCCTTCTGAATTTCTAGGGAAGGATTGTCTATGAAATACTTTGAACATTTCAAAGTTTTCTTTTTATTAATCATTTCACTTGTTTACTTTTCAAATGATATTCCTCTTCCTGGTTTCCTCTAAAAAACACACCCATACCATCCCCACTACATTTTGCCTCTATGAGGGAGCTCCTCCACTCAAACACCCACTTCCACTTGACCGATCTAGCATCTTTGCATGCTGGAGCATAAAGCCTCTACAGGACCAATGGCCTCCCCTCCCATTGATGCAGGATAATGCCATCCTCTGCTACATCTGGAACTGGAGCCATGGGCCCCACCATGTATACTCTTTGGTTGGTGGCTTAATCTCTGGGAGCTCTGGGTGGTCCTGTTAGTTGATATTATTGTTCTTCCTATGGGGTTGTGTCTTAGTCAGGGTTTCTATTCCTGCACAAACATCATGATCAAGAAACAAGTTGGGGAGGAAAGGATTTATTCAGCTTACATTTACACATTGCTGTTCATCACTCAAGGAAGTCAGGACTGGAACTCCAAGCAGGTCAGGAAGCAGGAGCTGACACTGTGGCCATGAGGGATGTTTCTTTCTGACTTGCTCTCCCTGGCTTGCTCAGCCTGCTCTCTTATAGAACCCAAGACCACCAGCTCAGGTAGGGCACTACCCAAAAGAGGCCCTCCCCCTCCTTGATCTCTAAATGAGGAAATGTGCACAACTGGATCTCATAGAGGCACTTCCCTCAACTGAAGCTCTTTTCTTTGTGATAATTCTGGCCTCTGTCAAGGTGACAGAGAAAACCATCTTGTATGATTGATCCCTTGTCAACTTGACCCACAAACACATCACTATTAACCTCAACCCTTACTTTTTTGTTCATCCCCAAGACCTAAATAACTTTAAAAGTCCCACAGTCTTTACATATTAAAAGTTCAATCCCTTTAAAATGTCCAATATATTTTAAAATTCAAAGTCTTTTAAAAATTCAGTCTCTAACTGTGGACTCCACTAATACTTTCTTCCTTCAAGAGGGAAAAATACCAGGACACAGTCACAATCAAAAGCAACAATCAAACTCCAACACCGTCCAATATCTGGGATCCAACCTATGAACTTCTGGGTTTCTCCAAGGGCTTGGGTCACTTTTCCAGCTCTGCCCTTTATAACATACACGTTGTCTTCTAGGCTTCAGCTGCCTATACTCCACTGCTGCTGCTCTTCTTGTTGGTCATCTCATGGTACTGGCATCTCTAAAACATTGCTGTCTACTGCTGTGACTAGGCTTCACCAATAGCCTCTCATAGTTTCTTTTCATGGTGCCAAACCTCACCTGTTTTGCATGATACCTTCAGTCCTGGGCAATCAATTCCAACTTAGGCTGCACCTTCATCGACGGCCTTCTGTGGTCTCTCACAGTGCTGAGGCTCAGCTGCTCTTCATGAGCCCTACATGCATTCAAAACCAGTACCACCTGGGTGACTTTTCACATAACCAAGTCCAGCCACAGCAAAAAGTACAACCTTGGCTATCTCTGTAATATAGCCTCTGTGCTCTCAGAAAACACTTCCCGGAAGATTTCATCTCAGTGATGCTGGTCTCTAAATAACCATTAATTTCTTAGCTCTAGCTAACCAGCACCAATAGTCCCAGTAACACAAAGGTTTGTGTTAGTGGTTCTGGCATCTTGTTAATCACAGCTGATTCTTCAGCCTCTGGTAACCAAAACCACAGAATTTTTGCAATCCAAACAACATGGCCCTGATAAGAGTCTTTAATCTTCCCTCTGAAATTTCACAAGCTAGGCCTCTATCTTCTGCACTGTTCTCAACATTATCTTCCAAGCTCCTACAGAACATCCCACAGAACTCTTAACAACCAATGGATCTTCTAGGTCAAAGTTCCAAATTCCTTCCACACTACTCACCAAAATATGGTCATGTTGTCACAAGAATACCCCACTATGCTGGTACCAATTTGTCTTAAGGTTTCTATTTCTGCACAAACATCATGACGAAGAAGCAAGTTAGGGAGGAAAGGGTTTATTCAGCTTACATTTTCCCCATGCTGTTTATCACTCAATCAGGTCAAGAAGCAGGAGTTGAAGCAGTGGCCATGGAGGGATATTTCTTACTGACTTGCTTCCCCTGACTTGCTCAGCCTGCTCTTTTATAGAACCCAAGACTCTCAGCCCAGGGTTGGCACCACCCATAAGAGTGATGGGTGAGTGGCCCTAGCCCTCAACTTGGGGCTGAAACTATCTACTGGGGGTAGTCTCTATAGGTTCTCTCTCCCTTTTGTTGGATATTTCAGCTAAAGTTATTCCTGGGTGTCCTGGAGGCCTCTCCCTTCTCTGGAGTCTGGGACTTTCTAGAGGCTACCCTCAGTTGCTCATCCCCAAGTGCTACATATTTCTATTCAATTTCCTGACTCTCTGTACTTCTCTCCTGGCCCTTCCCATACATGTTCCTGCCTCCTCTTTTTTTCCTACCCCTCCTCTCTTCCTCCAAGTTCCTTGTTCCCTCTACCTCCCATGATTATTTTCTTCTTTTTCCAAGTAGGATCAAGGCTTCCACACTTTGGAGATTTGTCTTCATTTTCCTTATGTTGAGTTGTTGAATTTCCATGAAGTCTATAATTTTACTTTAATGTGTGACTTGTATGTTATAGGTCCTGTCGGAAATTGTTTATTCCAAGTGCAGAGTTTTCATTCTTCGTGGACTACACTGAAACTTAAATAGAAAAAATGAATATAAAACATAGTTAACATTTGTTAAAATATGTTTTACCATTTTACATATTTACCATAAATTTTAATAGTGCCAGAGTTCCTTAAATGTTTCAGGTCAGCTGTTATCAAGACAGACACTATTCAAGGATCTAGCAGCATCCAGTATAAATGGAGGGAGAATTCACTTATAGATTTAACCAAGGATATATTGAGAGAACACAATTCTTTACAGAATATTGTATTGAAATCTCTTGGTTTTTCCCACAAAGTCTTCTGCTACAGAACCCAAATATATAGAGGCTTGATTGGACAAATATAACAAACAAGAAATGTCAAACATAGAAGGTTTTTAACCCTCTGAAATCAAATAATGGAAATAGTGGGCTGGAGACACAGCTTAGTTAAATAACATTTGGTTGGCATTTACAGGTTGCTAAGTACATAAATTCATTGATACACACACACACACACACACACACACACATAATTACAATCAATAATTTTTAGTGTGTTTTATATTTAAGGGAGTTACTAGAGTATTTTAGATTTTTACATTTAAGCCTGTGAGCCCTTAAGTTTTTGTTTACATTGAATTGTTTTGCTATGCATAATTCTGCTAAAATTATGATTAAACTGCTTTAAATCATATATAATTGAAGAAGGAATGGTTATTTTTAAATCAAGAAGTGTTTCATATAGTTCACATTGTATATCCCTCCATTTATTTAGGTATTCTTTTATTTCTCTCAGCATTATATTTAAAAATTCAATGTAAATGTAATTCATAATTACATTCATCTCTAGCTAATTGTAGGCATTTAATGCTATTGAAAATAGTACTTTTAATATTTTACAACTTTTTATAGTGCTTCATATTATTGTTCTGAAGCTGTTCTTAGGATAACAATATGCATCTTTAAGCTATCCTGGTATCTTTAGTGTTAATATTGAATTGCTTCAGAAGAAATGATCTTGAAACAGCATACATTGATGACCCACCCTGACGTTTAGACACATTATCATATATATTAAATTTTAAAACTTTATTAAAAACCTTATAAGCATTGCCCTGGATAGTCATTTTTCTTTCCTTGATTTATAAAAGTTCTCTCCCTGTTTTGTACTTTTCTCAGACGTACTGTTTCCATTACTCTTTGCTCTCTCTTCCTCTCTTTCTCTCTTTGATGTAATTTAGTTGGGCTGAAAAGTCTACTCTGAAACTCCCCATCTTTAGAGCATCTGGCATGACAGGTGGGCCCAAACGTGCCCTCTCAATTCTCCTTGGAAAACTGAGTTCCTATACAGCATCACTCCCCTTGAGGCCAAGATCATCAAGATCTTATTACTTGATAACTTGCTGCCTGCCATGTCAGTTTTGTTTTAGTGGAAGTTTACTTCTTTGACATTCCCTTTGGAAGGACCACAGGTAGAAATTTTGGACAAGTTTATTTTGTTCCCTGAAATCTTATTATTTTAATGTTCTCAGTCCCCAACTTCTATGCCATCTTTAGTAAATCTTATCTGCATTCCCTTTAAATAATGTAACTTCCCCACTCCTTCTTTTTTTTTTTTTTTTTTTTTTTTTTTTTATTTCTTAAGAGTGCCCAGGGTTTTCTATAGTTTTAAATTTTGGTTTATGTACTTTTTATTAATATTTCAATTGCTTTTAAATGTTTTTATTTATTAAAGGGGGCATGCTTATGTCACAGAAAGCATTTGACAGTCACAGGAAAGTTGTGGGAGTTGTTTCTCTTTTTCTACCCTTAATTTCCTGGGGATGGAACTCAGGTCATAAGGTTTTGTGGATAGTCTATTCTTGCTGAGCAAATTACTAAACCTTCCTCTTTTTGATTTTATTTCAACTTTGGGTTTATTTTGCTTTTGGATTAATTTAAAGCTATTTGTTGTACATTTGCACAATTTGGGTATTTCGAGACTACTAAACCCTGCCTGTATACTAGTATTTCTCTAAATCAGGTGACTTTTTCCTAGGGTATTTCTGCTTATCATTATCCATTGTGAGATTCAAGTTAGGTAAATATTAGATCCTTGTTAATCTTCTATGACTTTCTCAGGCTTAATTTTTAAAAAATAAATTTCCACTTTAACTAAAGTTGTTCATTTACTTCTACATTTAATAAGCCTTTTCTTAGGATGTACCCCATATGCCAAAGAAATAATGCCATTAATTTTGGCTTATTCCTTTGAGTTGCATAATATCTGTTATTTCATTTTGATTTCCTTAAAAGTGATGTGCACCTACTTATACAAAAATTAAAATTTCTTTGCAGTATTAAAATTGTTTAAAATATGTGTTACATTAATTTCATATTTGGGCCAAAATAGTCCTTTTGCTTTGTTATGGATTTCTTTGCATCTTTATTTCTTTGGTTGTTTCTCATGATGATATTTAATAATAAAACAACTGAAAAGTAAAAAAGCAAAGGGGGTGGAATGAATGTGTAAAGAAATTCAGTGACTTCAACAAGTTCAAGTCCAGCATTAGAGATTCTGGCATGAAAGAAGAATTTAAATAGAAGTCAAGAGTGACGTACAACAAAACAGACCATGGAACTGTAATGCCCTGCCCACCACTGCGGCAGACCCAATTCCCCCTACAAAGTCATCAAGAAAGCTGTACTATTTTCTCCAGGAGAAGAATTTCTCCTTTAGATTCAAGGAAGACTTTCCTCTCCTGGCAGGATATTCTTGTGAGAAAATATTTTGAAGAATATTTTGTGTGAATGATCTAATGATCTAGCAAAGAAGAGGGCAGGCATGTCATTTTAGAATATACTAATTATTAATGGACAGGCTGATTATATTCCTTAGTCTTTGTTTTATTCCACAACCTTGAGATAGAATATTCCTCTTTCTGAAACAATACCACAAACAGAATATAAGCAATAATCAAGATTAGTATACATTCAGATAGTGTCAGATTTGTATGATAAGAACCATTTCTCTATAATTTCATGGCTTTTGGAAGAACTTGCAAAAGTAACTCTGCCTTATTGGCTTTAGATAGTGTCACTCAAATCCAAGGCTGAAGTCAAATATATAATACTTTTACTCCAGCTTCCCAAATTTTGGAATTACAGTCTAGCACAGTTATGTCCAACATGACATCATTTCAACTTAACAATTTTACTTCCCTGTCTCTGAAGAATATTTTTGAAGATTTCATAGTTATCCATCTAATAGTTTGTTCTCCACTATACCTCACAGCCAGAATCAAATTTATATTGGCTCTTCTGATTTGATTGCTTGGTAGGTATGGGTGTGAATTACAGATATACAAGAGTTAGTTCTTATGAACCTTTAGACCCAATTTTGTTCAACGAAGAGGTACAGAATGGACTCCATTCTGCTTCTCTGGAATGCTAGGTAATTCACTAGCATTTCAAAATAGTCTTTTGTTGTTTGGGTTTTGTTTTTATTTGTTTTGTTTTTGTTTGCTTTTTGCTTTTGTTTTGGTAAGAAGCTGCACTTTTTCAGAGTGTTAACAGGGTAAAATTAATTAGAAAATATTATAGTATGGCTACAAATTTACAAAAATGCAATACAAATCTCACCATATTCTTTCTATTGGTTAGTGTTATTTTTACCTGAAATATGTCTAGAAATATTTGTACTAAAATCATTTTACTTGTAGTTTCCTAATATTTTACTTTAAGTCTTTGAAGAAAATGTAGGTTAAGAAATATATTCTATACTGAAATGTATGTACGGAAAACTGGAAACATGAAATAGGTAAGCAATGAGACTGCTTCATGCACAAGAATATTTAATATATTGTGTAAAATTACCTTCAAATGATAAGAAAAGAACATATTATAATTCAGATATGTGTTTACATGTGACAGTAGTTCTCAACCTGTGGGGCCCTAACCCTTTGGTGTACAATATCCTTTTACAGAGGTTGCCTAAAGCTGTCAGAAAACACAGATATTTATATTATCATTGTTAATAGTTGCAAAATTCCAGTTGTGAACTAGCAACAAAAATAATAATGGGGGTTCGGGTGTGTACTCTATTAAAGGAGCACAGAAATTAGGAAGGCTGAGAGCCACTGATCTGAAAGAAAGCCTTTATTTGATGAAGACCATCTTGTTTTAAGTTTTGTGTGAGGTAAGTTCAGTTAATATAACACCTGCCTTGGATGGCTTATCTATCAAGTCTATCATTTCAATGTTTCTCATTGTGTTTCTGTTGACTCTGAGAGGTTTTGTTGTCTTACTGTGTAAATATTTTTTTTTAAAAAAATAGGGAATCAATTTACTATTAGAGGCCTTGGTTTGTCATGTGTAGTTGTAGATTTTGTGAACATTTCCAGGCTAGACTTTATTAGCCTGAAATTCTCCTCCTTCTGGCCAATGGAAGAATTCTCAAATGCTTGTCTGAGTTGACAACTGTTCCATTTTGTGTGATCAGTGCTTGAAAGTTCTGAACACCTAGTTATTCAACCTACAAATAGACATCCAATTACCAGAACCTAGTCGGGACCCTGTTTCCTAGATTCTAATAGGAGACACAAAGAACTTGATATTTAACTATAAACTTAAAGGTTCTAATAAAAATGTATGTGTGATTTTCATGTTGATTCTTTGCTCCATTATTTCTACCAATGTTAGCATCTCAAATCACTAACTTTTGTTGTTGTTATTGTTGTTGTTGTTGTTGAAAACTGAGTGAGATTACTCCATAATGCCTAAATGCCCCCTGTATTAGTCAGAGTTCTCTAGAGTCACAGAACGTATGGGTAGTCTCTATATAGTTGGGGAATTTGTCGATGATTTACAGCTTGTAGTCCAACTCCCCAACAATAGTCAGCAGTACTTATGGATGGAAGTCCAAGAATCTTGCAGTTGCTCAGTCACACAAGGCAGCTGTGGATGGAAGTCCAAGGATCTAACAGTTGCTCAGTCCCATGAAGCAGGCCAGAAAAAGCCAGAGTTAATCTTCCTTCTTCCAATGTCCTTATATAGGTCTGTAGCAGAGGGTGTGGCCCAGATTAAAGGTGTGTGCCACCGCGCCTTTAACCCCAGATGACCTTGAACTCAGAGATCTCCTAATCTTAATCTTCTGGAATTCATAGTCACTATGCATCAAGATCTCCATGCCAAGATAAAGGTCAGAAATTTGTATATCTGAGCCTCCAGATTAGGATTATAGGTAAGCCTTCCAATTCTTGATTAGTTCATTCCATATTTAGTCAAGTTGACAACCAGAAATAACCACTACACCCCCCTTCTAGATTTGGAGAAATAACCATGGTAGAAAATGAAGCACAAGTTTAGTTCCCTTAGAACCTCACTTTTGTAATGTCACAAAATTATTATATCAAGCATCATTATCTAACTGTCTATTTTAGCTAGAGAAGATGAACCTCATAACATTTCTTCTGTCCTAGTTAGAAACATCAATGGAAGAGTTAGAGAAAGGACTGAAGGAGCTGAAGGAGTTTACAACCACATAGGAAGAACAATAATATCAACCAACCATACCCTCCAGAGCTCCCACGGACTAAACCACCAACCAAGGAGTACACAAGGAGGGACCCATGGCTCCAGACGCATATGTAGCTGAGGATGGCCTTGTTCAGGCATCAGTGGGAGGAAGAATCCTTGGTCCTGTGAAGGCTCAGTGCCCCAGTGTAAGGGAATTCAAGGGCATAGAGGCTGGAGTGGGTGGGTGGATGGGGGAACACCCTCATAGAAGCAAGGAAGGGGGATGATCGTTTTAGGGGGAGAACTGGAAAGGGGATAGCATTTGAGTTGTAAATAAAGAAATATCCAACAAAAAATAAAACAAACAAACAGAAAAGAAATGTCATTCTAGGGAGAGGAGGGATGAGATACAGTGTTTTCAGAGAAGAAACTAGGAAAGGGGATGACATTTGAAATGTATATAAAGAAAATATCTAATAAAAAAGGAATACATAAAAAAGAAACATCATTCTTATAGGGTATGGGTTTGCTGCCTTTGTACTACTATAGGTTTTATAGAGTTAGACAGGGTCTGGATGTCTTTTCTTTGTTGTATTCTGTTGTGGTCAAGAATCTAGTAAGATGATCAACCGTAAGGTTCACCAGCATTCACTTGTATTTCAGAAAACTGGCTAAGAAAGCAAAATTTATGAGTGTTTTTCTAATGACAAATAGGCTATTTGCTGATATTAGATTCAGAATACTACAGGAAAACATTTCTGTTAACATTTCACTTTGTAATCAAGTTTTCCATTTATTTAGCCAAAAGGTATTAGCATTTCTCTTTATATATTTGAAAATTCATAAAAGATTTAAATGTTTCAGTGTTTTGCTTTCAGACACAATCACCATGGGTGATTTTTTGAGTATCCATTAGATTAGAGAGATATGTACAGTGGAAATCTTCCTTCATTGTCCACTTAGGGTAAAAGACATGATTTATTTCACTTTGACTTTACTTTTTTTATTTGATTGCTTCCTAAATAGATAGTTGCCAAAGAAAAATGTGTAAATATTAAATAACTTCAGGATAGCATAAAAAACAGTAAAGCACTTTTGGTTCCAAAGAATAAAAGATGGTTTTATCTGCAAAATATAAGTGTTTTGCATAAAGTCTTGAGTTTGTCCAAAATAAAGAAGCCAAGTATGTCAGCCAGTGCTTTTAATTCTAGCACTGGGGATGGAGGAGTCCAAGCAAGCACATCCCTGGTGCTCATTGACCGGACAGTCTAATCTCATCAGCAAGTACCAGAGTCAGTGAATGAGAGATCCTGTCTCAAAATAAGAAAGAAAGAAAGAAAGAAAGAAAGAAAGAAAGAAAGAAAGAAAGAAAGAAAGAAAGAAAGAAGCACATATATATGTGCCCTCCCCCCAGCCTGTGAGCTGGAATTCCTGTGTTAGCCATAATCCTGCTCCACCTAGGGTGGAGTGAAGGTGAAGTTCATTGTATATATATTTAGAGACCTCCATTAAACTTTAAGCCTTGAACAGAAATCTAGTCTTGGCTTCATGTTTCTCTCACCACCATCCCATATATCCCCAGCTTCCTTTTCCAGGTAACCCGGTTCAAATGTAGTCGTGGGTGGCAACATACATACATACATACATAAATATATGCAAATGAGGACAGTTGAATGAAGCAAATGGGACAAATACAATCCTATTACATAACATACATATATAAATAAAAAATAAAAATAATACATTGCACAACTGAGGCACGAAGACACCTGTCAACACAAAATCACATCTCTTATACCAAATGGAATAAAATGATTATTTTGGAGCTAAATATGAGTGACTATGGGTTGGGAATCCAGATATAGGTTACTCCAAATTTGATGTTTTAATGGGGAAATGATTGTACAAAATCTTTATAGTTCCAGAGCAAAGAAATTCATAAATCAAAACTATTCTTAAATTCATTGGTAGATAATTCTGGAAGATGGGTTACAGCAAACTGGGAAGCCTCTGATGAGTTTTAGATATTTTCTCTTGAAACTCTTGGCCACTGAGTTTGGAGAAACTAGGTATCAGTTCCCATATTTCAAAGAATTTATCTATTAGTCAATTAGAGTTGATGCTCCATTCCATGTAGATCTTGGAGATATATGGGCACTGTAAGAGGTTAATTTTGTTCTAGGCCTCTAGCATTCCAAACCTCTCTATACAAGCACTGCATTCTTCAGTCAATCTTAATAGAATGCTAGAGGTAAGTGTATCTTCTTTCTTGATTTTTTTTTCTGTATACCCAGGTTTGCACATCTAGCTTCCAAACACATATTTGTACACAAAAACACAAGAACATTCACATGTACACAGACAAATTCTCAAAATTATTGGTTTTATCTTATATCTTCATGTTACAATAATACCGGATCTTATTCATGAAGTAAGGGAACCAACTCGCAAACCCTAATGTGCCCTGGCAACATACACTTGCATAGAAGTCATTAAAAACCTGTTGTCTAGTAATCAAGGAGAATCAATCTCAAGTTTGGCACTTGAATTGCTATATAATTCAGATTAAATGCTTCACCTCTTAAGGTTAACTGATTTTGTATTTTGAATTGAAACCTCAAAAGAATGGACTTGTAAGAGATGTAAGAAAGAACGGTAAAGTGATATACTGTTGAATGTATCACCATATACTTTAATCTGACTTTCCCAGAGGCAGATTTGAGGTCGTTTCTTTATAAGTGATATATCAGAAAAAAATATAAAACAAACAATAATTTCAAAAGTGATTCACAGGTTCACTCTATCAGGGACAAGTTGCCCAGAAGCCAGGTCAGAGACTAAACAAAGGGTCCCAGAACATGTAGACAAACGTGTAGTATTTACTACATCACAGCTTGCCCATTTTCTTAACTGGTGTCATTTTCTTAAAAATTTTAATCTTGACATTTTCATATTTTAAACAACACTATGATATTTAATGTTTAATGTTTTTTCCAGACTTATTTTACATTTAAGTGTGAATCTTCTGGTCTTTAGTGATATCCAGTATCAGAGTCAAAACATTGAGTGCTTTCTTTTTTTTTTTTTTCTTTTTTCTTTTTAATAGAACATCTTGGAGAGTCAAGTGTGCTTTTTAACACTCAGCCTATAAGAGATCTCTTTCCTAACTCAATTTGCCTACAAAATCACTTCGTATTATCTAGTCAGTAATTTTCCTGTTACTAAAAGAAGTTTAACAAGTACCTTTCCTTCTCAGACTAACTGCAGTAACTGTCTAAAAAGAAACACTTTCTTTTCTATCAGCATGTTTTTGGGATTTTTTTTTTTGTATCTGTTTTTTCCCTTTGGTATTTTGAGATTTAAAGTTACCAAAACAAAACAAAACAAAATCCAACCTGTATCTGTTAATAATTCTACAAGGTGTAATGACTTTAACTACTGTGATATGGAGAGTTGGAATGTTTTTGACTGGAGCCAGATTATTTTGGGTTAACATTAGCCCTTTTAATGGTCATTTATTTCTACCTTCTGTGCTTGATATTTTTCTGTATTAGGTAAAAAATATTTTTTGACATGTGAAAGCAGACCCCTAAGCTCCCACTGGCCCGTAGGCTAAGAATAACATCAGATAACATCTAAGGCCAAGGCAGACTCTTCCTCTGTTCTGTAGCCCATCTGTCCAATAATTCGACCAATATATATTAAAAATGCCCTGATGTAAAAACTTCTTGAATCGGTTACTTTAAGAGCATTTTAATGTCCTTGGCACATTTCAAAATGATATTTAGAGTAAATTAAATCTATATCTCCAGGCAATGGCCTCTGCATTTATGTCATCACCTTATTAGAGTACCTTCACAGACTTTGAAACATACACACACACACACACAAACACACAAACACACTCACACACACACACATACAAACACATGTATTCACACACACACACACACACACACTCACACACATATAATAAATATAACCTAAAACCAATCTGAAACGAGAAATAATAAACATTTTCCCATCAGATCAACTGAGTTTTGGGTTCAGGAAATGCTAAACATAGTACTTTGTCAACCTTTGTTAGAAATAAATGGAAATACTCATACTATGCAGACACTTGATTTTATTTATATGTATGTGCATGTTAGTATATGGTTGATAGGTAAAAAGAGATATATAGATATAAAAGATAGTCAGGTTTGGGGACTTGTACTTCTGTGTGTGTATTATGCATGTGTGTGCATGTTTGTTTGAGAGAGACATGTGTATCCAGATTCATGTTCATGTGTGTGTTCTACTGAAAGTTAAAGGATATCCTTGAATGAAATTCCCATAATTTTATTCCACCTTTTGCTTGGAGACAGAGTCTCTTCTTGACTAGAAACCTGCCAAGTAATTAGACCAGCTACACAGCAAGTCCAGGGATCCCTCTGTTTCTGCCTACCCAGTGTTGAGATTACAAATATGCACCACCAGACTTGGCATTTTTGGAAGAGATCTGGGTATCAAACTCAGATCCTCATGCTTATAATGTAAATACTTTACAAACTGAATCATCTTTTCATCTTTTTCAGCTTTAAGGTAGGTTTGTTATTTTGTTTTGTTTTGTTTTTTTTTTTTTTATTTTTTGGTGTTTTGTTTTGGAGGTATTGCTTTCATAATTTTGCTTTGAATCTTTTTAAAATTGTGTATTTATTTACATGTCAAGTATTGTCCCCCCTCACCTTCCTGTACCTCCTCACAGAGGTCCTTCCCCTTCCCCTTCCCCTTCTCCTTGGGAGATCAGCATTCCCCTGACCCTGGTATCCTACCACCCTGGTGCATCAATTCTCTACAGGATTAGATCCATTCTCTCTCTCTCTCTCTCTCTCTCTCTCTCTCTCTCTCTCTCTCTCTCTCTCTCTCTCTCTCTCTCTCCCTCTCTCTCCAGATAAGGGCATCCATCAGCTATATATGTCCGGGGCCTCGAAAAAGCCCATATATGCTCTTTGGTTGGTGGCTCAGTCTCTGGGAGCTCCCAAGGGTCCAAGTTATTTGACATTTTTGGTCCTTCTGTAGGGTTGCCATCTCCTTGATGGCCTTAAATCCTTTCCCTAACTCTTTCACAGGGGCCCCTGACCCTTACCAAAATTTGTCTGTGAGTATCTGCATCATTCTCAGTTAGCTGCTGGATAGAACTTTTCAGAGAGCTGCTATGCTAAGCTTCTATTTGCAAGCACAGCATAGCATCAGTAATTGTGTGAGGTATCAGAGGCTGCTCATGGGATGGGTTTCAAAATGGGCCAGTTACTGCTCAGATAATCCTTCATTCTCTGCTCCATCTTTGTCCCTGCATTTCTTTTAGACAGGAACAATTTTGGGCTAAAATTTTATAGGTAGGTTGGTGCCCCTGTCCCTTCACTGAGGGGGTCCTGTCTAGCTAATGGAGATGGTTTCTTCAGGTTCCATATACAAACTGTTGGGTACGTCTGCTAAGGTCACCTGCATGCTTTGAATCTTAAATCCATCTATACATTAGTTTTGTAACAAAATATATTAGATTACTTCCCTTCTTCCCTTTCTTCCCTATAGTCCTTTTCCTCCTCCTTTAACCCCTTCCATGTTTTCCTCACTCCTCCTCAAATTGATCCTCTCTTTATGATTATTATTGTTCCATATGTGTATGCATAAGTATATAAATACAACCTCTTAACTCTATCTGGTACATCTTGCGTTTGTATGATTTCCAACTGATCCCTTTATATTAGAGAACTAATTTTGAAACTTATCCCTCAAACAGGCAAATTTTGCTTCTCCCTGAAGTCACTAGTGGCCTATTGTTCTTTTCCTATAGGTCAAACCCCAAGAGATTTCCTGCTTCTGGGTATTGATATTTTCCTTGTTAAAGCCCTATTTAGGTGGCCATTTTGATGAGGTATATCCTCCTTGTTGTTTCGAGAAGATATAATCTTCTCTTTCTGAACTCTCTTCTGTAATGTTTCTTGAGCCCAAAGTGTAGGAATTGTGCTGTGGATGGCTTCACATAATCCATTGATCTTGTCACTATGACATGTTATGATTTTCTGTAATGGTCTACATTTTCAGGAATGAGTTTTTCCTTTGATTTGGAGTGAGAGTAACAGTTACTTATGGGTATAAGGGTAAGTTTTAGAATGTAGTTAGGAGCCCTGATAACCTAGTAAACTGGTGGTAGTAGATTCCCCTTTAAGATTTATAACATCCCTAGCCCTGGGTAGATGGTCAAGTTTCCAGTACCCAGAATGATTGCTTTCCTATAGTATGGCTTAAAACTCTGTATACAGTTGCTGGTTACCATCAAGATATGAGTGGCTGTATGATACCTTTAGGAATGATTATCATGCTGCTTTTTTTTATGGTTCATTGACATCACAAATCAATAGGACTACTGCGTACTTCTCTCCCATGGAAGTTTGAAGCTATGCCATTGGGCTGACAGTACATTATATATGCAGACAGACACAAAGACACACACACACACACACAAATACAGACAAACACAACAACAACAAAAAAACCCAACCAACCAAAAAACAAACAAAAAAAACCCCCCAAAACCATAAACCCTAATAATAAGAGTTAGACACGTCCAGTGGGAAAGAACCTCAAGCACATGGCCACAGGGGAAAATTTCCTGAACAGAACACCATTATCTTATACTTTAAGATCAAGAATTTACAAATGGGACCTCATAAAATTTCAAATCTTCTGTAAGGCAAAGGACACTGTCAATAGGACAAAATGGCATTCAGCAGATTGGGAAAAGATCTTTACCAATCCTATATCAGATGGAGGACTAATATCAATATATACAAAGAACTGAAGAAGTTAGACTCTAGAGAACCAAATAACCCTATTAAAAATGGGGTACAAAGTTAAACAAAGAATTCTCAACTGAGGAATACTGAATAGATGAGAAGCACCTAAAGTAATGTTCAACATCTTTAGAAATCATTGAAATGCAAATCAAAATAACCCTGAGATTCCACCTCACACCATGCAAAATGATTAAGAAGAAATATTCAGGGAACAGCAGATGCTGGAGAGGATGTAGAGAAAGAGGAACACTCCTCCATTGCTGGTAGAATTGCAAGCTGGTACAACCACTCTGAATATCAGTTTGGCAGTTCATAAGAGAATTGAACATAGTACCTGAGGACTCAGCTATACCAATCCTGGGTTTATACTCAGAAAATACTCCACATGTAATAAGGACACATGCTCCATGATGTTCATAGAAGCCTTGTTTATAATAGCCAGAAACTGGAAAGAACCCAGATGTCCCTCAACAGAGGAATGGATACAGAAATTGTGGTACATTTACACAATGGAGTACTACTCAGCTGTTAAAAACAATGAATTCACAAAATTCTTAGGCAAATAAATGGAACTAGAAAATGTTATCCTGAGTGAGGTAACCTAATTACAAAAGAACACACATGGTATGTACTCACTGATAAGTGGATATTAGCCCAGAAGCTCAGAATACCCAAGATTCACAGACCACATTCACATGAAGCTCAAGAAGAAGATAGACTAAAGTGTGGACACTTCAGTCCTTATTAGAAGGAAGAACAAAATACCCATGGAAGGAGATACAGAGACAAAGTGTGGAGCAGAGACTGAAGAAAAGGCCATCCAGAGACTGCTCCACCTGGAGATTCATCCCATATACAGTTACTAAATCCAGACACCATTAGGGATGCCAACTAGTGTTTGTTGACATGAGTCTGATATAGTTGTCTCCTGAGAGGCTCTGCCAGTGCCTGAAAAATACAGAGGGGAATGCTCTCAGTCAACCAATGGACTGAGCACTGGGTTCCCAATGGAGGAGCTAGAGACAGGACCCAAGGAGCTGAAAGGGTTTGCAGCTCCATAGGAGGTACAACAATATGAACCAACCAGTACCACCAGAACTCCCAAGGACTATACCACCAAGCAAAGAGTATACATGGAGAGACCTATGGCTCCAACTGTGTATGTAGCAGAGGATTGCCTTGTTGGACATCAATGAGAGGAGAGGCCCTTGGTCCTGTGAAGGCTCATTGCCCCAGTGTAGGAGAATGCCAGAACAGGGAAGTGGGAGTGGGTGTGGGTGGATTTGAGCAGGAGGAGTAGGAATGGGATAGGGGGATTTCAGAGGGAAAAGGAGGAAAAGGGATAACATTTGAAATGTAAATAAAGAAAATATCTAATAAAAAAAAAGAAATCTCCAGTGAAACTTTTGGTCAGAGTATTCACACTGACTCCATAAACAGCATAGGCTATTGGTGCAGCCCTTAGTTGCCTCTTAACTAGATTTTGCAGGTAAGTCCCTTTCACTAAAAATGTCACATATATAGGACACACAGCTCAGATTTGAGCTGGATCTAAACCAAAACCTACTTTGTCCATTTAGTTTCATAGATCCAGAAAATACCATGGTAGCTGTATATTCTCAGTGGAATATGAATAATTGATTTTTTTCTAAGAATCATGGTAGTTATATATCTAAAAGAAAAAGAAATTGAACTGAATATAAAGCTAAAGAGACAATTTTTTTTCTAGTAAAACGTAATATCAAGGATCAGACACTTGAATGGTTAGGATGGAATTGGTGTTGTGAGAAATCTTTTTCTGTATAGATGTAAATAACTACTGTCTCCCTATAAGGTCCAAAGAACAAACAAGGTTCACTCTGGGAACCATCCCTGCTACCTACCACCTTCATCTATGTTCTGTAGGCCAAACTTATAGAGCAAAGGTGAAGGATGGGGGGCATGGGTGTTCCCAAAACACCCATGCTGGAAAATCTTCTTCCAAATGGATAACAACATTACTTGTAATACACAGTACATAATACTGTACATAGTACATAGTACTGTAATACATAATACATAGAACCTTATTTCAACTGGCCTTTCACAGCTTGTACATTATAGCACCCTCAGAGAGCCAGAGGACATGAGCAATTAGGGCAGAATTATACATAAATAACTGGGAGCAGTGGTTAGAATCTTAATGGAGGATCAGATAACCTTCCCCATGCAACACCACCACCCTATATGAAGGAATATCAACAATCAACAAGACTTATTCATGATATTATTTTTAAAACAAGCAACATATGCTTTGAGGGCAGTTGTTAACTGCAGTTAAAGAAAGGCCTTTGAAATTTCTGGGTTAGAATCACTTAATTATATGTGCATCCAATCATCAGTTATGATTCAGTTTAAAGACCAAGACTGACTCTAAATATCATCATTTTAATTTGTTATTGCCTCTTTGTAGGAACTCTAACCAAGTAGTTAATATGTCACATAAATAAAGATAACTTCTTTTTTTTTTTTTTTTTTAATTTTATTTTATTTTATTTTTTTAATTTACATTCCAAATCACTTCCCCTTTCCCGTTTCCTCCCTCCCCGAAAGTCCCATAAGCCCCCTTCCCTCCCTCTTTTCTCCGTTCAACCCCCTCTCATTACTCTGTCCTGGCGTTCCCCTACATCCAGTCTTTCCAGGACCAGGGGTCTCTCCTTCCATCTTTTTAGAAATCTATTGATATGCTGATTGTGTCTAGGGTATTCTGAGATTCTGGGTCAATATCCCCTTATCAGTGACTTCATACCATGTGTGATCTTTTGTGATTGGGTTACCTCACTAAGGATGATATTTTCAAGTTCTGACCATTTGCCTAGGAATTTCGTGAATTCATTGTTTTTAATTGCAGAGTAGTATTCCATTGTGTAAATATACCACATCTTCTGAATCCATTCCTCCGTTGAGGGACATCTGGGTTCTTTCCAGCTTCTGGCTATTATAAATAAGGCTGCTATGAATATAGTGGAGCATGTGTCCTTATTGCATGCAGGTAAAGTCTCTGGGTATATGCCCAGGAGTGGTATAGCCGGATCCTCCGGAAGTGTCATGCCCAGTTTTCTGAGGAGCCGCCAGACTGCTTTCCAGAGTGGTTGTACCAGCCTGCAATTCCACCAGCAGTGGAGGAGTGTTCCTCTTTCTCCACATCCTCGCCAACAACTGCTGTCTCCTGTGTTTTTGATCTTAGCCATCCTGACTGGTGTGAGATGGAATCTCAGGGTTGTTTTGATTTGCATTTCCCTAATGACTAAGGATGATGAACATCTCTTTAGGTGCTTCTCAGCCATTAGATATTCTTCAGGTGAGAACTCTTTGTTTAGCTCTGTACCCCATTTTTTAATAGGGTTACTTGCCTCTCTGGAGTTTAACTTCTTGAGTTCTTTGTATATCTTGGATATTAGCCCTCTGTCGGATGTAAGGTTGGTAAAGATCATTTCACTTCTTAAACAAAATAAAAGAAGAAAAATGACTGAAGAACGATACACGAGGAAAGGAGAACCAAATACTATTACCTATGAGCTTCCTGAACCTCAGATGTCTAGTTCTCAGTTTTCCCATTTTAAAATACTTTAGATTATATTAAATTCATGTAAATTATTTCTAAATTTAATTGTCTATACAGTAGCATGTCTTGATCTAATTGAAATTAATTATTTAGAAGAATGAAATAGCTGAAGAAATATTTTCCATTTTATGTTTTTCCTTATTACCTACCTTCAGCTTTATTCTTAAGAGTTATGTCATCAATGATTGAGCTGTATTTAGTTTATGCAAAATCAACCATTGCATGTAACATTAAAATTTATCAGTATTTACCATTGTGCAAGTTTATTTTCAATGGTAGTGGGAAAAAAATGCCATAACAGAAAAGAACTTATGGGTAAAATAAATTTTGTGTTTTCGTATTTGTTTTTGCTTTTTTTGTTTTGTTTTGTTTTGCTTTTGTCTTTCTTTGACCTACACATCAAATGTCATAGTACATCTCTGAGGGAAGTCTAGGAAGAAACTTAATGGAGGTACTGAAACAGAGGACATGGAGGAAAGCTGCTTTCTGACTTATTGTTCCCTGTGGCCTGTCCAGTTTGCTTTCTTAAGCTATCTATGACCCCATACACAGAAGTGGCACTGCTCACAGTTGACTGTGTCACTGGATCATTACATATCAGTCTTCAATCAAACAAGAAGAGTTGCACTCACAGTCTTGCCAACAGGGCTAGCTATTCAATAGAGGTGTTCTCTCAGTTCAGGTTCTTTCTTCCGGATGACTATACTTTGTGTCAAGTTGACAAAAAGCTAATCAGCAAAATCCTTCATTGAAGAATGGAAATTCAATCAATGGAATCATGGGAGAATGGGCAAATCTGTCTTCTGAGAATATAGAAGGTTGAATAGCATATTGTTACGGTACATTAAAAACTGATGGGGTCACTTTAGATCTTGACAAAGTAAGTAGTCCTAAAGTGCTAGTCTTGCCCAACACAACTACAAAGTGTTATGAAATGTGTGAAATGGCAATTTTGAGACATTTCCTAACACTGAAAAAGCAGATGATATATGAGCAAACAGATTTCTAAAACTGTTCCAGCTTGTTTAGGGAGGAATAATTCCAAAGTTTGCTGCTAGAACATAGATCAAAAGCAAATTATTACAGACTTTCTGTCCTAAAAAGAAAGAAGATAAAATGTAATAATTAATTGGTTACAATTTAAGGTAAAAGGTAACAGGGACAATGGGCAGGCATGGACATGTACCAAATATGTTTATAGAGAATTCTCAATAGAAAATAGTAACTACAAAAGAGAAAATCTTGTATGCACATCAGTAATTAAGTTACAGGGGATTTGAGAAATCATAAGGTTTAGAGTCACATTTGGAAAATGGGCCACTGATGGTCAGTGTATATATATATCATTGAAAAGCCACTTATTAAGAAGGAGATATCCTTAGTTTTGTCTTAAACCTATATTCAGCATTATAGCAATAATTCTTCAAGAGTATTCTTTCAGGTAGAGATGTCACCCAAGAGTAGAGCCCTCATGTTGGAGCATAATTCTATGATAAATACCCAGCCTTTAAAAAAAAATAGGATGTTTGGAGTGGAAGCTCATGTTCATATCCCTGCAATCATACTCAGGAGTAAAGGATCAGAAGTCCAAGGACATCTGGGCAACATGATAATTTTTCACAAAACCTAAATGTTGAAAAAAAAGTTAGAAAGACTATAAAACTTGAAGTGAAAATGTTTATGGGATTTTTTTCAGAGATTATCATAAACCAAATAAAAATATATAATTGAAAATTAATGTACATTAGAAAAAATCCATATTCAGAGGGAAAAATATCTCAAAATATGAGAATAATGCTCTAAAAACAGTTTAATATGTAGGTAGCAAAACCACTATTTATCGTACTCTCAATTGATATGTTAGACATTAAGGGATAAATGTCAATCATTCTTAAATATTTTTAGTTAAAATTATAGAAGAGAATACCACAAGCCATTTTTATTGTATATTTTATGTATTGACATTTCAAATATTATCTCCTTTCCTGTTTTCCCCTCTGGAACCTCACTATCCCAACCCCCTCCCCCTGCTTCTATGAGTGTGCTCCCCTACCCACTCACCCACTCCTGCGTCTCTGTCCTGAAATTCCCCTACACTGGGGCATCAAGCCTTTGCAGGACCAAGGGTCTTTCCTCCCATTGATGTCCAACAAGGCCATCCTCCTCCTACATATGCAGCTGCAGCCATGGGTCTCTCCATGTGTCTCTCTTTGGTTGATGGTTTTGTCCCTGGGAGCTCTGGGGGGTGCGGGAGTGTCTGGTTGGTTGATATTGTTGTTCTTCCTATGGGGTTGCAAGTCCCTTCAGCTCCTTCAGTCCTTTCTCTAACTCCTCCATTGGGGACCTCATGCTCAGTCTAGTGGATGACTGTGAGCATCTGCCTCTGTATTTGTCAGGCTTGGACAAACCATTTTTTAAATCAAAGCCTTAAGTATTTTCTGCTTAATGAGATACCTAGGAGAGAAAAATTACATATATCTAAATGAGAATAATAACACATGTACTCATATGTGCGCACACACACAAAACATCCATATAGAAGCTAGTAATCAATTGCTTACATGAATATCAAAATGACAATAATTTCTTTCAAAAAATATTTCGTTTTTTGCAATTGTTTCTAAGAATGACAGATTATACAAGGAGAAATATAAATATAACAACAGAATTCTAGTTGAAAAATAACTTTAAAATCAATGACTTTAAAATACTAAACAGGGATGAGAAGATGGGTAAGTATGTAAAGGCCTTACAACATTAGAGATCTAGGTTCCAAATCCACAGAAGCACATTAATGAATATACTAAACAGTAATTTAAAAATCAGTTGCTAATAGGCATAAGACTGGTCTAAATGCATTATACAAGAAGACACTAAACAGGTAAGTTGCAGTTGATTTAAAAATAAAATTATGTTGCAAAATATCTCAATCAAACACTGAATGTAAAGAAGTTAGAATAAATGGACTAATAACAGAATAGAGCCTTCAGAATATACTATATTTACTATAGGGTTTCTGCCAAAAAAAAAACCTTACAAACTTGACTAAAAATCACATATAAATATAAAATACAGAAATAATCAAAAAAAAATAAATCACTAGTAAATTTTCAAATTTTACTTTTTTGGCAAAAATAATAACAGTTTAATGAATTAAAATAAATAATAAAAAGTATATGCAACATTAAGCAAATATGCTAATGGTCATTATTTGATAATTTCAGGATTCACACTTATTTCTTTACACAGTCTAGAAAATTATGTAAATGAATCTCAATGTATTTTTAAAGTTGTTATTTTATTCAGTATAAGCTCTGATAGTGTTAGAAATTAATATGAAATCAATAACAAAAGGCATCTTCAGATCCCATGAATACATGGATATTAAAGACAAAATTTTATGTAGCATATTGCAAGTACATAAGTATTTTTAAACATCTTTAAAACATAATGGGAATAAAAAGTAAAGTAAAATTTTATGAATTACAGATATAGCATGCTTAGAACATGAATCATGTCCTTAAATATGTGTGGTAGTAAAGAAGTATTTAAAATCAATCACTTAGGCAACTTTCATTAGTCAATCTGTCGGTTACTATTATACCTAAATGACTGACAAGGCTACTTAGGAAGAATAGAAAAGACTGATTTTTTTTTTTAATGATATGTTTTTCATGCAAGTACCCTGTCCTGTCTTCAGACACACCAGAAGGGGGCATCGGATTACATTACAAATGGTTGCGAGCCACCACGCAGTTGCTGGAAACTGAACTCTGGACTTCTGGAAGAGCAGTGAGTATTCTTAACTGCTGAGCCATCGCTCCAGCCCCTTCAAAGTATATTTTTTCTTTTATCTTTTCTATATTGGATATTTTCCAATCCAAATGCTATCCCCTTTCCATTTTTCCCTCCAGAAACCCCCTGTTGCATGTTCCTTCCCCTGCTTTTATGAGGATGCTACCCCACCCATCTACTCAATCCTGCTTCCCCTCCCTGGTATTCCCCTACACTGGAGCATAAAACCTTCACAGGACAAAGGACCTCTCCTCCCACTGATGTCCACCAAGGCCATCCTCTGCTATGTATGTGGCTGGAGCCATGGATCACTCCATGTGTACTCTTTGGTTGGTGTTATGGGAGAAGATGATACAGATGTACAGAGGGTCAGAAAATTGAACAGAGGTGTGTAGCAATGGGGGATGGGGAACTAGGGGTAGCAACTAGAAAGTCCCAGATGCAAGGAAAGCAAGAGCCTCCCAGGACCCCATGGGGATGACATTAGCTTAAATATGCACCCCGCAAATGGGAGGGAGAGCCTGTCCAGATCATATCCAGATGTTAGGCATGGTACCCCATATGAGGGATGGGGCCACCCACCCATCTCCAAAAATTTAACCCAGAATTGTTCCTGTCTAAAGGAAATACAGGGACAAAGAGTGGGGCAGAGACTAAAGGAAAGACCATCCAGAGACTTCCCCACCTGGGGATCCATCTCATATGCAGACACCAAACACAGACACTATCTTGTTTGTCAAGAAGTGCTTGCTGACAGGAGCCAGATACAGTTGTCTTCTGAGAGGCTCTGCCAGATCTTGACCAATACAGATGTGGAGGCTCTCAGCCAACCATCAGACTGAGCAGAGGGACACCGATGGAGAAGTTAGAGGAAGGACTGAAGGAGCTGAAGGGGTCTAATCTGGCATCAATGGGAGGGGAGGCCTTTGGTCCTGTGAAGGCTTGATGTCCTAGTATAGAGGAATGCTAGGATAGTGAGAAAGGATTGGATAGGTGGGTGGGGAAGCACCCTCATAGAAGCAGGGTAGGGGAGGGGGGATGGCTTAAAAGGTTTGCAGAGCAGAAACCAGGAAAGGAGATAACATTTGAAATGTAAATAAAATAAAATAAAATAAAAAGAAGGAAGGAAGGAAAGAAAGCACCTTCATTCTTTTCCCAGGATATCCAGCCCCACCATCCCTCAGGGCCAGCTCAAGACCAGTTTCACTTTGTAAATAATTCCCTTGAGTTAAGTCAGCATGATCAAACTAAGTGGTTGGGCTTTGGAGTGAACCAGCTTCATCTCCACAAATGAAGATTGCATCCATTTTCCAGAACACTCCAGCTTATTGCATGCCTCAATAAAGGTTTGTAGTGAGACAACAGGGGAGGTACGCTGCCCTCAACTGATGCTTTTGACATGGATATTGCAGTTTTGTAGGGCCACCTCAGAGTCTCATGACCTCTAATTCAATCTGATTCATTCCTGGAATGTTTTCTCAAAAAAATTGACCTCAAGGAGAGCTGGAGAGTTGGTTCATTGTTTAAGAGCTCTGACTGTTCTTCCAGAGGGCCTGAGTGCAATTCCCAGACATCACATGGTGGCTCAGAACCATCTGTAATGGGATCTGATTCCCATTTCTGGTGTGTTTAAAGACAGCTGCAGTGTACTCATATAAATGCAATAATAAAAAAAGAAAAATTAAGAATTAAAAGAGAAAAGATAAGAAAACTTTCATCATTGATCCCATATATCTTAAATATAAAATAAGAAGATATTATAAATAATTTTCGGACACAAACTTGTCAACTTACATGAAATGGATAAACTAGAGGTACAAAATGATGAATTTGATCCTACACAAAAAGAAAAGATATTAATTAAAAATATAAAATGATATTAATACTTGCTTTAAATGTTTCTCAGAAAGAAAATGTAAATGTCAAGGTTTCTTTAGTATTAATATATGGATGAACATTCTCAAAGATGTAATGCTGATAATGCTGTTAAGAAAATTGTCTAAGTAAACAAAAAAGAACTATTTCCACCTCTTAAGTTTTCCTCAAGATAAGGACAGAGCAACTGGATACGTTGTTTAGGTGGTAGAGTGCTTTTTCGTAAACATAAAGGAAGCCTGGGTTGCATCTGGCTCCTCCTAATGCTGACTCTGTTGGCAGCTACTCTATTACTGTCATAATGCAGGAACATGAGAGGCTCAAGTTCATTCTCCCAGATATGACAAGTACATCCCTGGCTACATGAAACCCTGTTTTTGAGAAAAAAAAAATAACTGGAAAAAAGTACACACACACACACACACACACACACACGCACACACACACATTGCAAGAAGAAAAGTAAACTAAATATCCACTCGAAAATAGAGAGGCAAAAGCATTTGTCTGTGT
Organism: Tokudaia tokunoshimensis; assembly: GCA_036184795.1. NCBI lineage: Eukaryota > Metazoa > Chordata > Mammalia > Rodentia > Muridae > Tokudaia > Tokudaia tokunoshimensis. The sequence goes on along the minus strand of BTHU01000005.1, from coordinate 52,318,726 downwards.
GGAAATTTCATCCTAGTAATGCACAAGGTAAATGAGTCAATATTATAAAACAAGGTTTACGGAGGAATCTGAGATTTCTTTGACATTTGTAAAGGAATCAACACAATTACCATATTAATAGAGCAGGGAAAATTAACAGAAACTTCCTAACAGATGCAAAATATCGTTTGGTAAAAGTCAATGTTCTTTAATGAGAAAAGTTCTCAGCAACATAAAACTGCACATGAATTTCCTTAAATTGGGGTGAGGTTTCACTGCTAAACACATACATAAAAATGTAGTGAAATTTAAAAGAAAAGTCTTTAAAACTTTAGAACACACAGTTTTCTTTAAACCAAAAAGAATAGTCAGTGATAGCACATTAAATATTGGAGATCATTTGAAGCCATAAGAGTTTACATGAATTCTCAAAAATGTTAAAATTTTGGAAAATTTTTGAAATGACCTGTTTGGCTAATGAAAAATGTTAGGAACACTTCTACAACTCAGTCGTACAAATGAGCAATCTCATAAGTAGTAACATTATAAAAATAATCTTAAGTTCTTTATTGTTTTTCATTTAGATGTATGTGTGTGTCCAGGAAAATGGCAGCAGAGGCCAGAAGAGGGCATTGGATCCCTGGGAGCTGGTATAAGCAGGCCTAAGTTATGTGACATAAATCCTGGGAACCAAGCTACAGTTTTTATTGTGAATGTGTGCTCTTCACTTCTGAGCCTTCTCCCCAGCACAATCATACATCAGGAACAGCTATTATCATTTTTTAAATTAACTATTTAATTTACTTTAGATCTGGATAGAAGTTTCCCCTCCCACCTTTCCTCCTAGTCCTTGGCTCTCCCCTCTCTCTTCTTTTATTCAGAGAAGGGGAGCTTCACATAGATAACAATATATCTTGGCATATCAAGGTGCAGTAGGACTCAGTGCACTGTGTCTTCTTTTACTGAGTGTAAACAAGGGAGACCAGTTGGTGGAATGGGGTTCAAAGGTAGGCAACTGAGTCAGAGACAGCTCCTGCTTCAGATGCTAGGGTTCTCAAATAAAGACCAAGCTGTTCATTTGTTACATATGTGTAGGGGGCCTAGACCCATTCCATGCAAGCTCTTTGGTTGGTAGCTCAGTCTCTCTGAGCCCTAACTAGCCTATGGGCCCAAGCAAGTTGATCTGTGGGTTCTTTTTTTTCTAACTTGTTTGTTTGTTTTTGTAGTATCCTTGACCCCTCTGCTTCTTTCAATCCTTCCTCTCCCTCTTTCACAAGATTCTCCAAGCTCTACCTAATGTTCAGCTGCACCTGTTTCCATCAGCTTCTGAGTGAAACTTTTCAAAGGAAAGGTATGCTTTGTTCCTATTTGTAACTGTAGGAAAATATCATTAAGAATGTCAAGGGTAAAAAAAAAAAAAGAATGTCAAGGGTGGGCTCTCTCTCATAATATGAGTCACAAATTGGGCCAGTCATCGGTTGGCCATTCCTTCAATTTCTACTCCATCTTTATCTCTGCACATCTTGTAGGCAGGACAAATTGTGTGTTGAAGTTTTTGTGGGTGGGTTGGTGTACCCATCTCGCCATTGAAAGCTTTGCCTGGTTACAGGAGGTGGCCACATCAGGTTTCGTATCTCCTATTACTCAAATATTTAACTAGGGTCACCCTCATATGTTAACTGGAGTTTCCCTAGTCCTAGGTTTCCTGTTCAGCCCAGAGATGCCCCCTCAACCAATCTTATTGCTCTCTTCCAGTTCTCTCTCCCTCAGTCCTCCCCAAACTTGAACCCTCCATCTGGGGAATCCTGCTAATTAAGGCCAAAGTCTGGCATGACCTAATTTCATCTCCGAATTATGTGTAAAATTGGAGAAAAACCTCTACCAGCAGGGCTTCACCTTCTGTGACCATGTCTGGAGTGCCCAAACCCTGACACCCTATACTTAGGGAAGGTATAGTAGTCCTTGGGAGACCTATGAGTTCAATCAGCACTCTGAATAAGATCCTGCTCGGCAAATAACTGGGACTCCTGGAATTCCTCTCTATGCAAATGATGTATTCACAGAACTTTAAAACTCTAACTAATGGTTTTCATTCACCCTGAAATCTCCTTTCAACTCTCTATGGTATGTAAATGTAGATAAAGTATATGCATACAAACCACCCTGAATAAAGGTATTCACACAAGCTATGATTATCTAAGAGAGCTATTTCACTGAAGATCATCAGAGAAGGCCTTTGGCTAAAAGAGCCTTCTTTCTCTCACTCACCCCACTGTTCTCACTCCCACCTGGACCAGAATCCTGCAGAACTCTACCTAATCTGGAAACCACTTCATCCTTCCAACCTGGTGTACAGCAGTGTCTGGACACTGAAGGAGAAAGTACAGTAGTCACAACCACAGCTATACCTCCAGCATGCATACCCCCTCCTGTTCTTCTCTACCTCCTCTCCCACCCAGTTCTCTTCCCCCATCCACCTCAATAACTATTTTATTTATTGTTCTCAGTAATATTTAAGCATCCTCCCTTGGGCCCTCCCTGTGACTTAGATTCTTTGTGTCTGTAGATTGTAGCATGGTTATCCTGCATTTTATAGCTAATATCTACTTATAAGTGAGTACATAATATTTTTGAAAGTGGCCTTTAATTAAGAAGCAAACAAAGTGATGAATCAGAGAAAGATTAGATTCTTTGTGTCTGTAGATTGTAGCATGGTTATCCTGCATTTTATGGCTAATATCTACTTATAAGTGAGTACATAATATTTTTGAAAGTGGCCTTTAATTAAGAAGCAAACAAAGTGATGAATCAGAGAAAGATTTGACACAATGAGTTAGAGATAGGGTATGCCTAACTCTTGTGATAGTGGCACAGGTAGGAGAAACAACTTAAAAGAAGCATAAAGAGAAAATGATGAGTGTGTTCATGTGTGTGTGTGTGTGTGTGTGTGTGTGTGTGTGTGTGTGTGTGTGCATGTGGCAGTTTTACAGAGACAGTTTTATAGGAACAGGTTACAGAGAGAACAGGTTAGACATGGGTGAAGAAAAAAGGAGTCAGAGAATGAGGAGTGAGACGATTATAACATATTGCCAGAATTAGGATAAGGCCAAGGAGAACAGTTCAGTTAGAATCCAAAATAAAAATTGAACCAGTTAGCCTGGATGACTAAATTGTATGGGAGCTAGTAGCTTCCAAGCTATGGCAGGGTAGAGTTAGAACAGAGAAAAAAAATGCTCTAGGTTCAGTTTAAGCTGTGCATCTCCACAGAGTGGATGTGACTCTAATCTCATCCCTTTATCTGAGAAAATAAAAGCTACATTTACAGAAAATCTCTATAAAGCAATGATCATTGTCAAAGGGACAAAACAACAGCCTATAGAATGAGAATGGATCTTCACTAACCCTACACCTGATGGAGGGCTGATATCCAAAGCAAACAAAGAGCTCAAAAAATTAAACAACCACAAAGCAAATAACTTGATTAAAAATGGGGTACAGTGTCAAACAGAATTCTCAACAGAGGAGTTTCTAATGGCTGGAGAGCACTTAAAGAAATATTCAATATCCTTAGTCATTATGGAAATGTAAATCAAAATAACTCTGAGATTCCATATTACACCCTTCTGAATGGGTAAGGTAAAAAATTCAAGTGACAGCTCATGCTGGTAAGGACATATACAAAAGGGAAAATTCCTTCATTGCTGGTGGGAGTAGAAACTTATACAACCACATTGGAAATCAGTTGCGTGGTTTCTCAGCAAACTGAGAATAGTTCTATTCCCAAACCAAGTTATATACTGCTGGACATACCCAAAAGGTGTTTCACCATACTACAAAGACACTTGTTCAACTGTCTTTATAGCAGCTTTATTTCTAATAGCTAGAAACTGGAATTAACCCAGAAGTTCCTCAACTGAAGAATGAATGAAGAAACTGTGGAACATTTATACAAAGGAATACTACTTAACTATTAAAAACAAGGACAGCATGACATTTGCATACAAATGGATAGAACTGGAAAATATCATCCTGAATGAGGTAACCCAAGCCTAGAAAGATCCGCATGGTATGTACTTACTTATAAGTGGTATTAGCCATAAAGGAATAAGTGTTATTAAACAGTCCAGCAATGTAAATGTTACTTATAATGTGTCACAATACCTAGAATACATAAAATTGATAGGATCAAATATTGTATTTAATATTTTAGATTTCTCATGTAATTAATCACATTCTTAGCATGAGTTGGATAACTTTTGACACAGATGGAAACATATATCCCCATACAAACAACTCAAATGTTAAAATTGACAATGTCAAAACTAACATAAAATTGAAACTTGTAATGTCACTAACTCAAGAAGAAATCATCTTATTTAGTATATACATAATGATATCATAAGTAGAAAATAAATTACTACAACAAAAGTTTGATTTACAAGTGTATGAGACATGAAAGGGAATTATTTTTTATTCCATTTATATAAAGTTATACAATTTAAAACTTTATTCAAAAGCTCTTTAACGGATTGAAGAAATATTTTTATTATTTGCTCCAGTGGTTTTACAATGGAACACATGTTTTTATCAAGGTCTTTGGAATAAATATTTGAGGTGAAAAATTTGGGGAGACTGGAGAGATGGCTCAGTGCTTAAGAACATATAATACTGTTATAAGGGACCTAAGTTCAGTTCCTAGCACTTAGACTGCAAGACTCACAGTGCAAGGAATCTAAGTGCAAGGAATTTTATGCCTTCTTCTGGCCTCCTTAGGATGTAACCAAATGTGGACACATACACACACACACGCACACACACACACACACACACACACACACACACACACACACTTTTTAAACAATAAAAATTAATCTTTAAAATGGATGATTTTATTGTATGCAATTTATGTCACCACTAAACTGATTATATATATATACATATATATATATATATATATATATATCATATGCTACAGATTGTTATACTACATATTAAGTGAAACGAATAAATGACACAATCTCATCTCTCATCTTTCTATCTTGTAAATTTGGGAAGCTTACTTATAGATTTACTTCTCTCCAGATTACCTTATCAGCCTTTACAAGAGTCTTTCCTACTCTCAACACTGAATGCCTCACCATCTTGCTGCATTCAATCTTTTCCAGCAGAGTAAAATAGCAGGGATGAGGGGAGTTCTCCCACAAACTATATAACACACTGTGTAATTGAAATGTACCATAATCACTAATATTAAAGACAGTGAATCATTCTAATAGAGCTGTGTTCAGCAAACAATGAAAAATTATGTGCCAGAAAAGCTAATGCTGCTTTTAAAGTGAACAGAAATGAAGCGAAATGAAACCTCACTTGTTATTCATGAAGGTCAATTTAATGTGATTATTTTTTCTCGGCATCACGGCTTTGTGATTACCGCTGTATACCTGAGTGCTATTTCATAACCTAATAAAATATGAAGTAACAAGCTGGTGCTAGTTTTGTTTAGAACTGAGTCTAAGTACTCCTTAACCAGCATCACGTTAAACAGGCCACTGGTTATAATGCAAACAGGTTCCCAGTGTATCAACTCTAAGGAAGTAGCAGATATTCAACCATAAGACCATATTTTAACAATTTCAGATGATACTGAATGAAAACATAGTTAAGTCTATGGTAAGCATTATATTTCAAAATAAACTATCTCCAGTTTAATTTTACTTATCGTATCAATTTGCCTTTAATGCAAATTGACTTTGCAGTCTAGAAGCGGGTGGACTGAAATTAGATCTTTATTTAACACGCAGTGCTTGCTGACACTGCAACTTGCTGATAATTTCAAACAAAGCTTTGAAATCTCAGATACAGATGTTAATTAAAATATGCTTAAACAGTTTCATCCGAACCCAGCAGAAACCAGTATTCCACAGGCAGACTGGTAAGTGACAATTTCGCTTAAATTTGGCTCTAACAGGTTCTCAATAGATTCTTTCAACAAATTTACTGTTTTTCTTATGAAATTCATTCCATTTTGTGCTTATCTCATTTTTAATTTTGTGAAAATCCCAAAGAGACAAATTAGTAAGGTGGCAGAGACTGGCTGAGTGCCTTCATTAGCTCAGCGTTAATAATTTCTTTCAGCACCACAGATAGCACCCGACATTGCAACTCAGGCTTGTCCAAAAGCTAATTATTTTCCCTGTTATAAAACAAAGGTTCTATATCAAAGGCCCATAATGCGACACAGTACAGCCTCTAGATGCACTGATTTGCAAAATAAATCAACTGTGTCAGGGAAGAATTTGAGTAGAAATTACAACAAATCGCAATTAAGCTTCCAATAGCACACTTCAAATACTTTGTCAGTTGTTTGTGGCAAAATGGCATCCAAACCACTCTCAAGGTTGAGAGAAGAGGCAAATTACTCACCTGTCAGATTAATAAAAATGCATTGTTTTATTCTTGAAGGTTATAAACTCTATTATTATTTGGTTTATGAATGTTTAAATTATGCCATGGGTAGGAAAGACCTAAGAAATTGTGATCGACTCAATGAAGAAATAATTTAATTACACACACACACACACACACACACACACACACAGAAAGAGAAAGAGAGAGGGAGAGAGAGAGGGAGAGAGAGAGAGTGAGAGAGAGAGAGAGAGAGAAAGAGAGAGAGAGACAAACATCTATTTGCGTCTGAACCTTATGTTTTTGTATAGTTTCATCCTTACATAGGCTTTCTCCCTAAAGAACACCTAAAATATATACTCTACCTCACCTAAAACAATACAGACAGTTCATTCCCAAAAGTCATGGAATCTATCTTTCAGATTACAATGCATCCCCAGAGATAGTGGAAAAGACTTGAAAACAGACTGTAGTTTACTGAACTGAAAATTGTACTCAGTTACTAACTAGCACCCCTCAGCATTTCCCAGTGGGTTCGTGTCTACAATGTTTCAAAAATAAAGTAGACTTTAGAAAGAAAATAATACTTCATATTTCCTCTTTCTTGAGACAGAAGCTGTTTTTTTCTTTTTTCTTTTTCTTTTTGGAGCAATGAATTCATACTTTGGTTTGTTGTGGGTTATCTCTTTAAGTCATTTCTCTCTTCTGTTCCTATGGCAGAGAGAAGTAGAACAGAAGCAAAATATAGCCAAAGGCCCTTCAGTCAAACATATGCACACTAGGGAGTTCAGAGTACATACAAGCAATTACCAATATTTTCAGGAGATAAAATAACTAATTTTCCCTTAATTACTTAATCATGGCCATATAATTATGGGTGACTCTTCTTACAGCATCTTTTATGAGTCTATTCGATTTACTCGTTCATTTAAAAAGGAAAAGAAATTCAAGTAAAAAGAATCCTGTCATTTTTAATGTTGTCTTGTTTCTCCTTGAACCTGGCATATTGAAGTTCTTCTTTATATTAATATTAACTATCTGTCTCACCCAGTACATTAGCTCTTCCTTTCAGATTCCTTAGTTTGTTTCCTAGGTTTTTTTTTTCTTGAAATGCTCTGTGATATGCCAGGAAGAAGTCTGCCCCTTGAGTTCATGTAATATTCCAAGCTCACAGACCTTATTGAGTTATTTTCTTTGCTGCAATCAGCCTTTAAATACAATTCAGTAAAGATACAGCAATGATTTTTGACAACCTGACCTTTCTCAGCTTTCTTACACTTGTTTAATTAGGTACTACGTGTAGCTGTGACTTGATCTTTACAGTTTTCCTCTGAAAAAAGAGAGAGATGTTGTTTAAGAAGGTCATATTTGGCAGATTTTCTAGTTACTTCAGGAACTGACATTGGAGACTTGGGAATTTTATGCTGTTTTTCTTAAACACAATAAAAAATCTGACTTGGAAATACTGTTTGAGTTCAAGAATAAGTTATTAAGAGAAGAGTCATTCACTTCTGAGTTGACAGCCTGCAATGACTGCAAGAAATAATGCTGAAAGTTGTCTCTGTGTGGTCCTAGTCAATGACTCATAGGTCAAATCTCCATTTTCAACAATATGAAAAAAGAATCCATACCCTGTAACTTAAAAGCAAAGAACTTATACTAAATTAACATATTGAATTCATAGTAGATGAATTCAAAATGGATATATAGAAAGCATGAACTCCCCCCCCAGGGCATCTAATGAGCCTTCACAGGATCAAGGACCTTTCCTCCCACTGATGCCCAACAAGGCATTCCTCTGCCACTCTTTTGAATGGAACCATGTGTATGTACCCCTTGGTTGATGGCTTAGTCCCTGGGAGCCCTGGAGCATCTGGTTGGCTGACAACATCGTTCTTCCCATGGGGCTGCAAAGCCCCAAAGCTCCTCCAGTCTGCCCTCCAACTCCTCCATTGTGGACCCCGTGCTCACTCCAGTGGTTGGCTGCTAGTGTTCACCTCTGTATCTGTAAACCATAACAGGCTCCTTTCGGTAAGCACTTCTTGTCATCCATAGTAGTTTCAGGGTTTGGTGACTGTTTATAGGATGAATCCTCAGGTAAGACAGTCTCTGGGTGGCCTTTCCTTCAGTCTCTGCTCTACACTTTGTCTCCATAACTGGACCTGTGAGTATTTTGTTCCCTTTCTCAGAGGAACCAAAGCACCCCCACTTTGGTCTTCCTTCCTCTTGAGCTTCCACTGGTCTGTGATCTATCATTTGTTTATTTTGAGCTTTTGGGCTAATATCCACTTATCAGTGAGTGCATACCATGTGTTTTCTTTTGTAATTCAGTTACCTCACTCAGGATGACACTTTCTAGTAACATCCATTTGCCTAAGAATTTCATGTATTCATTGTTTTTAATAGATGAATAGTACTCCATTGTGTATATATACCACAATTTCTGTATCCATTCCTCTGTTGAAGGATATCTGGGTTCTTTCCAGCTTCTGGCTATTATAAATAAGGCTGCTGTGAATATAGTGGAGCATGTATCCTTTTTACATGTTGGAGTATCTTCTGGGTATAAGCCCAAGAGTAGTATAGCTGGGTTCTCAGTTAGTACTAAGTCCAATTTCTGAGGAACTGCCAAACTGATTCCCAGAGTGGGTTTAACAGATTGCAGTGCTACCAGCAATGGAGAAGTGTTCTTCTTTCTCCATATCCTCTCCAGCATCTGCTGTTCCCTGAGTTTTTCATCTTAGCCATTTTAACTGGTGTAAGGTGGACTCTCAGGATTGCTTTGATTTGCGTTTCCCTGAAAACTAAGGATGATGAACATTTCTTTAAGTACTTCAGAGCAATTCAACTTTCCTCAGTTGAAAATTCCGTTTGGCTTTGTACCCCATTTTTTAATAGGGTTATTTGATATTCTGGAGTAAAACTTCTTGAATTCTTTATATACATTGGATATTAGCCCTGTATCAGAAGGAACATTGGTAAAGATCTTTTCCCAATCTCTTGGTTGCTGTCTCATTCGATTGACAGCGTCCTTTGCTTTACAGAAGCTTTGCAGTTTTATGAGTTCCCATTTGTGAATTCTTTTTCTTAGAGCATAAGCCATTGTTGTTCTATTCAGGAAATTTTCCCCTGTGCTCATGTGTTCAAGGTTCTTCCCCACTTTCTCCTCTATAAGCTTCAGTGTATCTGGTTTTATGTGGAGGTCCCTGATCCACTTGAACTTGAGCTTTGTACAAGGAGATAAGAATGTGTTGATTTGCATTTTTCTGAATGTTGACCTCCAGTTGATACAGCACCATTTGGTAAAAATGCTGTCTTTTTTCAACTGGATGTTTTTAGCTCCTTTGTCAAATATCAAGTGACTATAGGTATGTGGGTTCATATCTGGGTCTTCTATTCTATTGATCTTCCTATCTGTCTCCGTACCAATACCAGACAGTTTTTATGACAATTGCTCTGTAGTAGAGCTTGAAGTCAGGGATGGTGATTCCCCTAGGATATCTTCTGTTTTGGACAATAGTTTTCGCTATCCTGGGATTTTTGTTATTCCGACTGAATTTGCAGATTGCTCTTTCAAGCTCTATGAAGAATTGATTTGGAATTTTGATGGGGATTGCATTGAATCTGTAGATTACTTTTGGCAAGATGGCCATTTTTACTATATTAATTCTTCTAATCCATGAGCATGGGAAATCTTTCCATCTTCTGATATCTTCTACAATTTCTTGCTTCAGAAGCTTGAAGATCTTGTCATACAGATCTTTCACTTGCTTTTTTAGAGTCACACCAAGGTATGTAACATTATTTGTAACTAATGTGAAGGGTGTTATTTTCCTAATTTCTTTCTCAACTTCTTTATCCTTTGAGTAGAGGAAGGCTACTGATTTGCTTGAGTTAATTTTATATCCAGCCACTTTGCTGAAGTTGTTTATCAGCTTTAGGAGTTCTCGGGTGGAATTTTGGGGGTGGCTTAAGTATATGATCATATTGTGTGCAAATAGTGATATTTTGACTTCTTCCCTTCCAATTTGTATACTCTTGACCTCCTTTTGTAGTCTAATTGCTCTGGCTAGTACTTTAAGTACTACATTGAATAGATAGGGAGAGAGTGGGCAGCCTTGTCTGGTCTCCAATTTTAGTCGAATTGCTTCAAGTTTCTCTCCATTTAGTCTGATGTTGACTACCAGTTTACATTATATTACTTAAACTCTGTTTAGGTAGGGGCCTTGAATTCCTGATCTCTCCAAGACTTTTATCATGAAGGGATGCTGAATTTTGTCAAAAGATTTTTCAGCATGTAGTGAAAAGACCACGTGTTTTTTTTCTTTGAGTTTGTTTATGTAGTGAATTACATTGATGGATTTCCGTATATTGAATCATCCCTGCCACCCTGGGATGAAGCCTACTTCATCTTGATGAATTAATGTTTTCTTTCATTCTTAGATTTGGTTGGCCAGAATTTTGTTGAGTATTTTTGCATCAATGTTCATAAGGGAAATTGGTCTGAAGTTCTCTTTCCTTGTTTTGTCTTTTTTTGGTTTCAGTATAAGTGTTATTTTGACTTCAGAGAATGAATTGAGTAGTGTTCCTTGAGTTTCTATTTTGTGGAATAGTTTGAAGAGTATCAGTATTAACTCTTCTTGGAAGATCAGATAGAAATCCCCACTAAACCCATCTGGTCCTGGGCTTTTTTTTTATTATTATTATTATTTTTTGGGGAGACTATTAGCAACTGCTTTTATTTCCTCAGGACTTATGAGACTGTTTAGATGGTTTATCTGATTCTGTTTTAATGTTGGCACCTGGTATGTATCTAGAAAATTGTCCATCTAATCAAGATTTTCCAATTTTGTTGAGTATAAGCACTTGTAGTAGGATCAGATGATTTTTTGAATTCCCACAGTTTCTGTTGTTATGTCTCCATTTTCATTAATGATTTTATTAATTTGGGTAGTGCCTCTGAGCCCTCTGGTTAGTGTGGATAAGGTTTTATCTATCTTGCTGATTTTCTCAAGGAACCAGCTCCTGGTTTTGTTGATTCTTTGTATAGTTCTTTTTGTTTCTCTTTGGTTGATTTTGACACTGAGTTTGATTATTTCCTGCCATCTACTTCTCTTGGGTGTATTTGCTTCCTTTTCTTCTAGAGCTTTCAAATGTGTTATCAACCTATTAGTGTAAGGTCTCTCCATTTTCTTTTTGGAGGTACTTAGAACTTTGAGTTTTCCTCTTAGCACTGCTTTCATTGAGTCCCATAAGTTTTGGTATGACATGTCCTCATTTTCAATATATTCTAAAAAATCTTTAATTTCTTTCTCTGTTTCTTCCTTGACCAAACTATCATTGAGTAGAGCATTGTTCAGCATCCACATGTATGTGTGTTTTCTGTTGTTTTTGTTTGAATTTAAGACCAGCCTTAGGTCGTGGTAATCTGATAGGGTGCCTGAAATTATTTCAATATTCCTGTATTTGTTCAGGCCTGTTTTGTGACAAATTATATGGTTAATTTTGGAGAAGGTACTATATGGTACTGAGAAGAATGTATATTCTTTGGCTTGATTATGAAATGTTCTATAAATATCTGTTAGATCCATTTGGTTCATATCTTTATTTCGTTTCACTGCGTCTCTGTTTAGATTCTGTTTCCATTATTTGTCCATTGTTGAGAACAAGGTGGTGAAGTCTCCCACTATAATTGTATGGGATGCAATATGTGCTTTGAACTTTAGTAAATTTTCTTTTATGAATGTGGGTGCCCTTGAATTTGAAGCATAGATGTTCAGAATTGAGTTTGTCTCAGAAGATTTTTCCTTTGACAAGTATGAAGTGTCCCTCTGTATTATTCAAGGTTCTCTAGAGTCACTAGAAGTATGGGCAGTCTCTATATAGTTAGGGAATTTGTTGATGACTTACAGCTTATAGTCCAACTCCCCAACAATGGTCAGCAGCAGCTGTGGATAGAAATCCAAGGATCTAGCAGTTGCTCAGTCCCATGAGGCAAGCAGGAAAGGAAGAGTCCAAGAGTCTTCTTCCAATGACCTTATATAGATCTCCAGCAGAAGGTGTGGCCCAGATTAAAGGCATTTGCCATGGCGCCATTAATCCCAGATGACCTTGAACTCAGAGATCTCCTTGTCTTAATTCATAGCCAGTATGCTTCAAGATGTCCATGCCAAGATCCAGGTCAGAAACTTGTATCTCTGAGCCTCCAGATTCGGATCATAGGTGAGCCTTCCAATTCTTGATTAGTTCATTCCAGATTTTGTCAAGTTCACAACAAGGAATAGACACTACACCCTCCTTATCTTTTTTGACAACTTTGGTTGAAAGTCAATTTTATCTGATGTAAGTATGGCCACTCCAGTTCGTTTCTTGGGACCATTTGCTTGGAAAATTGTTTTCCAATCTTTGACTCTGATGTAGTGAGTGTCATTGTCACTGTGGTGGGTTTCTTGTATGCAGCAAAATGTTGGGTCCTGTTTATGTATACAGTATGTTAGTCTTTGTCTTTTTATTGGAGAATTGAGACCATTGATGTTAAGAGATATTAAGGAAAAGTGATTGTTGCTTCCTGTTATTTTCATAGTTAAAGGCATGTGCCAAGGCACCATTAATCCCAGATGACCTTGAACTCGGAGATCTCCTTGTCTTAATCTACTTTGTTGAAAGTAGATTACTTTATTGCTTTTTCTAGGGTCTAGTTTCCCGCCTTGTATTGGTACTTTCCACCCATTATCCTTTGTAGAGCTGGGTTTGTGGAAAAATATTGTGTAAATTTGGTTTTGTCATGGAATGTCTTGTTTTCTCTGTCTATGGTAATTGAGAGTTTTCCTGGATATGGCAGCCTGGGCTGGCATTTGTGTTCTCTTAGGATCTGTATATCATTTGCCCAGGATCTTCTAGCCTTCATAGTTTTTGGTGAGAAGTCTGGTGTAGTTCTGATAGGTCTGCCTTTATATTTTACTTGACCATTTTTCCTTACTGCTTTTAATATTCTTTCTTTGTTTAGTGCATTTGGTGTTTTAATTATGTGTGGGGAGGAGTTTCTGTTCTGGTCCAGTCTGTTTGGAGTTTTGTGGACTTCTTGTATGTTCATGGGCATCTCTTTCTTTAGGTTAGGGAAGTTTTCTTCTATAGTTTTGCTGAAGATATTTGCTGGCCCTTTAAGTTGTAAATCCTCGCTCTCTTTTATACCAATAATCCTTATGTTTGATCTTCTCATTGTGTCCTGGATTTCCTGGATGTTTTGGCTTACAAGTTTTATGCATTTTGCATTTCTTTTACTGTTGAGTTAATGTTTTCTGTGGCATCTTCGGCTCCTGAGATTCTTTCTTCTATCTCTTGTATTCTGTTGTTGGTGCTTTCATCTATGACTCCTGAATTCTTTCCAAGGTTTTCTATCTCCAGAGATGTCTCACTTTGTGATTTCTTTATTGTTTCTACTTCCATTTTTAGTTCCTGGGTAGTTTTGTTCAGTTCCTTCACTTGTTTGTTTGTATTTTCCTGAAATTCTTTAAGGGATTTTTGTGTTTTCTCTTTAAGGGTTTCTCCCTGCTGATTCATATTTTCCTGTGTTTCTTTAAGGGAGTTTTGTGTTTCCTCTTTAAGAGTTTCTACCTGTTGACCTATATTCTTCTGTGTTTCTTTAAGGGATTTTTGTGTTTCCTCTTTAAGGTCTTCTACCTGTTGACCCATGTTATCTTGTATTTCTTTAAGAGAGTTATTTATGTCCTTCTTGAAGTCCTCTATCAGCATCATGGGGTGTAATTTTAAATTCAGCTCTTGCTTTTCTGGTGTGTTGGACTATCCTGAATTTGCTGTTGTGGAAGAACTGGCTTTGGATGGTGCCATGTTGCCTTGCTTTCTGTTGGTAATGATCTCGCCTTTGCCATTTGCCATCTAGTTTTATCTAGTTTTAGCTGGTCTTGCTGTCTCTGATTTTGGTTCAGAGACACTAAGGCTGTGTCTTGCAAGCCTATGTATATGTTCTCCTGGGATTCCCATTCTCTCTGTGCACACAGGTTATGTAGGCTCTCCTGGGAGTCTAGCTCTCCTGTGATCCCAGGCCTCTCTGAACTTCAAATGACCTGAGTGTGGCTGGTTCTCAAAAGACCTGAGTATGGCTCATTCTCTAGGAAGTATCAGGAGATGATGTCTTCACTGTGGCAGACCTGGTAAGATTCTGCCACAGCAGAATGGGCAAATGCCCTGAGTAGCTGGTTCTCAAACGCCCTGAATGACTGGTTCTCTATGAAATATCAGGAGATGGGATCTTCACTGTGGCAGACCTGGCAAGGTTCTGCCACAGCAGAAAGGGCTAGCAGCAGTGGAAGGGGGATATGGATCAAAAGGGGACTGCAATTTGGAAGTGTGGGTCTTTTGGTGGTTGCTGGACATTGAGTCCTGCCAGAACCCTGGCGGCAGCTCCGGGCTTCCAGAGGTGGCAGGGGAAGTTTCTTACCAAATGCCCTGAGTGGTTGGTTCTCTAGGAAGTATAGAAGACAGCAAATATTGTTAACATGACAGAGTCTAGAGTAGCCTAGGATATGATTCTCAAGACTGATATAGCCAGAAAAATTGTTGAGATGAAATTGCATCTTCAGTATCCTATAGAAGTTTTCCTAGATTAGATTAATTCAGAAAAGAAGACCCACCCTAAAAACTGGAACACTATTACCAGTAGTTTGTACCTGGTCTATATAAACAGGAAAAAGAACTAGCTGTGTGCAATCATTCTCTGTTTTTTGACAATATATTCAATCAACATCAAGGTTCTATTGTCATGAGTTCCCTGCCATAAGTTTCTAGCACTACAAGCCAAATGAAACCCTTCTTTCATTACCTAAATCACTTTTGTCAAGTTTTGTTCCAGTACCACAGAAAGTAACTAAGAGAATCATTCATGATTTTCGTTATTTCTGTAGTTATAATCAGCATGAATAGAGTCGGGGAAACATCTTTTTTTTTTTCTATTCAATCTTTCTTAAGCAGGTATGCAGATCTCAACTATTTACTCAATGAAATAAACTGGGTCAGCCAATGGAGCATTGCTTTAAAAACAAAAAAGGAAAATGAACAAACATGAAGCAACATGTACGTTCAGATCCCTAGGTCAAAGCCATGATGCTCTTGCCTTTTATTATGCTTTGATTTTCCTCAGTGGGGAATTTTGTTTATGAATTCAGTATTTTATTATAGTAACAATTATAAGAAATCAGTTTTCATCCTATCATTTTATCTGTGGAGGTGAGATGAAAAATAATCCCCTATAATCCTGAGTATATCAGTTAAATTCAGTTGCCCAGGCTCTTTAGGCACATCAACTTTGCTGAAACTAGTGAAACATCTCTAGGGTCTGGCTTTGAGATTTTATGGCCTCTTTTCACTCTAAGTTTGTTCTCTCTCTTCCATGCTTGCAGTTGAAGATATGAGTTCCCAGCTTCTTGCTATAACTGCTATGCCATACTGTCATGTCTTCTACCATGACAGACTTGCATCTCTCTAGAAGAGTAAACTAAACTAAACATGTTATTTTGTAAATTGCTTTGGATATGTTCTTTTATTACAGCAGCAGAAAAGGAACTAATCTAGTCAGTAACTTTAAATTAGATACTCTCACTTCTGTTTGTGTTCTAAGCCATGATTCTGTTTGTAATGATATTAATTTCCCTGGTACCATAAGATATGTAGGGACACCAGTTTTTTGTTTTTTTTGTAAATACCACTTTGTACTGTGCATGAGAAACAGTGCGTTCCCTTCTGTATAGGGAAGTTTTATATCATGCCACAGAAATTGCTGATGATCCAGAAGAATCAATTCAATTTGATCTAATTCAATTTAGTAAGTACTTTTATTGCATGCTTATCTTGTAATCAATCCAATGATATGGAGTTATGAGAAAGAAACAGAAAAAATATCATAGTTTCTGCCTTATAGTAATGTACTATTTCATTGTAATAATATGATACTTACATGTGCCATATCTCAAAAAAATAACTATAGGATGATTAGTGATTATGTTCCAAGAGGAGTAATCTTGTTACACAATTTCAAAGCAGAAATAAGACATTGTAGATGAATTGGTTATGGAACAATATATGGAAATCTGGAGTTCAATATGTGATCTGAATTATGAAGATGGTATGAGTAGACAGATATGTGAAAAAAAGTAATTTCTTTCTGTTTTAAAGATTCTGGAGTGGGATTTTTACACCTCTTAGAGTGCGGTAGGAGAACATCTTTCCACTGAGAGAAAAGTGCATTTGAAAAGGAAGGAGCAAAGATTCAGTGAGTTTTGCAACAATTCACAGTAGCTTCTCAAAAGTTGGTTAAACTGTAGTACAAAGAAATGGAATACACATGCAATCTTTATTGATCTAATTTTTCATGTAGTTAGAAAAAAAATCTGAAAATAACCAACATTTTCTGTAATAGCCTGCCAAAACGTGCAGTATTTCGACAAAAGGGAACCATGAAAATGTGCACAAGGAATAAATATAATCTAGCCACAGAGGCTATGGAATATTTTTACAATATGTTAAATATAAAAATATATGAGATACTTATCATTAGTTCAGGTATGTTTTTGAAATATACACTAGTGAACAGACGATTAGGAAATAAAATCCATGATTAGACATAGGATCAGTAAGAAAACAGAATAAAATATTGATATGAAACAAATTTTATTTTATTTATTTTTTTATTGATTGATTGCTTTTTAAATTCCAGTTTTTATTCCCACCCATGTCCACCCTTCGACTGTTCCACATACCATACCTCCTCCAAACCCTTCTGTCTCCACAAGGGTGCTGCCACCCCCAATCTCCATCACACCAGACTTCTAAACTCCCTAGGGCCTCCAGTCTCTTGAAGGTTAGGTTCATCTGATTCTTTCAGCTGTGTATTGGGTCTTTCAGAGGGCAGTCATGATAGGTTCCTTTTAGGTTAGGTGAGCACTCCATAGCCTCAGTAATAGTGTTAGGTCTTGGGACCTCCCCTTGATCTTGAATCCACTTTAGACTTGTCACTGGACCTTCTTTCCTCAGGCTCCTCTCCAGTTTCATTGCTGCAGTTCTTTCAGACAGGAAAAAATGTGGGTCAGAGTTTTGACTATGGGATGGCAACCCCATCCCTCACTTGATGCCCTGTCTTTTTGCTGGAGATGGGCTCTACAAGTTCCCTCTCCCCAATGTAGGGCATTTCACCTAAGGTCCCTCCCTTTGAGTCCTGAGAGTCTCTCACCTACCAGATCTCTGGTACATTATGGAGGGTCAACCCAACCTCCTACCTCCCTAGGTTGCCAGTTTCCATTCTTTATTCTGACCCTTAGGACTTCAGTCCTTTTCCCCTACCCAGTACCATATCTTGTTCCCCTCTCTCCCGAATCCCCTTTCCCTCCCAGGTTGCCATCCCTCCATATCCCCTTGTTGCTGCTTTCTGTTCCCTGCCAAGAGGGACTGAGGCATCCTCACTTGGGCCTTTAGCTTGTTGATCTTTTTGAGTTCTGTGTACTGCTGGTCCTCCTATAGGGTTGCCCTCCTCCTCAGCTTTTACAAGCTTACCCCTAATTCAACTACAGTGGTCAACAGCTGTATCTTGGGTATTTTGTACTTTTTTTGATGGGAAGGGGGGCTTCCACTTATTAGTAAGTACAAACTATGCATATCCTTTGTGTTCTGAGTTATCTCACTCTGTATGATATTTTCTAGTTCCATCTATTTGCCTGCAAAACTCAGTATGCCCTTGTTCTTAATAGCTGAATAGTATTCCATTGTGTAAATAAAGCACATTTTCTGTATCCGTTCTTCTTTCTTGGAGCATCTGGGTTGTTTTCAGCTTCTATCTATGACAAACAAGGCTGTTATGAACATAGTGGAACATGTGCCCCTGTGGCATGGTGGGGCAACTTCTGGGTATACTACCAAGAGTGGAATTGTTGGGTCTTCAGGTAGATCTCTTTCCAATTTTCTGGGAAACCTCCAGATTGATTTCCACAGAGGTTGTATGAGTTTGCAATCCCACCATCAATGGAGTAGTGTTCCTCGTTCTCCTCATCCTTGCCAACATGTGTTGTTGCCTGAGCTTTTTGATCTTAGCCATACTGATTTGTATAAGGTAGGATCTGAGGGTCATTTTGATTTGCATTTCTCTGATCGCTAAAAACTTTGAACATTTCTTTAGGTGCTTCTCAGCCATTTGAAATTACTCTGCTGCAAATTACTGGTTTAGTTCTATATTCCATTTTTTGATTAGGTTGTGTAGTGACTATTCCTGGTTGTCAACTTGACTGTATCTGGATTGAACTAAAATCCAGAATTGGAAGGCTCACCTCTGATCCTAATCTGGAGACTGGGATACAAGTTTCTGACCTGGATGTTGGCATGGAGATCTTGAGGTATAGTGACTTTGGCTCTCAGGAAGATCTCTGAGTTCAAGGTCATTTGGGACAAAGCAAGTCCCATATCCTGGCATGGTGGCACTCACCTTTAATCTGGGCCATGCCTTCTGCTGGACACCTACATAAGGAGAATGGAAAAAGGAAGATTCTCTCTCTTCTTGGCCTGCGTGCCTTGTGGGACTGAACAACTGCTAGATCCTTGGACTTCTATTCACAACTGCTGCTGATCATTGTTGGGAGTTGAATTACAGACTAAGTCACCAACGAATTCACCTACTATATAGAGACTAAGCATAAGTTCTGTGACTCAAGAAAACTCTGACTAATACAGTTTGTTTTGTTTTCTGGTGGTTTGCTTCTTGAGTTCTTTATATATTTTGGATATTAACCCTCTATCAGATGTGGAGTTAGTGAAGAATTTTTCCCATTCTGTAGGTTGCCCATTTGTCTTATTGGCTATGGCTTTTGCCATACAGAAACTTTCCAGTTTCATGAGGTCCCATATATCAATTCTTGATCTTAGAGTGTGTACCATTGGAGTTCTGTTTAGAAAATTTTCCCTTGTGCTAATGAGTTCAATGCTCTTTCCCACTTTCTCTTCTGCTAGGTTCAGTGTATCTGGTTTTATATTGAGATCCTTGACCCATTTGGAATTGAGCTTTGTGCAAGATGACAAATATAGGTCTATTTTCATTTTTCAACCTATCAATAGCCAATTAGATGAGCACCATTTGTTGAAGATGCTTTCTTGCTTCCATTGTATGCATTTGGCTTCTTTGTCAAAGACTGAGTGTCTGTGTGATTTTGTTCCTGGGTTTTCAATTTGATTCCATTGATCAATGTGTCTGTCTCTGTACCAATACTATGCAATTTTTATCACTATTGTCCTGTAGTAAATCGGGAGGTCAGGGATGGTGATTTTCCCTACCCATTCTTTTATTGTTAAGAATGTTTTTCAGTGTTATGGGTGTTTTGCCTTTCCAGGTGAATTTGAGAATTGTTCTTTCCATGTCTTTGAAGAATTGTGTTGAGATTTTGATGGGGAATACATTGAATCTATAGATTGCCTTTGGTAGGATGGCCATTTTTACTATATTACTTCTGACAATCCACAAGTATGGCAGATCTCTCCATTTTCTGAGATCTTTTTGATTTCTTTCTTGAGAGTCTTGAAACAATTGTCATAAAAATTTTTCACTTGTTTGGTTAGAGTTACCCCAAGATATTTTATATTATTTGTGGTTATTGTGAAGGGAGTTGTTTCCCTAATTTCTTTTTTTTTTTGCTAGTTTATTATTTGTATAAGGGAAGGCTACTTATTTATTTGAGTTAATTTTGTATCAAGCCACTTTGCTGAAGTTGTTTATCAGCTAGAGAAGTTCTCTGGTAGAATTTATGGAGTCACTTATGCATACTATCATATCATCTGCAAATAGAGATATCTTTATTTCTTCTTTACCAGTTTGTATCCCCCTGATCTCTTTTTGTCGTTTTATTGTTCTAGCTAGCATTTAGAGTACTATATTGAATAAATATGGGGAGAGTAGGCATCCTTGTCTTGTCTATGATTTTAATGGGATTGCTTCAAGTTCTCTCTAGTTAATTTAATATTGGCTGTTGGTTTATCATAAACTGCTTTTATTATGTTTAGGTATGTGCCTTGAATTCCTGATCTCTCCAATACTTTTAACATGAAGGGGTGTTGTGTTTTGTCAAATTCTGTTTCTGCATCTAAGGAGATGATCATGTGATTTTTTTTCTTTGTATTTGTTTATATAGTGGATTATGTTACTGGATTTTCATATATAGAGCCAACCTTGCATCCCTGGGATAAAGCCTAATTGACCATGGTGAATGATGGTATGGATGTATTCTTAGATTCAGTTTGCAAGAATTTTATTGAGTATTTTTGCATGAATATTTATAAGTGAAATTGTTCTGAAGTTCTCTTTTTTAGTTGGGTCCTTGTGTGGTTTAGGTATCAGAGTAATTGTACCTTCATAAAATGAAATAGGGAGTGTTCCTTTTGTTTGTATTTTCTAGATTAGTTAGAGGAATATTGTCATTAAGTCTTCTTTGTAAGTGTGGTAAAATTCTGCATTAAATATATCTGGCCCTTGGCCTTTATTGGTTGGGAGGATTTTAAAGTCTTCTCTTTTGTTCTTATGAGATATGACCTGTTTAGATAGTTTACCTGCTCTTGATTTAACTTTGGTATGTGGTATCTGTCTAGAAAACCATCCATTTTATCTAGATTTTCTAGTTTTGTTTAATATAGGCTTTTGAAGTAGGATCTTTTGATTTTTTGAATTTCCTCTGTTTCTGTTGTTATGTCTCCCTTTTATTTCTGACTTTGTTAACTTGGATACTGCCTTTGGGCCCTTTATTTTGGCTAAGGGTTTATCTATCTTGTTGATTCTCTCAAAGAACCAGCTTTTGGTTTCCTTGATTATTTGTATTTTTCTTTGTTTCTATTTGGTTGATTTAGGCCCCGAGTTTGACTATTTCCTGTCTTCTACTCCTCCTGGGTATGCTTGCTTCCTATTTAAAAATTTATTTTTATTTTTATTAGATATATTCTTTATTTGCATTTCAAATGTTGTCCCCTTTCCTGGTTCCCCCTCCCCCACAAAAATCCCACAACCCTGTTCCCCAATCAACCCAGTCCTGCTTCCCTGTCCTGGTATTCCCCTACACTGTGGCATCCAGCCTTCCCAGGACCAAGGGCATATCCTCCCTTTGATGTCCAACAAGGCCATCCTTTGCTACCTATGTGTCTGGAACTATGAATAACTCCATGTGTACTCTTTGGTTGATGGTTTTGACCCTAGGAGCTCTGTGGGTACTGGGTGGCTCATATTGTTGTTCCTCCTATGGCACTGCAAACTCCTTCAGCTCCTTGGGTCCTTTCTCTAGCTCCTCCATTGGGCACCCTGTTCTCAGTAAAATGGTTGGCTGACAGTGTTCCCCTCTGTATTTGTCATACACTAGCAGAGCCTCCCAGATGACAGCTGTATTAGCCTCTGGTCAGCAAGCACTTGTAGGCATCCACAATAGTATCTGGGTTTTATAATTGTATATGGGATGAATCCCTAGGTGGGACAGTCTCTGGATGGTCTTTTCTTCAATATCTGCTCCACAGTTTGTCTCTGTATCTCCCTCTGTGGGTATTTTGTTCCCCCTTCTAAGAAGGACCAGAGTATCCATACTTTGTTCTTCCTTCTTCTTGAGCTTCATTTGATCTATGAATTGAGTCTTAGGTATTCCAAGCTTCTTGGCTAATATCTACTTATCAGTGAGTACATACCATGTATGCTCTTTGGTGATTGGGTTACCTCACTCAGGAGGATATTTTCCAGTTTGACCCATGTGCCTAAATATTTCATGAATTTACTGTTTTTAATAGCTGACTAATATTCCATTTTGCAAATATACCACATTTTCTGTATCCATTCTTCCATTGAGGGACATCTGGGTTCTTTCCAGCTTCTGGCTATTATATATAAGGCTGCTATGAACATAGTGGAGCATGTGTCTTAGTACATGCTGGAGAATTATCTGGGTATATGCCTGCCCTACATCCGACAGAGGGCTCCAATATATGCAAAGAACTCAAGAAGCTAGACTCCAGGGAACCAAATAACTCTATTAAAAATGGGGTACAGAGCTAGCTAAACAAAGAATTTTAACCTGAAGCATATCAAATGGCTGAGAAACACCTAAAGAAATGTTCAACATCTTTAGTCATTAGGGAAATGCAAATCAAACAACCCTGAGATTTCACCTCACACCAGTCAGAATGGCTAAGATCAAAAACTCAAGAGACAGCAGGTGCTGGCAAGGATGTGAAGAAAGAGGAACACTCCTCACTGCTGATGGGATTGCAAACTGGTACAACCACTCTGGAAATCAGCTTGCTTCCTTTTGTTCTAGAGCTCTCAGGTGTTCTGTTAAGTTGCTAGTATAAGATCTTTACAGATTCTTTATTAGGACACTTAGTGCTATGAATTTTCCTCTTAGAATTGCTTTCATTGAGTAGAGCATTGTTCAGCCTCCAGGTGTACGTGGGTTTTCTTTTGTTTTTGTTGCCATTGAAGACCACCCTTATTCCATAGTGATCTGATAGGAGGCATGGGATTATTTCTATCTTCTTGTATCTGTTGAGGTCTGATTTGTGACCAATTATATGGTCAATTTTGGAGAAGGTACCATGAGGAGCTGAGAAGAAGGTGTATTCTTTAGCTCTAGGATGAAATGTTCTATATATATCAGTTCCATTTGGTCCAAGGCTTCAATTAGATTCACTGTGTCCCTGTTTAGTTTCTGCTTTCCTGAACGATCCATTTCAGAGAGCGGGGTGTTGAAGTCACCCACTATTATTGTGTGCGGTGCGATGTGTGCTTTGAGTTTTAGTAAAGTTTCTTTTACGAATGAAGGTGCCCTTGCATTTGGAGCATAGATATTCAGAATTGAGAGTTCTTGATGGTATGTATGTCTTGATCAGTATGTAGTGTCCTTCTGTGTCTTTTTTGATGACTTTAGGTTGAAAATCAATTTTATCCGATATTAGGATGGCTACTCCACCTCGTTTCTTTGGGCCATTTGCTTGTAAAATTGTTTTCCAGCCTTTTACTCTGAGGTAGTGTTTGTCTTTGACACTGAGGTGCGTTTCCTGCATGCAGCAAAATGCTGGGTCCTGTTTATGTATCCAGTCTGCTAGTCTATGTCTTTTAATTGGGGAATTGAGACCATTGATATTAAGAGAGATTAAGGCATAGTGATTATTGCCATCTGCCATTCTTGACGCTATCTTTATGTTTGAGTGGTTATCTACTTTTGGGTTTGATTCAAGAAGGCTATTATCTCATTTTTTCCAGGGTGTTGTTTCTCTCCCTGTATTGGAGGTTTCCACCTATTATCCGTTGCAGGGCTGGATTTGTGGAAAGATATTGTGAAAATTTACAACCACTCTGGAAAGCTGTCTGGCGATTCCTCAGAAAACTGGGCATGACACTCCCGGAGGATCCGGCTATACCACTCCTGGGCATATACCCAGAGGCTTTACCTGCATGCAATAAGGACACATGCTCCACTATGTTCATAGCAGCCTTATTTATAATAGCCAGAAGCTGGAAAGAACCCAGATGTCCCTCAACGGAGGAATGGATTCAGAAGATGTGGTATATCTACACAATGGAATACTACTCTGCAATTAAAAACAATGAATTCACGAAATTCCTAGGCAAATGGTCAGATCTTGAAAATATCATCCTTAGTGAGGTAACCCAATCACAAAAGAACACACATGGTATGCAGTCACTGATAAGGGGATATTGACCCAGAATCTCGGAATACCCTAGACACAATCCGCATATCAATAGATTTCTAAAAAGATGGAAGGAGAGATCCCTGGTCCTGGAAAGACTGGATGTAGGGGAACGCCAGGACAGAGTAACGAGAGGGGGTTGAATGGAGAAAAGAGGGAGGGAAGGGGGCTTATGGGACTTTCGGGGAGGGAGGAAACGGGAAATGGGAAGTGATTTGGAATGTAAATTAAAAAAATAAAATAAAATAAAAAATATTTTAAAGGAAAAAAAAAGAATTGCTTTCATTGTGTATGACATGTCAAATTTTTCATTAAATTCCAGGAAGTCTTTAATTTTTTTTTTTAATTTCTCACCTGACCAAGTTATCATTGAGCAAAGAGTTGTTCAGTTTCCATGCGTCCAAGGACTTTCTGTTGTTTTTGCAGCTATTGAAAAACAGCATTAGACCATGGTGATCTGATAGGATATATGGAATTATTTCAATATTCTTGTATAGGATCAGGGTTGTTTTGTGACCAATTATATGGTCAATGTTGGAGAAGGTACCATGAGATGCTGAGAAGAAGTTGTTTTCTTTTGTTTTAGGGTGAAATGTTCTGTAGATCCATTAAATCCATTTGGTTCATAACCTCTAGTAGTTTCACTGTGTCTCTGTTTAGTTTCTGTTCCAACGACCTGTCCATTGTTGAGAATGGGGTGTTGAATTCTCCCACTCTTATTGTGTGGGGTTCAATGTGTGTTTTGAGCCTTAGTAAAGTTTCGCTTATGAATGTGGGTACACTTGCATTTGTAGCACAAACATTCAGAATTAAGACTTTCTCTTGGTAGATTTTCCCTTTCATGAATGTGAAGTGTTGGTATATTCAGTGCTTGCTGTGGTGGGAGAACTGGGTTTTCATGATGCCTACTTATATTCGCTTATGTTGCTTATGGTCTCTTGCTTGCCTCTCGCCCTCTAGTTGTCCCTGGTGTTGGCTGGTCTGGGTGACTCTGTTTGGAGTCTACTTTTGTCCCTGGGTTGCTACAGGTCTCCTGGTAGGCCTGTAGCCTTGGCTTTACTAGACCATCAGTTTGACCTTCCAACTTGGTCTTTTCAGAGGGTCTGAGAAGCTGCTGATCTGTTGCCTTGGCTGCTGTAGATCTTCTGGGAGGCCTTCAAACAGTTAGTTCTTCAGAGGAGCTGTCAGGCTGTTGTCCTGTATGAAGATGCTCTCCAAGGGGCAGTTTACTGACTGTGGTTTCCATTGCCCTGTGTACAGTCAAATTCAAGTGAGGCTTTCACTCTGTTGGATCAGTTGCCCAGCATGCCATGAAGCCCCCAGGAGGTTTTAAGACCATGTTTTCTGTTGCCCAGTTGCCCTGTGTACAAAGGAGCTCCTGAGATGTCTTCAAACTGTAATGTTTTCAGGAGAGCAGACAAGCTGTCCATCAGTTGCTCAGTTGTCTTGTGTGTAGCAGATCTCCTGGGATGTCAATTGCCCTGTTTGCAGCAGATCTACTTGGATGACTCATGATGTGGCATAATTTGCCCAAATGCTTTGAGTGTAGTGGATCTTCTGGCCTGGCTCATGATATGGTTACTCCTGGGGAGTAGATTAGGTAGCAGTGTGCCCCAGAAGAAAGGACAATGCAGAAGGGCAAAGCAAAATATTTTGAACTATTGTTTTGTTTTTCTCTTTGAGATTGTATCTTTATGTCTAATTCATGCTAGCCTCAAAGTCATAATCCTATCTGTCCATTCCTCAAGTTCTGGATTGCCACCCAGTACCACCATGCCTGGTTAAAACTATTGTGTTCTACACAATGAGATGCTTTTATTAATTTTGTGTCATGTACAGTTTTTACAAATTAAAAAGGAAATTGGATCCTGGTAATGTTGTTTGTTTTGGCTTGGTTGGTTTGGTTTTACCTGAAACCCAAAAAACATGAAGCAAAAAACCTGCCAAACAAATAAAGAAAAATAAGTTGAATTTCATCAAACTTAAGAGCTTCTATACAGATAAAATTAGGTACAATTTCAACATGAAAATTCAAGAAAATATTTGCAAATATTAAACCTAATAAGTGCTTAACACCTAAAGTATATAAAGATGTTAGACACTGAGCAAATAGGAAGCTGAATGACCAAAGAAGAAAACTTCAAAAAAGAGGGAAAAAGCCCAGAGTACCAAAGAAAACTTGTCTAGCCTTTGGCCTGACTCTAAAAAGAGAATACACAAAAATAAGAAAAGGTTACATAATTCATTCATTGATTCACTCATTGATTTCTGAATGCTAACTCAGAAAGTTAGGCAGGCTGCATAGCTGAAGTTTCATAATGCTTCCTTATGGAATAGATCAAAGTATCTGTAAGTCACTGCTGGAAAGAAGAGCTTCTGGGCAAGAATAGTACTTTATCTAATTTACTAGGAAACCATTTGTCCTCTCCCCTTAGTTAGGTGAATTGGTATTCCATAGAAAAGGTCCCTTTTTTGGACCCAGCCAGATTCACCTGTATTTTTAGGTAGCTTATAATGTTGGATGTGCTACTCTGGACTAGAGGTAGGACTTAGATTTTAGATTTTGACCAGAGGAAGGAAACCTTAGCTCAATGGGTCTGAACAAAGCCCAGAAGCTCCTAATCTTTCTTAGGTCAATTTTAATTCCAATGAAAATTAAAGCTTGTATGTACATTTCTAATGTTACCAGCAAAATGGGAAATGAGGTTCAATGATTCATCATCCTAAGACTACGCACTATAATATTTATATAAGAAACACATAGAGGCCCAAAGTTTCACTTAAAACACTCCAAAAATTATGCCACAAATTGACATTTTAGATGAAATAAATTGGTAAACTACAAGTGATTTCTGAAGTTAAATTATTAGTATCTTCTGGTTTATTATGATGCTATCTCAACTTTTCTGCATTTTGTAAACTTTCAGTGTAAACTGGGATGATTTATATGTAGAAAAGCTGTTTTGCAAGGATCATGATTGAGACAGTTTTGAAAGAATAAAAGAAAGAAAAGAAAAGAAAAGAAAGAAAGAAAGAAAGAAAGAAAGAAAGAAAGAAAGACAATTTGAAAGAAACTACTGAAGGTTTTATTTTTCCAACAAAGTAATTTCAGGGTTTACATAAGCCAAGGACAGGTGAGTTCAAATGCAACAGCCAATCAGTATATATATTTTATGGATCCTAAGTACTGCTCAGATGTTGGGACAGAGATGAATATAAATTAAAAATAAAGTGTGGACAACTTGACTTAGTGGAACCGGAAGTTTGTGATGCCTAAGTGGCAAATCAGAAGAGCCAATTTGTTGGTAGGATACAGATTTGAGTCATATACAAATATATAGGATGTGGGTGGAAACAAATGAACAGTTCTGATTTTTAGTGAAATGGCAGTGAGCCATTAAAGAAGTTAATACATAAAAGCAAATTAATTTGTGAGTCAGCAGAGGATGTGGTGAGGAACCCAAGGAAAGAACCTGGAGAATGGTTGCAAATGTGCCCTGGACCTGGACTGTCCAACTTTGTCAGAGTGTGTCTTACACATTAGCTGCTGACTCCCTGTTAATTGACAAAAAATATTGGCAGAATAAACAGGGTCCAATGAAAATATTTAATCCATATTAATAGCCAAATCTTACACATCATGTTCTCCTCCTCAAGACACATGACAAATTTTTACTCCAGCACAGTACTGAATTCAGTGGACAGGAATGGTAAGGAGAGCTACCACGACAGCAGTTGAAAGGGAGAATACAAGGAAACTTACAAAACGCACTACCATGAAGAATGTTGGTATTATCTACACAAACTTTTCAAGAGATCACACAAAAGAACACATAATTGGGGCAAATGTACATTTGTATAAAGTTATAAAGAACTCCCAATAAAGTGTGGGTCAATTGGCAAGTTTTCACACTAAGAATATATGTAGAGAATACACCACAACCATTAGAATGTTAAAAAATCCCAGATAATGACACTTAACAAATTGTTCAGAATGACATCAGAAGATGTGTTCCTATATCCCTAGATTATAAATTATATTTCCAGGCTTCTGTTTCTTATTTGTAAAATCATGGTTTAGGAACACTTTCAATGAATCTTCTTCCAGCTCTATCAGGCTGAATTGATGTTGTAAGATTTCCAAGGAATCAGCTTAAACCTAATTCATTCTCCTTAGCCCACCTTTATAATTTCAGCCTTTCTCCCTTAAACTCTATACTTGGATTTATCTCTTCTATGAAGAAAGCATATACATCAACTTATATTTTGTTACAGGTTTTACTTAGAAGAAGAATGAGACAAATGGTTAGGTAGTGAGAGAAAATTAGTTAATTTTCATGGTTGAATTTTCTTTGAATGTTCCTTGGAGGTTCACAGACTAAAGAACTATAGCTTCCAAAATAGCTACATAGGAGCTGATGACCCTGTAAACAACAGGGTCTGATTAGATGTCCTTTGGTCACTGGGAACGCTGCTGCTGGAATGGGATATTTACTTCTCCTGAAAGTGTTGCTATAAATATCTAATACTGATTCTGCACAGAGTTCTGTATTCCTGTATCAAGATGGAAAAATCTTGCTCAGGTTTTGTGTCATATTCTCTACAACAATGTAGTCACACCTAAGTAGTCGAATGAAACTTATGATGACTTGAACTCTATACTTGTAGTTATCTCTTGTAGGAAAAAAAGCACATACAGCAACTTATACTTTGTTGCAGATATTACTTAGAAGAAGAATGAGACAAATCCTTAGGTAGTGAGTGAGAGAGTACCTTTGAATCACCAACAATATGAGTTAAATAGATTTGCTTCATAAGTATTGGACCTTCAGGCATTTAATAATAGTGGTAAACTCTAGACTTCTAGGATTCTCACTCCAGGGTCTGATGTTAGATTAAAAATAATATGATACTATATGATTATCAGGTCAGAATCATGAAGAGAAGGTAATAAAGCATGTTCTAAATACATAGACTTTGTGATGACTACAAAAATAGTACAAGTCCCGATGGCAGTATGTATTGCTCGAGTTTTGGTGAATGAAATAACAGAAGTGGATGAAATAAGATAATGACACACACACACACACACACACATATGAGAAAATAATTAATATATATGACAAAATAAGAATAAATATAATAAATGAATATAATATATATATATATTATCTGATGAAATAAGTTGAGATATTTCCATTTATTTAGCATGAAGGAATATCTCAGAGTCAAAGAGGGATTTTCTGTGCAGTGGACAGACAGATTGGGAAGTCATCTGATGTATGTGGTACTGCAAAGACAAAACTGAGTTACCCTGACAATATCAAATATACAATATGAATAGAAAGTGTTGAATGGATGAGAGGTTTTCCATACCAGAGATTAAAGGGTGGTTCAACATTTGAACATCAGTCATTGCAATTGAACATATGAATAAACTGAAAGAAAACACACAATCATCTCATTAGATGCTATAAAATCCTTTGACAAAATCCAACATTACTTCATTATTAAAATACTGGAGTGATCATGGATACAAGGGAAATACTTAAACACAATAACAGCATTTTATAACAAGCCTATAGCCAACATCAAATTACATGGAAAGAACTCAAAGCAATTACAATGAAATCAGGAACATATCATTTGTCATATCTATTCAACATAGCAATTGTAGTTATAGCTGGAGCAATAAGACAACAAGCAAGAAGGAGATCAAAAAGATACAATTTGGAAAGGAAGAAATCAAAATATTGTTATTAGAAGATGATATGATGTATATTAATCAACCTCAAAAATTCTATGAAGGAATTACTACATTCGAAACAGACCTTTATTGAAGTGGCTAGATACAAGATGAACTCATAAAAATCACTCACTCTTGTACACACAAATGACAAACAGGATGGGAAAGAAATCATGGAAACAACGTCCTTCATATTAGCCACAAATAATATAAAATACCTTGGAGACAACTAAGCTAACGAAAGTCTTTTACTACTAAAATTTCAAGTATTTAAGAAAGAAACTGAAGATGCCATCAGATAGAAAACGCTCCCATGTTCATGGATTAGTAGGACTAATATAATAAAAATGGCCATTTTACCAAAAATAGTTTACTGAATCAATGCAATCCCTATCAAAATCCTAACACAACTCTTTACAGATATTTAAAAGGGAATATTCAGCTTCATGGGAAAAAGCAAAACATCTAGGATAGCCAAAGCAATCCTGTACAATAAGAGAACATTTGGAGATACTGCTGTTCTTGATTACAAGCTGTGCTACAGAGCTGTAATAATATAATCATCATTGTATTATCATAACAACAGACCAAGTGATCAAAAATAATGATAAAAAAGTACATTTTAGTTGGGGCTGAAGTTTAGAAAGAAGAGAGATTAAAGCCCTAAGAGGGTCAGTTGAATAAAGCAAAACCAATCTTTTGATAGCTTTTTAAGGTAATAATTACAAGGGCTGCCAGAGTAGAGTGAAAGAATGTTCATTTACTGTGAAAATAAAGAATTTGACATGATAATAGGCTCTGGAACCAGTAGATTAAAATAAAGATAAATGTTGACATTAGTGGACATTCAAAAAACGTGCCAGAAAATTCCAAGAAGAATTAGTACGGGTCTTGGCTTTATATCTGGCCAATATTAGTGGACAAAGGGTGAAAACACTTCTGTAATCATGGAACGATACTTTAAATGTCTAAATGGAGAATTCCTTCCTTCCTTCCTTCCTTTCTTTCTTTTTTTTTCTTCTTTTTTTTTTTAAATTAAATTATTTTACTTACTCACATTCCAAATATTTCCACCATTCCTGGTTGCCTGTCCCAGAGTTTTTCACAACATTCCTCCATTTCCTTTGCTTCTGAGAGGTTGCTCCCTCTCACCTAACCACTCATCCCCACCTCACCCCTGCAAGCATCCCCAATCCCAGAGGCATCAAGTATCAATAGGATTAGGCACAATTTCTTCCACTGAGGAGAGACAAGGCAGTCTTCTGCTACCTGTGTGTTAAGAGCCAAGGACTTCTTGAAATCCTCTAATAGCATTATGAGAAGTGATTTTAAATCCAGATCTTGCCTTTCGAGTGTGATGGAATATACCTTCTCAGCACCTCATGGTACCTTCTCCAAAATCGACCATATAATTGGTCACAAATAGACCTCAACAGATACTTTTATATATATATATTTTATTTTTTATATTTTTATTTACATTCAAAATCATTTTCCCTTTCCTGTTTCCTCCCTCCCTGAAAGTCCCATAAGCCCCCTTCCCTCCATGTTTTCCCCATTCAATCCCCTCTCACTTCTCTGTCCTGGCGTTCCCCTACATCCAGTCTTTCCAGGACCAGGGGTCTCTCCTTCCATCTTCTTGGAAATCTATTGATATGCGTATTGTGTCTAGGGTATTCCGAGATTCTGGGTTAATATCCCCTTATCAGTGACTGCATACTATGTGTGTTCTTTTGTGATTGGGTTACCTCACTAAGGATGATATTTTCAAGTTCTGACCATTTGCCTAGGAATTTCGTGAATTCATTGTTTTTAATTGCAGAGTAGTATTCCATTGTGTAAATATACCATATCTTCTGAATTCATTCCTCCATTGAGGGACATCTGGGTTCTTTCCAGCTTCTGGCTATTATAAATAAGGCTGCTATGAACATAGTGGAGCATGTGTCCTTATTGCATGCAGGTAAAGCCTCTGGGTATATGCCCAGGAGTGGTATAGCCGGATCCTCTGGGAGTGTCATGCCCAGTTTTCTGAGGAACTGCCAGACTGCTTTCCAGAGTGGTTGTACCAGTTTGCAATCCTACCAGCAGTTGAGGAGTTTTTCTCTTTCTCCACATCCTGCATGGTATTGGTACAGTGACAGGCATGTAGATCAATGGAACAGAATTGAAGACCCAGAAATGAATCCACACTCCTATGGTCACTTGATCTTTGACAAAGGAGCTAAAACCATCCAGTGGAAAAAAGATAGCCTTTTCAACAAATGGTGCAGGCTCAACTGGAGGTCAACGTGCAGAAGAATGCAAATTGACCCATTCTTATCTCCTTGAACTAAGCTCAATTCCAAGTGGATCAAGGACCTCCACATAAAACCAGACACACTGAAACTAATAGAAAGGAAACTAGGGAAGAACCTTGAACATATGGGCACAGGGGAGAATTTCCTGAATAGAACTCCAATAGCTTATGCTCTAAGATCAAGAATTGACAAATGGGACCTCATTAAATTACAAAGTTTTTGCAAGGGAAAAGACACTGTCAAAAAGACTAAGCAACATCCAACTAACTGGGAAATGATCTTTACCAACCTTACATCTGACAGAGGGCAAATATCCAATATATACAAAGAACTCAAGAAGTTAAACTCCAGAGAGGCAAGTAACCCTATTAAAAAATGGAGTACAGAGCTAAACAAAGAGTTCTCACCTGAAGAAAATCTAATGGCTGAGAAGCACCTAAAGAGATGTTCATAATCCTTATTCATTAGGGAAATGCAAACAACCCTGAGATTCCATCTCACACCAGTCAGAATGGCTAAGATCAAAAACACAGGAGACAGCAGTTGTTGGTGAGGATGTGGAGAAAGAGGAGCACTCCTCCACTGCTGGTGGGATTGCAAGCTGGTACAACCACTCTGGAAAGCTGTCTGGCGGTTCCTCAGAAAACTGGGCATGACACTCCCAGAGGATCCTGTTATACCACTCCTGGGTATATACCCAGAGCCTTTCCTGCATGCAATAAGGACACATGCTCCACTATGTTCATAGAAGCCTTATTTATAATAGCCAGAAGCTGGAAATAACCCAGATGTCCCTCAAAGGAGGAATGTATTCAGAAGATGTGGTATATTTACACAGTGGAATAGTACTCTGAAATTAAAAACAATGAATTCATGAAATTCCTAGGCAAATGGTCAGAACTTGAAAATATCATCCTTAGTGAGGTAACGCAATCACAAAAGAATACACATAGTATGCAGTCACTGATAAGGGGATATTAACCCAGAATCTTGGAATACCCTAGACACAATTCGCATATCAATAGATTTCCAAGAAGATGGAAGGAGAGACCCCTGGTCCTGGAAAGACTGGATGTAGGGGAATGCCAGGACAGAGAAGCGAGAGAGGGTTGAATGGGTAAACGAGGGAGGGAAGGGGGCTTATGGGACTTTCAGAGAGCGGTAAACAGGAAAAGGCAAATGATTTTGAATGTAAATAAAAAAAACTTAGAAAATAAAATTAAATTAAAAAAAAATAAAGAGCCAAGGCTCAATGCTCTTTGGTCAGTGACTTAGAATCTCTGATCTCTGTGGGGTCCAGGTAAGTTGATAATGTTCTTCCTATGGAGTTGAAATTTTCTTCAGCTCCTTTAATCCTTCCCCTAACTCTTCCATAGCAATTCCCAACTTCAGTCTGATGGTTGGCTGTAAGTATCTGTATCTTTCTCAGTCAGCTGGTGATAGAATCTCTCAGAGGACAACCATGCTAGGCTCCTGTCTACCAACACAACATGGCATCAATAATAGTGTTAGGCTTGTGGTCTTCACACGGAATGGATCAGAAGTTGAGCCCATCACTGGAAGGTCTTTCCTTCAGTTTCTGCCTCATTTTTTGTCTCTGCATTTCTTTTCGACAGGAACAATTATGGGTCAAAATTTTGAAGATGGGTGGCTGTCCCCATGCTTCATCTGAGGGTCATATCTATCTACTAGAGGTGGTCTCTTAAGGTTCCATCTCCCCACTGTTGGGCATTTTGACTAAGGTCATCTGCACTGAGTCCTGGGAGCCTCTCACATCCTATGTTTCTTGGACTTTCTAGAGGTTGTGTTTGTCTGCTAGCCCACACTGCTACATATTTCCACTCATTCTCCTGGTCCTCTTATACCTTAACCTGCCCCACATTTCCTCCTCTCCCAATGACTTCCTTCCTTCTTCTGCCTCCCTTAATAACTTTGTTCCCACTTCTAAATTTGATTGAAATATCCATACTTGAGCATTCCTTCTTGTTACACTTCCTAAGGTCTGGGAGTTGTACCATAGGTATATTGAACTTCTTTTTTGATATCCACTTATCAGTGAGAATACATCATGCATATCATTTTGGGTTTAGGTTACATTGCTCAGGATATTTACTAATTCCATCATTTGCCTGCAAAATCATGATGATTTCATTTTTAATAGCTGAAAAATATTCTATTGGGTTAATGAACCATAGTTTCTGTATCAATTCTTTGGTTGAGGGACATTTGGGTTGTTTCCACCTTCTAGCTATTACAAATACGGCTGGTGTTAACATAATGGAGCACTATCCTTGTGTTATGGTGAAACATTTTTTGTGTATATGCCCAGGTATGGTATAGCTGGGTCTTCAGGTAGACCTATTTCCAATTTTCTGAGAAACCAACAGATTGATTTCCCAAGTGATTCTACCAGTTTGCAATCCCATCAGCAATCAAGGAATATTCCTCTTTATCTACATCCTCATCAGCATGTACTGTCATTTGTGTTTTTGATCCCATTCTTCTTGGTGTAAGGTGGAATCTCAAGGTCATTTTGATAGCATCTCCCTGATGATTAAGAATGTTGAACATTTCTTTAAGTGCTTTTTAGCCACTTGTAATTCCTCTGTTGAGAATTCTTTGTTTAGCTCTGTACCCCATTTCTTAATTGAGTTATTTGGTGTTTTGGAGTCTAACTTCTTTAGTTCTTTGAATATTTTCAGTAGTACATCTCTATCAGATGTAGGGTTAGTGAAGATCTTTTCCCAATCTGTAGTTTTCTGTTTTGTCCTACTCATAGTAGTGTCCTTTGCTTTGCAGAAGCTTTTTAATGTCACAAGGTCCTGTTTGTCAATTGTTGATCTTACTGTCTATGCCATTTGTGTTATTTTCATGAAATTTTCCCCTGTGCCAATGCAATTGAAGGTATTGCCTTTATTAAATTCAGTCTATTTGCTTTTATGTGGAGATCCTTGGTCCACTTGACGTGAACTATGTACAAGGTAATAAATATGGATCAATTTGCATTCTTCTACATATAGATCACCAGTTAGACTAGCACCATTTGTTGAAATTCTGTCTTCCTTCTACTCTATGGTTTTAGCTTCAGAACAATTTTGCTTATAAACACAAATATAAAAATCCTCAATAAAATTCACACAATGCAAATCCAAAAACAGATCAAAACCATCTTTCACCACGAGCAAGTAGGCTTTGTCCCAGGGTGTCAGGTGTGTTTCGATATATGAAAATATATCAACATAATACACTATAGAAACAAACTCAAAGAAAACCACATGATCATCTCAATAGATGTTGAAAAATTCTGTGACAAAATACAACACCTCTTTGTGTTAATAGTCTTGGAGAAATTGGTTAATTCATGGCACATACTTAAACATAATAAAAGCAATATATACCAAACCAACAGCCATTATCAAATTAACTGGAGAGAAACTTGAAGCAATCTACTCTCTCCCTATCTATTCAATATAATACTCAGTAATTGCTAGAACAATTAGACAATAAATGAAGATCAACAGGATACTACTTTGAAAGTAAGAAGTCAATGTATCACTATTTGTGGATGATATAATAGTATACATAAGTCATACCAAAAACTCTACCAAAGAACTCCTAAAACTGACAAATAACTTCAGGAAAGTGGCTGGATATAAAGTTAACTCAAACATATCTGCAGTCTTCCTTTATGTAAATGATAAATTGAGGAAGAAATTATGGAAACAACATCCTTCACAATAGTCACAAATAATATAAAATATCTTCATATAACTTTAGCCAAGTAAGTGAAATATGAAAAGAGCATCTAATCTTTGAAGAAAGAACTCGAAGAAATCCTCAGGAGATGGAAAGATCTCCCATGCTCATGGATCAGTAGTATTAACATAGTGAAAATGGTCATCTTACCAAAAGCAATTGACAGATTCAGTATAATCCCCATCAAAATTATGACACAATTCTTCACAGACATGGAAAGAACAATTTTCAACCACATACAGGAAAAGAAAATACTCAGAATAACAAAATGAATTTTCAACAATAAAACAACTTCTGTGGGAATCACCACACTGACCTCAAGCAGTACTACAGAGCAATAGTGATAAAAACTCTATGGTATTCATACAGAGACAGTCAGGTAGATCAATGTAATAGAATTGAAGACCCACAAATAAGCCCTCATACCCATGAACACTTCACTTTGACAAAGAAGTAGAATTGCTTTCTTAAGAATGGTTTGTCCAGCTGCAACATATGTGTGGGGAGGCCATGTGATTCCCTCTTAAACTGGAGCAGGGGTTATTCCAAAACCTGTTGCCTGTATATGGAATACCTTCTGCTAGCTGGACCACTTTGTCTGGTCTCTGTAGTCTTTTAGCTTGATGTTCCAGGGTGAGGGGATACTCAAAGGAGAGGTACCTGCTTAGAGTAGGAGAATGAAATGGGGGTAAGGATTGTGGGAGGGGTTGTTCAGGAAGGCGACAGTGAGCAAAATGTAAAGTGAATAAGCAAAAGAAAGAGAGAGAGAGAAAGAGAGAGAGAGAGAGAGAGAGAGAGAGAGAGAGAGAGAGAGAGAAGGAAGGAAGGAAAGGAAGGAAGAAAGAAAGAAAGAAAGAAACAAACAAAGAAAGAAACAAAGAAACAAAGAAAGAAACAAAGAAAGAACATAAATAAATAAAATGCCAGGAATGTTTTGTTTTATAAGGTATTTTTTTTTCCTTTTCTGACAAGGATCAGACTCAGCTTGTTGAGGAATTCTGAGAGAAGTGGTGTCTGGAAGTAGCAAAAAGAACATCTTGAAGTCAAACAAATGGTATGTCAGATTGATGACCTGTGTTCTGCTTGATACAGCTTTTCCAGTCTGCTTCTATGTTCTACCTTCTCTCTTGAGATTTTTCCATCTATATTCTGCTTGCTTTCTATTCTAAGAGAGCTCTCTGTCCATGCCCTGCTTGTTGTTCTAAGAGATCTCTCTGTCCATGTCCTGCTTGACTTCTACACTAAGAGATCTCTTTGTTCATGTCCTACTTGCATGTGTGTGTCCATTCTCCAAGCAGTTCTCTCTTTTTACCATAAAAAGTCTCTGGATAGCTCATTTCCTGTAGGATACAGGTCCAATCTTTTATTTTCAATATCAATCTAGTCATTTACTCTAGGTTTCCTTTTTATGGTCTTATGAATCAGCATCCTGTGACCTCAGCCCTGTGATTCTTAGGAGAGAGCAAGCATACATTTATTTTCTTAACATTGAAAAAAAAATCAGAGATCTGCCTGCCTTTGTTAGGCACAGAGGATTAGCTGGTTGGTTGGGACCCTGCCCTGAAATTGCCTCCCTTGATGTGTCCTAGGCTGACTCTGAATTCAGGAATCTATCTGCCTTTGTAAGCATAAACAAACAATCAAACAAACAAACACTCAGCTGGCTGAGATTTCTTTCAATCATCACTCCCTAAATCTCTATCTTTTGCCTTATTAATTTTCTAACAAGTTGGCTTACAGTATTGTTCTTTTAGTTTCATTAAGCCCCTCATATAATTCATATTGTATTCCTATTTTCTGTTTGGTTGAGAAATTATATATTTTTGAACTTACATATTTAGAAATCTTTTCCATACCCAAAGTCCTTAAGTTCCCACTCTTTACCATTTTGCCAAGACATAGCCACAGTCTTCACTCCTGTACTGTTTCTAATTATTATGGAGTCATTAACATTAACAATGAGGAGAGGAGATTCCTTGGAAGAAAAGAGCCTTCTATTGCTACTAGGTCCAGAAAAAAATGAACATTATTACACAAACAAGCCTTATTCCCACAACAACCTTCAGCATTTGTGGAGGCTGTCACCACCAAGGCCACCCCAGGCTGGGCATTTTTCTTTTTCTTTTTACATTGTAAGGAATCTAATATATGACCCCATGCATACTAGGCAAGTTCTAATCACTGAACTACCAAACTTAAACTCCATTTACACTAGATGTATTCTGGATAAAATTATATAGATATATAATAGAATTTAAAACATATTAGAAAGAAATTTAAACTACATGATTTATAAATAAGTTACTGCTGGCTGTAAATTAGCCATACTTAGCTAGCTGTTCATATGTATATATATGTGTATGTGTGTGTGTGTCTGTGTGTGTGTATTCTGAGTGCTATTGACAATAAGGAAGTATAAAAATGATAATAAATGTGTTTCTTATTTTTCTTTTTCTAACAAAATAAAATATGATAAGAAAAACAAAAACCATCTTAGGAAAGCTGGACAAGAAAAACTAACAGAAAAATAAATGAACCTCAAGAATGGGCACAAGACTCAAAGACCTATTTTTTTATGCATTTTCATGAAAATGTTAAACTGTAAGCTATTATAAATTTGTAGGGGACCCACTGGAGACCCTTATAGGTCCTGTGATTTCTACTTCATTCTCTGTGAGGTCTATGTGCTTTTGTTCCACTTGTTTTAGAGGGTCTTACTCTCTTGATGTCCTCTGTCTCCTGTATCTTCCCTACTCTTTCTGCCTCCTCTTTTGTGGGAGAAGAGTCCTGAGCACCAAGAGGAGGGATTTCATGCATAAATCTTATTTGGAGTTGTGTGTTACAAAGAAGAGAATGTTTTATATTCAAAGAAGCATATATTTTAGGAGACATAAAAACACAAAAATCCTGAGAAGGCTGATGCCCCAGAATAGGGGAAAGTCAGGACAGGCAAGCAGGAGTGGGTGGGTGGTGAGTAGGGGGAGAGGGGATGGAATAGGGCGTTTTTGGAGGGGAAATCATGGAAGGGGATAGCATTTGAAATGGAAATTAAGAAAATATCTAATAAAAATCAAAGCATATCAAATAAAAAAAACCACAAAAATGTAGGAAGTGACATTAGAATATCATTCTGTTTGTGCTGTGATAACAAAATACCATCGACTGTGTAGCATATTTCCTCACTGTTCTGGAGGTTGTGATTCAAGATCAAGAGTTGTTTCATGTAAATCTTCTCTACTCAGTCATAAGAAGACACTGCTGTATTCTTTCACTGCCTTTCTCTGTGTGTGTGTGTGTGTGTGTGTGTAAGAGAGAGAGAGAGAGAGAGAGAGAGAGAGAGAGAGAGAGAGAGAGAGAGAGAGAGAGAACCAGAGACTAAAAGAGACAGTTGCCCTTCTAAACTTATCATAGCTACTTCTTTAAAAGTCCCAGGAATCAGGAACTAGTATCATCTCCTGGCTAGATATGAAAGAACGAAGGTAGAGAATATTTCGTGACATATAATGATGGCTTCATTGGATTCATGATAAACTATGTGTAATATCAGGTAGGCTACTTTCAAGATAGTATGCTATATCTCTACCACTTAGTTAATTGGAGTGAAAAAATGTGTTATAATAAGAATCAATTAGGTGTTCCTACTTCACTTTTTATTATCTATTTCCCCCCCTAAAAGACACAAGACATTATATTTATAATAAGCCTAAATAGCGCTAGAACCAGGAAAATACTAATCCTCTAAGATATTTTGTCTCCTTCTCCACCAATAACTACGAGTTACAATTTGCCATGTTCTTATTGGGTTGTTTGTGTTCCAATTGTCCAACTCTGGTGGTCAGTTCTTATGATCCCTTACCCCATCATGTTGTCTTCTCTGTTCACTCTCCTCTCCCTAGTATCTTCTGCTTAGACCCCAAGCCCTGGAAAAGGAAGCTCCACCTATCTCTCTTCTGCCCAGCTACAGGCTATAGACATCTTTATTCAACCAACAGTTTTAAGTTAAGAAGAAGTAAGGTAACATAGTATCACTTGGTGTAGATGAGAATTTCCTCATCCCTGAGGCAATTAGATCTTGGGGCCAGTATTTAGCACTACAACACATAATAACAAATCAAACATCAAAAGAAATAAGTTATATAAGGAAGGCTGGTCAAGCACATTCACATCACTGATGTAAAAAAAACAAAATGCCATGTTTCTGGTGAATAGCCAAGTTGGATTTGTTTGAAGAAAATAAGGACAACCATGAAAAATAAAAAAAAAAATTCCTCAATTTTAAAGTGGACATGACTTAATTATAACAATGCCAGTTATGTGGTTAAGTAGTACCTTCTAAAATTCTACTCTAACCATGGTCCCATGCATAGTACAAGTATAAGATCTAATATGACAGCAAAATAATTCATACCTTCAAAAACTTCTGAGGAGTGAACCATTTTATCGTGTTTTTCTATATATTTCTTGAATTTTATCAGAAAGATTTTCCTTGTAGATCTTCAATTTTTATCAGAAAATGTCTATAATTCCACTTTCAATCAACTTAGAAATATTTTTATGCCTACTGTTTTATCTGTAATTTTCCATGATAATCTTTAATTTTAATGTTATTTTATATTTTTCTACAATTTTATTAGAAATATTTCCCATGTAAATCTTCAAGACTATCATAAAATGTTTCTACTTCCTTTTTCAATTAATTTAGCAATGTTTTTATGTCTACCATTTTACTTTTTAATTTTCCATGAAAATTGTCAATTTTAATGTTTTTCTATATTCTTCTTCAATTTTGTCAGAAACATTTTCCATATAAATCTTTAATTTTATCATAAAATGTTTTTACTTCCTTTTTCAATAAAAAATAAAAAATAATAATAAAAAAACAGTGTAAGACCAAGTGATTATTTTCTGTGGCAAACCGATCTATGATGAGTTAAAATGGAAGGAGACATTCAGGTCATATTTTTGTGTGACTACTTCACAACTATATAGGTTTCAGAAACTTACTTCCTGTTCCTAAATTGCCAGTTTATCATTTATAAATGTATATGATAAAGCCACATTTCTTACAAATTAGGCTAAATATCACTTAGCCTAATTAATTGAAAGTAAACTGGCCCACAAAATTTTGGCAAAGAAAATGTACTTCACTATCAAGGAAATTTTGTTAGTGAGATATTCCTGGAACAGTCAAAAGTGTTGGGAACAGAAGAGTAATTTTTAAAGAGTAACTTTTGAGCAGAACTTTTCAGATTGGAAATGAAAACACAATATGAAAGAAGTATGAAAGAATGTCAGTGAGTTAATTAAGGAACTAGAGAGAAAGGAGTCTACACTATGAGCAGAAATCACTACTTTATCTTCAGTTCAGTACTAAGTCCTAAAAACTCATATTGATGTGAGTGAACATGAGCCTAGCTATTTTGATACTGCCTCAATCGCAGTGTTCACATCTTTAGAACCACATCATTGCCAACAGCCAATTGGTGACTGGGACAAATATAGAACAAGAAAAGTTATAAGGAGATGGTAGCTTCAAAGAATATATTAATCATGTTTATTTAAAGGGGAGGAATTGCTTTCAATAATAGATACAATTACCTGATATTAAAGTCATAATTTAGGTTTGATAACATGTGACAATAATAATGTACCAATCTTTGCTACAAAACCAATGCAGGGAAATTACTAAAATAGCTGTCTTTGAATGTAAATATAAAATTAATGCTGGCATGAATTATATGTAGCACAAGATTTTAGTTGATAAAGTAGCTTATATCGACAAAAGTTCTTAACACTTTTTTTTATTGGACTGTTTTTTTTTTTACTTTCTATATTTTTTTTATTTACATTCCCAATGATTTCCCCTTTCCCAGTTCCGCCCTCCCCGAAAGTCTCATAAACCCTTTTCCCTCACCCTGTTCCCCAGTCAACCCCCTCCCACTTCTCTCTCCTGGTATTCCACTACACTGCTACATCCAGTCTTTCCAGGACCAGGGGTCTCTCCTTCCTTCTACTTGGAAATCAATTGATAGGTGAATTGTGTCTTGGGTATTCCGAGCTTCTGGGTTAATATCCACTTATCAGTGACTGCATACCGTGTGTGTTCTTTTGTGATTGGGTTACCTCACTAAAGATGATATTTTCCAGTTCTGACCATTTACCTAAGAGACAGGGTTTCTCTGTGTAGGCCTGGCTGTCCTGGAACTCACTCTGTAGACCAGGCTGGCCTCGAACTCAGAAATTCACCTGCCTCTGCCTCCCAAGTCTGGTATTAAAGGCATGTGCCACCACTGCCTGGCTCTTCACACTTCATAATACACATAATACACATGTCCTGAGCATCAACAATACGTTGATAACTAGAAAATGATGAAGTGGTAGTTACTAATGCCAAAAGAAAAAAGATAGAATGGGTTGTGTGGAAACACAGCTGCAAGTTGTATTTAATTTTCTGTTGAAGGTACAGGTTAAATATAATACAATCTACAAATTTACCCTTTCTCTATAAGTTGAAGGCCTAAAAGCAAAGTCATTTTGGGAGCAATATGTAAATCTATCATCCAGTTCTTTGTTTATTATTACAATATTTATTGAATAGAGCAAATCCAAATTCTTTGAAGAAATGGACAATTATAGAACAGAGACAGAAAATATATAAGATGAGCAAGAAGTATAACAGAAACAAAAATGTACCTCAATATACACAAAAACACAATTTTTGGCTTCTATACAAGTGAAATAAGATCTACCTTACGAAGCTTTTAGTGACCAAAGCTGAATTATCTGATTCAAAGCAAAGTAGATCTATGCATGATAGACATTCTCATAATCTCTGCACTTGGGAGCCTAAGGCAGGAGGATTACAAATTTAAGGACAGCATAACTTACTAACATGGAGAGTTTAAAATCTCAGGGTCATGAATCAAGATTCTTTAACAAGAACAAATTTCGGCTAAGGTGCCATTGGAGTTTAAAATAAAA
This sequence comes from Tokudaia tokunoshimensis, assembly GCA_036184795.1. Lineage (NCBI taxonomy): Eukaryota > Metazoa > Chordata > Mammalia > Rodentia > Muridae > Tokudaia > Tokudaia tokunoshimensis. The sequence continues at coordinate 52,275,835 of BTHU01000005.1, read as the reverse complement.
TATAAATATACATGAGACTTTAATAATAAAAAATCAATGGTTAAAACAAATACAGTGTGTAGAAGATATCAAAACATGTACAAAAGTTTATGCAATCAATTCCATTTAATGCAACCTAGAGTAACAGGACATGGCTTATATGTAGGAATATGTAGAGGGCAAGCTTACAATAGGAACCAGACAAACAATTCTTCAACCAAAGTGCTTAATGTTATAAAAGAAATGGATGATATACACCTAGATAAGACATTATCCAAAAGACACTCACAACTGTGAGCATTCTCAAACATACTGTCTCATCATGAGAAACACTATTAAAGAAATCCTAACAGAAACACATTCTGAAAATACTCATTCATAAAACTGTCAGGTTTATCAAAAAGTAAAAAATAAAAATAAAAGAGAAAGAAAATGGATCTGCACTATGAGATGCTGCCACAACTAAGAGGAACTCAAAATCAGGACTATTGAATCTAGTAGAATGTCCTACATGGGATTCTGAGCATTAAAGTATATGATGAGAAAGCAAGAAAATCTCAATGAACCATAAAGTTTAAAAATGACATTTGAATATTGCCATGTTGAATACTATTACCACCAATATCTCACACCACTGTTAAATAGCCGGGAAAGGATTAGTAGCATGCAATAACAGAACCTCTGTAGAATGCAATTTTAGCAATTAAAAATGAACAGTTTATTTAAAATATAGAGATATATTATTTTCAAAAACAGTGTCTTAGGATGCCCAATGAAAATTTTAAACTAATATTTATTTAAGATGTATACATGAACTTTTCTTGTGAGGGTAGGTCTATAAGATGCCCTAGTAAACATAAATTATTTCTTTGGTCAAATACTAATTTTGACACAAACTACATATTTTAAGAGCCTTTGGAGATTCACAAAACACATCTGAATATTAAAAACTCTAAAAAATCTTACAAAAGATATCAATTTAATATTGCTTACCACAACATTTCCCAAACATATTATAAATTTTTAATTTTACAGTCATGTGTTCTAACATCTGTGGAGATATCACTCCCTAGAATATACTTTGGAAAATGTATGTTGTACTGCAATGTACACTGTTGAAATAAAAATGAGCCACCTATGGAGAGAATGTCTCATATTCTTGAGTCTGAAGCTAGATATAATGAAATGTGGTAGAATAAATTTGAGACAACCATAAAGGGAGCAAGCTTTGGTAAAATGAAATAGCTGTCATTTAAAATATGAAGAAATAGCATGTTGAAGACAATCTGCATGCTGTAAACAATGGAAATAATGAGTGAGAATCACAACTCACACAATAACTTTAATATGAATAAAGCCCATTTAGGAGTTACAGCTTCATGAAGAGTCATATTGTAAGCAATGAAACTAGGTTTTTGTTCTAATATTGGGTTCTTTCCCATATAATGTCAAGGAGAGTTAAATGGAGGGGATGATATTCAAAATCATTCTGGATTCTATCATTCTATTTATTTTTTCATCTGTTCATAAATAATGTTAGTGCTTATTACATGATCAGACCTTTGCTAGGCTTTTGATACAAAATATTGGCATGTATAGTTCTCATGCTGAATAAAGTCTTATGGGAAATAAGACAAATTGACTATAATAAAATGATACAAGGCAATCCCTATAAGACTGGGAAAGTTTCCAGGGAGGATATATCTAATAACAACTGCTAGCACTTTGATAGTCCTATGTGCCAGGAACAGTTCACTTTTATATACTGAGTCTCATTTAATTCCCATAATATTATGAGGTGAATTCTATTACAATCATCCTACTTTGTACATGAAGACACTGTGAAACACAAAGGTTAAATTATCTGAAATGAATCCCCTACTTAATGATAGCTAACCAGTTTCTAAATAGTATGTGACTGTTTTGGTGGACCAGGAATAAATATCTTTTCTTCCCAAGAAGAACACTGACAGCAGATTAAAGAAAAGATTGAGCTCATATCTAGTTTAGAGAACAAGGAAGTTGCCCAGGTATACTAATAGGAGCATGAGTGTGGGATCACTTCCTTATAAAACATGGATAAGTCAAAGGCAGATTCATCACAACATTGCCCACTGAAGCCTGGATGGTGACTTCAAAAGCAGCCTTCACCACTTGAACGTAGCTTCACTGGTGGGAAAATCTTCTCTGGATAGCAATTATCAGTGTTTATATGACCTCAGGGAAGAGATTTATGAACTGTATAATTTCAGAAAGTTTCCTGTCTTATTGAAGAAATGTTTCTATTAAGAAGATATAGCTACATACAAAACAAATGATTGCATTCCCATTCAACTTTATTTTTAAGTAAACAATAATTAGCTTTCATACTGGTGTTTTTGTCTTAATTAATTTTATAATCTAGTGAAGAAGGGTTTAAATATCTTTTTGCATGTGTATCTGTTCATCTCATGCATGCTTAAGCCTGTGAAAACCAGAGGTGGGCTTCTGATTTCAGGAACTACAGTTACAGACTGAGGTGTATTACCATCTGGACTCTAGGGATCAAACTCTGGTCCTCCGTGACAAAAACAAGTTCTTACCCATCATATCAATGCTTCAGCGTCAATACTATTTTTATTATTTGAGATTATAATATAATTACATCATTTTACCATCCCTTTTCTTCCTCTAAACCCTCCCTTCTACCCCTCTGCTTGCTATCTTCAAGTTCACAACCTTATGTTCTTTGATATACATATACATGTAGGAACATAAAACTATAACCTGTTCAACCCCTATGAATCACTTACATGTATTTGCTTGCAGAGATGACTCTATGGCATTGGAAAAACTAATTGGTATGCTCTTCTCCTAGGAAGAGTATTTCTCCCAATCTTGGAATTCCTTAGTTGTTGATAGTTCTTTGTGCAGGTTTAAGGCCCTATGAGCTTCCCCTTCTATGTTGACATGTCTATTGATGTTGTGCTTGTTCTTGTCATGTTCAGGAAGGTATGTTGGTGAGACTTCATGGGGGTTGCTTCTGTCATTTCTAGGAGACACTATTTATCTTTCTATCCACAGATAAATGTAGACCTCATCCCTTATAAAAGTAATTCCTATTTGCAACAAATGGAAACCATTACAAAAATCACAGTCAATCTACATGCAGATTTGGGAGCCCTTTTCTAATGAATAACTCCAAAATCTTGGATTTTAACCACTGTACACTATGGACAAATGTTAAGGCTTAAAAAATTATTGGTTAAAGTATGTGTGCTTGTGTGTGTTTGTGTGTGTGTGTGTGTGTCTCAGAGAGAGAGACAGAGAGAAACAGAGAGGGGGGAGAGAGAGAAACAGAGAGAAACAGAGAGAGAGAGAGAGAGAGAGAGAGAGAGAGAGAGAGAGAGAGAGAGAGAGAGATGAGGCAGAGAAACAGTCAGAACCAAGAGGCAAAAACATGAACAGAGGGAGTAACAGCATATGTAGTCCATACATGAGCAGTCAGAAGCATTACTTAAATTTAAAGTACTTTTGAGTTGTGTTCCAGAGCTTGTGTTTGACTTTGTGGGAATGCAGGATTCTTCCCCCCCCCTTTTTTTTGTTTTGTTTTGTTTTTTCTTAGCCTTATTCAACTAGAATCACAAAAGTCAGGGAGTTATGCCTAATAGTGATGATGTATATTTGGTAATCTCCATACAGTCCTGAAGGTGTCTGGCTCTTGAAAATTATTGAGTTATTCTCTTACAACTATGAAATTGGATACCACTCAGATTTGAAAGAGTAGAAAACAGACAGTTTATAAACTGCTAATTCTTTCCTGTAATGAAATCATTTGAGTCCAAATAGGTTTTCCCTACTAGGAAATGAATTAAGTATTCAAAGGGTTAACAAGTACCAAAAAACTAGAAAGTCAGGATAACTGACATGCTGCTGCACACAACCCATGTGCTTCACAAAGTGTAAAGCCCCTTCATTTCGCCCTCATTTGTCTATTTATATGTAAGGGTGGTGGAGAGGAAGTTGTTTTCCAATTCTCATTTAATTAAGAAAATTTGATCTCTGTATGATAAAGTGACTTTCGTGATGACTTAGTCCCTACACTGTAGATCTAGAACTAAAGTCATATTGAAATTCTTTTTTTTTTTTTTGTACTATCTCTCTGGTCCAGCTGTGATGTGTCCAAACACAAGATCTCTGGCTGGGGATCTGATCCCTTACTTTTTTTTTTTCCTAAGTTTTTTTATTTACATTCCAAATCATTTCGCCTTTCCCGTTTCCTCCCTCCCCGAAAGTCCCATAAGCCCCCTTCCCTCCCTCTTTTCCCCATTCACCCCCTCTTGCCTCTCTGTCCCAGCATTCACCTACATCCAGTCTTTCCAGGACCAGGGGTCTCTCCTTCCATCTTCTTGGAAATCTATTGATATGCAAAATGTGTCTAGAGTATTCTGAGATTCTGGGTTAATATCCCCTTATCAGTGCTTGCATACCATGTGTGTTCTTTTGTGATTGGTTTACCTCACTAAGGATGATATTTTCAAATTCTGACCATTTGCCTAGGAATTTCGTGAGATTCATTGTTTTTAATTGCAGAGTAGTATTCCATTGTGTAAATATACCACATCTTCTGAATCCATTCCTCCATTGAGGGACATCTGGGTTCTTTCGAGCTGATGGCTATTATAAATAAGGCTGCTTAATGGCACACCTGAAAGCCCTGGAACAAAAAGAAGCAAATACACCAAAGAGGAGTAGAAGGCAGGAAATCATCAAACTCAGGGCTGAAATCAATCAAGTAGAAACAAATAAAACCATACAAAGAATCAACAAAACGAGGAGTTGGTTCTTTGAGAAAATCAACAAGATAGATAAGCCTTAGCCAGACTAACCAGAGGGCACAGAGACGGTATCCAAATTAATAAAATCAGAAACGAAAAGGGAGAGATAACAACAGAAACTGAGGAAATTCAACTAATCATCAGATCCTACTACAAAAGCCTGTATTCAACACAACTAGAAAACCTCGAGGAAATGGACAATTTCCTTGACAGATACCGAATACCAAAATTAAATCAGGATCAAATAGACCATCTAAACCATCCTATAACCCCTGAAGAAATAGAAGTCGTCATTGGAAGTCTTCCAACAAAAAAAAGCACAGGTCCAGATGGTTTTAGTGCAGAATTCTATCAGACCTTCAAAGAAGACCTAACACCAATACTCTTCAAACTGTTCCACAAAATAGAAAAAGAGGGGAACACTACCCAACTCGTTCTATGAAGCCACAATTATGCTAATACCAAAAGCACACTAAGATTCGAGAAAGAAAGAGAATCTCAGGCCAATCTCTCTTATGAATATCGATGCAAAAATACTCAATAAAATTCTCGCCAACCGAAACCAAGAACACATCAAAATGATCATTCACCACGATCAAGTAGGCTTCATCCCAGGGATGCAGGGATGGTTCAATATAAGGAAATCCATCAATGTAATCCACTATATAATCAATCTCAAAGAAAAAAACCACATAGTCATCTCATTAGATGCTGAGAAAGCATTTGACAAAATTCAGCATCCTTTCATGCTAAAGGTCTTGGAAAGATCAGGAATTCGAGGCCCATATCTAAACATAGTAAAAGCAATTTACAGCAAACCGGTAGCCAGCATCAATCTGAATGGAGAGAAACCTAAGCATCCCAATGAAATCAGGGACTACACAAGGCTGCCCTCTCTCTCCATATCTTTTCAATATAGTACTTGAAATTCTAGCTAGAGCAATTAGACAACAAAAGTAGGTCAAAGGGATACAAATTGGAAAGGAAGGAGTCAAACTATCACTATTTGCACATGATATGATAGTATACTTAAGTGACCCAAAGAACTCCACCAGAGAACTCCTACAGCTGATAAACAACTTCAGCAAAGTGGCCGGATATAAAATCAACTCAAGCAAGTCAATAGCCTTCCTATACTCAAAGGATAAGCAGGCTGAGAAAGAAGTAAGAGAAATGATACCCTTCACGATAGCCACAAACCATATAAAGTATTTTGGTGTGACTCTAACCAAACAAGTGAAAGATCTGTATGACAAGAACTTCAAGTCTCTGAAGAAAGAAATTGAAGAAGACCTCAGAAGATGGAAAAATCTGCCAAGCTCATGGATTGGCAGGATTAATATAGTAAAAATGACCATATTGCCAAAAGCAATATACAGATTCAATGCAATCCCCATCAAAATCCCAACTCAATTCTTCATAGAGTTAGAAAGAGCAATTCAAAAATTCATCTGGAATAACAGGAAACCCAGGATAGCTAAAACTATTCTCAAGAGTAAAAGAACCTCTGGGGGAATCAGTATCCCGGACCTCAAGCTGTACTACAGAGCAATAGTGTTAAAAACTGCATGGTATTGGTACAGTGACAGGCATGTAGATCAATGGAACAGAATTCAAGACCCAGAAATGAATCCACACTCCTATGGTCACTTGATCTTTGACAAAGGAGCTAAAACCATCCAGTGGAAAAAAGATAGCCTTTTCAACAAATTGTGCTGGCTCAACTGGAGGTCAACATGCAGAAGAATGCAAGTTGACCCATTCTTATCTCCTTGCACTAAGCTCAATTCCAAGTGAATCAAGGACCTCCACATAAAACCAGACACACGAAACTAATAGAAAGGAAACTAGGGAAGAACCTTGAACATATGGGCACAGGGGAGAATTTCCTGAATAGAACTCCAATAGTTTATGCTCTAAGATCAAGAATTGACAAATGGGACCTCATTAGATTACAAAGGTTTTGCAAGGCAAAAGAAACTGTCAAAAAGACAAAGTGGCAACCAAGTAACTGGGAAATGATCTTTACCAACCCTACATCCGACAGAAGGCTAATATCCAATATATACAAAGAACTCAAGAAGTTAAACTCCAGAGAGGCAAGTAACCCTATTAAAAAATGGGGTACAGAGCTAAACAAAGAGTTCTCACCTGAAGAATATCTAATGGCTGAGAAGCACCTAAAGAGATGTTCATCATCCTTAGTCATTAGGGAAATGCAAATCAAAACAACCCTGAGATTCAATCTCACACCAGTCAGAATGGCTAAGAGAAAAAACACAGGAGACAGCAGTTGTTGGAGAGGATGTGGAGAAAGAGGAACACTCCTCCACTGCTGGTGGGATTGCAAGCTTGTACAACCACTCTGGAAAGCTGTCTGGCGGTTCCTCAGAAAACTGGGCATGACACTCCCAGAAGATACTGCTAAACCACTACTGGGCATATACCCAGAGGCTTCCCCTGCATGCAATAAGGACACATGCTCCATGCTCCACTATGTTCATAGCAGCATTATTTATAATAGCCAGAAGCTGGAAAGAACCCAGATGTCCCTCAACGGAGGAATGGATTCAGAACATATGGTATATTTACACAATGGGATACTACTCTGCAATTAAAAACAATGAATTCACGAAATTCCTAGGCAAATGGTCAGAACTTGAAAATATCATCCTTAGTGAGGTAACCCAATCACAAAAGAACACACATGGTATGCAGTCACTGATAAGGGGATATTAACCCAGAATCTGGGAATACCCTAGACACAATTCGCATATCAATAGATTTCTAAGAAGATGGAAGGAGAGCCCCCTGGTCCTGGAAAGACTGGATGTAGGGGAACGCCAGGACAGAGAAAGGAGAGGGGGTTGAATGGAGAAAAGAGGGAGGGAAGGGGGCTTATGGGACTTTTGGGGAGGAAGGAAACGGGAAAGGGGAAATGATTTTGAATGTAAATAAAAAAACTTAGAAAATAAAATAAAATTTAAAAAAATTAAAAAAAAATAAGGCTGCTATGAACATAGGGGAGCATGTGTCCTTATTGCATGCAGGGGAAGCCTCTGTGTATATGCCCAGTAGTGGTATAGCAGTATCCTCTGGGAATGTCATGCCCAGTTTTCTGAGGAACCGCCAGACAGCTTTCCAGAGTGGTTGTACCAGCTTGCAATCCCACCAGCAGTGGAGGAGTGTATCTCTTTCTCCACATCCTCTCCAACAACTGCTGTCTCCTGTGTTTTGATTTTAGCCATTCTGACTGGTGTGAGATGGAATCTCAGGGTTGTTTTGATTTGCATTTCCATAATGACTAAGGATGATGAATATCTCTTTAGGTGCTTCTCAGCCATTAGATATTCTTCAGGTGAGAACTCTTTGTTTAGCTCTGTACCCCATTTTTGAATAGGGTTACTTGGTTCTCTGGAGTCTAACTTCTTGAGTTCTTTGTATATATTAGATATTAGCTCTTTGTCGGATGTAGGGTTGGTAAAGATCATTTCCCAGTTAGTTGGTTGCTGCATATTGAAATTCTAACTACCATAACCCTGCTCTTGCAGGTGGAGGAGTAAATCACAAACATAACAATTCATGTACCGTATAGTTCTATACTACTAACATGATGATATCTTATTTATCTATCCTGTCTATTCCTAGTTGACAATGAGTCTGGTGACCTACATCAGGAAGAGCTGGCTCTCTTCCCTACACAACTTTCTTCTTTCTAATCTTTGTACTTCCGACTGGCAGCATTCATCTTGTGTTTTCTTAAACACAGCTAAGCAAGAGCGGACATATGGGTCATCCTCATATTACATGGCCTTAGGCCAGTGCAACCTTTTTTCTAAATTATATTAGCCAAGGACTTTTATGGTCAAGCTTTTATTAAGGTTATATTATTTGGAATCTAACAGTCTTGTGTTGTATGTGTTGGGGGCCTCATATCTGCTGGTGTGTGCTGCCCTGGTTGGTTGTCCAGTGTTCTAGAGATCTCAGAGGTCCAAGTTAACTGAGACTGCTGGTCCTCCTACAAGGTTGCCCTCCTCCTCAGATTCTTCTAGCATTTCCCTAATTCAACCACTTGGGTCAGCTGCTTCTGGCCATTGGTTGGATGCAAATGTTTGCATCTGACTCAGCTGCTTTTTGGATCTTCAAGAGTGCAGTCATTCTAGGTCTCTTTGTGAGCGCTCCATAGCCTCAGTAATAGTGTCAGGCCTTGGGACCTCTTCTTGAACTGGATCCCACTTTGGGCCTCTTTCTAGAACTTTTTTCCTCAGGTTCTTCTCCATTTCAATCCCTGTAGTTCTTTCAGACAGGAACAATTAAGGGTCAGAGTTGTGACTGTGGGATGGCAACCCTCTCCCTCACTTGATGCCCTGACTTCTTACTGGAGGTGGGTTCTATAAATTTCCTCTGCCTACTGTTAGGTATATCATCTAAGGTCCCTCCCTTTGAGTGCTGAGAGTCTCTCACCTCTGAGGACTCTGGTACATTCTTGAGGGTTCCTCCAGCCTCCTACCCCCCTTGGTTTTCAGTTTCCATTCTTTCGGCTGGCCCTCAGGGCCTCAGTGGTTTCCCTTACCCCGTACAAAATCAGGTTCCCCACCCCCAACGCCCAACCCCCACCCCATCCCCGTCTACTTTCCTTCCCAGGTCCCTCCCTCCCCACTTGTGCACTTGTGATTGCTTCCTTCTCCCTACCATGTGGTACTAATGCATACTCACATGGCCATTCAGCTTATTAAGGTTTTTGAGTTCTGTGGACTGTATCTAGGGTATTCTGTACTTTTTTTTAAACTAATATCTACTTATTAGTGAGTACATACCATGCATGTCCTTTTGAGTCTGAGTTACCTTACTCAGTATATTTTCTAGTTCCATCCATTTCCCTACAAAACTCAGGATGTCTTTGTTCTTAATAGATGAGTAGTATTGCATTTTGTAAATGAACCACATTTTCTGTATCCATTCTCCTGTCATGAGAAATCTGGGTTGTTTCCTGCTTCTGGCTATCACAAACAAGGCCCCTATGAACATAATGGAATGTGTGCCCCTGTGACATGTTGGGAGATCTTTTGGGTATATGCCCAAGAGAGGTAGATCTATTTCCAATTTTCTGCGGAACCTCCAGATTAATTTCCAAAGCGGTTGTACCAGTTTACAATCGCACCAGCAATATATTCCTCTTTTTATCTTTGCTTTATATGTGTTGTCACCTGAGATTTTGAACATAGCCCTTCTGATTAGTGTGAATTCTTGGTTTAGTTCTATACACCATATTTTGAATGGGCTGTTTTGTTTTTTGGTGGTTAGCTTCTTGAGTTCTTTACATATTTTGGATATTAGCCCTCTATCTGATGTGGGCTTAGTGAAGATTTTTTCCTAATCTGTAGATTGCCGATTTGTCTTATTTACTATGTTCTTTGCCTTAGAGAAGCTTTCCAGTTTCATGAGGTCCCATTTATCAATTCTTGATCTTAGAACTTGAGCCACTGGAGTTCTTTTTAGGAGATCTCTAATTGTGTCAATGAGTTCAAGGCTCTTTCCCTATTACTCTAGATTCAGAGTATCTGGTTTTATATTGAGGTCCTTGATTCACTTGGACTTGAGTTTGTACAAGGTGACAAATATGGGTCTATTTTCTTTTTTCTACAAACAGACAGCCAGTTAGTCCAACACCATTTATTGACGATTCTTTCTTCTTTCCATTGTATATTTTTGACTTCTTTGTCAAAGGTCAAGTGTCCGTAAGTATGTGGTTTTAATTCTGTGTCTTTAATCCTATTCCATTGATCAATGTGTCTCTTTCTGTACCAATACTGTGCAATTTTATCAACATTGCTCTGTATTAAAGCTTGAGGTCAGGGATGGTGACTCCCCCAGCCGTTCTTTTATTAAGTATTCTTTTATTTCAGTATTCTGGGTTTTTTGCCATTCCAGATGAATTTGAAAATTGTTCTTCTCATGTCTTCGAAGAATTTTGTTGAGATTTTGATGGGGATTGCATTGAACCTATAGAATGCCTTTGGTAGAATGACCATTTTTACTATATAATTCTGCCCATCCATGAGCATGGGAGATCTCTCCGTTTTCTGTGATCTTTGATTTCTTTCTTGAGAGATTTGAATTTATTGTCATACAAGTCTTTCATTTGTTTGGTTAGAGTTACCCCAAGATATTTTATATTATTTGTGGCTGTTGTGAAGGGAGTTGTTTCCCTAATTTCTTTCTCGGCCAGTTTATCATTTGTATAAAGGAAGGCTATTGATTTATTTGCATTAATTTTGAATCCAGCCACTTTGCTGAAGTTGTTTATCAGCTGGAGAAGTTCTCTGGTAGAGGTTTTGGGATCAGTTTTATATACTATCATATCATTTGCAAATAATGATATCGTTACTTCTTCTTTGTCAATATGTATCTCCTTTATCTCTTTTTGTTGCCTTATTTTACTAGCTCTCACTTCGAGTACTATATTGAATACATATGGGGCAATTGGGAATCCTTGTCTTGTCTCAGATTTTACTGGGATTGCTTCAAGTATCTCTCCAGTTAATTTGATATTGGCTGTTGGTATGCCATAAATTGCTTTTGTTAGGTTTATGTACGGGCTTTGAATTCCTGATCTCTCCAATACTTTCAACATGAAGGGGCATTGTATTTTATCAAATGATTTTTCTGCATCTAAGGAGATGATTATGTAATTTTTTTCTTTGAGTTTCTTTATATAGAGATTATGTTAATGAATTGTCATATATGGAACCTACATTGCATCCACTGGATGAAGCCTACTTGATCATGGAGAATGATGGTATTTATGTGTTCTTGGATTCAGTTTGCAGGAATTTTATTGAGTATTTTTGCATTGATATTCACAAGCAAGATTGGTCTGAAGTTCTCTTTTTTGTTTGAATCCTTGTGTGGTTTAGGTATCAGAGTAATTGTGGCATCACAGAATAAATTAACAAGTGTTCCTTCTGTTTCTGTTTTACAGAATAGTTTGAGGAATATTGGTATCAGATCTTCTTTGAACATCTGATAGAATTCTGCACTAAATTCATCTGATCCTGGGCTTTTTTTCGTTGGGATATTTTTAATAACTTCTTCTATTTCCTTATGTGATATGGGCCTTTATAGATAGTTTGACTGATCTTGATCTAAATTTGGTATGTGGTGTCTGTCTAGAAAACCATCCATTTCATCTAGATTTTCCAGTTTTCTTGAGTATAGGCTTTTGTAGTCAGATCTGATGATTTTTTTTAAAATTTCTCCTGTTTTCATTGTTATGTCTCCCTTTTCATTTCTGATTTTGTTAATTTGGCTACTACCTCTGGATCCTTTAGTTAGTTTGGCTAGGGATTTATTTATCTTGTTGATTCTCTCAAAGAACCAGCTTTTGATTTTTTTGGTTATTTGTATTGTTCTCTTTGTTTCTATTTTATTGATTTGGGTCCTGAGTTTGACTATTTCCTGCAGTCTACTCCTCTGGGGTTAGTTTGCTTCTTTTTGTTATGGAGCTCTCAGGACTGCTGTTAAGTTAATAATGTAAGATCTCTCCAGTTTCTTCACCAGGAAACCCCACATAATAATAGTGGGAGTCTTCAACACCCCACTCTCATCAATGGACTGACTGGTCATTGAAACAGAAGCTAAACAGAGACAGTGAAACTAATAGAAGTTATGAACCAAATGAATTTAACAGATATCTATAGAACATTTCACCCTAAAACAAAAGAATATACCTTCTTCTCATCACTTCATGTTACCTTCTCCAAAATTGACCATTTATTTGGTAACAAAACAACCCCCAACTGATACAAGAAGATTGAAAAAATCCCATGCATCCTATCAGCTCACCATTGCCTAAAGCTGGTCTTCAATAACAGCAAAATCAACAGAAAGCTCACATACATGTAGAAATTGAAAAACTCTCTACTCAATGATAACTTGGTCAGGCTACAAATAAAGAAATAAATTAAGGACTTCCTGGAATATAATGAAAATACTGACACACCATAACTAAACTTATGGGACACAATGAAAGCAGTGATAAGAGAAAAAAAATCATTTGAGGAATTTTTTAAAAGTTCAAATACCTGCACCCTAACTAAAATGACCTATGTTTGAATTGCAGTAATGGAAAAAAAGTGTTGGCATTTTCAAAACTTTAAGGTTTTGCCTTGAATATATCTCTTTGTTCTAAGTCCATAAACTAAAAATATAAACTCCATTAAGGAACTACTTTGTTCCTGTGGCTGTGAACTCTATCAGTTACTGATTTTTAGTGATTTGAATAAATAGCTAAATGGATAAAAACCTACAAGGGCGAATCAATGCAAAAATGCAAAAGTATTAAGGAATTTAGTGAGGTTAGGAGCTAATATCAGAATAATGTTAATTTAGTGGTAAGAAGTCATGCATTTCTGTACAGAACAAGCTGTTAAAAATGTTTGTGGTGTGGACTACTATGTAATATACTACCGATATGTGTTTATTCAATAAATGGTAGATTAAATTTGAAAATAGTTTCAAAAATTTCAGTAAAGTGGGACTGAGAAGTTCTTACAAATGAATGGCAAAGTAGGCACTAATAAATAAACAGAATGATCCAGAAGATAAATAACATAATTTTAGTAATCAAAATATTTGTATATGCAGTAATGAGCAAAAACATTCAAAAATCCCAGCCTTCACATACAAATGTCTCTAGAGTGCTGTAATGTTTGGGTAGAGGAAAAGCTTTTCAAAAAATCTCATACTTGTTCAGAAATAGTGGTACAGTTTCTGAAAATCAGTATCTGAACCATTGACTAATCACATGCATCTTCTCTGTTAACCATGTATACTGTAAGTTAAATTAACTGTCCTCAGAAGCCAGAAATTACCAGGTGTTCAAGAATGAGGCAAAAGTGCATCTTTTAGCAACTAATAAATTCTTGTATAATTTCACTGAGTCTGCCAGGATTGTCTTAAACCTCTCCCTGTGTTCTTGTACTATAGATGTTAGCTGTTTCTCCTCTCTTTATTTGATTAGATTTTGACATATAATTTGTGAGTAGTGTAAGCATCGATTTTTCTACTTTTCATATTACATCCTTTGTTTATCTGAGAGATTTCTGAAAGAATCAAACTTAAACAAATACATGAAAATACGTATAGTTTACTAAAATGCATAAATGAGAAGAATTATTGACAAATTTACTAAGGATCATCAACATCACTAACATTACCAAGACAGACCATGCAATTAAACAATTGTGACAGGAACATATAGAAATTCTTTTGTCTTAAAACAGGACAAGGGAATTTTTGTATCATCAGGGTATTTTCCTTCTTACGTATGGAGAAAGTGACATAACTACTTTAAAAATCTACGAATAATGAGGTATGGATGATTGTACTAGTGGTCAGGCAAGTGATTCACAAGGTTAGAAATAGAGCTTATAATGAAGAGTGGAAGAATTCTCTGCAGTTCACTATCCAAGAATGGAGGAGCTCTTTCTTGGGATCTTTGTGTCCCTCCAACCTTTCAGTTGTGCTTTCTGAAGTCAAAAGAGTAAATAGGAGAAAGTTCATCAGAGTTGAAGAAAAATTCACACTCTCCAGTGGTACAGGATTGCCATTAGTACAGGTACCAAGGGCTGTCTCTTTCTAGCAAGAATGATAATGATTGAGATGCAAACTATGTGAATTCTGGGTGGACCATTTTCTGCTAAGGGCTATTTTATTTCTGTGAATTTTTCTGTGATTTTTTTTTATTATTACTGTAAAGACCCAAGACACCTTTTTTTAATCTCTAATTACTAGATGTATTATCTTTGTCAACTCATTTAACTTCTCTGAACATTTGTTTTCTCTATTTTAATATAGACAGACTTTCTTTCCTACCTTATGAAGATCTTTGTAACTCTAATTAGAAAAGATATTTGAACACGATTACAAGTTGAACAAGACAATCAAATAATGAGGTATAATTATTGTAATTTAGTGTCTGACCCAGTTCTTTATCCAAGTTTTAAAAATGTCTATCTTACACAGAAAAAACAATGAATGTAATGATTAATTTACCCATGTCTAGGACTGCAGACAGACTCTTTCTGCATCTTTGAATGGTGGTGATGGCTGCTTAGAGTGCTGATAAGATGACACTTTTAGTTTATTTCTAACAGTGAAAAGGAAAGAATTTCATGATCAATGGAAAATGCCTACCATACACCCAAAAGAGAAATGGGGTCATGCAGAATACCTATGTTTTAACTTTGTGTGGTGCTCTGTAGAGATTGTATATAGTGATATAACTCAAAAAATTCACTCCCAGATGAATTTATAAAACCTATACTAAGATTTTAATATTATAATATTTAATAATATAATTTAGATATGTAGATGGGTCATATATTATCCATTGTATAATCATATATTGATAGATAAATAGATAAAAATATTGATTTTCATATTTGCTTGAATGCCCAGAAAAGCTACTAAAACTGTTATCATCTTCCTCATGTGTGCAATTCTGAATAGCTGCACAACTTCTTTTCTTTGATAGATAAAACACAAATCCTTCAATCTTACCTAGTCGTCTCCACTCTCTATTGCATCCCTATATTGGAATTCACAAATTTGTTTGATTCTCTAAGATTTTATAAACCTATCAGCATCTCTACTGCTTAGAGATTTTGAGCAAAGATTTACTTTGTGTCATTTTCATCTTAAAAATTCAACTTCTGACAAACACCAATCCCTGCTTATTAAACACAGTGATATAATAGCAAAGATGAAAGGTCCTAATAAGTGCTACATCATACAGACTTTTTCTCAAATACAGAAGTCTAAAACTTAAAAATGTCAGTGCCATTATGCACTGATGATGTTTTGTAGTAAACAATTCATTAAGATTATCATGGCTCAAAATAGTACCACCAAATCCAAACATTAGAAAAGAAATCATGCTTATCTCATTCTCCTTGCAAACTCTAAGGACTAGGCCAAAAGCAAAGAAAGACCAAACATAGAAAACTTTGAATATATAGAAATTTGGATAAAATTAGCAACAAGTTGTGTTGCTGCCTTTTAATCTAACAATCTCTGCAGGAAAAAATGCTTGATTTGAGAAGTACACCTGTTTCCCTCCTATAAGATATACTTACCATCTGGAATTTCCTAATCCTATTACAAATACCATCTAAGAGAACAAAGTGGACTTAGTATGAACTAAGCTACTATTTTTTTTTCTTCAATTTATGTGTCCTCACTTGATTTTTGAAAAGAAGCCAAAAACATGTAAAAGAAAAATTAAAGCATCTTCAACATATGGTGCTGGACTAACTGGATGTCTACATGTTGACGAAGGAAAATTGATCCATACTCATATACCCTGGGGGAAAAATAAGCCCAAGTGTATCAAGGACCTCAACATAAAATTGGATATACTAAATTTCTCATAACAGAGAGTGGGAAATACCCTTGAAGAGAGCACCAATGGCTCAGGATCTAAGATCAACAATTGATAAATGAGACCTCATGAAACTGCAAAGTTTCTGTAAGGCAAAAAAAACACTGTCAATAGGACAAATCAGCAGCCCACAGAGTGGAAAAGAATCTTCACAAACCCTACATCTGACAGAGGACTAATATTGAAAATTTTCAAAGAACACAAGAAGTTAGACTTCAAGAACCCAAATAACCCAGTACAATTGGGTACAGAATTCAACAGCGATTTCTCAACGAAGGAATCTTGAATGGTTGAGAAGCACTAAATTAAATGTTCAACGTTTTTAGTATTCATGGAAATGCAAATCAAAACAACTTTAAGGCTCCATCTCATACACATCAGAATGACTAAGATCAAAAACTCAAGAGATAGCACATGCTGGTGAGGATGTGGAGCAAGGGGAACACTCCTTCATTGCTAGTAGAAGTGCAAACTGGTAGAACCACTTTGGAAATCAATTTGGTGGTTTCTCTGAAAACTTGGGAAAGTTCTACCTAAAGACCCTGCTATACACCTCCTGGGCATATATGCAAAAGATGCTCTAACATCCCACCAAAACATTTGCTCAACTATGTTCATATCAGATTATTCATAATAGGCAGAAGCTGGAAACATACTAGATGTCCCTCAACTGAAGATTGGATAAAGAAAAATTGGTACATCTACACGATGGAATACTATTTAGCTATGAAAAACAGACATCATGAATTTTGTAGGCAAATAGATAGGACTTGAGAATACCAATTTGAGTGAAGTAATCCAGTTCCAAAAGGACATGTATGGTACGTACACATTTATAAGTGAATATTAGCATTAAAAAACAGGTACCATGTTACACTCCATAGACACAAAGAAGATAAACAAGAAGAAAGGCTCACATGAGAAAGCTTGAATCTCACTTATAAGGGTAAATAAAATATTCATAAGAGACAAATGGAGGGAGGGAACTGAGAGTGAGGTGGAGGTGGTTCAGGATCAGGTGTGGGAAAGGACTAGTGAGATGGCTAGACGGACTTGAAAATGACTGAAAATCTGCAGCTGACAGGGGTGAAGAATTGAGTGGCATCTGCTGGATGCAACAGAGACCTGGGATAAGGTTGGTACCTAAGTATCAATGGGTGTGACCTTAGCTCTGGCTCACTACATTAGGGACATAGAACCAGATAAGGCCATGTCCTATGGCCAGAAAAGAACCCCAGTGGAGTGATAGAGACAAAAATAGATTCACAAAACTTTCAACCTCAAATTTATCCTAATGGCATGAAATGCAGACACAGGGAATGGAACAGAGGCTGAGGGAATAGCCAACCAATAACTAGCCCAGGTTGAGAACCATCTGATCACAAGCACCAATCCCAAAACACTGTTAATGATATTCTTTTTTTATTGTATACATGAGCATGTTATCCTCTGAGAGGCTCTACCTAGCAGCTGAATCAGACAGATACAGACACCCACAGTCAAATATTGGAGAGTTTGGGGGTTCTTATGGCAGAATAAGAGGAAGAATTATGGCCCCTTAAGTTGATAGGAACTCCATAACAAAACCAATAGAGTCAACTAGTTTGGATCCTTTGGGCTCTCTGAGATTGAGTCACCAACCAAAGAATGTACAAGGGCTGGACCTTTCCACTCATATTTATCAGGTGTATATCTTGCCCTTCATGTGTATCAGAAACAACTTGAATGGGGGCTATACCAAAAGCTGTTGCCCCTTCTTGGGATATATTTTACTAGCTGCCATACATAAGAAGTATTAATGGATTGTGTTTTGTGAACTGGAAGTATTTTGTATACATCTCCACACTGTGCAGTTGAGCTATGGAAGGCAAAAGAGAGGTTAGGATTAGAGCTAATCAGGGTAGGGAAAAAGAAATATAGGAGTGAGACAAGGATCAGACAATATTTTGTCTGCATTAAATCATGGAAATAATTATACCCTTACAATGTTTTCATAGATAAGTAATTCATCAAATGCAATACCCATGCCCCAAACCCATCATTTACATCTGATACAAGTCCCCTCAAATCTCCCATTTCTCTACACACCAAGCCTTTTATTGACATATTTTATTTTACGTATATATGATTGTATTTATTATATTAGGCATTCATGTTCTAAATACAAAATTAACTAGGCAACTTGTTATTTTAATATTGAATGAAAAAATTTAAAAGTATCAGTAAGAAGACTTTGTGGACATAATCATAAAATGTCAGCTTCTTATTCAGAGAGAACAAACAACAGAGACAATAACATTCAAATATTAACTAGTCCTATCTTCAGGGATATTACAATTTAATTAGAGGCAATAAAATAATCACCATCATATTTGAAACAGAACATAATTTATCACTGAAGCCTATGGTTACAGGCTATAAATGATGATAAAACATAGAAGCAAAATCAATGTGAATTTGTATAAGTCAGGAAACTACATCAATGAGGTATACTAGAAGATGGAAAATTATGTTTCATAGTTGCTGATTAAATTTGACTGCTTTTCCTTTGTCTGCCTTTTGGCATTCTTTAACCAATGTCATAGATATTAAAAGATAATTTAGCAAATAGAAAAAATGCAAGTTTATGACTCATCCAGTGAATGACTGTCTTGTTGTATAGGACTAGATTCAATGAAGGTTTGAACGTATATCAATTAGATTTGAAGTTATAAAAAGCTTTCTAAACCCCATTCTGTTTGAACATGTTGAAATGAGTTTAAACTTGTATTTATACATATATATAGTTGCAAATGCACACACACAAATGTATTCGACTTAAATAAACATAAAAGTATTCTGGAGAATTAGTATATCTATTATTACCTAATCAGGTGCAGGAAGAAAGCACACAATTACTAATAAATCCATAAAATATTACAGAAGATGGGATGAGACTTTTGAATACCTGAAATGGATTATTTACTACATGAAAGCAACAGAGAATGGAAAAAAAGGATAATTTCATTTATAAAGTGTAATTGTGATCATTGCTTGACATTAGTATTTTATTAGATTCATATTTTATCATCCTCATCAGGAATAATAAACTGTATGGCTTGAAAAGTCAAAACAGTGAAAGTAAGGAGAACTACCATATAATCTAGAATTTGTCTGCTCTGTAGGTTTACAGTAAAATACAATATATACAGCAAGCATGGGTTCCCAACTTCAGTAGTTGCACATAAGCTATGCAACTTTAATGGTTCTAGTTGAACATAGAAACCCTGACTTGTGTTTATATGCTCTAACTTTCTCTTGTCATCATATATAGTATTGTAAAAAGTCTCTTTATTAAATGTCATGTCTGTTGATGACCTGATATAGGTAAATATCTTTTTAGCAATGACTGTACATCTTAAAATACAGATCTTTGGGAAGGTTAAAAAAAAAATAAGACAAAAGAGTATTCATTGGAAAAACAATTAAGAACTCAATCTGGTAGTAATAAAATAGGGTTGATTGATAAGTTATTTCTCTGATGGTAAAAGAGACAATTCAAACCAGAAATATATAAGGCATGCTTTTCCAGGCAGGAGATATCTGCACCCAGCAATTGTGCCAAGAAGTCAAGTTGTAAAGTAGCAAGCTGTGTATGACTTTTATCCATGGGTCTTGGGAGTGGGCTAGCAATGTGCTCACCTCATGAGTCTAAGCACTGTAGAACAAAAGGGAATGGATAGAGAAAGTGTGGTACATTTACACAATGAAGTCCTACTCAGCTATTAAAAACAATGAATTCATGAAATTCTTAGACAAATGGAGGGAACTAGAAAATATCATCGTGAGTGATGTAACCCAGTCACAAAAGAACACACAGGGTATACACTCACTGATAAGTGGATCTTAGCCCAAAAGCTAAGAATACCCAAGATACAATTCACAGACCATATGAAGCTAAAGAAGATGGAAGAACAAAATGTGGATGCTTCTGTCCTTCTTAGAAGGGAGAACAAAATACTCAGGTGAGGAAACATAGAGATAAAGTGTGGAGCAGACAATGAAGGAAAGGCCATCAAGAGACTGCAACACCTGGGGATCCATTCCATATACAGACACCAAATCCAGACACTATTGTGGTTGCCAAGAAGTGCTTGCTGACAGGAACCTGTTATAGCTGTTTCTTGAGAGGCTCTGCCAGAGCATGACAAATACAGAGGTGGATGCCAAGCTTTGGACTGAGCATAGGGTTCCCAATGGTGGAGTTAGCAAAAGACTGACAGAACTGAAGGAGTATGCAACCCCATTGGATGAGCAATATTATCAACCAACTAGACCCCCCTGCCAGAGCACCCAGGGACTAAATCACCAACCAGTAGTACACATGGAGGAACTCACGGCTGAAGTCACATATGTAGCAGAGGATGGACTTGGTGGACATTAATGGAAGAAGGGGCCCTTGGTTCTGTGAAGGCTTGATACCCCAGTATAGGGGAACGCCAGGGCGGGGAGGCGGGAGTGGGTGGGTGAGTACCCACATAGAAGCAGGGGGAAGGGGGATGGGATAGCGAGTCTCAGGAGGGGAAATTGGGAAAGCAGACAACATTAGAAATGTAAATAAGAGATGGACAGCCCCAGGAGAAGAAACGGCCACCCAGGTGACCCAGGACTCCCAGGATCTAAACCATCAACCAAGGAGTACACACAGTTCCAGTCAAAAAATTATGGCAGAGGAATGCCTTGTTGTGCATCGGTGGGAGGAGTGGTCCTCGGTTCAGTGAAGGCTCAATAGAGGCCCCAGCAAATGGAAATCGAGGGGTGGGGGAGGTGAGAGTGGGTCGGGTGGAGGGGCATATACATGGAGGCAGAGGGTGGGAGGAGAGGTTGGGAGGTGTCAGGGAGGAGGGAAACCAGGAAAGGTTTTAGCATTTGAAATGTAAATGAAGATTATATTCAATAAAAATAGAAATGTAAATAAAGACAATACCCAATAAAAAGAAGCTCTCCCAGTGTTTCTGACATTTGAATAGTTCTGTGTGCAGACAAAGATAGATAAATAAGATAAAGATAGATAATCATGGTTCCTTCTAGAAGAAGAAAGGAAAAGGGCTCTGCATCTATTCATTTTTTTTCCTGAAAGTTTTCACCGCTGCTTTCCTCAGCCTTTAATTGTCCTTGCTTTAAAATGCAGACTGAAGCTAAGGGGAGAGTATTGGATATGAGCAGAAAGAGCCCTTCAAAGGATCAATTTAAAACATCCTTTGTCCCTCTAGTAACCTAATGGGTAGGCAAGTTAGCTTTCTCTTCAATCTGTAAATGGAAGGTGATCCTTTCCCTTCCTTTTTTAGGTGACTGGGTAGGAGAGATGTAATTTATACATACAGACATAGCATTCAAATTAGATCATGGGCAGTGATTTAAGACAGGCACTGTGACTTATGGTGATTTAAAGATAAAAAATTAACAACTAAAATTGTCTTATGCCAAAATCAGGATTTTTATTGAGTCAAGAAGAATGCATTGAAGGGAAATAAAGGTAAGTAGAGGATGTATTCTAACAGTAAGTATCAGGTACTGATCTAGTTGTAATACCTGTACATACTCATGAACGCCAAAGCTACATGGGATCCATGAATCCTGTTATTTTCTCCTTTTTATAGAGTAATACATAGAAGGATAAGAAAGTCATGTATTTTACCTAATATTAGATAACTACTCAGCAGTAGAGCCAAAGATTGATTCTAGGTGAATATAACATTTATGCTTTTTAGTGACTAATCTTATACATATTTTCTAATTATTTAATTTTACTAATAAACTATATATAATGCTCAATATACTTGAAGAAAGATATTTGGAGAAATTACTACAGCAAATGGGATTAGATAAATTTTAGCATATATAGGTAAGGAAGGACAAAAGATTTCTAACAAGGAACATTCAAAACTAAACATATTTCCATGTTCTAGAAATAAGTTTTTGCTGCCCTTATTGTACTGCCTCACATTTTATGAACCAAAATGTATTCCACTCACACAAACCACTTCAACATCTTTTGTTTTTAATTTTTCTAACATAGGAGAACAAATTTAACAATGAGATTCTGTTTCTGTTCTGTACATGTGGAATAATTAAATTTGCATCCCACTTTAGTGTCAGATCTGCAGTTTAAAAAGAAATGCATCAATTGGACACATGCCCCATGAATTCTTGTCTGCAAATATAGCTTTTGCAGGAGGGGGCAGAAGCATCTTTCTCCTAAGCAATAATCACAGCAAAATCTTTGCTTAGTGACAGCTTGTTTGAGGTTGGATTAATTCCCATTTGAGAGGGGCCAAGGAGGCAGCAGGCAGGGAAGAGAAGGAAGGAAGTTAGGGAGAAGCAGAACATAATTAGAGAAAATCCCAGGGGATTTTGATATTGAAGGTTTGCAACAGAGCAAAGTTGGCAAATATCTGAAAAGAACCTAGGTCAGAGAAACAGCAGGGACATTTTTCAGACTCTGGCTTGTTTCCAAGGTCTCAATATTTTCTTCCATACGGAAAAGAGGGACTAGGCCTCAATCACAGAAGACTGTTATAGCTTATAATTGATTAATGCATAGAGAATAAGGATGTGAGCTGGGGTTTAAACCTTGGTGCTGTCACAGTTAATCCTTGAGACCTTAAGTGAATGCCCCAACACCTCTGAGATGTCACCATCTGTGAAAAACAGTATGATGATTGTTTCTATTGCCCATAGGATTTAAAAGGGGAACAAAGAATACCAAATAAGAATTCTAGGCATGGGGTTGAAGAGATTGCTCAGTGGCTAAGAACACTGACTGCTCTTCCAGAGATCATGAGTTCAATTCCCAGCAACCACATGGTGGCTTAAAACCATCTGTAGTGGGATCTGATGTACTTGTATAAATAAAATAAATCTAAAAAAAACAAATTCTAGGCATGAACTGAGTTCTCAGAAATTTTGCCCCTACTATTTCTTTATATCATTATTTCAATATTTCCTTTACATGCATGTACCATTATTTTGTTTTACAAATGACTTTTTATATTACAGAAGGTGCAGAGGAAATAACTATATATTAAGAGCACCACTGTTTCTATTAAATGAGTGATTTGCAGTGAAAAACAAATCAAAATACCCAAATAAACCAAAACTTCACATGCTCACTCCTTGTAACCTAGTATGCTTCAAAAACATTTTGTTTATTGTGGTTCCACCTAACTACATGTGGTAGTTGAATAAGTAAACAAATATAAGAAATGGAGAAAGAAAGGAAAGAAGAAGACAGCGATAGGGGAAGAGGGTTGGAAATATAGCTCTTAGGCAAAGTATTTTACTAAGAAGCCTAAGGCCAAGTGTTCCATCATGAGTACCATAATCATTCAATCAACTAATCAATAGTGAAGATTAATTAATTTAGAAAGCTGATCGAGGATATTTTGATTTAGCCAAGAATTAGTGGTCTATGATCTCCCCTTACAGGTTTTGTGTGTGTATGTGTGTGTGTGTGTTCTTGTTTGTTTCTTTGTTTATTTTAACCAGGATTACAGTATGAAAGATAAATTTTTCACCTGTGAAATAAGTCTAAAATCCAGTCAGAGAGCAACTGATTTCTTCCACAGCATTAGTGCTACCATTATCCAAGTTGGTCTATCACATCTAGAAGCTTGGTCTTGGAGTTTGAGAGTTTGCAGATGGATGAAGCAGTTGATGTATTTTCTTTTCAGCAGCTTGCTCAGCACCTTCCAACATTCTGAAAGCAAGTCAGGGAGAAAGCATTAAGCTTATTTGCAACATGATTTTTATTTATCATGCAAACTTTATGCGGACTTTGAATAGGAAGATTTTATCTTTTGGTTTTTGTGGAAAACTCAGAAAAGTGTCAAGAACCTGTAGCTTTGACTACCAACAAGTCAAATAACCCAAATAAAATGTGGGGTACAAACTAAACAGTAAATTCACAACAGAGTAATTTGAAATGGCTGAAAAGCTCTTAAAGAAATGTTCAGCGTCTTTAGTAATCAGGTAATTGCAAATTAAAACAGCTATGAGGTTATATCTTATACACATCAGAATGGCTAAGATCAAAAACTTAAGAAATAGCACATGCTAGTGACAATGTGGAGCAAAAGGAGTATTTCTTCATTGCTGGTGGGATACAAACTTGTGCAGCCACTATGGGAAACAAACTTGGCAGTTTCTCAGAAAACTGGGATAGTTCTACTGCAAAACTCACCTATACCACTCCTGGGCATATACCCAAAATATACTCCAGTGTTTCACAGAGCTACTTGTTTAACTATAATCATAGCAGATTTATTCATAATAGACAGAAACTGGAAACAACCTAGATGTTCCTCAAATGAAGAATGGATAAAGAAAAGTTGGTACATCTTCACAGTGGAATACTATTCAGCTACTAAAAACCAAGACACCATGAATTCTGCAGGCAAATCGATGGGACTTGAGATTATCATTGTGTGTGAAATAACCCAGTTCCCAAAGGACATGCATGGTGTGTATATACTAATAAGTGGATATTAGCCACAAAATACAGGTGCCATGTTACAGTCCACAGACCCAAAGAAGCTAAACAAAAAAGAATGTCCAAGTAGGAAAGCTTAATCTCATTTAGAAGGGGGAAATAACATTGTCCTGTTAGGCAGATGGAAGCAGGGCACTGGGAGGAAGGTGGTGGGTGGTTCAGCATTAGGTGTGGGGGAGGACGGGAGAGATGGCTAGATAGCCATGGAAGTCTGCAACTGACAGAGGTGAGGAAATGGGGAGGCATCTTCAGGACTAGAAATGACCTGAGAAAAGGGAGGCACCCAAGAAACAAACAGATGACCTTAGGTATGACTCACTACATTAGGGATATGGAATCTGAAGAGGCCACCTCTTGTAGTCAGAAAAGAACCCCAGTGGAGGGATAGAGACACCAACAGACCCACAAAACTTCCAATCCAAAATTTTTCCTGTTCACATATGATGAAAGCACAGTGGAGGGAGCAGAGTCTAAGGAAATGACCAACCAATAACTGGCCCAACTTGAGACCCATCCTATGATCAAACACTAGCCTTTACACTATTAGTGATACTCTAATAGATTTACAGTCAGGAGCATGTTGCCCTCTGAGAGGCTTCACACAGCAGCTGACTCAGACAGATGCAGATACCCATAGTCAAACATTGGATGGAGTTTAGGGAAGAATAGGAGAAAGGATTGTGGTTTCTGAAGGGGATAGGAACTCCACAGGAAGACCAACAAAGTCAACTAACTTGGACTCATGGGGCTCTCAGAGTCTGACTACTAACCAAAGAACATACCCCGGTTGGACCTAGGCCTCACAGCACATATGTAGCAGATGTTTAGCTTGACCTTCATGTGTATCCCCAACAACTGGAGTGGGGATTATCCCAAAAGCTGTTACCCTTTCATGGGATGTGTTCTACTATCTGAACTGCCCTGTCTATCATAAGGGGGAGAGGAAGCGCCTAGCCTTGCAAAGACTTGAAATGCTAGGGTGCCAGGGATTGGGTGGAGAGATATCAAAGGTACCCCCACCTACACAGAGGAGAAGGGGAGAGAGGAGGTGTGAAGGATCTTGGGAGGGGGTGAGCAAGAGGGGGGCAATGAGAGAGATGCAAAGTGAATAATTAAAAAAAAACTAAATTAAAAAATCATTCAATCCTTGTCATAGGGACCTCATTTGATAGCCCACACTGTAGATGAACACTTTTTTATAGTTATACAGTATTTTTCCTTTCAAACTTATTTTTAAAAATATAAATAATATAAATTATACATTTTTAATTCATTTACGTGATTTTTACACATGACTTTTACATGACCCCTCCATTCTGGTTAATCCCTCCTTGTTTTCCCTTTCTCCCCATCTCTCAATCTCTCCCTTCTAGAATCTTTTTACCATAAACATTCCTCTTTTCTTCCTACAGTCTACTACATCATTTTAGGCATATCCTCCTGCTAACCTCTTTCTAGTTTATTGGTTCCTATAGAAACTCCAAGTTGAAGATACAAATTTGGATAATTGATACTGAGATTGACATGTGAGACAGACCATGTATGCTTACTGTTTCTGTATCTGGAGTGCCCCATTCAATAAAAAATTTCCACATTCATCCACTTATGTACACATTTCATTTTTTCTGAAAATAGAATAAAACTTCATAGTGTATGTATACAACATTTCACTATTCTTTCCTGTTCATCAGTTGTTGGAATCACAGACCGATCTGATTTCCTAGCTATCATGAATAGAGTTGCAATAAACATGGGTATGTAACTATACCTGTGGAAGAATTCTGAATCCTGGTATATGCTTAGAATTGGAATAATTAATTCACAAGATAGCTCACCTAGAATTTTGAGAAACTTCACACTGTTTTCTACAGTGGTTGAAAACTGGTTGCAATTTCATAAGGAGCAAGGGGTTATATTTCTCCTTATATTCAACAGATTTTATTATTATGTGATTCCTAGAGAACAGATATTCTGACTGGGGACAGAGTAATTTTAATATGCATTCCCATCACAGCTAAAGATCTTGAGTACAAATTGCTAATGAATCATATTTCTTTGAAAATTATCTGTCCACATCTTTACTCCTATTTTTATTGTATTTTATTTTTTGTTTTCTTGATTTCTTTTAGTTCCTTGTATAATATTGCTTCTATATTCAGTGTATAACTGACAGAGTTTTTCTACCATAATGTAGAAGGCTTTTTTTTACCTGATTTACTATTTCCTGTTATACAAAAGATTTTAGTTTCATGAGTTCCCATTTGCCACATGAAGCATTCCTTCATGTGTGATTGAGTCCCATTTAAAAGTCTTTACTTATGCCTATATATTGTACCATATGTCCTAATTCTTTTCTCATAGAAGTTTCAGGATTTGGGGTTGAAATTTTAATGACATGAGCTGAAACAAACTTGTTAATTTTTGTTTTCCTTTTCTAAAATAACAATTGTGATGTTCACCATAACATAAAATGTCACCTATATGTTATAGATGTCCTCATGAGTCTGTGGTTCAGTGTGGAACTCTGGGTGGAAGGCCTGTTTGGCATGAAGGTAACATTTGAAGACAGGGGTTGGGGACATGAATTGGCTAGAACCATGAGTCAAACTTGCCATACAGGTATCAAATTAAATGAAAAAGTAGTAAATGTTTAACTGCCCAAAGAGAACACAGAGGTACCTCTCTCATTTCAAGAATAATATATATTTACTCTAAAGTCTAAGAGTCAAGTAATGATGTTAAAGATTTGTAATAACTTCCTAGATGATATGAATATTGATGAGCTATAGTTAAATTTAGGAAATCATGATCTTAATAAAATTCTGTCCTTGCTAAGTTTTTCCAGAATAGCACTCTACATCTTTCTGACAAGTTGGAAAAATCCAGTGCTTGTATATTCCCATATTTAGTCATTCAATACTTGTGGAACAATTTCATTATATTTGGTTTTATTTCTTTGTGTCATATTTTGGATACTTTTGTCCAAAATATAATGTTCTAGATATTTGTCAAATGTTAGCACATGCCCTCTCTCCAATCATTCATATACTTAGTGAATTTTTAGGATTCCATTACTCTTTTCAACTTTCAGATAATATTATATGTACTTGCTATAGGCAATATGATATATTGTAGAATATATTGTGGGTACACTAAATCTATCTAATTAGCATATACTGCCATATATATATATATATATATATATATATATATATATATATATATATTGTGGTGAGAACACATTCAATATTGTTAAGGAATGTAATTTAGTCAGTTAGCTACAGCCACCATATTGTACAGTAAATCTTTTAAGATGAATTCTTTCAAATAACTGAAGGATGGTGTCCTTAGATCAACATCTTTTAAATCCAGTGAAGGTGACAGTGAAAAATAAAGGTCAGAAATGGATAGAAAGCACTAAAATAACAGTAACACCAGGTTCTCTTGTCTACTTGCTAGTGGACATTTCATACTGATTCTAATGTAGCTATTTAAATTTACATCCCTAACAATAATTTATGGAGTTCTTTTTTCCCTACATCTTTGCCAAAGTGTATTTATCTTTTTAATAGCAATCATCCTTATAGGTGAGAAGTGTTATTTCATTTTGCTTTAAAATTGCCTATTGTTGATAATTAATGGTATCAACTATCTTTTCATATTCTTGTTGATCATTATTTATGTTTTTTAATCTGCAAAGACTATTCTCTGGCTTTTGAATTCTCTGATATATACATACATACACACACACACACACACACATATATATATATATGTGTGTGTGTGTGTGTGTGTGTGTGTGTGTGTGTGTGTGTGTGTATGGCTCATGTCACTAAAATTTCAACCCAGAATCCTGAAACTTCTATGAGAAAAGAATTAGGAAATATGATACATATTATTGTATGTATGGAACATATTATTATATGTATAACAAAAATAACATATATATGTATATATACTTACATATATATGTATATTACATTAATGTTCATATATATGAAGATATGTTGCTTGCAAATTCTATTTTATATGCTATTTCTTCATGCTTTAATGTTTTCTTTGCTGTGCAAAATCATTTTACTTTGATTTAATCCCATTTACCCACTTTTACTTCTATTGCTTATGTTATGGAACTCATCTCCAAACGTATAATTACTCATATACTTGTCCAGAAAAGACAATATAGTTTAGAAATTTTATAATTTCAAATATTTTATTATTACTTTAAATTTGTTTTAGTTTATTTGTAGATGGAATAATCTGAGTGTCCAATTTTATTATTCTGTAGGCACAGAGTCTTGTTTTCAAGCAACACATATTAGAGAAATTGTCTTTTCATTTTGTTTATTTCCATTGTTTTATAAATGTTCTGTGTAGTTTTAAATGCTAGCTCCTTTGCCTGGGATTGGCCATGATGGCAGCCCCTCCCGGCTCCCCCCCCTCTCTTTTTTATTAGTTGAATGTTTTATTTATTTACATCTCACATGTTATCCCCTTTCCCAGTTTCCCCTTCAGAAATCCCCTATCTCATCCTCCTTCACCTGCTTCTATGCGGGTATTCCCCCACCCAGCCACCCACTCCTGGCTTTCCCCTACACTGAAGCATCATGCCTTCACAGGACCTCTCCTCCCATTGATGTCCAACAAAGTCATCCTCTGCTACATATGCATCTGGAGCCATGTATCTCTCCATGTGCATTCTATGGTTGATGGTTTAGTCCCTGGGAGTTTGGGGGTACCGGTTGGTTCATATCGTTGTTCCTCCTATGGGTTGCAAACCCCTTCAATTCCTTCAGTCCTTTCTCTAACTCTACCACTGGGGTGCTCATGCTCAGTCAATGTTTGGCTGTGAGCATCCAATTCTGTGAATCCCCAGGTAGGGCAGTCTCTCCATGACCTTTCTCTGCTCTACACTTTTTTCTCTGTGTTTTTTCCTGTGAGTATTTTGCCCAACCCACCCCCCCAGAAGGGCTGGAGCATACACACTTTGGTTTTCCTTCTTCTTCAGCTTCATGGTGTCTGTGAATTGTATCTTGGGTATTCTGAGCTTTGGGGCTAATATCCACTTATCAGTGAGTGCATACCATTTGTGTTCTTTTGTGACTGGGTTACACCACTCAGGAACATTTCCTTTTTTAAAAAAAGATTTATTTATTATATGTAAGGACACTGTAGCTGTCTTTAGGCATGCCAGAAGAGGGTGTCATATCTCATTATGAATGGTTGTGAGCCACCATGTGGTTGCTGGGACTTGAACTCAGGACCTTCAGGAACAGTCAGTGCTCTTAACCACTGAGACATCTCACCAGCCCTGAACATTTCTTCAGGTGTTTCTTGGCAATTCTATATTCTTCATTTAAGAATTCTTTGTTTAACTCTATACCCCATTTTTTTTAAATAGGGTTGTTTGGTTCTCTGGAATCTAACTTCTTGAGTTCTTTGTATATATTGGATATTAGCCTTCTATTGGATATAGGATTGGTAAAGATCTTTTCCCAATCTCTTGGTAGACATATTGACCTATTAACCATATCCTTTCCCTTACAGAAGCTTTACCATTTTATAAGGTCCCTTTTGTATATTGTTGATCTTAGAGCATAAGCCATTGGTGTTCTGTTTATGAAATTTTCCCCTGTGCCATGTGTTCAAAGCTCTTCCCCACTTTCTCTTCTATTAGTTTCAGTATATCTGTTTTTATGTGGAGATCTTTGATCCACTTGGACTTGAGCTTTGTACAAGGAGATAAGAAAGGATCTATTTGCATTCTTCTACATGCTGACCAACAGTTGAACCAGCACCATTTGTTGAGAATTCTTTTTTCCACTGGATGGTTTTAGCTCCTTTGTCAAAGACCAAGTGACCACAGGCATGTGGGGTCATTTATGTGTCTTCAATTCTATACTTTTGATCTACCTGCCTGTCAAAACCATGCAGTTTTTATCACTATTGCTCTGTAATACAGCTTGAGGTCAGGGATGGTTCTTCACCCAGAAGTTATTTTATTGTTGAGAATAGTTTTTGCTATCCTGGTTTATTTGTTATTCCAAATGAATTTGGAAATTGGTCTTTCTAACTCTATGAAGAATTGAGTTGGAATTTTGATAGGGATTGCATCGAATCTGTAGATGGCTTTTGGTAAGATGGCCTTAAAACACATTTATTGACTTATTTTGCTTTCACAGAACTGCACCTGAGGTTCTGCCATGACCTAAAGCCATTGAGTAGCCTTTGAGTAACCCTAGTTTAGTAGAACCTATAAATCACATTGTCATAGTGGGTAGAAGGTGACAATGCAATAGGTTGAACTGTGCACTAATTTCAACCCATTTTGTCCAGGGAGAATTCTTCTAGCCCTCTGAGACACAGACTAATCTGAATGTCCACTATGGAAGAAGGGGGTTTATTTTACAACTTTTGAGGATTTGGGAGATTATATTAATCACATTTGCTTTTTAAGACACTTCTGCAAAATTTTGTTATTTTTAACTGTGGTTCTGTAAGTGGTAAAGTTCAGTGTAGGCTAACTTCTACATCAAAAAAAATGTGTTCAAATTTTGTCTCTTCTCTATTACAGCCATATTGTTCCAGTTTCATTTTGTGCCATATAATTTGTAATTATATATTCTTCATAGGTGAGTATGGCATACAACAATAATTACTAAAATCTAATTTATATTGTTAACACTGACTACAAATAACTTTGGGAGATAAACACAATTATCTCTCTGCTTTGTAGATGAAAATAGGCCTTGAGATTGCTGACCTCAGATTAGGAGGTCAACGTTGTTCATATCAAAATTTACATACATGGCAGTCTGATTCAAAATCTTTCTATTTAATATTAGAATATGACAAACTGAATCCCTGAAAGACAATCACTAGCTGATTGTTTTAAGACTTATTTATTTATTTATTTATTTATTTTATATGAGTACACCATCACTCTTTTCTGACACAAGAGAAGAAGGCATCAGAGCACATAACATATGGTTGTGAGCCACCATTTAGTTGCTGGGAATAGTACTCAGGACCTTTGGAAGGACCATTAGTACTCGTAACTGCTGAACCATCTCTCCAGCCCTGGCTGATATATATTTAAAGCTAAGCAACTATATTCTTTATCTCAGAGTGAAACTCTCTATCCTGTCCTAGGGCACAGCCTTTGGCATTATAAGGCTCTCCATTTGAATTTCCTGCTGCTTCCTATTGGGCTGCTCTGTCCCAGAGCAGTGAGGAGAGCTGAAAACCATGTATCAGTTATAGATAATCATGTATCCATTTAGCACAGGCAAGTGATTTCTCATTGTCCCTGTCAAATAAAACCAGCCCTTAGCACAAGCTATTTCCTTCAGAAAACACTGCTCTATTCCTTTGCTCCCTGAGCTCACTTAGATTAACATTAATGATCTTTCCTCACAGATGGGTCCCAGAGCATTAGACCCTGCCAAACCTTTTTCTATTCAAAATGATTCTTGTCTTGGCCTCTTGCTTGCATTGTGGCCCCATCTCAATTTGGAAGCAGCAGCAGTTAGCAGCTGTTTTCACACTTAGACTTGGAATGGAGATCCGGAAAGACTTGGAGAGAAGACAGAGCTTGGAAGAAGGGGAAGGGAGGAAGGAAAAGAAAGTTTCATACAGCATAATCGAAGCAGAAGTTTGGAGACACACATCACAAAGGAAAAGGAGATGCTGAAAGGGAAAACTGCCACAAAACTGGTTAGTTGACTTCAAGTCTTGAAATCACTGTTTTACTTTCCAAGTATTATATACCAGAAGTCAAAATAATTTCTACTACAATTTTAAATTACTTGGAGGTTGGAGCCAAAGGCTCATTCATGTACTAAATGCTAGCCTTAAACTTGCTATGTGGCCAAGAATAGCAGTGAATATCCCACTTTATCACACCCCATTTTATGCAATGCCAGGGATCAAACACAGGGCAAGACAGGTGCTAGACAGGAGCTATCACAACTTAAATCCATCCCAGTCCTATACTACAATGACATACATGTACAAAATTCAAGAAATGTATAATAAAAAGCAAAAGTCCAAATTTTCTATGACTTTCTTCAGACCAGTTTCAATAACTATCATAATGTATATTTCTCTAGGATTAACACCAATAGCATAATTTTAAGAAACTTATTATTTTAAAGTGATGTATAATACTTATGTAACATTCTATACAGTGTGAAATTTTAAAAAAATTCCCATAATTTATTTATTTACATCCTGATCTACACCCTCCCTCTCTCATTTCTTCCCAGTTCACTCTCTCCCCTCTCCTTATTACTATGAATTTTCCTCTTAGCACTGCTTTCATTGTGTCCCATAACTTTGGAAATGATATGTCAATATTTTCATTAAATTTCAGGAAGTCTTTACTTTCTTTATTTCTTCCCTGACTAAGTTATCATTGTGTAGAAAGTTGCTCAGTTTCCACATGTATGTGGGCTTTCTGTTCTTCGTGTTATTATTGAAGACCAGCCTTTGGCAATGGTGATCTCATAGGATGCATGGGATTATTACAATCTTCTTGTATCAATTGAGGGTTGTTTTTTGACTAATTATATGGTAGATTTTGGAAAAGGTACCATGAGGTGCTGAGAAGAAGGTGTATTGTTTTGTTTTAGGATGAAATGTTCCATAGATATCTGTTAAATCCATTTGGTTCATAACCTCTATTAGTTTTACTATGTCTCTGTTTAGTTTCTGTTTCAATGACCTGTCCATTGGTGAGAGTGGGGTGTTGAAGTCTCCCACTATTATTTTAACAGATTCAATGTGTGTTTAGAGCTTTAGTAAAGTTTCTTTTATGACTGTGGTTGCCCTTGTACTTGGGGCATTAATGTTCAAAATTGAGACTTTCTCTTGGTGGATTTTTTCCTTTTATGAATATAACGTGTCCTTCCTTATCACGCTTGATAACTTTTGGTGGAAAGTCTATTTTATTGAATATCAGTGTGGCAACTCCAGCTTCTTTCTTGGGACCATTTGTTTGGAAGAACTTTTTCCATCTTTTTACTCTGAGATAGTGTCTGTTTTTGTTATTGACATTTGTTTTTTGTATGGAGCAAAATGCTGGATTTTGTTTGCATATCCTGTCAGCTTATGTTTTTTTATATGTGAGTTGAGTCTATTAATATTGAGAGATATTAAAGATAGATGACTGTTTGTTCCTGTTATGTTTGTTTTTATAGGTGGCTTTATGTGCTCATGGTACTCTCCTTTTGCTTTTGTTGTGAAATGCTTAATGTCTTGTCTTTTCTTGAGTGTAGGTACCTTCTTTGTCTTGGTGTTTTCCTTCTAGGATCCTCAGTATGCTGGATTGGTAGATAGATACTGTTTGAATTTCATTTTGTCCTGGATCATTTTGGTTTCTCCATATATGTTGGTTGAGAGTTTTGCTGGATATAGTAGCCTGGACTGGCATTTGTGTTCTCTTAGAGTCTGCATAACCTCTGACCAGGCTCTTCTGGCTTTCACAGTCTGTTGAGAAATCTGGTGTAATTCTCATAGGTCTACTTTTGTATGTTACCTGGCCTTTATTTCCCTTGCAAATTTTAAAATAATTTCTTTGTTCTGTGCCTTCAATATTTTGATTATTATGTGACAGGAGAATTTTCTTTTCTGCTCCCACTTATTTGGTGTTCTATAGGCTTCTTGTACCTTTATGACCATCCCTTTCTTTAGGTTGGGGAAGTTTTATTCTATGATTTTGTTGAAGATATTTTTAGGTGCTTTGAGCCAAATCTTTGTTCTCCTCTATTCCAATTATTCTTAGATTTTGTCTTTTCATTGTGTTCTGAATTTCCTGGATGTTTCAAGTTAGGAGTTTTTATGTTTTGAATTTTCTTTGACAGTTGTGTCAATCTCTTTTATGTTATCTTCTATACCTGTGATTCTCTCTTCTATGTCTTGTATTCTGTTAGTGATACTTACTTCTGCAATTCTTGACCCATTTCCTAGACTTTCTATTTCCAGGTTTGCCTCTCTTTTTGTTTTCTTTATCGTTTCTACTTCCCCTTTTAGGTCTTGGACTGCTTTATTTAATTCCTTTACTGGTTTGATCATGTTTTACTGTATTTCTTTGAGGCATTTATTTATTTCCTTTTTAAAGGCTTTCTACCTGTTCATCTGTATTTTCCAGTATTTATTTCAGTGAGTTATTTGTATCCTCCTTAAAGGACTCTACTATCTTCATGAGATAGGATTTTAGGTCAGCTTCCTGATTTTCAGGTGTGTTGGTGTATTCAGAGCTTGCTGTGGTGAGAGAACAGTATTCTGATGATGCCCAAGTATATTGTCTTCTCTTGCTTGTGGTTTTGTGCTTGCCTCTTGCCATCTGATTAAGCCAGATTGGGGTGTCTTGTTGCCTGGCAGCTACGAATTGAATTCCTGAATTAAGCAGGTGACACAGCTGCCTGCATCCTTCTGAATAACACCTCAGCCTCCTGCAGAGCAGCAGACACTGTGGAATCAACATCCTCCAAACAGTGGAGCCGAATCCCTGATGAGCAGACATGCAACTTTGGGAGGAGGGTCACACCCCCAAAGCTTATATTGCCGTTTACCCCAAGTAAAAGAGAGACTTTGAACAGCTATGGTGTCTTGATTCATTTCCTCCTTGTCACCCCGTTTGTTTTGTTTTGTTTGTTGTTGTTGTTGTTTTTTGTTTTTTTTTCAAGACAGGGTTTCTCTGTATAGCCCTGGCTGTCCTCAGAAATCCGCCTGCCTCTGCCTTCCAAGTGTTGGGATTAAAGACGTGCACCACCACTGCCCGGCATCACCC
Organism: Tokudaia tokunoshimensis; assembly: GCA_036184795.1. NCBI lineage: Eukaryota > Metazoa > Chordata > Mammalia > Rodentia > Muridae > Tokudaia > Tokudaia tokunoshimensis. The sequence continues at coordinate 52,240,274 of BTHU01000005.1, read as the reverse complement.
CGTTTTATTTTCCCAGCTCTTCATCCAGAGAATCCGAGTTCATGTGAAACCGCAGGTAGTTTCAGCTATCCCTGGTGTTTGCTGGTCTGGGTGACTCTGTCTGGAGTCTGCATCTTTTGTCCCTGGGTTGCTTCAGGTCTCCTGCTAGGTTTGTGGCCCTGGCTGTGGCAGACCTCCTGTGAGGCTTTTCAACTGGAGGGTCCTCAGAGGGACAGAGAAGATGCTGATCTGTGGCCCTGCCTGCAGTATATCTCTTGGGAAGCTTTCAGACTGTTGGGTCTTCAGAGGAGCAGTTAGATTGTTGACCTGTGTGAAGATGTTCTCCAAGGGGGTGGGTGGTGAGTGTCTATGGACTCTGGTTTCTGTTTCCCTGTATGCAGCAGAATTCCGGGGAAGCATTCAGTCTTTTGGTTCAGTTGCCCTGCATGTCACAGAGCCCCCAGGAGGTCTTCACATAGTGGTGTTGGTTGCCCAGTTACCCTGTGTACATAGGAACTCTTGAGATGCCTTCAAGCTGTGGTGCCTTCAGGCTGTAGTCTCAGTTGCCCTGGGGGCAGCTAATCTCTTAGGGATGCCTTATGCTGTTGGGTCAATTTCCTTGAGCACAGTGGATCTCTTGGGATGTCTCAAACTGTGATGTCAGATGCCCTGAGTGTATCAGATCTGGGATGCCTCAGGATATGACTAGCTAGTGGTCTGTCCCAGAAGAAAGAATAGGACAGAAGGAGTGTGGTATTCAGCCAGCAGGGGTTTGGGTAGATGATGGGTCTCTGAATCCATTAGGCTCCCAGTGGCAGCTGTGGGACTTTGAGTGGGTTCTTACCAAATGCTCAAATTGCAGCAGATCCCTGGGATACCTCAGGATGTGGTGTCCTCAGGGGAGTAGACTAGCTAGTAGTCTTGTCCCAGCAGAAAGAAAGGAAGGTCCCCCCCTTTTTTTTAATGAAAGAACTTAGTGCTATGAAATATTCTCAGAACTGCTTTCATTATGTTCCTAATGTTTAAGTATGCTGTGACTTTATTTTCGATGGGTCCTAGATAATCTTTAATTTCTTTCTTTATTTCTTTATTTCTTCCTTGACCCAGTGGTCATTTGACAGGGAGATGTTCAATTTCAAAGATTTTGTAGGCTTTTTATTGTTATTTTTGTTGTTTCAGTCCAAGGTAGTCTGATAAGTTAAAAGAGGTTATTTCAAATTCTTGTGTTTGTTGAGGTTTATTTATGACTGAATATATGGTCAATTTTGTAGAATTTTTCATGAGGTGCTGAGAAGAAGGTATTTTCTTCTATATTTGGATGAAATGTTTTGTAGATATCTGCTAGGTCCATGTGATTCTTAATGTCTCTTAGTTTCATTATTTATCTCTTTAGTTTTTGTCTGGACTTCTTTTCTATTAATATATGTGTTTCAATGTAAAATAGCTTTAGCAATTTTTCTTTTATGAATATCAGTGCCCTTGTATTTGGGGCATAAAGATTCAGAATGGAGACATCTTGGTGATTTTTCCCTTTGATGAATACAAATTATCTTTCCCCATGTCTCTTGAATAATTGTGGTTGAAATTCTATTGTATTTGATATTAGAATGGCTATTTCGGCTGGCTTTTTGAGTCAATTTGCTTGGAAAATATTTTTCTGCTCTTTACTCTGAGGCAACATATATGTTTGTGTCTAAGATATGTTTATTTTATGCAGTAGACTGATGGCTCCTGTTTTTTCATCCATTTGAATAGTCTGTATTGTTTTCAACCCTGATCTAGACCCTTGAGGTTAGAAAGTGCAGGAGAAGTTCGAGACTCAATGACACAGATTCCTGGAGTCAGGCCAGTGGCAAAAAACAGACTCATTTATTGCAGATAGTGGACAAATATTTATACTCCCTCCCTGAACCTCAATAGCACTCAAGTAACCAGATATAGTGTTCTTTCTTTCTCATTGGCTCACATCATCACCTGATCCAGCATCAGCAGCCTCTAGCTATTCTGGCAGATTCTATTTTGGCTCAGGGATAAAGTATCATCTGTGAGTGCACTAGCATTGCAGCTTGGCATGCTTGGCTAAGTTCCTCCTACAAGCCTTTGTCTTTCTATTGGAGAATTGAGTCCATTGATGTTGAAAAAGAATAATAACCAATGATTGTTAATTACTGTTATTTTGATTTTGGTGATTGTGTGTGTGTGTTTCCTACCCTTCTTTTATATTGCTTATGTGAAGTTGGTTATTTCCTTGTTTTCTCAGGTTTAGTTAACCTCCTTTGGTTGAAGTTTCCTTTCTAGTATCTTCTGTATGTCTGTTTTATGGATATATATTGTTTAAAATTGGTTTGGTCATAGAATATTTTGTTTTCTCAATCTATGGTGATAGAGAGTTTTGCTGTGTATACTAGTCTGTGGTCTTCTAGAGACTGCAAGACACTTGCCCCAGCCCTTCTGGCTTTTAGAGTCTCTGTTGAGAAGACATATATGATTCCGATAGGTCTGCCATTTTATGTTACTTAGTCTTTTCCCTTGCAAATTTTAATATTATTTTTGTTGTTGTTCTGTATATGCAATGTTTTGGGTTTTATGTGGCAGGGGGATTTTTTCTCTGGTCCAATCCATTTGGTGTTCTGTTTGTTTCTTTTATGTTTATAGGCATTTCTGTCTTTAGGTTGAGGAAATTTTTTTCTATGTTTTAAAAAAAATACTTTCTAAGCCTTTGAGTTGGGAATGGTCTTCTTCTTTTAATCCTATTGTTCTTTGGTGTGGTCTTTTCATAATGTCTCATATTTCTTGGATTTTTATGACAGGAACTTTTTAAATTTAACATTTTCTTGGTCATGTGTATTGATTCCTTCAATCAGGTCTCGAATGCCTGAGATTCTGTCTTTGATGTCTTTGGGGGCAGGGTTACTTGGTAGTTCCTGGCACCAGCAGGCCTTTTGGGATGCAGTCAGAGCTGAATGTTCCTGATGGTGGCCACAGTGCTCATCATTTGCTCTATGTACATATTCTCCACACTCAATGTATGCTCAGATCCTACATCCCAAAATTTATAAAAGTTGAGAATTCTCCAATGTGAACAACTTCACTGAGAAGCAGAATAAAATAAAATCTCAGAACATCTTACTTTAATTTGGTTCTTATTATATAAAAGAATTTTGGAAATCTCTCAACTTTAGCATATGTGCATGAATGAATTTATCAATTTTCTTCTAATAGTTATACAATATATATGTATGAAAGAACTACTATTTAACAATTTAAAGCTATTGATGACAATTTGGCAAAGTTTGATTTTCATATAATATTATGTGTATTCTTGTATATTCTTTGAAAATTATACTTTTAAAAACTTGAACTAAGATCATAATAATTAGCATTTTTATTGTTTAATTATCAATTGCTTTTTGTAGACAAAATGTCCCTGTGTAGCCCAGGCTGGTCTTAAATTCTCAATTCAGTGACCTCAGCTTCCTGAATGCTGTGGGGAGCCAAACAAGGTCATTCAGCCATGGCTGTCTTATGACCATGAGATTGTTGAACAAAGACCTGCCCAGGAACTGCCGGTACAAAAGGATTCCGAGAGTAACTACAGATTGCTCCACCCTTAACCACGGAATGTCCCTATGTGTGCAGATACCAGATGTCTTCACCAGATGCCCTTTGTGCTTCCTGCTGCCAAGAACACCTTGACCCCTCCCTCCTTTACATTTTGCAAAGGTCACTTCCGCCTAGCTCCCCCTCCCAACTTCCTCATCAGGGCTTGGCCCATAGCTCACTTCCCCCTAGCTCCCCTTCCCAACTTCCTCATCCCCACTGCTTAAAATGTGCTGCCTGTGTGACAATAAACGGGACCTTGACAATGGAATCTTGCTTGGTCTCCTTTCTTTCTCCCCTCTCCCCTTGACCCTCAGGTAGCGCCTCTTCGGGACCCTGAATAACTAGACCTGCTGGAGGGGTCAAGTGGCGCCTGAACAGGGACCTGAAGCATGGCCAACTACCGGACAACGGAGGAACCCCAGGAAAAGGAATCGAGGACCTTTCACGCCGCATCGCTCGTGCGTCGCTGGAAAGGGAGGTGAGTTTGGCCAAATAATTGTAATCCGATTGTCATGGGGAAACAATTGTCTAAGGAAGCTTGTTTTATAGGAGAAATCAAGCGTTTGCTCAGGGAGAGAGGAATAAGAGTTAAGAAAAAAGATTTAATTAAGTTTTTTTGTTTTGTTGATGAAAAATGTCCTTGGCTGGTTTTAAGCGGCCCTGATATACACCCACTTATGTGGAATAAGGTTGGTAAAGATATTAATAAGCTTTTAAAAGCTGGTGACCCAGTGTCTGCTGCATTTTTTAGTTATTGGGGCATTATAAGAGATACAATACAAGATGCTGAGAAAGGGAGCGAGAATGCCTGTCTCTTAACTATAGCAGAGGACTTCTTGCAGGCTTCACAGCCGCCGTCACGTAAAAACGAAAGTAAAAGTGGCTAGCCTCATTCTCCTTGCCCCTCCATTATTATCAATATGTTGGGAGAGGGGGAAAGTCCCCCGCCCAAGACGCTACACTCCCTGGAAGATCTCAGTGCGTCCAAAGACCCAAAGACCATCTATCCCTCTCTTAAAGAGATTTCCAACAATCGAAAAAGAGGCAAGAACAAACGATATCAATCTCGCCGTTTTTCTGATTCGGACCTTGATCCAGCCTCTGAGGCTGAATTAGAAGAGGAGGCCGCTAGATGAGGAAGAGAGATACGGTCCTGGACCTCGACATTCCCAGATCTTTTTCACTCAAAATTCTGGACCCAACCGCCCCCCCCGCCCTACTTGCCCCCATTGCCGTCAGCTCCCCCTGTGCCCCTGCTGATCGCAGTGGTAGAGGGACTAACCCAAACTAAGGCTGCACTTCAGGCACAAATTACCGGCCTTAGGCAAGTTTTACAATTACAGCAGGAATTAGGAGATCTTAATTTAGATATTCAAAATTTACAAGAGACCATGAGAAAGGGACAAGATGCCCCCAAAAGACCATCTAACACCATAAAAAGATCCCAGCCAAAGCTAACTTTCCCTGTTATGACCAGGGCACGTGCCAGACAAGCCAGGGAGGAGTCCGAGTTATATAGCCCGAGGTCACGAACTAGGCTGCCCCGAGATGGGCCCGAGCCAGATAGTACCTATCCTAACCAAGGGGAGGAGATTGAAGAAGAGACAGACTATGATGAGGTAGCCATAGATTCTGAAGAGCAGGACTCCAATCAAGGTGAATATGAGACCTCGCGTCCCGTATACAAGAAACTCAAACTTAAACATATCAAAGAATTACATTCAGCTGTCAAAAATTATGGTTTAACTGCACCCTTTACCTTGTCCATTTTAGAAGGACTCGCGGGGTCCGGATATCTGACTCCTAGTGAATTGACTAAGGTGGTGCAGTCTGTCCTCACCAGAGGACAATACTTAACATGGAAATCGGAATTCATAGATAGGACCAAGAGTCTGGCCACTAGGAACAGAAAAACCCTCTAGGCAGGACCGCCTCTTGGACGTCGGGCAGACAAGTTGTGTGGGAGGGGCCCATTTGCCTCCGAGGAAAAACAATTAGGATTGTCCCCTGGCATACTCGCTCAAACAGCGCAGGCCACCTTATCTGCCTGGAGAGCGGTTCCTGCTACAGGAGCCCTCACCACCCCCTTAACTAAAATAATCCAGGTGGCCCAGGAATCCTACGCTCAATTTGTGGGGAGGTTACAAGAAGCAGCAGAAAGAATCCTAGGTCAAAGTGAAAGTGAGGGGCTCCTCGTTAAGCAGCTTGCTCTTGAGAATGCTAACTCGGCGTGCAAAGCTGCATTATGAGGCAAGACCAAAGATCTTGATATTACAGGAATGATTAAACTTTGCAATGATGTTGACCCCTTCTCACATCAAGTGTCTAAGTCTATCAGTTTAGCTATCAGGGCTGTGTTCCAAAAAACTGGAGATTCTGGTCACCCTAGAGGCAAAACATGCTTTAGATGTGGGCAGCCTGGTCACTTTGCTAGAGAATGTAGTGCTCTCAACCCCAGCCAGCCATTTAATCCCGTCATTGGCCAAGGGGCTCCTAAGCCTACTGCGCCGGGAGTTTGTCCTCGCTGTAGGAGAGGCCATCATTGGGCCAAGGAATGTCGGTCTAGAACTGATGCTAATGGGCAAGCCCTCCCTGCGGTCCAGGGAAACAGCCAAGGGGCCCCGCACCAGGGCCCCTACCCACAGATGACCACACACCCCCAAGTACAGCACCAAGCTCCTGCAGCACCAGCTTATCTAGGGCAACAATAGGGAGCTCAGGACTGGACCTGTGTGCCTCCGCCCACACAATTTTCAACCCCGAAGATGGTGTTTAGGTTCTCTCCACAGGAATTTTTGGACCCCCACCATCTGGCACATTTTTTCTCATTATAGGGCATGCCTCAGCTACCATGCAGGGTCTCAGTCTCCACTGTACTGGAGAGATAAAAGTTTTAAGGCAGAAAAGGGCCCAGTCACCATTCTCCCTGGTCAGAGAGTAGCCCAGGTGCTCCCTCTCCTGCTTGATTCCTCTGGTGCTCACATGGGAGGGCTCAGAGGAGATAGCCAACCTGGTTCCGCTGATGTCTACTGGGTCCAGCAACTCTCTAAGGAGCGCCCCTCCTTGTGCCTTACGTTGGACGGGCAAAAGTTTGATGGCATTATAGATATGGGAGCTGACACCACAGTTCTTAGTTTGAGCTCCTGGCCTTCTGCCTGGCCTTTCCAGCCCTCGATGACTCATTTACAAGGCATTGACCAGTCTAAAAATACCTTACAAAGTTCAAAGTTGTTGACATAGAAAGATTCAGAGGGGAATTCAGGCACTGTGCAGCCTTTTATTGTTGAGGGCCTCCCTGTCAATCTTTGGGGGAGAGACATTCTCTCTCAAATGGGGATGATGATGTGTAGGCCCAATGAGGTGGTTGCTCACCAGCTCGCTCGGGGAGCTAGTGCAGATTGGGGTACCCCTGACACCTTTGTCCCTCAAAAAAGCGCGTCTGAGCTTTCAGATTCTAACTGGTCCCCCGGGTGCTCCACTGAAGTCAGGCGAAAACACTTAAAGCTCCTTTCCTGAGGACTTTATGTCTGCCTGGGAGGTCATCGCGACCGCTCTATTGCCCGAGCATGCGAGTACGAATCTGACTTTTACTGTAAAGCCTGGGGCTGCAAGACTACAGGAGATACTTACTGGAAACCCAGCTCCTCTTGGGACCTTATTACCGTAAAAAGAAAGTATCCTCTAACACACAATCCTAGCACCCCATACCTAAAGTGGGAAGGAAATTCCTTGGTATGCTCCATTAAAAATAAAACATCTAGGGTATAGGGTATGACACAATCTGCATATCAATAGATTTCTAAGAAGATGGAAGGAGAGACCCCTGGTCCTGGAAAGACTGGATGTAGGGGAACGCCAGGACAGAGTAACGAGAGGGGGTTGAATGGAGAAAAGAGGGAGGGAAGGGGGCTTATGGGACTTTCGGGGAGGGAGGAAACGGGAAAGGGGAAGTGATTTGGAATGTAAATTAAAAAAATAAAATAAAATAAATAATAAAAAAAATAAAATAAAACATCTAAATGATGGTGCAGCCCCCTCCAGATTGCCTTTACAGAGGTGGGCAAAAAATTTGATTAAGAAAACTCTAGAGGAGCCCAATGGGGTCTCTGCCTATATAAGGATGATTATGATATGGGGCTAACCTTCAAGATCAAGTTATCAAAAACGATCCCTGTTCCCCAAACAGCCACTGTTGGCCCAAACCCTGAGCTACAGTTAAGAGCTGGAGGTAGTGGACATCTATCTGGAAACCAGGTCCCTGCAACACCCACTATCCCAGATACCCGAACACCCAATCCTTTGTTTCAGCCTATTCTACCTATGGGTCCTCCCTTGTCTACTGAGCTTGTACTATCATTAGCTAATGCTTCGATACAAGCCATACATAAAGCTATCTTAGAGGAATGTTGGATCTGTTATTCACCCTCCCCGCCCTTTTATGAACAGATTGCAAGCTTTAGAGAATTATTACCCAGTAATGATACCTCGCTTCTGTGGCGGAGTCCTCCAGAGAAGCAAGGACTCACCCTTGGCCAAATTTCTGGCCTAGGCATGTGCCTTCTGGGACCTGATATGCTGCCCCCCAAGGCCCTGATTGAAGCTTGCAATCAAACTATTGTAATTAATGCTTCCTTTCAATACGTTGCTATTTCTAATGATCCCTATCTTGCTTGTTCCTCGGGATTGACCACTTTTATAGTTTCAGCTGCCTTCTTAGAGAATAGAGAATATTGTGTGTTTGTCAAGCTCCTCCCTCGATTGACCATTCATGATTCTGATGAGCTCCTTAATTTTTGGGAAAGGGGAACTCATTTGTCCAGACAAAATGGAGAACCTATAACAGCAGTCACCCTGGCTACACTCCTTGGTTTGGGAGCCACAGGGGCCGGAACAGGAATTGCCTCCTTGGTCACTTCCAGTCAGCAGTATGCGCAGCTCAGCTTGGTGATCGATAGAGACCTACAAGAGCTACAGTTAGGACTAAAGAATCTTAAAGATTCTGTTACATCCCTCTCTGAGGTAGTGTTACAAAACAGAAGAGGTTTAGATTTGCTCTTTTTACAACAAGGTGGGTTATGCACTGCCCTTAAAGAAGAATGATGCTTTTATGCAGACAAGACAGGTTTGGTTGAAGATAGCCTAAAAAGGGTCAGGGAAAGTCTAGAAAACCGCAAGAAAGAAAGAGAGAAAAAAGAATCATGGTATCAAAACTTGTTCTCTACATCCCCTTGGTTCTCTACTCTGTTACCTAGTCTTTTGGGACCTTTGGTGGGCCTTCTCCTGCTCATTTCTTTTGGGCCGTGGGCCTTCCAAAAATTAACTCTTTTTGTCAAGTCACAGGTGGATGCCGCTTTCACCAACAAGCCGGTTTCAGTGCATTACCATCGTCTAGAGGTCAGAGAAAATGACCCGGGTGCCTACGAGGAGCCCTTGGGCACCCCCTCTGCTGGCCTCGATTTCTCAATCCTGGCCATAGACTACCGAAACCCTTGGTATAAAAAGCTATGGAGACGTCCATGATGGGAGTATCATGATGCCACATGCCAGATGCACACCTAAAACCCCGGCTAACTCAGTCGGTAGAGCATGATCCCAGGGCTGTAGAGTAACTCCATGCCGGGAATAGCGTGAGGCCATTGCCCAGGGAGCAAACTCCTATTGGGGATTCTGGGCATGGAGGCACTTCACGTAGCCTAAGACAGAGGCTCTACCCCTCTCTTCTAGGTGCTGGCTGTGGGTGCACATCATGTAGCCTAAGACAGACTCTCCATCAATTATACAAAGAAGGGAGAGCTGTGGGGAGCCAAACAAGGTCATTCAGCCATGACTGTCTTATGACCATGAGATTGTTGAACAAAGACCTGCCCAGGAACTGCCGGTACAAAAGGATTCCGAGAGTAACTACGGATCGCTCCACCCTTAACCGCGGAATGTCCCTATGTGTGCAGATACCAGATGTCTTCACCAGATGCCCTTTGTGCTTCCTGCTGCCAAGAACACCTTGACCCCTCCCTCCTTTGCATTTTGCAAAGGTCACTTCCCCCTAGCTCCCCCTCCCAACTTCCTCATTCAGGGCTTGGCCCATAGCTCACTTCCCCCTAGCTCCCCTTCCCAACTTCCTCATCCCCACTGCTTAAAACATGCTGTCTGTGTGACAATAAACGGGACCTTGACAATGGAATCTTGTTTGGTCTCCTTTCTTTCTCCCCCCACTTGACCCTCAGGTAGCGCCTCTTCGGGACCCTGAATAACTAGACCTGCTGGACGGGTCAGAATGCTAGGATTATAAGTTGTCATCATCATGACTTTGGTTATCTCTTTTTTAATAGATAATAATATTTTGAAGACAATAGTTTGCAATAGTCTATGCTGTATTATGGCAGATTTAGAAAACAACATTAAATCCATACATTGTGACTATACAGCATTCACAAAATATTGCTAAAGAATATATAAAAACTAACATTGATCTTACCACTTAGAAAGAAATGAATTTTAATTAATGAAAACTTGAATTATCGAAAGCATTGCTTATTTTCAACGGGGAAGAAAGGCATAGGCTTGAAAAGCTAAAAAGAAAAAAGAAGATGACATAAAGGGTACAAGTTCAGATAGTGTTATGAGGGGAAAGCTTATTTCTGTTGATTTAGCATGGAGCAATCCTGTGGTTTCATTTGGGTGCCTCCACTACTTCTGGACAAACTTACAGCCTGTAAAATAAGAGGGTAGATAGTTTATCCCCAAGAGCAGAGGACTGTGAACACAGTAGCACATAGGAGAGCCCAGGTTGCCAGCAGAAGAGCAGTGGGGCTGGATTTGCCTCCTGTTCAGTAGATGGATAAGCACAGTGGGATCCATTCATTAGAGTCCAGATCCTCTGATAAAGGGAATAGCTTTTTATATACTGTCAGGAAGAGGAAAACTCCTTTCTTTATCTCTCCATACATTTTTCACTGTTGACAATCATTGAATAATATCTCCACTTTCTCTATAGAGAATGGAAATGCTCATGAAAAATAACCTGTGTGAGGGATGGGCTATCACCAAACTGAACAACAGATAACATACAAACACCCTTTCTGTCTTTCTGTATTCATTTGCTTCTCTCCCCTGCTGTTGCTTTTCCTTGCACTGTGGCCATCTTCCCACCCAATGCTGGGAGAATTTCTGTATTAAAGTAATTGTTATTTCCATGCTTTACCTTGTTATATAGCATTTTTGACAAAACAACTTAGCAAGGGTCACAGTTTGAATATGAAGCTCCTATGAGCTTGAGTATTAAAGGCTTGGTGCTCAACCAGTTTCATAATTTTAGGATGTTTGGTAGCTATCCAGCAGAAATGAGGTAATGGAGATGTATATGAAATGATTCCTATGAGCTTGACTATTAAAGGCTTGGTGCTCAACCAGTTGCATAATTTTAGGAAGTTCGGTAGCTATCCAGCAGAAATAAGGTAGTAGAGATGTACATTTGAAAGTTATATCTTTTCCCCAGTCTCAGATCTGTTCCTGAAGCTTGCCTTCTTTTCTGCACAGGGACAAATAGCTTTCTCTTCCAAAATCTCCTACTGCCTTGACACTCTGTATCACCATTGGTCTGGAAGCAATAGAATCAAAGAATATGAAGACAAATCATTGTATTTGTGGGAAAAATAATTTTTCTCATCTTTAATTGTGTTTATTTCTGCCACTGTTGCACAGTCTGACCGAAAGAACAGTGAAGAACAGGACTTCTCTGTGACATCAGAGTCATCAGTGGACTATGTTTGCAAAGACTAAGCATCACAGAATTTCTAAAGGAGGGATCAAAATACGACCTAAAATTTGTATTGTTCCCAATGTGAATGTGATGCAGTGGCTTCATGCTGACATTTGGGATGCATTATTTCCCTGAAGTTCACAGGTGGTCCACATTTATTCACTCTCATATTTTATCATATCACAGACAGTTCTGTTTAAATTATAAAAGAATGATGTTCTTCACATGGTCTCAATATTTTCCTGATAAATAAAGTTTAAGAAGATAGTAATTAACCATAAATAATATACACACGATTTGTTAAGTGAACAGAATTTAATATCATCAGCAATGTACTAATCTGTTAGTAGATATAGGACAGCAAGGTGAAGCAATGAAAAGAGTACCTCACCTCTACGCAATTCTCAAGCAAACCAAACAAAAGGAAAACAAAACAAAAAACAAAAAATAAAAAAGCAAACCAACAAACAAAAATAACTGCAAACAAACCTGCCCACAAAAACATCCACATATTCTAAATCTAACCATAGGAACATGTAGTAAACTCAAATTTAGGGACACTTTGCAAAATAATAGGCAACTGTTTTCTATGGTATAGTCTTAATGTTCTATTCCTGTGAAAAGCCACTATGACTTTGGAAACTCTTATAAAGGAAACATTTAAGTGGGGGCTTGTTTACATTTCAGAGGCTTAGTCCATTATCATCATTGTGGGGAGCATGGCTGCATGCATGCAGACATAGCATTGGAAAGTAGCTGAGAGTTCAACATCCAGATTTATGAGCTGCAAGAAAAGAGAGAGAGAGAGAGAGAGAGAGAGAGAGAGAGAGAGAGAGAGAGAGAGAGAGATTGCATCTGACTGGGGCTGTTGAAAACTCAAAGACTATGCCCAGAGACACATTTCCTTCAACAAGGTTACACCTACTAATATTTCTTGAGTAGTGTTACTTGGATGCTTTGAGTAAGCATTCAAATATATGAGCCTATGGAGGCCATTCTCATTCATACCACCCCAAACATCAAAGTACTAAAGGCACAAAAGGAGACATGAGATTTGAATAAAGCCTGCAATTCTAACCTTTGTATTAAATTAAACCACTAAAATCCTTCAGTGGAACAACTGGTAGAAATTAGTAGTGTCTGTATGTTAGATGTTCATACTTTGTCAATGTTAATTTCCCATTTTGAACACTGCTTGCATATAACTACACCAAGATTCCTTGTTGCACATTATAACATTTTGAAGCCTAAAAGGTTTTCAAAAATTAAAAAGTATACAAATTCTTAAAATGGAACAAAAGGAAAAAAAGACAATGATCACTGATCCTTTAAAATTTCAGATAAAAAATGAAGTAAAAAAACATTCTTTGCCAACACTGGTTTCTTCTTTTGGAATTAGGAGGATACAGGTGCAGAAAAAGTTAATACCATTTCACGGATTTATGCAATACCCTTGGACAATTATCTTAACTCCCATTGTCCTCAATATTTCATTTTATGAAATAAAATCATTAATGAAGATGATTAATCAGCTTATTATTTTATTTAATTAAGATTCAATACAATTACATGATTTTATCATTCTTTTATAAGCAAACTGTCGCTGATGGGAAAACAAATATATAGAAGAAGATGTGTACTCTTACATGACTACATCACTGAATAGCTCAAGCCCCATCCTACAATTACAATTTAACTTGTTGATTATTACTCCTTTAGAAAAGGTTTATGTTTATCTCATTCATAGCCAAAATCTAAGCACTAAATCCTTTTTGTCATTAATTTCATATCCCTTAAATATATACTGCTTGAATTTTTTTAAACAAATAATTCAACATTATTTTTCCACAGGGCCATAGCAAAATAATCCCTTTTCTTAATTCTCTGATACAACAATGGACAAATAGACACAGTGAGGAAATTGTTAAACCTACTCTATTTTACTATTCATTCCACAAGGTTTGTATTTGGCCATTGTTTTTGGCAGTGTTTTGTCCTTCTTGTGGTGCTTAATAAAGGTTATACAAACAGTTTTTCAGAACAAAAGAAGCTATGTTACACAAAGTACAGTCAACAGAGATGGGTTTAGCATTCAGAAAGCTGTATGCAGATGGGGCTCAGATGAAGGTGTTGGGAGAAAAAGCAGGCAAAAAGATAGATCAAGTTGTGATAGCAGGCTTGAGGGTTTCTATAGTGATACCTCATGGCTCTGCAGATGTAAATGGACAAGCAGAATACATTATGAGAACCCCATGTTCAGGAAAAATTTATATCTGGATGAGCCTGCAGTCAGTGATCAAGAAGAGGTGAGAAAATACAGCAGGATTCCAGGTTCAGGCATGCAAATTTCTGCTAGAATAAAAAAAAAAAATGGACAATGCCTGCCACATAAACCTAGGATTGTTTGTAGTCCTTAGAGAAAGGCAAATGGTCAGAATCAAGAAAGAATATCACACAAGTAAACAGGAGTGCAGCATTGGCCTTCCTCTAGCCAGACCAGCACCTAGGTCACCACAACGGGAATTTCGAGTACAAGAATGAATTCTAAACCCAAGCTGAAAGATCCCTATTTAACAAGTAACTGAATATCATTCACTAAGGAATCCAGGAAGACTAGTAGATAATCATCCAACCAGTTCTTAGCCCCATTGATCTTACTCAACTCACCAATGAACATTTCTTCTGTCTCCTTTAGCTATTATATAGTTATTTTCTAATTTACAAGTAAGTGTGTGTGTGTGTACTTGCTTTTATGTCATTTCTCATATATAGAAGTTAGGAAACTGTTTGTGGAAGTCAGTCTGTTCCTTTCACAGTGTGAGCCCTGGGCATTAAAACCTGATAATCAGGGTTGGCACCAAGCACATTTATCCACTGGACTACCTCACTAGTTCTTTGTATACAGTTATGAATATTTAAAGATACAGCTATGTTTTCACACTATTTCTGCTTCCATCCCCTAAAACTTACAAGAATTAAATAAGCTTTGATATGAGTATTAAGTAATCAGAAAATATCCAACTGTTCTTTCAATTATTTGTGTATATTAAGTCTCCTTGAAACTCAGATTTTAGAGATAGAGTCATCTAAGGACTATTTCAAATCCTTTTCACAAAATGCATGTATTTGAATATATACATGTGTGCAAATATGACATTGCTACAGGCTTTGTTGCTAGGTATCTACATTAACTTGGGTAGGATAACACTTAGATGAGAAATTAGCCCTGAGGAATTCTCACAGATACAGAATTGGTAGATGTTAGCAATGATTTAATGTAAGTTTGTAGAACTTACAAATATCATGCCTTGGGATATTGAATCCTATCTAATAACAATACAAATTAGTTGGATACTTTCTGTGTTTTTCAGGGTGGCAGCTAGATAAGTCAGGAAAACCAAAGATTCTACTTACAGTATAGTCTTGTCCTTCAGTTTCAGAATCCTAGGAACTGAGTTCAGACACACAGAGGTATTATTTGCTAACACATGCTACCTTAATTTGAGTTTTATTTCTCTGAAAAGATAGCATGACCAAGACAACTTTTACCAAAGAAAGCATTTAATTGGGGTTGACTTACATTTTCATGTAGAGGTTCAGTCCATTATCATCATGGCAGGAAGCATCACAGTATTCAGGCAGACATGGTGCTCTAGAAGGATGTAAGAGTTCTACTTCTTGTTGGAAGGCAACCAGGCAGAGGTTTCTTTTGTAGTGGACAGAGCATCAGCATTAAGAACCCTCAAAGCCCACACATATAGAGAGACACTTCCTTCAACAGAGCCATACATTCCAATAGGGCCACACTTCCTAATACTGCCACTGTCCCATGGGCCAAATATATTCGAACCACTCCTTCCAAGTTCTTTAAAAGTTTAAAATCTTCATGAATTACCAGATATCCAAGGTTTGGGCTGAATATCGATTGCCTAGAAAAAAAAAGTTATAAATATAAAGAATCTGTTGAATACTGTGACATCAGCAGTACAGTACAAATAAAGCCTCCTTCTTTTTTTCTCATACAAGGGTAGCCTGATTGACCACAGTGCAAGTGAACTTTGTTTGGGACCTTAATGGCTTTACCTTTTTCGTTATCATTTTTTTCAACAGCACTCCTCATTTTGATGTGTAAATATACTTTAGGATTATTTGATCCAAGTGTCATCTCCAGAATCAAGTTTTCTGATATAATCAAATTGGTATTCACCATTGTGAATTTCAAAGTTTTTTTCTTAGTTTTATTTCTAACAACTCAAAATGTTAAGTATTACATGTAGCTTTATAATTGATTAATGCTATACTTATAAAACAGTTCAAAATAGCAAACTTACTTATATACATTTAATAGAAATACCATTTCCAGTATAATTTGTTGAAAATGTTATAATTTTTCTCTTAATAGTCTGTTGTACATAAAATTCAAGATATCAAGATATATGGTAAGTTTCTGTCAAAAATTTCTGTATTTCTCATAATTTATACATTAAGTTATTTTTACCTTAGGTCTACAATGCTTAGATTACTATAATGTATGTTTAAATCATGCAGTTTATATGTTTAGCTTATTCTTCTTCAAAGTAATTTTAGTTACTTTATATCTTGGGTATTTTCTG
Source organism: Tokudaia tokunoshimensis (assembly GCA_036184795.1). NCBI lineage: Eukaryota > Metazoa > Chordata > Mammalia > Rodentia > Muridae > Tokudaia > Tokudaia tokunoshimensis. Next base: position 52,224,320 of record BTHU01000005.1, on the reverse strand, counting down.
AGTTTCAGAATTGGCTTCCCAAGTTTTATAAATATATTTTCTAGGATTGGGATTTCATGGACCTATGGAATACACCTTAAATAGTACTAAAAATTGAAAGGCAGGAGTCTCCCATCCAATAAGTCCTGGAACATTTGAAAACACACTTATTGTGAAGTAGATATGTACAGTATGACAGTGTGTAATAAATAAAAGTGTAATCATGTATACATGATAACTTAAACTATAGAGAATGTGGTTTTAGGAATAGCAATATCAGAATAAAAAGTGACAAAAGTTCTGAGATTTTTTACTGATACACATTAAAATAATATACCCTAGACATAATTTGCATATCAATAGATTTCTAACAAGATGAAAGGAGAGACTCCTGGTCCTGGAAAGACTGGATGTAGGGGAATGCCAGGACAGAGAAGCGAGAGGGGGTTGAATGGGGAAAAGAGGGAGGGAAGGGAGTTTATGGGACTTTCAGGGAGGGAGGAAACGGGAAAGGGGAAATGATTTTGAATGTAAATAAAAAAAAACTTAGAAAATAAAATTTAAAAAAATAATAATAATAAAGTCTGATGGCTTACAAGGTCCTCTAACTCAAGAAGTATGGGAAATAATATGATATATTAGTACAATACATTCTAATGTGGAGTTTTCCAAGAACTCCATGCTCTAGAATCTTGTCAAAGATTCACCACTAATTATTTTCTAATTGTGCCTCATACTAAATTAGAATTAATGTCCTGTGTGTTAAACATCGTCAAATGTCCCATAAACACTGAGAGTATTATTCCATCTCTATGCAATGATTTTCCATTCTCTCTTTTTTCTGGATCAGTTATGTTCTCATTGTGTGCCTATTGCTAGGAGGTCCTACCTTCAGGGAGCTTTGTCTCTACAGTTGGAGGATCCTCCTTTTGCTGATGTCATAGCTTCATGCTGCATGTTACAAAGCCAGATACTTTTATTTTGTAATTATATCTAGACACACATTCTCCTTTTTTCCCCCGTAGATTTAATAGAAACAAAAGACAATATTTCCTTTAAATCCCAAACCTCTAGCACATAGAACTACCGGGAGCCAGCCCCGGCAGAGGTACTTCTTCTTCTTGGTTCTTCTTGAGGCAGTCGACGGGGGGTAAGACTCTGTCTTACGAAATTCTGGGGGTAAGACTGTTTTACGGAAAATTTAGGGTTGCTGTACAATAAAAAGTTTACTTATCTAAGTCTAAGTTACTATGCTACTGTAGCTGACCTGTCTTCTATAATCCTCTGAGGCCAGAAACTGCAGTTTCTGGCATTTAGCATCTCTTCCTCAAACTGCTAAAGATTAGGTAAATTGCCTTTGTACTATCTCCACAGGAACTTCTGGACTCTAACTTTCATCCTGCTAGTCAGAAGTCACAGGGAGAAAAATGGGACACTTAGAGAAGTGGTTAATGAGTTTATTACTAAGTTGTAAAAAGTTTCCTATGAAAGCTATCTAAGAGGGAAAAGTGGAAACATTCTAAGTGGAGAAAGGGAAAAATTCTTCTAAGGGGGGAAAGGTAAAAAATGTGTGTGTGTGTGTGTGTGTGTGTGTGTGTGTGTGTGTGTGTTTGAGAAAGAGAGAGAGACAGAGAGAGAGAGAGAGAGAGAGAGAGAGAGAGAGAGAGAGAGAGAGAGAGGAAGAGAAGAGACTGAGAATGAGAGTGAGAGTGAGAATGAGAGTGAGAATGAGAGTAAGAATGAGAGTAAGAATGAGAATGAGATGAGAGATTGAGAATCAGATGATTCTCTTTTGTCTTCAGTACTTATACATCTTTCAGAATACATGATCACATGTTACAAAGTTCATCACAAGTTCACACAAAAATCAAACCATAAATTGAAATAGAAGTTTACAACAGAGAATGTTTACATACATATCCATTAGGAGCAATTGTCTAGCCAAACATCTATCATTTGCTTTCTCTACAGGTTCATAGAAAGTTTAACACCATAACTAAGTTATAAGTGAAGTTTTGTATAGATAAACCCAGTCAATATTTTATCTTCTGTCCTAACACCTAAAATAAATCATTAGTTCCCTTTTTATGACCTTTGGTTTATTGTTTTACAATCTCTTGGAATGTGCTCTAAGTAGGAGAAAGTCTGGTTGCCATCTAAGAGCAATTAACTGGTGACACTTGGGAGACTGGCAGAGTTCTCATTGCAGTTTTGACTATCAGAAAAGGACCTAATAGAAGTTCCACTATAAAAGAGCTTAATAATCACAGGTATAATTTTAGGAATTCTTATAGAATCATCATTAAAACTTAAGTCATCTATTTGTCTATATAGCACCACTATAAGACAGTACATCTTCGTGGATCTGCAGAGATCTGCTCCAAAGTGGTGTGCTATTACTTATTGATTATTACATATGTATAATAATAACAGGAAAAGCATATTAATAGCGGGAATCTTTCCTAAAACTAGTCCTCCACAGCCTTGCTGAATAAGGGCTCACCTGTCGCAGATTATATAATAATCCAAAGCAGGCCATTTCAGGATGATCACCTGCTAGTATATTAGCTTGTCCCATTATGGCTCCCAACATAGAACATTTGTTTTGATATTTAATAAATGTTTGTGATAATTAGACAGCTTAAAAAATGCATTTCTAAAATACCAGTTAGCTTTTATTTATTTTTAATGAGGGACACCAAATATATCTCAAATATCTGGCATTTCTATTATGTATTACCAAACTCTCAGAAGGTGTCATCTGGGGTTAGGGGTGCTTTATTCTACATACTGACCTCAAATGAGTATCCCTGCTTTAATTCTGAAAAAAAAGAGCTGGGGTATAGATGTAAGGTGAGTTTGAGTACATAACTGATCTAACAAACAATTCTGTGAGTCAGTGACTGTTTGATCTTTCTATGTACTCAGCACCGAGAAGACTGTAAACATTTGTAATTTTACCCCAAGCCAAGATAACAGATAATCTTGATCATTATATTTATTTGACCAAGTGGTGGCATCTGTAAGTCATATCTCCTGCTAGGATTGTAATGAATGACTTCATAACATAGTTATTTTCTCTATTTTTCCTTCACAGGCTCTCTCTCTCTCTTTCTCTCTCTCTCTCTCTCTCTCTCTCACACACACACACACACACACACACACACACACACACACAAGTCATGAATGTTTCTCTCATTTTTTCTTTTCCTTGTACACCTACCTGCTCAAACTTTCAGCATCTATACTGCATTATTAAATGGGGCATGCCCAGTTAAAGACATCATGGACCTTCATATTTCATAGGTCCTCAGCAGCAACCAGATTGGCAGGCTTAAGAGAAACTGTCATCCCTGAGATGTTGGCTGCAGGAGCTAACAGGAATCTGTAAGTAGTAAATCAGATTGTGAAAGAAATCAATAGTTGTGAACTGACCCAAATGTCCACAAGCATCTTTTTGCTGGTAGAAACTCACTCCTGTGATTGTAGCCATCATTACTACAGTATTAACCACTCCCATTTGATAGACAGGAGTCTATCAAACACCTGGCTGAAAGAAGGATGCTCTTTGACTCTGGCATTTTAACTTTTTTGCATTTTCTATAGGCTAGACTTCTGATCTTGATTCTGCTTATAAACCAGAACCTGCGTTTTCTTTCACTGAGTTACCAGGGACTAGAAAGAAAGTGAAGATACTAATATTCATGTGGGAATGATAGCCTACCTGGGCTTCATAACCTTTTATGTGTGTATGTGTTTGCATATGTGTATGAAGACAAAAGATCTGTGCAGTGTGTCTTCCTCAATTTCTCCTCATCTTATTTTTGAGTCAAGCTGTTTCACTGAAACTGGAGTTTACCAGTTTAACTACATGGCTTGCTAGCAAAACTTAGCTTCTCTCTAGCCCTACGATTACAAGCATATGCTACTACATCCAGGATTTTCACATGGATTGCAGGGCATCACATTTGGGTTTTCATGCTTGTGCCATAAACACTTTACAAGCTGTGCCCTGCAACCTCCCACCACCAGCTCTGTTTTCATAGCCTTTAAAGTTTAATTCTGGGCATCAGTGATTCTTTGGCTAGAGAACATTCTGTTTCTGTCTCCTAAGATTGAACATTTCCTACTAGATTCATAATTATGCATTTATTCAGCAAATATTTGTCGAGCATGTTGTGCAAGCATTAGTTTGTGCTTTTGGTTTTGTTGATCATGGATCCCTTTTATGCTAATGTTAGATAGATGCTGCCAGGTTATTTTTCCAACCATTACTTTCCCTATGTGGGCACAAAACATCACTCCCACCTCAAAGGGAGCAAGAGAGAACTTACTCTTCAACTAAATGTGAGTGATTAATGGGGGAATTCATGTTATCCCAAATGATGTTTCAATGTGGAAACATTTTTCAGAACCAAATAAAAAACTACAAAATACATAAATTGAGACAATTTTAAATATAATTCTGAGAATATTAGGAGAATTATACTGAAGGTTGGGCCTCGGCTTTAGATTTTACAAGCTATTTGGATAGATCTTAGCTTTTGCATTGGTGGAAACTAGTGGTCTGCTAAGTTACTATATTTCAAAATGATAGTCAAAAAAGAGGATATTAAGTCAGATAAAGGGTAGACAATAAATGCATAACAAGGGAACTAATGATAGCCCAAGTGAGTTTAATTGTGGAAAATCTAGAAGTCTTCAATTCTCCACAATCATGGAGTTCTATGTACTTATTAGCACTGTAGAGCCCTATCATGCGACATTTCTCTATAAAGTTTTGTTCATACCTACAGCAATAGCTAAACCTAAGACTTAATTTAAACTTATTTACCCTCACATTTCTCAAGGTGTAGTACAGGATTCTCCAAAACAGAAAACCCTAGAGTGCTGTCATTAAAAGCATGCCAAAGGTCCACTTCAAATATCTATAGTCTGTGTCACATTGGGAAAAATATTTAACTGTTTAGAATAATATCTTTTATACTAAATACTGACCGAATATGTATCTGAATTACGTAGATATTCCAAAAATGCACATGTACAGATATTTGCCCTCCAAATATGTGCAGTTAATATGGTTTGCTAAAATTTAGATGCATTGTTATACCTATTATCTTTCTAGTTTCCTTATTTTCTTTCATTGATCCCTATCAGTGACTAGATATTAATATGGACTGTGAATGAACTCTCTCCCTATTTTTCTCTTTCACAGAATTTTGCTGTGGGTGTACATGTATATGCTGAGTAGGCACATGAATATATATGTTCATATATAGAAAACTAATAAAAACCTTGTGTGTTATTCCTCATGAGTTATAAACACTTTTCTTCCTCTTCTTCTTCTTCCTCTTCTTCTTCTTCTTCTTCTTCTTCTTCTTCTTCTTCTTCTTCTTCTTCTTCTTCTTCTTCTTCTTCTTCTTCTTTTTCTTCTTTTTCTTCTCCTTCTCCTTCTCCTCCTCCTCCTCCTTCCCCCACCTCCTCCTCTTCTTCCTCCTTCTCCTTCTGCCTTCTCCTCCTCCCTCCTCCTCCTCCTCTGCTTCTTCTTCCTCCTCCCTCTTCTTCTCCTCCTCCTCCTTCTCCTCTTCCTTTTCTTCTTCCTCCTTCTCCCCCCCTCCCCCAACAGGTTATTTTACTGGTTTGGAACTCCTAGACTATCTGAATCTAGAAGTTCTGTAATCCATTTGCTTCTGCCTTCTCAGTGCTTAGAATCCAAACATAGGACACAAAACTAGCCTTAATTTTCTTAGCTTGGATTCTGGGGCTCAAGATGAACACTACTGTTATTTTAAGACAATGGTTTTACCAGCTGATCTTTCTCTTAGCCACCATCTTCATAATTTCATAAATGTACACCTAAGGTATGTTTCTCAAATTTTAGAAGTCTATTTTTCACATATGCAAATGCCATTAATAATTAAAAACAAGCTTTGCATTCTTACATTTCCCTTTCTAAGCCGTCCTATAATGTTGCCAGATTTAATCATGACTGTTTAACCAAAGAGGAAGCTAAGGCTTAAAGTGCCTCAGCACACAATTTTCCATAGTCAATGGAACATCCAGGATCTGAAAGTAAATTTGTTGTCAACCTCTGGATACATTGGCAATATGTTAATACACTTTCTACATTTTTGTGGTATAATAGTTAAATGACCTAATGTTGAAAAAAATGCACATAATACTGTGTCAACATGAAAATTTCTCAATGAAGAGGGAGTTAAAATTACTCAGAATCTCTATTTTTCACCAAAATGCATTATATTTTGACTCATGTTTACATTCTAGTGTAAGAAAAGTTAGAAAAAATACCATGTTGACAATAACAAGGAAAATGCCTTAGTAGCAGTTGCCCCTGTCTGTGCATATTACATATCTTTGGTTTCAAAGTGTTTTAGATAACTATAGGTAAGTGAAGTTCACTGCATATACAGTAATTAATTTTTTTCAACTGTATTTATAAGAGCATACTTTTTTGCTCTTCAATAAAAAGTGCAAATTAGGATTAAGTAGTAAATAGTAAAGGTCCCTGACATAGTGGCATTTAATTATAATGGAATGCAGACAAAAGTAGTAAGCAATAATTAAAATCAGAAGATCAGATGAAACTTCTCAGTTGTCTTCCCTCTGCTGAAAAAATTGACAGTATAACTATCCATATATGAAAATAACTTCACAAAGACTAAAAAAACTTGATAAGATATTAGGGCATCTGAGTATAACATAGAACAAAGAAAGATGCTTTGAATGCAATAAGAAGGACAGTTCACTTTCTTTCACATCACCCATTTGTGATTTCTAGGACCACAGTACTGCAAGAAAGTGATCAAGAAAATGCAACACAAAGTAACAACGATAAATATTACTAGTAAGTGGAGTAAATAAATGGAAGTTAAGAACTGCCTGACAAGTCTTGGTTGGATATCAGCAATCCCAAAGGAGAAATTTAACAATGACGAAGTTCAAAAACAAAGTAAGCAAATCTGTATCTAAAAATACTAAAATTAAAGAGAAATGTAATAAAGAGAGCAATTTATCAGTTTTTTGTACTCAGAGCTTTATGGATAAGCATCAAAATTTCGAGTGCTTACCTCGAAATTTTAAATATTTGAGTCACAGAATCTAAAGAAGAAAGACAGAGACAAAGTGGGATAGAAAGTCTATAATCATTCCAAATATCACAACATAACAACATAGATAAAGAAAGATTAAAGGTATCCAAACAAATTCAATGCACACAAAATATATGATGAAGCATTAAAAACTAAGTCAAAGAAGTATCCTGAAAATGATAAAGAAACATTTCACTTACATAAATCCCAATAAGGCTAGTAGTGGATTTCTCAGCCCTTACCTTAAAACCAGCAGAGAGTAGGATGATACTATAAATGTCTAAGAAAATAAATTGTCAACTAAGAATACAAATAATCAAAACTACCCATCAGAAATGAGATTAATAATTTTTTCCAAAAAAACCAACAAAATTCCCTGGCATCTTTTTCTTCACTGTCCCTAAAAAGTAAGGTGGTGAGACAGATATGTGATGTCAATTTCTAGCTGCCACAAGAACATATGGATAAGTGTATACACACACACACACACTCACCACAAAATGTCTAAAATGTGGAGAAAGAATAATTTATACAAATTTAATGCATCTACAGCTATGTGTAAATGTTCATTTGTATGTGTCTATAAGTACATTGAGTATGCATCTGTGCTAAACCCAGCAAGTTTTATTATTTTTGAGATGCAGTCCCTCACTGAATTGTAGATTAATAATTTTGGTAGTGAGGTCAGCTTACAGGCTCCAAGAACATCTATTGCTGGAATTACAGTTGAACTACACATTCCCTAGTTATGTCATTTTTGTTTTGTTTGTTTCGTTTTGTTTTGTTTCTTTTTCAAAATGTGAGTGGTAAGGAGCAGATTTTGATGTCTTATGCTTGCCTGGCAAGTCCCTTACCAACTGAGCCATTTCTCCATCTCAGAGTTAAACTTTGTTAATGCATTGGAAGATTAAATTGTTACCAGCCTAAGGTAGCCTATTACAATTGTAAATCTCCCAGTATTTTGTAAGTATAATGCTTTATATGCCACCTTTACTGCAAGTATACCAATGATAAAAAGCTAAGAAAAAATTTTGACTAGATAGAAGTACAGGTTTTTGTATCATTCCCCAAAAACGTGGATTCAATAAAGCAGAATATAGACTGCTCCTTCCATGATTTGGGAAAGTATAGGTCAAATGGTGAATAAATCACATCCAATAAGTAAGTTCAAAAGGTCTGTTAATTTGACATGGTAACTATAATTACCATTAATAAATCACATTTTTAAAACTAAGAGGTAAATTTTATGTGTGTTCTTCACTAAAGCATAATATTATATACATGTTGTTTGGTCTAGTCATGTTACCATGTGTACATTTTCCAAAATCTCCTATTGTAAATTTGTCAATCAATAATAAAAATAATAAAAAAATCAATTAAGTAAAATAATTCATAAGGAGAAAATCATGTAACCATAACCAACTCAATAAATTCCACAGACAAGCAGAATAATAGGACTTGCTTAAGAAATAGAAATAGCTGTAAATAAATGCTGACCCTTGAGCTTACAATTAAGAATGGTGCATGTGTTGAAATGGTTGAGTCTTTTACAAATGATGCTTTCCAAAATCAATGTTGATGCTAAAAATGCAGGCCACTAAAGTAGATGTATTTGTTGTATTATTGATGTCTTCATTATTTCATTCTCAAATCATTGAAATGATCTACTATATTCATGATGGAAATAATTGTAGATATTGCCTTTGGGAAAGCACCATATCATTCTTTTATGATAGGACTTCATCTCTCCATAACCTATCTTTAATTGCTGAGATTTTATGGATCTGTTTTTCAGGACAGGTGTTTATAGTTGTAATGAAGCCAATATCTAAGTACCAAGTGTTATGTCAGAGTCAGGAAGAGTTTGAAACAGTTTTGAGGAAATTAATTTGTGAGTATAATAAGTGATAAATGTCATTGGGGAAAGACAAAACAGTAGGCCAGTCTGTCACTAAATAGAAACAAGCAAACAATCTACAACAACAAACAAAGCAAGTTTGGGTAAAGGGTTGCATGTCTTCAGTCATAGTAGAAGATTCATTAATTTTACTGTAACCTGGGCAGCATAGCAAGTTTAAAACTAAAGGGCTGAGGATGTAACTAAAAAGATTATGTGTGATGTGTTGCACAGGCATTTAGTTCAGTCTTCAATGAGAACAATGATAAATCAAAATTAAGCAAATAGAGAAATAAATACTAGAGTTTCTGAACATACCAGAATTGCACTAATATTGGAAAGTTTGATAAGGTATCTATAAATGCCTGCTGTGGTCTCTAGAACTTTGCATTGGCTTTTATCTAGAGGTGAACAACACTTGAACAGCATGTTACAAAGGAATTCAGGTTTGCAGGGGAGCTAGGATTGTCAAATATATAGGTGTTTTCTAATTCAGGTAATGCACAGTTAAGATCCCATACTACCCAAGACATCGGCTGTTTCACTAGCACGTGATTATGATTATGAGACACTATTTTCTAGGAAGATTAAAAAACGCATTTAGTCATTACCAGATCTTTATAAAACTTTATCTGAATAAGTATTAAATGTTTAATTTTGTTCTATTTAAATCATTTGCTGGACACACCTTTCCTATTAACAAATATTCTTTAACCCTAGACACTGTTGTCTGTACCCAGACTCAGACCAAATGAAAGTGCCTTATTTAAAGAGAAAAACTATTTTAAAAATCGTATTTTCGTCCTTCAAAATCCAAGACTTCAGTGAGTCCCACAAAATGTTATATTCCTTTAGTATAGTGAGAAAAAGCCCAGTTTGCTGAATAACAGGTTACATTTTCTTTAAAATATAATGATGTATGTGAGACTGGAAGCTAAAAACAAACAAACAAACAAACAAGAAAACAGCAACAATCCAAACATTTAACTCCCAGAGTCTGAAAGCCTTGTACAGTGTACATTGTAACTCCCTGTTAAATGAAATTTGACCTGCATTAGTCAAGATTCTCTCCCCACCTAGCATATTCCCCTCTTTCCACAGTCCTTAATTCGTGTCATTGTTCTTTCACATGGTGCCACCTCTTCCCCCATTTCAATTTCTATCTGTGCTTAGATGTTTCAGGTTAAGACTTTCTTTAACTCTGTAATATGTGTGTTTTGTTTCCTTTCCATTGTGCAAATATTTGATAAGTGTAATAGATCACACCTTTGTGAAGCAGCCTTTAAATTATATTAATATTATGTAAAGACGTGTAAAAATTATGATTTTCTCTTTCTCTCTCTCTCTCTCTCTCTCTCTCTCTCTCTCTCTCTCTCTCTCTCTCTCTCTCTCTCTCTGTGTATGTGTGTGTTTGTACTTGTCTGTGTGTTTGTGTTTGTGTATGTGTGCCCATGCACATGTGTGTGTGTTTATCTGTATGCAATCTCAAATGAGAGAAACTATCAAACACATAAATTTTCTATGAACTCCAGCCCTTTCATTAAATAGCAACAAAATTAAAGACAAAAACAAAGATAAATTCAGGTTCATATTTCAGAAAAAAATGAATGAGGACCACTTTATTTCAAATCTAATAGAAATGCAAAGAAGGGGAAATCAATGCAATCCAGTATGCCTTGGATCAGCATATTTTGAAACAAAATGTACCTTTGTATCTAAAAGTTGGAAAGCCATGAATATTTAACAGAGAGAGAGAGAAAAGAATGATTTTGTCAGCCTGTAAAGCAAGTCCCAGGGAAGCTTAAATTCTACTGCCTCTTATTAACTTCTCTGCTCAGTAAACAAAATGAGTCTTTCAGCATGAGGGAGGTTAAGTCTAGGGGAGGTAGGATGAGTGTAGCCTTCTGAGGATAGGAAAGGGACAAACTCAAGAGTAGTTGTAGAGGGGAGGGCTTGGTAAAGCTCAATGCCAGCCAGCAATCATAAACTCTCTGTCTGCAGATAGGGAAGCTAGAGAGTCCTTAGAGAAAATTTCTAAAATTCTGCCAGATCTTAGAGCCAAGAGAAGCAGGGCGTGACTATTGTAGTAAATTGATCTAAAAGATTGCTTTGGCTACTCCAGGATTCACGTCTTGTCCAGTTAATTTCTCCATGGCTCATTCTTTGTGTCTAAAAGGCTAGTAATACCAAGGTCTGCTTTAGTAGACTATCTAGCAGAATAAATGAGTCATATTAGCCAAAAATCCTTGCTAAATATTTGATGGTTGTGTCTGAAGCTACACAGGGGAATATTTGAGCAGCTTACCACTTTTATGGGAAGATGATTCTTAATGTGGAATAATGCAGGACTTTTATTATCACCCAGCCTCTGTCATTATGACTCACATAGTGCTCCCAGGAGATTCCTTGATACTAGGGGGGAAAAGCAACATTCTGCAGACTAGTAATGTATTGATTCTTTGACTATGGACACTGCACAAAAGGAAAATGCTAATCAGTGGGTTGGGTTGGAAGGTGTGGGTGTACATACTTTCATTAAACAATATTGACCAATAACTTTGCCAGCTCCTGCATCCTTTTCTGTCTCTACCCATTATCTTATTGACCACCATCCTAGCATTTTATCTTTTTTTTTTTTTCAAATCTTTTGCAAGAAGCAAAAGACAATTGCATGGAAAGAACTTTGGGCAAGGATCAAAGGCCTTGGTTCCTACCATAATGAATGAATATTATGAAGAACTTAAACAAACCATGTTCAATTCCCTGAATTTTTTATCAGTTTCTTAATTTATAGAAAAATTACATTTCGTGGACATATTTTTTTTGATACAGGGAGGAGAAAGAGTAATTTCATTCTGGATAAGACACATTATTTTTCTACTTATGATTCTTTTTTCAACCACTCTGGGCTTTGAGCCTATATTTCAAGGTTCTCAGCTTTGAGCATAAGCCATAAGTCTTGCTGGAGGCTGTTGCAGCCTGAACCAATCATTAACAAATTAAGAGGAAGCAAATCAAGTTGTCAAAACCCTGTAAAACCAATAAATCCTTGTGAATTGTTAGCTTATTTTTTTATTTTTCTTATGTGGAGAGACACAGTAAACCCATCATGTCAAGACCTGGCAGCCTTAGCACAAGTCATAAGTCTATCAGTAAAAGACAATCAAAAAGAAAATTTCTCTGAAAGAGTACTAGCCTAGAGGCTTTCACCTCATTGAAAGGTTGTTCTTCATACCTTAAGTTTTTTGAAACAGGCACACATTAAGTTGAGTAAAACAAAGGTATCCAAGCTGTCTCCTAGATGTCTCTTGATCACTCAGATCATTACTCTAGAAGCAAAAGTCATTTATGCAAAGGGACACTTGGCACTCATCAATTATCTGCCTAAGCTGTGTAATTCTCCTTTATGGCTTCTTGGTGATCACTCCAGAACAGAGGTGCCATCTCTACAAAGTTTGACTTAGTATCAGCTGAAATATAGGAGCTACCCAGGAGTTAGAGAATATCAGATACTTAGTGCTTGTTGTCATAGTGATAGAAAAGAATGGCATAGGGACATCTAACTGGGACTTCATCCAGAAATAAGGGATGTATCACTTAGTTGAATGAATGTATTCTAAAATTGTCACAGAGTATTTTATTTCTTATGCATTGTTTTAGCAAATAGCTGACCCTGGCTAATGCAGTTAAACATGAAATTTTGTTTTGCAGTTATAGCAGCTAGAACGTCCAAACTACCATGTGGTCAATATTTGACAAGGACTCATAAATAAGACAGAGAAATAGACAAGAAAATAACAATATGAAGAAGATAGTAAATATGTTGACTAGCTGTGCTTTTTAGGAAAACTAATTATACCTCTCAAAATATAACACACTGCTGAAAGATGTATTATAACAATTCTCCTGTAGGCTCCAATGTTGTTTCCTATGGTATGAACACCAGAATATTAGGAATCAAGCTTCTAACAATTGTCTATCAGTAGATACAATTTACCAAAATCCAAACTTTGAACAAGTTAAAAAATTCTCCAGAAACTGTGTGCTATTCTATTCTATTATTCTGTTCTGTTCTATTCTATTCTATTCTATTCTATCCTATCCTATCCTATCCTATCCTATCCTATCCTATCCTATCCTATCCTATCCTATCCTATCCTATCCTATCCTATCCTATTCTATCCTATTCTATTCTATTCTTTTTTAACTCTTCTTACTTTATTCTACTTCTGTCTTACTCTGTTTCTGTTTCATTCCATTCATTCTTGTCTTTAATCAAGAAGACAGTGAATTGAAAATTCATGGTCATATTTGCTCAGCCTCCTGATCATATATATGGGTGTAAAAAGATAAAAGTGTTTATCTAACAAGATGGTTACTACAATTGAAAGTCTGTTAGTCTTTTTCATTCTGTAAGGATATGAAGTAAGACAATTAAAAAGAAGCAATAGCTCATTTGTGGCTTGAAAGATGAGTAAAGTATTATCACAAACAACCAGAGGAAAGGCCAGACATAATTCAGAAAGAACAGCAAACAAAAATAATAAGAAAATGTATATAATTATAGGGGTTTATGTTTGTAACGTGAAAGCTGTTCACTGTGACAAATTACTCTTGAAATTTCTCTTTCCCTAATAAATATATGCAATTTTTTTGCCACAGACAGAGGGAGTCATTATCAAATATGGAGCAGGTGCATCATAACTGGGTTGGGTATAAATAGTAGACTTCCCATTAAGAGATATGGAAGACTTTATAAGGAAATGCCCAGTCATGAATAGAAATGGAAGCAAAAGAGTACAGAAGGTTAGGCATCTGTATACATTTTTAATAGTGTATGATGGATGGTGAGAACCTTCTGCAGGATAACAGCTGGTAGAAATATAATTGAAGAGGTGTTCAGATTTTAGAATTAGCCCAGATGTTAGCAGTTGATATAGTGACATAGATAAAAAAAAATTTTAAATAATTTACCTGTGTTAGCTATTATTGAAATTCACTGTGACAACATTTTATTTACAAGTAAATTTGATGACATTGATGTTTTTGTAACAGTCAGTATTATCAGAAAACTACAAGACAATATATTATGTCCTCAAGTTAGCATAAATTGAAGATTAGAAGGTCTTTTTAGAAGTGTTTTTAATCAATCATTATTTGACTTCATTAACCATTTGAGGCACAGTACTTACTGAGGAGGAAGTTAGAAAATGCTCCTCAACTTCCACTCATCCTTGGTGGTGAAACATGTGTGTCTTTATTCTTTCCTGAAGTCCATTCATGTGGAAGACTTTTTCAAAAATTCACAGGAAGTCTAAGAAAAAACTTTTATTATTTCTTGGTGTTCTGGATGATGTCTCCTGGGATTAGCTTTCATGGTAGCAGAAGTCACCAGGCAATTTTCTGAAGGATTCATAAATCCAACACTTCCACCAAACTATGAATAAGAAACCCAATAGGACCAGTATGGCAAAATAACACTAAGGCTGCTAGACTCACTCATAGAACTTTGTAGTAAACAATGACTCTCTAATTAGAGTTAAGGCCCACTGAGCAAGAGGAAAGATATTACTGGTACAGGAAGTCTAGCCAACCAAGTAGGGCAAAGGGCAAAGAACAAAAGAAACCATGGATTTTAGATGAAAACCTACCACTGCCAGTTTACTATACCAGCATGAACTCTAACATAGTCTTTTCAAGGGAAAAACATACCAACTTGTTTTCTAATACCAAATAATTAGCCATAAATACATACATACAAATAACATTATATAGACTGAAAAAGTTAATTTATGTACTTAGTAATATCTATATAGAGATTTATATGCATATATATGTGTGTATATATGTGTGTACATAAATATGTAAAAATAATAATTTAAAAGAGAGGCCATGAGTTTGAAAGAGGTTATGCAGAAGTATATATGAGAGTTTGGAAGAAGTGATAGGAAAGAGACGTAACTATATTATAATCTCAAAAGATAAAATAGTTTTTAAAGCTGATTTTGCCAGGCAAGTAATGAGAAGAACCATAAATGATCCTGTGTAGAGGACAGTGGAATGACACTACAACTCAAAATACATAACACATAAGACAAAATTATTAATTATTTATGGAGTGTTTAATTGGACAAATATTTTGAACATCGTAAAAGGCATAGTAATTATAATGGTAGAAATAAGAATACTGAAATGAATTTCAATACAATATTATAATTGAGATAGAAATGTTAAGGCAATGGATATCAGATATATTCAACTGTGAATTAAGTTATCTATTAAGCTTAGGTAAGAAGTGCATATTTTTAGTTCATTTTTAAATCAACAAGAAACAATTTTATTCTACAGACAGAGGCATGTGATGAACACAAGAGTAAGCCAACATCAATCCTCATCATTAAATATTTGTATCTAATCACAGTAAGATATGGACATAAGAAACTGGAGGTAACTTCATACATTTGGTAACCTAATAAAAATGGTTTTACTACTATTAAGTAAGGCTGGAGAGTTTGTTCAGCAGTTTAGAGCACTGGAAATTCTTATAATAGAGTAATATTCAATTTCCAGGACTAAATGGTGGTTAATAACTACACATAACTCAAGTTCCACAGAAACTTCAACCTTCCCTTTGTGAGACCAGACCTATATGTAATGCATGGACACGCACGTACACACGCACACACACACACACAAACACACACACACACACACACACACACACACACACACGTATAATACCCACTGACATTTTTAAAAGCAGAATAAGTTTACCTTAGTAAAATTAAGTTTAATGTGGAGTACTGTGAGAAAGATAGCCAACAACAATTCAATCTTATTCATTAAGATTTCAAAAACAACTTAACTCTATGTGTACTGCCATTCTTCTAAGTCAACCTTTCAACACCCACTTACTTGACTGCAAATCACTCTTTGTGTTTCCTCTTTTTCACATGTGGAATGGTCAACAGTTTCTCTCAGAAGTAGATTCTTCCTTCATTTAGCAACTCTAAGTATTACTTTGGCCAAAGAATATGTGACAATTGGGTTCCGATAAAATTTTGCTCCATTATTACATAAATATCTAAAACATATTAGTTTTACTCTGAAGAAATGTCTATGCTCACCCCTCTTCCTATGATTAGATCTTTGCTCTTTGCACAATGAAAATTTCTTATCCCTTGAAAAACCTAAATTTTCAATGATATAGTCTTCCAGTCTGAACCTTGCTTAGATTTCTATAAACTAATCACAATGTCTACAGATTTATCTTACTTATATAATAAGTAAGATCTGTCAGTTATCTATCTGCATGCACACAAATTTATGGTCATGTCATCCATTTATATACATGCACCAAGTGTACTTCGATCATATTTTATTTCATCTTCCATCCCCTTCTCTCTTCTCAGCAGTTCCCTTCTCCCCAACATTATTTCAGAACCATGTCATACAGCCTCATTGAACTACAGTTCTTAAAGAGTGAGTCAATGTTTATACATATTTAAATAAGCTTTGTAATCTAGTTTTTGATAGTCTAACATTCAACATTATTTGTAGAATAACAATCTTTAATGTTCAGTACCTACAACTGTCTCCCTGTGCTAGTGGCTATTCAATAATGCAACACTGAATGGCTCATACAGGAAAGATTTAAAGTCAGAACTAGCTTAAAAACCACTTCTGTTACATATTCTCTGAGTAGCTTTGCATAACTTTTTTGCCATATTCAAGGTTTAGGTTTATTATCTAGAAAATGAGGATAATAATAGTCAGTTCATTGTAAGGATTAAATCAAATAATGATTCTAAAGCACTTGGCTCAATTGCTAGCATGCAA
Organism: Tokudaia tokunoshimensis; assembly: GCA_036184795.1. NCBI lineage: Eukaryota > Metazoa > Chordata > Mammalia > Rodentia > Muridae > Tokudaia > Tokudaia tokunoshimensis. The sequence continues at coordinate 52,207,496 of BTHU01000005.1, read as the reverse complement.
TTTCTCATAATAAATTATTTATATTGAAATCAGTGCTACTAATTAATCTTTTACAGTGAGTAAGATTTAATCGCTATAACCTTTATTTTGCCTGTATTTTAAAATAAAATAAGAAATAAGATTTCACATCTTGCCTTCCTGGTGAGATTTTAGTAATTATGAAATCAAACATTATATGTTATACTACTTTAAAAATTATAACAAATTTTTTATACAGAAATGATTTGGGACCAAAAATTTAAAGGTGGGCTGGAGTCCCCATTCCGTCCAATGAGGGTCCTGTCTAACTACTGAAGGTGAACACTTCAGGTTCCATATCCCCACTGTTAGAAATTTCATCTAAGGTCATCCACACTGAGTCCTGGGAGCCTCCCCAATTCCAGGTCTCTGGTACTCTCTAAGGGTTCTCCCCACCCCCACCACCAATACCTGCATATTTCATTCATTCTCCTGGCCCTCTTGACTTATCTCCTGTCTTCTGCCACACCTAATCTTGTGCCCCCTTTTCCCCTCCCCATCACTCTCCCATCCAGGTCCCTTCCACCCTCTGTCTCCCATGATTATTTTGTTCCCCCTTCTAACTGGGATTGAGGCATCCTCATTTGATCCTTCCTTCCCATTTAACTTCTTTGGGTCTGTAGGGTGGGACATGGGTATTGTGTACTTTTTGGCTAATATCCACTTAAGAGTGAGCACACATACCACGCATGTCATTTTAGGCCCCCATAGCATAGGTGGCAAAAGACTGCCTTGTCTGGCCTCAGTGTGAGAGGATTTGCCTAATCCTTGATGCCCCAGGCAGGGGGTGGATGCCCAGGGGTGATACACCTTCTCAACAGCAAAGTGGAGAAGAATTCTGAAAAGGAGAACTGGGAATGGGTGACATTTAGGAGGTAAATAAATAAAATAATTAATTACTAAAATAAAAATATAACAAATCATTTCTTAAAGTTGGTAACTAGGAGAAGAAGATGTACTTATAAACTCTCTGAGAATAAAATAGCAACTATTTACAGGAACAGAGAATGACACAATGGTTGTCTCTAACTGCCAAAGGTTAATAATACCCCATGAAAATATGAGTGTCAGAAGTATCCTTATAATGTCTCCAACTGTAACATACTTATTGTGTCTTTTTCTTTTTCCAATAACTGCCTTATATGGGTAGAACTATTTGATACAGTGATGTGTCATAGTACATGTTTATATCACCATAATTAGTATGCTCTTATGGGACAAGATAATGAAGGGATGTTTGCAACAGTAGTTTGCCATTCAATATTTAAAAGTGACTAGTTATTTTTTAATTATTTTAGATTGCATTTTATGTATATAAATGTGTGTCTGAAAGGGTGTCTGTATACCCTTTGTGTGCAGTGCCTATAAAGGTCAGAAGAAAATGTCAGATCTCACAAATGCTAGAAGAGTGCTTTGGACCCCTTGGTATAGGAGGTACAGATTCTTGTGAGCCACCTTATGGTTCCAGAAAATAGAAGACTGTGTCAGTAGCCTGTGCTCTTCATTGCTGAACCATCTCTCCAGCTCCAACCAGCTATTTTATAATATCATGCATTGAACATTTTAAAATCTTCAACATTACATGCAAAGCAGGTGATACAGCATTTATTTTCTTCATTAGCAATTATCCAGGACTTCCAAACAATTAGCAATAGTGTTAACAGCAAAATTATTAGTTAAACCATAAATATCTCCTTAAACGAGCTATGCACCAAGATAACCACAGTAGTTGGTGAAATAATGGACACTTTATCCAGGAAGTTTCTCTAATAATGGTGGCCTCCACCATTTTTCTATATACTTATCAAACCTACTGTATACTCTACACTGCTTCTCTTTTAACTTAATGCCTTACAATGCAATTGAAACTGCTTCAGCTGTGCATTCAGCTGGGTGATTTACTAGCCATAACTACTTTAAAATTGTAAGCCCCAGTTTCTTTATGTGTAAAATGAGGATAATAATGGTGCCTTCCATTCCCAAAGCAGCTCCTGTTATTCAAATGATATGGTGGATGTGAAAATAATATTCAAAATGAATGTAATTGTTCAGATATTATCTAACTTAGAACTCAACATTTTTCAATCTCTGTCCCTTATTTTCTTGCTTTACACTCTCTAGAAATCCCTATTTTGTTTCACAACCTAAATTACTATTTTGGAATGATAGTTCTGAGATCCATACTTATATTTCATCTCTATGACATGAGACAGAAACCTATATATCATGGTAGATCATCTAAAAATTTTCAACTTTAACTTCACCAGATGTGGACTCATCATAGATTAGGTATTTCAATATTCTTCCTCTACCATTTTGATGACTTTTCAACCATCTGGTTACTGTAGTTAAAAGCAGAAATGTCTTAATTTTTTTCCTTCATCCTCAGTCTTTTCATTAAAATTAGTCAACTGTATTTTAGTACGAAATACTTTTAAGCCCTGAATCTGGCCTTTTGACAAAAAGCCTTTTGGTTGGCTTTTCCATAGTGACTCACTATGATATTCTCCCACAGATTATAAGTAAATAAGGAACCTTATAACTTAATCTATGATGCAAAAAAAAAATCATTTTTAGAGCAGTCTTAAAATTCAAATATGGGTTGCAAAAACTTTAAGTCTATTCTTCTGAAATTAAATGTATCACTGGCAACAGGTTAAAATATAATTTCTAATGAGGACTTGCAATCTACAGTGTTGTTCAAATCTAGAGAGAAATCCAGTCAGAAATGAAAATGTTAAGGACACACCCAGCATAAAAACAATGCTATTAGCAATTCTACACTTGTGAGAAAAGCAAATTGAGTCATTCTTTAAATTATACATTTGGTGACTAACTTGCCAGCTTCTTGAGCGTCACATACTATTTCCTGAACCACAAAATGGCAAGCAATTCTTCAATCATGTGATAATCAGCCTTCATACCATTGTGACAAAATACTAAGTGTAAACTAAGGAAGAAAAGTATACTTTTTTTTGTTTAAATTTTAGAAATTTTAGTCCAGAGTGTTTATGTCCATTCGTTCTGTGCTCATAATTAATATCACAGCAGATGGAGCTGTTGGTAGAGTCTGTTCACTCTTTGGTGTGCAGAAAGCACACAAACCCAGATAAAAGGGTTAGGAACAAGACAGCCATCAAGTATTAGCCCATAGTAACTCATATACTGCAGAAAGGATCTTCTTAAGTTTGCTGAACACAGCTCTCAATAACTGATCTTGTGGGGGCCATTTCATATTCTATGCATAATAGGTGACCACTGTATATTTACTTACCTACCTTCATTTATTAAGTTTTCTCAGCTCGAGTTCTGCCCTTTTACTGTAATGTATCATTTGTGGGATTTTTGTTGAGTTTATGCCACTTGTTCATCATGAAATGATTTGTACAACTGTCTTTCTCTGATATTTTCTCTAGGATATTGTCTATGGCTTTGAAGCAACAGATCACAATGTATCCATCACACTTTCCTTCTATGGCCCCATTTATACATCTTTAAACATATACTGATAGTCTATATCTCTGTTTAAAGAAATACTTGTAGGTTTAAAAGAATTGGTAGAATATTTCAGGCTGAGAAAAAATACATTTTTTAAAAATTTACAGAAATTTACATGTTTTTAACAAATATGAAAGAATTATATAATATGATAATTTGAGTCTTATTTTGCTATCTTTTTAGATTTATTTTTAACTCCTTTATATGTCTTTGGCATATCTAACAATGTTTGCATACAATGAAATATTTATACTTATAAGAAAAATTACTGATTGGGTATCTTTAGGTCCTATAAATTCAGTGAAATGCCTTGATGAATATCTTACTTTTGCAATATTTTCAGTGAAGAAGTTTTAAATATTAAATAAATATATGCATGTGTTAGACTAGCAATATATTATAAATATTAATATATCTACTTTTACATATGAATACACATATTGCTCATTCTGTGGCCATTGTATAAGCTTCATTTCCCCAAATTTCTTACTCTCAGTGTAATAGATGATTATAGCTTTGCCTAGCATCTTAAAGTAGTGAATTGATGATATAGATTAAATGGCTCTAAATCCATTAGAATCATGCCTTACTAGCGGTAGAGTCTCAGAGTGAGTGCTGCAGAAGCAAGTTATATGTGGCTCTTCTCACTCTATCTCATGCCTTCCTCCATAAAACAAGGACATTTTGCCACATTAGATGAATGTGTATCTCTGGCTCATAGGTTTTGTAGGGAGTTTAATAAGACAGGGAGCCATGTAGGAGGCTGAGAAGAAGAATCACACACTCAGGAAAGCCTCAGGTTGGGAAAGTGAAACATCTCATAACCTAACCTATATGAACAGGGATAAAATATAAGGACAATTGGGATCTACTTTTAATGTTCATTAACCATTCACACACTTAACACAACAGTTCCCTTACTCTTCAGAAGGGAATTTAAGTAGAACAGATGGGAAAATACTGACAAAAACAGACTGAGTACTTGCTCAACTCTAGTGATGCCCCATGCCCAATGATTGTGCTTATTGTATGAAGGATGTGGTTGTTGTTTCTTGCTGTTTCTTTCTATCTTTTGGTTTAGTTTGTTTGCCTTTAAATTCATGTCTTGCTCTAAAGTCCCTAAATTAAACCAAATGTTAATGGGGGAAAAGGAAAAAGATAAAACAGTTCAAAAGAATCAAACCTTTTCTCATATATTTTCACGTTTCTCAAGCCGAATAGCTTCTGGAGTACTAAAGCCTTTTTATATTATTCTCTATATTACATTTCCCTATAACAATACAAGGATCAGAGTCAATAAGGACACCAGCAGGATTCAAAGTTCTTAAACTCCATAGTAAGAAAAGCCTTTAGAAATACCAACAAAGGCAAACATTCTGTGTTTTTTATGTACAAAATATATATGTACATATTGAAGTGTGACTTTATGGATGTATGTGATGATAGTAGAGGGAAAATTATGTAAGAGATGAAAGGTGAACTCTGAGGGTGAGGGGAAGGATAAGAAATGTGAATATGAGAAAAGTCTAATGAGTATACATATATAAAACTGTTGTAATTAAACTGGATTTAATACAATGAGTACCAATAAAAATAACAAAAAATAAATGATAAAATTATGTTGCCAATTTGCTCTTGAATCTTAGAGAAAAAAAAGGGAAGCCTATAGACCTTGAATTCCTGGAAGGTGCTATGCAAATATTGTATGACACCATTTTGGGATAGAACTCATAAAAATGTCTGACCTCAGAGAGTGGAACAATGACAGACTAAAGTATCAATAACATCTAAGTCCAACATGGGGAACCACAGATAGCTGCATTGGTGAAATCAAATACCAGAAATTGTGACAGCTCACAGAAACCTGGAGCACACTGCACAGCCTGCAGAAAATTCAATAGGTTGGTGCATGCCCTTTTGTGGTTCAATGGTGGGAGTATACTCCATGCAGCTCAGATTGTCTTTATAGGTTTTTCTAGGCAGTTCAGCTAGTCTCAACTTTTTCCAACCTGTATGTCTATCTTTGCCTCTTCCAGAATGCTTAGATGTGCTCAGTCTGAGCCTCTAAGAGAAAAATAAACACACACACACACACACACACACACACACACACACACACACGCGGGGGGGGGAGGAGGAGAGGAAGGGAAGGGGAGGGGAGGGGGAGGGGAGGGGGGAGGGGAGGGGAGGGGAGGGGGGAGGGGAGGGGGAGGGAGGGGAGGGGGAGGAGAGGAGAGGAGAGGGGAGGGGAGGGGAGGGGAGGGGAGGGGAGGGGAGGGGAGGGGAGGGGAGGGGAGAGGAGAGGAGAGGAGAGGAGAGGAGAGGAGAGGAGAGGAGAGGAGAGGAGAGGAAAGGAAAGCAAAGGAAAGGAAGGGAAGGGCAAGGCAAGGCAAGGCAAGGCATAACTAGTCTGAGAGTTTCAGGACTCATTATTGCTTCTGTATTCTTAGTGATGTAGAAAGTTTGGTAAACTTGTCAGTTTCAGAGACTTCCTGAAACTGTTTTGAGCTAGTTCCTGTCTTAAGAGAGTTTTCCTTGAAGAGATAAATTTAAACTCAGAGGAAACTGGAATACAACACTAGGCTGCTTGAGAGAAAAATTAATCAATACTCTTACCAAGACAACCCTACGAATTGCAATACCAGTGGCAACAAATGGGTGCAATTGTGACCCAATTGTTATGAAGCTAACCAAGTATTCTTTGATTTAAGACCAGCTCCACAGAAAATAAGAGCCCTGATTCAAAGGCTCACAGGCTCCAAGGATGCACCCATAACCATTATTTTTCTAAACGAATATAGCATATATTGACTTTCTAAATTTGTGCACATCTGACCAGCTCTCATCAAAGAAGTTTTTATACAGTGCATGGTGGTTATTAAAAAGATGACAACTGCTCAATGTACCTAGAAATGTGACTGTAGCATGCTCAGCCACAAATAAACCATTTATATTACACAAGCCCTCAAGACTAAGGGACCATAACAAAAGAGGTTTCAAAAAGTTGATAATTCTAAGAGCCAGAAGTTGTATAAAACCAGAGCAATACAGTATCTATTGGACATGATAGAACTTTTATGTTTTTGAAATCACACTATGCTTGCTTGAATAAGTCCTGCATATGATAAAGCCTGTCAACATTTTAGCTTGGCATGGGAAGTCTTCATAAGCATCCACCTCTAACAGAGGACCTATTGATGACTAAGGGATTTGAGGAGACTGAGTCAACTCTCCTTAAGGATAAATGGTTCCTGGTATACCAACTGTGATCTAGCAGGTAACTCACTACCCAGAAGTATATGTATAGCACAAATTAGAGTTGATTGCTTACTGAATAAATGAAAGGGGAGAGAAAGTACAGGGTACTTTGGAGGTGGAGAAAGTTCTAAGAGAAGGTAAGGGAAGAAATGAGTAATCATAACTAAATGACACTTTGTAAAATCTCAAATAATTTATACAAATATTTTAAAACAATAGCCTGAACTACTTAAGTTATCAGTAGAAAAACTAGCACTAAGATGGTAATTTCTGCTCATTTTTCATATTACAGTGTCTTAGTCATTAAAATTAGCATTGAATTGAAATAGTACAATTATGGAAGAAGAAATAGGAAGTACTGGATAAAAAATAATGCAGACAGCTTTACCTGTATCATATTTATGACACATCCTAAAATAGGCTATATCAAATTTAGTAGACCATTATATCAGATGGTATATGGTGGCCAAGGCAGGATGGAGAATGGCTTCTCTGTAGTTTTGACAAGTACTCTGAATATAATTAAGCTTTAATCAGGATAATCTTCCTATAGTAGCTATAAAGTCTGTATACAATTAACTTTAAGTTAAAATTTCCAGAACTCGATTTTTATGAATATTGTCTATCTAGAAACATAAACAAAATCATAAATCAAATAAAAATTCTTACCTATGTTGCTGTGCACAGTTCTAAATATATAACAGTAAGAGAGACGCTGTGAGTCTGTGGTTATTTTGTTGAATAATATATTGTATTATTCCCTCCTGAGAGATCCATTCTTCTGGAAATATTACTTCTTCACAGAAGAAAATATGAACATACTCTGTTACACTGTGTGTCCACCTTACAGACCAGAAACAATCAGTCATCAAGTGTGGGTATTTATACTTGTGAGTAGTTTTGGGTAAAGTGAAGTTAAGAATTTCAGGAATGTTTTAAATTTCAACGGACTGTGTCTTTCAATAAATTTTAATGTATGACTATTTATGGCCATACTGTGTATCACATGGAGGTATTTAGTCTATCTATCCAGTAAAGAATAAGAGAGAGAGAGAGAGAGAGAGAGAGAGAGAGAGAGAGAGAGAGAGAGAGAGAGAGCCAGCCAGAAATTCTGGTAGAATTTTCATCACAATTCCACTGTATCTGAAGGTCATTTTCATCCTTCCACTTCTAATAGTTACTTAAAATTTGAACTGTTTTCTTTTTTGTTTGCTTTTTTTTGGGTTTTATTGTTTTGTTTTGTTTTTTGTAGCTAACTAACATGTTCTCTGTCTCATTGAATGGGAACAAAAAAGTAAGAATTAAAATGTAATTTAAATGGTTTTATTCACATATCAACTTATTCAAAACAATATATAATTAAACATATGTCATTTGCACATATCTCCTAGACATTGGTGACATTATTCTACTTCACAAATGTATCAAAAATGACAGTTAAATTTTCATTTCCCAGGTCATATAGTTAGGTTACAGTAAATCTGTTGTACAAATCTACAGCATTGTTCAGTTCCTCATAAGAAGTTAAAAATATCTTAAAATCTCTAAAAACATGTCTAAATGAAACACAAAACATACCAACAAAAAAGAAAACAACAACACATACTTATGTGGCAGACTACAAATGAAGAAAGTTTGTATATGAAATATTCAAATATATTACCAAACATAAGAAAAAATATTCCCAATCATGATCTCAACATCACTAAAATCAAAGAAGTAAGATTGCAAAATTGGCAAAAGTACAGTAATAAAATGTAGGAGAGGTCTCAAGTTGACTAAGTGATTCTTCTCTGACTGGGTCCAGAAAAGGCAGCTGAGTTGTAAGAACATATCCCACAGAGAGGGAGCAACTTTTGAGATGACCCCAGTTTCAGTTGTTTGGAACTCACATGAAGACCAAGGTACAAGTGTACATATATGCAGGGAGGCTTAGGTCCAGCCAGTATGTGGTCTTAGGTTGGTGGTAAAGACTCTGAGAGTTCCAAGGGTCCAGGTTAGTTGACTCTGTTGGTCTTCTTATGGAGTTTCTATCCCCATCATAGCCTGCAATGCTTCCTTCTATTCTTCCACAACAGTCCCAGAGCTTCATCCACTGTTTTGTTGTGGGTATCTCCATCTGTCTGTGTTAGCTGTTGGGTGGAAACTCTCAGAGAACACCCACACTAGACTCCTATGTGCAAGCATAACAGCATATAATTAATAGTGTCAGGAACTGGTGCTTCTCTGTGGGATGGGTCTCAATTTGAGCCAGTTATTAGTTGACAGTTTCCTCAGTCTCTGTTCCATCCCTAATCCCTGCATTTCTTGTAGACAGTATATGTTTTGGCTCTTAAGTTTTGTGAGTGAATTGGTGTCTGTATAGATCCACCAAAGTTCCTGCCTGGCTACTGGAGGTAGCCTCCCCAGGATCCATAGCCGCAATGTTGTGAGTCACAGCTAAGGACACCCCTACTGATATGACAAAATGGCAGCTTACAGTTTGGGTTAGGATGTTTGTCTGACAAGAGGCTAATATCCAAAATATATAAAGAACTCAAGAAGATAAACACCAACAATCCCAATAACACTATTTACAAAATGAAGCACAGAACTAAAGAGAGAGTTCTCAATAGAGGAATCTCAAGTGATGATGAAGCACTTAAGGAAATGTTCAACGTCCTTAGTTATTAGGGAAAGGCAAATCAAAACAACTCTGAGATTTCATCTTACAGGAACTACAATGGCTAAGATTCAAAATTCAAGTAATAGCACATGCTGGCAAGGAAGCAGAGCCAGGGGAACATTCCTCCACTGCTGGTATGATTGCAAACTGGTACGTCTACTTTGAAAATCAATTTCATGGTAGTTTCTTGGAAAACTGGCAATAGTTCTACCTAAAAAAATCTCAGCTATACCACACTTGGGCATATTTGTAATAGCCAGAAACTGGAAAAAACTCAAATGTCCCTCAACTGAAGAATGCATAAAGAAAATCTGGTCCATCTACACAATGGAATATCATTCAGCTATTAAAAATCAAGACATCATGAATTTTGCAGGTAAATGGGTGGAACTTAATCATCAGGGAAATGCAAATCAAAACAACTCTGAGATTCTACCTCACACCAGTCAGAATGGCCAAGAAAAAAACTCAGGGGACAGCAAATGCTGGAGAGTATGTGAAGAAAAAGGAACTCTCCTCCATTGCTGGTGGGACTGTAAGCTGGTAAAACCACTCTGGAAATTAGTTTGGCAGTAGTTCCTCAGAAACTAGGACATAGCACTACCTCAGGACCCAGCTATACCACTTCGGGGCATAAACCCAGACAATGCTCCAACATGTAATAAGGACACATGCTCCACTATGTTCATAGCAGCCAGAAGCTGGAAAGAGCCCAGATGTCAAAGAACTCAACAGAGGAATGGATACAAAAAATGTGGTACATTTACACAATAGAGTACTACTCAGCTATTAAAAGCAACGAATTCATGAAATTCCTAGTCAAATGGATGGAGCTAGAAAATATCATCCTGAGTGAGGTAACCGAATCACAAAAGAGTACACATGGTATGCACTCACTGATAAGTGGATATTAGCCCAAAAGCTCAGAATACCCATGATACAACACACAGACCACATGAAGGAAGACCAAGTATAGATACTTTGATCCTTATTGGAAAGTGGATCAAAACACCCATGACTCACAGACAACCGATAGAATAAGGTACCCAATGGAGCAGTTAGAGAGAGGACCTAAGGAAGTGAAGAAGTTTGCAGCCCTGTAGGAAAAACAATAATATGTACCAACCAGTACCCTCACAGCTCCTAGGGACTAAACCACCAACCAAAGAGGACCCACAGCTTCAGCTACATATGTAACAGAAGATGACCATTTCAAACATCAATGAGAGGAGAGGCCATTGGTCCTGTGAAGGCTTGATTCCACAGAATAGGGGAATGCAAGTCAGGAAATTTGGGGAAGGGGATTGATCAGGGACGGGGAGTTTCGGAAGGGTAACTCAGAAAGGGGATACCATTTGAAATGTAAATAAAGTAAATATCTCATTTAAAAAAGGAACTGAGAATATCATTCTGAGTGAGATAATTCAATCCCAAAAGGGCATACCTGGTATGCACTCACTTATAAGTAGATATTAGCCATAAAATCCAGGTTCCATGTCACACTCCACACACCCAGAGAAGCTAAATAAGAAGGAAGGCACAAGGGAGAATGCTTGAATCTCACTTTGAAGGGAGAATAAAATACTCATAAGAGGCAGGTGGAGGGAGGGAACTGGTTGGGAGAGGGGATTGTGAGAGGAGTGGGGGTTTTGGAAATCTGTAACTGATTGGAGCAGGGAGGCAAAGAACATCTCCATTATCTGACAGAGAAATGCATTTTCTTTTAAACAGGACAACTTTGGGTTAAAAGTTTGTAGGTTGGTTCATGGCCTTATCCCTTCACTAGGAGTCTTCAGGAGGTGACCTCTTCAAGTTCCATGTCCCCACTGTTAGGTAACTAGGCTTAGGTCACCTGCATTGACTCCTGGAAGCCCATTCATGGTCTCAGATCTCACCAGTCTACACCCATCAGCTGCAGATTTCCATTCATCCTCCTTGGACTTCTCTACTATCTCTCCACACACCTGATCTTACATTCCCCCATTCTATTCCCCAATCCCTTGCCCACCCACTTCCACACCTCCCTCTGTTTCCTGTGACTATTTAATTCTCTTTCTAGGTAAGATTCAAGCATCCTTGCTTGGACTTTACTTTTTGTTTAACTTCTTTGGGTCTGTGGGGTTTATCATACATATCTCATATGCAAATCCAAACTTATCACCGGGTACATATCATGCCTTACAGTGGGATGAAAATAGAAAAGGATTTAAGAGTGTGGGGAGTCTTAGAAAATCCTAAGGAACTTGGAGATTCCCCTAGCATTGGTAACACAATGTAAGATATTGCAACCTATATGAGAAATGTTCCCCATAGACTCAAGTATCTGAACACTGGGTCCTCAACTGGAAACTCTGAGGAAGTTATGGGACATGTAGGAGGTAGAGCCTTGTAAGAGTAAGGATACACTGCGAGCAGGCTTTGAGGATCTATAGCATCACCCAACTTTCTACTTGTTCTCTTGCTTTCCTGTGTGAATGAAATTTGATCAATCAGCTTTCTGCTCTGGTCTTCTGCCACCTTGCCTTCTCAATCTTTATAAGCATCTGACCCTCTGGAACCAAAATACAAAATAAAGTTGAATTTTGTTATTAAGGTTTCTTTTAGACACAGAAAATTCACTAACATTGGAGGCTTGAATAACGGCAACCATTTTTCTTCACACAGAGTAGAATGGAGGAGAGATAAATGTGCGAGTGTGGTGGCGAAAAAATATAATGATCCACATTTCATCCAAAGGTAAACTTTAATTTTAAATATCAAAATAGAAGACATTATTGGGACTTGGTCAAAAAAATCATTCTCCTAAAATTTCAAAAAAAAATGTCCATAAGTTTATGTAATTTTAATTATATTGTCAAAGTTGCCATGTGATTTTGTGTTTATTGAGTGCAGACTCTGCAAACCAGGTGGACCTCCTTGACTCAGACACAAGGAACTCAAGTGCATTCCACTTATATTTTTGTAGTCCAGGCTGGCCCACTAGCCTGGTGACAAAGAGAAAACTGAACACGAAATAGATTAAAATATTAAAAAATATTGTGCTTTTTAGGATTATAGGAAGTAAATGGTTTGTAACACAAGTTACTACTGTATGGAATATCTAATGGCTGAGAAGCACCTAAAGAGATGTTCATCATCCTTAGTCATTAGGGAAATGCAAATCAAAACAACCCTGAGATTCCATCTCACACCAGTCAGGATGGCTAAGATCAAAAACACAGGAGACAGCAGTTGTTGGCGAAGATGTGGAGAAAGAGGAACACTCCTCCACTGCTGGTGGAATTGCAGGCTGGTACAACCACTCTGGAAAGCAGTCTGGCGGTTCCTCAGAAAACTGGGCATGACACTCCCAGAGGATCCAGCTATACCACTCCTGGGCATATACCCAGAGGCTTTACCTGCATGCAATAAGGACACGTGTTCCACTATGTTCATAGCAGCCTTATTTATAATAGCCAGAAGCTGGAAAGAACCCAGATGTCCCTCAATGGAGGAATGGATTCAGAAGATGTGGTATATCTACACAATGGAATACTACTCTGCAATTAAAAACAATGAATTCACGAAATTCCTAGGCAAATGGTCAGATCTTGAAAATATCATCCTTAGTGAGGTAACCCAATCACAAAAGAACACACATGGTATGCAGTCACTGATAAGGGGATATTGACCCAGAATCTCGGAATACCCTAGACACAATCCGCATATCAATAGATTTCTAAGAAGATGGAAGGAGAGACCCCTGGTCCTGGAAAGACTGGATGTAGGGGAATGCCAGGACAGAGTAACGAGAGGGGGTTGAATGGAGAAAAGAGGGAGGGAAGGGGACTTATGGGACTTTCGGGGAGGGAGGAAACGGGAAAGGGGAAGTGATTTGGAATGTAAATTAAAAAAATAAAATAAAATAAATAATAATAAAAAAAATGCCTGTTGTGGGAACAGGAAGTCACACGACTCATCTGTGGAAAGGTCAGTCTCTCTACCTGGAATTTTCAATGAGAAACCCCATCTAAATTCTTTCGGCAATACAGAGCATCCCTGTCAGTTTTGGGAGATGATGTAAGAACTGGTTTGATGTTCAGTTGTCTAAGTGCAACTTGTTATTTTGCTATTTAACTTTTGCTTGCAGCTCATATTATAAATCCACTCATTCTACAATAAAAGTATGAGATTCATGGATCATTCTTCAGACAGAAAAATGGAATATCATTTATTCTTTCTACTTTTTTGGCAGTACTAAGAAATGAATACAGAACATTATACCTTCCAGGGAAGAGCTCTACATTTGAGTTACATCTATAGCTGCTTTCATTCTTGAACCATTTGTATTATTTTAAGCCAGAATTTGAGGCCACATCTACAACCAAATAAGATCACAATGATTCCTGCTTTACTAGGAGTGATTTCCAGAATGTTCTTCAAGACTTGTGTAGTGTTCTATCTAGTTTCTGTATTTGTCTGCATTATACTAAATAAGTTTTTTTTCCCCAATTCTTTATAGACTTAGCTATTTGGAATGATTTTCCATATTTCATTTCTTACATTTCTCTTATGGAACAAAGAAGGTTTTTGTTTTTTTTTTTTTCAAAATGAGTTACAAATAATGATTTTGCATATGAGATTGTCTTATTTTTGCCTACTTTCTTAAATGCTATATATGTGAAATAAGTTCTTACATTAAAACAATTAGAACTGGGGAAAGAAAGGTAAAGACACCTGTTTTTTAAACTCCAAAAGTTCAAGTTGGAAAGTTTGAAAGAAAAAGGAAAGTGAAAATTCATGATCATCTTCTAGAAAGTTTATCCTTTAGGGAACATTTTTAAAACATAGGGTTTTGTTGATGGCAGTTTTAGTTTGTGTGTGTGTGTGTGTGTGTGTGTGTGTGTGTGTGTGTGTGTATGTGTGTGTGTGTGCTTCCATATAATTCCATAAGTTTTCAGATTACCACCCTAATTACTAAATCATCTGAGGACAGATGCTCTATTTCATATTGATTTGCCTATCTATCTATCTATCTATCTATCTATCTATCTATCTATCTATCTATCTATCTATTATCTATCTATCCATTATCTATCTATCTATCTATCTATCTATCTATCTATCTATCTATCATCTATCTATCTATCTATCTATCTATCTATCTATCTATCTATCTATCTATCTATCTATCTATGCTTCTATCAATTCATCTATATATCTAGGCATTAAATAATGAATTCATTCACTCATTCATTCATTCACCTGTGATCTTAAATGTTCAGTTTGATTTCCAACTTCTGTTTCTTTCTCCCAAGTCCCTTGAGGAACATATAACTGAGATCAGTTAATGTAGTATTTTACTGAATCAGACCAGTTCATAGATGGGGTTATTAGGTCATATTGATTCTTTAACTTGTGGGAGCTCCTTGAGTTCAGTACATATCTATACAGCTGTCAAAATACCTTTAGCCTTGGAATTTTTATCTTGGAATGAAAGAATGACTTCTTTGAGCAGTCAATTCCTACCTTCTATAAGACTGAAATATCCAAAGGAAAGGTAGATTGTCTACTGTATTCGATCATATAGAGAAAATGGTGCTTCACTAAAGACCCCTTCTCTTCATTTCTCTACACTTTTAGTCATTTAATAGTTTGCAATGAGTGAGATACTCTATATTTGTTAAAATTCTTCTTGAAAGCTAAGCTATATTAACTTCTACTTTAATCAAATAATATTTGATACTCTTTATCATGGCTTGTGACTGAGACCTCAAAAATGTTCACAGAGCATGTATTCACAGAATATCCTGAATTACTTATCTCAAATGCAAAACACAAACATTGACTTTACGGCTTGAACACTGGAGTGAAAAGGCAAATAAAATCTCAATGTTACCTCTGACCTTTTGACTAACCCACAATCCACCTAGGGCCAATGACTTCCTGGTTTCTTTTAGGTATTTCAAAGAGATTATATAACATAACTTTCTAGGTTGTTCCTAGATCCTTTGTCACAGTCTCATATTGCATTATAATAAATATTCAAGAATTGGAATTAAGTTTAGTATATTTTCTGTGACAAAATTTGTTATGTGGTCATTTATCTTAATGTCTGCCTCCATCTGTATGGGTCTCCACATCTACCATGAAAACTAATTATTTGCAAATTCTGTATGTGGTAAAGATCAGGCTGGGATTGAACCCAAGTCCTTCAGCTTCCAGTTCAGTAGACATTTCATCACCTAAGGCTCTGCCTTAGTTTCATAGCCACATGTAGAAACATCTGTCAACAGTCACCCAAGCAGTTTTTCCAGATTGGTTTCATTAGTCATTTAACACATACAAAGTTCTTGCCAAAAAAGCAATCTTACCAGGGAGACTCAAGTTATCAAGATAGTTTTAGACAACAAAGAATAGTGGTTAAAATGTTGGTAAGTGGAAGATAGTTTTTGGACTGAATATGGCTCAAAAATGTTTTAAATGGTTTAGTTTAAGTTCAAGAGTACCTTTCCATTTCTCCAGCATGTACCAGACACAGCAGAGATTAGTGGACAGAGGTTTATTCAAACCTAGTAGAAAGAAAATGCTGACATTGCATTTAGAAAATACTGAATCTACTTGGATTTTATTAGTGTTTTTCAGTTGGCTATCAGTGATGTTTTGTCTCTGGGCTTCAATTACTTTATGCTTAATAGTGACCTTTCTCACTACTTTTTTTAATGTATGTTCTGAGAAACCTTTTCCAAAGCAAGGTCTAGAGATCCCAATCAGAGAAGAGGCCCTTGTTCCTGTGAAGGCTGAATGCCCCAGTGTATGGGAATGCCAAGAGGGTAAATCTGTCTGACATCACCTCACACCAGTTCCCTAAGCTGGGCACAACAGGATGACTTTGACTCTGAATATATAGAAACCCTTTCAAACTTTCCAGGCACAGAGGAAGTCGTTTTGGAGTTAATCTTCCCAGCAGCAGCATTCTTTACTCTTCCTCCTAGTACAGCTCAATTAAATGTACAATTAAAACAATAAGTTCCAGCCTGCAATTCCACCAGAAGTGGAGGAGTGCTCCTCTTTCTCCACATCCTTGCCAACAACTGCTGTCTCCTGTGTTTTTGACCTTAGCCATCCTGACTGGTGTGAGATGGAATCTCAGGGTTGTTTTGATTTGCATTTCCCTAATGACTAAGGATGATGAACATCTCTTTAGGTGCTTCTCAGCCATTAGATATTCTTCAGGTGAGAACTCTTTGTTTAGCTCTGTACCCCATTTTTTAATAGGGTTACTTGCCTCTCTGGAGTTTAACTTCTTGAGTTCTTCGTATATATTGGATATTAGCCCTCTGTCGGATGTAAGGTTGGTAAAGAACCACTCTGGAAAGCAGTCTGGCGGTTCCTCAGAAATCTGGGCGTGACACTCCCGGAGGATCCAGCTATACCACTCCTGGGCATATACCCAGAGACTTTACCTGCATGCAATAAGGACACATGCTCCACTATGTTCATAGCAGCCTTATTTATAATAGCCAGAAGCTGGAAAGAACCCAGATGTCCCTCAACGGAGGAATGGATTCAGAAGATGTGGTATATCTACACAATGGAATACTACTCTGCAATTACAAACAATGAATTCACGAAATTCCTAGGCAAATGGTCAGATCTTGAAAATATCATCCTTAGTGAGGTAACCCAATCACAAAAGAACACACATGGTATGCAGTCACTGATAAGGGGATATTGACCCAGAATCTCAGAATACCCTAGACACAATCCGCATATCAATAGATTTCTAAGAAGATGGAAGGAGAGACCCCTGGTCCTGGAAAGACTGGATGTAGGGGAACGCCAGGACAGAGTAATGAGAGGGGGTTGAATGGAGAAAAGAGGGAGGGAAGGGGGCTTATGGGACTTTCGGGGAGGGAGGAAACGGGAAAGGGGAAGTGATTTGGAATGTAAATTAAAAAAATAAAAAAAAAAATAAGTTCCTATATATCTGTATTGAAACTCTTTATCTCCCCTCTACTTCAAAACAATAGTTTTAATTGTTCTTTAAAAACACTGTGGTTTTTTTTTTTAGATTAAATTTAAATACAAGTAACTGAGTAGGGTTGGAGAAGAGGGAGGGAGGTAGGGAGCAGGAAAAAGGCAGAAAGAGAGGGTAGGACAGAGACAGAAAATAGAGAAACAAAGAGTGGGGGAGGGAGGGATAGAGAGAGAGGCAGACACAGAGACTGAGAGACAGAGACAGAGACACACAGAGAGAATGAGTAGAAATATTAAGGACTCCACGAGTATGTCCTTTGGATGGAAAGAATAATTTAGACTGTACTAACCCTAGATTATCAGAGAAGGTGGTTTACAGAACAAAAGTGTTCTCCTCTAAGATTGGAACCCATGCCCAGTACCAGCCACTGATGGTGAGAGGGATAAAGGAGTTGGAGTCTAAAGCAAAAGATGCTTCCAAGGTACATTCTTATCTTGGGTTATTCCTGGCACATATAACCCATTTACTCACAGGCAGTCTACTTCTAGTCATTCTTAGTTGCAGAACATTTCAAGAAGGCTTTCTCCAGCTTTAAGGGGAAATATGTTTGTTGTCAGATATCCAGATCAGGCAACAAAATGCAGAATTACAAAATAGATTTTGAACTGAAAGACAATGACTTTTCAAAATGGAAAAGCTCACTTCCCTCTGTGAATTTGCTTACATCACACTAGGATATTTTATACTTTTATGTGTTGCTGACAAACCCTGCAATTAGTTACCATAACCCCAGACTATCCACATGGACTGTATAATCATTCTTCTTTTATTCCTACCCATATACTGCATCCATACTTTATTTTGTTTGGCTTTTCTTTATTTAAATTACATGTATTAGAAGTGAAATTTTTCAAATTTCATTCGATTCCTTAGCTCAGGATGACACATTATTCTCAGAGAACCTAAAGGAGTCTTTGCACCATCTTTTCTTACTAAAATCTGAAGCATTTTGCCATGTCAGCAAAGAAAGAGTATTTTCTACACTGGACATGATAAGATTCTTTATTCTGTTTTGCAGCACTCACTATATACCTACTAAGTGCTGAACATAGAGAACGATTCTTATTTTGTGAATTTACTTCATTGAAATCTAAATTATAATTTGAAGTATTTATTTTTCATAAAGGGAGGAAATAAAGCTTGATTTTATTCTCTCTCTCTCTCTCTCTCTCTCTCTCTCTCTCTCTCTGTGTGTGTGTGTGTGTGTGTGTGTGTGTGTGTTTAGGTATAGTAGACCATATGTACTGTGTATGTGGAAGTAAGAGGATGTTGGATTCTTCCCTCTATCACTCTCTACCTTATTTTTGATAGAAGGTCTTACACCAAATCTTGAACTCGTAATCTGTCTAGATTGGCTGTCCAGGGAGTACCCTGAGATCCACATATGTCCACACTTTGTGTCCTCTGGTTACAGATTGGCAGAGCATGGACCTTTAAGAGGGTATGGAAACCTGAACTCAGGTCCTCATGCTTGCATAGCAAGCACCCCATGCACTGAGTCATTCTCGGAATCTTACAAATTTTTTGAATGAATGAATGAGTGAATGACATATATTTAGTAAAAACTAAACTCGTTTTTTGTATCCTGTTGAATTTGCACACTGTCCTCACAGAGGTTTCCTGAAGTTTGGAGTCAATATTATTTAAAGAATAGGTCCTGAAGACCTTGTGTACCTAGTTTTAAAACACATACTAATCATGAAATAGATACAATACTGGTTCAAAAGCCTTAGTTACCCTAAAGAAATGTTTGTGCATCAAAATCTGAAGTAAAAGTAAGGGAGTGGCCACTTAGAATATCCCATCCTTTTACCCATCTCCTTTTCCAGAAACCTAGAATTACTTGTTCCTTCATTGTAACCCCTATCTCCTCTCCAATTCCACCCCCTCATTTTTAAACTTTGCTGTTCTGAAGAAGCATGGTGCAGTTCCAGCTGCAGGCACTAAATCATCACGGTGTTTGGACGTGCACTTCAGAAGGGAACCCTGTGATGAATGGGGCTGTCCATATTTACATGGGTGCGCAACAGCTGTGGGAATCGTTCTGCGCAATGAGCATTCTGAGCAAACTTGGCATGTGTTCACCTCACTATCACCTCCCCCACCACTTTCTTGCCTAGTGACAGTGACAGATTAGCCACTTCTGAGGAGAACTGCCCTTTGGAGCAAAAGAATCACAGTATCCCTTCTTGTTGGAGCATACACATATTTCTATCTCTCTCTCTCTCTCTCTCTCTCTCTCTCTCTCTCTCTTTCTCTCTCTCTCAGAGTACAAGCACACCTAAGTCTCAATCTTTTAGTACCACATTATTTTTTAGCAATATCATATTTCTCTAGATACTCATAAAAACAGCAAAACTCCTCAGGTGTAGGCAGGTGGTACAGGAGATGCAATCTCCACTTTTGAAGAAATGTCTTATGGACTTGCAGAGACATACCACTCTGACAAGATGCATACTGCACCAGTTCCAAAGTTATTGCAAAAGGCAAGTTGTGTCAAAAACAGGTCACACTGAAAACCCATGAAACCAGTGCTTTGGGCCTGTAGGCAGTCTACCTTATTGACAAGATTTACTTGAGTTTTAGTGCTAAAAAAAACAGAAAGAGAAAGCTAGCTATGGCAGTCAAGTCACATCATTTATACAATTCTTCGCAGAATTGGAACTGGTACCAGCCCGTCTCTCACTCTATGAGGAAAAACTTTGTAAGTCTGAAAGACATGGTTATATGTGGAGGAGAAAAATTAAACAAACACAGGATGTACATAGGAAAACATAGAAAGAAAAGTTATTTGGTTAATATAAAAAGACAAAGAAAATTGTGCTCATTTAATACAAACTATTTTAGTTGAAGCCTATAATTTAGACTTCAGGTCTTTAATATTATTCTGTACTTTTTAATTTGACTGTTTACTACAGAAATGGAACCTAGAATTTTTGGAACTCTATACTACATCCTTTATAAATTTCTTCCTGGGGTAAATGACTTTATGTACATTTTGATAAGAAGACATTAAGACATAGAGATTCTAATGGTGGCAATGATGCAGGTAAACCATATTCTTCTTTTCACCACTATTCTGTCTCTGAGTAGTACTCAAAGAACCATTGGTATGACAAGACAATTGCAAGTATTCAGATGACTCATGAATGATCCAAACTTTGCAGAACACATAATTATGTTACTATTCTTAACTTGTTTGCTCTTTGTATCAACCTGTTTAGTAGCATCTCCCATGTCATCAGGCTACAGAGGCTGTTGCATTTGATTCTATCTAAAACTGTATTTATTTTTAAATTGAATTCCTTGTGTTTGTTCACATGCATGGCACAATGGGTATATGGAGTACTGAGAACACCTTCTCTCCTTCTATCATGCAGGAAAGATTTAGAGGCAAATACTTCTTACTGCTGAACTTACCAGACCCTAAATTATTTTTAAACAGAATGTAAAAAATTACAAATCATATTTTATATATTCAATGTTATACAAAGCTATACTCTTATATTTTATGGTTGTGAGCCTAGCCTTTAATGGCTGAACCATCTCTCCAGTCCAACAAAGCTATACTCTTAAGGACTATAAGGATTCACTAAATTTTAAGAATTCAACAACAAAAAGTTTTAAAAAATATAAAAATTAAAATAAGTAAGATTTTAGCAATATTAAATTCATCCTGAATCAAGTTACAGTACTTTGTCCTTTTTACCAAAACTATCCCCACAGAGAAAATCAGGAATTGATCTAGGGGGATATTGAACACTGTAGGTGGTTGCATGGCCTGCAACTGTCCCTGTGTTGAGCCTTCATCAATGACTGCAGGAAAAGTCACAAGTGGGGAGAAGGACTGTTGGAATGTAGGTACTAGTTTTATGAATATAAATTCCTTTCTTAACTCAGAGATTCCCTAGTTTCTTTCTTTTTTATTAATCATTTTATTCATTTACATTTCAAATGATATCTCCCTTCCTGGTTACTCCTCCACCTACTCACTCACTCATACCTCACAGCTATAGTATCCCCCTAAGCTGCAGCATCAAGCCTCCATAGGACCAAGAGACTCCCTTTCCATTGATGTCAGATAAGGCCATCCTGTGCTGCATATGTATATGGAGCCATGAATCCCTCCATGTACATTCTTTGTTTGGTGGTTTAGTCCATGGAAGCTCTTGGTGGTCCACTTAGTTAATATTGTTCTCCCTATGGGGTTGCAATCCCCTTCAGCTCCTCCATTACTTCCCCTAGCTCTTCTATTGGGGTCTCTGGGCTCAGTCTGATGTTTGGCTGTGAGTGTCTGCATCTTCTGGTACAACATCTGAGGGAAAGCCATACCAGTCTCCTGTCAGCAAGCGCTTCTTGGCATCAGCAATAGCGTGGGGATTTGTTGTCTGCAGACAAGATGGATCCCTAGGCGGGGCAGACTCTTGATGGCTTTCCTTCAATCTCTGCTCCATTTATTTTTATCCCTGTCTTTCCTTTGGATAGAAACATTTCAGATGGGTCCCATCCTTCAACTGGGGATAGGGCCTATCTTCTGCAGGTGATCTTGACAGGTTCTATCTCCCCTTTGTTGGGTATTTCAGCTAATGTCATCCCTATTGGATTCTAGGAGCCTCTCACTTCCTTGCTGTCTGAGACTATCTATTGCCTATCCCCAGTTCCCCATCCCCCACTGCTACATATTTCTATTCAAATTTCTGACCCTCTGTACTTCTCTCCTGTCCCTTCCAATACCTCATCTTGTCCACTCTCTTTTCCCTCCTCCTTCTCCTCTCTCCCCCTCCCCCAGGTCCCTAGTTTCTTATCTGCAAGAAAAAATATTAGTTTGTCTGTATGAAATTATTATGATGATTATATGATATACCAGATATGAGACTTTATATTAGGTTGTATATAATATTTAATAGATTGGTTTTATATTAGTAGACTCACCTTAGGTGACAATTTTTAAAACAAAGCTATATTCCATTATGACCAGTAAAGTACATTAAAACCCCAAATAAAAATAAAAACAAAATAAACAAACAAGCATAAAACAAAAAACCCACAATGGGCTAAGGTATGAGGGTTCAGTTATCAATCACAAAGAAAATTCATGCCAAATGGATGGAAAGTACTATTGTTAAAAAGCATCTTCCAAACCTAGTTGACACTGGAACTCCTGCATAGTTCATGTCTCTAGAACGAACTGCCTGTATTACTTTCTGTGTTCACAATTTGTTCAAAATTGTCTTTAGCTGAAATGATGATCATCAGCTGCCTGTGGCTACTAGGTCTGGTGAAAACAAATAGGGAAACAAAAGTCTGTGCTTTCATTTAATTCAAATTAATTTCTAAATTAACATAATTTGCCTTTGGCCACCCTATCAGACAACTCAGGGTAAGAGATTAGATTTTCAGGAAATAAGTGAGAGAAAGCTTCAGTGGCATTAAAAGACAGCTACATAGAAGTTGGTAATTCATGGAGGGGTGTGGCAAAAATTGTACAGACTTTATTGTATTTACTCTTGAAATAATTAGCCAAGAACAACAATTACAAAACAAGTTGAGCTCACTAAGAAGATAGTGATAAAGCGCTGAGCTCCTTAAGCTCTTAAAGTTGCATGAGCTCATCTAAAGTCCTTGGGTGATTTTTTTTTCTTTTCACTTACTAGTAGAGTTCATTGTGGAAATTTCAACAGTAAGACATGATTAATATAACATGATAATATAATGACTGATATAACTATATATAACTTATTAATGATTGAAATTGATATAAGTAGATTCTTCCATCCGATCTCCACAATGTCCTGCGTCCTTTCATGGTGACTCATGAAATATCTTTTGATATTGCCTCAAAACTCATGCGTTAAGTCATAAGCTCTGTGGTGGTAGAATTTTTAAAAGATGCTTTTGAAAGATGCTTAAGCTATTGAAACAGATTTTCAGTGTGACTTGTGACTTCATAGGGACTTCCTTTGCATTCTAGTACATGAAGACTCAGAAAGTGCAGTTTATGAACAAGGAAAACTCACCAGACATTATATTTACTGATGACTCAATCTTTATCTTCTCAGTCTCCTTACAACTAACAAGTAAATGTTTTTGATTTAAAGATTTAAAAAACTATCAAGATAAATGTATATATGTACTATATATATATAGGATAAATGTATATATGTGTATATGTATGTGTATATACCTATTATATGTAATATATACATATATAATATATACATTTATTATATATGTAATATATATATGTTATACATATATATGTATGTTTACCCATTTCTAAAATTGAAAGAAGCTGAGTTCGTGATACCTACTATTTGAGTTAAATCACAATATACTTGCATGGCTCAGAATCACTTTAGTTTATATATAGGTTAACTTTGACCATGCTAGAGTAGAAATGGCTTCTGTAAAGCTCTTAATATTTCAAATTCAAAAAAGAAATGAGATTAATTTCATATATGAAACAAACCTCTTAAAGAGTTAACCAAATTTAATTACAACCTTAAAATGTATAAGATAATACAGTAATTAGTGAAGCTAAGAAAGTCTTTCAAGATTTTAGTTGAAAGCAGATTTTGAGCTGCATCATTACAGAGAAGATTAAATTACCTTTTATTCTTTTAGAGAATATTACAAAAGTTTTGTCATAGAGAGACAATATCAAATGAAACCTAGAGACAAAATAACATGAAGAAAAATTATTATATAAATATTTCATAAAGTTAATTACTCTGTAAAAAGAATTTGTATTGTTTTATGGATTTGGAACTCTAAAAAATTGAGTTGATAATAACTCTCCTCATTTTCCAACTAAATATTATTCTTAATAATTTGTTTCATAGAGGAATTTCAACATAGCAACATGACTGTTCTGTCTGAAAGAAGACATGCTTTTAATCCTAGGAGACAAAGCAAGTAGATCTTTGAATTCAAGGCTAGCCTGTTATAGAGCAAGTTTCAGGTACAGAAATAGCTTAGGTCTATTCATAGACTTATACACTTTTGATTCCAGCACTCATGAGTAAGAACAAAGGCAGGGCAAGGTACTGGAGTGTGGCAGTTCTGCTGGTGGCAATTAAGTTCATGGAGTTCAGAGGCAGTTTAAAAAAAAGGGGGGGGGAGGGACAATTTTATAGACAGGTATTAGAGAAAACAAGCTAGACACAGGTAAGGTAAAAGGAGCCAGAGAATGAGAAGGATCCAGAAGATTAGAAGAGACTGCTAGAGTTAATTTGATACCACACAGAACAATTCAGCCAAAAGCTGAGAGAAGCCAGTTTGAATCATTCATCTTGGAAAGGACTTTGAGCCAGAACTGCTGAGTTGAACCAGCCAAGCAGAATTCAGAAAGACCTAGAAAGTGTGAGCTTGTTCAGCAGTAAGCCTCTGAATGACAATTATATCTAGTGAATAAAAGATTCTTTTACAGTTTTGAATTTTTCATTTTATATTTTCATTTGAAACAAAGCCCTATGAATTTTTATTTTTTAGGCTATAAAAAATGTTAATAAGTCCATAAATGACATTTACAAAAAATATTGAGTTGGATGGGGTAATGTGGTAGGTAACATGCTCTAGCAATGATTCACCAAAGACAAATCAGTTTTTAGACCTACTTACTTAACAGATTAAATTAATATGAGCTAAGGTTTTAGATGAGAAAATCCAAAATTTTGCAAGGAGTAATGCAGGAAGGAAGGTGTTAAGGGTATCATTAGTCCATCAAACATGAGGATTGTATAGAAACTAAGGCTGTAGGTTTAAAATCCAGGGCAAGGCACTCTGGAATCACATTCAATATTGGAAAGAACTGTACAACTTCTCCCCCAAAGACAATATTTGAAAACTGAGGATTTGGAATGGAAATACTTTCATTGAGTAGCAGGGAAACGGCCTCCACTATCTTTTCCTCAACCTTAGGCATCAGAGTATAAAGCTTCATTCTCACTATAGGATGAAATATGAAATCTAATATACGGCTCTAAAGTGCTTTAAAGTGCAATACATGTACTGCTACATGAAAACCCTCATTGGACAAAAAACAAAATATTCATAGCACATCACAATTCACAGAGACAGCATCTAGATGTCTCAGGCTTCATGGAGACAATTGTGTGTCAGTAGGACAGGCTCCAGGTTGAATGCGTGTCCTTGTTTGACTCTAAATTAGCATGGGATTCCATGGGCTGTGGTGACATCTGCATTAAATTGGGTGAAACTCAGCTTGGAGTAAATCTTGATGGCTAGTATTTTATCTCAATCTTGTATAGTGCAGCCAGTTCCTAACAAGTATTAGACATTTGATCTGGCAAAAGTATATGTCCCAAAATAGTACAGGATATGTTGGGGAAGACTTGTATTTGTTTCTGCATCGTGGACACTTATAGTGCTGCTTATTCCAGAGGTTTGTTCTTGAAGCTGTGAGGCTCATTCGTGACTCAAATTAATGTCAGTCTTATTGGTGAAGAGAATTTCTTTCTGTCATCCACACTGCCCACGCCAGTTATACTTTTGTCATTTTGACACAAGTTAGGGTCTTCTGGGAAGACATACTCTCAAATGAGAAAACACTTTCATCAGATTGCCATGCAGGTAAATCAGTAACTGTGTGTGTGTGTGTGTGTGTGTGTGTGTGTGTGTGTGTGTGTGTGTGTATCTGGCCCAATTTGGGCAGAGTCTTTCCTGGGCAGGTTACTCTGGCAATATGAGAAAGAAACTTGAGCAACCAGTGAAAGGTGTGCAAGAAGGCAGAACTTGTCCCTAGGCTAGGCTTCCATTCTTGCCTCTAGGGTTGTCTTTTCACTCCCCTTCAAGTTTTAATAATGACATAGATCTCTTTTCTCCCTCAGATGCTTTTGGTAACAGATTATCATAGCAATTGAAATTGAGCTAGGACCCAGCATAGTGTAGACCAAGACAGTATTTGTGGGTAAGGGGAAGGTAGGACACAGTGACAAGCACAGCAAATTCAATATTAGGCTAATGCAACCCAGCAATAGGAAGATACTAATAGTCTTCATTTCTGAAACAGTGCCCATGGGCAGGACAGTCTTTAGAATAACTTTGTTGTCAGCATAGACTCCCTGTATCAGATTAAAGTTCTTTCCCGCAATATCTGCTGTTGGTCTCTGCAGTCTTGAGCCTCACATCCACCTCAGCAATAAGTAGCCTACTGCATTGCATACCTTGGTTCAACTTAAGTGATGTACTAACTGTATCAGTCTACTGTACAAAAATATGACCCAGTTGTGCAGGGCTGGTGACATGTGGTAGCAAAGGTTGTAAGGTGACACACGCATAAATAGCTTAGAATAATTATACATGGTACTTGAACCAGAAACTGGCAAACTCCTACAGTAACTGACTATAGATGAACGAATATAGGCTACAAATGTGAGCCTGTTGACCTTTCCATTTAAGTACTTCCTCAGATTATCTTGAGGAATGCATGAATTTTAGCTTTGAAAAAACCCTGGGCTTGGGTTGTACTTTCATGCTGAAACAGTGGTAATTTTCAGAGAGTGCTCTCACAGTGTACCTGGACTTGAGCAACAATTAGTTCTGAAATAGCAGAACTGACTATGAGCAGCCCACATAGGATTCCCAATAAGATATGCACAAACAAGCAAGACTAGTAAATTGGAACCAACACCCCATCTGCTTAATGCAGAGATATTGTTTGACACCATGTACCAAGAGCTCTCAGAGAAATATCCTCACAAAACTGCAAAAGTAAGGGTTCAGACTAACCTTGAGGTATAAACAGTAGGACAATATGGACAAACTCTCATGTAGCAATTTTAAAACAACTATTTAAGGAAAGTAAATATCATCAACAAAACATAGATAAATAACTCAGTACTGTAACTGAGTCATCTAATCAGAGATAGTGCAAAAAATATTATGATGGAACACAAATCCCTGACCTGAAAGATGCATCAAACAAAATTTTAAATGAAAGAGAAAGCATTAAAGTTTCAGTACATCAAACAGAAGTAAGTTTTAGTGAGATAAAAGACAAGAATGGAGAAAATTTTCAATTGGTTGGTGTTTAATAGTTATTTAAGAGGAAAGTAATTCTAGCAGCTATAACAGAAATTGAGTTTCCCCAAATAAAGAAAGGTGTGCAAAGATAACCAGCTAGATAAACCTCAAGTCCACTAAGACAGCAAGCTCTCAGAGGTTAAAGCTAAGTGGGAGAGTTTTCAGGGCAGCACAAGCAAAGAAACAAAGTAAGAAGGCAACTAGATACAACTAATGGCATATTTCTTAGTAAAAATCTTACAGATCAGAAGAGTAGAATAAGATACTCACAGCACTGAAGGCAAAAGCTAAAACTGTCAAACAATGATACTATACCCAGCAAAGCTATCCTTTTGAAACACCATACAGATAAAGAAATTGCCAGAAAATCAGAACTCAAAAGGACATATTTCCAATAGCCCTCTAATACACAGAGCCTAAAAGGGAATTCCTCATATTGAAAGAAACTTTAATGAATGAGGGAAAAACATGAAAAGATAATATTTAGTGGTATTATTATACATACAGACCAGTTCAGAATGCTTTGATATGATGATCATAATGTCTAAATCATTCAAGGTAATACTGTAGACAAGGCTTTCAAGAATAATAATGATGACCACATTAAATATGACAAGAGTCAGAAAAGGAGACAGGAAAATGAATGGTAATAAAGGGACAGATGTTGCTTGTATATTTGATTGATTTTTTTCATGTTTTCAATACAGTTTATTTTATGATGCATGTTTCTAAAGAATTTACTTTGATTTTTTTTTTGTATTAGCCACTTTTATTACTACTATGAAAAATCGCCTGGCAATAACCACCTTGATGACAATATTAGTCCAAAGCATATAGAATTATATTGTCTACTTCTAAGGTTAGTCTATAACACACAGGCCCAGAAGCTAAGATAATCTAGATAATCTCTCATATGTCAGCAATGAGGCTTGTCACCAAGATCATTCAAGAACCTGTAAATATTTGCCATCACATATTTTATCCCTCACCCCTAGAATTTCTTCTCCATCTCAAAATGCAAAATATATTTCCTATATCTTTTAAATTCCCCAGGTTTTTTTTTTAGTTTTCTTTTTTTATTAGATATATTCTTTATTTACATTTCAAATGATTTCCCTCTTACTGGATCCCCCCTCTCCCCAAAAGTCCCATATGCCCTTTCCCTCCCCCTGCTCCCCAACCAACCCCATAGTTTTTAACATTCTTAAAATTGCTCAAATGTCCAGTTTTCCTCCATGATACAAGATAATCTCAATTATAAGTATCTGCAAAATAACATTGTAAAGTAAGTGATATTTATACAATACACAAAAACACATGGAAAACATGATGACCAGGAAGGTAGCAGAGAAAGAAAACCAAAACTAAACTGAAATGGTTAGCAAAACCAGAAAATAGTTATTGGGCTCTAACAGCCTTGGGTTGCCTCATCCCTCTGCCTCCTTACAACAGCTGCCATTATGGACTTGGAGCTTTTCTAGGCAGGTGTCCTATGAGTCTCGCATCCAGAGTCTTTATTGAGATTTAGACTTCACCTTACTATCTTTATGCAATGATTTCTTGTGGAACCCTTAAGGGGACTCTATCCCCACTAAAAAATGTCTGGATTTAGTAGTTTTATGGAAACAACACAAACCTTGTGAACTCCTTTATGTATTATTACCACTTTAGAGCTTATTCTCAGAAAGTATATTCATAGGTACTTATTTTTTGGATAGAACACATTGAGTAGCATTTTCAGGTCATGGTCACTCCATTCAGATAAATTTATATTTCCATAATTTGGAGACATCCATGTGTTGCCCTCTGGGGCACCTGCCACATTGTCCAGTGTGGAGTAAGAGGTGCTGCTTCTATACTATTCTTAAACAATCGCGGTTGTAGCACCTGAATCTATCGTATTTGCATCTGTAAAATGTCTTCTCTTTCTTTCCTCACTGAATTGTATATCTGAGCACATCTTTCAGTCCCACTTGTTGCCTTTTCACTATATACCTGAATAAGAGCGACACACAGAAATGGTGGCATGGGCTGCATCCTACATAGTCTTAACTAGAACAGGAGATCCTAGAGAAAATTGGACATAATTTCCCTTTTCATATGAGAAATGTGCATCCTCAAAAACATTACTGGCATTACTGGAAGTGAGGACACGGACATGGTTTCTCTTATTTTTCTGTCCTCATAAGTAATGCTATAATTTCATCTGGCCTCACATTTTGATACTATTTCCTCCCAGCAGTTTGTCTATACAAAGGCTCACTGGCATAATAGCAAAAGTTAGTAATACTCTTTTGATTGAAGTTATTATTATATTTTTTACATTTAATTTTTTGGTGTGTATTGAGGAGAGAGAGAGAGAGAGAGAAAGAGAGAGAGAGAGAGCACATGTGCGTGAATTTGGGTGTGCCAAGTAACAGCAACACTTTTTTCCTTTATCTTTTTTTAAGGTTGCTTTAAAAATCTTTTATTTATTTATTTATTTATTTATTTATTTATTTATTTATTATTTTTAATCTTTTATATATTTCAGTCATTGTCATCCTCTCATTCTGCCCTCTAACAGTTCCTCATCCCATTTTTTCCTCCCCTGTCTCCAAGATGTCTCCACACCCCCACATCCTCAGCAGCCCACCAGGCCTCAAGTCATTCAAGGGTTAGATGCATCTTCTCTCATTGAGGCCAGACTATATAGTCCTCTGCTATATATGTGTCTTGGGCTACATATCAGCTAGTGTTTGCTGCCTGGTTTGTGACTCAATATCTGAGAGATCTCAGGGGTCCAGGTTTGTTGAGACTGCTGGTCTTCCTATGAAGTGCTCCCCTCAACTTCTTCCAGTCTTTCCCTACGTCAAACACAGGATTCTCAGACTTCAGACCATTGATTGGGTGTAAGTATCTGCTTCTTCTCAGTCAGTTCCTTGTTGGGCATCTCAGAGGGTAGCCACACTAGGTTCCAGTCTGTAAGCACATCACAGCATTAGTAATAATGTTAGACCTTGGACCCTTCCCTTGAGATGGGTCCCAATTTGGGCCAGTCATTTCAGTTGCTTCTCCAGTTTTGTCCCTACAGTTTTTGTTTTGTTTTCTTTTGTTTTGTTTTGTTTTGTTTTAGACAAGAACAATGCTGGGTCAGAGTTTTTGACTGTGTGATGGCAATCCCATCCCTCCTCTTGATGCCCCTGTCTTTCTACTGGAGGTGGATTCTACAAATTCCCTCTCACCAGGATTGAAGCCCCAAGGGTCATCAGAATGAATGGAAATATACAAATTGGAAGGTGGGAAGTTGGGGGGGGACCTCTATAATGTATCAGAGACCTGGGAGGTGAGAGACCCTCAAGATTCCAAAGGAGGGACTTTAGATGAAATGTCCTTTTTTTTTCTTTTTACATTAATTAATTTATTTATTCACTTTACATCCTAATATCAGTCACCCCATCCCATCCCCCCAGAATCCCCTTACACAGATCTTCCTTTTTAGAGAGTGATCACACAGATTCACCCCTCCTTCTCCTCTAGGAAGGGAGAACAACCTTCTTCCACATATTATCCAACCCTCTACCTGTCATATCAGACAGAACTAGGAACTCAATCTTTCCACTGAGGCTAGAAAAGTCCACCCAGTAAAGGGATCCAGAAGTGGGCAACAGAGTTAAAGACAGCCTCTACTACAGTTCTTAGGGGACTCTCATGAAGACCAAGTTCTACAAGTGCTACATGTTTCTCTTCCTCATCTACCACATGGCTTCTGTGATCAAAGTTAGGTGGACAGGCCTAGGGGCAAGTGTATTTACACTTTAAGTTACCTTTCTGATCTCATGTTTGACTCCTATACTATTATGTAATAGAAAATCTAACTTAAGCCAAAGACGAACCATTTATTTCAAACATAATACTATGAAATGCTCCTAGATCTTGGTTCTCCTTTTTCTGTTTGGATTCTCTTTCTATATGTACTGCTTCACAAGCATTTAAGCAAGTAAGCATTGTAAGGTTTGGTCTAGCTGTTTATTCATCACCTCCATCTCCCCTGACACCCAGAATATCACATGTAAATTCTACACATCAAAAAACCGACTTCAGCAAAGTGGCCGGATATAAAATCAACTCAAGCAAGTCAGAAGCCTTCCTATACTCAAAGGATAAGCAGGCTGAGAAAGAAGTAAGAGAAATAATACCCTTCACGATAGCCACAAACCATATAAAGTATCTTGGCGTGACTCTAACCAAACAAGTGAAAGATCTGTATGACAAGAACTTCAAGTCTCTGAAGAAAGAAATTGAAGAAGACCTCAGAAGATGGAAAAATCTGCCATGCTCATGGATTGGCAGGATTAATATAGTAAAAATGAGCATCTTACCAAAAGTAATACACAGATTCAATGCAATCCCCATCAAAATCCCAACTCAATTCTTCATAGAGTTAGAAAGAGCAATTCAAAAATTCATCTGGAATAACAGAAAACCCAGAATAGCTAAAACTATTCTCAAGAGTAAAAGAACCTCTGGGGGAATCAGTATCCCGGACCTCAAGCTGTACTACAGAGCAATAGTGTTAAAAACTGCATGGTATTGGTACAGTAACAGACATGTAGATCAATGGAACAGAATTGAAGACCCAGAAGTGAATCCACACTCCTATGGTCACTTGATCTTTGACAAAGGAGCTAAAACCATCCAGTGGAAAAAAGATAGCCTTTTCAACAAATGGTGCTGGCTCAGCTGGAGGTCAACATGCAGAAGAATGCAAATTGACCCATCCTTATCTCCTTGCACTAAGCTCAATTCTAAGTGGATCAAAGATCTCCACATAAAACCAGACACACTGAAACTAATAGAAGGGAAACTAGGGAAGAACCTTGAACATATGGGCACAGGGGAGAATTTCCTGAACAGAACTCCAATAGCTTATGCTCTAAGAAAAAGAATAGACAAATGGGACCTCATTAAATTACAAAGTTTTTGCAAGGCAAAAGACACTGTCAAAATGACAAAGCGGCAACCAACTAACTGGGAAATGATCTTTACCAACCTT
Source organism: Tokudaia tokunoshimensis (assembly GCA_036184795.1). Classification (NCBI taxonomy): domain Eukaryota; kingdom Metazoa; phylum Chordata; class Mammalia; order Rodentia; family Muridae; genus Tokudaia; species Tokudaia tokunoshimensis. Next base: position 52,174,958 of record BTHU01000005.1, on the reverse strand, counting down.
ACATCCGACAAAGGGCTAATATCCAAGATATACAAAGAACTCAAGAAGTTAAACTCCAGAGAGGCAAGTAACCCTATTAAAAAATGGGGTACAGAGCTCCACAAAGAGTTCTCACCTGAAGAATATCTAATGGCTGAGAAGCACCTAAAGAGATGTTCATCATCCTTAGTCATTAGGGAAATGCAAATCAAAACAACCCTGAGATTCCATCTCACACCTGTCAGGATGGCTAAGATCAAAAACAGAGGAGACAGCAGTTGTTGGCGAGGATGTGGAGAAAGAGGAACACTCCTCCACTGCTGGTGGAATTGCAAGCTGGTACAACCACTCTGGAAAGCAGTCTGGCGGTTCCTCAGAAAACTGGGCATGACACTCCCAGAGGATCCGGCTATACCACTCCTGGGCATATACCCAGAGACTTTACCTGCATGCAATAAGGACACATGCTCCACTATGTTCATAGCAGCCTTATTTATAATAGCCAGAAGCTGGAAAGAACCCAGATGTCCCTCAACGGAGGAATGGATTCAGAAGATGTGGTATATTTACACAATGGAATACTACTCTGCAATTAAAAACAATGAATTCACGAAATTCCTAGGCAAATGGTCAGATCTTGAAAATATCATCCTTAGTGAGGTAACCCAATCACAAAAGATCACACATGGTATGAAGTCACTGATAAGGGGATATTGACCCAGAATCTCAGAATACCCTAGACACAATCAGCATATCAATAGATTTCTAAAAAGATGGAAGGAGAGACCCCTGGTCCTGGAAAGACTGGATGTAGGGGAACGCCAGGACAGAGTAATGAGAGGGGGTTGAATAGAGAAAAGAGGGAGGGAAGGGGGCTTATGGGACTTTCGGGGAGGGAGGAAACGGGAAAGGGGAAGTGATTTGGAATGTAAATTAAAAAAATAAAATAAAATAAATAATAATAATAATAAAAAAAAACCGAAGCAGAGACCTGTGGAATGTCTTTCTGGGTCCACATTGTAAGTTGTTGACAGACAGCAAATCCAAAAACTCAGCTTGCTTTCTCACCATCAGCTGTAAGGTTGTTTATGATGAGGGATCTTAAGACACTGGAGCAGTTCTCAGAGCTGTGTATTTCCTTTGTATGGATACATAAATGATGCCCCAACCACCAATCTTGGAAGGTAAGAGCTTAGAGAATTCAACACCATCTTGAAGTTGGAAAACTCCTTAAGGTTCATAGATAGGCTATGCCTCTGGTTTTACAGATAAATTGAGGTCTCAAGTAGTTTTTTAAAACCTTGCACAGGTGACATGAATTCCAGAGCCAAAGATCCCAACCCCATTTCCCAAGTACATGCTCTCAGGCCTAATATCCTCCAAAGATTGTAGCTGACTTAACCTCCTATAGTTGCTACCCTCCAGAAGAAAAACAAAATAGTTCCAAGGTTTCCAGGACTTCCCTTACTTGATATTTAAGTTTGTATCTGTGGTCTTTCTCCCTGTCCCAAGTCTTTACTTGTCCTCTGGCACAGTCCCCATTGCTCTGATGCCTCCTCCAGCTTCTCCTTCCTATTCTTCCCAATTTTAATTTAACAATCACTTCGACACAGCATCGTTTTCTGTGACCCCTTGTTATAGCATTTACCATCTGTCACAAGAAGCTAGATGATTTTATTCACCTTTGTGCTCAATCTCCTAATCCTTTGTTGGGTTCTAATTCCCCTAATACCCCTTGTCCCTGTGCTGTATCTGCTCTCCCTCCCCCATTTCCTCTCCTTTCTCTTTTTCTTTACCTTTGTGATTTTCTGTAGATTTTCCATTTCCTCTATATACTATTTTGAAATTTAATTTAATTCATTTTATGAAAAGAGGGAGGGAAGGGGGCTTATGGGACTTTCGGGGAGGGAGGAAATGGGAAAGGGGAAGTGATTTGGAATGTAAATTAAAAAAAAAATAAAATAAAAAAAATTCATTTTGTTTTTTTTTTTTTTACTTATTCACTTTACATCCCACTTACTGCTCCCCTCCCAGGACACTCCCTTCCACAATCCTCTCTTCTCCTTTTCCTCTATATACTTTCATCTCTAGATCTTTCTGTTTTATTCTCTGCTGCCTTATTTTTTCACAGTCATTTTTATCTTTTATTTACACAGTTTATTGATGTGTTATCATCTTCTCCCTTGATTTTGTTTTCTCCCACTCTTTCTACCCCCTTTTTTATGCTATGTTTTCCATGAAGAAATCTTAAAGATTCCAAACAGAAAATAAAATACCTTACTAAATGCAGAGCTGAGTGAGCGTTTAAGAGCTCTTACTGCTTTTCTAAGCAGACCTGGGTTCAATTCCCAGAATTCATAGCACAGCTCACAACCTCCTGTAACTCCAGTACCAGGGGAATCTTCATCCTCCTTTGACCTCTGCAATGTCATGCACAAACTTTGGGTATGTATATATACATTTGTACACACACACAGATGTACAAGCACATACATACATATGCACATAAAATCATATCAAAACAGCACCAGGATTTCAAGTTCTTCCTCAGAGCCAGCCTGGATAGCATAAGATCTTTCCTTAAAAAATTATTTTTAATAAGAAAGGAAGAAAAACAAAGAAACATAAAGGTATCTTAACCTGTGATTCTTTACAGAAGACATGTAGGGATGTCACCCTGACTAAATAAAGGACACTACACAGATTCTCTTGGTTTGGAGAAGAAACTATATTTTACTCTTTTTCAGATTTCACACAGAATTACTCACTCAGTACTTGCGCTTCACTTTCAGTTCATCATGCATGAGATTTTGACAACGTGGAACAGAGGCAAATGCCTGTCTGTCCTTGATATAAGTTTGACAGAGCAGGAACATTTTTCACCATTGCAAATCATATTCTGTGATAGTATAATGTTGAATGATCATATTGAAATGGTAAGAAGTTATATCATGGACAGAACTGAATATAAAATGTAAAAAGTATCAGCTTTCTTTGGTATATTCTGTTTTCCTTAGATTTTATCAACATATTTTAATCTGTATGGTAAAGTAATGTCCCATTGGAAAAAAAATGGATGCAGAACAAAAGGGAGGAGAAAAATGTAACTTTCTTTGTCTGATTGCTAGGGAATAACTGAATTAAATCTATTCACTAAGTCTTAAATTATTATTCTCTATTTTTTCTCCTATTCAAATATAAACATTTAATAATTAATAGAAGTCAGAATTTCAATGTCTAGAATACTGGTGTATAATGATTAAATTAGTTATATTAGAAGACAAATTAAAGCATGTAAAGATGATGCAAATTCATGCAGTCTTGCTCACTGATGGTCATGGTGATTTAAAAAAAATACGTTTAAAGGAAAGGTTTAACTTTTTTGTACCCAAAACCTGATTTTCAACCAATCAATTCATGAGGCTTTATTTACTATAGCAAGCTTGATAATCTGGACTTGCAGTTTCTGAACTCATAGTTCCAATTATCACTGATGAAATGATATTTAAAGAGGCCTACACACCATTTTTTAACTGCTAAATGCTCCCTCCCCTGATAGTTGATAAGCCTCCTAAAACACTTTGAAAGGCAGTTTGCTGCATAATGATCATATTCTTCATCATTTATGTAAAGCAAAGAAATTTTCCAAGTCCCCAGGACCCAGTTTTATTCATCATTCAATATTCTAATATCTCAATATTTGCACATGAAGAAATTGAGGTTCAGAGAGGTTAATTGATTTTTTTGAGGTCAAACAGCCAATAACTAGTGGCATTTCAGTTCAAATCTCGGTCAGCTTGCTAATTTTTTTTTCCTTATTACCACATTTTCTGTATCCTATGAGACAAGTGGAGGAGTAAAGGTTGAAATATGACCCCATGACCTCATATTTGATTCTTTTACATTTTTTTCCTTTTTATAAAGTATCATTTTCTCATTTCGTGAGCAACTCTCTAGCAAAGGGGAAATCTCATTTGAATGAGTTAGTGAGTGTCTCAGTGAATGAATGGCATCTTTACTGTGACTCCCTGAGCAGGTTCTCCTATGGCAACCTCAAGATGAAAAGCTGAATATAGATTTTGGACAGAAAGTGTGGAATATGTCTCCAGACAAAAAGAACAAAAAGAAAAAAAACAAAAATTCCCTACTTATTAAGTTATTTTCTTCCTATCAGGACACCTGCTGGACTGCAGTCAAATTGCCAATGAATAATTAAAAGCTAATTTCCATAAAGTGATTTGCCATCCCTTATTGGGTCTAGAATCCTCCTCTGGTGAGCATCTCTTCACAGGGATCCTGCCTTGTGTTAAATAGCTTGAAGCCACATACAAGGGCTAACAGGAGGCGCCAGGGTGTACAAAAGGGGTTTTAGTGCCAGACTTAGTGTTCTGGGGTTAATACAGGCACTCTGGCGAGCACTGAACTGATAGACCAAAGAAGATGGGGAAACACCCACAACTATGAGGTGAATAAAATATTTGGCAGATGAAGAAACGTACTTTGGAGAAAAGTTTCTGTGATGTTTAAGCCAGAATTTTCAGTTTTCCCATGATACTGCCAAGAAGTGGGTAACTGTTTCTGACCCAGTATCTACCACCATAAACTCCACATAGGAAGAAACCTCTAGGTCACAGGCTCACTGCCTGCTCAGGTTATTCTGAGCTTCAAGGTCTTTTAGAAATTGTTTTAAACAAAAGGTTAGTCAGAATGCAGTTAATTTTGACAAATTTGACTTGCATTTCTTTGCATAAGTTGGTTAAGAGATATTTTATTTTCCTTTTAGGACAATTCATATTTTTCAAAAATTTAGACACATGCATTTTTCTTGCCAAAACAATTACTTTTTCAGTGTTTTTCTTTTAGCAAAAATTTAACACTTTCATAGTTGTATAGTTTTTACTCTATTTTTCAAAATATCAAGAATGAGAAAGTTGCTATCAGTAGGAAAATTCAAATAAATTGTGGTAAAACCATTAAAAACAATTGAACAAAGTTCCCAAGTGTGAACATCAGGAGATCCATGTTGCATAAAGTTCTATAGACAGACACTGCTTTGATATGCTATTAAATGTATGTAGTGTTTTATTTTCAAGCAGTAATTTCATTAAAATACAATTATATTAAGAATTTCACAAACTCAAACAAGTAACGTGTATATTAATTCATTTTTATCAACCTATAAAGCAGATTCAGTTTTATTGATAAACATTTATCAAAACACTTATAAAATGTGTTAAGGATCATACAGAATCCTAGAAACAGAACTTCAAGTTCAAATCTAAAAGCATATACTACTCATCACCATGCAGGCTTGTCTATTAAAACTCACTGACAGTCATTGCTACCATTTTGTCCTGACTCCTCCACATACACATTAATAATAGGGCCTGAACATACCATGGTGTAGTAAGGAGCCCAAAATATAGAAGTACCTGAAACCTCACATTATGTGTAGTGCCCATGTGGACCCTGAAAGGTAGTGTGTTTCACTGTTGAGCTAAGGCTAGAAGCCCCAAAGACCATGAAGGGACAGTAGGAGTTTTGCCTGCTCACAGGCCCCAGGCCCCTGTCACTAGCCAAAGCCCTCCATAGATTTGTGGCCATCAGTTACATAAGAGCAATGCCCTAAGACTCTCCACATGTAGAGGATGTGACCTATGGTCACATAGGTTCAAGACAAAAAGCTCCATTTTAGTGAAGTACATAGAGGCCTGGAGAGCTTAGCCAATAAGTTTTCCTTCCCAGACATTCCTTCCTTCAAAAGGTATTTAATCTCAGGCCCACCCTGAGAAGGGGGGGTATGGTTTTACACATCTACTTTCCACCATGACAATAAATGCCTTAAAACCATGGACTGCCTTTTCATCAGGATCCGCAGTGGGAGAAGGCTGTCACCTAGCTGTCTAACCACCAAGTTCAAGCCTGCAGCCATCAAGCCGAAGACTAACGGTAGGACCAGCCAAAGCTTTCCTCTATACTCTCCACCCTTCCCTCCCCCCACCCTGGGCTAGATCTAGCCTGTGGGCCCAGACTCCATTCTCAACTCTTCTGTGACTTCCAGCAGCCCCTTGGTGTCCAAGAGCCTGAGAAACCCATGGCCCCAGCCTCATTGCAGGTTCAGGACCCATGAACAATCTCCAGCTGTCCCACGCCTCAGACTGTACTTTCCTATCCCTGCAGTGGTGTCCTGGGGCTTCCCTAAGGTCTAACACCTGTCCTCAAAGGAGTGGGTTAAACATAGTCAACTCCCGTGTCCCGCCTCCCTAAGAGGCAGTGCCCTGTGGCAGAGCAGACGAGGGACCCACGACCCTACAAGTCCATGTTATAAGTTGTGTGCAGAATGCTTGAATTTAAGTCATACTTCCATAATTTTCAACCCCTGCATGCTTTTGTAAGCATACCTCCACCTATAGACCAGGAGGACATGTACATATGTGTGTAAGTGGGTCCATAGCGAGTAACAGAGAAAAAAAAAACAAAAAAAAAAAACCTGGGAGGTTAATGAAGTTGAGATATTTGATGAGGTTGAATGTGCTCTTGTTCCTGATTTCTTAGATATCTCGTAACTTAATGAAAAACTTGAGAAACATAGCAAGGATTAATTGACACCTACCTGTTACAATTCTTGGGCTTGCACCTGTTACAGTTCATTGTCTCTGAGTCATGGACAAGAGTATGTTGTAGAAATGATTACCTAAAAGTATACACTATATTCATTGGGGATGTGAATTACTAACTTGTGTATGTCGGTATTCCTGTGATACCCAGAATAATTTTGTTAGACAACATCTTTCTAAGACTGACATGTTATTGCCTGCTATTAATTTTCTGGAACCTGTTGTCTGTTTCTAATGGATTTTCTTGATTCTTAGTTTAAGTACTTTTATATGTGAGCTAAACAAGGATGACAAGTGACATGCCAGTACACAAAGTTCCTAGCATACCCAAAGAAAGGCAATAGAGGAGAGCTGGGAAAGGGAGAGGTCACCGTCCCCAAGGAAGAGCATATCAGCTGGTGGTGCAGCAACAAATAGTCATCCCTGAGGACACACACAGAGGGAGTACTATACAAATTTGTAGGTTATCTATACAGATATATTTATATATACAAGTACATACACGTATGCAATAGCAGTTAATGTCAAGAATTTGAAAAATTGTGGAAGGGTTGTATGAGAGGCTTTGGAGAGGGAAAGGGAAGAAGAAATGTAATTAAATCATAAATTCAAAACTAAACCAAAAAAAGAAGAAATTGGCAAATGTAAAAAAAAATGAATACAAATAAAAGGAAATGTTACCCAAAATCATTTTTGTTTGCTGCAGTTAAAGAATCTCAACTTATACATTATGACTAAAGTTAGGTTTTCTACATTTGCATTTATTTACATGATTAATTTATTATTTTCAGTTTTTCATTAAAAAAGCATTAGGAGTCAGCACTTTAAGGGTGAGAAATCTATATTAATTTCAAGTTAACATATAGAGAAACTGGCACATATTCCCCTCTGATGAGAATATAAAATTTCAATAAGTTAATAAAATTAAATAACTTTAAATTGATTCAGTGATCTCTACTGTAAATAAGTATCATGAAGACATCATGCACACAGATGAATAACAGACATGTACAAGGATATATTTTGGAGTTAGAATCTGTGACCTAAATGGCTTTTACCATAAAACAGAGAAATAAAAATGTGTGCTTAATCCTAGAACTCACAAAGAAGAGGCAGGTGGACTGTATGAGTTCAAGGACAACCTGGACTACATTAAAATTTTTGAACCACACAGATCTACAAGGTGAAAGTCAGTTTCAAAAAACATAATTTTGTTAAAATTACATGAGAAATTATGAAAAAATAGGATGTACAGTCTTAATATATCAGTAGCAACACTAAAGCACTCCTTAATAAATGAATTAATTTAGACACATGTAATTATATAAATTAAAAGCATAATCTTATACAGTGTAGCATGACATATCTGATGAGGATGCATATTAATTTCAGATTCTCATGGGAGAGCGAAGAGACATGAGAAATTATATTCTTAGGAATTTAAGTGCAAAATAATGCAAGGGAAAGTTATTATAGAGCAATAGCTACTATGTGTTTTAATATATAGATTGCTACTCTTTGCTCCCAACTTCCAAGTACAAACAAAAAAACAGCAAAATTTCAGGAACTTGAAATGTATTATTACTGCACTAATATTAAAAGTATATAATTGCTAGCATATAATTAATCATCTAAAATTAATATTAGTCAATTTATTTAACATATTACATAAAAATTGCTTAACAATAATTTGATCTAGTTTCTCTTATGACTATAGTACATAGAACTTATATCTATGAAATGGTCTCATCTAAAAGCAATAAAGCTATATATTAAAGCTATACCTTGTCTTCCCTCAACTCATGCTCAGAGAAAAGGAAAAACACATTTGGAAATATGAATAAAATATGATTATTTATGTAAAGGTACTCCCTTGTCAACTGCTGAGCTTTGAATATTCCCTCCCCCCCACACACACACACAGAGTGGGGGAGATCCTTGAAAATATTGCTCAAGTACGATAGGTACAGTATGTTCTTCAAAATCAACCCTTGCACTCATAAGTAACTGTTTCTAGAACATTAGAGAAATACTGAGTAAAGAGTGAACAATAAAAGGCACAAAGGGAAAGTACGAGTGAAGTTTAAATGAGAGGATAATGTGTTCATATTATTTATCCTACAGGAAATGGGAAAAAGTATTAACATTTTTCTAGAATAAGTAATTTTTTAAAGTGAAGGAAGTTATAGCTGTTTTTAGGAAGAAGCAAAGCTTGCATAACATCCTAAAAACAAGCCAACAGAACTCAGGCTAATTAAATCATTTACTGAAGACACATAGGTATAAATTGTTCATTAATAATTGATAGAAGCAGTTAGTAATATTGCTAAAAGTAGAACTCTAATAAAATTATCATTCATTTCATAGATAAATACTGATAAGAACAAAGGCAGCACTTTCCAAACATGATATACAAGCAAAATACTTATTTAAGCTTGTGGTCAGGAAGGCAAAGAGAGGACATGGATGCTGACTCTCTGGTGTGTGAACTTAAAAGTGGACACAGCTCTAGGCATGCTCCTTATCTCCTGTCACACAGGCCTCCCGTAAGTGGTATCTGCCCTTATCTACACATCATTCTCTTGGATTAAGTGATTATAGGGAACTGAACTCTCGGTCTAGTGATGTCAACAGGGTCCATTTCATTATTGCTTCTGTGATGAAACAAGATAAGAAACCTGAATCATCTACCCCTACTACTTTACAGTTTCTCAATAGCTGTTGGTAAAAAGAATAGAAAAAAAACTCACATGCTTTTCCTGTGCTGAATCCACACATGATGTAATTCCATTTTCATGGCACAGACATTTTTTAATTAACTATAGAGCCTGTCTTATTGAAAATCTTTTGAGATACAGGAAACCTAACTATGAGGATGAGCAACAGATTGTAAAAAGGATCATCTGAAAACTAGCAGTAATTATTTTGCTGGGTTAACCTTTGATACTTGCAGAGGGCTAAGGCAGAATGGAGACCTTGATGTGGTTAGTTTAAAGTTCTCCTTTAAATAAAATATATGGAAATGCAGCACAGAGAAGTATAAATGATGAATGACTCATCCAAAACAAGAGTGGAAGCTTATGGTTGTGAAATACAGGTTGCCTGGCTGACTTCTAGTATAATACTTTTCCAAAGCACTTTCTGTCCTCTAGGAATAGCCAAATGAAGGGATCACATGAAAGGTATTTAAGTGAGGAGTTGTGTTTCGATGGAATTTCATCTCTGTGTAAGAATTATTCTGAAGCTACATTTACTAATAAAAGAGAATCCAAAACTCCATAATTAATCAGTGCTTGCTGTCATATGGTAGAAGTCATGACAAATGTGCCAAATAGTTGCTGTCTGCTATCTAGAAGTATGTGGATGAACACCAGGAAAAAGGCCAATTTGACTAGTTCGGGTCTTTAGAAAATAAATTTAAACAATGTCTGGGATGGCTTGAATGTATTAATACATCACACTGACTCATGTGTTTGAAGACCTGGTTGGTTTGTGGGAGATGATTGGAAAGGTTATTGAATCAGCTGGAGGTCAACATGCAGAAGAATGCAAATTGACCCATCCTTATCTCCTTGCACTAAGCTCAATTCTAAGTGGATCAAAGATCTCCACATAAAACCAGACACACTGAAACTAATAGAAGGGAAACTAGGGAAGAACCTTGAACATATGGGCACAGGGGAGAATTTCCTGAACAGAACTCCAATAGCTTATACTCTAAGATCAAGAATAGACAAATGGGACCTCATTAAATTACAAAGTTTTTGCAAGGCAAAAGACACCGTCAAAAAGACAAAGCGGCAACCAACTAACTGGGAAATGATCTTTACCAACCTTACATCCGACAGAGGGCTAATATCCAAGATATACAAAGAACTCAAGAAGTTAAACTCCAGAGAGGCAAGTAACCCTATTAAAAAATGGGGTACAGAGCTCCACAAAGAGTTCTCACCTGAAGAATATCTAATGGCTGAGAAGCACCTAAAGAGATGTTCATCATCCTTAGTCATTAGGGAAATGCAAATCAAAACAACCCTGAGATTCCATCTCACACCAGTCAGGATGGCTAAGATCAAAAACACAGGAGACAGCAGTTGTTGGCGAGGATGTGGAGAAAGAGGAACACTCCTCCACTGCTGGTGGAATTGCAGGCTGGTACAACCACTCTGGAAAGCAGTCTGGCGGCTCCTCAGAAAACTGGGCATGACACTTCCGGAGGATCCGGCTATACCACTCCTGGGCATATACCCAGAGACTTTACCTGCATGCAATAAGGACACATGCTCCACTATATTCATAGCAGCCTTATTTATAATAGCCAGAAGCTGGAAAGAACCCAGATGTCCCTCAACGGAGGAATGGATTCAGAAGATGTGGTATATTTACACAATGGAATACTACTCTGCAATTAAAAACAATGAATTCACGAAATTCCTAGGCAAATGGTCAGAACTTGAAAATATCATCCTTAGTGAGGTAACCCAATCACAAAAGATCACACATGGTATGAAGTCACTGATAAGGGGATATTGACCCAGAATCTCAGAATACCCTAGACACAATCAGCATATCAATAGATTTCTAAAAAGATGGAAGGAGAGACCCCTGGTCCTGGAAAGACTGGATGTAGGGGAACGCCAGGACAGAGTAATGAGAGGGGGTTGAACGGAGAAAAGAGGGAGGGAAGGGGGCTTATGGGACCTTCGGGGAGGGAGGAAACGGGAAAGGGGAAGTGATTTGGAATGTAAATTAAAAAAATAAAATAAAATTAAATTAAAAAAAAAAAAAAAAAAAAAAAAAAAGAAAGTTGAGCCTTGCCTGAGGAAGTAAGGCATAAGGGGAGACTTCGAAGATTTTCTTTTTGGTCTTTTTTTTTTTTATTTATTCCTTTGAATTTCATACCATTCCTCCATATCTAATCTCTGCCTTTTCAACATTTCCCCACTTACAAAACAAACAAACAAACAACAATAACATCAACAAAAGTAAACATCTCATCATGAAAGCTGCCAGGATGTGACACAGTATACACTGTTGTATAAGTAGCTTCACTTGCAAATATAAATTGCAGTGAATCATTTGTCTAGTTTGAGGCCTCTGGCTTCTGCCATGCTTTCAAAACTTGATTCTTACCTGGACTTCTCAAATTTTCTGTTGTTGCCCTGTGTCATGGAGATCCTGTAGCTTTGGATCTGCAGTATTGACCTCTTTATATGCCCCAGCAGTTGATGGATGGAGTTGATGTTGGATTGGGCTAATTCTACATCCTGGATTAGGGCCTAGGTGGTAGCAGAGTTGGTGTTCTCTCCTGAAACCATGCAACTAATCCCTGCCCAGGTAAGAGGTGAGGCCAGCTTTCCTGTGCTCATGCCCTCAGAACCAGCACTCCAGGCAGCTAAGGACAAGAGTGGAGTGTAACAATTCTGGTACTACAGCATAGTTGGTGAGGGGTGGAGCCAGCTTATCTGTGTCCCTGACACTAGGGACAGCTCTATTTTGTTGCCAATTTGGGTGCTGACCTGTTCCCTTGAGTGCTGCTGCCTGTGAGGGATGGGGACAACTTTGCTCAGCCTTTGGACATCAACATATAACTGGCATCAGTCCAGGAACAAGGCAGTCTGCATGGCTTTTGGCACAGGCCATTGACATGGACAGAGACCTCTGTCGCTGCAGGACCATGAACCAAGATATGTCTGTTAGCCGCAGTGCAGGTTCAGAATTCACCACGACCTCAGGGCATAGCACAAGATACTCACATCACAATGTTCCTTAGCACCCTCAAGTTCTGCCACTCTTCACAGTGTACAAACAGTCCGGTCAGTCTTTCTCTCTGATCTCTCTATCACAAACTTTGCACCTACACACCTGGCAACAGCAATGACATCTTCTTTTGTAGGATAGGGTTGTTAAGTGTTTGTCCAACCCTAAGGTTTCAAAGGAAACAAATACCTGGTCAATGTTAAACACAGCACTGAAAAAAAAATCCTGATTCAACAGAATCATGCTCTTTTAGGGTTAAACTCTCAACACAACCAACTAGAGACATGAGCAACTAGGCCAATAATGAGAAGTAAATGCAGCAGGACATGTTAAGTCAGCTATAGGTCTCTACTCTGCAGGTACAGCTATTCTTCCTGGACTAGGGTACAGCTATGGGAGTCCTGGGGACGGATACAGTGATCTATTTCCTCTAAGGAAGAAGTCATAGACCCTCTTGTGCTGGCATTTGTTATAAACTCTATTGGGGGACATTGTGATTAATTAGTTCCCAATGAGTAAAACCAGTAACAGGCTTCATATCTCCAGTTCTGTCTTTTTTCATAGTGCTCAGACTGCTTGGATTCTCTTTCTCTACCATCTCTCTACTTCTCACTTGCTTGCTTCTTTCTCTTCTGTGAATCTATCACTTGCTTTTTCTGCCATACCAGGCCTACTCTGAGAACTGCCATGGCCTGTAGAGTTGTCCAGGTCCTTCCTACCATGGGTACTCTGGCTTTGAAGTCTGATAGACTGGCCACACTCTGCACCCTTTTCTCTCCTTTGTGCTTCCTGTAACCTGCTTCTAGCAACCATGCTTTCCCTGACTGTTGCCATGCTTTCTCTGCAGGGATGAACTATCCCTCAGGAATCACTTGGTTTTGTCTGGTTATTATAGCAACCAAAAAGCTCTACTACACTGCAAGAGGAGAAAATTAGCTTTCATCTTTTGGTCATGTTTTTAGGATATATTAAAAAGAGGGAAAATTGTGAGAGTGGAATTTTGGTCTTGCATAAAAGTTCTATTTGTTATGTGCTTGCAGAAGGTCTAATTAGATTTTCTGAATTTCCAAATTCTTCTCATAAAGTAGGAGACTTAGTATATAATTCTAAAACTTCCTGGGAAGATCACAGGAAGTTAACAAATAGAATTAGTTGAAGTGATTAGCATTACAAGTCATCACAGGTAACTGACACCCTAGAGCTCCCAAATCCCAAACCGTAGAGTAAAGAAAGAGGGATCCATGGCTCAAGATACATTATGTAGCAGAGGATGGCCTTATCTGACATCAATTGGAAGTTAGGAATTTGGTCCTATGGAGGCTTGATACCCCAGCATATGGGGATGCTAGAGCTGTGGGGCAGGATTGAGTGAGTGGGTGGAGGAGCACCCTCATAGAAAAGGGGAGGGGGAGAGGGAGGATGGGATGGGGGATTGTGGAGGGGTTACCAGGAATGGGGATATCATTTGAAATGTAAATAAACAAAATGATTAATAAAGAAAACAAAGATGTTTCAGGTTCTATCTCAAGTAACAGCCCATATTTGTCTGTGTGTTATGTAATTATAGATTTCCATAAAATAACTTCTTTTGAGGGTTTAGCAGCCATTTCCCTAATAACTAGTGAGGCTAAGCATTTTTTCTAGTTTTCAATTATATTTTATTCCATTTTATTTTGGAAAAAATTATAATCATATATAATTATTAGGTTGGTAATGTCATGTTATGATATATACACATGTGGAATAACTCAATTTATACACTTGTCACCTTAAAAACCACTCTGTTTTCTGTCTAACAAAGTTGTACTTTTTGGCCAAAATCTCCTAATTCTTTCGACCCTCAGCTCCTGAAAGATACTGTTATCTACTTATTTACTTACATTCTATATCTACCTTTACCTTTTTTTTTAACCTGGCTTGTCTTAATTAGCATAATGTCTTCCTTTTAAATTCCTCTTATTACAAACTCTAATACTTACTTTAAAATATATAATATTTATGAATAAAGATACAAAACAATAAATCAGTGTCATATCCCAAGCCTACTCACCTCTGTATTCTATACTGAACTACTTGTAAGCTACACTTTTTTTGCAGATTACCAAAGTCAAAAAAAAAAAATCTACGTTAAACAACTAATGAAAACATGCATAAAGTATATGTCTAAATAGTGTGAAATAAATCCTAGGATGAACTATGATCCATATTCACACCTTTGACAGGCATTTATGGGACCAAATGTGATGAGAAAGCATAGACATCTGCCTCATCTTCATCACATTCCTCCCTATGGCACTCCTTGGTTCACAGTAAATCTTCCTTCCCATCACCTATAATGTTCTTCTGATTGTTTTGCAAAAACATTGTGAGGACCTCCATGCATTGCATAGTGATAGACACTCAGTGATGTTATATTCATGGGTTCTGAAGTTCCTGAAGCTAAATTCTAGTGAAAAGGTAAGGACAAATAAATATAGTTGGAGAATACAAATATAATTGAATACTTGAATGTTTGATCCCTTGGGGTACTGAAAATTTTCCTTCTAACATTCAATGTAACTTGGGTATATGGAAAAGAAAACATGTCACCCTTTATTATCATGTATTGTACATGTTTATCTTTCATGCCCTGCTGTCTCTCTCTCTCTCTCTCTCTCTCTCTCTCTCTCTCTCTCTCTCTCTCTCTCTGTGTGTGTGTGTGTGTGTGTGGTATATGTACATGTGTATACAAGATACTTCCAGTGTTACATGATGACATAATAATTGCTCTGATTACATAATCAGAGCACAGAACAATTGAGCCATATTCTTTGTACTTCACAGTCTTAATCAGATAAATAAAGGAGGTTCATTACAAGCAGATAATGGGAGAGGGGTGTGTTATGGGATTGATGGTCTAATAGGGTAACCCTGATAGTGTGTAGAATCTCTATGGAGGAATTTTTGGAAGCCTTTACTAGTGGTCTAGGAAAAACAGCAGTCCTTGATGAGACATCCAAAAAAAAAAAAAAAAAAAGAAAAAAAGAAAAAAAAGAGAAGGTAATCGTTGTCTAAAATGAAAACCTGCAGCACTGTAGAAATTTATTTTCACATGACAGCCCAGAAACACTTTCTTTTTTGTTCAGAAAGGTTCACCTGTGCTGTGTTGGCGGGCCAACACCATTACAGCTTTATTTTGATGTGTGTGAGAAAACCATCTGTTCCAGCACACAGGAGGCTGGGACCTGCATTGTGGGTGTCCCCCCTCCAGGTCCAATCACAGCATCTGATGCAAAAGTTTCCTGATGTGATGCTTGACTGAAAGCTAATGACAAGGAACACTTCATTTTTCAAAGTGTGCTTTTTCTCAGGAACAAGCAGACTCTGTTGATTGCTTTTCTCTTCCCTACAGCCCATAGACACAGCATGAAGAGTAGAGGACCTGGGAAGCAAGGACAACTCTCCATCTATCCACTCTGTATTTATTCTTTCATCCATTCAATAAAAATATATTGATGCCTGCTAGGAACCAGATGAGTTTTATGGTACTGCAGAAATGTTGTTCACAAGGCAGATAAGATTTGCAAGGTGTGTACATGTCAAAAGTGTAAATGGTAAAAGTGTAATCACATATTCATAAATGCTTAGAAAGGAAATACTACATAGTAGTCATCTGTGATTTTGTAAAAATGCATTAGATTTCTGCAATGAAGAGATGAGGAGGGCATTCTTGCCATGTGGCCATGGACTTCCTCTCTTTAAGTGGAAGTTCTGATAGCAGAGAGCAAGTACTATATATTCCTGCAAGGTACTGGCATAGACAACTCCTACAGTCTGATGTTTGTGTGCTTCAAATATTCAGAATGGTCAGTGAAGGTAGAGTCTGGAAGGAGATGGAGATATGTATATGAGATGTGGCTGGAGTAACAATCAGATAACAAGTGACTGAGGACCAAGGTTATCAATATAAAGTAATTGAATATTTCTTGTGATGGTTTGATAGGTATGGTCCCCAAAAATTCATATTGTTTGAATGCTTGTCTGTATGGAATGACACTATTAGGAAGTAAAACATAACTTCATGTTAAAAATATTGGAGAGATGAGGAATTCAAGGCCCATACTTAACCATAATAAAAGCAATTTACTGCAAACCAACACCCAATATCAAAATAAATGGAGAGATACTTGAAGCAATCGTACTAAAATCATGGACAAGACAAGGATGCCAACTCTCACCATATTTATTCAACATAGTACTCAAAATGCTAGATAGAGCAAAAAGAATACAAAAAAAGTTCAAGGGGATACAAATTGACAAAGAAGAAACAAAGATGTCATTATTTGCAGATGTTATGATTGTATACATAAGTGACCCCAAAAATTCTACCAGAGAACTTCCACAGTTGAATAAACTACTTCAGCAAAGTGGCTGGATATAAGATTAACCAAATAAATGAGTAACATTCCTTTATACAAATGATAAACAAGCTGAAAAAGAAATTAGGGAAACAACTCCCTTCACAATAGCCACAAATAATATAAAATAATTTGGGGCTACTAAAACCAAACAAGTGAAAGATCTGTATGACAATACCTTCAAACCTCTCAAGAAATTGAAGAAGATCTCAGAAAATGGAGAGATCTCCCATGCTCATGGATTGGCAGAATTAACATAGTAAAAATGACCATTCCACCAAAGGCAATTCAGAGATTAAATGAGATGCATCAAAATCCCAACACAATTTTTCAAAGACATGGAAAGAGCAATTCTCAAATTTATATATAAAGGCAAAAAACCCAGAATAGCAAAAACAATTCTTAACAATAAAATAACAGCTGGGAGAATCACCATCCCAGACCCAAGTTCTGCTACTGGGCCATAGTGATAAAAACTACATGATATTGGTACAGAGACAGACAAGTTCATCAATGGGATAGAATTGAAGACCCAGAAATAAAACCACATACTTATGGACACTTGATATTGGACAAAAAAGCCAAAAATATAAAATGGAAAAATCTTCAATAAATGGTGCTGGTCTAACTGACTACATGTATGTAGGAAAATGCACAAAGCTCAAGTTTAAGTGGATCAAGGACCTCAACACAAAAGCAGATACACTGAATTTAATAGAAAAGAAAGTAGGAAAGAGCCTTGAACTCATTGGCACAGGGGAAATTTTTCCTAAACAGAATACCAATGGCTCATTCTCTAAGATCAGAAATTGACAAATGGGACCTCATAAATTGCAAGCTTCTGTAATGCAAAGGACACTGTCAATAGGACAAAAGGGCAACCAACAGATTGGGAAAAGATTGTTACCATCTGATAGAGGGTTAATATCCAATATATACAAAGAACTCAAGAAGTTAGACTCCAGAGAACCAAGTAACCCCATTAAAAATGGGGTATAGAGCTAAACGAAGAATTCTCAACTGAGGGATATTGAATGGCTGACAAGAACCTAAAGAAATGTTCCTCATCCTTAATCATCAGGGAAATGCAAACCAAAACAACCCTGAGATTCCACCTGACATCTGTCAGAATGGCTAAGATCAAAAGCTCAGGTGACAGCAGATGCTGGCAAGGATGTAGAGAGAAGGGAACACTCCTCTATTGTTGGTAGGATTGCAAGCTAGTACACTCTCTAAATCAGTCTGGAGGTTCCTCATAAAATTGAACATAATATTACCTGAGGACCCAGCTATACCACTCTTGGGCATATACCCAAAAGATGCTCCAACATATAACAAGGACACCTGCTCCACTATGTACATAGTGGCCTTATTTATAATTGCCAGAAGCTGGAAAGAACCTAGATGTCCTTCACCAGAGGAATGGATACAGAAAATGTGGTACATTTACACAATGGAATACTACTCAGCTATTAAAAACAATGATGTCATAAAATTCTTTGGCAAATGAATGGAAATAGAAAATATCATCCTGATTGACGTAACTCAGTCCCAAAAGAACACACATGGTATGTACTCACTGATAAATGAATATTAGCCCCAAAGTTCAGAATACCCAAAATACAATTCACACTCACATGAAGCTCAAGAAGAAGGAAAACCAAAGTGTGGATGTTCTGGTCCATTGTAGAAGGAGAAACAAATACTCATGTGAGCAAATACGGAGACAAAGTGTAGAGCAAAGGCTGAAGGAAAGGCCATCCAGAGACTGCCTCACCTGGGGATCCATCCCATATACAGTCACCAAACCAAGATGCTATTGTGGATGCCAAGAAGTGCTTACTGACAGGAGCCAGATATAGCCGACTCCTGAGAGGTTCTGCCAGAGCCTTATAAATATAGAGACAGACGCTTGCAGCCAACCATTGGACTGAGCACGGGGACCCCAAGAGAGGAGTTAGAGAAAGGACTGAAAGAACTGAAGCGGTTTGCAATCCCACAGGATGAACCACAATATCAACCAACCAGAGCCCCCAGAGCTCCCAGGGACTAAACCACCAACCAAAGAGTACACGTGGAGTGTCCCATGACTCTAGGCACATATGTAGCAGAGGATGTCTTTGCTGGGCATCTATGGGAGGATAGGCCCTTGGTCCTGTGAAGGCTGGATGCCCCAGTGTAGGGGAATGTCAGGGTTTGGAGACCGGTATGGGTGGGTGGGCTAACACACTCATAGAAGCAGGGGGTAGGGGGATAGAATAGGGGGTTTGGTGGGAAACTAGAAAAGGAGATAACATTTGAAATATAAATAAAGAAAACATTCAATAATAAATATTAAAAAATCTTTTCTGTACCTAATTAATTTAAAATAACAGATGTATGTAATTTAACATGAATAGTCTCACTTTTGTAGTTATGACACTGGAGTTAGGCCATCATAGAAGAGTGCATTGGGGAAGAATCAGACTACCTCATAGCAGTTGCAAAACAGGATCAAGTAGGGTTTGGGGGGAAGGATATCACCCTTCAGAAACACTTCTATATGATTCTATCCTCTAATTACTTCCTACTTCCCAAATCCTTCACTCCTCACCAACAATCTCATCACATTATGAATCAATCAATACATGAAACTACTGATGAGTCAGAAGTCTCATCTCTCACAGATTAGAACCACAATGTGGGGACTAAGCCTTTAATAGCTAAGTGTGTAGAGGAATATTTTAATAGAAAACAGAACCATATCATAGAGGATGTTACCCAAATAGGCTCTAATTATACTCATGTTCAGGCCTATTTTTTTCTCAGTTATGATACTGGGGGAATTTTTAGCACCTCCAGAACTCAGTTTACTCAACTGCAACTAGGGGAATACTAGATAATTTCTAATATAATAGGGAAATTCTGATTCTAAATGCTATGAATATTTAATACACTTAGGAATAAAAATATATAATTTTATGTGTAACATACAAATCAATGTTTTAAAACATTAAATGGAAGATCTAGTACTTTACTTGAATTTATTATACCAAAAACAGATACATTTTGAGTTAAATGCTATTCAGAAATCATGGTGTTCTCTTTTGATATGGTGCTCTAAACTTCAGCTTTTCATCATCAGACTGCCTTCCTAGTTCTCCAAATTGTTACCCATATCTTACATTAAGAGAAAAGGATTTTACAAGTTCAAATTCACAGCAAATTTAGACACAATCTTCAAATTCTAGCTGAAGACTCAAAGTTCAGGTAGAAGAAGAAGGGAAAACACCAGAAGGTCAGGGAAAGAAAGTAGGCTATGTATGGGAATATTGCAGACAGTTATTCACAACAGAGGAGATTAGAGGGATGATAAGACACACAGGGAGTTGGGGCTGTGTCATACCTGTCAGAAAATCACTTTGATCTGTACATTTATAATACAAAAATATAGCTTTGGTCAAGAATAAGAAGGCTATTTTTTTTTAACCAAGGACAAATCAAGGCAACAACTTTTTTGTCTTTTCAAACTAATTTGAAACACAGACATCCTAATACCCAGCAGAGGATGGAACAGAGTGGAACTTCTTTTCAATTTTCCCTCCTTTGTGTTAAAGGATGTGATGCTGAGTGAATCCCAATTATCTGCATTCTTATTACAAGGATAAGAATGGCCATATGAAGTAGAATCAGAAGGGTTACAGAAATCTCACAGGTCTAATTTCTCCTTTCTTATTTGTGAACCTATATTAATAACTATTATGAAAATAAGTCATATATTCCTATGCAGAATCTTCTTATGGTCTTATTATTATGTTCTAAGCATATTAAGCATATTGTATTATATAAATTGCCTTATTCAAGTATCACTATAACACTGTGACATATGTACTTTTCAAAGCACTAGTCTTTATTTTTAAACACCTTACATATAAAACATTAAAAGTGAACTAACTAAAAGGATTAGAAGTAACTATATTTAAAACTTAAGCTAGATTTCAACAACTTTTATATCCTAAATTGAAACCTTGTGCAACAATATTTGCAAATCTATTTCATTTCAGTTTATATATGTTTGGAATTGTACATGTATGTTTGAGTGTATATGTATGTGCTTGTACATGCATATGAAAGCCAGTGTAGAGGGTGTGTCCTTCTCAGCTCTCTGTTTTTTATAATTATTATTGTATTATACTTTATTTATATGTATTGATGATTTGCCTGCATGCATACACTTGCAAAACATGTGTTCCTAGTACCTGGAGAGGTCAGACAGGGATATAGATACCTTGGAAGTGGAGTTACAGATATCTATAAGCACTATTTGATTGCTAGGACTCAAATCCAGGTCCTAAGGAAGATCATCTAGTGCTATTAACAGCTGATTCATCTCTCTGTTCTCTCTCCAATGTATTTTTGAGATAGGGTCTCACATTAAATCTTGAGCTCATTGATTAGCTACATTGGTGTGTTTGCAAGCCTCAGAGATTTTCCTCTTTCCTTTTGTGCTAGAGTTGATGAAACAGAATACTGAACCCAGCTCTTTTAAGGAATGAATTTTGGGGATCACACTCAGGCATTATGCCTCCATGCAAACACTTTACTGACTGACCATCTCCCTAGCCCATATTTATATATTTTAGTTATCTACAGATTGCATCCAGTTCTCTTCATCTCTTTTCTAATATCCTATGTCCAAGCCATTGCTGCATATTGCAATATCCTTCTGTCTGATAATCCCTCACCAGAACCATTTATTTTGTCTTCTTTTTAATTTGTTCTCTAAAGTGCATACAGAAAAAAAATATAAACCCTTTACCCTCTCTTGCTTGCTTAATTAGGTGGATGGAATGTTATAAATGGAGGAAGGGGTTACTGGGTTTGTCAGGAGGAGGGATGTTAGTCATAGGGATTTTGAGGAAGATTGTAATCTAAAACATAATATCGTATTTGTTCTATTGATGCATAGCTGAGATTCAACGAAAAACATGAATGCACGACAGAACACTTTAACAGTGTAGAACATAAGGTATTATTAGTGAGACTGTGTTTTTTTTTTTTTTACCCAGCACTACACAGTTAAGAGATTTTATAACAAACACATGCAGAGTTCCTAAGGCTCTTTAGAAAAGAAGTGCCTTGAAAATATCAATTAAGATAAACAAATAAGCGAGCAGGCAGAGTCTGATTCCTCTTGCTAGCCCATATTCCCTTTCTTGTTCTTCATTATGAGAATGATCTTTTGTTCTCAGCAATTTATTTCTATGTGTGTACAACCTGCAGCTTATCTCACAGTAAGGTGGTAATTATAAGCACTCATTTAGAAATTGAGATACTGGCATGGTCTGAGTTCTAAAGCCACATAATTCTTACTGTGTAGCCTAGGCTAGCCTGAATATTATATAGCTCTTGAACTGTGACCACTCTCCTTCCCCAGTCTCGTGAGTTATGGTACACTCCTCTTCGATGTTGATAGTAGTCAATTCAAAGAATTATAACTCTTCAAAGTGATGAGAAGTGACTGCTGATTGTTCAGCACAAAGCAGGTCAACTATGTTACCTTCAAGACTTGGAGAAGAATTCCAAAGCAGGGCTAGACAGAACGCAACAGTCAAAAGAAGCACTGGCACAGGTGCTGTTAAAAAATAAAATTGTGATCATGATATCATTAACAAGCCAATATCTACATAAAACCTGCAAAAACAAATGAACAAAAGAGGTCCCTTAACATTTCTTCATGGAAGCAGGAGCAACTTATGAGCATCATCCTTTTATGGGGAAACTGTAGATAGTAAATGTTTTATGAGAGAGTAAGCCATTTTCCCCCACTGGAGAAGCAACTGGTAAGCAGGTATTACACAAGTAAATAAGCCCCTACCCACACTCATGCAAGCAACTTTAATTAAGTATAGTAGGACATTCATAAAGCAACAAGGTAAAAGAATGGGGACTTGTTAGGAAAAGGATTCAGTAATAAGGGTTTAGATAAAAGTATGTCACATATATGTATGAAGTCGTAAAGAATAAATTTAAATAAATGCATAATATAAAATTTTCCAGTAAATGTTGTCATTATCAATCACATCGTTCTTTTCATCAACAGAATTAGATAAATTGATCCTAGTACAATTTAGTGCTAAGTTTAATGTATATTTCAACAGGTAAGTGTTTTCAATTTCTGTCTTCTCATTTAAAATAAAATAATAACACCAATGTCCATTTAATTGGAGTATAATTTGGGCCAAGCAATGTTCTATGGATATTCTTATTTCTCTACTATTTCAATTCTTATAAAAAGTCTGCTAAGTGGATATTAGTTACTCTTGTTTACAGAGAACATAGGATCAAAAAGTTAATGCTACTTTTTAAATTGGCTAATAACTTGGGTCCCTTAGTTTATACCCATTGTTATTTGTCTAAACATTTCAATTCTGATGTCTTGTATCACCTCAATGTGTTCCACAAGTTACAATCATATATTTAGCCAAAAACAATTCGTGATTTCCATGGTCAAAATTATTTCCTTAGATGACATATGTGAACCATAAACATGATGCCATTTTGTGAAAACAAGGTGCTAATATCCCTGGATTTAAAAGCTCAGTACCCTGGTTAATCAAGATCATTTCTCTAGATTGTGTCCTTCCTCCCAGAAAAGCTACAAGCCTTTATATCTAAAGAGTCATCCTGCCAGAAAACCTCAAAACCTCCTCTTCTTTGCTTCCAATTTCCATTTCTCTTCTGGTGATGGAAGGAATTCCATAGGAAGTGGGAATTTCTTCAAGACCTGAATCACAGCATGCTACTAATTATAGAAATAAATAACTGGTGACTGGTACCATCTGTCTTTCCTTTGGCAAACACATTGCTTTCATGTGAAATTAGTGCCACCTGCAACCTGCAAATCCCTCAGTGACCCAGGGGATGCCCCTTACACACTCAGAGGGCTAGTGATTTCACCTCCAGTCTGCAGTCATGACTCCAGGAGTTTTCACTCATCCCCAGGGAGATGTTCTAATGAATGCAGTGGCATTCATAAAAGTCTTTCCAAAACTGAAGTAAAACTGAGTAAAGGGAAGAATCTCCACCTCCTCCCTGTTCCTTTGAGGGAAGATAGAGAGGTATAGAATGACTGCTCATATCTTCTCCTGTGACAATAATACTTCATTTTCAACTGTTCATTCCTCATGACTGGGGCACCCATACTCCTCTTTCTCATAGCAATGTGGATTTTCAAAACATTTTCAGAACACCACCTCCATCCAGGTTTTGCTTTTGGAAACTTTAGTTCTATTTCATTACACAGCTTTTACCTTGATACTTGGCAAATCTCTCCATTGCACTTGATCTTATCTCCTTATGGTCGGTCACTCCCTCAGAAATGATAGGAACTATCTTTTAAGGCTATGTTGAGAATTAGATAAGCTCTAATTCTTGGACATCATTAAGATAGTGTATTGTATAGGAAGCTCTCTTGACTTGTATTATTCAGGGTTCAGTTCTGATTTTAGGAGAATATAATGACTATTTACTTGGCTTCAGAAAAATCTGAAGAAATTATAAGCATCTTGAAAATATATGAAAATTTTATGTATATAATAATAATTTGGATAGGCTTGGAATAATCTGAAGTTTTAAAAGTTACATCTAAAAATTTAATCTCAATCTCTATGGTGCTCTCTAATTTACTCCCAGTAGTGATGGAAGAATGGACGATCAATCAACTGCCCACACAAGCACTGAACTCCTTGCTGCTGGTTCATTAATTTTACCAAGAGCTGCCCTGGGTACTTGAATAGTGTTAGAAACATTATTGTTTCAGAACCATATGTCATCTATTAGTGCATGAACACAGAAAACATCCTATTATTACATAAACACAATTTCAGTTGTTGTTTCTTTGGCAGAGAACAGGAACTTAAGTAAATAATTTTACCAATATAGCTAAACAGCATCTAGCTGGTCACTCAATAACTTTGCATCCATTATTGGCTCTAACTTAAGTCTATAAGGTACTTAGAACCTATTAAAGCTTGGTATCACTTTTAGAGATGACCTCAGGACTGAACTCAGGAAAGTGAATCCTGATACTAACTAGATTTTTAAGAGCATTTTTCTATTAATTAGATCTTTGAAACCCTTCATATTCATTTTCCATTTTTGAAGATGAGAGGATAAGATAAATACAGGTTTTTTGATACATGAGTATCCTATGCTCTACTTCTTTGTTATTAAATATAGAAGAGACTAATTTCAATGCTGTGGTTTTATCTAAAAATTGATTCTCTCTCTCTCTCTCTCTCTTTCTCTCTCTCTCTCTGTCTCTCTCTGTTTCTCTGTCTCTTTCTGTCTCTCTCTGTCTCTCTCTTCCTCTCTCTTACACACAGACTACAAATTAACTATATGCAATATATTAATTACTGATATATTTAGAGTATTTTTCTTTGAATGTGGAACTCTAGGACACTGAAAATGGGCTTCAGAAAGCCAAGAGTCTCTCAAAACATTGAGCGGAGCTACATGATATATATTATTCACTTGTATAAACAACACTATCCCAAAAAACTTAGAAGGGGAGCTTGACAGGTTAAAGGAGGAACAACAAGCGAGATTTCATAGAGGGACTGAGAGAAATAATCAAACTGTAGAAATAATGTGTGTTAAGTCTCCTTTTATCTATAGTCAATTCGGTCAAAACACATCCTTACAAATGTGGATATCAATTTCCCTGAAAACAGATACAACATTGATTTTGTTACCCTCCCATCCCATGCAGAAATGTTATTTTCATACAGCAGGATTCAGAGTGCTCCCAGAGGCAATAGAATCCCTTCATATATTCCTGGCTTTGTTCATCCATTTTTCATCAATTCATCTAATATTTATTGACCATTGACTACATAGCACATTTGGTAAAAATCATCAAAGTATACAGGAGGAGGAAAAACATGAGGAAATCAATAGACACAATATAGTGGTAACTATGTTAGAAGGAAGAACTAGTGGTTAACAGAGAGAAAGAAGACACACAAATAACCCATAATCTAGGCTGTAGGCAAAGACCTGAAAGGGAGCTTTGGCTAATATGAGTCTTGCAGAATATGTTTATGGTTAGATGTAGAAAATGTAGAGAAAAGCAGAGACTCATAACACAGGAAACAGCCTTATAGTAAATTCAAGGGATAATTAAGAAACATGACTTGCTCTTAGTTGACACTGGTTGAAACAACATGCTTTTCCACACCTCCATACTCTGGTCTATGTGACCTATTTCTCAGATCAAGAAACCCATTATTTCTGGGACATAATTTTGGCAATCCACATGAACAGGTCTGGTTCTATATGTTTTAAAATATTCACATGTTTTATAAAATTCCTCATTGTGAGTTTCAATATAGATTATACTCATGATCTAGTAAGCGTGTAATACAACATATAAAATGGCCAACAGCTTTTCGAGAAAAGCCCATACTTGTAATCAAGAAAGAACTCCTTTCACAGATTGTGTTTGTAAATTGCATTTGTTAACCAGGTAAAGTGATATGTGCATGTTGGATTCACTTTCTGAAAGACTAAGGGTGGAGAATTCTGTAAGTTCAGAAGTTCTAGCCTCATCAAGTAAAAAAGGGAGGGAGCAGGACATTTCTTTACAAAGTATAAAATATTCCAGAAATATTCTTTTGAAACATTCTAATCATCTTTATTTCTTAATCAGAATAAGTCCAACCCATTCTCTGTGTTTTCCTAAAATTTCCAGCTTCCTATCTAATATTCTATATTTTTATTAAACTTGGTTCTCTAACTGCCTAGACTCAGCAGTTATGCTAGCACCAGAAAGCAGGTTTCTTTCTTCTTAAATTTTGTTCTTTCCATTCTTAGGCTAAGCAAAGTAAATGAGTCTTCAGATCAATTTAAAGATCATTATGAATTCCTTGCATTTGACTTTTTAGTGGGATTTCAAAACATTTCAGGATTTTAGAGTGGTATTTAGACCTATCATGTTAGACAAATGCCACATAATTTGTCCACTTCTTGTCTCTGGGAAGGAGGGCAAATATTTAAGAATGAAATGAGACTGATTCTCATGTGAATTAAAAAAATGGCTTAAACCTTTAAACTGATTTCCCTGGCTCTTGTAGAGTCCTGTTTCAAAATACTATGCCAGTCTTTATCTCAAAAACTACTTCATCTTTTCTTACCTTATTAGTATCAATTTTTATGAACCTTGAGAAAATTGATTGCTAGTGTTGATATCATACTAATTCAACCCCTTGGGGTTATAAGAATATAATGTAGCTTCACAAAAGCTCAACTGCATGGTTGCTTAAACAAGGTCCTAACAACAGTTGACATACCAGTTTGATTGGGGGGAATTCTCAACTGGCCCTTTCCTAAATGAAGAGCTTCAAGTAATAAATATATCACAGATAATAAAGGTGGAATTATTCTTTTCCAGGGATGAACTCCTAATTGGCTATCTTATTCCAAGTGGTTACTGCTAAAAGAAAAAGAAAAAACTGACAAGCAACACTAGACTCAATAGGTTGTAATTTCTTATCTGTATATAAAGCAAATGTTATATAATATTTAACAAAGAAACATGAATTTGAGATGGAAGAGGTTATTGGAGGGATCAGATGGAAAGGAGAAATGATGTAACTATATTTTGTATAAAATATAGTGCAACATGTTAGGGTTTTTGTTATGTCTTATTTTGCCTACACAAATAATGGCAAATTCTCCCTTAAGCAAGAAAAGTCAGTGTAGACACATTAGATTAAAAATAGTATAGAAAGATGGACCCTATCAGCCAAGTAATAATCTGAAGTTCCAAAGTTTCTTCTTTTGACAATATAGAGAGCCCTGGCATAAAGCAGGTTCATCTTATCTCACTCAAGACAGTAGGGTATAAAAGTAGATAACAAACACTGAATAAAGGAGATTATCTTTCATTTTACAAATCTTTATTTAAACAATTGGGGATAATTCTGCTTTAGACTAAACATAGAATTCCATTTGTCTGGAATAGACCTAAAATTACAAAATAACTATTCAACTTCAGTGATAAGTTTTGTAACTAATTTTGCCTAGGTTTTGCATTATGTAGTTTGAAAAAAAAATGGTTGCCTCAATATTCTGATAGTAAAAACAACCCAATAATAACATAAACAGACAAATAGTCTGTTGTAATGAAATAAAATTTTAATATATTGCATCACAGGTTATTAATATTTTATATTAATTAATAATATTACATTAATTTGATAATGGCATATAAGTAAACACCAATATGAACTAAAATTATTTTTAAAATTTGTAGGGTTATTTAAAAATATAAAAGAATAGCCAAAGAAGCTACATTATCCATAGAGTCTGAAGCATTTATAATCCAGACATTTGCTTAAATGATATTTGACCCAAGTATAATTTAAAATTCATGTGGCATTCATTATGTCATTGTTGTACTGGCCTTTGTCCCTGGTTCCTAATTGAAAAGTGGTAAATCCATGGACTATTCAGTGTGGCTTCCCCAAATTATGACTCAATTTGTTTCAACCATGATACTTATGGTCAATACTAATATAATTTAATGATAAAACTGACTATGTCAAAAAAAAGTCTAGCTTTGTACTTATCAAAAGCTGATGAAATCTCCTCGCTGTTGATACACACTGATGTGCCAAGAAAATGATGAGTACTGCAAATAGAATCAGTTCTCCCTGTCCCAGTATTTCCATTTGTTTGATTTTTACTAGTTTCCAATACGATAAACCTGTAATCACAACTATATGGACTACTGAATTCTATCATATTACTAAACGAAGATGGACAGAAGGAGTTACAATTTAACTTTTCTGAAGAGTAAGTAGACAGAGTTATCCTGAACACTGAAATAGTCTTCTTAGACCTTTTGTTCATTATGAGCACCAGCTCTGTGGATGTGATATTTCATGTGTCCCATGAACCACAACATAAAGTAGAGTTAGCTAAGAAACTTTTCCCCCATAAAGTTATTGCAAACTCTTAGTAGTTTGCATCAAGATGAAACTGAATATGCACTAAGCTATTTTTCCCTAAAAAGACATCTCATATTAATAGCAAAATACTTGTAAAAACTATGTATAAATTTATTCATATGGCAGGTGTGACTCACATTGATATTTTATGATTTTCTTCCAATCCAACAGTAAAACACTTACCCAAGGAGTTAAGTTTCAGAGGCTAGGTAATACAAACACTGCTTACAATGCAGCACTATTAAGATAAACACTTACCCAAGGGTAAATAAATGCAGTTCTACCAACTACAGCTAAGTAATTGTAATTCAAAATCAAGAATTTCCTTCACTGTACAATGATCTTGAACAACAGTTCTGATACTATATCCTGGACTTGTTTCCTAGACCTTCTTTCATCATGAGTTCCAGCTCTGTGGAGTAATGCTGGATGTGCTTCATGTATCACAATATAAGGTAGTGTTATCCAAGAAATGATGATGTACTTTGGAGTAAAGCAATGAGAATTCAATTCCTGGCCAAAAACTATGCATGAGTCACAGTAGGTGCTAGTCCTAAGTAATCATTTTCCCATCTACAAAATAAATAAATATTCAATTGATTATATTTACTGGCAAAGATGTGGGATGGAGGAACTTACTACTGCTTCCATTCATGTGACATTTATTTGAATTCACAGATTGTGTAAGAGCTTGGAGTTCTCTGAGATATTTATAAATAAAATCAGCAGGCATTGGGGATATGACTGGACACAGAAAAACTGATAGAAATGAACTTCCTTTTTCTTCACAGTGGAGGAACAAATCTAGAGAGGTAAATCATTACAAAATAAAGAATCCAGGGGAAATAGGGTCTGAAGGTGGGTGTAGAGTTGAGGTTCTGCCAAGTGAGCTGTGACTTTAATTAAACTTTCCCTTGCCAAGGCATGCTGTTAGTCTGTGAGCCCACTGGGAAGGAAAGGCCTGTGCCTGTCAACTAGTAGATGTTGCATTAACTGTACCTCTGCTGCAATTGGACCACATTGCTGTGTGTTTCTCCCTATCTTGAAATAACCCATAGGGAAGAACTCTGTTTGATTCTCCTTTCCCAGCAAGGTAAGGACTTGAAAGCTTCAGAAGCTTGTGAAATCAGATTTCGCACATTAGCAATATAGGTCCAACAGTCTCAGTAGATTTTTGACTTGGGGATCAATGAGTATATCTTCACTCTCATCAGAAACTTTAACATTCATTCCATATGTACATCAGAGGATATTGTTGTAGGGAGTGTCCAACAAGAATTAGAAATGTATAATGATTTCAAATCTGGAAATATTTGGTTGCATGTTTAGGCAAATGATGAATATATATATGGATATATATATATATGTGTGTGTGTGTGTATATACATATATATATATATATATCCATATATACATATTGGAGATATATATGTATAAATGTATATATATATGTATATATACACATATATATCACTCTCAAATGTCCTTTCTCAATATTTTCTTCATCTTTTTTGAGTGCATTGTCTTTTAGGATCTTATAATCTGCTCTGATATTCAGTCTTCTACCTGATCCTTACTCCACTCTGATGGATCCTGTGAATTTTACCCATTTACTTCTCTAGTAACAAATTTACCAGCCGGGCAGTGGTGGCACATGCCTTTAATCCCAGCACTTGGGAGGCAGAGGCAGGTGGATTTCTGAGTTCGAGGCCAGCCTGGTCTACAGAGTGAGTTCCAGGACAGCCAGGGCTACACAGAAAAACCCTGTCTCGAAAAACAAAACAAAACAAAACAAATTTACCCCTCTTCTCTATTCTCTTTGTTTGTAATGACATAACAAAAAGATTTGTGGAGACAGAAAGGTAAATATTCCTACATGACAGAACCATTCACCCAAACTAGTTAAATGTGAACTCAGTTATGACCAAAGCTCTTGTACAATAGTAATTCCACTTTAAGATTTCTTCAGGTCCTTGCCTATCCCACCTTTAGCCATTCTCTTTCCATAAGCATGGGTTGATTTATCACTCTTAAGGTCTACATTAACCCAAAGGATAACCATTAACATAGATAGTTAGTGAACATTTTAGATACAGTTATTACAAATTACTGTGTGCTCAGAATGTAAAATGTGTATTGACATGAAGCCTTAATTCAGACCAATGAATGAAGCAACATCTTTAGTAGACAATCTATTTGCTATATTGTTTTAGAGAAAATATTCATTTATTTGAGTCTGTTGTTGAGCTTTTATATAATAAATATATAGGGACAGTTAAAATACACATGCTTTATGTGTGTGGTTTTCATATGCTGTTATTTACTTGAGATGGTAGGCAGTTCACATAAAAAGGGTTTCCTGAGACTAGAGAGATGCCTTAGTGGTTAGGAGCACACACTTCTCTTGCAGAGAATCAGGCTTTAGATTGCAGCATTAGCAGTTCATAATTGCCTGAAACTTCAATCACTACATTCTCCTTGGCTCTCTCAAAACACAGTATATACATTAAATACTGAAAAATTTGAATAAATAGCAAACTTTCACAGGGAAATAAAAGAATTACTATTTATTTTATTCCTATATATGCAAAGTACAGTTCTAGATATTTTTCTATAAACCTCAGGTCATAAAACATTAAAATTGAGTGATACTATTTTCATAAAAGGATAATGAAGGCAGGCCCAGAGAGATGAACTAACTTGGTAAAATTCACATGCACAGGTTTGAGTGGTAGCCAGGACTGACACTTAAGGGAAGATGAGACAAGAGTTAATGTGTTGGAGGTATTGAGCTCGCTCTATAGATAAGGGTATATACTGTTCTTGCAGATGCCAGACTGGGTTCCCAGTACACATGTCAGTGTCTCATAACCACATGGAGCTCCAATTCCTGATCTCATACCATCTCCTAACTTCTGTGAATACTGTACTCATTCTCATATGCTGTATGAACAATATCTGTCTCTCCGTCTCAGTCTGTCTGTCTCTGTCTCTTCCTCTGTTTCTCTGTCTCTTAGTTTCTCTATCTTTTCCTCTCTCTCTCTCTCTCTCTCTCTCTCTCTCTCTCTCTCTCTCTCTCTCTCTCTCTCTCTCTCTCTCTTTCTCCCTCCCTCTCTCTCTCCCACATACACACACACACATACACCACAAATAAAATTTAGATAAAATACTTAAAAATAAGATAATCTAGATACTCTCATTTAACTCCCTGATTAAAACTATTTAGTGATCTTTGAACACTGATCCAAGTCCCTAACATAATTTGAAAACTATTCTAACTTCTTTAGTTCTCTATTGCTGATCCTGAACGACTGAATCATTGGCAGCCTTATAAACAACCTTGCCTTTATTACCTGCAGACCTGTGCTCTGCTCAGCTCTCTAGCTGGAAAATATTTTTCCCGTAGCACAGCCTG
Source organism: Tokudaia tokunoshimensis (assembly GCA_036184795.1). Classification (NCBI taxonomy): domain Eukaryota; kingdom Metazoa; phylum Chordata; class Mammalia; order Rodentia; family Muridae; genus Tokudaia; species Tokudaia tokunoshimensis. The sequence continues at coordinate 52,142,794 of BTHU01000005.1, read as the reverse complement.
TATTTACCTTTCTGTCTCAGTTTACATATCAACGCACTTCAATGTATATGTTCTTTATATACATTCCTAGTTTCTAGTATTTGCTAGACTACATTCATTATAGAATATATAATTTGACAAAGTGTACTCTATTTTCAATGATAAGCAGGGCTTTCATTGCAATCACTGATATGCACCTAATAGACTGGTGATAAGTACATTTTAGATGCAATGCTCTGGGACCACAAAATACAACCATCTGGATAAACAAACAAAGGAATCAGTCTTCAGAGTTCTAAATCAGTCAATACTACAGTCTTGCATTCTTAACACATTCTTGATTGTGCAAGAGCAATCATGAATTTCACTGTCATTTTAACTATCCCTAGAAGCTCAGAGTGCTTGGAAGTAAGTGCCAGTATCTCCAGTATCTCAAAAGATCAAAGATTCCTCATTGTTTGTTAGTTTATATTATATAATGTTTTTATGTTTCAAAGTAGTGGAGATCTGTATAAGCATTTGCCCAAGATGTAAGGTAGGCAAAACCAAAAACAAAATAAAGAAACAAAAACTCAACTTGCCCTTAAAGTTATTATCATGACTACATTATAGAATAAAAAGTGAGTTGGATATGATATTCTAAGTCCTGAATCAACACTATTTTATCATAATATTCTTCCCATAGATATTTATTTGCATGGTATTTTCAGGAAGCATTTGTGTATTACCTTAATAAAGTAAGCCTCAGCAATCAATTTATGATGATTTTACCTACTTTTCTTGATATTACAAAGTGTTTCAAACTAAAAAGCACTTGATTGATTTAAATATGATCTTCACACAAGACATTCAGGGAACCCAAACTTTTAAGGGCATTTGTGGTATTTGATACTTATTTCAGCAACTCTTTTCTTGCTTCTGTAAGGTACGCAATCATTTTTCCTTGCTATTATTCCAGTTTACTAAATAATCATTTGGTTATCTCATGCTCAGCTTAACCTTATATAGTTAGTCTTTTCACCCCAAAACAACTACGTATTTTTGAAATATTAGTCTAATATGGCTTACTCTAATACTAAAATAGATTGACTCAATTGCCTACATAACTTTGCTCTTTTTATCTCCCATAGTATTTATTACACGATTATTCTGCTTGGCATTTTGATTTTATCCTAATACACTCTTGGCATATTGATCCTACTACAGAATTAGTGTTACTTACCCTTTCAAAACATTATATCACATGTCTTCAAATGTATCATAACGTTCATGAGGAACCAAATTATCTTATATGTCTTCATAGTCACCCTTGGGCCCAGTGCACAGATCAATATTGCTGATGACAGATTGATATGATTTAAGAAGAAAGTATGATAATATCAAAATATAGATTGAGCTAGTAAAACTAGGTCAATAACATTAAAAACTGATATATTTCAACTAAATAAATTTCTTTACTTAGTGGAAGGAAAATGGGTGTAGATTCATTCATGCTTAAAATCCATCAATCTTGCCCACAAGTGCTTGCTGACTGGAGCCGGATATAGCTGTCACCTGGGAGGCTCTGCTAGTACATGACAAATACAGAGGGGGACACTCTCATCCAGCCATTGAATTGAACACAGGGTCCCCAATGGAGGAGCTAGTGAAAGGAGCCAAGGAGCTGAAGGGGTTTGCAGCACCATAGTAGGAAAAACAATATGAGCCACCCAGTACTCCCAGAGCTCCCAGGGATAAAACCATCAAAAAAGAGTACACATGGAGTTACCCATCGCTCCAGGTGCATAGGCAGCAGAGGATGGCCTTGTTAGACATCAAAGGGAGGAGAGGCCCTTGGTCCTGGAAAGGCTTGATGCAGCAGTGTAGGGGACCAGGACAGGGAAGTGGGAGAGGGTTGATTGGGGAACAGGGGGAGGGGAGATGGCTTATGGGATTTTCTGGTCGGGGGGGGGGGGAGGGACCAGGAAAGGGTACAACATTTGCAATGTAAATAAAGAATATATCTAATAAAAAGATCCATCAATCGTGTTAACTTTAAAGTGAAGATGTTTACGAGATGTTTGCGTCTTGATGTTTGAAGAGGAAAGGAAGCAGTAATATCTTGGATTTCATAGGGTTTAGAACTCTCCTGGGAATTGCAGCAAATAAAGTCAAATCAACAATATATACATGCTCGTCTTTGTGTCTTGCTGCTAGGAAAAAGTAAGCATAAAGTACTAGAAACAGATGGTATAATTATGAATTTAAAGTTTTAAAAACCATCCAATTTAGGTTGAACACATATTCAATTTAGATTCAAACCGTATTAAATTTAGGTTCCCTTGTCTAGGTTGTGCTCTCCTGAATGACTTAAATTGTATGACTAGATTTATACATATAAGCAAAAAATTAGCATCTCCTGACACATTGCATATTGCATTACAATGCATGAAGTTTTTGAGGTTTGTAGAGACATTCAGTACACTCTGCCAAATATTTACTGATCCAAGGCCTATAGAACTTGAATCTGGCACAGCAAAGGTGTCTGCAGGATTTCAGCATGTACTATCCATACAGAGAACCTATATTAGGTAATTCATGATCACTTGAAACTACAGGTATCTGGAGGCCACTTCAGAGTTTAATAGGTAGCTGTACTCGGGAGCACATAACCCACATTGACATATACATATGTAAACAATAAATGAAGTTTTGAGACTCCTGTCTTGTCTGCTCCAGTGAAGACAGCATATCTTAACCCAGCCTAGAGGATCCACAGAACTCAGAGCAGTTGGTAAGAATCACTCTGCTTCCAAGCCTCAGAGTTGCTTCTGGGAGCCCGGTGGATTCAGGACCCATCACCCACCAAATCCGCCCTCCCGAATATCATTCTCCTTTCACTCCTTCCACTTGGCCCTTTCTGCTGGGGCAGACTCTTAGATGGTCCGCTCCCGTGAAGACACCATATCCTGACCCATCTTAGAGTTTCTGCTGCACTCAGAAAAGTTGAAGAAAGGTTGTACTCAGAGCACTTGACTGCTAACTGGTCTGCTCCATTGAAAAAATCATATCCTTAACCACCCTAGAGAATCCGCTGCACTCACAACACTGGACCACCAACCAGGCAGCATACACCAGCTGATATGGGGCTACCAACACATATACAGTAGTAGACTGCTGGATCTGTGTTCAGAGATGATGCACCTAACCTGCAAGAGACTGGAGTCCCCAGGGAGTTTAGAGTTCATATGGGATGGGTGTGTGTGTGGGGGGTGTTGGGGACATCGTTGTGGAGACAGAGGTCCTGGTGGAGAGGAGGTATGGGATGTGGAATAGTCAGAGGGTAGATGGGGACTGGGAGGAGGAATAAAATCTGAAGTGTAAGTTAATTAATTAATTAATTAATTAATTAATTAAAAACAATAAATAAAGTCTTTAAGGTTTTTAAAGAAGTCATTATCACATGTATGTAAATGTCCATTTATCCCATGTGCAATCTAAACTGGCCATGTTTTGAGTCCAGCTTCAAATGTCACTGTGTAAGACATCTTATTTAAAGTTACCCAATATAAACTAGTATTATTCTGTGCAGCCAACCTCCCTTTTATTCGTTTACTATTATTTGTTTTCATATTATCATTTTGTCAAGGCTATGGATTCTTGGGTAGAAAATATGTGGATCTATTGCATGTTGTATAGTTCTCAACTCCAGTACTTACCATCACATGCAATTTCACATAAAATCATGTAATTCTTCTTTGCCACCCTCAGGACACTATTGACTGTGGGACTATGAAAGGCAGCCTGTTTTCTAGTTGAGCTAGGCTTAAACCCTGGAGACCCAGCAGATGTTCCTGCATGGGACAGAAGGCCTGTTTGCTATGCTCCCAGACACTAGGATCCTGACACGAGGCCCAAGCTCCATAATTCTGTGATCATCAGTCACGTAGGGTAACATCCCAAGCTCCTGGTATTCTGTCTGGACTCCATTCCCACAGTTACCTGGTAACAGCCAGGTATGCTCCTACTCACAATTAACTGGCAACAGCCAGGTAGGCCTGGCCCACTAAAAAAGGGGCTGCTTACCCCCTCCTCTCTCTCTTACTCTCTTGCCTATTTCCCTTGCTTCTCTCTTGCCTCTTGCCCTCTTCCTCCCCATCTTCCTGCCTTCCCTCCCCCCACAGCCCTCCATGGCCAGCCTCTGCTTCCGTACAACAAATCATGGACTGCCTCTTCTCATCTGGATCTGCCTTGCTGGAGCAATGGAGTAAGCCTTCCCCTAAAGAGCAGTGTGTCTAATCTCCAGCAGGAAACCCCTCTGTGCTTCCAGTCATGTCTCTGCCTAGCCAAGGACTCTTGTCTGGGATGAAACCAGCCAGAGCTCTCCTTCTGCTCTTTTCCCTTCGACCATAGGCTGGATCCAGCCTCACAGACCCCCCCCCCCCCACACACACACACTCTTTTCTCAGCACTTCTGTGGCATCCAGCGGTGTCTGTGTGGCCTGGGGACCCACAAGTGGAGCACAGCCCTACTGGATCCCCCAGGACACCAGACTACCCTTCCCCTTCCTCTGAGTGGGGTCATGAGGCTTCTCAGATGCCAGAGCACTGGCCGGACTCAGGCCACCATTTTAACCTACAATTGACTTGACATCTTTACTAATTCAGCACAGTTTTCACTATTTCTTTCTTTTCCTTTTCATTATTTTTTTTTTACCATAGGCTCTTCAATGCTTTCTCCTCCTCCTCCTGCTCCTCCTCCTGCTCCTCCTCCTCCTCCTCTTCTTCCTCTTCCTCTTCCTCTTCCTCTTCTTCTTCTTCTTCTTCTTCTTCTTCTTCTTCTTCTTCTTCTTCTTCTTCAATTCCTTATTGGTTATTATATTTATTTACATTTCTTTTCTTTTCTTTTTATGAGGGGTTTGTTTGTTTTTTACTTTTTGTTTTATTTTATTTTATTTTATTTTATTTTTTGAGACAAGGTTTCTGTGTAAAGCCCTGGCTCTGCTTCCCAAGTGCTGGGATTAAAGGAATGAGCCATCACTGCCCAGCAGATTTATTTGCATTTCAAATGTTATACTTGTTCTCAGTTTACCCTCCACAAAACCCCTATCCTATCCCTCCTGCTTCTATGAGGGTGTTTCCCCCCCCCCCCGCCATCCACCCACTCCCACCTCACTGCCATAGCATTTCCCTGTGCTGGGTCATCAAGCCTTCAGAGGACCAATGGCCTCCCCTCCCATTGATGCCAGATAAGACCATCCTCTGCTACTTATGCTTCCGGAGCCATGGGTTCCTCCATGTGTACTCTATGGTTGGTGGTTTCTCTTTATTTGCATTTATTACTTTATTCAATTTATTCCCATATCAGAGGCAACACTGTCTTCTCAAATATGAATCTAATTAAGTTAGAGTTTTTCCTTAAACATTTTTGTAGAATTTCATTAGACAGAATATCTAAGTTAACAATTTATTCAATGGTTCTGTGATACCCATCCCACCTACATTTACACCTCACATCTCTCCAGGCTCTGTTTTCAATGTCCTTCATTAATTTTAGTCTTCTTTTATTTCTTTGCATTTTCTAATCTCTTTCTTGGACCTTTCTGTCAGAAAATCCTTCTTTTCACTCTTTGCCAAAATGACATGAAACATCCTTCAGGTTTCACATTCAAATGTCATTCCTGCAGACAAGTTTTATGCAAGTATTAATCCCAATATATGTATATAGTTTCTTTTCTATTACATTTTCAATTGTTTCCTTTTAGGATTTGCTTTGTTCAATTTTAAGTTGTATTGCTCTCAGTTTTTATAAGCTTCATTAAGACTGAGCAAATCTCTGACAATAGAAATTTATGGAATAAAAAATCATTAAATATCCCTTAATAACTACCTAATATGTATTGATTAACTACTTCTACATGAATTTATGTTTATCTAACATTTTAGTAATTTCTAATATGTATGATCTTATATCAAGAGAGCTAGCCTCTGAACAAGGTATGCTGTCTCCAGCTATAATTTGATCTATTGTTCTGAATACTTCTTATTATCAATCTGTTAGTTTTAAATGTCAATCAGACAATGTATAAAGTTATATGGAAAGAAAATCTTAATGAGGAATTATCTATATTAGCTTGGCCTGAGGGCATGTGCATGGAGGATTAGCATGACTAGGGATTATAGTATCTGGCCTGAATGTTAGTGGTACCATTTTGTGAACTGAACTCTGAGTTGTATACAGATAGGAGAAGCTAGTCAATGACTAGGCAGACAAGGAAGTAAGCAAACAGGGAACTCTCTGCTTATCCTCTTTTTGCTTTTAACTGTGGATGTGGTGTATTAAGTTCCCATATCAACTCTCTCACTTTAATGGACTATTATCTGAAGTTTTAAACTTTTAATTCAGCAAGTCTCAACATTTCTCAAGCTTTGACCTTTAAATACAGTTCCTCCTATTGTGGTGACTCCCAATTATGAAATTATTTTCATTGCTACTCTGTAACTAGTAATTTTGATTTTTTTTTATGAATTTTAATGTAGAGATGTAAGCCATACCAGTCACAAAAACAGACGAGGGACCCATCTGCCTGTTGAATAGCCCAGCTCCCTAGACTTAATTCCCTCAAACACATCCCATAATTTGACCACTGTCCCATCACAACTTCCTGCTTCTCTCTACCCCCAGTCCCCACAAGTTGGAAGGAATTCTGCTAAACTGGTGTATGTTACTTACCTGTGGTATTGTCCAATGCTCTAAATTTGCTTCCCAAATAAACATTGCACTACCTCTCCCCCGAGCCACCCTGTCCCACCACACTGCCTGCCCTGTTGCCATGCATTTGCTCCCAATTCCAGCAGACTTCTGCAGCCTAGGTGCAGGCCATACCAGTCAGACAAAATCAAATTTAATCAGTATCTATGCACAAATACATCCCTACAGAAGGTACTCAAAGTAAAACTTCAACCTAAGAAGGTTAACTACACCAAAGAAAACACAACTCATAAGTAATCTAGCACCAGGAAAAACCAAAGAAGAGACATACACACAATGCCATCACCACCATAAACAAAATAATGTGAATTCACAATCATTGGTCATTTAAATCTCTGAATATTGATAAATTCAATGTAAAGACACATCCTAATAGAATGTATTTGAAAGCAGAATCTATCCTTCTGCTACATACAGGAAACACATCTCAACATCAAAAATATATATTACCTCATAGTATAGATTTGAAAAAAAATTTCCAAGCAAATGGATCCAGGAAGCAAATAAGTATAGCTATCCTAATATCTAACAGAGTAGACATCATGCAAAAATTATTCAAAAAGTTGGAGAAGGACATTTTATACTTATCAAAGGAAAAATACACCAAGAAGGCATTTTTGTCCTTAAAATTTATTCCCCAATTTATGCAAGGGCACTCACAAAATTTATGCAAGGGCACTCACCTTTGTAAAAGAAACATTACTCAAGTGTAATCCACACATTTCCACTCATACATTGATAAGTGGTAGACTTCAATATCCCACTCTCACCAAAAGGCAAGTTACCCAGAGAAACAGTGGAGTTAACAGATGTTATAGAGAAAATGAACTTAACACGTAACTAGAGAACATTTCACTCCAACACAAAATAATATACCTTCTTAGTACCCCCATGGAACATTCTCTAAAGTTGACTGCTTACTTGTTTACAATGAAAGTCTCAACAGATACAAGAAAAATTGAAATAACCCCCTTTATTCAAACAGATCACCACAGATTAAACATTGATTTACAACAGAAACAACAAAAAGTCTACAAATAATAGAAACTGAAGAACTTCTTACTGAAGGATTACTGGGTCAAGGCAGAAATAAAGACATAAAAAAGATTTTCTGGAATGCAATGAAAATGAACATACAACACACCCAAACTTTTGAGACACAATGAAACCAGTGCCTTTCAAAGAGGAAAGTTCATAGCTCTCAATGCCTTCATAAAGACATTGGAGAGATCGCATAGTAGCAACTTATCAGCACACTTGGAAGCTCTAGAACTCTAGAACCGCAAAAGCATGTATGCTAAAATAGATGGCAGGAAATAATCAAATTGAAATCTAAAATCAATAAAAATAGAAACAATGAGAAGAGTACAAAGAAATAACGGAACAAAAGATGCTTCTTTGGGAAAATCAACAAGATAGATAAACCCTTACCAAAATTAACTGAAATTTAGAGAGGGAGTATACAAATAAAAATATCAAAAACATAACAATAGAAACTTAGAGAATCTAAAGAATCATTAGTTCATACTTCAAGAACCTTTGCTCCACAGAATTGGAAAACCTTAAAGAACTGGGATATTCTCAATAGATACCACTTATCAAAGTGAAATAAAGATCAGATAAACAATTTAAATATACATATAATCCCTAAGAAAATAGAAGCAGTCATTAAAATTTGTTCAAACAAAACAAAACAAAAACATAAAGGAACCATCCAAACAAACTAAAAACAAACAAATGGCCAGGGCCAAATGGCCAAATACTCCTCAGATCATTCGACAAAATATAAACAGAAGGAACACTGTCAAATTCAACTTATGAGACCATAATCACCTTGACACCCACATCAAGATTCAAGAAAGATAATTTCAGAACAACTTTTTCTCATTAATATTTATGTAAAAATAAAATATTTGCAAACTAAATCAAGTAACATCAAAAATATCTTACCCATCCCATGCAAAAAGATTAACCCAGAATGGCCCTGTCTAAAGGAAAAACAGGGACTAAAAGTGGAGTAGAGACTGAAAAAAAGGCCATCCAGAGACTGCCACCCCTGGGAATCCATCCTCTATGCAGACACCAAACCCAGACACTAATCTTGATCCCCAGAAGTGCTCGCTGACAGGAATCTGATATAGCTGTCTCCTGAGAGGCTATGCCAAAGCCTGACCAATACAGATGTGAATGCTTGAAGGCAACCATTGGACAGAGTACAGGGATACGAATGGAGGAGTTAGTGGAAGTACTGAAAGAGGTGAAGAGTTTTGCAGCCCCATAGGAAGAACAACAATATTAAACAACCAAACCCCTAGAGCTCCCAGGGACTAAACCACCAAAGAGTTGGGTGGAGAGACCCATGGCTCCAGCAGCTTATGTAGCAGAGGATTGCCTTATCTGGCATCAATAGGAGGGGAGGCCCTTGGCCTTGTGAAGGCTCCATGCCCCTGCATAGGGGAGTGTTAGGGTTGTGAGGCTGGAGTGAGTGGGGGAGCAACATCACTGAAGCAGGGGAAGGAGGATGGAATAGGGGATTTGCAGAGGGGAAAATGGGAAGGGGGATAACATTTGAAATGTAAATAAATAAAATAACCTATAAAAAATAACTTTCACCATTATCAAGTAGGCCTCATCTCAAGAGTTGCTGGGCTGGTTCACTTTCTGAAAATGCTCTGTTTAAATCACTTCCTAAGCAAACTGAAAACAAAACAAAACAAAATCATTATCATCTAATTAGATGCTGAAAAACCTTTGACAAATTCCAACAACTCTTTCTATTAAAAGTCTTGGAGGGATCAGGAATACAAGTTACATGTGTAAACATAATAAAAGCAATTTAAAACTTCTATATCTAACATCAGGTTGAATAAAAAGAAACTCAAAGTAATTTCACTAAAATCAGAAACAAGACAAGATTTTTCTTTCTTTCAGTAACTATTCATTGTGGTAATTAAAATTTTAGCTAAAGCAATAAGCAACTAAAGGAGATCAAAGGGATACAAATTGCAAAGGAATGTAGCAACATAGTTATTTGCAGATAATATAATAGTATACATAAGGAACTATAAAATTCTAACATGGACCTCTTACAGCTGATAAACAACTTCAAGTTTGCCTCATAAAATTCAGTAGCCCTCCTATATACAAATAGCAAACCAGCTGAGAAAGAAATTATGGAAACTACATTCTTCACAGTAAACACCTGGCTATGGTGGTCCTTAGTAACTATTTCTAGGGAAAACACTTCCTGAACATCCCTGTTTTAAACAGAGATACCTCAGAATTCCTCATTTATAGGTCAATGATTTTAGGTACTTGTTTTAAAAATAAAATCCCATCAAAGATTTCTGGTTTTATGCCCTGATATATTTAGCAGGTGGTTTTTCCCTTCAAAATGCCTGCTTAAATGTTCCAGTGTGAATTTCATAATTTATCTTTAACAATTATGATTAATCTGCCCATATCTACATTTTTCTTAAATATAAGTAGACTCAAAACTCCTTTTCTTGGTACATTGAATAGCTGTCACATTTATGTTCCTCAGTTTTGCTCTATAGTCTCACTGTAAGCCTAACTAAAAGCTGACACCTATACAAATTCAACAGTCCAAATACTACTGTATCAGGATTTCCTCTGCCAGACAAATTAATAAGTTGATTTTTGCAGCACCTCCACTCCAATTTTAAAGTCATGAGCAAAGTCCATCAAGATCCTTTGACATGCATAACCCCTTTTTGCAGGGGTCTAATTTCTCAGTACTGTCTTGCTTCCTTCTGAAGGTTTATGGCTATCATCTTTACTCTTTATTTTTATTTATTTATTTTTATGTCTTTTAACTGACAGTAGAACACTTCAGTGGGTCCGTCTTAAAGAATTCTAGGTTTTGTCTGTCCTGTGGCTATCCAACTCTTCCTACAAATCAGTTCAATAACCACATGGTGATGTTTAACCCAGTTTATTACTAAATAGGTTTATTCCACTTCTCAAGTAATTTTCTGGATCAAGTTTTCTCACTTTGCTGTGACAAAACACCCTAAAGAAAGTTCAGATTTGTCTTGTCTCACAATCTCAGAGGAAATTTTAGTCCATAATGGTGAGGAAGGTATGATCAGCAGGAGAATGAGGATATATCTGTTCCCATACTGACTAACCAGGAAGCAGCTGCTGAGATCAAAAGCAGGTCCTGCTTTCTATATGCTTCACATTTGACCTCAGGTTTCACAACTTAAAGAAAAGTGACTGATACTAAAGTCTCATGAAACAGAGATGAGGGTGAAATAAAAGCAATTAATCTAGAGCTCAGTGTACAGCAATGGCCAATAATTGTTAAATTATATTAGCAATATTAATAAGCTTTATAATAGGAGACAGTGGGATCCCTAACATTTTAGGAATTTGGAGAATATTACATGGGCTTTTAACAAAATAGGAGAATATGATATGAAAGTTCTATTGATTTTCTTTTTTCTTTTGTTTTTTTTTTTGCTTTTTTTTGAGTTTTTGAGCCTGTATTTTTTTTGATTTATATTTTTTATTTTTTATTATTATTTTGTTTTCTATATTCCTTATTTACATTCCAAATGATTACCCCTTTCCCAGTTCCCCCCCTCCCCGAAAGTTCCATAAGTTCACTTCCCTCCCCCTGTTCCCCATTTGCCTAAGAATTTCATGATTTCACTGCTTTTAATTGCTGAGTAGTATTCCATGTGTAAATACACATGGAAAATATCTCTGATAAAATTGAAGAAATATATTAAAAAAACACATTAAGATTGACTATTTCATGGAAAACTTATACAGATAAAATGGTAGGCATAAAAATATTCCTAAGTTGATTGAAAGTGGAATTATAAATATTTTCTGATAAAACTGAAAATCTTCAAGGAAAATATTTCTAATAAAACTCAAGAAATATATAGAAAAATACGTTAAAACTGACTATTTCATGAAAAATTATAGAGATAAGATAGTCGGCATAAAAATATTCCTAAATTGATTGAAAGTAGAAGTAAAAACATTTTCTGATAAAATTGAAGATTTACATGGAAAATATTTCTGATAAAATTGAAAAAATTTATGGAAAAACATTAAAATTGAAGATTATCATGGAAATTATGCAGATAAAATGGTAGGCATAAAAATATTTCTAAGTTGATTGAAAGTGAAATTATAAACATTTTCTGATAAAATTGAAGATTTACCTGGAAAATATATCTGATAACATTGAAGAAATACATAAAAAAAATGTGTTAAGATTGGGTATTTCAAGGAAAAATTATACAGATAAACTGGTAGGCATAAAAATATTCCTTTGTTTTTGAAAGTGGAATTATAAACATTCTCTGATAAAACTGAAGATCTACAAAGAAAATATTCCTGAAAAAATTCAAGAAATATATAGAGAAACATGTTAAAACTGATTATTACATGGAAAATTATACAGACAAAATGGTAGTTTTAAAAATGTTCCTAAGTTGATTGAAAGTAAAATTATAGACATTGCCTGATAAAACTGAAGTTCCACGTGGAAAATACTTCTGACAAAATTGAAGAAAAATACAGAGAAATGTTAAAATTGAAGATTATCATGGACAATTACACTGACAAAATGGTAGGCACAAAAACATTCCTAAATTGATTGAAAGTGGAACTACAAACACCCTCCCCCCGACAAAACCAAAGATCTACATGCAAAACACCACCGGCAAAATCGAAGAAATACACAGAAAAAATGTTAAAATTAAAGATTATCATGGAAAATAATACAGTCAAAATGGTAGACACAAAAAGCATTACTGAATTGAAAGAAGAGTCACATTTTCTGATAAAATCGAAGATCCACGTGAAAAACATCTCTGTTAGACAGTTTTTTGTTGGGGAATTGAGTCTATTGACATTATAAGATATTAAGGAATAGTGATGATTGCTTCCTGTTATTTTTGATGTTCTTTGTATGTTTGTGTGCTTACTTTTTTTGGGGTTTGTTGGAAAAAGATTACTATCTTGCTTTTTCTAGGGTGTAGTTTCCCTCCTCATGTTGGCGTTTTCCATTTATTATCCTTTGTAGGGTTGGATTTATGATAAGATATTGTGTAAATATGGTTTTATCATGGAATATCTTGGTTTTCCATCTACGGTGATTGAGAGTTTTGCTGGGTATAGTAGTTTGGGCTGGCATTTGTGTTCTCTTAGAGTCTGTATGAGATATGCCCAGGATCTCCTGGCTTTCATTGTCTCAGGTGAGAAGTCTGGTGTAATTCTGATAGGCCTGCCTTTATAGGTTACTTGACCTTTTTCTCTTACTTTGTATAGTGCATTTGGTGTTTAATATTCTTTCTTTGTATAGTGCATTTGGTGTTTTGATTATTATGTGCCGGGAGGACTTTCTGGTCTGGTCCAGTCTGTTTGGAATTCTGTAGGCTTTGTGTGTGTTCACGAACATCTTTTTCTTTAGGTTAGGGAAGTTTTCTTCTATAATTTTGTTGAAGATATTTACTGGCCCTTTAAGTTGGAAATCTTCACTCTCTTCTATACATATAATCCTTAGGTTTGGTCTTCTCATTGTGTCCTGGATTTCCTGGATGTTTTGGCTCAGGAGCTTTTTGCATTTTGCATTTTCTTTAACTCTTGAGTCAATGTTTTCTATGGTATCTTCAGCCCCTGAGATTCTTTCTTCTATCTCTTGTATTCTGTTGTTGATGCTTGCATCTATGACTACTGAATTCTTTCCAATATTTTCTATCTCCAGAGATGTCTCTCTTTGTCATTTCTTTATTGTTTCTACTTCCATTTTTAGATCCTGGATGGTTTTGTTCAGTTCCTTCACTTGTTTGTTTGTGTTCTCCTGTAATTCTTTCAGGGATTTTTGTGTTTCCTCTTCAAGGGCCTTTACCTGGTCACCCATGTACCCCTGTATTTTTCAGGGATTTTTGTGTTTCCTTTTTAAGGGCCTTTACCATTTGACCCCTGTTCTCCTGTATATCTTAAAGGGAGTTATTTATGTCCTTCTTGATGTCCTCTAACAGCATCGTGAGAAGAGAATCCAACTCTTGCTTTTCTGGTGTGCTGAGGCATCTGGAACTTGCTGTGGTGGGAGAACTGAGCTGTGATGTTGCCAAGTAGCCTTGGTTTCTGTTGGTAGTGTTCTTGTGCTTGTCTTTCGCCATCTGGTTATCTCTAGTGTTAGTTGGTCTTGTTGTCTCTGGCTGGAGCTTGTCCCTCCTATGGGCCTGTAAACCTGTGTCTGTACTGCTGGAGACCAACTCTCTTCTCGCAGGGTCTGTGCACAGAAGCCTGTGGAGCTGTCTGATTCCCTGCTGCAAATGGCGGTGGAAAGGGAAGACTCCTGTCCCAGCTACTCCAATGATCATATGCCTTGTGCTCTCCTAGCTGTACCCCTCCAGAGAGAAGGTGGAGATCTCACCTCCTCACTCAGAAGTTAAATTGCTACTGGGAGATCACTCTCTCCTAGAGGGCTAAGCACAGAAGGCTGTGGAGCTGCCTGGTTCTCTGCTGCAAATGGTGGCTGGAAGGGAAGACTCCTGCCCCAACTACTCCACTGATCGTTTGCTCGGTGCGTTCCTAGCTGTACCCCTCCAGAGAGAAGGTGGAGATCTTACCTCCCACTCAGAAGTGAATTTGCTGCTGGGAGATCACTTTCTCCTGGTGGGCTAAGCACAGAAGGCTATGGAGCTGCCTGGTTCCTCGCTGTAAATGGCAGCTGGAAGGGAAGACTCCTGTCCCTGCTCAGTTCTATTGACTTTCAACTCAGATCTGCAAGCATTTAAAATACTGTAGTGGTCAGAGTAAATGGACAAAGGGAGAAAAGAGAAAAGAAGAATAGAAATATGAACCTATAAAGAGCAATAGCAATCTTATCTATTACAATATATCATCTACCATCTCTCTCAAGAAACCTAACAGACATATTGTCATCCCATCTTCCATATTCCAGGCCTACCTTTAAGAGACACTGTGGTTCCATGAGGAGTACCCTACCCATCACTTTCAGGAAACTTGTCTCTAAAGGAATATAGACTGGAGCATGCTGGTATTTTGTGTTTCTTTAGCTTGCTTTTCCTTTCATTTTCGGTCCTTCCTTTCTGTAATATTTTCATTCAACTAAGTCATGCTGGAGACAGACAAGACTTTCTTCTAATCTGGGCAGCTAGCTACCCTTGACATTAAATGTGTTTTCTATCTTTTCTATAGTTTTGTAACCTATTTTGATAGAGGAGGTGGGGAAAATAATAAATAAATAAGTAAATAAATAAATAAATAAATAAATAAATATGTCTCTGAAAGCTGTTGCACTCAAGGGTGGAAATGCAGGGTTTTTAAATTGGGCAAGTTGATTGCACAGTCCTTTCATAGGAAAATCACACCACACTCCACTAAGTGTAGAAAGGTCCGCCTTACTGTGCAGTTCAAAAGAGCTCTAACATTACCAACACTATAATTATTTTTAACAGGTGTGTGGCAGTCTAAATTTATAGCAATAGGGTGATGTTCACTCTAAGTTGTCCCCTAGTTTTCAGACAGGACCTTAAAACGCAACAGAAATGTTCTCTTGCCAAACAATGCAACTTATTCAAACCTATTACATGCAATTAGCTCTCCCATCCATGCATGGGGGTCACCGGAACTGAGAGTTGAAAGAGGAAAGGACCATTATATTACTGGCATCCAGAGTAAGGAAATGACCTTCTGACATCCTGATGATGGAAGAGAGTTTGTAGTGCAGGCTTTTTACTATTTTACCACTATAATGATTTGGGGTTTTGTTGTTGGGTTTTGTTTTTTTGTTTTTTAGGTTTTTGTTGTTGTTGGTGGTGGTGGTTCTTTGTTCTTTGGTGTTTTGTTTTGTTTTGTTTTGTTTGTTTGCCTAACAATATTACTTTGCCCATTACATGTAAGCTATCTTTATTTTCAATTTTCAGAAAATTTATGAGTGATAAATGAAATAAGGTATAAATTGCCATATATGTAATAATCTTCTTTGAAGTTGAAAATATTAAAATAGTAATACTGAGGTGTCATTAGATTATTTAATTCATTTTTCAAGGCCTTTTACACTAAATATTTTTGGGGATTTTTTTGGTTTGTTTTCAGCTTTGATGATTCAAATCAGAGAACACCAGAAAATTCCTCTTCCTTAAATTATTAATCCAACTAATCTTCTAAATTTAAAATGTATTTTTCTTATATTAGCTTTATATTAAATAAATACTTTAAGAATCTAATATATTCTATTAAACAATTGAAGTTCATCTATGAGTCAGTCAAATATATAATAATATTGAAAATGATGAAAAAGCAGATATAGTAAAATGTATTTTAAAGTTAAAAATGAAAACTCAGGTTGTTAATGTCTCAAGAAAATAAGTTATTTGAATTGCTTATCATGAGATATTTATTCATAAACATGGTGAACTGGGGAGATCTGCTTTTTTTTTCATTATTACATTCAGGTAGTAGAGTCCAGGACATGATTCTCCATCATTTGTACATTTGCATATGCTTGCACTTTTCATCATAAAGACACAGAATTTGTAATGATTAATTTTTTCCTCACCTAGGAAGTGCCTAGGAAGTAATCAACACACATATTTATCATAATAGATACTTTTATTTGTTGTAGTATTCAAGGTAGGAATTACTTGACAGTCTTCTTAGATATTGGAATGAAAGAATTGTGACACCTCACTGTCATATGGCTCCTTAAGAGATGTTGTCAACAACAGGACAATATGTGTTTCTCCAAGTAACTTGTTAGTAACCATACTAAATAATGCACTTTTTTTTATAACGTTTTAAAACATGAACATTCTCATAATTATTTTTTATTCATTCTTTCTCCACTGCACTGTCCCTTTTCCATCTGCCCCTAGTTCTGGTCTCCTTCCTTCTTAGCAAAATTCTCTCAATCTAAATTCATATCACATGCATTATATTATCTTACTGTATCTACCCTCCTTTACAATTATTCCTCCAATGTTGTACTTATGTTTGTACTTATACACCCTATATACATATATATCATGATGTTACACATGTACACAGAGAGATGCAAAGGCAAAAGTCTGGGACAAAGTATGATTCCATATATGAAAGAAAACATTTATCTTTCTGAGACTGTTTTACCCTAACATAATTATCTCCAGGTCTACTTTTCATTTTATAGAAATTACAGTAAAAGGTCATGAGTCTCCATGACTTGTCTGTGAACATCCATTCATCCATCCATATGTCCGTCCATCCGTTTGTCCATCTGTTCGTCTGTCCGTCCGTCCATCCATCTATCTATATAGTAACGAGTAGGGACTTTTACCAGATTTCTTAATTTTGGACTGCCTAGTCTTATAAAACTTGCATAAACAAAAGGCAAATTACTGTCTCACAAATCCAAAACCTTGAGGGAAATAAAAAAATATGTTTTCATGATGGATGGCAAATGAAGTCCACATAGAACTGGCTTTCTATGGGGAAGTAGTATGATCATATTTTACCATCTGAAGCTCCATTTGGACTCCAAGCTCCTATACTATATTAAACACATTTATAGGGAGAAAGCTATTTCCATTCCTAATACTAGTTTACAACAGAACAATGTGATGTAGTTGGATGCAAAAGGGGCTATCTGTTGACATTTTATGCTGTTTTATATACTCTGTGTCTCTGTGTTTATGTAATTTTTACATTAATTTCTCCTTTAAATGTATCTGCCAGCCAGAAACATAATTGGATTTTCTTTTGTTATAAAAAGTGAACATAAATTACTCCTGTTGGGTGTAGATTAGGTTACAGAATTTCTTCTCTTCTGTCACCGTCAAACCAGGGTGTCAGAGGGCTTTAATATTTAATGTAGACCTAATTAGTCTCAGTCAGGCCCAGAGCACTTAGCAAAACCTGACACCAGCCACAAAGTCAAGTTCATTTAGAGAGCATAATTACTAGTTATTTTCATAGTGAAATAAATGCCCCTATTAGAGTAGACTTCCCCACCAACACCCCAATTTCATAAGTAAATAGAAGAATAATAAAAGAACAAAAAACCTCTGAGTCCTGGCAATTGTGTACAAAGATTAGACAATTTGGTTCTGAGCATGACATTTCTGAGATTTAGAACTTATAAAAATATAAAAATAGAACAAGAGTTTGTTAGATAAGACTGAGATGATGGATCTGTTACAGAAAGTCAGATTCACAAGGATAATTGCTCCCTGGGACTATCATTCTGAAAATAGCTTTTATATGTGTATGATCAGTTATTGAAGTCCCATTACATGCAGGCAACACACTAAGTCCCAGGGAACCAGTAGGGAAAAGAAACATTTGCCTTCCATGGGACATGTATGACATGGCAGTACAGACTGAAAAATTAAATACATTATTTAATTTGCTTTTTTTCTTTTTTTAATCAGATATTTTCTTTATTTACATTTGGAATGTTATCCCCTTACCTTGTTTCTCCTCCAAAAACCTCCTATCCCAGCTCCCCCGCCCACCTGTTCACTAGCCCACCCATTCCTGCTTCCCTGTCCTGTCATTCCCCTACACGGGGGGAAAGGAGCCTTCACGGGTCCAAGGACCTCTCCTGTCATTGATGTTTGATGAGGCCGTCCCCTGCTACATATGCGGCTGGAGCCATGGGTCCCTCCATGTGTATTCTTTGTTTGGTGATGAAGTCCCTGGGAGCTCTAGGGTTACTGGTTGGTTCATATTTGTGTTCCTCCTATGGGGATGCAAACCCCTTCAGCTCCTTGGGTCCTTTCTATAACTCCTCTATTGGGGATCCTATACTCAGTTCAATGGTTGACTGAGAGCATCCCCCTCTCTATTTAACAGACTCCTGTCAACACACACTTATTGACATCAACAATGCTGTCTGGGTTTGGTAATGGTATGTGGGACGGATCCCATGGTGAGTCAGGCTCTGGATAGCCTTTCTTTCAGTCTCTGCTCCACACTTTGTCTCTGTATTTCCTCCCATGAGTACTTTGTTCCCCCTTCTAAGAAGGTCAAATGGATCCACACTTTGGTATTCCTTCTTCTTGAGCTTCACGTGGTCTGTGAATTTTATCTTGGATATTCTGAGATTCTAGGCTAATATCTACTTATCAGTGAGTTCATACCATGTGTGTTCTTTTGTGATTGGGTTATCTCAATCCGGATGGAATTTTCTAGTTCTAACCATTTGACTAAGAATTTCATGAATTCGTTGTTTTTAATAGCTGATTAGTACTCAATTGTGTAAATGTATTACATTTTCTGTATCCATTCCTCTGTTGAAGGACATCTGAGTTCTTTCCAGCTTCTGGCTATTATAAATAAAGCTGCTATGAACATAGTTGAGCATGTGTTCTTGTTACAAGTTGGAGCATCTTATTGGTATATGCCCAGGAGTGGTATAGCGGGGTCCTCAGGTAGTACTATGCCCAATTGTGTGAGGAACATCCAGACTGATTTCCAGAGTGATTGTATGAGCTTGCAATCCCAGCAACAGTGGAGGAATGTTCCTCTTTTACCACATCCTCACCAGCATCTGTTGTCACCTGAGTTTTTGATCTTAGCCTTTCTTACTGGTTTAAGTTGTATTTTCAGAGTTGTTTTGAATTGCATTTCCCTGATCACTAAGGAAGGATGTTGAACATTTCTTTAGGTGTTTCTCAGCCCTTCGAGTTCCCTCAGTTGAGAATTCTCTGTTTTGCTCAGTTCTGCATTTTTAATAGGGTTATTTGGTTATCTGGAGTCTAACTTCTTGAGTTCTTTGTATATATTGGATATTAGCCCTCTATTGAGTGTAGGATGGGTAAAGATCTTTTGCCAATCTGTTGGTTGCCATTTTGTCCTATTGACAATGTCCTTCGCCTTACAGAAGCTTTGCAAAGGCTTTATGAGGTCCCATTTGTCAATTCTTGACCTAAGAGCATAAGCTATTGGTGTTCTGTTCAGGAAAATTTTCTCTGTGCCCATGTACTCAATGGTCTTCCCCACTTTCTTTCCTATTAGTTTAAGTGTATCTGGATTTATGTGGAGGTCCTTGATCCACTTGGACTTGAGTTTTGTACAAGGGGATAAGAATGGATTGATTTTCATTCTTCTACATGCCAGTTGAACCAGCACCATTTGTTGAAAATGCAGTCTTTTTTCCACTGCATGGTTTTAGTTCCTTTGTCAAATATCAAGTGACCGCAGGTGTGTGGGTTCTTTTCTGGGTCTTCAGTTCTCTTCCATTGATCTACCTGCCTGTCACTGTACCAATACCTTGATGTTTTTATCACGATAAAACTCTGTAGTATAGCTCAAGGTATTGCTTCAGTAAAGAACCTGGACTTTAAGTCCTCTTTTCTGAGAAAGTACTATTTTACCTAAAATCCAGAAATCGAGGTGAAGTATGAAGATGAGCAAGAAAAAATATAGATGCAGAGTTCAAACTTCTGAGCTGAAATGAAGTACTGAACATATGTGGAAAATAGCAATCCATATGAAGACCTCCCATGAGCACATGGCCTGGGGCATGTTAGGGAGGTGACAATGAAAAAACTCAAAGCCCTCTTTCAGATGGAGGCTTGGTGAAGATCCTTTCCCGTCAACATTTGGCCTTTTTATCCTGTTGACTCTATCTTTTGCCTCACAGAAGCTTTGCAGTTTCATGAGGTCATATTTATCAATTCTTGATCTTAGAGCCTGAGCAATTGGTTCAGGAAATTATTTCCTATACCAATGCATTCAATGCTATTTCCCACTTTCTCTTCCATGATATTTAGTTTAGTGTATCTAGTTATATTTTGAGAACCTCGATCCACTTGGATTTCAGTTTCGTGCAGTGTGATATATATGAATCTACTTGCATGCTTCTACATAAAAATATCCAGTTAGACCACCATCATTTGTTGAAGATTTTTTTTTCATTATATGGTTTTTGCTTCTTTGTCAAAAATGAAGTATCTATTGGTTTCTGGGTTTATATATGGATTTTCCTTTGGAGTCCATTGATCAACATGGCTGTTTTTGTACCAATATCATGCAGTTTTTAATCACTACTGTTTACTTATGTTTTCAATTTCAGAATACATATCATATTTTTGTATTATATTTTCCTTTTAAAAAACTTCATTGTCATCAACAGTTTCTCAGTTTATAAATAAATATACTTTCTTAGTTTACATTTTCATCAGTATATTATTTCTCCTTCTTTTTAGTACTTGTATTCTCATGATCCTTAATTTTATATAATTGACCAATTATTCATAGATCCATCTACTCATCTTTCCATCTTAAGCCTCCTCAAAAAATGTATGAGTATAACTTGCCAAAGTTTTCTTCACTTTAAGGTAAGGTGTTCCACTTAGTATTATTGAATTGACAGATATTGTCATAGATTAATCTTTTGAGGTAATCATAGATAACAATCTCTGGCATGGGTTTTGTTTCTAATATTTGTAAGCTAAATAGTGAAAGGCTTCTAAACAAAGCCTTGGTCATGTGTGCATGTGTGTGTATGTGTGTGTGTATGTGTGCATGTGTGTTTGTGTTTTACTCATTTATCCTCAGTGTTTCTAATATCACAAAGACTATATATAACCCCTCTGATTTAGTCTTATACAGTTGAAAGGATTTTACTCTGTAGTGGAAAAAGAGAAGGGGACAGGTCCCTGCTTATCTTCTTTAGAAGGAATATGTTTAATATTTTAAGTGTCTTGCATTTTTCTTTTCTGTGTTTTTTTTCTTTTTTTGAAAATATTGCAGTCTGTACTGTTATTTTGTACTCCACAGATTTAGTGCCTCAGAAATTCTTGTTGCCACAAATTCTTGTCTTTGCTTGGTTTTCTAGAGTCCTGTTTACTAAGAAGTCTCCAATAGATTTACTTATTAACATAGGCATCTCAGATTTTCACCCTCCACAGTGTCACTGACATTTCTCATTCTATATCAACTTCCCTCTCATTCATTTCAATCTATATATTTAAAGGGTATTCTCTACATTTTAGTAGGGTTTCAAAAATTTTTTAGAAAGTATTGTGTTATATACATTATCTTTAACTGGTTCATTTATGCTTTTTACTTCCGTAGACTTGTTCTGTACTCAAATGATTAGTTCATTGTAGCTTGGAGAAATCTGAAATCTACAGTCACAGTACTAATCAGTCATCTTGTATACATACACACCTATACATACTCTTCTAATTGGAACTTGATATAAAAGTATCTTTTATTTGCTTGACACAATTGTCAACTCCGAGGCTTACTGCTGAATAATCTCAAACTTTCTAGTTTTGTTCTGAACTCTGGATGCCTGGTTCAATTAAGCTGTTTTGGTTCAAACTCCTCTCCAAGGTGATTTATTCAAGCTGACTTCTCTCAGCTTTTGACTGAATTGTTCTTGACCTCAAACTCCACTCTGGCAATCTTTTCTAATCTTTTGGCTCATTCTCATTCTCTTGCTCCTATATACATCTACAAACCTGTTTGTATAAAACTGTCCCAGGAAAACTAACTCTGGTGTCTCTGTCTCTGTCTCTCTGTCTTTAGTTCCAACTAGGTTTCATTGGGAACAATCACGCCCCACAACTTCTCATCATTCTATTCAGATAGTGAAAGGTCTGGGAGTGTCTGCCTGTGCATGCCTTTCTATATATATTTTTTCCACTTGTTGATTATGACATAATGCTAAAATACCATCATTATAACTATGCATTGCTGAACCCATGCCTTTCAGAACGTATCTTTTTCTCTCTATTTTTGAAATGGATTTCTTAAGTGGTATATGTGGAGCATCCAAGGACCCAAGGATTCCAAACTGTCTTAGTAACAACTGAATTTCCTAACTGCAATGTTCAGTGAGTAACTGGCTCCTAGGATTTTGATCAGAAGTTCTCCAAGGACATAATTCAGAAGTGATTTTGACGTTGAATGAAAAACAAACAAACAATAAGAACAAAACAAACAAGCAAAAAACAACAAAAAACCCTCTTCTCAGTCCTTGGAAACATAAGGTTTTCTTGATCTATGCATTCTACAAGAAAGAAACATGAACTCAGAATTCGTGGGAGGCGAAAAATAATGAGACAATGGAAATAATTATCAATAATTGGAAAGATAAAGGCGGGAGATGATAATATGGGTAGATAGCTTATTTTAATATATATATTATATATTAAGTGCATTGAGAGAAGCTGACTAGTTCTTTTTGATACTTGCCCTCATAAATTTAAAATTGCAGAAAAGTTAAGTTGCTCAAGGTCAAACAGAGTGCTACTGAGCCTGAGACATAAGCCTAGATCTTAAAGGTTACTTCCTACTTACTACTTATCTTTTTTTATACACTTTTCTCTTGCTCTGAGTAGGGCAAAGGAATTCGCTTGGGTTATAGAAACTCTGAAACCATTGTTATCTCAGTGTCTTGCATCCATGGTAACTCACAGACAATTTAGAAATATTTTATAAGAAATATAATTGTCCTGAGACTACAACTGGAGTTCATCTACATCGTTAAAGCTCAAGTTCCATCATCTTCCTCATAATATTGAACAAAGGTTACAAGGAGCACAAGCAAAGATAATTGACATGTGGGCCTATTGGTCTTTCTCCAAGCCATCTGGGATCTTAAATAGCCAAGAGTTAATTAAAAATAAATTGTCACTTTACTTTCAGGATAGTTTTAATAACCATTTATAAATGTTACATTAAAAATTCATACACTGTTATCAACTCCTGCTAAGGATTTACAGCACAATGAAGGTGTTATGAATGTTTTATAGGTTCTGAGGAGAAGGCTCCTCCAGTACAGATATTTTCAGAAGATTGTTTGTCTTTTCTCAGCCACATCTGAAGCACTTAAGAAAACAGCAGCTCATGGAATAAAAACAGTTCTCAAAGTTCATGTTAGGATCATCACCTCCCATTTGTAACTAGACTCTTCTCTTTCCTTGGGCATCTAATACCTTCCCAGCAGTGTTCATTCCCAATACAGCAAGCTCTAGCAAGAGAAAACTAATGGCTTAAAAATGGCATGACAATCTATTCCCCCAAAAGATGTTGCCTGGAATTTGACAGTAAAATGGGCAGAGGTGGAAGAAATGATGTCCATATTAAATGGAAATTTATCATAGATAGAGGAAGACATCTTGAATTCTGCTATGAATGATAGTTAACACATGGCCCACAGGCTACCTAAAGCCAGGATAGCTATGGATGCAGTCCCACAGAAATCATAATCCTATGTTTTGTAAACTATTATAAACAAATATTTTCTCAATAACTTTTGGGAATCTACTGTGTGATTCTCAAGCATGGATTTTATAGACTGACAATCTCAGTGGGTGGGAAATATCTGTCTGTTAAATGATGTTATTTGTTCTGTTTTACCAAAAAAAAAACAGATTCTGTATTACTTTGGTCACATCTGTGAATCTGTGTAATATCACAATTCAATGTAGACACAATTTAGGCACTGTTGCTTTGGATATGCATGTGTTTCATTCAGAAGCAGCAATTGAGCAGAAGTGAGGCTCAGAATTAGCGGCAAGTCTCTTGCAGCTGCTCCCTCTGATTTCTCCCAGTAAGAACCATGAAGCTGCATATTTTGAAAGGGCAGAAGAGGATGCCAAATTGTCTGTTTCGCAGTTAACAATTGGAAAGTAAATTTCTTTTCTCAAGGACCAAGAATTACAAACTGTACCTTTTAAGAATTTAGAATTTGTGACTTGGTACCAATTCATGATTGAATTTTAAAGCCACAGAGGATTCCTGCAGGAGAAACGCAGCTGCCAAGTTAAAGGCAGAGAAGTCAAAGTAAAAATAAATGGTGTGATTGTTTTGATTTACAGTGTCACTTGAATTGTTGTGTTCTTTGATTAAGAATGTCTGGAGTACAGAATGAATATAGTGTTGAGGTAATTCTGAATGATTAAAACATCAGAAAGTTCCTCTAGTTCATGACTGCAGCACAGGCTTTAGAAGCAAAAGTTTATTAGAATAAAACATGAAGAGTTATTTTAAGCAAACTTCAGTTTACCCTTGAGTCACCATTGTATTCTTAGTTCCAATGAGGTTTCATTGGGAATAATCATGCCACACAATTTCTCATCAATCTATTCAGATAGTGAAAGATCTGGGAGTGTCTGCCTGTGCATATGTAACTATATATTATATATCTTTTTCCAATTGTTGATTATGACACAATACTAAAATACCATCATTATAACTTTCCTTTCCCTCAGACTCTGCTCCACCCTTTGTCTCTGTATCTCCTTCTGTGGGTATTTTGTTCCCCCTTCTATGAAGGACCAGAGTATCCATACTTTGCTCTTCCTCCTTCTTGGGCATCATTTGATATGTGAAATGTGTCTTGAGTATTCCAAGGTATGGGATGTGGAACAGTTGGAGGATGGATATTGGCCATTCTGATTGGTGTTAGGTGAAATCTCACGGTTGTTTTGATTTGCATTTCCCTGATGACTAAGGATGTTGAACATTTCTTTAGGTGTTTCTCAGCCATTCAATATTCCTCAGATGAAAATTCTTTGTTTAGCTCTGTACCCCATTTTTAATAGGGCTATTTGGTTCTCTGGAATCTAACTTCTTGAGTTCTTTGCATATATTGGATAGTGGACCTCTGTCAGATGTAGGGTTGGTAAAGATCTTTTCCCAATTTGCAGGTTGCCATTTTGTCCTATTGATAGTGTCCTTTGCCTTACAGAAGCTTTGTGCTTTTATGAGGTTCCATTTAGAGACTACCCCACCCAGGGATCCATCCCTTAAACAGTTATAAAACCCAGACACTATTATCAATGCCCACAAGTGCTGGCTGACCAGAGCCAGGTATAGCTGTCACCTAGAAGGCTCTGCTAGTGTATGAGAAATACAGAGGGGGACACTCTCAGTCAGCCATTGAACTGAGCACAGGGTCCCTAATGGAGGATATAGAGAAAGAACCCAAGGACCTGAAGGGGTTTGCAGCACCATAGGAAGAACAATATGAGCCATCCAGTACTCCCAGAGCTTCCAGGCACAAAACTATCAACCAAAGAGTACACATGGAGTTACCCATGGCTCCAGACACATAGGCATCAGAGAATGGCCTTGTTAGACACCAAAGGGAAGAGAGGCCGTTGGTCCAGGAAAGACTTGATGCTGTAGTGTAGAGGAATACCAGGACAGGGAAGTGGAGGAGGGTTGATTGGGGAAGGTGAGATGGCTAAGGGATTTTCAGGGGTTGGGGGAACCAGGAAGGGGACAACATTTGAGATGTAAATAAAGAATATATCAATAAAAATAACTATGTATTGCTGGACCCATGTCTTTCAGGACCTTTTTTCTCTCTCCATTTTGAACTGGATTTCTAAAGTCAGAAATACTCATCTTTAAACATTTAAAATTCACATCAATGCTTGCTAATTTAAAAGTATTCTATATTAATTTCTTCTAGTGGAAAAAAGTGCCTGAAAACCCAAGGAGCTAAGAGATGTAAAAACAGCCAGAATGAGCAAACAAACCCAGACACTATTGTGGATGCCAACAAAGGGCTTGCTGACAGGACCCTGATATTGCTGTTTCCAGAGAGGCCCTGTCAGTGCCTGGAAAATACAGAGAGGGATGCTCAGCCAACCACTGAACTGAGCACAGGGTTCCCAGTGGAGAAGCTAGAGAAAGGACACAAGGAGTTGAAGGGGTTTACAGCCTCATAGGAGGAACACCAATATGAGCCAACCAGTACGCCCAGAGCTCCCAGGAACTTAACTACCAACCAAAGAGTACATATGAAGGGACCCATGACTCCAGCCACGTGGGTAGCAGAGGATGGTCTGGTTGGATATCAATGAGAGGATGAGGCCCTCAGACCAGTAAAGGCTCATTACCACAGTGTAGTGGAATTCCAGGACAGGGAAGCAGGAGTAGGTGGGTTAGAGAGCAGGGGAGCAGATGGGATAAGTGGTTTTTGAAGGGGAAATGAGGTAAGGGGATAACATTCCAAATGTAAATAAAGAAAATATCTAATAAATATGTTTAACAACAACAATAAAAAGAATATCAGAGAATAAAAAAAAATGAAATAGAGCCTGTGCCTGTGCAGGATTATTCAGTTAGATGCAAAAAAGTAATAGGTTAAGAGAAAAGTAAGAGAAAGATGTTTCAGAGACAGGAAGCAAACATATTTAAAATGATTCACAGCCTTATAGACTATATACTGAATAGTTATTAGAGCACCAGCTCAAAAAGCCATTAACTTGTCAATATCTTATGATGCAACATGGTGGACTCCACCCTGCATTCACATATCTGGTTCAGTTTTTCCCATGACATTGAAATAACATAAACCTCACAAACAAACAGACAAAAACAATCCACCAGAAATATAACAAAAGATAATATTCTCACAATATTGTTGGGAAAACCAACCTCATTTATGTTAATAATTTAATAACAGCAATTTATGACCTATATATTTCCAAATGAGCACACTATCTTCTCCCTGCAAATGCATGTGAGCATAGCAAAATAATACTCAGGGAAACAAAAGCAAAGAACTTTAGACAAATTCAGATCTGTCCTGCACAGTTCATCGCTTCTCATTCCCCCCACACTTTCCTTCTGAGACTTCTACCTATAAAGCTGATTTTCCCATTGCAATCCACAGGCTGTTACTTTGTTCTTTTCAAATCTATATCAGGGAGGCCAAATTCACTAAATCATGCACAAGAGGGATTATGTCAGTCGGAGCTTCAAAAACTTTGTTACATTTGTTTCATCTTTCATTCAAGCAGACTGGATCAGATTCCCACTGCGCCTCAGCCTTATCAGTGATCATGTCTGCCATGGATTTGTAGGCAAAACAAACTTTTTCTAAGCTCTTACTGTTGACTGCATTCTCACACCCCTCATCTCATATTGGGTGATTGTCTTTCCTATGAACCCTCTAAGCTCCATCCATCTTGCACTATCTCACATTGTAGCCTGTGCGAATATATTCTTTATCTGTATTCCCATGGAACTTTACAAGTAGTAAACAGACTCCATCACTGAAAGAATTGAAGCTTTATAATCCACTGCCCTTTGTTTAATTGGAAAGAATACTTAACATAGATCGAAGGGAGGCTAAATTTCTTTCTGGTTCATGCCAGCAAGTGGCTATTGTTTGTATGGCAGAAGCTTGAATAATCACTTCCTCTACCGAGTTGTTCTTTATATACTAAGTTACCAGAGATAAACATGATAATTTCAAATTGTAGCTAAATACAGTGCAATCCAATATCAGATTTTTTTTTCATATACACATGCTAGAATGCTGTCAGTGAGAATGGATGTAACCATTCTGCTAGAATGAAGACGGGGCCTTGCAACCAGAAATTCTAGACTTAATAAAATCCAGAAAACTTTATCATGGTATAGGCCAATGCCACACACTCATTCATTCACTCTTTCAAAGATCTCAAAATGAGCACCTGGTCTGTGTCTCTCCCTGACCTAGGGCCTAGTGAATTCAATAGAGGAAAATATGAACAAAAATAATCCTTTTCTCATGGAGTTTCTACTCCAGGTGGAAGAGATCCAATACATTATTTGTTACAAACATAGATGCAGGAAAGTGAGTGGTGATAATTGTTTGAAAACAGAGTGGAAATGTGCAACAAAGAGCTCTCAATTCCATGTGCCTGTTCCAATTCAGAAAACTTGTTGATATGACATGGGGATTGATGGAAACCTTCCTAACTGGAGAACCAATGAAGAGGGACATTTTTTACAGTGATGCAATCTCTGATGCTTCCACAGGCAACAGAACCAAAGAAACAGAAGAGAAAGTGGTACATTCCTGCTTAACAACATAAAACATTTTGCATTTTCTTTGACTGTTGAGTCGATGCTTTCTATGGAATCTCCTCCACTGCTGGTGGAATTGCAGGCTGGTGCAACCACTCTGGAAAGCAGTCTGGCGGCTCCTCAGAAAACTGGGCATGACACTTCCGGAGGATCCGGCTATACCACTCCTGGGCATATACCCAGAGACTTTACCTGCATGCAATAAGGACACATGCTCCACTATATTCATAGCAGCCTTATTTATAATAGCCAGAAGCTGGAAAGAACCCAGATGTCCCTCAACGGAGGAATGGATTCAGAAGATGTGGTATATTTACACAATGGAATACTACTCTGCAATTAAAAACAATGAATTCACGAAATTCCTAGGCAAATGGTCAGAACTTGAAAATATCATCCTTAGTGAGGTAACCCAATCACAAAAGATCACACATGGTATGAAGTCACTGATAAGGGGATATTGACCCAGAATCTCAGAATACCCTAGACACAATCAGCATATCAATAGATTTCTAAAAAGATGGAAGGAGAGACCCCTGGTCCTGGAAAGACTGGATGTAGGGGAACGCCAGGACAGAGTAATGAGAGGGGGTTGAACGGAGAAAAGAGGGAGGGAAGGGGGCTTATGGGACTTTCGGGGAGGGAGGAAACGGGAAAGGGGAAGTGATTTGGAATGTAAATTAAAAAAATAAAATAAAATAAAATTAAAAAAAAAAAAAAAAAAAAAAAAAAAAAAAAAAAACAACATAAAACATAGCGTCAATTCCATATTTGCTAGATGTTGGAGGCTGGAAGCTGAAAGGTTACATAATCTCTATGAGTGTTGATTCCTTCATTTATAAAACAAAGTCTCATGCACACCTTTATTCTGAAAAATAACTCATAAGATCAGATTTATTTTAGCACTGTACCCAATATCCTATTGCTTGATAAATGTTAATAGAGTATTTTAGTACCTTTTTCTTGTTGGTAGTAGAGAAGCTAATTTAGAATTAGAAGGGAAATCTTGACAGATGTTGAAGACAGAACTAGACAGTAATTTATATATAAAGTCATTCTCCCCTGACTAAGAAGCCTTAGGGATTGTACCTTACTATGCTAAAAGAAAAAAATCATCTTCTGAAATGAGAGTTGACTTTATATCACAACTATGTCTTATTGTTTCATTATGAATCATAAAGAGTTGAATATATTTTTAACATTTATCTCTAAAAATAGATGTTAGCCAAACACAATCCATTCTTTAATAAAACATCTGACACGCAGAAAATACACTACAGATTCTTATAATTGGGATACAATGAATTGAAGGGCAGTTTTGAAGCTCATCCAGTGGTTATCCTGAAAGAATGGCCAATATAAAATCTTTGCAGTTTTCTGTTTTGAATTGAAACTTTCTTTTAGTAGAATCACATGAACTTATATTGAAAAGTCTACAGAGTACCAATACTTAATCCCATTTCATAAATAAATCAGTAGGTGGAGAAAGCATTATGAACACAAAAAAGCTATAGACAAAAGATTTATAATGCAGAGCTGGAGAGATGGCTCAGTGGGTAAGAGCACCTGACTACTCTTCCAAAGGTCCTGAGTTCAAATCCCAGCACCTACATGGTGGCTCACAACCATCTGTAAAGTGATCTGACACCTTCTTCTGATGCATCTGAAGATACCTACAGTGTCCTTACATAAAATAATGCAATGAGTTTGAAGATTTTAGATTGAATTCTTGCTCTAAGTATTAATATTATTAAGTAAGACAGAAACTTCATATATTTTTCATTTATAAATATGATAACTTATGAAACCATTTTAGCTGAATTCCTGACTAGAAAATATTCATATAAAAAGGAATATCTCAAATTTCAGTCAATGAATTACTATGTTTGTGTTTCTACTTTTTCCTCCCCAAACCACTACCATGATCACTGGCTTACTCTATCTGACAGGAGGAGGCTCATTTCCCAGGAGCAATCTGGTCAATTGCTGGAGAACACGGGCCCTTGACATTGTGTTCAAGCAATAATCATCACTGTGATGAGAAGTAGATTTGAGTCTTAATTTTACATGCTTTTTTTGAATTTCATTTACCATGTTTACCATGTCTGAGATATGTATCTTATCCTAAGTCTTCTTTTCTTCAAATTAAATCACCAAATTCCTGGGTTGGTTGCATATCATTAGTAACAAATATTATTAGTAAAAACCTTTAAGTTCTTATCTCACTCTATGGTTCATAATTGGTATAGTAAACTCTTTAAAAATGAGTTTTTTATTATTTGTTTATTTGATTTCAATCAATTTTCTTGAATTCAGACAAAAAGTTCTTTTGTTCATGTTCCAAGTCAGCTCAAGTCAGCTAAGGTGCTCAGTTCCATGTCCTCCTGTCTCTGCCATGAGTTTTGATAGAGTAGCTTCCCCCTGGGATTTTTTTAGCTTGTAAAAAGGGGCTCTAAAAAGTGGCTGGCTGGACATAATATAGGTCATCCCCATTGTACTTGAACAGCAAAACCAAATCATATGGCCACAGGCAATTTCATAGGATACCAGGGTTAGAACCATAATGCAAATTGAGAAAGACAAGAAAGGGAAAATGAGGATTAGGAGAGGATTGAGTTATGTAAATCAAGGAGTGAAAGTAGATGGAGGATGTGATTCACCACCACAGAGGTCAAGGAGGTGTGACAAGAGCTAAGGACTGACAGAGGACACAGTACTAATTTAGAAGCAACAACATTGTAAAATCTATGAAAACATGACATGACCGCAGTCTCATTAAATCAGCTGCACATTTTGCTAAGTTTACAAAAGAGTTTTATGTGTGAAAAAGACACCTCCATAAACTCAGGAGTCAAGTTTATGAAAATTATAACATTCTCTTTTTTCTCCCCCAAGTACTTTTGCTGCCATGGTTTCAATTGCATTTCATTTCAAATCTGGAAATACACAAAGTTTTGCTGTATTGCTTTCTAGATAATGGAACTCTGCATACTACTCTCTAAAGGCTGCTAACATCCTTCCAACACCTTGGAGGTGAGAATAAATGGGAGAATGCTGCTTTTTTAAATTCAGATAAATTTATTCTCCTTAGTATGACCATGTCAACTTTCAGTCACAACTCTATCCTGGAAAAAATCAAACCAAATCAGAACAGAAGCAAATGAAGAAATAAAACCTGCACATTCTGGAATCCTACCGGACATCCATTAATTATTTCAAGGACATTTTTATTAGTGGGCATAGTATAGTTAATTATTAAGGTCTTAAAATGTAGTGATTTTAGCAACAGGAAGGCAAGTTTAAGAATTAAAGTATAAAGGGAAGTTTGTTGAATGAGCACATAAATAAGAATAGCACATATTCGCCATTTCATACTGTTTATGGTTCTAAATATTGTCAATGTACCCGTAGTGTACAAAATAACCTGAATTACCTAGGAGCATAAAGCAGCTGCTATATCAGCAGTCATTTTGCCAGTTGTTTAGAGATTGAGAAGTAACATAGGTTGAAGGAAATACCAACAATAATTCTTGGAGCTATTGTTGCCAAGCCAAAAAAAAAAAAAAAGCAAAAATAAAAAACAAAAAAAACAAAACCGTGATTTTCTTAAATAAAACCCTATGCCAGATATCAGAGGCTGAAAGGCAGGCTGGGAGCTGGGAGATAACACCATCAAGCAAATACTGAGAACAAACTGCATCACAGGAACACTCAACACCATGTAGTACTCAGTTGAGAGCTGACAACACATAGGCAACTATTCTCTGCATATTCATGAGGATGAGACAGTCACATACCCTTAAGAAGACATTGCCTGTGACAATGGGAGGAAGGCTTGTATGGATTAAAGAGAAGAGAATATGTGATGCTTGCTTATAATGGGTCAGGCATGGGTCAAGGCCCTTGAGAAAGAATGAACCAGTGAAGTGAACTGTCATACTTGAGACTCTTGACAGTCATGTCTCTGTATTTAATGCATAAATTATAAGAAATTTACTTAAGAAAAACTAGGGAAGAAGAAAGAAAAACTTGGCTATAAGAATTGCTTATAAGACTGCACTCTTAGCCAAATACAAGAGGTCAGAAATTGAAATGTATAATTGGACACTTATAACTCTAATGTTCATATCTGAGAATTTTAAACATATTAAAAAAATAATTGCATGAATTATGGACATGTACAGATTTCACCTAGATATTGTTTCCTTGCTAAATTATAACAATTTTTTAGACAGTGTTTATATTGCCTTGCATATCACAAAGAATCAAGAGATGACTTAACAAACCCAGATAACGTGCACTGCTTATATGCAAATATTGTATCATTTGATGTAAAAGATCTGAACTTAATAGTCACCAAGAGCTAACATCCTTGCTATTACCCAGATCATTTCTCCTTTGTAGGCTCTCTGCTCTGCTCTCACAGCACATGTACAAACACACACACACACACACACACACATACACACACACACACACACACACACATACACACACACACATACACACACACACATACACACACACACATACACACACACACACACACACACATACCCCCCACACACACATACACACCAGAGAGAGAGAGAGACAGAGACAGAGACACAGAGACAGAGACACAGAAACAGAGAGACAGAGGCAGAGACAGAGAGACTCACACACAGAGACACACACACACCTTCACTGACTCACTTTCTGTGAATGTATTCCAATAGCCTTGTGCCTGCCTATTTCCTGCTGGGCCTCAAATATTCCCCTTCTCTTCTCCCAAGTTTGTTACTCTGAATTAACTCACCCATATCTCCCTGTAGCAGTTTTAATTTAATCTTCTATGTAATACTTAGGTGAGGGTCATTCAGAGATATTTTTCATAAAAGCAATATTTCACAGAAAATGAAAGCCAACCCTCGGTGGTCAAAATTTTATTAGGGCAAATTCATAGGTCTGTTTCCCTCCACTGTTCAGACAGAGGAGCAGCAGTGCATTTTTGTAGTGCTCTGTGACCATCTGCATTGACACACTCCTGATTGATACCTTGAAGGAGGGCAAAACACTGGTGAATGAATGAATGAATGGATGGATGGATGGATGGATGGATGGATGGATGGATGGATGGGAGAATTACAGTGCAACTGGATAGATAGCTCTAAGGCTTCTATTACTGGTATTAAATTCAGTTCCACAGACTTTACCTATCACATTCTGTTATCACACTATGACTTTTACATAACTCCCATTTGTAATAATTTAGGTATCCATACAAGAAGGTGAGTGGTCAACTGATAAAACACAACTGCAGGATCAAAGAATATAAACACAGATGATGTTACATCATTGTGGTTTTTGAGTTGCCTGTTTTTTGGCACATTCACCTCCACTGACCAAATTCCTTCAAGTCATATATCCCAGAGTGGGCAACCTCTAAAAGAGGTGGTAGGGGCAAAACTGCACACTCCAAAAAGTAGATGTGAAAATGAGCATCACTTTTCCTATTTCTCTCATCACCTTTACAAGGAAAATAAAACAGGGCTCTTTTGAACTTGCTGCTCTTTAGGAGAACCTGGAAAGGCTGTCATTGAGTCTATGTTCAAGCCCTACTTATTTACAACTAAATAGTCTTAGTTAAGGCTTCTGATGCCTTCAAAAGTGAACTATGTGTCCTAATGTACAATCAAAATTTAAAATATTACATGTATTCAAATCCTTCCATAACTCTAGAAATATTGACATGCAGTGAAAGAAAATAACCCACAATCTATCAGAAAGAATTCTAAGGATGGGACCAGGCTGCAAACATGAATCTGCTAAGTCAATGGGTGTGAACTTTTCCTCCCCTTTGTTACCAGAACATCAATCGTCTCTAACCTGTTGTTAAGTGAATTATTTATTCCTATGAGATAGGTTGCTCAGGGCCATTAATTGAAAATAGTTCGACCGTCCACTCCACATCTATGCAGTCTATATTACTAGAGATTGTGGAACTGTCCTGTTGAAGGATTTATTTCCAAAACAGTGTGCTTCTTCAGCATCACCCTTAATTCCAACTTGCTACCTCTTTTTACCAAACTTCTTTTTTCCTAGGACAATGTGCTCACATTTCTTTTCTTCTCATATCAGTCTTTTATTTCAAGTTGTATATAAATCTATGCTTATCATTGTCCTTCGAATGTGTTGTTTTCTTTTCTTACTAAAAAGAACCTAACCCTTTTAAACATTCCTACCCTAAAATTTTTTTTTTTATTTTGAGGGCTTTCTCTATTCAGGCTGGAACTGTGGTAGAAACTTTCTCCTTTAGACTAGCTGTCAGAGTGCTAGATGGTGCTCTGCAGGCTTCTAGAGGAAGAAGGTCATCAGATATTTTATAAATCCTATGAGTTACAATAATGACTGAGCTGGCAAGATGTATACTCACTGGCACAATAATGGCTTGACTCTGATGTGGATAGCTATCAGCTTTCTGATTAGAATTTACACCCACTCCATAGGAGAACACTCATTACTTATACTATAAACCTGGTGAAGCTCTAAGACTAGGAAGATAATAGGCAGTAGAGGAGGGATCACTACTGTCATTTTGCTAAATGGACCTCTGAAACTCACTTCTGAACACTCATGTTTACATCTATACATTAATGTTCCTAGAAATCTCAGTGAAACTTCTTTTTGTGACAGGTGATCAATGCAGACAACAGAAGATGAATAGTCTAAATGGGGCAGATATATCATCTCCTCCAAAACTCAGGAGAAAGATTGGAAAGAATTGGGAATGAGAGGATTGGGAGATTTTTATAAAAAGGCAGCTGCTGGACATGCCATGCCAGCTGTATTTCTGAACTCACAGCAAATATGGTTACACACACTTGATCTAAGCAATACTGGGCTAATCAGCATTTCATCACAGAAATGGGAAGGCTCTATAGAACCTGCCAAGGCCTGGGGAACTGTTGACAGTAATTGGTAGCTGAGAGGATGGACATGAGTTTCTTCAGTGGTGTACTCAATTACAAGAACACCATGTTTCCATAAATAATGAACCTTGCATTCTTACACATGCAACTGTAATAAACTGAGTTGGTCATATACAAAACAAAGAACATGAAAGTATGAAAGGTACGTGTTGAGAACATTGTGAAGAGTTTCATAAGGAAGAAGAAACAGCAGAGAAATTTACATGAATGAAAATGACTAAAACTCTGCTGCTACACGTTTGAAAATATGAAAAAATTAGGAGCCCTTCTCCGAGCTCCATGGCCATTGTTGATATCTGTCATATCAACACATGTGACTCACAACCACTTGCTTCAGTAAGTGGTTATGTACATATTCTTAACAAGAACCTATTTTCCCAATGCTCTTTCAATGGCAAAGCAGTTTGCAGCTTCAAGGAGGATGTCTTCAGCTTGGCTGTTCATTGTCTTCCAACACAGTCCTAGAAAATAAGTCTTATAAGAGCCACAAAGACTGCATATTAACTTTGTGGTAGATTTTATCCTAGTTACTTTCTATGTCTGACTAAGTTAGTCCTCCAGACATGAATGTGGCTATCACACTTATTTGGTAGACGATTCTATATACATAATGCCATCAGCTACATTGAGGTTACATAGCTGATGAGTAACATTAGGCATATTCAAACTTGACCTCCCTAATACCATAGTCCACAGTCTAAATCAAAATTGAACTGTAATACTTGCATGCTATACTTTGGTGAGTAATCAAGTGAGTGGTAATGTGACTCTATACTGCAGGGTCATAGCTCTGTAGCCCTCTCTACATTCCTAAAAGAAAAACTTGGGTCTAAACCTACTGTGAGATGTTGAGTTTACCCCTCACATCTACACCATAAGCTTCAGACAAGTGTTGATTAGTATACTATTTTTACACTAGCACAAAAACAGATTTGGATAACCATCAGGTCTCAGTACACAGGTGTTCCCCGCCCCCTCCCCCCAAAGGAAGACATTTCAGATTCACGGGAGAGTTTTTCTAATGTGCAGTGGCATTTCTGATAGGTGTGAGACCTGCCTTGAGCGTGAGGGAAGCAAGGATGATAAATATTGAGCCACTTCTCAGGCTGTTCCTGTTCAAAATGCTAAAACAGTCTCATTAGCAAATATTGGATCAAATATTTCCAACGTCTTCTCAAGATTTTCAGTGCCACAGTGTTAGGCTTTTGGATGAGATGGGATTCCCCGCCAAAGGTTTTAATCTGTATCACCTACTAAAAATTTGGCTCAGCAATAATCATCAGTTACCCAGTACTTAAAACACAGGTTTATGCATTTATAATTAATATGGATTAGATATTATTTTCCATACAGTTTGGATCAGTCAATTTAAAGAGCCACACAGCTGCTCAATAATGCAAATGATGCCTATTTAGATTAGTGTACTGCAGGCATTTTTTTTTTCACAAGAAGCAGCAAAAGAGTTGGAACAGCATTACCCTTAATTTCCAATTCTGGAACTGTTAATTATTAGCTAAGTAAACATGAGGATAGTTTTACCTTTCTGAACTCCTATTTTCTCAAATGAGGAATAAGGACAGGAAGCTCTGCCATAAAGAATGCTATAAGCATTAGAGTGACTCTATTTAGAAGAGTTGGCACACATTGGTGGCTTAATAATGGTACTCACCTTTATTTTTATTATTCTTTTCATCATGTGGAAGATATTATTGATTCCTCCCACTGTACTAAGAGAGGAAATGCAATTTTGGATCCAGGCCTTGGAAGATAATTAAGTTTTGATCTGGTGGATAAGTGAGCAACTTTATGGCCACAGAATGCAACAGTCCCTAATATATATTTTCGTACGTTCTGCAAATATTTATTGAGCTGTTTCAGGTCCTACAGAGAGGATGAAGATGGCCTCTGTTCAGTTGACACTCTTTACAATATTGCTTTCTCTCTCTTCAAGACAGAGTCACCACATGTCCCACTTTCAAGAATTATATTTGTACCTTTCAAAGTAAGTCAAGAGTAGCATCCCTTGTTACCTGTGGAAGAGTTTCTGTTCCTCACCCCTATTGTTTACACAATAAAAAATAAATCACCCAGCTTAATTTATTGCAGGAATTGTGCCTTCCTTAATGGTCTGAACACACACACACATACAAACACACACACATAATCATGCACATACTCAGCTGCCTCTAAAATTCAATACCATGAGTAAAATGGCCAAATTACTCATTATTTTCTCCTTATTAAATTTGGTCCATAAAACTCTTTGGTCTATTATTTGAAAAATGATTTAGCAGTGAAAATTGTTTGAAATGTAAAACTTTGCTTGTTCTCTAAAACATATTTGACTCAGTGGCCCTAGAAAACATAGTCCTTCATTGTAAAAGACTTGACAGTTATATGGAGTGAGAAATACTTTCATACCTCTGATATATATATATATATATATCACTGTCTTCAGCACATATGTTTCAAGGTTTTGTTTTCCATTATGACAGAGTGAGGCATAATTTTAATTAATATTTAAAAGTGTGACTAGAAAAAACTACATTTTGAGTTTCAGAATACAAGGAGATATTGCCGCAGTGTGGAGTGGGTAAGGTACACAATTAGTCATTTTGTGTTCATCATAAAATCACATTGATCTTTGATCAGCTGTGAAGCTATACTCATTTGTATTCTCCATACACATAAGCTTACAGCATACCTGTAATAGCAGTACACAAAGTTGCATGATATCAACATACAAATTGAAACAGAAAATAAAGGGTAGCTTTCATCTTGAGATGTTCATCTTGAGATGTTTAATAGACAAAACATTTATCTTAAAAATCAGTCATTCTGGAGGGCCCCTTCCAATCTCCTATCTCCCATGGTTGCCTGCTCCAATTCTTTCTGCTGGCCCTCAGGGCTTCAGTCCTTTTCCCTCACACAATACCAGATCAGGTTCCCCTCTCCCCACTACTCCCCCACCCTCCACATTCTTTCCCAGATCCCTTCCTCCCTCTCCACTTAAGATTGCTTTCTTCTCCCTCTCAAGTGGAACTAAGGCATCCTCACTTGGGCACTTCAGCTTGTTGATCTTTTTGAGTTCTATGGACTGTATCTTGGGTATTCTGTGATTTTTTTTCTTTTTTTTTGCGAATATCCACTTATTAGAGTACATACCATGCATGTCCTTTCGGGTCGGAGTTTTCTTGCTTAGGATGATATTTGCTAGTTCCATCTATTTGCCTACAAAAATCAGGATGTCCTCTTTCTTAATAACTGAGTAGTAGTCCATTATGTAAATGAACCACATTTTCTGCTTCTATTCTTCTGTCATGGGACATCTGGGTTGTTTTCAGCTTCTGACAATCACAAATAAGGCAGCTATGAACACAATGGAACACTTGCTCTGGTGGCATGGTGGGGCATCTTTTGGGTATATTCCCACGAGTGGTATAGCTGGGTCTTCAGGCAGCTCTATTTCCAATTTTCTGAGGAACGTAGAGAGCGGTTGTACCAGTTGGCCATCCCACCAGCAATGGAGGAGTATTGCTCTTTCTCCACATCCTCTCCAACATATGTTGTCACCTGAAATTTTGATCTTAGCCATTCTGATTGTTATAAGGTAGAATCTCAGAGTCGTTTTCATTTGCATTTCTTTAGGTCCTTCTCAGCCATTCGAGATTCCTCAGTTGTGAAATCTCAGTTTAGTTCTATACCTCATTTTTTTTATTTTATTTTATTTTCTAAGTTTTTTTTTATTTACATTCAAAATCATTTCCCCTTTCCCGTTTCCTCCCTCCCCGAAAGTCCCATAAGCCCCCTTACCTCCCTCTTTTCCCCATTCAACCCCTATACCTCATTTTTTGATTTTTTTTTTGTTTATTTTTTTTAATTTTATTTTCTAAGGTTTTTTTTATTTACATTCAAAATCATTTCCCCTTTCCCGTTTCCTCCCTCCCCGAAAGTCCCATAAGCACCCTTCCCTCCCTCTTTTCCCCATTCAACCCCCTCTTGCTTCTCTGTCCTGGCACTCCCCTACATCCAGTCTTTCCAGGACCAGGGGTCTCTCCTTCCATCTTCTTGGAAATCTATTGATATGCAAATTGTGTCTAGGGTATTCCGAGATTCTGGGTTAATATCCCCTTATCAGTGACTGCATACCATGTGTGTTTTTTTGTGATTGGGTTACCTCACTAAGGATGATATTTTCAAGTTCTGGCCATTTGCCTAGGAATTTCGTGAATTCATTGTTTTTAATTGCAGAGTAGTATTCCATTGTGTAAATATACCACAACTTCTGAATCCATTCCTCCGTTGAGGGACATCTGGGTTCCTTCCAGCTTCTGGCTATTATA
Organism: Tokudaia tokunoshimensis; assembly: GCA_036184795.1. Lineage (NCBI taxonomy): Eukaryota > Metazoa > Chordata > Mammalia > Rodentia > Muridae > Tokudaia > Tokudaia tokunoshimensis. The sequence continues at coordinate 52,102,928 of BTHU01000005.1, read as the reverse complement.
AATAAGGCTGCTATGAACATAGTGGAGAATGTGTCCTTATTGCATGCAGGTAAAGGCTCTGGGTATACGCCCAGGAGTGGTATAACAGGATCCTCCGGGAGTGTCATGCCCAGTTTTCTGAGGAACCGCCAGACTGATTTCCAGAGTGGTTGTACCAGCTTGCAATCCCACCAGCAGTGGAGAAGTGTTCTGCTTTCTCCAAATCCTTGCCAACAACTGCTGTCTCCTGTGTTTTTGATCTTAGCCATTCTGACTGGTGTGAGATGGAATCTCAGGGTTGTTTTGATATGCATTTCCCTAATGACTAAGGATGATGAACATCTCTTTAGGTGCTTCTCAGCCATTAGATATTCTTCAGGTGAGAACTCTTTGTTTAGCTCTGTACCCCATTTCTTAATAGGGTTACTTGGCTCTCTGGAGTTTAACTTCTTGAGTTCTTTGTATATATTGGATATTAGCCTTCAGTCGGATGTAGGGTTGATAAAGATCATTTCCCAGTTAGTTGGTTGCTGCTTTGTCTTTTTGACAGTGTCTTTTGCCTTGCAAAACTTTGTAATTTAATGAGGTCCCAACTCAATTCTTCATAGAGTTAGAAAGAGCAATTCAAAAATTCATCTGGAATAACAGAAAACCCAGAATAGCTAAAACTATTCTCAAGAGTAAAAGAACCTCTGGGGGAATCAGTATCCTGGACCTCAAGCTGTACTACAGAGCAATAGTGTTTAAAACCGCATGGTATTGGTACAGTGACAGGCATGTAGATCAATGGAACAGAATTGAAGACCCAGAAATGAATCCACACTCCTATGGTCACTTGATCTTTGACAAAGGAGCTAAAACCATCCAGTGGAAAAAAGATAGCCTTTTCAACAAATGGGGCTGGCTCAACTGGAGGTCAACATGCAGAAGAATGCAAATTGACCCATTCTTATCTCCTTGCACTAAGCTCAATTCCAAGTGGATCAAGGACCTCCACATAAAATCAGACACACTGAAACTAATAGAAAGGAAACTAGGGAAGAGCCTTGAACATATGGGCACAGGGGAGAATTTCCTGAATAGAACTTCAATAGCTCATGCTTTTTTTTTTTTGGTGATTAACTTCTTGAGTTCTTTACATATTTTGGATATTTGGTAAAGATCATTTCCCAGTTAGTTGGTTGCCGCTTTGTCTTTTTGACAGTGTCTTTTGCCTTGTAAAAACTTTGTAATTTAATGAGGTCCCATTTGTCTATTCTTGATCTTAGAGCATAAGCTATTGGAGTTCTGTTCAGGAAATTCTCCCCTGTGCCCATATGTTCAAGGTTCTTCCCTAGTTTCCCTTCTATTAGTTTCAGTGTGTCTGGTTTTATGTGGAGATCTTTGATCCACTTAGAATTGAGCTTAGTGCAAGGAGATAAGAATGGGTCAATTTGCATTCTTCTGCATGTTGACCTCCAGCTGAGCCAGCACCATTTGTTGAAAAGGCTATCTTTTTTCCACTGGATGGTTTTAGCTCCTTTGTCAAAGATCAAGTGACCATAGGAGTGTGGATTCATTTCTGGGTCTTCAATTCTGTTCCATTGATCTACATGTCTGTTACTGTACCAATACCATGCATCTCACACCAGTCAGGATGGCTAAGATCAAAAACACAGGAGACAGCAGTTGTTGGCGAGGATGTGGAGAAAGAGGAACACTCCTCCACTGCTGGTGGAATTGCAAGCTGGTACAACTACTCTGGAAAGCAGTCTGGCGGTTCCTCAGAAAACTGGGCATGACACTCCAGGAGGATCCGGCTATACCACTCCTGGGCATATACCCAGAGGCTTTACCTGCATGCAATAAGGACACATGCTCCACTATGTTCATAGCAGCCTTATTTATAATAGCCAGAAGCTGGAAAGAACCCAGATGTCCCTCAACAGAGGAATGGATTCAGAAGATGTGGTATATCTACACAATGGAATACTACTCTGCAATTAAAAACCATGAATTCACGAAATTCCTAGGCAAATGGTCGGAACTTGAAAATATCATCCTTAGTGAGGTAACCCAATCACAAAAGAACACACATGGTATGCAGTCACTGATAAGGGGATATTGACCCAGAATCTCGGAATACCCTAGACACAATCCGCATATCAATAGATTTCTAAGAAGATGGAAGGAGAGACCCCTGGTCCTGGAAAGACAGGATGTAGGGGAACGCCAGGCCAGAGTAAGGAGAGGGGGTTGAATGGAGAAAAGAGGGAGGGAAGGGGGCTTATGGGACTTTCGGGGAGGGAGGAAACGGGAAAGGGAAGTGATTTGGAATGTAAATTAAAAAATAAAATAAAATAAATAATAAAAAAAAAAGAGACTGGAGGCCCCAGGGAGTTTAGAGGTCAAGTGGAGTGGGGGTGGGGACATTCACATGGAGACAGGGATATGGGAAGGAGGCATGGGATGTGGAACAGTCAGAGGGTAGACAGGGTTGGGTAAAATATGGAGTATAAAAAAATAAATAAATACATTTATAAAAAATCAGTCATAATGCACTCTGGGTAGTCAATTAGAAGTGAAACAAAGAAGGGGCAATTAATATCTGATTATCAAAAAGCTTCATAGATACTGTTTTTTTCTTACTTTTTTTATGTTATCCTTTTCCTATATTATTTTCTGACCCCAGTTTCTCCTCTCTCTTCTCTTCCTAGTCCTTTTCCCCAACTCTCTTCTCTTCTAGATTCCTTTTCTGTTTCTCAAAAAAGTAAATAAATAAAAATTAGTAAATGAATAAATAAATATATAAATACCTAAATAAATAATTCAGGCTTCTAAGGAATTTCTACCAAACATGGCCTAACAGATTACAATAAACCTGGGCCAAAATCTCATATAAATGCAGATGAGGAAGCCCAGTGCGAGGAAAAGGGTCCCACCAAGCTACAACCAGAGGCCCTAATTTAGACCAAAACTTGTCTGTGCTTATAACCTTAGTCTCTGGGAGCCCTTATAAACCCTGCTGAGTTGATTGGGTGGGCTGTGATCTCATGATGTTCTCTACAATCCTTTTTCCTGGTCTTCAGAGGAGTTTCCCTGTATCCTCATAGTGATTGGCTGTGGGTTTCTCCATCTGTTCCTATCAATTTCTGCATAATTATGCTCTGAAGACAATTGGGCTATGCACCTACCTGTGACTATAGCAGAATATCATTATAAATTATTTCATTGACATTTTTTTCCAGTCTTGTGTGCTTCTATCCTGGGTCTCTGGGATGTTCTGCCAATGGTTCCTGGGCATAAAATGCATGACATGATTTATTGCACTTATGTGAATACTTGTTAAACTAAGTTCCTCCTAAATTATATGGACAAAGGGAAAAATGAACATAATAACAGAAACTATAGGTCTGACCATGAAATGCTTTTAGTCACCTTACTTTTTTATCTTAGTTAAAGATTTATTGCTTACGAGAATCTCTAATAGCAGTTACACTTAGAGGAAAGAGATAAAAGTTACCTCAAATAATGAATATAAAAAGAAAAAAGCCTATGAAAACTTTGAATTTCACCTCCAAAGAGGTGGCATTAAATAAAAATACCCACTTTATAAGTTTTTACTCCCAAATGATTATCTGATGTTTTCTTACATTTCTTCAGTCAAACTCAGTTCATGAACACATGCACCCCCACAAAAAAGCTGACAGTAGCACACTTTATATCTTCTGTCTCATATTTTAATATCTTATTAGCATCAAGATTCTGTTCACTGATTTATATATTCTACACTGTTCTAATTGAGGTCAATAAAGTTCAAGTATATTGGATAAGCATCTGGGATAACAAGTAGGAGCAATGGTCCAATAAGACGGTTTCCAACTCTTTGTCTAGCATATTTTCTTCTCTAAAATGTTGGGAAATTAATATTAATCTACCCAAAATGTATTTTAAATGTTCATTATGACTTAGGACATTTAATACCTGTGACCTAAAATTTATCTTCTTTTATTATAGTGTAAAAAAATGAAATGAAAACTAATTTCAGACAGTTTGCCTACTAGTTGGTAGATCCATTAGGATTTTAATAGACGTGTAATTAGAAATAATTATCTTGAAGTAATGCATCTCACTTAACTGACTAGATCATCAATTCTAAAAGTTAACATGCAACATGCTCTTAGAATGTTCCATAAGATTGTTTGAAATTGATATTCAATTGGCAACATATCTACTTTCTCACTCACTCATGAAAGCAAACTGAAATTCAAATGAGTGAGAAAATACCATGAATTTCTATCTAAGTGATCATACAAACAGTTTTCTCAAACTTCTCTATCTAGATCATCATTAAGAAACACAATTTTATTGTAAGTAATACTAATGAGGGTTCCATGTTCAAAATATTGTTTTTCATTGGTCAGATAAAACTTCAGTGTTCTGTCCTGTTAGGAAGGAAAGTTTTCTGTGAATAATAATAAGTCAGACCCAGAAAGACAAATGCAACATGCGTTCTCTCATATGCAGTATTTGCATTAAAATGAAAGAGAGATTCTAGTAGAAAGGAAAATATTTGATGACAGGAATGAGATCAGGTTGAGGAGGCTAACAGAGAACAATGGTGTAGAAGGGGATTAAATTGAGGTATATTATAGGATTACATGAAAAGTCAAAGAAAAACAATTGCCCTATACAGTTAATATGTACTCATAAAAACATTCCTTCAAATATGATGTTAGTAACATAATCACTCTTTCTTTATTTTTTTCTTTTTTTTATTTTCTAAGTTTTTTATTATTTACATTCCAAATCATTTCCCCTTTCCCGTTTCCTCCCTCCCCCAAAGTCCCATAAGCCCCCTTCCCTCCCTCTTTTCTCCATTCAACCCCCTCTCGCTTCTCTGTCCTGGCGTTCCCTTACATCCAGTCTTCCCAGGACCAGGGGACTCTCCTTCCATCTTCTTAGAAATCTATTGATATGCGGATTGTGTCTAGGGTATTCCGAGGTTCTGGGTTAATATCCCCTTATCAGTGACTACATACCATGTGTGTTCTTTTGTGATTGGGTTACCTCACTAAGGATGATATTTTCCAGTTCTGACCATTTGCCTAGGAATTTCGTGAATTCATTGTTTTTAATTGCAGAGTAGTATTCCATTGTGTAGATATACCACATCTTCTGAATCCATTCCTCCGTTGAGGGACATCTGGGTTCTTTCCAGCTTCTGGCTATTATAAATAAGGCTGCTATGAACATAGCGGAGCATGTGTCCTTTTGCATGCAGGTAAAGCCTCTGGGTATATGCCCAGGAGTGGTATAGCCGGATCCTCCAGGAGTGTCATGCCCAGTTTTCTGAGGAACCGCCAGACTGATTTCCAGCGTAGTTGTACCAGCTTGCAATCCCACCAGCAGTGGAGGAGTGTTCCTCTTTCTCCACATCCTCGCCAACAACTGCTGTCTCCTGTGTTTTTGATCATAGCCTTTCTGACTGGTGTGAGATGGAATCTCAGGGTTGTTTTGATTTGCATTTCCCTAATGACTAAGGATGATGAACATCTCTTTAGGTGCTTCTCAGCCATTAGATATTCTTCAGGTGAGAACTCTTTGTTTAGCTCTATACCCCATTTTTTAATAGGGTTACTTGGCTCTCTGGAGTTTAACTTCTTGAGTTCTTTGTATATATTGGATATTAGCCCTCTGTCGGATGTAAGGTTGGTAAAGATCATTTCCCAGTTAGTTGGTTGCCGCTTTATCTTTTTGACAGTGTCTTTTGCCTTGCAAAAACTTTGTAATTTAATGAGGTCCCATTTGTCTATTCTTGATCTTAAGGCATAAGCTATTGGAGTTCTGTTCAGGAAATTCTCCCCTGTGCCCATATGTTCAAGGTTCTTCCCTAGTTTCCTTTCTATTAGTTTCAGTGTGTCTCGTTTTATGTGGAGGTCCTTGATCCACTTGCAATTGAGCTTAGTGCAAGGAGATAAGAATGGGTCAATTTGCATTCTTCTGCATGTTGACCTCCAGTTGAGCCAGCACCATTTGTTGAAAAGGCTATCTTTTTCCACTGGATGGTTTTTAGCTCCTTTGTCAAAGATCAAGTGACCATAATCACTCTTTCAATATAATCTCTGATTCACAAAATATCCCTGGTAACTTCAATAGTAACTAGTATTATGGTAGTGCTTGATAATTTGTCATTTGTTTTGATGACTATTGCACTTAGAGTAGTAATCTTGTGATATGTTCATTTATTGCTGCTTTGTAAAGAATTGGTCTTATTAACTACATACTGTAATATAGGAAATTGCATTTACTGATAAGTTGGTTATTCTAAAACTAGAATGTCTATAAACACAAATAGAAATATTAGAAACAGTCAAACCCAGGAAGAAGTACCTCCCAGCCCCTCCCATGTTGGCAATATAGAATTAACCTGGGATTTATAATTCTGATTGGTTTGTTCTACATCAATACAGTTAATTAATATGCAACTCCAAATTAGCTTTGCAGGTAGGGGAGTGTCCGTGGATTTCTTTTTGTCCTCCCTTTAAATAGAGAACATTAAATCATTATAACTTGTAATAGTTTTTAATTTGAAGGTAGAAGTATTAGCTCAGAAATGCATAAAAAAATCATTCTGAGCTTGAAGGTCAATAGTTGCACATTGGATTACTTTCCATTCCTGCTGGTCATTTTGCAACACATTTTAGTGGTTACCATAGTATCTTTTTTCCAAAATGAATTATGATCTGAACTTCGGCTCCTCTTTGCTAGTTAAACATGTGGTAGCTAGGAGACCAGATTGCCAGCTTTATTTTCCAAAGGGAGAAAAGTCAGTCCGGAGAGGTTAGGTGACTAGCCAAAGATCACACAGAAAATTGGACTGAATATTGGACTTCTTTGATTGGAAGATATCTTAATGGGAGTTTATTAACCTATAATGTATTTTTCTGATTTATGTAGGTGTTTTTTCTCTCCTCTTAAAATTCCAAATGTTTTGATATTTGGAGTCACAGCATAAAGCACATGGTTCTACCAGGAGAAAACATATTCAGTAAATAATATCACAATTACTGGCTGAGGAGACTGGGTCTCACTATTGCAGTATTTTATATGCCGGATGGGCAATTAATTAAGACAGATATCTACTGTTTTAATCACTCTGCCAAAACACCATCTGTTTCTATCCCAGCCTCCTTCCAACCTTAAACAACCTCCCAATAACTTCTGCCACAGTCCCAGACAAGCTTTGGTATGAGAGATTGGACAGCTTGAGAGTGGAATATAGGGGGCCTGGGCAATAACTCATCTTTGGGCTGGACAGAGCAAGCTGCTGAATGCTGTGAATATGCATAGCTGGACACACTGGACAAATTCCTAAATCTGGAATGAGATGCTCCCTCCCTTGATCAAAGAAAAATTTCGTGCTCTTCTCATGTCTTACTCAAAATGCAAAAACAATCAACAAAGAAATCTGAGAAGAGTTCTAGAGCACAGAATTAAACCACATAGATGAAGGGATCTGATTTCCAATACTTTGAAGCCTTTTCAAGACGAAAGGTTTCAAATTGCTATTAGTAATGCTTTATATAATAGAATTCTACCATTCCCTTTATATCTAGTACCTCATTTCAATTCTAAAACAATATTAATCTGTTATATATCTGCTTTCTGTCTTATGGATAAATCTGATAACACCCAGGTGGCTTACTCAGGCTTTTAATTCAATGTTATTTAACAGGAGGCAAAGCTAATATAGCCTCCTCACTTTATGTCAAGTTGTGTATCTTTGACAACTAAGCTACTGCTCAAATTCCATCATGCTATAAACCTGAGAACAATGAGTCACTGATAATTATGCTACTTTGTATGGATTAGAATATGTGTTTCTCTACAGTTTTGTGATTATCCATGCTTACTCTCCTTTGTCCACAATTACAATATATTACATTTGGGGGACTTTCCTAATTATTTTTGTTTTTGGAAATAACAAAATTAAATAAAGCTGGATCAAAGAAAACTCTGAAAACTACCTTCTCCAAAAGCATTCAACAGACTGTAGCAGCAGAGATCCTCTGGAATCCCACCAAAGCTTTATGTACATAATTTTCAGCAGTGAATGCTATTCCTCGGCCTTGGGAAATGGAGTACATCTTTGTTTAGCTGATGATCAAGAGAGAGATCCCATTTTTGTTGTTGTTAGTTCTCTGTGTCATCTTATCTATAGGATTTTAAGGGACACTGTCATAATAAGCAACACACCACAGCTTCTGCATACCTTTGCACATTCTGTGTTTAGTATTTACCAAAATAGTAGGTCTGTCAAGCACAAAGACTTGGTTTCTCACGATGAGTGCCAGACTTAACCCTAAAATCTCACTCAGAACTTGAAGTCCTTAACATTAAACATTAGACTAAGAAGTTAAGCATGATGTCCTCATGTGAGGGACTCTGTATCTGCACATGACTGTTGGGGAGGTTAACACTGATAACACTGTCACCACAGTTCAAGACTCCCCAAACAGACTTAGTTTTTCTCCCTGTCATCCTCTTAGAACCCAAAATGAAAGTGTGCTGGACTGAGAGGTTCAGAAGACTCTGTGACTTTAATATGTTTGTCATCTAGTCACTGGGAATAGTCTGTAAAATTCTCACTGGTGAAGGTGATCTCCAAAACTTCAGCTTTCCAATGTCACACTTTTCATTCATTCAGTCAGATCTTTCATATTTCTTAGCATTATTTTTTCCTTTCTAATTTTCCTTTCTTCAGATGTCTTCTTAAAACTGATGAGCCTTCATTTCCCCAGTATCACCATGAACCACAGGCTCATTTTTCTCATCCTAACAGTTATGCTGAAGTAGAATTTGCCTCATTTGAAGTCAATATTTTCAATCCCATTTTCTCACTGGTGGCAATGCTAACCCTGGGCCATTATTTAAAAAAAAAGTTAAATAAGATATTAGAACACGGGAATAAACAATCTTTCCTTTTTAACATCCTGTTATAGTTTGCATTTTAGTACACTGCCTTTACCCACACTGTACCAAAGTCCATGCATTAAAGACTATTTTTCTTCTTGAAACTGTTGTATACTGTTACAAACATTAAGAGCTGCTATATGGTTAGGGGACTTTAAGGATATGGGCCTTGAGTACAGGACATTTTTTTCTCTCTCCTGATCCTGCCTATGAAGTGAACAATTTTGTTATAGCAAATATTCCAACCATGATGTGTGCCCTTGTCACAAGCCTCACATAACAGTGCCTAGCTACCATGAACTGAAATTTATAAAGTGATGGGTCAAAACAAATCTTTCCTCTTTGCAAGTTGATCATTTCACATTTATGTTACAGAGTTCAGTAAATCCCAAATCTGTCAGTTGTATGAGAGTGGGAGAAAACATGTATTTTCCCTAAATACTAACATTTGATTAAATCCTCTTTCTTGTGTTTATTTTTGATGTAGACAATCATTTCAGTATCACAAATAAAGTGAAAACATATAAACTTGTTTGCTTATTAAAGAATAAAAATTCTAATCCATATCATAAACTTCCATATATAATTATGATGGAATCAATATAATTTATGTTTTCTCCATCTCTAATTTTATTCCTTTTGAATTCTCTATTAAACTAACAAACTAACCAATCTGTTCTGCTTTGGTCTTGATTCATTTCCATAGTTGATACTATTATATCTTTCTGCATATCCTTTCTGAGTCTGCTTCAAATCACTCAAAGCTGCTATGTCTACATCACTACTACTATCAGGCTACTACGACCACATGTCTGGCACCAGCACTTTATAGCCCCAGCCTGACAACCAGTAACACCCCTGCTATAAACACCAACACTTGCAGATCCTACTCAAGAGCTAAGATGATTTTTCTCACTGTTTAGGGCATAGATTTCTGCCCCAAAATTAGCAGCGGCTCATGATGAGCTTCTACAGGATTTGAGAGTTTTACAAAAGTATTGTCTAGTTTTTAGAAAAGGGGATTTGATTTCTTCCAGTGGTGAATATCTCTGGTGTTCTCTGTCACTTAAATATTCTTTCATCATTACATTTTTCATATTTATCATTTGTCATCATATAATATACAGTATGACATGAATCATCCTCGCTTATTCCAAGTATAGAATATAATGGTATTAAGTAATCTACAATCATAGACAACCATCCTTGCTATACATGAGAACTCTATGTTTCTTTTTATTTTGCTTTTTGACAAGGATTAATCTATTGAGTACAAGGTCAGAACTCATTGCTGCTTCAATAGGTTCCTAACTAATACAAATATTGAGCACATTGTAATGAACTTGTTAGATATTTTGTACCTTATTTGAGAATTACATAGTCTAAAATTGTGGTCCTTATAGAATCAGGTTGTATAATTTTTGTATAATTTTAGATGTTATTTATTTATCCCATGTATTAGTTCATTAGATATACAATTTGGAAAACATTCTCTCATACTAATACTGTGAGATGAATTTTTTCCTCTGCTGATAGTTCTTTAATATGTTTATTTATACTTGCTTTATATTTTATGTACTTATTATTTGTATTGCAATTCAAGATACAATTAAACTTATCATGTACTCAGAGATGACTTTAAAGTCTTAAACTCCTGAGTCTGTCTCTACCTGCATCATTATCTCCCATGTCCTGGTATTAGAGGTGTGTACTACCATTCTTCGTGTCAGCTCCAATACCTGGAAACACATTCTATCCAGAAACCCCAATGGATACACTTGGTGGTAGGATCTCTGAAACATACATTACCAGGCAATGGATAGGCATCTTACACTCTTAAGGAATAAAAAGGCCAATGGGAACCCAGAAAAAGAAAACCTACTCACCCAGCAAAACAAAACCAATTATAGGACCTAGAATTAAAATAATTCTGAAAACAGATACCTAGGTCCAAGTGTATAAACACAATCAATAACAGCTCAGCAAATGTTTCTCAAAGAACCTTTCTACAATAGATCTTGAGAAATGACATATGGTAGATGTCTAAGACAAGGTTTACAAAACAGCTACTATGAATATGATGAAGGTACTTAAAGAAGACATGAACATATTTATTAGTGAGATCTGTAATACACAAACAAACAGTGAAATAACATGAACAAAACTGTTAATGACATGAAAGTGGAAACAAAATCAATGAGGAAAACCCAAATTGAGAAAAAACTGAAAATGAAAAATTTAGAAACTCAAACAGGAACCTCACAAACCAACTTCACTAACAGAATACAAATAATGGAAGTTGGAATTCCAGGCAAAAGGTCGATTTAGAAGAAAGGAACAAACAGATAAAGAAAACATTAAAGTTAAAAAACTTCCAGTTCTTGGCATGAAACATCTGGGAATTTGAAGTCTACAATTAATAGGAATAGAGATAGTGGAAGAAACCCAATCAAAGTCACATAAAAAAATTTGAGCAAAATCATATTTAAAACTTTTTTTAAAGCTAATGAAAGAGATTCTAATCAAGGTACAGGAAAGGTACAAAACATCAAAGCACATAAACATATTGAACAAGAAAAGAAATTCCCCTTGGCACACAATAACCAAAACACTAAACCTTAAGAATATAGAAAGAACATTAAATAGCTTCAAATGAAAAATTTACATATTTATTTATTTATATTTACATTTATGCAAGACTATTAGAATAATACTTGGCTTTATTATTCAGATGCTAAAAGACATAAGGGTCAGGACTGATGTTCTACGAACTCTAAGAGACCACAGATGTCAGTCTAGACTAGTATGCACAGAACAGAGAACAATAGATGGAAAAAAAATCACCCAAGATAAAACCAAATTTAAGAACCATCTATCTATAAATCTATCTCTACAGAAAGTACTATAAAGAAAACTTCAACATCAAGATATTGATACTGCCCTCCCCCAAAAAAATGCATAGACTATATAATCAGCAAATAAAAAGATGGGGAAACCCACAGTACAATGAGAAAATAAAAGGAATCAACAAACACTACCTATTGATAACTCACTTGCTTAATAGTCTTAATTCCCCAATTTACAAAAACAGATTAACATATTTGGCAATAAAACAGTAAAGAAAAAAAAAAGCCTTCTGCAACATCCAAGAAACATATCTCATCATCAAGGGTTACAATCACTCCAGGGTAAAAGACTGGAAAAATATTTTCCAAGAAAATGACCAAGAATCAAGAAGCTGATTTAGTTATGTTAATATTTGACAAAACAGATCTCAAATCAAAACTAATAAGAAGAATTACTGTAGGACATTATACATTCAACAAAGGAAAAGTCGCCATGAAGATATCGTAATTTTAAACATCTATGTACCAAGTACAATGGCAGCCATGTTCATAAAGAAGCACTAATGCAGCAAATATCACATATTGACTGATACAGGGTGTCTACAATATGCCATTCTTGACAATAAACTAATAATTCAGACAGAAGTAAGCAGAGAAACACTGGAGATAAATTACATCAAAAACCAAATGTTCCTAATAGATTTTTACTGAATATTTCACCAAAACACAAAGAAATATACTCTCTTCTCAGCAGTTCAAGAAACTTCCACCAAATCAACCATATATTGGTGCATAAAGCAAGTCTCAACATAAACAAGAAAAAAGAAAAAAGACTCTGTATTATATTTGAAAATAACACATTAATTGCAAATCAACAGAAACAATAGAAAGCTTACAAAGTCATGAAAACCGTAGAACTCATTACTGAAATGTAAAATAGCTCAAGACAAAAATTTAAATACAAATAAAAAAGATTTTAAGAATTGAATTAAGAAAAAACATACACAAACTTAGAGGGTTAAATGAAACTGTTTCTAAGAGGCAAGTTCACAAGCTTGAGTGACTACTCTAAGATCAAGAATTGATGAATGGGACCCCACGAAACTGAAAGGTTTCTGTAAGACAAAGGACATGGTCAATAAGAAAAATCAGCAACCTACAGATTGGGAAAAAACTCTTCACTAAACCCACAACTGATAGAGGACTAGTATCCAAAATTTATAAAGAACTCAAGAAGCTAATCATGAAAAAAACCAAACAATCCAATCAAAAAATGGGTTATAGAGCTAAACTAAGATTTCACAACTGAGGAATCTTGAGTGGCTGAGAAGCCCCTAAAGAAATGTTCATTGTCCTTAGTGATCAGAGAAATGAAAATCAAAACGACCTTGAGATTCCACCTTACACCAATCAGAAGGGCTAAGATCAAAACCTCAGGTGACAACACATGTTGGAGAAGATGTGGAGAAAGAGGAGCCCTCCTCCATTGTTGGTGGGATTTCAAACTGTTACAACCATTCTGGAAATCAATCTGGAGGTTCCTCAGAAAACTGGAAATAGATCTACCTGAAGACCCAGCAATGCCACTCTTGAAATACACCCAAAAGATTCCCTACCATGCCACAAGAGCATGTGTTCCACTATGTTCATAGCACCCTCATATATCATAGCCAGAAGCTGGAAACAACCTAGATATCTCACGACAGAAGAATGGATACAGAAAATGTGGTTCATTTACACAATAAAATACTACTCAGCTATTAAGAACGAGGACATCCTGAGTATTTCAGGCAAATGGATGAAACTAGAAAGTATCATCCTGAGTGAGGTAACTCAGAACCAAAGGACATGCATGGTTTATCAGTGCAAGGTGGTATTTACTCACTAATAAGTGGATATTAGCCACAGAAAGAGATAGGAGGTTGGGGAGGTGGCCCTCCAGAATGAACCAGAGAACTGGGAGGTGAGAGACTTTCAGGACTCAAAGGGAGGAACCTTAGATGAAATGCCCGACAGTAGGAAGAGGGATCTTATCGATCCCACCTCCAACAGGAAGACAGAGCATCACATGAGGGAGAGGGGGACCATCTTACAGTCACAACCCTGACCCATAATTGTTCCTGAAGATGAGGAGAAGGGTGACCCTGTAGGAGGACCAGCAGTCTCAATTAATCTGGACCCTTAAACATTGAACCACCAAACAGGCAGCATATACCAGTTGACATGAGGCCCCCAACACATATACAGTAGAGAACTGCCAGGACTGTGTTCATACAGAGATGATGCACCTAACCCTCAAGAGACTGGAGGCCCCAGAATGTTTAGAGGTCAGGTAGGGTGCAGGGTGGGGACATCCACGTGGAGACAGGGGTTGGGGACTAGATATGGGATGTGGAACAGTCAGAGGATGGACGGGGGTGGGGGAGGGATAAAATATGGAGTGTAAAGAAATTAATTTAAAATAAATAAATAATAATAAATAAATAAATAGCTCTCATATATTAAATCTTAGTAGCACACCTGAAAGCTCTAGAACAAAAAGAATCAGTAATGACCATCACTTACCAAAGTTAAATCAAGATCATATAAACCACTTAAATAGAGCTATACCCCCTAAGGAAATAAAAGTAGTCATTACAAATCTTTCAGCAAAAAAAGCAATAAGAGGAAGACTTGGGCCAAATAGTTTGAGTGGAGAATTTTATAAGTTTTCAAATATATGTTTACACCAATACTTCTCAAATTATTTCACAAAATAGAAACAGAAGAAAGATTGCCAATTTGGAAATCAATGTGGCAATTTCTGGTGGAACTGGGATTAGATATATCCCAAGGTTTGGCTATAATACTCTTATGTATATGCCCAAAAGTTCCTTCATCACAGTACGGACACACTTGCTCAATTATGTTCATTCTAGTTTTTTCATAATAGCCACAAATTGAGAAAAAAATACATGTTCACCAAGGGATGAATGGATAAAGAAATGTGGCACATAAACATAATGGAATATTGCTCAGTTCCTTAAAAAATATCATTAATTTCTCAGGTAATAGAAAAGGCTAAAAATGTCATCCTGAGTGAGGTAAACAGACTCAGATAGCAACATATGGTATGTCCTTAATTATAAGTGAATTATATCTGTTAAGTCTATGATGGGAAAGCTGCAATCCATATAATCCCAGAATTTACATATAGACTAACCTCTATATGGGGAAGAGATGTATCTCTCTAAGAAGAAAAAATATGATAGTAATAGATGAATGAGGTGGGGTCAGGAATGAGGGGATGAAATGGGGAAGATCAGGGAAGAGGGAGACAATAGGAAAAACATGGGAAGAGACAAGTAAAATTAATGGCCATTCGAGGGTTGTATAGAAAGCTAATTCCTTAGAAACTTCTCAAAATATATACATGTAAATTTCATCTGAGGGGAATTGTCAAATAACAGGGAAGTAGAGTCCCAACTGTACATCCCTCTTTGCCAAATGAAGCTTCCAGGGTAATCCAGAAATAGATTACTTCTAATCGAATTGTTAGCCTAAGGTGTTCCATGGGAATCATTTTCCCCAAACTCAGAGTATTGCCAATGCTATTGGTTGTTCTGCACAAACTGAGAAGGTCCTACTGCTGAAGACAATACCCACAGAAGGCATTAAATGTAGAAAACAAATCAGGTGCCTACCTAAATCCTTTACCCCTATGGATTAGTGTTAAAGGTAGTTAATAGTAGTCTATATGATAAGAAGGGAAACACCACCACAACTATAAAGTCTACAGTCGACAATTGTGACATGCCTCAAGATAAGTTACTACAATCCTGGTACAAATCTTATAGGAGAAAACAAACTATCTGATTGGATTTTAGGGATAATCCCTGAGATGGAACTCATTTCCAAAACTGCTTAGGTAGCCAAAAGAACCTCAGAACAGTTAGGCCAGGGATCTAGAGGAAAACCAAACACTATTGTTCTGTGAATGGAATGTAGCAAAATAGAAATGGCTTCTAAGGATATCCTGCTATATTCATAGATCAGTCTTTGTGTAGCCATCATTAGAGAAGCTTCCTCCTACAGAAGATGAGAACAAGTACAGAGAGACACAGCTTGAAAATGCTTGATTGAGAAACATTGGGATATTCAGTCCTAAATGGGTTGTCTCATTCAACTTCTTCCCCTCAATGCACAGAAAACACTGTAGAAGAAAACTTTAAAAGATAGAACTAGAAGGGATAGAGAACACTAAAGAAATGATGCTCTCCATATATAGAAGAACAGACAAACATATGAAGTCACAGAAACTGAAGCATACACAGGTCTTACATGGGTCTGAAAAAAAAACGTGGAGTTTTAGCTTTAAAATGGGAAATGGATATAATCTCTTATTCCCCTATCCCAAAAGCTATATTCAATTGCAATCAATGGCAAGTCAAAGTCATTTCTCTCTAACAAAGTCTTACTGGAAACACAAACCACTCTGAAAGCTAGGGCCCCATGGTAAGCTGCAGATGAACAAAACAAAGCAAACACAATGGCATCTTTGAAGAACTTTTTTCTCATAAGGTTTTGACAGGGCTTTGAAGAAATTATTTTCTTATTTTATTTTGTTTGTACTTTACCTTAAAGATCCTTTGTATGTATATTATTATAGGTTCTATTTTGTTTGTTTGTTTGTGTTTAGGGGACTCCTGCGAATACAAACATGTATGTGTCTCTCTATATATGTTATTCATAGATTTTTTTCCTTTTGGGGTGCTCTTATTTAGTAGGGTATTTTTGTCATACTCTAGCTTGTTTTGTTTTTCTTACAATTTTTAAAGTATCTTCTTTTCAGTAGTCTTCAAGTTCAGTCTTTTGCCCTTAAAGGACTGATTATAATCCATGTTGGTATGGAATCTTTGCAGTTCATTTCTGTTGAAGTTTATTGATCTTCTTGGATACTTGTATAAACAAATCTGTTTTATCAATTTTTAAAATTTATTTTTACACTATAATATATTTACATCATTTCCCATCTCCATTTCTTCTGGTCAAATTGGCCATATATACCTCCTTGCTCTCTTTCAAATTCATGGCATTTTTTTTATTTTGCTGATTGTAAAATACATACATGTATCACTGTATCTGTTTCTGTTTCTTTCTCTTTCATGTGTGTGTATGTGTGTGTGTGGGGGGGGTTACTTAATTTTGACCACTATTTAGACACTTATTCAAATACTCTCTATACCTTCCTTTTCTGGTACTTCATAGTGAATGCATTGTGAAAGGTGATGATCTTTAAGGATCATAGAAACAATATTTGATTTTCTTTTTCTTTTATTGTTTCTTAGATATATTCTTTATTTACATTTCAAATGATTTCCCCTTTTTGGATTCCCCCCTCCCTGAAAGTCCCACAAGCCCTCTAACCTCCCCCTGTTCCCCAATCAAACTCCTCCTACTTCCCTGTACTGGTATTCCCCTGCACTGCTACATCAAGACTTACCAGGACCAGGGGTCTCTCCTTCCTTTTTCTTGGGCATCATTTAATATGCCGGTCACTCAGGGGTGCTGAGATAGCCTTGCAGACCCACAGGAGGGACAAGCACCAGTCAGTGACAGCAGGACCAACTAATACCAGAGATAACCAGATGGCAAAAGGCAAATATAGGAATGTTATTAACAGAAATCAAGGCAATATGCCACCATACAAACCTAATTCTCCCACAACAGCAAGTCCTGGATACCCCAACACACCAGAAAAGCCAGATTTGGATTTAAAATCACAGCTCATGAAGCTGATAGAAGGCATCAGGAAGGACATAAATAACTCTCCTAAAGAGATACAGGAGAACACAAGTAAACAGGGAGAAGTCCTTAAAGAACTAAAGGAAAACACAACAAAACAGGTGAAGGAAATGAACAAAACCATCCAAGATCTAAATATGGAAGTAGAAACAATAAAGAAAGTACAAAGGGGAACAACTCTGGACATAGAAAACCTAGGAAAGAAGTCAGGAGTCATGGATTCAAGCATCAGCAACAGAATACAACAGATAGAAGAAAGAATCTCAGATGAAGAAGATACCATAGAAAGCTTTGACACAACAGTCAAAGAAAATGAAAAATGCAAAAAGCTCCTGACCAAAAACATCCAAAATTCAGGACAAAATGAAAAGACCAAACCTAAGGATTGTAGGTATAGAAGAGAGTGAAGATTTCCAACTTAAAGTGCCAGTAAATGTCTTCAAAAAATTATAGAAGAAAACTTCCCTAACCTAAAGAAAGAGATGCCCATGAACATACAAGAAGCCTACAGAACTCCAAATAGATTTGACCAGAAAAGAAATTCCTCCCATCACATAATAATAAAAATGCAAAATGTACTAAACAAATAAAGAATATTAAAAGCAGTAAGGGAAAAAGGTTAAGTAACATATAAAGGTAGACCTATCAGAATTACAGCAGACTTCTCACCAGAGACTATGAAAGCCAGAAGATCCTAGGCAGATGTCATACAGACCCTAAGAGAACACAAATGCCAACCCAGATTGCTATATCCAGCAAATCTCTCAATTACCATAGATGGAAAAACCAAGTTATTCCATGACAATAACAAATTTACATTATCATTCGAAAAATCCAGCCCTTCGAAGGATAATGAATGGAAGATATCAACAAAAGGAGGGAACTATACTAGAAAATGCAAAATATTAATCTTCCTTCACCCAACGCAAAAGAAGATAACCACACGAACATAAAAATTACATCAAAAATAGCAGGAAGCAACAATCACTTCTTCTTATCTCTTAACATTATCTCCATTATCTTAACATTAATGGACTCAATTCACCAATTAAATTGCATAGACTAACAGACTGGATACGTAAAAAGGACCCAACATTTTCCTGCATACAGGAAACGCATTTCAGTGTCAAAGACAAACACTACCTCTGAGTAAAAGGCTGGAAAACAATTTTACAAGCAAATGGTCCCAAGAAACAAGCTGCAGTAGCCATTCTACTATCCAAAAAAATAGACTTACAACCAAAAGTCATCAAAAAAGACATGGAAGTTCACTTTATACTTATCAAAGGAAAAATCTACCAAGAAGAACTCTCAATTCTGAACATCTATGTTCCAAATGCAAGGGCACCCACATACATAAAAGAAACATTACTAAAACTTAAAGCATACATTGCACCTCACACAATAATTGTGGGTGACTTCAACACCCCACTCTCCTCAATAGACAGATCAGGAAAACACAAACTTAACAGAGACACAGTAAAACTAACTGAAGTTTTGGACCAAATGGATTTAATAGATATCTATAGAACATTTCATCCTAAATCAAAAGAATATACCTTCTTCTCAGTACCTCATGTTACCTTCTCCAAAATTGACCATATAATTGGTCACAAAACAGACCTCAACAGATATCAGAAGATCGAACTAATCCCATGCCTCCTATCAGATCATTATGGAGTGTGATCTTCAATAGCAACAAAAACTACAGAAATCCCACATACATTTGGAAGTTGAACAATGATTTACTCAATGATACTGTGGTCAAGGAAGAAATAAGGAAATAACTCAAAGACATTTTAGAATTTAATGAAAATGAAGGTACAACATACCCAAATTTATGGGACACAATAAAAGCAGTGCTAAGAGGAAAACTCATAGCTCTGAGTGCATCCAAAAAGAAACTGGAGAGAGCAAATAGTAGCATCTTAACAGTACACCTGCAAGCTTTAGAACAGAAAGAAGCTAATAAACCCAAGAGGAGTAGAAGGCAGGAAATCATCAAACTCAGGGCTGAAATCAAGCAAGTAGAAAAAAAAAAAAGAACTATACAAAGAATCAACAAAACCAGGAGCTGGTTCATTGAGAAAATCAACAAGATAAATAAAACATTAGCCAGACTAACCAGGGGGCACAGAGACAGTATCCAAATTAACAGAATCAGAAAAGAAAAGGGAGATATAACAACAGAAAATCAGGAAATTCAAAAAATTATCAGATCCTACTACAAAATAATATACTCAACACAACTGGAAAATCTGAATGAAATGGACAATTTCCTAGACAGATAACAAATAACAAAGTTAAATCAGGACCAGATAGACCACCTAAACAGCCTTATAACCCCTAAAGAAATAGCAATGGTCATTGGCAGTTTCCCAACCATAAAAAACACAGGACCAGATGGTTTCTATTAGTCCTTTAAAGAAGGCATAACACCAATACACTTCAAGCTATTCCAAAAAATACAAAGAGAAGGAACACTATCCAACTTGTTCTATGAAGCCACAATTTCGCTGATATCAAAACCACACAAAGATCCAGCAAAGAAAGAGAACTTCAGACCAATTTCTCTTATGCATATCGATGTAATAATACTCAATAAAATTCTTGCCAAATGAATCTAAGAACACATCCAAATGATGATTCATCATGATCAATTAGGCTTCATCCCAGGGATGCAGGGATGGTTTAATATACGGAAATCCATCAATGTAATCGACTACATAAACAAACTCAAAGAAAAAAACCATATGGTCATTTCATTAGATGCTGAAAAAGCATTTGACAAAATTCAACATACTTTCATGTTAAAAGTCTTGGAAACAACAGGAATTCAAGGTCCATACATAAACATAGTAAAAGCTATATCGAGCAAACCTGTAGCCAACATCAAACTAAATGGAGAGAAACTTGAAGCAATCCCACTAAAATCAGGGACTAGAATGGCTGCCCTCTCTATATATATCTTTTCAATATAGTACTTGAAGTTCTAGCTAGAGCAATTAGACAACAAAAGGAGGTCAAAGGGATACAAATTGGAAAGGAAGAAGTCAAACTATCACTATTTGCAGACGATATGATAGTATACTTTAGCGACCCAAAGAACTCCACCAGAGAACTCCTACAGCTGATAAACAACTTCAGCAAAGTGGCTGGATATAAAATCAACTCAAGCAAATCAGTAACCTTCCTATACTCAAAGGATAAGCAGGCTGAGAAAGAAATAAGAGAAATGACACCTCTCACTATAGCTACAAACAATACAAAGTATCTTGGTCTGACTCTAACCAAACAAGTGAAAGATCTGTATGACAAGAACTTCAAATCTCTGAAGAAGGAACTTGAAGAAGACCTCAGGTAATGGAAAAATCTTCCATGCTCATGGATTGGCAGTATTAATATAGTAAAAATGACCATCTTGCCAAAAGCAATATACAGATTCAATGCAATCCCCATCAAAATCCCAACTCAATTCTTCATAGAGTTAGAAAGAGCAATTCTCAAATTCATCTGGAATAACAAAAACAAACAAACAAACAAACAAAAAAAAACAGGATAGCTAAAACTCTTCTTAATAGTAAAAGAATTTCTGGGTGAAATCAGGTTCCCGGACCTCAAGCAGTACAATAGAGCTATAGTGTTAAAAACTGCCTGGTATTGGTACAGTGACAGGAAGGTAGATCAATTGAATAGAATTGAAGACCCAGAAATGAACCCACACACCTATGGTCGCTTGATCTTTGGCAAAGGAGCTAAAACCATCCAGTGGAAAAAGGACAGCATTTTCAACAAATGGTGCTGGGTCAACTAGTAGTCAACATATAGAAGGATTCAAATTCATCCATTCTTATCTCCTTGTACTAAGCTCAAGTCCAAGTGGATCAAGGATCTCCACATAAAACCAGAATCACTGAAACTAATAGAAAAGAAACTGGGAAGAGCCTTGAGCACAGGGAAATTTTCCTAAACAGAACACCAATAACTTATGCTCTAACATCAAGAATTAACAAATGGGTCCTCATAAAATTTCAAAGTTTTTGTAAGGCAAAGGACACTGCCAAAAGGACAAAATGGCAACCAATAAATTGGGAAAAGCTCTTTACTAACCCTACATCAGACAGAGGGCTAATATTCAAGATATACAAAGAACTCAAGAAAGTAGACTACGGAGAGCCAAATAATCCTATTAAAACATGACACGCAAATTCCTGAAGTGTTCCATATTTTTTATAATAGCCAGAAGCTGGAAAGAACCCACATGTCCCTCAACGGAGGATTGGATTCAGAAGATGTGGTATATTTACACAATGAAATACTACTCTGCAATTAAAAACAATAAACTCACGAAATTCCTAGGCAAATGGTCAGAACTTGAAAATATCATCCTTAGTGAGGTAACCCAATCACAAAAGAACACACATGGTATGCAGTCACTGATAAGGGAATATTAATCCAGAATCTCAGAATACCCTAGACACAATTCGTATATCAATAGATTTCCAAAAAGATGGAAGGAGAGACCCCTGGTCTTGGAGAGACTGGATGTAGGGGAATGCCAGGACAGAGAAGTGAGAGGGGGTTGAATGGGGAAAAGAGGGAGGGAAGGGGGCTTATGGGACTTTTGGGGAGGGAGGAAACAGGAAAGGGGAAATCATTTGGAATTTAAATAAAAAACTTAGAAGATAAAAAAAATAAGTGTATATGTATAAATACATGTGTCAATAGTAATTAAAGTAAAAAAAAATGGGGTACAGAGCCAAACAAAGAAATTTCATGTGAGGAATATCAAATGGCTGAGAAGCACCTGAAGAAATGTTCAGCATCCTTACTGACCAGGGAAATGCATATCAAAACAACCCTGAGATTTCAGCTCACACCAGTCAGAATGACTAAGGTCAAAAACTCAAGAGACAGTAGGTGCTGGCAAGGATGTGGAGAAAGAGGAACACTCCTCAACTGCTATTGAGATTGCAAGCTGGTACAATCACTCAGGAAATCAGACTGGCAGTTCCTCAGAAAACTGGGCATGATACTATTGGAGGACCCTGTTATACCACTCCTGGGCATATACCAAGAGGATTCCCCAGCATATAATAAGGACACATGCTCCACTATGTTCATCGCAGTCATATTTATAATAGCCAGAAGCTGGAAACAACCCAGATGTCCCTCAATGGAGGAATGGATACAGAAAATGTGATATATTTACACAATGGAAAACTACTTATCTATTAAAAACAGTGAATTCATGAAATTCTTAGGCAAATGGGTGGAACTGGAAAATATCATCCTAAGTGAGGTAGCCCAATCACAAAAGAACACACATGGTATTCACTTACTGATAAGTGGATATTAGCCCAGAAGCTGGGAATACACAAGGCACAAGTTACATATCAAATAATGCTCAAGAAGAAGGAAGAACAAAGTATGGATACTCTGGTCCTTCTTATAAGGGGTAACAAAATACCTATAGAAGGAGATACAGTGACAAAGATAAAGAGCCCAGAAGCTCAGAACACCCATGACACAATTCACATAACAAATGATGCATAAGATGAAGGGAGGAAAGGCCCCTGGTCCTGGAAATGCTAGATGCAGCAGTGTAGGGGAATACCAGGACAGGGAAATGTGAGTGTGTTGATTGGGGAACAGGAGAATGCAGAGGGATCATGGGACTTTCGGGGAGGGGAGCAACCATGAAAGGGGAAATCGCTTGAAATGTAAATAAAGAATGTATCCATCAAAAAAAAAAGATAGATTTTTTTTTTACATTCTACTTCTAGGATTCATTATTTTCCACTGCTTGATTTTTTAAATTAATTTATTAATTCTCTGTTCTCATAATATTTCATTTTTTATTTTCATAGTTTAATAATAGTCTTTCAATTTGAGATATCTCTCTGGTTACTCTTTAGGTTTGATGTGTTTCTGTTGCTCTCTGTTTTGTTCTTATGACTTTTGGGGACTTTCTGGGTGTTTGTCTTCAAGTATTTGAGTTTTCTTTAGAATTATTCTTTCATTTTACAAGTTCTGATACGTTTTTTGTGAGCGTTTGTCAAAGTCTACAAATGGTAGATTATTTGTTTTCATTTGCCTTTTTCTATTCCTTTGTAATATTTTGGAGATTAGTTGTTGACACGTGGTGTGGGTATTTATAAAACTGGAGTAAGATATTATAAAATTTGCCTTCTTGTTGTATTATCTTTTATGATTAGAGAAAGTAGTAGGAACAAGGATGCCTGATACTTGTTTTCTCACCCTGACTTCCATAAATGATGGCACTTGTGTCCATTGGTTAGGTTTGGATATTGGTGGTATTTTGTTGATTCATACAACTGACTATAATGAATTATCCATTTTCTTCTATTAGTTGTAAACCTTCAGCAGATTCCAGAGGCACCAAATACCTACAAAATGCTAATTGTGGCAATGCAATTACTATTTGAACGTCAAAATTGATATATGACTCTTTTGATTTCACTATCTTCATTTAATAGCTTCCCAATACTTAATAAATTCATAAAAATATGTATATGCATGCTACATACATTGAACTGGAATATAACCAGCTTCAAGACAATGCCTACAACTTGAACAGCTAGTATACCTTGATTACAATAGGCTAGCAAGACTAGTCCCAGTGACTGAAAAACTATCAAAATGACACATATTTAAAATAGGAACAACTGGATAAGTCCCATCTCAGCTGACCCCCCCTTTCTCATTCGTTCTTCATGTCTCTCAACTTGGGAGCATATCAAAAGCCAAGTAAAGAGTCTGATTTTCTGAGATCATTCATCTGACCTGTTAATTTGTGTTAAGTGGCAATTTATCAGAGCCAAGCTTTTAAGTCCATTAAAAGTCTTATAGCTTGTCTCAAAGCAGGGAACTCTATAAAGGACAACATCAATCCTAAGGTTCTGCCCTGCACTAAGAATAAGCTGTTATTTTCACTGTTGGTTTGCACATGAGCTCCAGGACATCACGAATACTCCATTAAATGACAGCATGCACTGTCAGGTCACTACTTCTGAAATACTTACTAGGTTGACTTCCTGTCCAGGATCTCTCATCAACATACCAGACGGAAAATAAAATTAACGTTTAAGTCATTTTCCTCAAATAGTCTCATTTCTCAATTCTTTGTAGTACACATTGTAAAAACATTTCTTAAAAACAACAAACTTAATGTGCCAGACACAGATCACTAACCTGGAAAATTTGTTTTAAATATGTAGGTTCCTCTATAACATCTGGAGGAAGCTTCAATAATAAGATCCAACATTTTGTTTATGGGGGCAATCTTTACATAATTACAATTTATAGTTTATAGTTAAGGTTTAGATCTTTCAGTAGTCTGTTAGAGTGTTCAGAGCTTTTCAACATCATTTATAAAATTATTTTCTTATTTGTAGTAAGAACAAAAGTACCATATTTACTATAGCAGTGAGAAACCTAATATTTCTTGTTAGGAGATGTTGTACCTAAACTGATCTTAAACTGTGTTCTAGATTTTCAAAAGGGACTCATTCTTGTGACATAGTCTATAGACAGTCTACGGTTCATTTTTGAAAACCAAAAATTGTAGTCAATAAAAAAATTAGATATTTTTTCTAGTTAAAGTTATCACTTTATAGAATAGAAATAACAGTACAGAATGATTTAATCAAAACTGGGTTCATAAAAAACTAAAAATAAATAACAATTTTAAAACAGAATTATATAAGTATGAGAAACCAGTGTTGACCATAACCTTTGTAGACCAAGAGAAAAAAAAATCCACTCAGAAATCCTAGTAGATGATGATGACTTCTATTTACTTATATTTCCATCTCCCCTTTCTCTCTTCCCTGTAACCTGCCAGTGGCATAAATCACATTCAGGATACTATAAAATATAAGTTTATTCAAAATTGTTTAAGTTACAAATACATATACAGGTAAATTTGCCATAATATTTCAATGGATTATTATTACACAGAATAGACTTGCACATAGGGATATATAGACTTGCATATAGGGTAGAAGCTGGTAGACAAGAGATTTTCAGAAATTTACAACTGAAGATACATTTTAGTTGTTGAGTGTTGGTCGAACATATACCAAGGTACAACACATAGAAATTTGAAATGGTGGCATAAGTCCATAATCACAACACAATGGAGGGAAAGGGAATAAGATCAGAAGTTTAAGGTCATCTTTAGCTACATAGAGAGTTAAAATTCAGCCTGATAGGTTAGAGCTGCTTTTCAATGGATAGATTGCATTTGGAAGTTTGGGGTGTCAACATATGGAAGTAGATGAATAGTAACATACATTGGAGCCTGACTTACAGGATTTGTGCATCAATAATTAGGTTGCTTGTGGGTATTACCTTACAGAGACATTTAGGAATGTCAACTTTCCTACCAGATAAATTATGAGTTATCAGTGAGATTTTTCAGTAAAGTTATAAACGAAATATTTGTGAATTGCTGTACTTGAATACTGTGAATATGTAGATAAATAAATATAATTTTATCTCCTTAAATATTGCATAGTTCATAAGCTAACATAGCCCTGCTTCATTATGCCCCTGCCTTGCTCTGTGTCTGCTACTAGGAATGAAAGAGCCACATTGTCTAGCAATGGCAGAGGAAAGATATTCTAAGCTGGTCTTCCTTATCAAGGCGGGAGTCAATCTTTACAAAGATCAGAAAGTGCTATGAAATATGCTAATATCATTTATGCAAATAAGAGTTCACTGTATTAACTACAAGATCAAAGGATAACTGCAAGTAATTCAGTAAAGGGCTGTAATTACCCTTTCATCTAAAGCATGGGGGATGAGGGTGGCTTGTGGATCAAACACTGTTGCTAAACATGTTCATATTTCATCAGGGCTTCCTCTATAGCATCGAAGTAATTGTACCTGAAAAGCTGTCACAAATGAGTGCTGTGGGTATGTGTATTTATCTACCATCTGTCTATGTATCTCTATAAATTCCCCTTCTATCTATCCCTCTCCATTATTTTCCATTCTCTTCCCTTACCCTCTCTTGTCTTCCTACCTTTCTTTCCTTATTATGATGAGAAAAAGAACACAAAAGGTCTTAAAATATTAGCAAGTAGAAATACAATTCCAGGTGTGCTAAAAAGTTTACATATCTTTCTGTGAAGTAATTGACTTTTTTCCCATTGATTTTTTTTCCATTTTTATATTTTAGTATTTATAATGACCACCTCAAAATGTCAGGAATAACTTTCTTTTACATTTAAAGTCATATTTTTTTCTAAAAGATAAAAGCATTTTACCTTGAAATGTTTTCAGTCTATAGAAAAATTAAAAAGTTAAAGTATAAAAATTTTGCTCACACTCAATTAATTGAAAGTGATATTTAGACCCACTGTTTAATTACTCCTGAAAACCACAGCACATTTTCTACCAAATAAGAATGTTGTCCTTAGTGTGGTATGACCATCAAAATCAGGGAATTCATACTCACAGTAGGTGCTTGGCCCTGGAAACATGAATCAATCTATGTTTATGTACTACACATATTCTCCATCATCCCCCTGTCTCCTTCAGATTTGAAAAGTTTATTTTGATTTAATTGATTTTCACAGCATTAATAAATTTAAAGACAAAAGCAAATTACTTTAAAGCAGTGGTTCTCAACCTTCCAAATACTGTGACCTTGTAATAGAGTTGTTAATATTGTGATCTGATGCACAAAATTATTATCATACAATTATGAAGTTGCTATTTTATAACTGAAACTGGTTTATCTACATACAGATATAACTGTAACTGTTTTCAGTAATCTATGTTTTCAGTGATCTTATGAGACCCCTGTGAAGATGTCTTTATAAGCTCAAAGAAATGCAACCCATGAGTTGCAAAACACTTCAATAGAATGTATTCTGTCACTTATATTTATCTGATCATAAGTCATAATTAGATTCCAGTTATGCCTTTTTAGAGCAAACGTGATAAAAATCACTTCTCTGTTCTCATTGAATCATGTACAAACATACCCTGGCCATAAAATTATTTTTGCTGTTACTTCATAACTGTATTTTGCTACTGCTATGAATCAGAATATAAATATTTTTGGAAAGAGAGGTTTGCCAAAAGGATTGTGGCCAACATGTTTAGAACATGTTCATGACTGATAATCTATTGCTTGAATTTTAGAGTGAACCAAATTTTCAATGACCCTGGTTCACTTCAGTAATTTATAAAACATGACTGTGGAAAGCTGATATAAGTGTCTTCCTACAGTTTGTGACACGATGTGTACTGCTACTTCTCAGATGCCACAGTGCTGTTCTGAGGGAGTTCTCCAGTACTAAACAATTTCAGAAATCATCTCAAAGGTAAAGCTATTTTGTTTAAGGTCATGTTGCACCATGCAGTTACCAATAAAATTCTGAGTGAGGTAGCAGTTAAAGGGTAGATGTTTTTGCTTCCAATAGAAATTAGAACTTCAGAGAATTCTGGTGAGCCATCAGATGACACCATGTTTCTATACCAGTTTACCTTCTCTCCTTCTCCATTATCTCTTTTTCTGTATTTCACGATGGTTCCTATAAAGAAGCTGCCATAATAAGTGATCTGACATGGTGTCTGCTTTCCTGGAAATATCATTCAGTCTTTGGACATGGAAAGAGATACTTGGAAAGATGTGGAAAAGACACACTCAGTGAGGAACATCTGAAAAGGCATAACATCGACCTCGTCCTGTCTGCATTTAGTTACCTATATAGAATATCAAAATTATGGTAGAAAATCAGTCTCTACAGACATGCCCACAAGTCCAGCCACTAAAAGTCTGTTACAGTCACAGAAATGTGTATGAATTTCAGATGGAACTGTGTTTGCAAATTGTCTAGTCTTAGAATGTGGAGGTTAACTCACATTACCTTTCTTCCACTATAAAAAGAAGTCTGGTTAACAATAGAATAAGAAACGTAAACATTATGAAGATGAAGATATGACAATCGAAGAAATTCAGAAGGTTGTTGCATGGTGAACATTTGACCAACAGACTCCAGCTTAAAAGCATGTACCAACGTTGTGAATGTTGAGAAATTTTATCTCTGGTACTTTGTGTTTCTGGGGAATCAAGGGTCCCTCATTAGGATTTTCTTGTCTTATTAAGAAAATAATTTAAAAATTGACTCAGAAAAAAGATTTAGGACGGGCTGGAGAAATGGCTCAGCGGTTAAGAACACTGAC
This sequence comes from Tokudaia tokunoshimensis, assembly GCA_036184795.1. Lineage (NCBI taxonomy): Eukaryota > Metazoa > Chordata > Mammalia > Rodentia > Muridae > Tokudaia > Tokudaia tokunoshimensis. The sequence continues at coordinate 52,074,141 of BTHU01000005.1, read as the reverse complement.
TGCTCTTCCAAAAGTCCTGAGTTCAAATCCCAGCAACCACATGGTGGCTCACAACCATCTGTAATGAGATCTGATGCCCTCTTCTGGAGTGTCTGAAGACAGCTACAGTGTACTTGCATATAATAAATAAATAAGTAAATCATTAAAAAAAAAGAAAGAAAGATTTAGGATTTTTTATTCTGAGTTTAAGAATAGCAACAGGGCTGCTCAAAGAGAAATATGTGGACAAGAAATTAAATGTAGCCTAGAAAAGCATACATAGGCTTTGTATAGTGTCAAAAGGAAGAGATTGAAAGAAAAGGAAAAGAACTACACTTTGACACCTGACTTAGGTAGGTTGAAAAACCTAATAGAAATTCATACTGGTCCTGTAACACCTACACTAGGAGCAGGGCAACTTTTTTTTTTCACACAACCTTGGTTTATTCAATAAAAATTTCTTTCCCAGTCTAATCAAAATAATTATGAACATCAGAGGTTTCCTTCTTAAAAATAAATTTTATAGTCTTTAAATAAAAAGGTATATACAATATAAAGATCATTAAGAGATGAAATATTTACTTATTTTAAACTAGTAGTCACAAACTACAATGATTATGAAGTACATTAGCATTAGGAGAGTTCTTTCATAGCAACTCCAGGTGTTAAGCAAGTATCAGATTTCTATCTTTCCTGGTTAAAATCATTTGGTAACATTTGCATGTCAAATATATAGTGAATATATTTATAGATCTCTTCAGTCTTTTGAAGAGTTACTGTGCACATGTGGAGATTTCTTCAGGGGAAATGTTAGCCATCTTTTTTCACAGATGAAAACTGGTGACACATATTTAGGCAGTTTTATAACTTATCCTGGGAATACTTAAGTAGAATGGAAGGGTCTCACATTTACTAGTGTTTAGCACTGCTAGAATATGAATACCAACATTCTTTCTTTGTTCCACCAGTGAGAGCTCCTTTAGTAAATCTGCTGTTTCTTCTTGTCCAGAGCTGAAAAGGATTCGGAATCCAGCATCAATTAAGGCAGACAGCAAACTGTCATAGCACTTCATTCTTCTAAACATTTTTGATGTGTCTCCCACTTATTCTCTTTTTCCACAATCACACATATTCTTTGAAACATGTTCTGCAGGCACTGGATCTGCTCGTTGAACTTGTTCTTAGTGGCATTACTTAACATTTCAGACTGAGACTTCCTTTCTACTAGCATCCATTTGCTTAAGATGTAGTCGCAGCCATTAAGAAGAAAAATCTCCACTTGTATTCCATGAACTGCTCTTAGAGAAAAGATTACTTCCAAACCGGTAGTTATTTCACGACTGTCCTCAACAGAGGGCTAAGATGTAGCTGTTAGAGTTTTATGGTATCATGGCAGATCCACGAGGATCCACTACTGGAGGGATCAGATTTTTTTTTTAATTTTATTTTCTAAGTTATTTTTTTATTTACATTCAAAATCATTTCCCTTTTCCCGTTTCCTCCCTCCCCAAAAGCCCCATAAGCCCCCTTTCCCCCCTCTTTTCTCCATTCAACCCCCTCTCGCTTCTCTGTCCTGGCATTCCCCTACATCCAGTCTTTCCAGGACCAGGGGTGTCTCCTTCCATCTTCTTAGAAATCTATTGATATGCGAATTGTGTCTAGGGTATTCTGAGATTCTGGGTTAATATCCCCTTATCAGTGACTACATACCATGTGTGTTCTTTTGTGATTGGGTTACCGCACTAAGGATGATATTTTCAAGTTCTGACCATTTGCCTAGGAATTTCGTGAATTCATTGTTTTTAATTGCAGAGTAGTATTCCATTGTGTAAATATACCACATCTTCTGAATCCATTCCTCTGTTGAGGGACATCTGGGTTCTTTCCAGCTTCTGGCTATTATAAATAAGGCTGCTATGAACATAGTGGAGAATGTGTCCTTATTGCATGCAGGTAAAGCCTCTGGGTATATGCCCAGGAGTGGTATAGCCGGATCCTCCGGGAGTGTCATGCCCAGTTTTCTGAGGAACCGCCAGACTGCTTTCCAGAGTGGTTGTACCAGCTTGCAATCCCACCAGCAGTGAAGGAGTGTTCCTCTTTCTCCACATCCTCGCCAACAACTGCTGTCTCTTGTGCTTTTGATCTTAGCCATTCTGACTGGTGTGAGATGGAATCTCAGGGTTGTTTTGATTTGCATTTCCCTAATGACTAAGGATGATGAACATCTCTTTAGGTGCTTCTCAGCCATTAGATATTCTTCAGGTGAGAACTCTTTGTTTAGCTCTGTACCCCATTTTTTAATAGGGTTACTTGGCTCTCTGGAGTTTAACTTCTTGAGTTGTTTGTATATATTGAATATTAGCCCTCTGTTGGATGTAGGGTTGGTAAAGATCATTGAGGGATCATATTTTAATATGGCTTACAAGATTAGGTTTTAGTTGTTGCACCCAGAGATTGTTACCATTGTTTCTGAACTAAGTTTGTGTTGCATTTTCCTTCATGCGGCAGCTCAGCTGGTTTCAAGAGAGAAAGGTTGATGATGAGGAGCCCAGTGAGACCTCAGAAGCACCCTGTTCTATTTCACTACTACATGTGGCTGAGGTACATACAACCCCTAGACACCCACAAGAAGGAAATAGGGCTTGCATTCCTGTAGACAGGCTAACTTTTTGTGAAGAGAAAGTATATGATCCCACAAATTTGATAATTATTCTTTTTTTCTCTTTAGTATGACTTAAAGTAAACTCCCTATGTCAGGTAATTCATGAGCCCAATTAGATTTGCTCTTAAAGATGGAGACAGCTGCATGTCACCATATATAGTTAGATTTTGTACAACCTGCAATAAATAGCCCTAGCAGGCTTATATTATTATTAGGTCATCTAGACATGGTGGGGTTGGTAATTAGAGAGAGTAATGTCCTCTGCAGTGACTAGAGAGGAATAGAATCCTGCCAACTCCCTAACGTTTCATCAATAGGTTCCAAGCTGGACTTCTGACTTACAGATGTAGAGGATTTGTATTGTTTTAAGTTACTAGGACTTTGATCATTGGTTATATGGCAAAGGACAAGTTGTACTGTGAGTTTATATTGATTCCCAGGAAATCCAGTTCAACACCAGAGATCTTACTCCTAGATTCCTACTTTTCATATGAGCATTTTCTTTTTTTTTTTGCATGTCAAACTGTGTTATTACATCTTAAATAACAGTACAGTTTAATATAGTATCTATTTTGCATCCAGCCTCCTTTCAGTATACTGACTTTAAAATTAAACACAAAAGGTGAAAAGGGTATAGGGTGCAGAGAGCTCTAAAGAGTCATTTGGTAGGAGGAGAACGGGCTTCACTGTATTCTCTTTGCCATGTCCAGACTACTGCACAGTTTCGTACAGGACACTACAGAAAACAGAATGGTGAAGCCACTACTGCTATTAGGGGTGCAGGATATAGGGGATGGGAGGGCCCACAGAACACTGCTGTCCAAACACTGCTGCTGAACATGAATTTGAGATGATAACCACGGAGATCTGCATCGTGTAAAAATGGTCGCCTCAGATGCAAAAGGCTGTTCCACGGAGGCAGACTTCCAGGAAATGGCGAAGAGTCCACAGAGCAGCTTTTCCCCTCCCTTCCTGAGTCCAACATCAATCATTCCCAACAGGACTGGTTTGTTTTGTAAAGAAAACAGTGACTTATCCACTACTCAATTGAGTAAAGCACTTGCTGTTTCTGATATCTGTGCAGAATAGCAACAGTAATGGACAAAGCCACCACAGTTACAACTTGAAGAGGTTATTTCTTAAAATAAAAAGAACATCTAAGGACTGAGTCCTATATGCACTCCAGAGCATTTCTACAGCATGTGATTCTAAGAGTAAACCCACCCAATATGACAAACAAATTGTTTAAAATTTAACTTATAAAGTCTGAGATCATCATTTTCAAAATATTGATTTGTCCATTGTTTCATACGCAAACAAACAACTAACTATCCAAGCACAGGACAGGGACCTCTCTGGAGAAAATATCTCTGACAGCAGGGGCAGGATTGCTAGTGTCACATAACTTCAAACTTCCCTCCAACTTTATAGGAAACCCAAGGAAAGAACAGAAAGTGGACAGTGAGGAGGACAAATCAGGAGGGAAGGGTGCTGAGAAAAGGGGAAGGATTCTGACCAAGCATTAATGGTGACTGTAACATGTGCTTGGCTACTTTGCTTCTGAATTTTTTTCTTCCACTATGCTGTGTTTGTGAGAAATAGTCATCTGTGACATGAAACAAACAAACAAACAAACGAAAAAAAAAAAAAAAAAAGCAAGCCAGGAATGAAAATACATCAGTGACAAGTCAGAGACCACCATGGGCTCTGGTTCTCTTAACTACTGAACATAAAGGAATATGTTTAAGAAAGAAACATGAATGCTTCCAAAGTATTGCTACAAATGACATATTTAGAAATGATTCAAGATAAACAAAGTCTTCAACTTGTTTTTCATGAATGCCACTGAACAGGATCACTGATTTAAATGCAAATGAACTAGTAAAAAAGCATGTCTGTCTCACAATCACACTCAGGGTTACCATCCGGTTAACATTTTTTTTTATTTATTTTATTTTATTTTTTTAATTTACATTCCAAATCACTTCCCCTTTCCCGTTTCCTCCCTCCCCGAAAGTCCCATAAGCCCCCTTCCCTCCCTCTTTTCTCCATTCAACCCCCTCTTAATGAAACCAAAATAAAAAACAAAAAAACAAAACAAAACAAAACAAAACAAAGACAATGGCCCCGGAAAAAATGCACAATTTGTTTTAGCTTACAGCACACACAGACATCCTTCTCTTAATGGGAGTTGTGCTCTTGGTTTCAACAATAACTGAAGGAAAAAAGATCTTGCCCTTTTGAAGTTCTGAGGGGAGGTGTGAATGTCCACGTTAGTGTGGTTGGATAGGATATACTTCAGCTGTAACAATTCAAGGTTGAAATGATCTTCCAGTCGCCATGACGTCCATCTACCTGCTCCTGGTCTTAGTTCCAGATCTTGAGGAAACTGTCCCATGACCCTGTTGCCATCATCAGTTACCCCCAAGCAGCTGACTCGGTTGTCTCATGCAACTAAGACACCTACTCTGTCACCTTTGAGTGCACCCCAGACATTACAGTTGAAGTCCTCATACCCATCGAGGAGGAGGCAACCAATCTTGGAGAAGGAACAGATGTGATACTGCAGATAATACTGTCATTGGACTAGGTCATGGGCTTCTGGTCTGCACAGAGGTCAAGCAGTCTGCAGGTAATATCATCTGAGCCAGTGGATATGTACTAGGCTCTCATTATGACCAATTTGTTTATTTGCTAACACACTGAGCCACCATTGCTTGTGTCTTTCTGCTCTGAATTAGGCTTTGCCTCTCTGTGGAGCTGCCAAATTCTACTAATTGTTATTAGAATGAATTAATTTTTAAAAAAAAAAAAGGAAAAATGAAGGCTGAATGAAGAAGTAGAAGGTAAAGGAAATGGCTGGAAAACAAAGAAAAAAAGAAGAAAATCAAAGGGAAGGTGAGACAAATGCCAGGAAAACAGAAGAGCTACTAACTAAATATCTGTGGGCTTTTGTTTTGTTTTGTTTTATTTGTGCCCTCCCATGGTGGCTCATTTTTTTTATTTGACATTTCATTTACTTACATTTCAAATGCTTTCCCATTTTCTAGTTTCTGCTGTGGAAACCCCCTATCCTGTCTTCCCTCCCCCTTCTTCTATGAGAGTGCTCCCCCACCAAACCCACACAGTTCCTCCTCCCCACTGTGGCATTCCCCTGCCCTGGGATACTGAACCTTCTTTGGACCAAGGGCCTCTCCTTCCACTGATGTTTGACAAGGCCATCCTCTGCTACATACTCTGACGGAGCCCTGGGTGCTCCACATGTACTCTATATGGGCCCTTCCCCTAGCCTTTGAGCAGGAAATTCAGACCTCTGTGCAAGTCACAGCCTCCCACCTAGGGTAGAGCTTTCAGACCAAGGTGAAGTCTATTGGTCTCCAAGGATCTGCAGTTTCCTGAGAGGAGCCAGCCACCTGCTGAGCAACCAAGCAAGTTTTGCAGATGAGTTTCCAGCCTTGTGGGGAAAGGGTTTTCCACTACCTTTAAATTTGAAGCTCCTAGGCAAATGGTCAGAACTGGAAAATATCATCCTTAGCGAGGTAACCCAATCACAAATGAACACACATGGTATGCAGTCACTGATAAGGGGATATTAACCCAGAATCTTGGAATACCCAAGGCACAATTCACATATCAATAGATTTCCAAGAAGATGGAAGGAGAGACCCCTGGTCCTGGAAAGACTGGATGTAGGGGAATGCCAGGACAGAGAAGCGAGAGGGGGTTGAATGGGGAACAGAGGGAGGGAAGGGGGCTTATGGGACTTTCGGGGAGGGAGGAAACGGGAAAGGGGAAATCATTTGGAATGTAAATAAAAAAAACTTAGAAAATAAAAAAAATAGAAAATAAATAAATAAAATTAAAAAGAATAACACAGAGAGTGGAACTAAAATAAAAAATTTGAAGCTACCCATTAAACATCAAGTCTTGATCAGAAATATATTGTCTTGGCTTGTTATTCCTCTTGCCTGCCTGTTCTATTTCAGCCCCAGCTCTCTTTCCAGGTGGTCCTGGTTCCTGTAGTCTCAGGAGGTTACATCTATGGTTGGTGGGAGCTCTGTGGGTACAGGTTGGTTCATATTTTTGTTCGTCCTGTGGGGTTGCAAACCCCTTCAGCTATTTCTATCCTTTCTCTAGCTCCTCCATTGGGGACCCTGAGCTCAGTCCAATGGTTGGCTGTGAGCATCCACCTCTGTATTTGTCAGGCACTGGCAGAGCCTCTCAGGAGACAGATATATCAGGGCCAATTCAGCAAGCACTTGTTGGCATCCACAATAGTGTCTGGGTTCGGTGTCTATATATGGGATGGATACCCAGGTGGGGCAGTCTCTGAATGGCCTTCCCTTCAGTCTCTGCTACACACTTTGTCCACCTGTTTCCTCCCTTGAGTACTTTCCCCCTCCTAAGGACTGAAGCATCCATGCTTTGGTCTTCCTTCTTCTTGAGTTTCATGTGGTCTGTGAATTATATTTTGGTTATTTCGAGCTTTTGTGTGTTCTTTTGGGACTGAATTCACTCATTCAGGATGGTATTTCCATCCATTTGCCTAAGAATTACATGACTTCATTGTTTTTAATAGCTGAGTAGTACTCCCTTGTGTAAATGTACCACATTTTCTGTATTCATTCCTCTTTTGAAGGACATCTGAGTTCTTTTCAGCTTCTGGCTATTATAATTAAGGCTGCTATGAACATAGGGGCGCATGTATCCTTGTTATATGTTAGAGCATCTTTTGTGTATATGTCCAGGAATGGTATAGCTAGGTCCTCAGGTAGTAAGTAATATGTGCAATTTTCTGAGGAACTGCTAGGCTGATTTTCAGAGTGGTTGTACCAGCTTGAAATCCCACCAACAATGGATGAGCATTCCTCTTTCTCATTAAGTGGACTATGTTAATTTAAGAAGAACCATGTAGGCACTCCGCCATCTTTGCTCCAGTGTCCAGGTAGTTGGGACAGCCAGGCTCGGAGACAGACAGGCATAATATCACTTCAGTCTCAGGCAACTTGTGTGTAACCTGCTCCAAGAGCTGGGCAGATCTGCAGTAACCAGCGCGCCAGCTCTGCTGGGGGACTTCTGCCTTGCAGAGGGACACGCCCCCCACCCCTGCACTGGGCGGGAGCCTACCAGCTTCCCTTTGGCGACCTCTGTTCCAGGATCTACTGCACTGAGGAGACAGGTACCCAGGTTCTTCCCAATATAACATCGCTTGGGACACGGCCTGTTGGGGCTTCCATCTGCTCCCAAGAACTGGACAGCGCTGTGGTCATCTGGGCGCCAGCTCTGCTGTGGGCCACCCCCTCTGCAGGGTGACCTGCGCTGCCGAGAGAGTGCAGAGTGCACTCCGCCATCTTTGCTCCAGTGTCCAGGTAGTTGGGACCACCAGGCTCAGAGACAGACAGGCATAATATCTCTTGGGCTTCAGGCAGCTTGTGTGTAACCTGCTCAAAGAGTTGGGCAGGTCTGCAGTAATCTACGTGCCAGCCCTTCTGTGGGACTTCTGCCCTGCAGAGGGATGCCCCCTCGCCCCCCCCCCCCCCGGAGAGATCACACACCCTGCACAGGGCGGGAGCCTACAGACTCCCTTTGGTGATGTGTGCTCCTGGAATCCACTATGCTGAGCCTTTGGATGTGCAGGGACTCCCCAATATAACATCACTTGGGGCAAGGCACATCAGGGCTCCAAAGTGACTTAGGAACAGGGCAGGCCCCAGAAATCGGTGCCAGGGGAATCCTGGTAATCCAGGGGGGGCCAGAAATAGCTTTGCAGTCTCACAGGAGGTCCAACCAACAACCAGTGACAGCAGGACTAACTAACACCAGAGGTAACCAGATGGCAAAAGGCAAACGTAGGAACGTTATTGACAGAAATCAAAGTAATATGGCACCATCCGAACTCAACTCTCCAACAGCAGCAAGTCGAACTTATCCCATGCCTCCTATCAGATCACTATGGAATAAGGGTGGACCTCAATGGCAACAAAAACAACAGAAAACCCACATACACATGGAGGCTGAACAATGCTCTACTCAATGATAACTTGGTCAAGGTGGAAATAAAGAAAGAAATCAAAGACTTCTTGAAATTTAATGAAAATGAAGGCACAACATACCCTAATTTATGGGACACAATGAAAGCAGTGCTAAGAGGAAAATTCATAGTCCTGAGTGCCACCAAAAAGAAACAGGAGACAGCATACACTAGCAGCTTAATGGCACACTTGAAAGCCCGGGAACAAGAAGAAACAAATACACCAAAGAGGAGTAGAAGGCAGGAAATCATCAAACTCAGGGCTGAAATCAATCAAGTAGAAACAAATAAAACCATACAAAGAATCAACAAAACAAGGAGTTGGTTCTTTGAGAAAATCAACAAGATAGATAAGAACTTAGCCAGACTAACCAGAGGGCACAGAGACAGTATCCAAATTAATAATATCAGAAACGAAAAGGGAGAGATAACAGAAACTGAGGAAATTCAAAAAATCATCAGATCCTACTACAAAAGCCTGTATTCAAAACAACTAGAAAATCTCGAGGAAATGGCCAATTTCCTTGACAGATACCAAATACCAAAATAAAATCAGGATCAAATAGACCATCTAAACCGTCCTATAACCCTTGAAGAAATAGAAGTCATCTTTGGAAGTCTTCCAACCAAAAAAAAGCACAGGTCCAGGTGGTTTTAGTGCAGAATTCTATCAGACCTTCAAAGAAGACCTAACACCAATACTCTTCAAAATGTTCCACAAAATAGAAACAGAAGGAACATTCTACCCAACTCGTTCTATGAAGCCACAATTACGCTAATACCAAAAGCACACAGATTCATTGCAATCCCCATCAAAATCCCAACTCAATTCTTCATAGAGTTAGAAAGAGCAATTCAAAAATTCATCTGGAAGAACAGAAAACCCAGGATAGCTAAAACTATTCTCAAGAGTAAAAGAACCTCTGGGGGAATCAGTATCCCGGACCTCAAGCTGTACTACAGAGCAATAGTGTTAAAAACCGCATGGTATTGGTACAGTGACAGGCATGTATATCAATGGAATAGAACTGAAGACCCAGAAATGAATCCACACTCCTATGGTCACTTGATCTTTGAAAAAGGAGCTAAAACTATTCTCAAGAGTAAAAGAACCTCTGGGGGAATCAGTATCCCGGACCTCAAGCTGTACTACAGAGCAATAGTGTTAAAAACCGCATGGTATTGGTACAGTGACAGGCATGTATATCAATGGAATAGAACTGAAGACCCAGAAATGAATCCACACTCCTATGGTCACTTGATCTTTGAAAAAGGAGCTAAAACCATCCAGTGGAAAAAAGATAGCCTTTTCAACAAGTGGTGCTGGCTCAACTGGAGGTAAACATGCAGAAGAATGAAAATTGACCCATTCTCATCTCCTTGCACTAAGCTCAGTTCCAAGTGGATCAAGGACCTCCACATAAAACCAGACACACTGAAACTAATAGAAAGGAAACTAGGGAAGAACCTTGAACATATGGGCACAGGGGAGAATTTCCTGAATAGAACTCCAATAGCTTATGCTCTAAGATCAAGAATTGACAAATGGGACCTCATTAAATTACAAAGTTTTTGCAAAGCAAAAGACACTGTCAAAAAGACAAAGCGGCACCAAACTAACTGGGAAATGATCTTTACCAACCTTACATACAACAAAGGGCTAATATCCAATATATACAAACAACTCAAGAAGTTAAACTCCAGAGTGGCAAGTAACCCTATTAAAAAATGGGTTACAGAGCTAAACAAAGAGTTCTCACCTGAAGAATATCTAATGGCTGAGAAGCACCTAAAGAGATGTTCATCATCCTTAGTCATTAGGGAAATGCAAATCAAAACAACCCTGAGATTCCATCTCACACCAGTCAGAATGGCTAAGATCAAAAACACAAGAGACAGCAGTTGTTGGAGAGGATGTGGAGAAAGAGGAACACTCCTCCACTGCTGGTGGAATTGCAAGCTGGTACAACCTTTCTGGAAAGCAGTCTGGCGGTTCCTCAGAAAACTGGGCATGACACTCCTGGAGGATCCGGCTATACCCAGAGCCTTTACCTGCATGCAATAAGGACACATTCTGCACTATATTCATAGCAGCCTTATTTATTTTATTATTATTATTTCCAGCCAGAAGCTGGAAAGAACCCAGATGTCCCTCAATGGAGGAATGGATTCAGAAGATGTGCTATATTTACACAATGGAATACTACAATTAAAAACAATGAATTCACGAAATTTCTAGGCAAATGGTCGGAACTTGAAAATATCATCCTTAGTGAGGTAACCCAATCACAAAAGAACACACATGGTATGCAGTCACTGATAAGGGGATATTAACCCAATATCTTGGAATACCCTAGACACAATTCGCATATCAATAGATTTCCAAGAAGATGGAAGGAGAGACCCCTGGTCCTGGAAAGACTGGATGTAGGGGAATGCCAAGACAGAGAAGTGAGAGGGGGTTGAATGGGGAAAAGAGGGAGGGAAGGGGGCTTATGGGACTTTCAGGGGGAGGAAACGGGAAAGGGGAAATGATTTTGAATGTAAATAAAAAATAAAACTTAGAAAAACAAAACAAAAGAAATAAAATAGATCATTGAACCTCAAAAATAAAAATAAAAAAAAGAAGGACCATGTAAATAAAGAATATATCTAATAAAAAAAGGAAAAGAACATGTGAAGTAGGAAAAGCAAAGTTGTGGTGGTAGATATGTAAAAAGCAAAATTCAAGATGCAGGTTCGTACTTTTCATCATTTGTTTGAGAGAGATGTCTGACCTAATATGTTTTTTTTTAAAGCCCTGAGTTTATATTCATTTAGTTATAATGTACAGCAATGGCTTAAATTGCCTGTTTAGTATCCATAATAGCCCTCATAATAGATTTTCACACACTGATAACATAATGCTTGTTTCATGAATTGTCAAAATTTCATGTTCTTTATCTGTGTTTTAACTAAGAAGTCAATGACCACAGCAAAGGTGCTAAGAATATCTACACTTAAGATAGATAGTAGACCATTTGGAGAGAAGGCTAAATACAATAAACACTGCTGAGGTAGCTGGTGAATCCAATTCTAAATTCTGTAAGAAAAAATATCGAAGAGATCCTAGATGATAATGGGTAATTGAATTGTGAATTCTTCTGTCTATAGCTTTCTATTCTATATACTTACGATTCTCACTGATAAGCCAATTGTAGGAAAGTCCTTTCCTATGGATTTCTAGTTCGAAGTCTTGAAGCTTTCTGTGAAAAATGAAGGTTGTTTCCAGTGTCTGATAAGAAGAAAGTCAATAGCACTGGATACCAACACTTACTATCCCCTGATGCCTAATTTAGAGGTGCCAATACCCAAACCTTAAGGGGGGAAGGAGAAATAGCAGCAAGGAGAAGAATCAATAGACAACCATGTTTGCCTACTACATGTGTCTGTGTCTGAACATCTTTATATTACCAGAGTTGGCATCTTGGATGTCACCAAACTGTGATGTAGATTGTAATAAACACATTGGAAATATTTTTCAACCTGCAAATGACTAATAAATATCTTTATTTTCCTTTTTTCATTTTTTTTGGTTTTTTTTTTTTTTTCGAGACAGGGTTTCTCTGTGTAGCCCTGGCTGTCCTGGAACTCACTTTGTAGACCAGGCTGGCCTCGAACTCAGAAATCCTCCTGCCTCTGCCTCCCAAGTGCTGGGATTAAAGGCGTGCACCACCACCGCCCGACCCTTTTTACATTTTTAAAATTAAAAATAGATTCTTCTTCCATACAATATATGCTTACCATACTTTCCACTCTCTCTACTCTTCCCATCTCCTTGCAACTCCCTTCTCTTTCAGATCCAGTCCCTTTCCATTTCCCTTCAAAATAGAGCAGGCTTCCAAGATACAGAACCAAATACTACAAAACTAGGTACAATATGATGAGGCAAAAGCCCTTATATCAAGACTGGACAAGGCAACCCAATAGGAATAAAAGAGTCCCAAAAGCAGGCAAAAGAGTCAGAGACTCACATGCTACCACTGTTAGGAGTGCCACAAAACCACCAAGCTAACAGCTATAACCTATATGCAGAAGAACTGATGCAGAGTTACGCAGGTGACCTGCTTGCCACTTCAGTCTCTGTGAATCATATGAACCCTGCTTATTTGATTCAGTGAGCCATGTTCTTGGTATCTTCTATCCCCTCTGACTCATAGAGTCTTTCCTCCCCCTCTTCCTTGAGCTCCAAGGGGAAAAACACATAAGCGAGTAGCCTAAAATAATGTTATTTGTCACAAATTCTAAACAAGAAGTAAGAAAGATGTGTTTAAAGGAGGTAGGATTGACTGTGTTCTAAAGGAAAAATAAACCAATTTTTGTCTAATTTAGCTCCTTTGTAATAAAATAAGACATTGAAACAGCTGTGACTTATCTGTAACCCATAGTTCTGCCTTGTTTGCTTCAAAAGCTCCGACAGAGTTCTGTATCTTTTCTAATTTATTTATGTATTTATTTATCTATTTATTTTACATTTACTTATTTTTAACTTGTATTTGCATGAATGCTCAAGTAACTTTAAACTGCACCTCAAGCTGTGGTATTCTTTCATACCAAAGGCTGTTACCCTTAGGATCTTTAAATACACATCAGGATTCTTCGAGGAGAAAGTTTGAGGAAAGAGCTACTTCCTGAGCTTGCAGGGCTAATTATATTTATGTTGGCCTTTAGATATTCTTCTGAACTCACTTTGTTTTCCTCAGCTGAAAAGCATTTAAATACTCTTAAAAGTTTCTGGATTGATTTTTTTTCCTTATTCAAATTTCTTAATGGACAAGGCCATTCCATTAGTGTATTTTTTTCTTTTATCAGTCTTTCCAAATATTCAGAGTCTGCGTAAATTATATAATATGGTAATACAAAAATCATTTGGAAGAAATAAACAAAATAAGAACTGCATCCATCAATGTAAATCTTATTGGAAGGTCATTTTAGTAGTATCTGGATCAGAAAGCTTTCATTAGATATACACGTGACATAAGAAATAAAAGAGAATCAGAAATGTATCTCAGATGTCTATTTTGAAAAAGATCTTGATTGAAAGACTCTTTCTGAATGGGTTCTATTGAAACCTTCCTACGTATCAATGTTCTTATCAAACAAGTTAGCTTTACCAGAAGGATACTCTATAAACGTTGCAATGTCTCTTGAGCAGTTGAAAAATTAACGTAGATAGGTATGCATGGTTCTATGAATCAAATCTAGCATTCACAGTACAGTGATGCTCACTGACTAAAAAGACTCTATATCTAGCCTAGCCTTCCACATCTGTCTATCATCAATCATCAGACTACCGTGTATCCATCATCCATCTCTGTATGTGCTAGAAATTGAACCAAGCTTCACTATATTAACAGCAACTGTTGTTCACCAGTGAATCTTCTCTCTAGTCCCAACTTGTTAATATGATTGGACAAGTATTTCCTTTGAGAAATTCTTCCATGCTTTGACTACCAGTCAGCCCTAGCAAAAATGTTCTACTATTAGCCTAAGTGGATTCTACTATTTCATCAACTATCAATAAGTAAAATCAAAAAAAATATTTCTGTCTGTTTTTAATTTCCTTTACCATAATGCCTTGTAACTTATCAACATTAGTACAGATGACATTATTCTCCTTTGTATATTTTTTTTGGAATGAATGCCATAATAATATTATTCATTTAGCTACAAATAGAAATTAAAGTAATGCCTATGTTTTCAGATACTATAAATCACTTCTACTGAACGCGAATATGCATCTATTTCTTCAGGACACTTATTTTTTTGCCTTAGAATACAACAAAAAGAACATGGCTGGATATTATAAAGGATTCTCTTGATTTTTGGTTGTTGCCATTTGTTTATTTCTATTTGTTGGTTTGGTTTGTGTGCTAATGAAGCAAAGGATGGAGAATTTCAGTAAATCACTAAATATGTTGAATGCTGGAGTCTCAAAAATAGAAGTTCAATCTTACTGTATTGTATTTAGAAATTTCTAGTTTATGTCCATGCCACATGGTAAAAAGACTCAGAGCACAATGAGCCTGACCACAGATGATTTTCTTGTTACAATCCTATGGGAAACCATGGCTACTTTCACGCTTGAACTCTTTTTCAACTTAAATGTGTTGCTGAAGCTAAAACAACTACCTGGTGGAGTCTTACACCTTTTCATTCAAATTCAGTTTATCATCCATTGCACATAATGATTAAACTTAACGTTCATAAAAAAATCTAACCCATTTTTCTTGCCATAGGTCGACTTTCCTTCAGAATACAGTCAATTAAATGTAAGCATTGCAGTGGAAATATTAACAATTTACAAAAAACCAACCAAACAAAACAAGACAAATGCATGATGTTTCTAACTACCTATTTTTTAAAATCTTAGATTCTATTTGGACAGAAGCAAAACCTGAAAAATATACTAACATCCTGTGGAAGCTACTGTGCTGTTGTTGTTGGTTTAAATGGGTACATTGATTTTGGGAGTGGGTGATTGTTCCTGTGATGGAGCCTAAGGGCTTGCACATGGTAGGCAAGTACTTTCTCTCTCCTTCAGCTACATCTCCAGAGCCAGTTCAGTATCTCTGTGCATGTGAAGTGGGGAGGGAAGGGAAGCATGTGGGTTTGCATGTATGCATGCAGGCACTCAAAATTCTATGTGTCTATGTGGATGCGAAGACCAGAAATTGATGTTCATCATTTGTTTCTATTCCTTTGCAACTTATCTTTTGTGAAAATTTCTCACTGAACTCAACTCACCTAGTGGCTAGACTGACCAGCAAACTCTAGGAAGACATGTGTCTCTCTCCACCCAATACTAGGCTTATAGACATAGATGATCATGTCAGGCTTTTACATGTGTAGTAAGAATCAGAACCTAACTCTTCATTCATATATAGCAGGCATTTTAATGACTGTGTATATTTATTTACACAGAACTTTAGGGGGTAAATTGAAAGACATGTATTGCTCTTAACACCCACTTATTTTCTCAACCATGAGACCTCTTTGCTGTGATAAATGTTTCCATACAAAACAACAAAGAACTC
This sequence comes from Tokudaia tokunoshimensis, assembly GCA_036184795.1. Classification (NCBI taxonomy): domain Eukaryota; kingdom Metazoa; phylum Chordata; class Mammalia; order Rodentia; family Muridae; genus Tokudaia; species Tokudaia tokunoshimensis. The sequence continues at coordinate 52,058,393 of BTHU01000005.1, read as the reverse complement.
TGTTTACACTAGTGGGGGCATAAAAATAGGTACTATTTATGGAGGACAATTTAATCACATATGCCAAAGTTAAATCCTTTACTATAATGATCCTATTATAGAAATTTAGCATACAAAATAATGATATTGCAATATTGCCAAGTGAAAAACATAGCAAAATATTCAGTTGAAAACTAGTTGAATAAGCTGTGAAAATAAACACAGTAATTTTATAAAATGTATAAAATTTCCATGAAGGACAATAGAGAGATGTAAGAATTTTTGTGCAGAAATTGGTTTTATGCTCACACACACACACACACACACACACACACACACACACTATATATATATACATATATATATATATATATATAGTGTTTAAATGTATATATATTCACATATATATATATCAAAACAAATATTTACTGAGCAATAACTACATGTCAGTGTTCTCATGCAATCAAATGACATTAACATTTATTTTATGTATTCTTTTTTGATAAGCACCACAGAAGGTAATATTAGATAATGTTAAGAAAATGAGGTTGACATATATTTCTCATAGAGTTTTCTTACTAAAATTCTTCAAATTTATGTGATATTATTTTAATTAGAAAAGTCAAATTCATCTAAAGTAGAAAATTCAAAAGTACAGATCCATTGGTCCTGATTCATATGCTTGATGATTCTGAGCTCTGAAAGTGAGTCAAATCAAGCCTACTAATGCCGTTTGTTCCAGAAAAACAAAACAAAACAAAACAGAATAGCTTTGTGTGAGAATCCAGAGAGATCAGCAGATGATGGGTCTCTGCGTATCTGAAGTCCACTAGCTATAATTACAGCTTAAGTAAAATGAGAGGAGGATTGTTAGCATCTGTGCCCAGAGCTCAGAACCACTCAGATGATAGGGATTATCAAGACCTGAGCTCTGCACAAGGTAATGTAACCAAGTCTGGAGAAAATTCAGGTTCTTGAAAATAAAGTGTGTATCTACATAGACAGTATTGGTTCTCACCTCTTATCTTGTAACCAATGGGCAAAAATCTTTAGAAAATAAAAACATATCAGTGAAACGTGCCTGTGGTACAAATAACTTGGATTAGGGTCTTATTAAATTTGGGGCCACAGTTTTAGTTTAAACATACAGGCAATATCAAGTACTGCAGTCAAGTAGAATATGTTTTCCTTTTATGTCCTTCCCACATTGTTTCATACATTTAATCTAATTTATTGTGGTTACAAACCACATATGTCACCTGTATTGGAAGACATAAACTTGACATTGAAAATTTTGAGCAATAGGGTAAAGCATCAGCTTTTTTATTGGCTGTCTAAGTGCAGAATGCTCTGTACTTTTCAGAATTAGCCTTTTCCAGGGATTGTCCTCAATATGAGTTGTTGATGAAGAGTGATCAGCTTTGAATTCATATACACATAAACAACAAAAGTACTCTCAAAAGGGTTTAAACATACAGTCCAAAAAAGAAAGAATATAATCAGTAAATGAACTAACATTATATACAGACAGATTCATAAGATGCAGTATACACAAACAATGAATACATTAAAAGTGTTCATCATGCTTAACCATTTGGGAAATGAAAATGACAACTACATTGAAGTTCTGTAACACTCTAATAAGATTGACTGTCACAAATCATTTAAGAATAAATACTGCTGAGGGATCAAGGAATAAAATCTCTTTATTAACTTAATTTAAAAATATCACTGTGAGGTGTGTGTGTGTGTGTGTGTATGTATGTGCGTGTGTGTGATGTCACATAGCACAGTACACATGTAAAACTTGACTATGGAATCAATTCTATCACTGAATTGTTACATGAGTTCCAGAATCAATCCAGGTCATCAGGCTTTCAAAGAAAGATGCTTTACCTTTTGAGCCAGCTTTTGGCTCTAGTAAACACTTATACATTTCTAGTGTGATTGTAAAATTAGGCCAATCACTATGGAAACGAATATGAAAGTTCTCAAACACATAAATGATAGAGCCTGAAAATGGCCATTGACTTAACTATGCTATATCTTTCTTTGCATACATCAATATACCTGAGATATTTGCACATCTATATTTATTGCAGCTTATACACAAAATGCCACAGAGATTTCTTCTAAGAGATGAACTGACAAAGTTTGGTAGTATACACAATAGAGTTCTATTCAGTCATAAAGAAGAATGAAATTATGTTGTTGGCCTGGAAATAGACACAACTGGAAACCACCATTCTAAGCAAAATAAGCCAAACTTGGGAAGACAAATATCATATGTTTTCTCTCATTTCTGGAGTCTCATTCTAAATAGCTATATAAAAAAGATATATTGTATATATAAAATAAAGGGAAAGGAGAGATTGTCTGGGGAAACAAAGTAAAAGAATGATGGCTAAGGAGAAAGATGAGAGCAAGTGTGGATCTAGTATAAACACATGATTTACTTAAATAAAAATATATTTATAAAACCCATTTGTGGTTCATAATGACAAAGACTCATAAAAGCTCATTTTAAAAGGACTTTCTAGTTGAATTTTGTGAAATAGAATTTAGAACCAGTGTGCAGTACCTCTAAGTGAGTTCAACATCAGTGGCAACTCTACAGCAGGTCAAAGATAAGATTAGCAGCTACCTGGGAAGCAACAGTTAACAATGTTCATCTAATGTTAGTAATAAAGGCAGATGTGGAGATGATATTTCTCCATGAGAGTCATCATGTTACAGTGATTCCTCTATAGCTCTGGTGAATTTTTCTTCTGTGTCTGGTGGAAAGACACATATCATCACTGGCTGGCCAAAGAGTAAAGAGGGCATCCTATGGTAACACTTCATAAGACTTTTAAGAACATGATACTGACAGACTTTATATCACTTTATTTTCTTGAACACCTTCAACAGTGGGCATTCTACTCTCTCTCTCTCTCTCTCTCTCTCTCTCTCTCTCACACACACACACACACACATGAAAACATAAAAATATCTGTACTGATTTGAAAATACTGAGATCTTCCCAAGGAAATGACAAATCCTTAAACATTGAGTCCTCACTTTGGCAGCACAGTCACCCTATTAAGAGAAAGAGTATAATTCTTGTTAGCACAACCAATTCCTAATTCTTAGAAAACTCACCTAGAAAAGAGTAGAGGCTAGAAAAGTCAAGGAAAACTCACCAGGTGGTTGAAATAAAAAAAAAAACATATATCTGAGTAGGTGAAAGTTGTTGATCATGCTCCTTGTCCTGGTCACTTGTAAGAAAGGCCTCTAGGATCTAACTTTTCTCTTTGATCCACAGATACTAAAATTGGAGAAATACATCTCCTAAAGTATTTTACTATTGTGTTGTCACTGTCCCCCAAGAAACAGAAATGTTGTGAGATTAGATCATCTGGTTAATAGGCCAATGCTTAGAAGAATAACAATGTTCTACAGGATTTTTCATGGCTTGAGACAATGTGTAATAGCAAACACTCTATGGGCAATGGCTATATTCCAAAAACAATGCCTTTTGCAAACAATAGTAACAATGGTTAGTAATAGCTGAAATACTTTTTGTAATAGCACAAAATCTCATGCTGCTCTAAGCAAGATAATAGCTTAAGGTGAAAATGTAAGAGTGTCTTGGAGTTCACACACCAAAGTGAAGCTGAAAAAGGAAAGTGAAGCTAAATGAGGAAATGAATGAGAGTACAGGAGAGAATAAGCTCATTAGTACAAGCATGGTAAGGGATAGTCTTTGGTAAAATTAGTCTGCTTTATTTTGAAATTACGAACAATCAGGGAAAGGAATTTAGCTCCATGTGTAAGAGTGAACATACTTTGGAAACATGATCCAGAGTTTGATTCACTTGGACCCATATAAAAATTTAGGTATGACTGTAAGTGCATATAACTGTGGGTCAGTGACCATCGAATCCCTACCTCCCTGGTCTTGCCTATTTGAAATGTCAAGTTTCCCGTTCAATGAGAAAGTCTACCTTGAGGCAACAGACTAAAAAAGAAAGATACCTGATATGTTGCTCTGATCTCCACATGAGCACTTACCCATAGATATGAGCTCATGTACTCTCATATGACACACACACACACACACACACACACACACACACCTTTTAAAAGAAAAAAGACTCCAAGAACCCCCCTTTCTAAGTATTCTCAAGTTTGAAAAAGGCCTGGGTATGATACAGAAAATTGATATGTCCCAACTGAAACAGATAGGGTTCTTTTATTCTGCAGGTCTGGTGATAGGGCACCAGGCCAATGATACAGAGCATATTAGTGACAAGTTATCCCTTTTATAAGTTATTTTGTGATAAAAGTATGCTGTCTGACAGAGCAGGAAACAGTAATTCACAGGCTTTTAGTGGCTGACAAAGACTGCACATTCACAGCTTACTCTCTACTTGCAACAGTCATTAAATCAATGACAAGAGGAACATGGCCCCGAAAAGAACAAGATGACCTTGGGTGAGGGGTGGAGGGGCTGAAAGGCCAGAAACAAGACAGAGAAACAACATAGAGCTATTGTGACACAATTTTAATAATAAAAAAAGTAGAATTGAACTCAACCAATACCAGCCTCCAAATGCTAAAATCCGCTCAGCCACACAAACAACCAGATCTCACATGGTTACCCACTGTATTCTACCAATGGTCAGAGAATACAGCTTTAGCTCTTGTTTCACAGATGCTCAGACATAATAAATGATCTTATCACAAATATATCCTAAGAGACAGATTCAGAGTAGAGATGATGATGATATGTGGGTTTTTGTTTAAACCATTTTGAAAATCAAGAATTTCCACCAAATAGTTTATTTTACTATATTTTCAATTTACCTTGTAATATTCCCCATAGAGCAAAGTTTAATATTTTACTGAGTTCAATTCATAAAATTGAATACACGTGCCACTGTTATGATGTTGGTACTGATAATGCATATTGAATACTGATAAAGTTGGCAAGAGACTATGACTTAAGAGACTCAAGTGGGGTACATAATTGTTATTCAAATTCAACTTTTAGGTCCTCAACAATTGTGTATTGTGTTCAGAGCAAGGCAAAGCAAATAGATAGATAGATAGATAGATAGATAGATAGATAGATAGATAGATAGATAGATAGATAGATAGATAGATAAATAGATAGACAGACAGATAGGCAGGGAAATAGAATAGATATTGTAGGTGAAAGGGGGTCAGTGGGGATAGGAATATGAGGAATCAAGTTGGGGTGAGGATGGATGGATGGAGATATTACAGGGAAAGATGAGTGTCATTAGAGGGCAATTGGCAGGGGATGATGTACAAACCTAGTACAGTGGAAACTCCCAGTAATCTGTGAGGATGACCCTAGTGAGGACTCTTAGTAATGGAGGATATGGTGGCTGGACCAGCTATCTTCTATAACTAGACAAGACTTTCATTGCAGGGACTAGGACATCAACCCAGCCACAGAACTTTCAACCTGCTATCGGCCTTTCCTGCAATGTGGTGGGACAATGGTGGCTCACAACTGATGGGAGTGGCCAGACAATTGCTGATCTTATTTGAGTCCCACATCATAAAAAGGACCCCATGTTTGACACTGACTACATGAATAGGAACCAAAGGATGGATAGCACCAAGACCTGGAGTAGAAAAAAAAATATTGAACTGATTCCTAATAGTATCCTGCTATACACATCACTTGGTGTCTAGCCCTACATCACAGGCTTACTCTAGCAGCTGATACAAGCAGATGCTTAGAACCATAGCCAAATGTTAGGGAGAGTGGGAGACCAAATTGGACATCTCCATTGGGTCCCTTTCTTCAGAGTTTAGGGAAACCCCATGGAAGAGGGCAAGGAAGAATTGTTAGAACTAGATGGTTTAAGGATACCAGATAACATAGTCCACAACAAGGCAGGGCTCACAGGGGCTCATAAAGACAGAAGCAGCTATCATGAAGCCTGTTTTGGTCTGTGCTAGGTCCCCTGCATATATTATTATTGTAGGTTTGAGGCTTTTGTGAGAATTCTAAAACAGTAGGAGTGTAGTGTCTCTAACTTTCTTGCCTGATTTTTGTACCCTTTCACTCCTTCTTGTTTATCTAGCCCAGCCCTGGTGTAAGGGATTATGCCCAGTCTTACTGTATCTTGTTATGCCCAGTTCGGCTGATGTCCCTGGCAGATCTGACTTTTCTGAAAGAAATGGAGGAGCGATAGATTTGAGGGAGAGGGAAGGTATGTGAGGAAACTGGAAGGAGTAGAGGGAGGAGAAACTGTGTTTCCCTCTTTGGTTAGAATGTATTGCACAAGAGAAATATATTTAAAAAAAATAAAATAAAAAGAACAGTGGCCAAAAACATTGACCTTGGAAACAGTGATGATGGGTACAACTCTTCAATTTAATAGAATCAAGAACCAACTACCAGATAGGATTCTGAACATGCCTGCAGGGTATTGGACTGATTAAGTTGATTAATGTTGAAAGAATTATTTTAATTGTGGATGGTTCATTCCATTTCCTAGGCAGCAGATTCTGAGCTGGAGAAAATTAGCCAAATGAACACATAATGTACAGCTGACATTGTTTCCTGATTGTGAATGTGTTGTGACCAGTTACTTCAACTTCTGCTTCTTTGGTTTCCCCACCATAGTGGACTATACCTTGAACTGTGACCTGCAATAATCTTTCACCCCATAAGTTTCTTTTGTCAAAGGATTTTATCATAGCCACAGAAAAAATCATAAATCTCATTGTATAAATTCATTACAGGTCCTTCCATAATCAGCTATGAGTCCTTGGGCAAGTACACACTTCTCTTTGTTTGAGTTTTCTTATCTGTAATATGATGCTATTTACTCATGTTCTGTCAGAGAGTTGCTATAAAAACAACTTTGTCTTTGAGGGAAAATCTCACCAGGTCACACAAACTGGCCTTGAAAGTAAGATCTTCCTGATTCAATCTTCAAGTGTGTGATTGTAGGAATTTGCCATTCTGCCTGACCTATAAGAAATCTAAGAATACAAAGAATTTAAAATATATTTCAAGATTTAGCTAGAATTTTATTTTAAAAAACAGTAGTAGTTTTTAAAGAAATGAAATCCAGGTAACAAAAAAATAAATATTACTGCATTTATTACTATTCTGTATATGTCATTGTAATGGTTGCTAAGAAATAATTGGAAAAAAAGTTTAATATTATCTCCAATAAGAGAAATAAATAAATAAGGAACACCAGTATAATTGTCAGGAACATTTTAACTGTTCATTAAGTGTTTGCTAGTTGAGGAAGTTGAGCTTAAAAACGCTACTAAAATTGTGAAGACTTGAACGAGAACTGAAAGATGAAACTTATTCTAATTCAGAAATCTGTGTTACTGCCAACCAACTTACTCTGCACTATCATTAGAGCACCTCTATTTTTAAAAGCAGAAACTACTGGCAAAGCTACTGATAAAAGCCCGGTTCTTTACCTTCCAATTAAAACTCTTTTATCTATACAATTGCAAAGACTTATAAAAGGCATTAAAAATTACCATCTTGAGGTTCTTAAACCTGTTTGGAAATAAAAATTAAATTACAGTTAATTTAAGTCAAACTAAAGAGGGACTTTTACTGATAGATGGGTAAAATGAATGTATTTTCTTTCTGCTGGTCCATCTTTCTGAAGTCAGGAGTGCAGCCTCAGTGTGAAAAGTAACATGGCCTCTGTATCTGATCTTACACCAGAGTGAACCAAAAGTTTATGCAAGTTCCCAAAATGTTAAACATTTATTGTGGTATATTGCTATGAATATAAGATAAATATCTCTAAAATCAAGAACTCTAAATAATAAGCTATAAAAATAAGCATTGGTGGAGTTTTGTTTTTCAGACAAATTCACCTTATACTTTGTTTTGATGTTTTAAAGAATGTTATATGAGTATTGTATTGTTTTATTTGCACCCATTCCTTGTCATCCTATTACTCCCTCTCAAATTCATAATGCATACACAAGTGCATGCACGCGCACGCACACACACACACACACACACACACAGAGAGAGAGAGAGAGAGAGAGAGAGAGAGAGAGAGAGAGAGAGAGAGAGAGAGAGAGAACAACTACTGACTCCATTAAGTCTTGGTTCTATGTATATGTGTTTAGTGTAGGGCCTTCCTGTTGGGATTGCCCTGTGTATATTCTAGTTAGAGTTAGGAAACATGCAGACACATATCATCTGCATTTTGGCAAATTCTGGATAGCTATAGTAGCCTCAGAATGCTGCAAAATGGAGTTTCTTTGAATAGGATGAGAGCCTGATACATCTGTGGTTATGTATTGAGAATAGAGTTAGAAACTATTGAGTTAGGAAAATGACAGTTGTGAGTTCTCTCCTAGAGCCTATAATCCCTCCAGCCCCTGGTAGTTTTCTAGTTTCACAGTAGGAGGCTTAAGTTTCCTCACATTGAGAAGGCCTTAGCTGTTAGACAGTTAGATAGCTGTCAGTTACCTCCAAAACTGAAGTGGCACTACTAAATTATTGACCTCTCTGGTCATTGCTGTGCTTTAAGGTGTTACAGCAAGGTTGGACTATTGGGTTTGTTTGTTTGTCTCTTTGTTTCTTTGTTTTTCCTGCCAAAGTAACATACTTAACTCGTTCAGAAAATGTGAGAGTTATTACTCAGGGAAAAGGCTTCAAGGTCAATTCCGTCTCGTGTCATCTAAGTCCTGCAGGTAAAATGTGTACTGTGTTCAGCATGTTTTCTCTTACTCATGGATCCTAGATTGAGATCTTTAGATTTGTGTAGAAAGCTTGTAATAACCAATGGAAAATAAAAGGGGGATGTGACAGAAGTAGAGAAGAAGGTAGTAGTCAGATATAAGTGCTATGCACGGAAAAAGGAAATAAAAACTACAGAGAAGGTACTAAACTGGGAAGAGGAAGGAGGCAATACAGAAGGGAGGAAGGAGACACAAAGCACAAAGGATGTTAGAAAAAGTAAAAGGAAAATATTTTATGAATTTAAAGTACCTATATAATATAAATGTATTTATATTCATATATACATATAAACAGTGATGTCACGTGACATAAGCATGCTTCCTCCAATAGCCACTGATTAATAAAAACCTCTATACCAGGAAAGGGATACCTACCTTCAAGTTATTTTTGATCATGGAGGAGGGAATAGTCTAAGAGGCTCTCACGGCATTACACACTATTGTCAATGCCCTTGGTCCCCTACCAGAACATGAGCTAAGATTCTATTGCAGATTCTTATCTGAGAAGTCATATGAATGTTTAATGCACAAAATAGAATAAATAAATTTTTCAGGAAGGTGCCAGATTCAGAAAAGATAATTGCCTGTTTAATTGCTAAGGGATAATTAATTTAAATGCTTTCAAAACAGTAAGAAAAAGAGATACAGTCAAAAAGAAAAAAAAAATCAAATTATTTTATGCACATCTGAGAAAAAAATTACAAAGATTGCTTTCTTGTTAAAGATGCACAGCTTCAATACTGATTAGACTAATGAAAACCACAATAGTAAAAGCGATGAGTCAAAATCAGAGTAAAAATAACAGCCCATCAAAACCCCAGAGGGAGCTAGTAGAAAAAAAGTGGTAATAAAGATGGAGATTAAGAAGATGCTAATAATCAGAATGTATATTATACATGTATAAAATTATCAAGGAGAAAGCTAAATGAGTTTAAAGAACAACTCTATGTGCTTGAGGTGCATGTTAAAACACTGAACTTTATGAACTGCTATAGAGAAGCAAACAAGAAATACCATTCTACAATGCAATTTATCCCAAGTTTCTTCACAACTTAAAATACAACAATTGGGCTCATGTGTATATGAAGCTAAGTAACACTTAAACTGGTACACATTAATATGTTTATGTATGTGTATGTGTATGTGCTTGTGAATGTGTATGCATACGTTCCTGTTTCATATGTGGTAGTAAAGATCTATAGCCTATCAATAAGAAAACAGACTAATAAAATAAAATTCATGTCTGTGATTTACATTATACCATGAGCTGAAGCCTGAACTCTATCTATATGTGGTCATGTGTGTTCGCTAAAATATAAGGTAAAAAGTTATAAAAAACAGTATTTATAATGTAATACAATTTTGTTATAATTTAAATTTCACAGACTGATGCAACAATCCATGTATTTTTCAGGATTTCACTTGTATATAAAGTCTATTGTAAAGAATTTCTTTTTTTTTTTTTTTTGGTTTTTCGAGACAGGGTTTCTCTGTATAGCTCTGGCTGTCCTGGAACTCACTCTGTAGACCAGGCTGGCCTCGAACTCAGAAATCCGCCTGCCTCTGCCTCCCAAGTGCTGGGATTAAAGGCATGCGCCACCACTGCCCGGCTAGAAAGAATTTCTAGAATAGCAAATTTATAGGTATCAATCAGGAGAAGGAAAAAGATTACAAATTCAAAGCACACGAGAAATAAATTCCACAATAAATGTGAACAATGAATTTTAGAGTAGCTTCAATAACTGAGGCATAGAGAAAATAAAATAATTTAGTATCTTAATACTTTACCCCTTTTAAACACCTGCTATATTTACTATGTGCTCACCACTATTTATATATTTATCTGACAGAAAATATTATGAACTCACAGCTACTTTACAAAGGAAAAAATTGGGGGTAAATTGTTGAAGGACATCAGGATATAAGGATATAAGGACCAATCCAAGATTAGTAACTGGGTTGATATCTCAATTCACTGGCCATTTATATCTTTATTGTCCTGTTGTGTTACTTTTTCAAGAGAGAGTTTTTTTTTAATGGAAGTACCCCAAAGAGGATAATAAGGTAAAAACTAATTTCAGTTCAGTGCTTCTATGAATCATTTTTCAGTTTTGAATTGCCAAGCACTAATCACCGTGGGGAATCCAAAGTAACAAAACAGAGCTAATCCTGGATATGCTGAACTCCATTTTACACAAGGAGACAATGGATTGGGATGCGACCTCGACCCCCTAGCATAAGGTTTGCCACATGTTAGGTACCAAGTGATTGTTTCCCAAATGAGAAAATGGTTCAGTCAAGACATATGTTTACATCAAGGCTGCAGTAGAATATAAAGTAGCTCAAGTTTTTAACAATAGACATGCCTAGACTTAAATGGTCAGCATCAGAAAAGAAATGAGTGGCTTAATCAAAGTTAGAGAACAAACAAAGGGTTTTATTTATTTGGATGTATGAATAACCATTATAAGAAAGTCTCAAGACATAATCAGTAGCTACACTCTATATATCTGGAAGAATGAATAGAATGTAATACAAGTGAACAAAGCACGATGGATATTTTCTGCACTGTAGACAGATTAAGGGTGAATTCCTGAGCTACCACATCATATCAGTTCCATCATGTTTTTTCTGCCAAATGTATTATGCCATCCATGGACTGTAAAGAGTTTTAGTCACTTTAATTAGGACTTATCCCACTGTGTAAGAAGTTCTGTGTTCCTCATGAGGGCTTATATGACTTACGTTTAAAGGTAAGCAAAATTCCTAGGATGGTGAACTTTATATTGAGGATACGATTACAAGAAGAATTAGATTATCATCCACCATCTATCTTAAGAACACTATCACGGACCATACACTAGCAGCTTGACAGCATACCCGAAAGATCTAGAACAAAAAGAAGCAAATACACCCAAGAGGAGTAGATGGCCGGAAATAATCAAACTCAGGACAGAAATTAACCAAACAAAAACAAAAAGAACTATGAAAAAAAAAAAACCCAAAACAGAAGATGGTTCTTTGAAAAAATCAACAAGATAGATAAACACTTAGTCAAACTAACCAGAATCATTTAAACCTTCTAAACAGTTCCATAACCCCTAACGAAATAGAAGTCATTAAAAGTCTCCCAACCCAAAACAGCCCAGGACCAGATGGGTTTAGTGAAGAATTCTATAAGACCTTCAAAGAAGACCCAATTCCAGTACTCTTGAAACTATTCCACAAAGTAGAAACAGAAGGAATATTACCCAATTTGTTCTATGAAGCCATAATTACACTTATACCTAAATCACACAAAGAACCAACAAAAAAAGAGAACTTCAGTCCAATTTCCCTTATGAATATCAATGTAAGAATATTGAATAAAATTTTCACAAACCGAATCAAATCCAAGGACACATCAAAAGCATCATCTACCATGATCAATTAGGCTTTATCACAGGGATGCAGGAATAGTTCAATATACGAAAATCCATCAACATAATCCACTATATAAACAAACTCAAAGGAAAAAAATACAAGATCTCACTGGATGCTGAAAAAGCATTTGACAAAATTCAACACCCCATGGTAAAAATCAAGTCCCATACCTAAACATAATGAAAGCAATATAGAGCAAACCAGTATGCAACATAAAAATAAATGGAGAGAAACTTGAAGCATGCCCACTAAAATCAAGAACTACACAAGGCTGCCCTGTTTTTCCCTACCTATTCAGTATAGTATTCAAAGTCGTATCCAGAGCAAGTTGACAATAAAAAGAGGTCAAAGGGATACACTTTTGAAAGGAAGAAGTAAAAATATCACTATTTGCAGATGATATGATAGTATACTTAAGTGACCCCAAAATTTCACAAGAGAACTCCTAAACCTGATAAACAACTTCAGCAAAGGGGATGGATATAAAATTAATATAAGTACAAATATACAATAAATATAATGACAGAGTAAAACTTCATGGATCGATGTTGCAATTAAATGGAAATTAAACTTACATGGCTAAAAGATGCAAAGAAATGTTCTAGATATTCTGTGACTTCTCTTTCACTTCTTAAATTGTTTTTAGAAACACATAATGAAATAAAAACACACAATCATTATTTTGTTAAAAATAAATATAAAAATAATGTAAAAATAAATATAAAATCAGTAGCCTTCCTCTACTCAAAGAATGAACAGGCTAAGAAAGAAATTAGGGAAACAACATGATTCACAGTACTCACAAAGTATATAAAATACCTTGCTGTAACTCTAACCAAGCAAGTGAAAGATCTGTATGACAAGAACTTCAAGTCTTTGAAGAAAGAAATTAAAGATCTCAGAAGATGCAAAGGTCTTCCAAACTCATGGCCATCTTACCAAAAAGCAATCTACAGATTCATTACAATCCCCATCAAAATTCAAATTCAATTCTTCACAGAGTTAGAAAGAGCCATTTGCAAATTCATTTGGAATAACAAAAAGCCAGGGATATTGAAAACTATTCTCAACAATAAAAACTTCTGGGGGAATCACCATCCCTGATCTCAAGCTGTATTAAAGAGCAATAGTGATAAAAAACAAATAAACAAACAAACAAAACCTATATGGTATTGGTACAGAGACAGGCAGGAAGATCAGTGGAATAGAATTGAATTGAAGACCCAGAAATGAACACACACTTGATATTTGTCAAAGGAGCTAAAACCATCCAGTGGAAAAAAGACAGCATTTTCAACAAATGGTGCAGGTTCAACTGGTAGTCACCATGTAGAAGAATGCAAATCTATCCATTCTTCTATCCTTGTACAAAGTTCAAGTCCAAGTGAGTCAAGGACTTTATCTCCACGTAAAACCAGATACACTGAAACTAATGGAAGGAAAGTGAGGAAGAGTGTCCAACACATGAGCACAGGGGAATTTTTCCTAAACAGAACACCAATGGCTTATGTTCTAAGATCAACAAAAGGCAAATTTTACAAAATGGACAAATTGCAAAGCTTCTGGAAGACAAAGGATACTGTCAATAGTACAAAATGGTAACCAACAGATTGGAAAAAGATCTTTACCAATCTTATATCTGATAGAGGGCTAATATCAAATATATACAAAGAACTCAAGATGTTAAACCCAAGAGAACCAAATAACCATATTAAAAATGGTGTGAACAGCTAACCAGAGAATTTTCAACTAAGGAATACCGAATGGTCAAGAAGCACCTAAAGAAATGTTCAACATCCTTAGTCATTAGGGAAATGAAAATCTAAGGAGCTGACCCTGAGATTCCATCTTCCACCAGTCAGAATGACTAAGATATAAAATTCAGGTGACAGCAGATGCTTAGAGTGATGTGAAGAAAGAGGAACACTCCTCCATTGTTACTGGGATTGCAATCTGGTACTACCACTCTGGAACTCAGTCTGGCAGTTCCTCAGAAAATTGGACATAGTACTACCTGAGGAACCAGTTAAACCACTCCTCGACATATACCAAAAAGATGCTCTAAGATATAACCACGACACATACTCCACTAATTCATAGCAGTCTTATTTATAATAGCCAGAAGCTGGAAAGACCCTAGATGTTCTTCACCAAAGGAATGGATACGGAAAATATGGTACATTTATACAATGGAGTACTACTCAACTATTAAGAACAATGACTTTATGAAATTCTTAGACAAATGGATAGAAGTAGAAAGTATCGTCCTGAGTGAGGTAATCTAGTCAAAAAAGATCAAAGATGGTATCCACTCACTGGTTAGTGGATTATTAGCCCAAAAGCTTTGAAAACCCAAGATACAATTTATAGACCACATGAAGCTCAAGAAAAGGCAAGACCAAAATGTGGATGCTTCAGTTCTTCTTAGAAGGGGGAACAAAATACTCACAGAGGGAAATATGGATGCAAAGTGTGGAGCAGAGACTAAATGAAAGGCCATACAGAGACTGCCCCACCTGGGGATCCATCCCATATACAGATACCAACCCCAGGCACTATTGTGGATGCCAGCAAGTATTTGCTGACAGGAGCCTGATATAGCTGTCTCCTATGAGTCTCTGCCAGAGCCTGTAAATTATAGAGTCAGATGCTCACAGTCAACCATTGGACTGAGCACAGGGTCTCCAATGCAGAAGTTAGGGAAAGGATTGAAGGAGCCAATGGTGTTTGCAACCCCATAGCAAGAACAGCAATATCAACCCACCCGATTCCCCCCAGAGCTCCCAGGGATTAAACCACCAACCAAGGAGTACACATGGAGGGACCCATGGCTACATCTGCATTTTTAGCAGAGGGTGGCCTTGTTGAGCATCAATGGTCCTTTGTCCTTGGAAGGAGCCCTTGGTCCTGTGAAGGCTTGATGCCTCTGTGAAGGGGACTTTGAGGACAGGGAAGCAGGAGTGGGGGGTGCGTGGAGGAGCACCCTCATAGAAGGAGGGGAAAGGGGAATTGGATAGGGGGTTTCAGGAGGAGAAAACTGGAAAGGAGATAACATTTGAAATATAATTAAATGCAATATCAAATTAGAAAAAAATGAAAAAAAGAGAAAAGAAGAAAAAATAACACTCTTATCAACCTCTGTTTATTCTGAAACCAGCCTCCTTTTACCCTACGTGATAGATATGGAGACATTGGTTTTGATGCTTAGAAATAAATTTTTATTTGCCATTTTATGGAAGAGTCTTCAACAGCAAGAAGAGGAGGAAAGTCATGAAAGTCATGAAACTTAAGAACAATGACTTAGCAAAGGTCACCACAGAATCACTAAAAGAGAATTAACCCAAGTTAACCAAAGCACTGCTCAAAAATAAGAAGAGGCATTAAATCTCATCTATCAGAAAGCTGTTATTATCCATGAACTTCACTCTGTCTTCAACCTAGCACCAGGTTACTTCCAGAAAACTTAATCTAAGTCAAATAAGAGCCAGAAAGGAGTTGGCCAATCCAAACAATTTTCCCATATGAAGGTACCCTGACAACAAGTTCAACAACTTTAAGTTATTCTGAATATAAGAAATATCCCATGAAAGGCACCTACAAAACTTTCATTCTTTCATTTACTTGCAGGCAGGAATTCCAGCTGCTGCGTAGACAATCAAAGGTAGGACGAACCTGTGGAACACACAGAAAAGCAAACACTAAAAGTTGAACTAAGTGGGTTCAGAATTATATATATAATTTATTGGTTAAGAACACATATTTCACATATTTCACATTCTGAGAACCTGACTTTGGTTCCCAGGAGCCCATATCACAAGGCTCGAAAGCACATGTAACTCTCTCTACCTCTAGGGTATATAATGGCCTTTTATGGCCCATATGGATATCTATATTCATGTGTTTGTATTATAACACAAAAATATTCTCCTATATAATTAAAATAAAGTAACACTCCAACAAAAATTGTTTTCTGTATTCTGGAGTGATTGAGAAGTATAAGATATATGGAGGCCATTTAGAAATGATATGAACATCATGAAGGCAGATACAGTATTCATGGTAATTCCTACCTAAATTGGGTGCATTTTTAACTGAAAATGACAAAAATATGTCAAAAGAAAATTACATTTTTCCCTATGCCAGAATGCAGTACTTAGGGAAATGAAAATATGGATTTTCGAGATTTCTGAGATGTTTATTCAAAATAGTATACAGAGATAATCATAATGATATGATGCTAACAGGTGATGTCCCCAAGGTTACAATACTGTGGATGAGAACACAAGAGATGCTGCAGAAATGATTAGATGGCTTTCTGAGTGAGTGTGATTGTGTGAGGAAAATGAAAACATGGAGCATGAGAAACACAAGAGTCTGTTGACAGAATAGGGTATAATCCGAGAAGGTGTCTCTCTTTTTCTCAAGAAGCATGCCATGTCCTGTGAATAAATCTTTCAAGGCAGAAGGTTCCCATTCCACATGGTCACCTTGGGGTCTCTCATGAACTGCCATTGTCAAAATATGGAAAAATATTAGAATTGAAAGGGTCTCAATGATAGATGAGCAACCTCTTCATTTAATATTTTGGTTGTGTAGTAATTCTATACATGCATTTTCTTACTATGCTAGGGCCCACTAAAGCATCAACCTCTCTATTGTAATAGCTTAGGATCACAGCTTTACATTTAGGACTTCCTTGCATGGAGAATACATTTAAAACATGATCATGTCTAACTGATAGCTTTAATCTGAACATCAAAATCATTCTCCTTCTAATTCACTGAGTTCCTGTTCTGCAACAATCACTGGACCAAGCAACTCTATTTTCAAGATGAAAAAGAAATCCTTAAATAATTCAAATATCTAGAATATCCAGAGAAAAGATTGTTTTGTTATGAGAAGGCACTTGTACACCTTCAAATTCTTGAATGCAATATATGTATCACTCCTTAATCTTCTATTCTTGCAATAATAACTATAGTATCATCAAGAATTAGATATTTCAAATTATTTGCAGATGGATATCACCTCAGCTTCTTTTGGATATAATTCAGTTTCCAAAATCCTTAAATAATATCACATATTCCAAAAATAAGTAAGCTATTAATATCATCAGAGCTCTACATCCTCCTGAAATAAGAACCTACTGGAGAGTTTTAAAGGACATTTCATGATCATAATAAAGAACTGGCATAGAAACTCACAGCCTGAATCTTCCTTGAATCATAGGTAAATTCTAAATCATGGAAAACATTTGTAGACTTCAGTGACTTGGGGAGTGTAGAGAAAGCACAACATTTGAATTCTCTCTCAAATCTTATTTTTCACTTTTTAAGATTAATTTGTGTGTGTCTGTGTGTGGTGTGTATGTGTGCTTGTGTGTTTGTGTGTGTGTGTTTGTATGTCTGTGTGTGTGTGTGTGTGTTTAGTGTCTCTGCACAAAGACAATTGGAAGTTATTGCATCACTTAGACCTAAAGTAACAAGTGTTTGCTCTCTTGTGGCTTGTTAGGCTGATGCTGGCATCTGAACACAGGTTTTCATAGTAGTGCAGCAAGAACTTTAAGCTACTGAGCCATCTCTCCAGCTCAAATGCTGTCTCTGTCATTTATTATGTGTTATAGCATGACCAACATGCGCACTTTCATTAGAAATCATTTCTAAGAGCTTCATAAACTATGAAAGATACCGCATATGCAGTGTGGTGTTGCTATTCTTGTAGTCAAATGGGTTGAAAACAAAAAAAAAATGTTCTCCTCCATAAATACCTATCCAGTCAAAGCACATTATATTCTAACAAATTAAAATCCCCATGCTAGCCATAGATAGCATTTATTGAAGGTTTATTATGTGCCAGGCAGTATGCCAGGTATTTTATCTCATTTGGTTCCTATGATAGAGGCAATCTGTGAGTTTGCCAAGCTTGTTTCATTTCCCTTTCAGGCACATGGCCGTCATTACATCTCCCTCATTACCTTTGGCTAAATGTGGCCATGTGATAAAAGGCTGGCTTCTCTTGGCCTACCCACAACATGTCAGGCATGATCTAATATTTGGTGTTATTGCCCAGTGCCTCCTTTAGGCTAATCTTGCACACCATGCATGGCTAAGGACTGAAGATGACAGTTCCTAGCCCAGATGTGGTTCATAAATGATGCCATATTTGAGATCCTCCTTCCCAAAACTCCCCTGCTCACCGAGTGTGTGCTGGAACAAGAAACAAACACTTGTTGGGTTAAATTGCATTCATCTTTTGAGTTAATTAAGGCCTTCACTTGATGCTACAGATTGGAAAATGTTATTATAAAAATTCTACCAATGTATCTATAGACTTCCTAACAGTTTGAATTACAAACTTCTTTTGACTCCTTTTATGATTATCTATATTTTTGTCATTATGTTACCTTAATTTCCTGGAACATTATCAAATATGTGTTGAATAAACATGTATATAAAACATTTTTTGGTGTAATTGTTACTTTTAAAGCAATTCCAGATAATAGCAAATTTGATTTTTCAATATAAAAACATTAAACATTATTCAAGAATTAATAGTTATATTTTATTATGTTTACTCCATTCTTATTTGTGTGTGAGTGAAGGCATGCACTCTGGAGGTTAAAGAACATTGTGAAGGAGTTTGTCCATTTCATCCACCATATGCCTCCAGACAATTCATTCAGGTTGTCAAGCTTGGCATCAAGCACCGCGATTTATTGAGTTACTTCACTGGCCTGAAGGGTTTCATAGTCTTCAACAACTGGCCCAGTTGACCATTCCAAGTTTGCAGGCAATGATAGAAGCTATGTGTTATTATCTGCAACTTTGCAATTCATGATGGTCTCCTTACTTAAGACCTAATTCTGTGCCTCATGACACTTATAATGATGAATCTCAAGGGCCAATAAGTTACTTCCAAATTATCCAGTGAAGTCATTGGATCAATGTGGGTTTAGCATTAATATATCCAATTCAATTATACTTAGCTATCCAGACATATTTAGAACTTCATGGACCATAAAAGTCCCAGGAGTCTGATACAATATGATATTACGGCAGATTTAGTTACAATCTAATTGGCTTTTACTTACGATTTATGAATAGGGATGCACCTTCCTTTGGACAAAGTAGAATCTAAGCAGAAAAACAATAGAGAAGTAGATTTTGTATGGTGCGAATGAAGAAACAGAGTAGTAGTTTAAAAAACAGAGGGAAAAATGCTGATTACTTAACAAGGGGCTACCTTTGATTAGAAGAGGAGCATCCTATTTTCCTGCCTGAGTTGGAATCACATTTTATGTTTTCAGTAGGTTTTCCATACTGCTGTTTCCAAAGCTTCTGTATGCTTTAAATAGTCTATTAAATTCAGTGGCACATAAGATGAATGTCTACAATAAAATAATCTGTTGGGTTAAGTGCAGGAATACAAAGAGGTTATGATATCTTATAGCTTTCTTTAGTAAAAAAAATAATAATAGCAATCATCATCATCATCATCATCATCATCAAAGTGTATAGGCACCACAGGAAATTACATGTTTAAAAGGTGATCAGGTGACATAGATGGAATCTATTTTCTCTGTAGCACTGTAAGGAATAAAAGAGAAGAAAACCAGTGTTAATTAAATACATGAAATGGCCTTTAATCCTAATAAGGACATAAAAGCCTTGTGATGTTTCTTGATTTAGGGATATAAAGACAAATATCATTTACAGAACTAGAAAGTAATATGGCATGATTCTTATTTAATTCATTGAGCTTAGAGTCTTTAGCCATTTGAATTAATAGCACTTTAGCTTCTTATTATCACATATTTGCTAGTAACCATTGGTAACAGAAACACTGTCATTTAGGTCAATGGGTAAGGGCAGAGGCTGTCAGAATTAATGTTGTAATCTGGCCATAATTATCAGGCTGTAAAATATTGAGCAGTTCCTTCAACCTTTGCAGGCTACAATTGTCCTCAAAAATTGGAGTAGGGTAGCAGTAGAAGTTGTATTAATTGGCTTAAGACATTTACTACTCTTTCAAGATGATTTTCATGTAGTAAATGTTGAAAAGTATAAATATTTCCACCACAGTTATTATTATTACTTATGATTATCCTAGTCAGTATCCAATTAAAAACCTTGTTATCAGTTTGCCTTCCACCACAATAATTTCATTTTAATATGGTACTTTGTATTCTGTGTATTCATACAATTTATTTAACATAATTTAATTAAGTCTTTACTCAGTTCGTAGAACAATGTTGGATACTAGTGGTTATAGTTTCACATATGACACTCAGATTTCACTGAAACACATCTTCAGCGCCACTGTGCAAACAAAAATGGAAATAAAAAGATAACAGATTTAAAAAAAAAAAAACCAAGCAAAAAAACCAAAGAGTCAATGGGTGAACTATATGAAAGTAAATTACAATTTGAAACCCTGACAGTGGCAACTCCAGATTTGAGGATCTGTTTGTAAAGATCATCACACTTAATCAATTTACAAAATATGCTTATGCAGATTAAAACTCAAAGATATATCTAGGAAAGAATGAAGGTTCTATGGGCGACTGCACTGAAAAAATTGCAATAGGCTCATTTAGAGTAGGGAATCACCTAAGACTTGTTTCATGATGCAGAGCCTGCTGAACCCGTGGTTGGTAGAGGTTCATGAATAGTAATGTTTAAAAGGAGGAGGAATATTGGTAAGTATGACTTTCTAACAAGTGTTTTCACACATCATGGGCCTTATTGCCATGACCATCACCCAGTACTCTGGGGGAAGTGTGGGAAAGATTTCTTTAAAGGGCTCTGGAATTGGAATAGAAAGATGAAGGAAAACCTTTTTATTAAAGCACATGGGTACCATCACTAACAACTACAGTTCAATACAGTGAAGAGATCTCCAGATTGTGAGGACCCCAATCCCATTGGATAACCCTATATTACAGGTCCTGCATTTATGGCTCAAGGAATATTTTAAAAGAGCAGTAGACAGATTGTAGGGACTAGAATGCTAGTAAACCTGATGTGTAGCAGTTTCTCCTGTATAAACAAGACTGAACAATGGCAATATCAATGGTCATGTTAACATATATAGGAAAATCTTCATGGGTTCTAAGTACAAAGAACTACAGGCAGCTAGTGGCTACTGAGAGAAGCAGAATCAGCCTCTCCCGGAGATGCACTCCCTGTGGCTGTCCAATCCAGGATGGGTAGAATAAAATCCATGTGTAGACCATCAACAAAAGCAGACTCATCAGGTAGTAATTACATATTTTTGTGCATTTACATACATATGTACACAAGCATACAAACATGTAAAAACAGCAAAGAAAAACATACTATCAACTTGAGAGAAAAGGACATGGGAGAGGTATCTGGGAGAAATTGGAGGGACAAAAGGAAGAGGAAAGTGATATTACTGCATTTCCATAAATATATTTAAGAATAAGGTACAATTCACATATCAATAGATGTCCAAGAAGATGGAAGGAGAGACCCCTGGTCCTGGAAAGACTGGATGTAGGGGAATACCAGGACAGAGAAGCGAGAGGGGGTTGAATGGGGAACAGAGGGAGGGAAAGGGGCTTATGGGACTTTCGGGAAGGGAGGAAACAGGAAAGGGGAAATCATTTGGAATATAAATAAAAAACTTAGAAAATAATTAAAAAAAGAATAGGGTAAAAATATTTGTACTATTCAAATGATCTATAGGTTTTTGTTTTAACAGTATAAAAATCACCATTTTCCATATAAATTTTTTAAAATCCTAAACTCATAAGAAACCATTTCAGATCCTGCTACAGTATGAAATTATGTTTTCCAAAATTAATATGTTGCCAATTTGATGAATTATTTCTTATATATTTTATATGATTTAGTCTAATAACCTACTCATCAAAAACTATCCTTGTGTGTGTTTCTGTTCTACTGTGGACACCTGCCATGTTTCTAGGATAAAAATCTGACAGTATTAGTCCATGAGAGCTCAAGGAGTAGACTTGGACTTAAGAGGTTCTCCATTGTCAGGGAGTTAAAACCCTTTAAAAAGAGTCTTCGCCTAGCAAGAAGACACTCACTAGCTCTAGATACATTTATCTTAGACTTCCCAGCCTCTGACTGTGATAAATTGAATTTCTAGAATTTAAAATTAAAACAAAAATCTTTCAGAACTTGGACATTTCAAACTTTAGATTTTTTTTAAATCTCAGGTTAAATAACTTATAGCAGAATATATATGAACCACTGACAAAATGCCACATATATTCTCTGAAAGCCCAGCATCATCTACCACTAGAGTAATAATGCTTTCTCTTCTTTTCTTCTATCCAAATTTATCAGTAGTAAATATCTCATGAAAACTAAATTGGAATATAGTGATAAAGAAAAAAGTCTAGCAAAATCTGATTACTAAACCTCCAAGTGATCATGCTATAGGAAAAAGTCAATTAATATGGTGATATATGAACAGATAATTTGAGACTCTGTGTGCATATATATATATGTATACATATATGTACAATATATGTATATTATATATTGTGTATATAACGTATATTGTACATATGTATGATAAAGAACTTTCTTATCTACTCCAGAAAAAAGTAGTGAATGTTTGCTGTATATATCATAATTTATAACTGAGTATGATAAACTTAGGTTGAAATAACCAGAATCCATTTTACTGAAGAAATCAAACAGAAAGCAGTCTGGAATTACAGTATAGAACCAAATATCAGCTTCTGTTATTTAATAAAACATTATATATTTGAATAGTTAGAAAGAATTTTACTTACCTGAAACTCTGTGGATGAGCAGTTTCATCTATGGTCAGATGAAATATTCTTCAGGTCTCATTTTAAGATCATTCACTCAACTGTGGTCACTGACATGTGCCTACAGGCTGTCTTTATATCAGGGGTCCTTAGGTATTGGGATTTAACTCAGATCAAAGAAATTTCTTTTCCTCCAGCCTGCCAAACATAGTTGTCATAGAGAGGGAAAGTAGAAATTGAAACACTAAAGGTCTTTTGCTTAGTAGATTAGGGGATTCATCTCATATTAAACACAAGTCAAGCTGGAGAGTTGGCTCAGCGGTTAAGAGCACTGACTGCTCTTCCAGAGGTCCTGAGTTCAAATCCCAGCAACCACATGGTGGCTCACAACCATCTGAAATGGGATCTGATGCCCCCTTCTGGTGTGTCTGAAGACAGCAACAGTGTACTCATATACATAAAATAAATAAATAAATCTTTAAAAATAAATAAATAAAATAAACACAAGTCAAACTATTGACCAAACATGATATGTTCAAATCTACCTCAATACATAAAGCAAAATTGAATGTAGGGGATAAAAAGACAAAGTCTAGAAATTCATGCTTATTTTATAATATAAACTACTTAAAGTATCTAAATTTCTTGGTTCAGACCATAATAAATGTAAAGATTTTATTTATGGGGCATTAGATACTAAAGGAAAGAAAGAGAATCTTTCTGTATGGCTTTGCTTTTACTGGATAATTATTTAATTCAAAAATGATAAATGAATTTCTTAAGATCCTATATTCACAAAGCATGTTTAGATGTGACTGAAAGTCTAATAGATTTATTTGTCTTACTTCTTAGATATCATGGAATAATCATTTTGAGTAATCCAGAATGTTTAGATATGTATCTTTTTGTATATATACATATATGTATGCCTGAAGGCAGAATTCTACACATATACACATACCCACATGCACAACATGGGCACATGCATCTATATTTCAGCTAAAATGGATGTGAGTCCCATCTGGCAAAGGCCCTTTGCCCCATTTTAATTTGTTGCACCTCCTAATTTCTTTCATACTCTGAGCAAAAGTTATTCCCACAGCTAATTCAGACATGTACAGTTGAACACATGCCATCTGTTTCTGAAACCTCTGGTTGCACAGAACACGTGCTCTGTAAGGTAAGTAGTATTTGCCATGAGCTTAGAATGATTCTAGGGAGAGAATATCTCACAGAAAAACAAAAATTACCCTTTCCATGAATCCACGTTTTTTATTGGAATGCATACAAGTTGTATATCAACCTTGAAAACAAAAGAAAAAGAAAACATTATTAAGGTATTACAAAACTTTTGCTTTATATAACATCAAATGAATAATTGAAGAGCCATAATTTACAGTACTATGGTCAGATATTAAATTTGTAATATTAAATATTGCATTTGCCACTACACATAACTAGTGATAGCAATAACTGGGACAAACATGATGGTTTCAGAAATAAAAGTGCTTCCCATCAAACCTGACAACCCAAGTTGGATCACAGATCATACATGGTGAATAGAGAGAGAACTATTTCTCAAAAGTTTTCCTTTGACCTCCACATGTGCACTTTGGCAGGTGCATGCCCACACAAAAATAAATAAATTTTAAAATGAAAATGATAGCAGTTGCGAGGAACATATAAGCTTGGTCACAACCACCAGTGATGAGTACCCTTGAAGCACTTAGTGCCCCTCCCCTTAATCCAGAATAACCCATGGTAACCATTTTTTATGATTAAAGTCATAAAACTTCAATACAGTTTTATAATAAAATCAAGATCATTGCTAACAGTTAAATCATTTCCGTAGGTGAATAAGGATGGATTCTGAAGTGAGTGGTCAAGTCTAAGAGTGAATCTTCAGGAAAAACAACCAGTACTGTGCTACAGAGTATAACAAATACTTTAAGTTTGTTTTACGTTAAATCTTTGTTAACTTTACTTTGTAGATGGTAAACTACATTCATGAGAAAGTAAGCAAATCATCTATCATCTTAGGATTAGGAACAGAAAGAAGTGAGATCTGATCTTAGACATGTCTGACTTCAAAGTCATTGGTGTTAAGGAAGATTGTACATATTTAAATTAGTTTAACTTAACCCATTCCTTTATGATGCATTTGATCTATAGAGGTAATTTGTGTCATGAATCTCGGTTTCCATATCCTGCTCCACTTAAATCTTCAGTCACAAAATGTCCAATAAAAATGTAAATAAATAAAAAATAAAAAAAAAATAATAAAAACTTTTGTTGAACTTCCTGCCTACATTGGCACTGAATGCAAGAGGTCAAAAATTTGAGCTTCTGAAATTGTTCCTGAGATGGAAACCAGATATGGAAAATGGGACTCAGACAGCACTAATGAATTAAGAAATAAAGGAAAATACCACAAAAGTTCTAGGAGCAGAGAATGACTTTGGGGTCAGTGTCCCAGATATCAAATTTCTCTGTGCTAGTTTATGAGTTATTGGAAAGAAATGGCAGCAGAAATATCCCAGCTATGAGAAGAAATTATATGATATGTAAGGTTAGAAATGCCACTTTCTGCAAGTTTAATCCAAGAAACTTTGCCTAGTTCTCATTGCTATGGGAGGTATTAAAATCACCAGATCAGTTCTTTCTATATTTTTTTTCTCCAAGACATTTTTAACCTCTCATCTTCAAAACTTATGAATTGATAAGATCAGCTTTTTGATATAGCTAAAATTCATGTGTCACAGCATATTTGAATGAATATTATGATTTCTTTGAAATCTTGAACCTTATGATGAATTCGCTTTTATTTTTGCAAATTGTCCATGATCAGAATTAGCAACAGCTAATTTAACAACACTGGTGTTTCAATTTGTTTTACTTTTTACATTTCTGCTTTCTTATCTATGTACTGGAATTAGAGATTATGTAGAGGCTTGAACAGATGGCAAGAATTATAAAGTCATTTATATTTTCTAAATATATATCTTCACTACATCTATGTGCTTTTATACATTATTTATTATTAGACCAAATAGTAAGACTAAAATGAGTGTCATAGCTCGTCTTATATGTTTGTATATATAGCTACAAGTTTGTATATCGAATATATATAAACATATATGTTTTTTATATATAAGTTCACTGTGGCTGTCTTCAGACACACAAGAAGAGGGCATCATATCCCATTACATATGGTTGTGAGCTACCATGTGGTTGTTGGGATTTGAGTTCAGGACCTCTGGAAGAGCAGTCAGTGCTTTTAACTATGGATCCATCTCTCCATCCCCTAACAAATATGTTTAGTATAAAATGTTTGATATTACATATGTGTGTGTCTTACCTCAGACTCCATTTGACCAAATTTTAATATTTTATACATTTCATTTACTTCAGTTATATTGTGTTTACTACTATGATGCCTTATAATGAATGGGCAATATAAGATAAAATGGTACAGTGGTACTCAGTAGCCCAGGATGGAAGTGAAGCTGATGTCTTTAAATTTTAATCTCCTCATTATCCATAATTAATCACTTCACTTCATCCTTGCAACATGAATCTCTGAATTTCTCCCAGTATCTTCAATCCCATTCTAGCAACCTTGGACATTCACAAAGATCTTCAAACTTGCCTTTATGCTTCCAACCTAATTCCTTTCCATATGTCACTTCATTACGTTATAGGCAAAGTCATCATTTAAAGAGCTCATAAAATTACTATGACTGAAACACACAGAAAAACTCCTTAGTCTCATCCAATTGCATGGGTTATCTTTGTTTATAAGACATGCCTCAAACTCCTAAACATCATTCTGAGACCCTTATTTACTTGAAAGATACAACCTTAAACTCCTAAACATCATTGTAAAACCTCACATAGCCTGATCCTTTCTTATTATATCACTCTCTCTCCTGATTATTCTATGCTTCATCTGTATTCAATTGTCTATTTACTGATCAGCCTGCACACACTATATCTCCCAATACAAGGCCTCCTTAAAATCTCAGTGAAGGCGTCCATAGCTTCATAACTCTTGCATTGTGCATTCCTGAAAAACAGACATCATATACATATCATGAAGGTTTGAAATCTGTTCTGAACAACCGCTTGAGTGCCTTGGATCATCACTATATGGGTCTGTGAGTACCTAGGTAACTGGGAAAAATGGAATGTGTCCTGGGCAAACAATTTATTAACTGGCTCTGTGCAGCAAAAAAAGGCATGTAGCTACTTTTTTTTCTTTTTTTTAAGTAAAATTATTACAAATGAGGTTACATTTCATACCCTTGATCTTGTCTGCCATCAGTGGCATCTGGCCAACCACTGAGCTACTCTCAGTTAATCTTTCAGTGGTGTATAATGCTAGCAATTCGAATTCTTTTCAATGATGCTAATCTCTTCAGAAACAAGCCTCTTCTCAGATTTAAAATGAAATGTTTCAAAACTGTTCCCCTCTCTCTTTTTCCTGGTTATCAATGCATTCTTACATTCATAACAGCTAGAAGTTATCTATATGCCACATGAGAATGCTGACTTGCCTCAAATTTCCTTCACCAGATTAACCAGTTTGTCACCTTTAAACTCAGATGCCCACTGTCTCAAGATGCAGACAAAATGGCAAATTCATTATTAGAATGAACATGAAAGACCTGTTATCCACTTCCCAGTAGAGTCTTTGTTACTATGTGAAAAGTTCATGAGCACAACCTTTTGTTTCCTGGATTTTGTGGTTATCATTAAAAGAAGAAAAACCTGAATAATTTTCTTTGTTTTATCTTATTAGTAGATTCATAATTTGGGACTTATAGTTATGTCTTGGATCTATTCTGATTTGGATTTATACAGTATGCATATAAATACTCACTGTCTGTCAATGCAGGTTCTTAGTATGTTGCTCAAAACTTATGTACCTGTTATTATATTAAAAATACCACATTACTTATTCATAGCATTCTTGGTCTCAAAAGCCGAAGGAAAGAAGGAAGGAAGGAAAGAAGGAAGGAAGGAAAGAAGGAAGAAGGAAGAAAGCAAGGAATCAAGGAAGGAAGGAAGCAAGGAAGGAAGGAAGCAAGGAAGGAAGGAAGCAAGGAAGGAAGGAATTGCATGAACAATACTCAACAACAGAATGTCCAGGTTAAGTTTGCTTTATTAAATGAACCATGGGGTATACATTCATTATGTCCCAAATTTAAGTACCATGAAAACACATATTTTTGGCTCTGGTAGGAAGTCTGAAAGGAAAGAAACTAAAGGATTTCTATGTGTATCAGTAAAAGAGAGGTAAAAATGTCCCTTTCATTCCTCTTACTTGACTTTCTCTGTATTTCTAGTCTCTTGGGGTTGAGACCTGCAAAGGTTTGTCTACTTAGAAAGATATAAGGCAGCGAGTTAATTTATAAGATCATAGACAGCTAGAGAGTTGGTTTAATTGAAAGATATAATTACCAGGTGTTGAAGGCAAACGGGTTCATTAATTTAAGAGACACTCAGTTAACTGAACTGTCCTCATTTTAATTTTCATGACACATCAAGGATGGGGAAATACAAGAGTTGACCAATCCTGGACTTGCAGGCACTTTAAAGTCCACCTCAGGGACAAGTGATCTTTTAGAAGTTGAAGGATACATTTTTTTTCTCCTGTTCAAAACTCCATGTTTTAAAACTCTGTAATAATCCTCCATTGCCCATGGAGGCTCCATGAAGCCCTTGATAATCTGACCTTTGTCAGTATCACCTGTCTCAATTTTCTATGCTATCAATCATCTTCATACTCTTTGCCTGACATACTTTGAACTGATAAAACTAGTTGTTATTTATTATATAGTATTTTAATAATCAATGCTGTTCTTACTATTTACTGTACACTACAAGAACATGGCTAGGCACTTCATCTGCATTAGGCCACGAGATCCTTCTGACCATATGTCCTATGCTATGTGGTAAGATGCTGTTTCTATTTAAAAATGAAGTGATTTTAGGATCAACTATTTGTCACTAATCCAAGTTTAAAAAAAACATGTAAAAGATAAATTAGAATGAAGAAATGACTGATTTCTTTCAAACATAATATTTTGTTGCATGTCAGTCTTTTAACCTGGTGTGTAGGTCTTCAAGAGTGAAGATTATGTCTTGACAGATATTTCTCAAATAGCTACGCAAGTCTTGTGCATCAGAAGCTTTCTGGAAATCTGTAGAAGAAAGGGTGGTATACATATGCTCTTCTTTCCCTGATTAGTTATAGAATTAAAAATGAAGGCTTATCTGTACCATTAGAATGTCTTAGGAAGAAATATGAACCACAGCCCTTGTCACAATAAGTAGCTCAGAGACATTGAAGGAATGAAGTAATTCTGGAAGTAGGATCAGTGCCGTTCTACCGAAGGACAGGTTGAAAAACAAATTAGTTATTCCCCGTGTTCATACATTTTCCAAACACAAACCTACTACCTTTCTGCAAGAATCATGAAATCATTCCATATAGAGGGAATTGCGAAAATAGTTTTATATTTGCCACCAATTTCTAAAATATGGAGTTGAAGTGACACTAAATATTAAAATAGAATTGAATACCAACTGCTAGAGATCTACTCTGTGTCTCTTGCTATTCAAGAAACACCTCTAAGTTTTAACAGCACTATGAAGTAAAAATCAATACTAACTCCATTGAACAAAAAAATAAAGTTAGAAAGAACTTTCTCAAGGTTATCTACTATTTCCTAAAATAAAATTTAACTTTAGACCTCTGATTCTACATTATTTTATATACTTATGAAAAAGTACCATGGTACTTCATGACATTTTAAATATATTTTTAGGCATGGCTACTAATTAAAGTCATAATTAATATAGAAGAGGAATAATAATTATGGTTAAAGTAAAGAATTTTGGAAAAACATGTGTCCTTGAATTTGAATGCCGGTGTCCCAAAGTATCCACACACTACCAACTATAGTGGAGGGTGACAGTTCAATTAACCAAATATGGGAAAATAGCATTGACTAAGTAGAAATCTAAGGAAGTAGTTAATTACATTTCTTGAATAACTGGAGACAGTTTGTGTTTCAGCTCATCTTAATGAAAATCTAAATATATCAGGCCTTCTGCAGAGCTCAGTGTACTTCTGTCTGTGCCATGAAAGCATACTTAATCACACATATCACACACACATACACACACACACACACACACACACACACACACACACACACACACACACACACATACCAGTCTTCTGTACTATTATTGTAATATGTAATACCTGGTAAAAACTCCTGTTCCAGGAAATAAGTTATTTCTGAGAATAGGGAATCAGACTATAATTGTTATTACCACCATTGTACATCATTTTAGAATATCCTAAATTAGTTTCATTACTGAAAGTCATACATATTCAGTTTCCTTGTGAAACTCACCAGTGTCTTCTTTTGAATAAATAAATAAATAAATAAAAACATTTCAAGACCTTGTTGAAAACAACAGTCCCTTGAATGTTTAGCATTCATTTGACATTCACACATAGGCAGGTCCTATCGAGTCCTTAATATTTCAATTTTTATGGTTATGATGGACTCTATTGTTTTCTGTCCTCCAGCCATACATCATGCAATATTACTTTTCAGCTTTACCATTGAAGTGTCTCCAACAATAAGTTTAGAGACTTTATTATTGGTGTCCAAAGCCAAGTGAGTTCATGCATATTGTTCTATTGAGCTTCCAAACCTGCCTTTGCCAGGTTGGTGACTGTGTGTGTGTGTGTGTGTGTGTGTGTGTGTGTGTGTGTGTGTGTGTGTGTGTTAAAGAGAAAGTCTCATTTTGTCCCTTATCTGCAATGTATCTTCTTACTATTCTTCCTCACTGAGCACACCCACCTCTACCTTCTTAATATTTATGTCAGCAA
Organism: Tokudaia tokunoshimensis; assembly: GCA_036184795.1. Taxonomy (NCBI): domain Eukaryota; kingdom Metazoa; phylum Chordata; class Mammalia; order Rodentia; family Muridae; genus Tokudaia; species Tokudaia tokunoshimensis. Next base: position 52,027,545 of record BTHU01000005.1, on the reverse strand, counting down.
AATGGTTGACCTTCTATTTAGTTTATTAAACTCTAAACCACGAAGGAAAAGGAACTTGGCAATGATTCCATCTTCCTCAAGTGAGATTCAAGTCAAAGATGCTTTGTCCCACCGTCTTAAGGATTTTACTTAAACATCAGCTCTAGTGCTCCTATCAGCTCAAATTCAATCAATTATAAAGTGTAAAAATCATAGGTCACATTAACAATTGTTCCCTTATTGTTGAAGGTGTTTCTAAGTGGAATGTGGCAAAACCAATGAAAACACACCATTTTTGTCACTGCTTCAATTCCCCAAAGAAGATTGACAGATAAAATTAGAGATGCACAGTCTATTAAGAAGCAATACCTGTGAAAGAAAGACAAAGGTAGAAAGAGACAGAAGATGACTTGTGATATAGAACCCACAAATCTTCCATCCACGTGGCAGAGATCTCAGGTGTGAGCACATTCCATCACAGATACTATATTTATCATAGTCAGGCTTTCAAATCTCTATTTAATTAGTCACATGTGATCATCTGAAGAGGAACATGACCTCAGCAACACAATTCTCAGTAGTAGAGTCAGATCATGAGGAAAGTCAGAGCTGGATGCTTTTTGCCTGACAGCATTTCTAGTAGCAGACTACTGCCACTTTCATGAAGACGAATCTGAGCCTTGTCTACCCTGATACCCAAACATAAAAGGCTCATAGAATTTCTTCCACAAGGAGGAATATACAAAACAGCTGAGTCCTTGCTACAGACAATATCCAGTAACTGTAGTAACTTTTCCCTTTGATTCAAAAATGAAAATCTGTGAAAAACTATCTGTGAAGAAGAAAGAGTACCTTCTTTTATACATCTAGTAAAAAGACTCTGCTGTTCTCATTGGTCATATCAAAACTGTTTTTATCCTCCAAGATTAAGTGGTGCTATAAGGGAAGGGGCTACTTTTCAAGCTCCATTCCTTCTGAATAGTAGTATTAAAATGAACAGTACAAGTTGTTCAAGACTGAACTGTTAAAATATAAATATAAAGAGTAAAGGAAGCAGTCATGGTGTCTCAAGTACTCAGAGGTATTGCTGGGTGAAGTCTACAGAGGTGCATTCCAAAAAGAGAAGCATTGCTTAGATCGTTTTTTTTTTAATTTTAATTTTTATATTCTATATTCTTTATTTACATTCCAAATGATTTCCTGGTTCCCAGTTCACCCCTCCCTGAAAGTCCCATAAGCCCTCTTCCCTCCCACTGTTCCCCATTTCCCTAAGAATTTCATGAATCCATTGTTTTAAATTGCTGAGTAGTATTCCATTGTGCAAATATACATGGAAAATATCTCTGATAAAATTGAAGAAATATATAGGAAAAACATGTTAAGATTGACTATTTCATGGAAAAATTATACAGATAAAATGGTAGGCATAAAAATATTCCTAAATTGATTGACAGTGAAATTATAAACATTTTCTGATAAAATTGAAGATTTACATGGAAAATATCTCTGATAAAATTGAAGAAATACGTGAAAAACGCATTAAGATTGAGTATTTCACGGAAAAATTATACGAATAAAATGGTAGGAATAAAAATATTCTAAGTTTCATGAAAGTACTTATAAACACTTTCTGAAAAAAAATTGATTATCTAAAAGGAAAATATTCCTGAAAAAAATTCAAGAAATATATAGAAAAACATGTTAAAACTATTACATGGAAAATTATATAGATAAAATGGAAGGTATAAAAATGTTCCTAAGTTGATTGAAAGTAAAATTATAGACATTGTCTGATAAAATTGAAGATCCACATGGAAAATACTTCTGATAAAAATTGAAGAAAAATACAGAAAGACGTTAAAATTGAAGATTATCATGGACAATTATACCGACAAAATGGTAGGCACAAAAACATTTCTAAATTGATTAAAAGTAGAACTACAAACACCCCACCCCGACAAAACCGAAGATTTACATGAAAACACCTCCGAAAAAATTGAAGAAATACACAGAAAAAAACGTTAAAATTAAAGATTATCATGGAAAATAATACAGTTAAAATGGTAGACACAAAAGCAATACTAAATTGAAAGAGGAATTACAAGCATTTTCTGATAAAATCGAAGATCCACATGAAAAACATCTCTGTTAGTCTTTTTTTGGGAGGGGGATTGAGTCTATTGATATTATAAGATATTAAGGAATAGTGATTGTTGCTTCCTGTTATTTTTGACGTTCTTTTATGTTTGTGTGGTTACTTTCTTTTGGGTTTGTTGGAAAAAGATTACTTTTTTGCTTTTTTCTAGGGTATAGTTTCGCTCCTTATGTAGGCATTTTCCTTCTATTATCCATTCTAGGCCTGGATCTGTGGAAAGATATTGTGTAAATTTGGTTTTGTCATGGAATATTTTGGTTTCTCCATCTATGGTAATTAAGCATTTTGCTGGGCATAGTAGTTTGGGCTGGCATTTGTATTCTCTTAGAGTCTGTATGAGATATGCCCAGGAGCTTCTTTCTTGCTTTCATTGTCTCAGGTGAGAAGTCTGGTGTAATTCTGATAGGCCTGCCTTTATAGGTTACTTGACCTTTTTCTCTTACTGCTTTTAATATTCTTTCTTTGTTTAGTGCATTTGGTGTTTTGATTATTATGTGACGGGAGGACTCTCTGGTCTGGTCCAGTCTGTTTGGAGTTCTATAAGCTTCTTGTATGTTCATGGACATGTCTTTCCTTAGGTTAGGGAAGTTTTCTTCTATAATTTTGTTGAAGATATTTACTGGCCCTTTAAGTTGAAAATCTTCACTCTCTTCTATACCTATAATCCTTAGGTTTGGTCTTCTCATTGTGTCCTGGATTTCCTGGATGTTTTGGCTCAGGAGCTTTTTGCATTTTGCATTTTCTTTAACTGTTGAGTCAATGTTTTCTATGGTATCTTCAGCCCCTGAGATTCTTTCTTCCATCTCTTGTATTCTGTTGTTGATGCTTGCATCTATGACTACTGAATTCTTTCCAAGATTTTCTATCTCCAGAGATGTCTCACTTTGGGATTTCTTTATTGCTTCTACTTCCATTTTTAGATCCTGGATGGTTTTGTTCAGTTCCTTCATTTGTTTGTTTGTGTTCTCCTGTAATTCTTTCAGGGATTTTGGTGTTTCCTCTTTAAGGGCCTTTACCTGGTCACCCATGCTCCTCTGTATTTCTTTCAGGGATTTTTGTGTTTCCTATTTAAGGACCTTTACCATTTAACCCATGTTCTCCTGTAGTTCTTTAAGGGAGTTATTTATGTCCTTCTTGACGTCCTCTAACTGCATCGTGAGAGGAGACTTTAAATCCAACTCTTGCTTTTCCAGTGTGTTGGGGTATCCTGGATTTGCTGTGGTGGAAGAACTGGGCTCTGATATTGCCAAGTAGCCTTTGTTTCTGTTGGTAGGATTCTTGCGCTTGCCTTTAGCCATCTGGTTATCTCTGGTGTTAGTCTTGTTGTCTCTGGCTGGAGCTTGCCCCTCCTATGGGCCTGTAAACCTGTGTCTGTACTCCTGGGAGACCAACTCTCTTCTGGCAGGGTCTGTGCACAGAAAGCTATGGAGCTACGTGGTTCCTTCCTCAAATGGCGGCTGGAAGGGAAGACTCCTGTCCCAGCTGCTCCACTGATCATATGCCCAGTGTGCTCCTAGCTGTACCCCTCCAGAGAGAAGGTGGAGATCTCACCTCCGTGCTCAGAAGTGAAATTGCTGCTAGGAGATCTTTCTTTCTTGGCGGACTAAGCACAGAAGGCTTTAGAGCTGTCTGTTTCCTTGCTGCAGATGGAGGCTAGAAGGGAAGACTCCTGTTCCAGCTGCTCCACTGATTGTGTGTCCTGTGCGCTCCAAGCTGTACCCCTCCAGAGAAATGGTGGAGATCTCACCTCTGCACTTAGAAGTGAAATAGCTGCTGGGAGATCATTCTCTTCTGGTGGGCTAAGCACAGAAGGCTGTGGAGCTTCCTGGTTCCCTGCTGCAAATGGTGGCTGGAAGGGAAAACTCCTGTCCCAGCTCTGAACTGTACCTTCAATTACTGTGCCTTTCATATTTTACCAGAAATAGCTGTCATTAAATAACAATTATTGTTATGTGTTTTATTTCCTGAGTACTATTGAACCTGGTTGGTAAGTGTGACCCTGGCATTTATTACTTGGTTTGGTACAAGTCAGAACATATGTAACAACCTAGAGTACCAAGAATAAATCCTAGTGCATAGGTTTATTCTGACAATTAACAAAAAATATGTAGAACTAATAGTATGATCCCTTACATATATTACCATCCTTTTATGTCCAAATGTTACAGTATTATACTAGTGTTCCATATCAAGAAGAGGAGGAAATGATCCCAAATGATCTCCTCCTACTATAGAAAACATTAACTCAACAGTTAAAGAAAATGCAAAATGCAAAGAGCTCTTGAGCCAAAATATCTAGGAAATCCAGGACACAATGAGAAGACCAAACCTAAGAATTATAGGTATAGAAGAGAGTGAAGATTTTCAACTTAAAGGGCCAGTAAATATCTTCAGCAAAATTATAGAATAAAACTTCCCTAACCTAAGGAAAGACATGTCCATGAACATACAAGAAGCTTATAGAACTCCAAACAGACTGGACCAGACCAGAGAGTCCTCCTGTCACATAATAATTAAAACATCAAATGCACTAAACAAAAAAAGAATATTAAAAGCAGTAAGAGAAAAATGTCAAGTAAACTATAAAGGCATGCCTATCAGAATTACACCAGACTTCTCACTTGAGACAATGAAAGCCAGAAAGAAGACCCAGGGCATATCTCATACAGACCCTAAGAGAACACAAATGCCAGCCCAAACTACTATGCCCAGCAAAATTCTCAATTACCATAAATGGAGAAACCAAAATATTCCATGATAAAACCAAATTTAAACAATATCTTATCATAAATCCAGCCCTACAAAGGATAATAGATGGAAAACGTCAACATGAGGAGGGAAACTACACCCTATACAAAGCAAGAAAGTAATCTTTACCAACAAACCCAAAAGAAAGTAACCACACAAACATGAAAAGGACTTCAAAAATAACAGGGAGCAACAATCACTATTCCTTAATATCTTATAATGTCAATAGAGTCAATTCCCCAACAAAAACCATAGTCTAACAGAGATGTGGCTTGGTCTCTGGGAGCTCCCTGGGGTCTGGGTAAGTTGAGAATACTGGTCTTCCTATTGGGTCACTCTCCCCTTCAGATTCTTCAAGCCTTCCCCTTATTCAACTGTAGGGGGTTCCTGACCTCAGTATCTGCATCTTTCCCAATCAGCTACTGGTTGGGACCCTCAGGGGGCAACTATGCTAGGCTCCAGTCTGTAAGAACATCATAGCATCAGTAATAGTGTCAAGCCTTAATGTTCTCCCATGAGATAGATCCCAAGTTGGGCCAGTCATTGGAATGCCTTTCCGTCAGTCTCTTCTCCATATTTATCCCTGCAGTTCTTAGAGATAGGAACAGTTCTGGGTGAGAAATTTTCACTATCCCTCTGTTTGAGACCCAATCTATCTACTGGAGCTGGGCTCTTTGAGTTCCCCCTCCCCAATGTTGAGCATGTTGGCTAAGGTCACCTCCATTGAGTCCTTAAAGTCTCTCACCATCCTGATCTCTGGTAATTTTTAAGTGTTCTTCCCATCTCCCACCCCACTCCCTTGATGCTGCTTATCTTCATTCCTACTCTTGGCCCTAAAACACATGTTAAACTTAATATTAAAGAGAGCTAGAAACTGGGCAGTGGTGGCGCACGCCTTTAATCCCAGCACTTGGGAGGCAGAGGCAGGAGGATTTCTGAATCGAGGCTAGCCTGGTCTACAAAGTGAGTTCCAGGACAGCCAGGGCTACACAGAGAAACCCTGTCTCAAAAAACCAAAAAAAAAAAAAAAAAAAAAAAAAAAAGAGGGAGAGAAAGCTAAAATTTTACAAATTTTGCCGAATGAACTTTTGTTCTTATTTTAGTGAAATGTAAATATTTATAAATATTTTTCCTAGAAATCTCATTTTTCAATATCCATCCCCTGCTGAATTTTTCTCCTCTGCTATAGATCTTTGCTACTAAAAAAAAATTACTCTTCTAGTCCATCTGTAAATACGATAATATCTCTTCTTTGCTCTGTTCCACCTATCACTCATTGTTCTGAAGAAGAGAAAAGAAGGAACTGTCAGATATTAATGGTTAATTATCAAACTTCAATTATACCCATTCAGATCTCTGAAAAGACAGGATTACATTTCTTTGGCCACTGTGGATCCTTCCCATCATATTTTATTTATTTTATTGGTTATTATATTTATTTGCATTTCAAATGTTGTACCCCTTCCCAGTTTCCCCTCCACAAACCTTACCAAGTCATACTTCCATCACCCTGATTTTATGAGGATGCTCCCTCACCCACCAACTCCCACTTCACGTCCCTAGCATCCCCCTACCCTGTGGCATCAAAACGCCACAGAACCAATGGTCTCCCCTTCCATTGATAGTCGATAAGGCAATCCTCTGCTACATATGTAGCTGGAGTCATGGGTCTTTCTATATGTACTTTTTGTTTGGTGGTTTAGTCCTTTGGAGCTCTGGGGAGGTTAGTCAATATTGTTGTTCTTCATATGGGGTTGCAATTCCCTTCAGCTCCTTCAGTCCTTCCCACAACTCTTCCATCAAGGTCTCTGTGCTCAGTCCAATGATTGAATGTGAGTCTTCACATCTGTATTGGTCAGGGGTTGGCAGAGGCTCTCAGAGGACAGCTATGCCAGGTTCCTGTCAGCAAGTGCTTCTTGGCAGCAGCAATAGTGTCTGGGTTAGATGTCTGCACATGGAATGGATCGCTAGGTAAGTGGTCTCTGGATGGCCTTTCCTTTAGTTTCTGCCCTACTCTTTGTTCCTACATTTCCTTTAGAGAGGAACAATTCTGGATTAAAATTTTTGAGGGGGGTGGGTGGCCCCATCCCTCAACTGGGGGCTGTGCCTATTCACTGGATACGGTCTCTACAGGATCCAAGGAAGAATATGCAGCTTAAGTGTGGCTTCATAGAATGAACTGAGTAGTATTCCTTCTGTTTTTATTTTGTGAAATAGTTTGAAGACTATTAGTATTAGATCTTCTTTGAGGTCTGATAGAAATTTACACTAAACCCATCTGGTCCTAGGCTTTTTTTTTTAATTAGGTATGTTCTTTATTTACATTTCAAATGTTATGCCCTTTCCTCTTATCCCCTTGGAAAACTCCCTATCCCATCCCCATTCCCCCTGCTCACTAAACAACCCACTCCTTTTTCCCTGACCTGGCATTCCCTCACACTGGGGCAAATAGCCTTCACAGGTCCAAGGGCCTCTCCTCTCATTGATGTCTAACAAGGCCATCTTCTGCTACATATTCAGCTAGAGACTTGGATCCCTCCATGTGTACTCTGTGGTTGGTAGTTTAGTCCCTGGAAGCTCTCAGAGTAAAGGTTGGTTCATATTGTAGTTCCTCCTATGGGGCTGCAAAACCCTTCAGCTCCTTGGGTCCTTTCTTTAATTCCTCCATTGGGGAACCTGTGGTCAGTCCAATGGTTGGCTGAGAACATCCACCTCGGTATTTGTCAGGCACTGACAGAGCCTCTCAGGAGACAGCTATATCAGGCTCTTGTCAGCAAGCACTTCTGGTATCCACAATAGTGTCTGGGCTTGGTAGCTGAATATGGGATGGATCTCCAGGTGCGGCAGTCTCTGGATGGCCTTTCCTTGATTCTATGTTCCACACTTTGTCTGTGTATCTCCTCCTATGGTTATTTTGTTCCCCCAAGACTGCTTCTATTTATTTAGAGGTTATGGGACTGTTAAATGGTTTATCTGATCCTGCTTTAACTTTGGTATTTGTTATCTGTTCAGAAAATTGTTCATTTCATTCAGATTTTCCAGTTTTGTTGACTATAGATTTTTGTAGTAGGATCGATTTCTTCAGTTTTTGTTGTTTTATCTCCGTTTTCATTTCTGATTTTGTTAATTTGGATATTGTCTCTGAGTCCTCTGGTTAGTCTGGCTAGGTGTTTATCTATCTTGTTGATTTTCACAAAGAACCAGCTCCTGGTTTTGTTGATTCTTTATATATTTCTTTTTGTTTTTACTTGGTTGATTTCAGCCCTGAGTTTGATTATTTCCTATCATCTACTCCTCTTGGGTGTATTTGCTTCTTTTTGTTCTAAAACTTTCAGGTGTGCTGTTAAGCTGCTAGTGTATGCTCTCTCCAATTTCTTTTAGGAGGCACTCAGAGCTATGAGTTTCCTCTTAGCACTTCTTTCATTGTGTCCCATAAGTTTGAGTATGGAGTACCTTTTTTGCATTAAATTCTAAAGTCTTTAATTTCTTTATTTCTTACTTGACCAAGTTATCGTTGAATGGGGTGTTGTTCAGCTTCCATGTGTATGTGGACTTTCTATTGTTTTTGTTGTTATTAAAGACCAGTCTTAGTCTGTGGTGATCTGACAGGGTGCATGGGTTATTTTAATCTTCTTATATATGTTGAGTCCTGTTTCGTGACCAATTATATAGTCAATTTTGGAGAAGGTACCATGAGGTGCAAAGAAGAAGTTATATTCTTTTTCTTTCAGGATGAAATTTTCTAAAGATATCTGTTAAATCCATTTTGGTCCATAACTTCTGTTAGTTTCAATGAGTCTGTGTTCCATGATCTGTTCATTAATGGGGTGTTACAGTTTCCCACTATAATTGTGTAAGTTACAATGTGTGCTTTGAGCTTTAGTAGAGTTTCCTTTATGAATGTGGATGTCCTTGCATTTGAAGCATAGATGTTCAGAATTGAGAGTTCATGGTAGATATTTACTTTGATGGGAATGATGTGTCCTTCCTTATTCTTTTTGATAACATATGTTTGAAATTTGCTTTTATTCGATATTAGAATGGCCACTCGAGCTTGTTTCTTGGGACCATTTGCTTGGAAAATTGTTTTACAGACCTTTTCTCTGAGGTAGTGTTTGTCTTTGTCACTGAGGTGCATTTCCTGTATGCAGCAAAATACTGGGTCCTATTACATACCTAGCCTCTTATTCTATGTCTTTTTATTGGGGAATTGAGTCCCTTGATGGTAAGAGATATTAAGGAATGGAAATAGTTGATTCCTGTTGTTTTTATTGTTATTTTTATGTTTCAGTGGCTATTTTTTTTAAAGTTTGTTGAAATAAGATTACTTTCTTGCTTTTTCTATGGTGTAGTTTCCCTCCTTGTAATGGTATTTTTCCTCTATTATCCTTTGTAGGACTGGATTTGTGGAAAGATATTGTGGAAATTTGGTTTTGTCATGGAATATCTTGGTTTCTCCATCTATGGTAATTGAGAGTTTTGCTGGGTATAGTAGTTTGGGCTGGCATTTGTGTTCTCTTAGGGTCTGTATGAGATATGCCCAGGATCTTCTGGCTTTCATCATCTCAGGTGAGAAGTCTGGTGTAATTCTGATAGGCCTGCCTTTATAGGTTACTTGACCTTTTTCTCTTACTGCTTTTAATTTTCTTTATTTGTTTACTGCATTTGGTGTTTTGATTATTATGTGCTGGGAGGACTTTCTGGTCTGGTCCTGTCTGTTTGGAGTTCTATAAGCTTCTTGTATGTTCATGGACATCTCTTTCTTTAGGTTAGGGGAAATTTTCTATAATTTTGTTGAAGATATTTACTAGAAATTTAAGTTTGGAATCTTCACTCTCTTCTATATGTATTATTCTTAGGTTTGATCTTCTCATTGTGTCCAGGATTTCCTGGATATTTTGGGTTAGGGGCTTTTAGCATTTCATTTTCTTTGACTGTTGTGTCAATGTTTTCTATGGTATCTTCTGCACCTGAGATTCTCTCTTCTATTTTTGTATTCTGTTGGTGATGCTTACATCTATGACTCCTGATATCTTTCCTAGGTGTTCTATCTCAAGGATTGTCTTCCTTTGAGATTTCTTTATTGTTTCTATTTCCATTTTTATATACTGAATGGTTTTTTTCAGTTCCTTCTCCTGTTTGGTTGTATTTTCCTATAATTCTTTAAGGGAATTTTTTTGTTGTTGTTTCTTCTTTAAGGACTTCTACCTATTTACCTGTGTTCTTCTGCATTTCCTTATGGGAGTTAATTATATTCTTCTTAAAATCCTCCCCTGTCATCATGAGATGTGATTTTTAAATCAGAGTCTTGCTTTTCTGGTGTGTTGGAGTACCCTTGGCTCACTGTGGTGGGAAAACTGGGTTCTGATGATGCCAAGTAGCCTTGGTTTCTGTTGCTTATGCTATTGCCTTTGCGTCTCACCATCTGGTTATCTCCGGAGTTCGCTGGTTACTGTCTCTGACTGACAGTGGCTTGTCCCTCCTGCAAGCCTGTGTGTCAATACTCCTGGGAGACTAGTTCTTTCTGAGAGGAATTTGGGCATAGAGAGCTGTGGCAAAGAGACAGCTCTTGGGTGCAGATAGAGGCTGGAAGGTTCCTGTCCCATGCTGCTCCTCATTTCCTGTTCACGGCAGGTCCCTCTGAGCTGATGTGGTCTTACCTGTGGTCACATGTGTTTCTGCACTCCTGGGAAACCATCTCTCTCCTGGCACTATTTGGATATGGAGTGTTGTAGCACAAAATCATGTCCAGGCGCTGTGGCAAAGGATCAGCTCTGGTTTCAGACATACACTGGGGTCTGTGAATTTATTGAAGTAATTGTTTTTAACAACTGAGTAGTAATCCATTGTGTAAATGTACCACATTTTGTGTATCCATTCCTTCATTGAGGGGGATTTGGTTTTTTTGCAACTTCTGACTATTATAAATAAGGCTGCTTTGAACATAATGGAGCATGTGCCCTTGTTATATGTTGGAGCATCTTTTGGGTATATGCCCAGGAGTGGTAGAGTTGGGTCCTAAGGTATTACCATCTTTTTGAGGAACCACTATATTGATTTTCATAGTGGTTGTATCAGCTTCAATCCCACCAGCAATGGCGACAACGGTTCCTTTTATCCACATCCTCACCAGCATCTGCTGTCACCTGAGTTTTTGATCTTAGCCATTCTGACTGGTGTGAGGTGGAATTTCAGAGTATTTTTGATTTGCATTTCTACGACTGAGGATGTTGACCATTTCCTTTAGCACTTCTTGGCCATTCAAGATTCCTAAGTTGAGGATTTTTGTTTAACTCTGTACCCTATTTTTAGTAGGGTTATTTGGTTCTCTAGAGTCTATCTTCTTGAGTTATTTATATATTTTGTTCTCTTCAGGAAAATTTCCCCTGTGCAGATGTGTTTTAGGCTCTCTCCCACTGTTTCCTGTATCAGATTCAGTGTATTTGATTTCATGTGGAGGTTCTTGATCCATTAGGACTTGAGCTTTGTACAAGGAGGTAAGAATGGATCAATTTGCATTATTTTACATGCTGACTGCATTTGAACCAACATCATTTGTTGAAAAGCTGTCATTTTTCCACTGGATGGTTTTAGCTTCTTTGTCAAAGATCATGTGACCGTAGGTGTGTTGGTTCATTTCTGGGTCTTCAATTATCTACCTGCCTTCACATCCTCACCAGCATCTGTTGTCACCTGAATTTTTGATCTTAGCCATTCTTACTGGTGTGAGGTGGAATATCAAAGTAGTTTTGACTTGCATTTCTATGATTGAAGGTGTTGACCATTTCTTTTGTTTTGTTTTGTTTTTATCACTATTGCTTTGTAGTATAGCTTGAGGTCTGGAATGGTGATTCCCCCAAAAGTTCTTTTATTGTTGAGAATGGTATTCACTATCCTCAGTTTTTTGTTATTTCAGATGAACTTGAGGTTTGCTCTTTCTATCTGTGAGGAACTGAGTTGGACTTTTGATGGGGATTGCATTTAATCTTTAGATTACTTTTGTAAGATGGCCATTTTTATTATGTTAATCCAGCAGATCCATGAGCATGAGATATTTCTAACTTCTGATGTCTTCTTTGATTTCTTTGTTCAGAGTCTTGAATAAATCTTTCTTTTTAAATCTTTCTTTTCCTAGAGTAGGAAGTTCTGAGAACTTCTAAGATGTATCCTTTAATAACCTATCTATTTGTGTTATTTCTAACAAACCCAATAATAATAGACTTGGAAATCCAGAGAAGCAACAGTGTTTGTCATGTAGCATCACTCCCCAGTCGTAGTTCATTCTTTTTTTTTTCTTCTAAAGGAAAACATTGGCAATCTATTAAGTTCCACAGGATGTAATATAAGTTATCTAAATATGCCTAGTTGGGTCACATTTGAGCAAAAGAAATCAGGAAGATGTAGCATATTTTTGTTTACCATCTTTGTATTCTCACACCCTATCTGGAATTTCAGTCTGAGATTTACTTTTTAATTTGTTTCCAGAGAAATGTTATCATTTCCTCTTCACCCTGCTGTTCCCTTTTCTCTAATTATCTTCACTAGTAGCAAGAGTCCAGACTGCTACTCACATAGGTGGGAAAGTGTAAAAACTTTTGTAACTCTTGGCTATAAATTGCAACTACAATGACCTGACTTAGGAATTTCAGATCCTGCAAGCTGTCCCCCATCACCTGCAGCCCAATTAGCAACTACCAAACTTCCAGTACTCCAGAGAAGTATGGAACTCATACGAGTTTTCTGTCAGTGTGAAGATATCAACCAAATAGTAAATCCCTGTTTTCCTAGATTCCTAGGAAGTATAGTCACTCATCCCACACCAAATTATATTGTGTAAATATATAGCCCTGTACCCAGTAGACTTGCATAATTACTAGTACATCAGCTCTACCCTTTAGCCTCTAGTTCACTGCAAACTTTATACACCATCCAGTAGTGTGAGTGTATGTGTGTGTTCTTTTATTATGTTGCTACAATAGTCATTGCTGTACATTGCTGAGTTCCATGGAGAAATAAAATATTCATGGATTATTTTTAAAACACACCTCATAATAAAAGATTAATCTTGACAAGGACTGTCAGTGTCCTCCTGCTGAATGACAAAAGCCATACTTCTCTGTGACCTTATCACAGATAGTTTATAATTCATGGAGATACCTCAGAATTATTAATGTCTTGATGAATTGCTTTTAATTTTGGTGAGTAACACAGAAGTAATTATTGTTCATAAATTAAGACTCACTTGTATCTTATATGAAGTTATGTCTAGTTTTCAGAGTTCAAATTCATATGAAATGCCTACTGCATTGCATCCAATATATGATTGGTGGAGTATCTTACAACGATTCCTTAATTATAAGGAATTTTGTCTTAAAATCAGTTAATATTCAAGGCTTTAATTAGTCTATTTCAACCACTGACAACTTTTCTGTCTCACTAGAAGAATACACTTCTTTAAGGTGTTGAACATGAATAAAAGGAAGACAAAGGCGAGAAAAAGTCAAAATAACTGTATTGACAAATGACACACAAACTTAACTCCTATCAGGGACTCCGTAAACTCCCAAAAAAATTGCTTCAGCTGCTACATTCCCAAAATAGTTGACTACAAAAATCAATATTCAAAAATCAATAGTCTTTCTATACATCAATAATTACCATGTTAAGAAAGAAATCAGGCCCTGGAAACTGAAACATTTCTATAATGAAAATTTTAAAATATTGAAAGAAAAAGTCAAGAAGACTCTAGAATATACAAAAAAATCTATGCTTATCAGTTAGAAATAATTTTGTGAAGATGATTTATAGTATCAAAAGTAACCTATAGATTTGATGCAGTACACAACAAAAGTTGAATGACATTTTTCACAGAACCAGAGTAACAAAAATAAAAACAGTACAGGCAAAAAAAGAAAAAAACAGACATATAGATAAGTGAGAGTAAGGAATGCAAATATGAAATTATACAACTCAACTACAACCACTTGATCTTTTCTTTTTTATTTATTTTTATATTCTATGTATATGTGTTTACCTGAATTTAGATATGTGCACTTCATGTTCCTTAAGCCCAGGAGGGTAGAAAAGGGTATCAGATTCTCTAGAACTGGAGCTATAGACAGTTGTGAACCACCATATAGATGCTGGGCACTGAACCCCAGTCCTCTAGGGAGAGCAGTCAGTCAGTGCTCTTAACCATGGAGCTACCTCTCAAGTACCTACATCTACTTGCTTTTGTTCAAAGATATCTAAAACAAACATTGGACAACTTCTCCTGCAAATGGTATCAGGAAAAGTAGATGATTATATATAAATAATATGACTATGAAGCTAGATGCTCAGTTGTCTCTCTGTGCAAAAATCAACTCTAATTCAGTCAAACATATTAATATAAGATGCTAAATTCATATCCATACATAGGGAAAACATTTCAAAATATAAGCATGGGAAACAACTTTCTGGAAAAAAAAATCCAGCCACTAAGAGACTAATTCTAGGAACTGATGGATGAGATTCTATAACTAAAGAGCTTCTGATGCAAAGCAGAGGAAACAATTTTCTGAAGCAAACCTATATCATAGGATAAAAGTATTTACTAACTACAGATGACAGAGGAATATTATCTGTAGCATACAAAATATTTAAAGTGAATATAAATAAAACAATGTCTATTGATTTCAGACACAATTAAAGTAGACCCTTGCTTAGCTCAGTTGTGAGATGAAGACTTTTATCTCAAGCAGAGTAGAACATAATACCTTTTTACCTCAAATTACAAACAAAATGTACCTCCCAGAATAAAATCAAAATTTGACCTCCATTATTATTTTGTCATTTTAATTAAGAACTTGAGTTTGACATTCAATACTCTTGAAAAAGACTTATATTTTAATTTACAGTCATTTCTAGTATTAAAACAGAGTAGCAATTAAACATTTCCATAAATATCAATTTAAAAAAAATAACTGATTTATTCTTTGTCATTTATACATGTCATATATGTATAAAATTTACTTTGACTGTATATCTCCTTCATTCTCTGCTTCTATCCCTCTGGCCTCCCTAATAAACATGAAATCCAAACTACGTTTTATTAATAATACATTGAGACCAATTAATGCAATCTATTTCCTCATGGGTATGGGATCATCTACTTTGGCATTTGTAATGTACTAGTGGCCACAACTCAAGGAAAACTGACTTCTTTCTCTGCAAATTATCAGGTGCTATTAGCACCTCAAACACAAATAGGGAATTAGTAATACCTCCTTAATACATCATGCTGGAAATGTTTGTTAGCTTGATATTGTTCTTTCTGTCTCCTCTTTGGAGATGTTCCTTTAGCTTTGGGGTAATAAAAGCATCATAGATGTCTCATGTTATTGTCAGGTTATTGATCAAGTTATGATATAAAGCATGAATTCCCTCCTGTGAAGCAGGCATTGAATCCAACCAAAAAGTGTTTTGTTATACCAATAGTATTCTACAACTATTGCACATATGATACTTCTTACCTAGTGGGTCAGTGTTGTGTGGTGATTTAAAAGAAAATGACCCCTATAGACCCATAGGGAGTAAAACTATTAGTAGGTATGGCCTTGTTGGAGTATGTATGACTTTATTGGAGAAGGTATGTCATTAAGGAGTGGATTTTGAGGTCTCAGAAGCTCAAGTCAGGTCACTTACTGCTGCCTTCTTATCCATATGTAGACCTTCTCTAGCACTATGTCACACAGTTACATGCAAATTACAACTTTTGATACCTTTTCTTTTCAATCTGGTTGCATATCACCTTGCAGTACTATGAAAGGTTTCCAGGAGAAAGAGAGACTTCTGGTCAGTTAGAAATTATTATTTTTCTATGTACTTTAACCAACACGTGATATGTCTTTAACAACAGGGTCTTACCAACTGGTGATGATGAGCCACCAAGACTAATAGTGATATCTTTTGTTCTTTTGAGTGGTACTGAGATCTCCCTCAAAAATAACTTTTAAGGAATTAACGTGTGTCCAACACTGAGATTGTCATGTAATAGCGCATGTTTCTAATGAGCAACATTGTTGACACATACAGGGTAAAACTGTTCAAACTCTATGTTGCTATAAATTCTTTTGACCATTGAAAAATATTCCACTATGTACATGTGTTAAATATTCCTTATTTATCCACCTATAATAGATGCCTGGGTTGACTACATGCCTTACTTATTACAACTAATGCTATAATAAATATGTGAAGTGAAATTCTCCCTTCAACATGCTAATTTCAATTCCTTTGAGTATATGTCAAGTATAAGGATTGCTAGACCATTGAATGGCAATTCTAAGTCTAGTTGCATTTTTAAGGATCCCCCTGTTGAAATATTAAATTAATAAATCCCAGTAGTGGGTTCACTACCTTCCTCAATTGTTTATGTTCCTAAATGAAAGGCACACACACACACACACACACACACACACACACACACACACACACACACACAGTCTTCACATTTTAATTTGCCTTAAACAGCACAATAGCTGGGCCACTGCCTAACCTCCATACTGTTAGCATCTACCTCCAGCCTATCATCCCAAGTTATTGCTTACTAATTCTGTCTTCTGTCTTTCTGATATAGAGCCAGTTAACCAGCCCTTTGGGTTGTGCACTCCCAGATCCTTCACATGGCAGCTATGTCTTTCTGTCCTTCAGTCTTCTCAGGCATGGCTTCACTCATCTTCTTCATGCTCTCCTCATGTAAAGGATCTCCTCATTCTCCTTTCCTCCTTTTCCCAAGCCAAGAAAATCCTAAAATCCTGTCTCAGTCTGTTCTCTCCAGTTATGCTGTTGGTATTTTTATTTACCAATTACAATCATCTGGATGTAGGTTTCAGAAGCTACATGAAGATGTTCTCATGTAAGCAGTTTTGGGGGGAGCATAGTTAGCATTTGTAATATAAGCAGCTACAGTCCTGTATTGTTTTACACAATGAAGATTGTCATTTTGCCTCAAATAAACTGTGAGAGTCATTTGGGAGTTTTCATTCTTATCCATTCTTCCTAGCATTTCTTCCTTTTTCCCTCCTTGGTTAGAGCCATTTTAACTCTGGGGAGATATTTCATAGTAGTTTTCACTTAACTAGCTCTTTCTTTTAGAAAACAGAAACTTTAACCCTTTATGAACAATACATACAAACCATGCTCTTTTGTTCTCTTGTATTCCCTTCTAAGTAACTCAGCATTCTTTCCTTAAGTGGTTTGACTGTCACATCTTTTCCCATTCCAGGAAGCCATTAGTAGTCCTGTGAAAAATTCACACTGACTTTGAGTTCTTCCAAGTGAGGAAAATCATGAAAGTAGCCCAAACATTAGCACTTCAGCATTTTTTCATGATGAAAAACTCCTTCAACCAAGAAAATTTAGGAGGCAGCAGAATGTCTGTCCTTGTGGCTAATTCTGCAGCAATCTCTCATTCACCCTACAGAATTCTGGCAGCTTTGTCAGGAGCCATTTGAGTCTAGGAGAGAAAAGAGCTCATCAGGCTCTATACAAGTCTACTCCTGCATCCGTCCCTGATCAGTTCATACCCGATAATCAATCTTTCCTACCACTGTCCATGAGATACCACCAAGCCTGAATTGGTATTCTTTCCACTTTGCCAGTACCCACTTAGATTTATGATTTATTTAGAATTGGATTACATTAAGGCTCAAGGCCAAGGTCTTATAATCTGTCACCATCTCTGCCGTGGCCAAACATAAACATTTGTTTTAGCTGTATCAGCATCCTGAAACCTTGTGTGAAGGATACCTACTGTTAATTGTTTAAGCAAATGCACCATGTGTGTGTGCTTGAGTGTGTGTGTGTTAGTGTGCTTGTGTGTGTGTGTGTGTGTGTTGTATGCAGCAACTGCATATACTTTACCTTTTTCCCTATTCCAAACAAAAGTGTTGACTCCATCAAGTGATAGATATTCATAATTTAACAGAATAGTGGCAAGTCTGAGTTGCACTGCTAAAATACATCACACACAGAGTTGCTTTGCTATTTGTTTTTGTGCTGAATAGCAGCAAAGGCTTTAAGTTATGGGTCTTACACACATATAAAGAGAAAGAAAGAGGTGTATGTAATTGTCACAGATATTGATGGCGCTTTCTTCCCCGCTAAGTAAAATCTAAAGCAGTGAAATTGATGCTTCTTCCCAAAGCAACATTTACATCCTTGGCATTTGTTCTTCATTGTTAATAAGACTGAAAACAGCTCAACAAGGTTGAAAAAAGCTAATATGACTCCAGTTAAACTGCAAAATTTGGTCAAATGAGGACATTTCTATTCCATTTTATTAATGGAAAAACGGGTTCAGAAAAGTAAAGTAGGGGAGCTTAACATAAGTGTGTTTGGATGAAAAACATGCAAGGCATTTGAACACTTTATCTCCAGTTGTTGCTGCCATTTGCGGAGATTATTGAACTTTTAGAAAATGGGGACTTGATGGAGGATAGAATTCACTGGGAGCAGACTTTGGGAGTTTAGAACCTCACCCCAGTTTAGTTCATTCTCTGCTTTCTATGGTTGGAGTCATGATCTCTGAATTTCCTAATCTAGCTGCTTGTAGCCATTCTTCTTCCACTGTTTTAGACTCTAACCCTCTGAAGCTATAAACTAACATAATTATTTTTAGCCAGTAGTCTCTATTGTCATTGCATTTTTATTATGGCAACAAAAAAGTAATTAATACACTAAATATGGGACAAGTGCTAATTCCTTCTGCTTCCCATCCTTACTTAAAAACCCAAAAAGATCCATGTGGAATAATTAACTAAATAACTGACTTCATGACGGGAATTAGTGATATGTCTTTAAGATAAGTACATAGGTTTTTTAAGCTATACAATGTGTAAAGTCAGCAGGTTAACTAACAGTCATTATTGAAGAACTGAGGCACAGTTGGGCATTAAAGAAATAAATCAATCAGCAAATAATATGAACAATGAAGTACATTGAAGATATATAGCATCTGGTTATGCTTATTTCCAAACCTAAGATTCTTTAAAGATGGGGGTGTTGGCAGATGGTTCCTATGTTTTAAATCTTGACTTGATCTCTAAATTTATCTCAGATGCACTCTGCCCACTTAACCTTTAGCTTGACATGGTGATGAGATAGAACAGGAAAGAATGGTGCTGCTTTGTCTGGGATCAGAGAATGAATTGAGGCTCCAGGGTTCTCAGCATAGATACTTTAAGACAAAGCAAGGGGAGACAGTAAATATGCATTAATTTTTATGCTTCAAACAGTATTCTGAGCCGAAAGCAAGGAAGTTTAAACACTGCTAGCAAAATATGCTATGGGACCAACCTGAGAAGAAAGGAAAACAGTGCGAAAAAATTGAAAACAGGGAGAAATAGAAGCCCACCCTAAATGGGTAGAAGAGAAAAATGATATCCCAGTAAAGTGAATGAACTAAATATTTCCATCAATCATTAGTATTGAATTCTTGGACCACAGCTTTCTGATCTTGTAGGAATGAAAATTTAAAACTGAAACAAAATTAAATCCAAAAGGAGACCAAAATGACCTACCTCAATGTATTAAAAAATGTAACTTTTAAAAAATATAACTTTTAAAAGAATTATAAAAAGAAAAATTCTAAAGAAGAGACAAGAAAAAGAATAGAGAAAATGATGAAAAACAAACTATAGTAGAATATCACAAAATTCTGGAATAGTAGAATACAAAATGAAATGACATCAATTCTAGTCAAGCCAACTAAAGATATAGAGGAGTAAAGCCACTCCTATGAAGTAGGACTACACGTAGACAGTGATGACCAAACTGTTACTATTACAGTCATACTTTTGGTTCCCATTCTGGCATTATTTTATTACTCTGTGGAATTTATGAAAGAAAATCAGAAGTAAGATGAATAAAAGAAGAGTAAAATTGGAGAGACTATTGAGGGGCAAAACCAGGTAATATGCCAGGGGGATTTCCTGCTGAAGTCTGTGCTCTCATGGAGTTCATTCTAAGTAACCAGCCACCAAAATTAGAGTCATGTTCCTGTACCATCTTTGTTTCAATTGTACTGCTAAATCTTTTGATAACTGATAGAAAAAAAATCACCAAATTTTGGCAGTCAGCCATGCCTATCTCCTTTTTTCTGGAATGGGTCCCCAGTTTGGAGAGGTTTCTGTGATCAGGCCCTTCAGTTAGGCTCTTCATTAGTATTAACCCAGTATTCACTCAATAGTCAGTTAGACGAGTGATTGTAGTACTAAGATAGGTTTCATCCGATGCCTAAGTATTCAGTATTGCCAGAACTGGTGGCAAACTCCTATTTTCCATAAGTCAGGGAAGATCATGAATTTGAGTTGAACCTGGGAAAAATAGCAAGTTCATATCATTCTGTGCTACATCCTTGCCTATATCACAGGACTCAAACACACACACACACACACACACACACACACACACACACACAAGACATGCAAACACAAACACATACATCCACAGAGGCAGAGAATGACAGAGAGAGAGAGAGAGAGAGAGAGAGAGAGAAGAGATTAGAGAGATTAGAAGAGAGGGAGGGAGGCAGGAACAGTTCATAGGTTTTTGAGCCATTTCTTTTTTTTTTTTATTCTATATTTTTTTATTTACATTCCCAATGATTTCCTCTTTCCTGGTTCCTCCCTTCCAAAAAATCCCATAAGCACTCTTCCCTCCCCGTGTTCCACATTCAACCCCCTCTCACTTCTCTGTCCTGGTATTCCCCTATATCCAGTCTTTCCAGGACAAGGGGTCTCTCCTTCCATCTTGTTGAAAATCAAGAAGATATGTGAATTGTGTCTAGGGTATTCCGAGCTTCTGGGTTAATATCCCCTTATCAGTGACTGCATACCATGTGTGTTCTTTTGTGATTGGGTTACCTCACTAAGGACGATATTTTCCAGTTCTAACAATTTGTCTACGAATTTCGTGAATTCATTGTTTTTTTTAATTGAAAAAAATTTATTCAATTTATTTTGGTCATGTTTTCCCCTCCCTTAATTCCTCTCATATCCTCTTTGCCTCCCTCCATCCCAAGTTTGTTTTCTCTCTCTCTCAAAAATCCCAGAAAAAACCAAAAACAAAAGAACAATGAACAAATAGATATACACACTAAAAACAACAACAACAACAAAATCAAAATCAAGAAGCAAAATGAGACGACAACTACAGCAACAACAACAAAACGGCCCAAATCAAGCAAATTGAGACAAAAATACAATACAATAGATTCGGGGCCTGGGGCTTCCC
Source organism: Tokudaia tokunoshimensis (assembly GCA_036184795.1). Classification (NCBI taxonomy): domain Eukaryota; kingdom Metazoa; phylum Chordata; class Mammalia; order Rodentia; family Muridae; genus Tokudaia; species Tokudaia tokunoshimensis. Next base: position 52,006,385 of record BTHU01000005.1, on the reverse strand, counting down.
AGGAAGTGTGGTTACTATACCCAGAGGGATTCCATTGGAGACAACTGAGTTTTCCTTTGGTGGCAGGTATCAATTGCCGATAGTTTCAAGGTAGGGGTGGGAGCCTGTGTCCACTTCCCTTTCTTAGTGCTGGGAGCTGGCTGGCTGGAACCTGTGCAGGCCTTTTGTGTGCTGCCACAGCCTCTGTGATTTCACATGTGCACCAGTCCTGTCATGCCTGGAAGTCACTCTTTCCTTGGAGTCTTTCACCACCTCTGGATCTTACAGTCTTTCTGCCTCCTCTTCTGAATAGAGGAGCCTTGAGGAGAGGGCTTTAAACCCCATTTAAGATTGAGCCCTCAAAGTCTCTCATTCTGCATATTGTCCAGTGGCAGGTCTCATAGACAATAATTTTTATTAATTCATTACTGGGAATTAATTGAATAAAGTTTCTGGTATTTTTTTATTTAAACCATATCAATTTCATTACAGTTGATGTAGAAGAATTCTTTTATGAATACATGTTTAAAGTTTAATCTTCAGTATAAATTATTAAAAATATCCTAATGTGCCTAAAATAAACAATAACTTCTCCTTTCAAAAGGACAAAAGATATGTTTAGCTGTCTGTATCATTTAGGAGGTGGGTCTGTGGCTCCACTCCCTGGGAAGCTGGCAGAGAGCTCGACTCACTAAGCACACTTCTCAGTTCAGGCCAAAGAAGAAAGCATTCAAGTCCAGAGCCCTGAAGGAAAATACTAAGGATAGAAAGAGTGAAAATAGCCTTGGGAAGCAACTAGAGTGGTAAATGATACTGGTAAGATGAAGATGTTGACTCCCCCATTAATCTATGGATGACTTACTTATAACCAAATACATAATAAATATATTACTTGTTGGTGACAGCAAATTACCTTGCTCATAAAGAGCACACTTCTCTTTGGAAATAAGAATCAGTCTTTTAATCGCAGAGTAGTATTCCATTGTGCAAATATACCACATCTTCTGTATCCACTCCTCTGTTGAGGGACATCTGGGTTCTTTCCAGCTTCTGGCTACTATAAATAGGGTTGCGATGAACATACTGGAGCATGTGTCCTTATTGCATGCCAAGGAAGCTTCTGGGTATATGCCCAAGAGTGGTATAACAGGATCATCCAGGAGTGTCATGCCCAGTTTTCTGAGGAACCGCCAGATTGCTTTCCAGAGTGGTTGTACCAGCTTACAATCCCACTAGCAGTGGAGGAGTGTTCCTCTTTCTCCACATCCTCACCAACACCTGCTGTCTCTTGTGTTTTTGATCTTAGCCATTCAGAATGGTGTGAGGTGGAATCTCAGGGTTGTTTTGATTTGCATTTCCCTAATGACTAAGGATGTTGAACATTTCTTTAGGTGCTTCTCAGCCATTAGATATTCTTCAGGTGAGAACTCTATGTTTAGCTCTGTACCCTATTTTTAATAGGGTAATTTGGCTCTCTGGAGTATAACTTATTCAGTTCTTTGTATATATTGGATAATAGCCCACTATCAGATGTACGGTTGGTAAAGATCTTTTCAGAGTTTGTTGGTTGCCGCTTTGTCCTTTTGAGAGTGTCCTTTGCCTTACAGAAACTTTGCAATTTTATGAGGTCCCATTTGCCAATTCTTTATCTTAGAGTATAAGCTATTGGTGTTCTGTTCAGGAAATTTTCCCCTGTGCCCATATGTTCAAGGCTCTTCCCTAGTTTCTTTTCTATTAGTTTCAGAGTGTCTGGTTTTACGTGGAGGTCCTTGATCCACTTGGACTTGAGTTTAGTACAAGGAGATAAGAATGGATCGATTTGCATTCTTCTGCATGCTGACCTCCAGTTGAACCAGCACCATTTGTTGAAAAGGCTATCTTTTTTCCACTGGATGGTTTTAGCTCCTTTGTCAAAGATCAAATGACCCTAGGATTGTGGATTCATTTCTTAGTCTTCAATTCTGTTCCATTGATCTACATGTCTGTCATTGTACCAATACCATGCAGTTTTTAACACTATTGCTCTGTAGTACAGCTTGATGTCTGGGATACTGATTCCCCCAGAAGTTCTTTTACCTTTGAGAATAGTTTTAGCTATCCTTGGTTTTCTGTTATTCCAGATGAATTTTTGAATTGCTCTTTCTAACTCTATGAAGAATTGAGTTGGGATTTTGATGGGGATTGCATTGAATGTGTATATTGCTGTTGGCAAGATGATCATTTTTACTATATAAATACTGCCAATCCATGAGCATGGAAGATATTTCCATCATCTGAGGTCTTCTTCAATTTCCTTCTTCAGAGTCTTGAAGTTCTTGTCATACTGATCTTTCACTTGTTTGGTTAGAGTCAGACCAAGATACTTTTTTGTGGCTATCGTGAAGGGTGTCATTTCCGTTATTTCTTTCTCAGACTGCTTATCCTTTGAGTATAGGAAGGCTACTGATGTTCTTGAGTTGATTTTATATCCAGCCACTTTGCTAAAGTTGTTTATCAGCTGTAGGAGTTCTCTGGTGGAGTTCTTTGGGTCACTTAAGTATACTATCATATCATCTGCAAATAGTGAGAGTTTGACTTCTTCCTTTCCAATTTGTATCCCTTTGACCTCCTTTTGTTGTCTAATTGCTCTAGCTAAAACTTCAAGTACTATATTGAAAAGATATGTAGAGAGAGTGCAGCCTTTTCTAGTCCCTGATTTTAGTGGGATTGCTTCACGTTTCTCTCCATTTAGTTTGATGTTGGCTACAGGTTTGCTTGATATAGTTTTTACTATGTTTAGGTATAGACCTTGAATTCCTTTTCTTTCCAAGACTTTTAGCATGAAAGGATGCTGAATTTTGTCAAATGCTTTTTCAGCATCTAATGAAACAACCATGTGTTTTTTTTTTTCTTTGAGATTGTTTATGTAGTGGATTACATTGATGGACTTCCTTATATTGAGCCATCCCTGCATCTCTGGGATGAAGACAACTTGATCATGGTGAATGATCTTTTTGATGTATTCTTCGATTTGGGTGGCAAGAATTTTATTGAGTATTTTTGCATCGATATTCATAAGAGAAACTGGTCTGAGATTCTCTTTCTTTGTTGGATCTTTGTGTGGTTTTGGTATCAGTGTAATTGTGGCTTCATAGAATAAGTTGGGTAGTGTACCTTCTGTTTCTATTTTGTAGGATAATTTGGAGAGTATTGGTGTTAGGTCTTCTTTGAAGGTCTGATAGAATTCTTCACTAAAGCCATCTGGACCTGTGTTTTTTTTTTTTGGTTGGAAGACTTCCAATGACAACTTCTATTTCTTCAGGGGTTATAGGATGGTTTAGATGGTCTATTTGATCCTGATTTAATTTTGGTATTTTTTATTTGCGTAGGAAATTGTCCATTTCCTCCAGATTTTCTGGTTGTGTTGAATACAGTAGGATCTGATGATTTTTTGAATTTCCTCAGTTTCTGTTGTTATATCTCCCTTTTTGTTTCTGATTTTGTTAATTTGAATACTGTCTCTGTGCCCTCTGGCTAGTCTGGCTAAGTGTTTATCTATCTTGTTAATTTTATCAAAGAACCAACTCCTACTTTTGTTGATTCTTTGTATGGTTTTATTTGTTTCTACTTGATTGATTTCAGCCCTGAGTTTGATGATTTCCTGCCTTCTACTCCTCTTTGGTGTATTTGCTTCTTTTTGTTCCAGGGCTTTCAGGTGTGCCATTAAGCTGCTAGTGTATGCTGTCTCCCGTTTCTTTTTGGAGGCACTCAGGGCTATGAATTTTCCTCTTAGCACCACTTTCATTGTGTCATAAAATAGGGTATGTTGTGCCTTCATGTTCATTAAATTTTAAAAAGTCTTTGATTTCTTTATTTCCTCCTTGACCAAGGAATCATTGAGTAGAGCATTGTTCAGCTTCCACGTGTATGTGGGCTTCCTGTTGTTTTTGTTGCTATTGAAGATCACCCTTATTCCATAGTGGTCTGATAGGAGGCATGGGATTAGTTCGATCTTCTTATATCTGTTGAGGTCTGTTTTGTGACCAATTATATGGTTGATTTTGGAGAAAGTACCATGAAGTGCTGAGAACAAAGTTTATTCTTTTGCTTTAGGATGAAATGTTCTACATACATCTGTTAGATACATGTGGTCCAAGGCTTCAAATAGTTTCACTGTGTCCCTGTTTAATTTCTGCTTTCCTGAACAATCCATTTCAGAGAGTGGGGTATTGAAGTCACCCGCTATTATTGTGTGAGGTGGGATGTGTGCTTTGAGCTTTAGTAAAGAATCTTTTATGAATGAGGGTGCCCTTGCATTTGGAGCATAGATGTTCAGAACTGAGAACTCTTCTTGGTGGATTTTTCCTTTGACCAGTATGTAGTGTCCTTCCATGTCTTTTTTTGATGACTTTAGGTTGAAAGGCAATTTTATCTGATATTAGGATGACTACTCCAGCTCGTTTCCTGGAACCATTTACTTGTAAGATTGTTTTCCAGCCTTTTACTCTGAGGTAGTGTTTGTCTTTGACACTGAGGTGCATTTCCTGCACACAGCAAAATACTGAGTCCTGTTTACGTATCCAGTCTGTTTAGTCTATGTCTTTTTATTGGGGAATTGAGACCATTGATATTAAGAAAGATTAAGGAATAGTGATTATTGCCACCTGCCATTCTTGAAGCTATCTTTATGTTTGAGTGGTTATCTACTTTTGGGTTTGATGAAAGGTGGTTACTATCTCGTTTTTTCCAGGGTGTAGTTTCCCTCCTTGTATTGGTGATTTCCACCTATTATCCTTTGCAGGGTTGGTTTTGTTGAAAGATATTGTGTAAATTTGGTTTTGTCATGGAATATCTTGGTCTCTCCATCTATGGTGATTGAGAGTTTCGCTGGGTATAGTAGTCTGGGCTGGCATTTGTGTTGTCTTAGAGTCCATATGAGATCTGCCCAGGATCTTCTAACTTTTATAGTTTCTGGTGAGAAGTCTGATGTAATTTGGATAGGTCTTCCTTTATATGTTACTTGGCTTTTTTCTCTTACTGCTTTTAATATTCTTTCTTGGTTAAGTACGATTGATGTTTTGACTATTATGTGACAGGAGGTATTTCTTTTCTGGTCCAGTCTGTTTGGCGTTCTGTAGGCTTCTTGTATGTTCATGGGCATCTCTCTCTTTAGGTTAGGGAAGTTTTCCTCCATAATTTTGTTGAAGATATTTACTGGCCCTTTAAGTTGCAAATCCTCACTCATCTATACCTATAATCCTTAGGTTTGGTCTTCTCTTTGTGTCCTGGATTTCCTGGATGTTTTGGGTTACACATTTTTTGCATTTTGCATTTTCTTTGACTGTTGAGTCGATGCTTTCTATGGTATCTTTAGCATCTGAGATTCTTTCTTCCATCTCTTGTATTCTATTATTGATGTTTGCATCTCCTGATTTCTTCCCAAAGTCTTCTATCTCCAAAGTTGTCTTCCTTTGTGATTTCTGAGTTGTTTCTACTTACTTTTTTAGGTCCTGGATGGATTTGCTCAGTTCCTTCACTTGTTTGTTTGTGTTTTCCTGTATTTCTTTGAGATATTTTTGTGTTTCCTCTTTCAGGACCTCTGCCAGTTGACCCATGTTATCCTGTACTTGGATTTTTGTGTTTCCTTTGTAAGGGCTTCTATCCTTTGATTCATGTTCTCCTGTATTTCTTTAAGAGATTTATTTAAATCCTTCTTGAAATCCTTTAATAGCATTATGAGAAGTGATTTTAAATCCAGATCTTGCCTTTCAGGTGTGATGGGGTATCCAGGACTTGCTGCTGTCGGAGGATTAGGTTTGGATGTTGCCATATTGCCTTGATTTCTGTTAGTAATATTCCTACGTTTGCCTTTTGCCATCTGGTTATCTCTGGTGTTAGTTGGTCCTGCTGTCACTAGCTGGTGCTTGAACCTCCTGTGAGCTTGCAAGGCTATTTCTGCCCCCCTGGATGACCAGGTTTCCCCTGGCACCAATTGCTGAGGGGCTGCCATGCTCCTGAGCGTCTTTGGAGCCCTGGTGTGCCTTGCCCCAAGTGATGTTATACTTGAGAAATCCCTGCATACCTGGCGACTCAGTGTAGTCTATCACTGGAGCAAAGGTAGCTGAGTGGAGTCTGCTGTGCTCCCTCCCGGTGTGGGTCACTCTGCAGGGCAGATGTCCCACAGCAGAGCTGGCACATATATGACCACAGAGTGGCCCAGCTCTTTGGTTCAGGGAGCACACCAGCTGGCTGTGTCCCAAGTGATGTTATGTTTGGTTATCCCTGCACCTGGAGGTCCCAACTGCTCTGTTGTCAGATCAAAGATGGCGGAGGTTATTGAGCCGTTTCTTGTTTATGTTTTTACAGAGGAACTGAGTTCAGATTCCAACAACCACATAATAGCTCACCATCTGTTCCATATGGTCTGCTTTCCTCTTATAGCTGCTAAGGGCAGTACATACATGCATGCAGTACACATACATGCAGACAAAAAGCACATACAAATAAAATAATTATTAAAACAAGCAAGTTACTGGACAGATCTTTTTATATAAATATTTCTATTTGGATAGACCTACAACTGAAAATCTTAGATTTACAAAAGAGTGAAATTCAGAGTAATCTTATGAAACCCCATCTCTAGTTACCCCAGATTGATGCATCAGGACTATTAACATATTACCTAACAGCTAAAATGAAGAGCTATGAGAGTCAGAGTTAAACTTCACTGATAATTTACTCTCTCAGTGGAAAATTAGATAGTTTTTGAGATGTTATATGTCCAAATCCATGCAATCCTTGCAGCATTAGACCCTTCTAGAGATGGAAATGTCCCCAGAGAACACAACAAGCAATGATCACCAAAGCTCTGGAAGACATTTCCTGGAGAGATAAAAACATACATTGAAAAGGAGTAGGGAATTCAGATACAATGTGTTTGTGCCTTAAATTCAAAAATATGTGATCCATTTGTGGTCATTTAACCCTATTGTTTATTGGTTTAAACCTAAAAATTACCACGGGCCATCAGAGAATAGACCCAAAGTGGCTGAATTTATTATTTTCCTAGGTTGGTCTTATTTCTAGTGGTGTAGGGACAGCTTTTTTATGACATAGATTTTAGGTTTACATTAGATCTGTGTTTCTAAAAACATGGACAGAAAAAGGGAAAGACATTAATTTTTAAGGGGTAAAGCAGAATTGTTTGCTTTGGTGTGTTTCTTTTCCTCTAGTTTGAGACTGCTAGCTTTTGATCAAGGCTTGTCAGTCTCCTGACCCTTTATACTAACATTATTCACTACTCTCTACTTTAAGGAAATCTGCATAGATGCCCCTTTCCTCTGGGCTAATTTCTGCAGAAATGAATTGAGTCACATATAATTGAATATATCACACAGGCAAAATTCCCTGTCCTCTGCCTCAGCATCCACAGTAAATTTCCTATTGAAAGTACTCATTTGCTGCTCAAATTTACGATGGTTCTAATAATCAATTTTCAACACACTATTAATATGTACAATCTTTAAAACAATGAATAAATTAAAATAAATATGCATAACATAATTATTGTAGTAGAAATGTGAACCAAATGTTTTGGAAACACCAATTATGAGAAAGTAGGTTCTTATTAGAGAGTCCTAGAGAGATTGAAAATACTTCATGTTTGATCTACCTATGAATAGATTCTGAGGGCAAGTTACCTAGGTAGGCTGGAATAATAAGAAACATACCTTTGGTGGAGAGTTGGAAAAGATGAGTAGAGTTCCTATGGTATGTAACTATTTTTCCACAGTTCCTTTTTTGCCCTTTAGCTATCAGGTCAAACTTTTCAACCTAAACTTCAAGATGTCAAAGATTCTATCCCATGCTTCTGTCTATACTCATATCATACTTGATTTGCTATCCTGACTTTAGGCATGTTTTGTTTTATAGTTTGTATTCTTTTTAGATCATCCCCATAATATTCCTAATCTACTACAAAAGTTCATCCTATCTCCCTCCTCCCCCCATTACTACTTTCTTGTTCTTATTTAGACATATTGTCTTCTAGAAGAAAAGCATTTATATCTCCAGACCACACTAGTATTCAATCAACTCCTCCTTTTGTAACCTACACCTTCCATAAAAACAACCACTTCAGAGAGTTGCGCTTAATTTCCTTAAATCAACAGCATTATTTCCATTACTCCCTTATTTCTGATGGCTTTTGTGGTTTGTTTGTTTGCGTCTTTGTTTGTTTGTTTGTTTTCTGGCACCCAATAAGTTAATATAAAATTGATTGAATGACAAGTCAAGGAAAAAATGTAGAGAATTTTGATATTATCAAACAGGTGAACACAACACATTGTACAACTATTTGTAATTATACAGTCAGTGCAATGTGTGTGTGGGGAAGGTGTACATATACATGTACATGTATATGTATATACATATGTATGAGTATGTATTATTAAACCAAGAGTAAAGCAAGATTAAAGCTTAAACATGGCCTGCTATTGGTTGCTATATTTTAGCTTTATAGATGTATAGTTTAGCTATTAAAATGTTCCTAAAAGGGATAGGTGTAGGTGCTGAGGCTTTGGACAGGTTTAAGGAGGAAGATTAACTACCTTCCTATGGACAAGAATACTTGGTTGTTATTTCTTATTGTTTCTACCATAGAAAACATCTCTACTTTTGTTTCCTTATCTAATCACTGTCTCAACTGATGAGAAAAATATGCCCAGCCAGATGAAGCAAGAATGAATAAAATAAAAGAAAATTCTTTCTTCAATCACTTGCAAAATCTTCTCTGTGCTTTGATTTGCTTTCAGAGAACACTTTAGCTGAACAAACACTTGCAAACCACCCAGTTGCAAGGTAAAATGAAAAGCCCACAGGCATTAATTATATATAGAGATATTAAAAAAGAAGCTACTGCTTAATTATTGTTTGCAAATCTCGGTATTTAAATTGACTTATTTGCAAATGCCTGTTTAGAAATTGACTTTGTAATTATACAGTTGGTGCAGGGATGTCTTAGGCCCTGGAGGAGTCTCTAACGAGGAATGATAATGTAACAGCCAGAGTGAGACATCCTGAGCTGCATTTTAATAACTAGAGGCAGTTGGCAGGAGCTGAATGGAAAATCCCCACCCTGGCAAGTGAAGGAGGCAGGGTCTCTTGACATGGGAAGGAATTATCAAAGGACATATGTGGGGGAAGGTAAGAGAATTCTAAGAATGTGATTGATAGAGTAGTAGACACTTGAATGGAGGGATAGAGTGTGCTGCTCTGCTGTTTGCTGCTTTTAGGAACTACTCCCACTGTAGTTAGCTATGGGTGGAGATCTTAGGAGGTCATATTCTACATGTCATATATTTTCTTTTTTTTTCCTTTTTTTTTTTTTTTATATTTTTATTTACATTCAAAATCATTTCCCCTTTCCCGTTTCCTCCCTCCCCGAAAGTCCCATAAGCCCCCCTCCCTCCCTCTTTTCCCCATTCAACCCCCTCTCGCTTCTCTGTCCTGGCATTCCCCTACATCCAGTCTTTCCAGAACCAGGGGTCTCTCCTTCCTTCTTCTTGGAAATCTATTGATATGTGAATTGTGTCTAGGGTATTCCGAGATTCTGGGTTAATATCCCCTTGTCAGTGACTGCATATTATGTGTGTTCACAAAAGAACACACATATATTTTCTGATTATTATGGTTTCTATGGAATTATCTCCCTCAGGCTCAAACGTTGTAACACATGGTCCCCACTTGGTGACACTCTTTAAGAAATCTGTAAATCTTTGGAAGGTGGAATCTTGCTGAAGGGAGTGGGTCCATGGATACATGCCTAGTGATTTCAAAAACCTACCTCACTTCCTGTTTACACTACGCTTTCTGAGAGCAGGTGCAATATGACTAGCCAGCCTTCTACACTTACCACCAGGATGGAATATATATTGTTGAACTGCAGGCTTGAAAAAAAATTTGTCTCAGTCAAGTATTTTGTTACATAACAAATAACTAATAGCTATAATTGTCAAAAATTAAATATGACATGGAATTCGTTTTAAGGATTGAATCAATTAACACTTTGCAGTCTTAAGCCACAGCACCTTACCTTGAAACATTATTTACAAATAAGCTTTGTTCATTTTCTTGGTTAATATGTGTTGATGGTGAATCTGACTATGCTGAACTTAATGGTGTAAGTGGTGATCTTATACACAAGGGAAATGCCAACACAAATAAGCACACATGGTCAGACTGTTATGTGAAGATGAAGAATTAGATCAGAGTAATTGTTTCACAAACCAAGAAATGACAGCCTATAAGCTCAGTGAAATGTTGGGAACAGTCTTCTCCTCATCCCTATAGAGAAATCAACCTGCCACTAAAGGATCTCAGATTTCCAGTTTCTAGAACAGTGAGAAATTCATATTTGAGCTACCCTATCTGTAGTATTCTGTATACAAAGAAGTATAATCCTTGATAGCATTCTCTACCTGTACAATATGTGTAGTTTAGCCACTCTGGATTAGCAATAGTTACCTTAGTGTACTAGATTAGACCTGATTCGAAAGTTATCTAGAATGAAGAGTGGTTCTTAAACAAGGTTATGTTTTTAATCACTTGGAGGGTTTCAAAAGAGTCAGTGCCTATTATTGTCCTCAGAGATTTTACTTCAATTAATTCGAGATGCCTCCTGGGACTCTGCTTTCCAAGGAAGCCCAGAGGAGTACAATATGTAGACATAGTTAGGAAACTGTCTTTTATATTTTAGATTAGTCCCCTCATTTAGCAAGGGAGATAATTAAGGATTAGGAAAGTGAAGGAATAAGTGCCTGAGGTCACAGAGCTAATATCATAAGCAGAAGCAATGAGAGGCAGTTCAGACGCCCTCCCATTCAGGGTTCTACACTTTCTATTGCAGTCTTCTGGGCTCAATATAGAATGCAAATCCCATTGTATATTTCCTTGGATATCTCTGTTTTCTAGACAAGTGATGATTTTGTTCACTGGCATTAATTGAAAGTGGCTGTCTTCTATATGGGCATGAGGAGTTTAAAAAATTTTGTCACACAAAATTTCAATGAACCAGAACTTCAGGATACTGAGTAGAGCAAGCACATTCTGCCTTTTAAAGATTGAAAAGAGTGACCTGGGCAGACGCTGGGTGGTACATGTATTTAATCTCAGAACTTGGGAGACAGAGGCAGGAAGATCTCTGTGAGTAGAAAGCTAGCTCATCTACATAGCAATTCTAGGACAGCCTAAGACTGTGAACACTATCAAAAAGGGGGGAAAGTACAAAGAAATAAAACTTTACCCTTGTCCTTCACACTGTAGGTTAAAACACAACTGGGACTCCAATTTAGTGGTTTTGAAGCTACTCAGCTCTTATCACTTGTAATATTATAGTGAAGTTAAACACTCTTTGTCTAATTTTAATAATTTCAATAATAATTTTATTATTTTATTGTTCAACATCTTCTTAAATGCCTTTCATCACTTCCACGGCTTTGGAAAAAATGAGAACAAATATGCACTCATTAGTACCCATGAGCACATAGCCCATTTGGAGTGAAAATACAGAAGTTTTAAAGTAACTCTGAACCTTTTCTGAAATATAGATAGCCAAAATCAGAGTGACACTGACTACCATGATGCAAGAAGAGGTGATACCCAAGGAAGAGTGAGATATGTAGTTTGTATCCAAAATCTATGGTTCATATATTGTTCTAAATTGGCTGCTTTGCCTCCTACAAACTTATCACCATTACCACAATGTGCAAATATTATATTAAACTAATAAACTAATAAAGCTTATTCCTATCTGTAATCCATACTCCCATTTGTACACAGTTTTCACAACCAACCTTTCTGCATATGGAAGGTTTAGTTCCAAGACATAACTCCTCTTCCACAATTAAATGATCAGAGAACCATGTTAAAGTTGAGTCCTTTAAGCTTTAATGCCTTAAACTGGGAAATGAAAGACTAATATAAGTTTCCTTGTCTAATGAATAAAATAGATACCATATCAATAAAATTTCTCATATACCTTGGTGTCCCAACAACAAGTAGCTAAAACTAATGGGCCCTAAGTATCAAGTTTGTGCTTTTTTTTTTTGACTCATTATTTTAATTGTCTCTATTCCCTCTATCTGTAACGACCCTTTAAAACCTATTTTAAAGACCATTACAGTCAGCTGTCTGTTCTGCATTTCTACTTTTAGAAATCTTTTTGGTGACTTTACCCACCACTGAGTGTTTTTCTCTTCTACTGTTACTATTCTAGAACACCAATTAGGACTATATTTTTCACATGTATTTTTTTATAGAAGATTAAGACTAGCTTTTAAAACAGGATCTCACTATATAAACTAATCTTCATTCAAATGTACATTTCTCTTACCTCAAGCTTTTTAAGTACTAGGATTTCAGGCCACACCCAGCTAGTACTACCTGACCTTGATGTGAACTAGATCCAGTTTTAGCTACCTCCTAAAGGGTGGGGCATGGATAAGACAACACTAAGAAGGAAAATGAAACACCCAAAGCTCTTTAGAAGGAAGGATAATTTTCAATGGGCAAAGAACAAATTAAGGAAAGCAGGTCCCAGATTAAAGGATCATATGTCCAGAGCAACACTTTAAAACTCTTTCTTAAACATGAAACAGAAATGGTTGACTTCTTTCATAGGTTACCACTCCCTTCCTAAATTGTCTCTGGAGTTATCTTCTTTTACTTTATAAAATGAATACATGGATTGTAATCAAGAAGATGTGCCCCTGGAAGAATACAATGCCCAAAGGTAATGTTTGTTATAAGAAACATCATTAGTTTTAGTTCAATGCTATGTATGTGACTTGTTTCAGTGAGAAAAAAAATTAAATGTATTATTTTAAGTATAGGTCAATATAGGTGAACCTCTTTGACAGGAAAAACACCTTTGCTTTCATGCTAACATACAGGTGATAACACTGAAGATTCACATTTAAAATAATGTTAGAAACTGCAATCAGGTCATACATCCTCTGTGCTAAACATGTTCACAATCCTCTTAATACTGTATAACAAAATGTTTTTATTTCTATTTTACATATAAAAGTTGAAGCTTGAGAATATGTGTTTCATTACTATTTAACTCATTAAAAATTATTCATTCAGAAAACAATGAAAGAGAAATTTGATTAAGTCCAAAGTAATACCACCATGTCTACTTATAAGTACTAATTATATGCTTTGTTCTTTCCTTCTTTTCTCTCTTCATTGGTTTTCTATTCTAGTTTTAATTTGTTTTTGGTTAGTTTATAGACAGGATCTCACTATGTAGACCATGCTGTCCTAGGAACTTTACTCTTCATGTTTCAGCTACCCAAGGGGCTACATAAAAAGCATGTGCCAGATTAAGAAGAAACTGAAGATGCTCCACTTTCTTTCCTTGTCCACATTGTATTCAGAACAGAGTCACAATGACTGAGCCCAGAGATCTACCTGTGTACCTACAGTCTTTCTAATTCTGTTCCTGCCTTGTGAAAATAGAAGGCTGAGCTCATCTAGAAAACTCCTTCAAGCTCCAGTGTTTTATTATTCAAATGCAAAGTTGCCCCTATTTTCTTGCTGAAGGGAAAGAATTAACACTCGACAATTAATACTCTATTTCATTAACAATTAGATATGTTAAATGCCATTCAATTTGTGTGCCCCATCAAATCCTGGGAAGGTATCCAGGACTCTTTTCACTTTCTGATAATCCTCCTGGGTTAATTATCCAGAGAATCAAGCAGGGAACAGATTTTCATTCTCTACCTGTGATATTATCCATTCCTTAGGCCATTGCTTAATCTGCATGACCTGATACTTTTGGCTACTCTGAATTAACTTTTGAGCACTTTCTCAGGGCCTCCCTCTATGCATAGAAAAACAACCATATAGAGCCCTGAGATACGGTTTTTGATCTACTATATACTCAGCCCTAGGCAGAGTGGCAGGCAATACAAATCTCACTGAAGACCTCACTAGCTACTTCACTCTAAAGTAAAGAAATCACAAAATGTCATGCTTGACTAAGATTATTAGCCCAATCTTAATGTTACCAAAGGAGCCATAGGAACAAAGTTTATGTATTCCATGTCAAGTACTCAGTTCAATTTTATATACATTTTAACCTCAGTTTTGACAAAAATCTAATGAAACTGACACTATAGCTATCCCCAACTTAGTTTTTTATGAACATTACTATTATCTTTGCTATTTATACAGTGTGGCATTGCATTAGTGATTGACTATTTATTGGTATATAGCAAATTATGCCCAAATTCACTATCTGATTATCAAAATATTTCCTTACACAATTTCTCAAGAATCTTTAGAAATCTGTGAGATGTTTACCAGCTAATTTTTTTATGGTTCTACACAGAAGACGTTATCTGAACTGCTGTCTTCCCCTAGAGGGAATATATCAAGATAAGAAGTGACAGAAGCTATCTTTTTCCCATGAAATTATGAGTGGTATAGTAATGCTTTTTGCAGTACTTTATTGGTTAATCACATCAACTCTTATACATTATGTAAGAAAATGCCATAAAGGCATACATACTGAAGTCTACCTGCCATACATACATATTCTATAGAACTAGTAAAGTACTGGTAAAGTGGGTTTATTAAGCCGATTATTGCTTGATCTTATAATCAAGATTATCAAGATTTTAAGCATGTTCTTTGTTTTTTTTTTTTTAAAGAGCTTGTCATATATCCCACCTTCGAAGCTTCAAATCAAAGTTTGAGTAGAGAAGAAGTATCAATAGTAGTGGTATAGAGTGACGGATTTGCATTTAAGCCAGTTGGCCATATAAAGTTTGAATTCTACTTAAACTTAAAGTGTAAGCTAGGTTTGGGAATGGACTATCATGGGATAATCTGCATGTGGCAGGTGCTCCAGAAGTAAAACTGGAGGAAGCATTAGTTTTATTTTCACTTGTGTGATAACACCATGACAAAAGAAACAAACAAACAACCAAAAAACTTTTTAAATAGTGGGATTATTACAGTTTACAGTTCAACATCATCATAGTCAATCAGTAAAGGAATTCAGAGCAGGAATTCAAACAGCAAGAACTTGGAGGCAGGAACTGACAGAGAGGCTATAGAGTAGTGTTGCTTTTTGGTTTGCTGTCTCCGAAAGGCTGGCTCATCTTGCTTCTTAAAGCACCCAAGACCCAAGACTGCCTAGGATAGTACTACCCACAATGGGAAGGATCTTCTTGCATAAATAAGAAATGAAGAAAATGTACTAGTGTTGTCTACCTGCAAATCTTAGAGATGCATTTTCTCAACTGAGAATTTCTCTTCCCAAATGACCCTAGCTTGTGTCAAGTCATAATAAATAAGCAAAGATAGGATATGAAGTAGAGAAATATAAAGACAAACTAGAACCTATTGAGATAAGCAGGAATCCAGAGGATAAAATGGTAATTGTATTGGGATCTCAGTATCTCGGAACATCCAGATTTTACAGGTGTTTTGTAGTATATTTTATTACAGGAAGTTTTGGAAGTTCACAAGGACCTGATAGCAATAAAGGAGCTGCATGTTTCCTGCTGTTCTGTGTTGCAAAGTAGGGCATAAGCAGCAATGTGGCTTACCTGTGTCAAATCCAGTTCCCTTACAGATTGTGCAATTCTAGAAAGACTGAATGCCTTCATTTGAAGTCCTATATGATACTTCCTGTAACTTAGAGTAATCCCGGATTGCAGTGTATGTATAGAATATTCTTGAAAAGTCAGGACCTGATAAACTAAATTGATACTTAGCAAACCTACCCTGTCCTCTCTTCTGCTGTGGTGAGGTTTGGTCTGTGACTGTATATTGCATAGCTAAATTCTGTGTCCCAATGTCTAGTTGCCTCTAGACTAGTGAATTCTCAAATATGGCAGCTTTTGTTGTGCAAATCCTGCTCCTTAATTTAAAACTATTGGTTGAATAAAGATGCTTACAGCCAGAAAGCTGTAAAGAGGTTGCATGAACTTCTGTTCCCAGCCTCTAGATCTGAGATAGAGACCATGAAGAGAGAGAAGAGGGGAAGAATGAAGGCACCATGGGGTAGGTGGGTTGTGAGTGCATGACCATGAAAGTCAATGAGTAGGTCAGTGAGTACATGGGAAGTGATGACTTGGAATTATTGATAGAGAAGTAGACAAAATAGCATAAAAGATTGACCTCTACCCAGCTCTAATGCTGGATATTATGGATATTATGAATATAAAGGTTTTGTGTCATTTATTTGTGAACTAAGTGATCAAAGGTTGGGTAGAAACCCCCAAATAATATTTACTGCAACACTGCTGTGATACTCATTCCCATCATGGTATCTACCAATCAATGGCTAAGTATACACACACACACACACACACACACACACACACACACACACACACACACGCACACACACATTATGCAATGTAAGGAGACTCATGCTTCTACATATATTTCTTTTTCTGCTGGAAATTTCTTTTTTTTTAATTCATCAGTCAGATTTATATTAGTAAATTCTCAACCCACAAAACACTGGCACAATGAACTCAAAACTCAATGATATAAACACATGTTACACACCTAGATGGGGGTAAATACACCCTGCCTATTATTTAATCATGTATCTAAGAAATCCCCAATACTAATGAATCCCAGGACTGTGTGGTTCTGACTCCTCTTTCTCTCCTATAGGTTCCATCTTATCTCTTCCTCTCCTTCCCTTCCTCCATCTCTCTGTACTCTCTGTCTTTGTAACATTCTCCTCGGCTTTCCTTTTCCACTGCCCAGTCACAGGCTGTCACCTTATCTTGTGCCTGCCTTTACCTGCATATAGACAGCAATTCCACATTTCCCCCTTTTTGTCCAGTTAAAAGGCTCTTTCCTCTCAAATATAAATTGAACACAACTATTATCATTTTGTAAATTATAAAGTATAAAATATACCTAACATACAGTTCATCATCTTTGACAACTAAATAGAATACTCTGTTATTTATCCTAGCTTTTAAAAGGCTTATAAATCCATATGTCATGTCCTCGTTTTAGCTTATATACTATCTGAAAACTATATTCTCTCAATGCTAAATAGCCTGTGTAGGCCATGGGACTATAACTAGTATTTCAACCAAGACTTGCTTTATGAGAATAAGCATGTTTATAGACCTTTGTCCAGGAGAGCCCCAGCTTAATTTAATACTCTGCTATTACCACCTTATTTTCTTAGTAAGTTTTGTCTGAAAGACCCTGTGTTGTAATTTTGCATTGGTTCCTAAAACTTAAATAGATGTTTCCTCCCCAGTCAAGTTTTGTTATTTAAGGCATATTTCGTTCAATGTTAAACTAAAATATTACTTGATTAGATAATACATTTCTAAAGAACAAATCTATCTTCCATTTCTTTCTAAGTGGTTTCTAACTAATGGTTTACATTTATCACAAACAGGAGTTGCATCACCAGGAAACTGTGGGATGGGGGAGGAAGTGGGGAGCATTCCTAGAGAAAAGGTGGGGTCAAGGGATGTCTAAACCCCAGAAATCTCATCCTGAGACCAGTAGGAATAAGATTCCTGCTTCCTTGCCCCTGAACTACTTGTGAATGTAGGCCAGTATTCCCACATTTGGCCACTGGAGGAGAAGTAGCTGGGTTGCCAGGTTAAACTTTCTCACCCCTTATAAGGTTATGTCCAGCAGCACCTGAAATTCTTCCACAGCACAATAGCCCTGGATAAAGATGTGCACTCACCCTGAAAGTCCCTACCAACCCACTAAAGGTTTAAATACTCATTGTTCCCCCATTAAATGAGCTATCTGACTAAAGCTGCAGAGCTCACCACTGCCTGCAATATCTTCAGTCCCTGGCTGTCCCCACCCTGCTTCTCCTCTCAGAATCCTCCAGTTGCAAATACAAGTCAATCATGATGGGCAGGGAAACATTTATTTTGGCAATTTACCTGTAGCTTCTTGAAAGAAGTCATTGTCTATTTCTGTTCTTGGTTCAAGACATTCAGTTCCCTCAGTGGCATTGAGTTAGTTGAATGTCTTACAGAATGTTGTGAAAAACCTTTTCAATCTTAGAATCAATATCTTCACTCATGTCTTCCTTATCACTCCATTAAAGAACCAGAATTAGACACAAATACCAGTGTACGTGGTTGTTGTGACCTCAAAAGTTTCCTCTCACAAAAAAAAAATATTTGATTCTATATCTGTTTTTTTCTATACATTTCACATGCTTATCGTAATTTCACCAACTAAACAGAGACAAAATGAATTTGTTCTTCTTTCCCATAGCATTACTTCACTGTGAAACTAGAATTAATATACTACTTACTCTTTTGTTTATGTTTGCTTATGTAAATATTTCTGAGACCTGGATCCTTATCTCATATATGTCTATGTGACTCACACAGTCAGAAAGATGTTAGGGTGACAGAAGATCCAGTTGTCTTAGTCTATAGCAACAAGAGTCACTTGGCTTTCATATGAATGCTGCAGGCTGTACTTTGCATATTTTCATTATAATAATAGTAACAGGCACACTACAAAAGTAAGCCAAACCATCAAGAAAGCACTTCCTTAGTCTCGATTGGGTCAGAGTTACTGACTTCCCAATTGTCAGATAAAAGACAATCTGCCATGTTTAGGGGCTACAAATGAAGAAAGAAATTCTCAGAACTTGAGCTTTTTGTTGATAACATCAGAACAGCTGGAAACGTGAGGCAAGATCTGCAAGACAAATAATTATGTCCATTGGTATCATCAATCTATTGCTTTGCACATCACTTCCAAACTCTCCTTTAAAGCAAATCAGTGAAACATGTATTTTTTTTTTCTGAAAGTAAGAAGATATCAGACCTAGTCATGAGAAATAGATGGCATTCTACAAGAGCACAGTGGGGTCTGTGGGGTTTTGTTTATTTCTAAAATTCTCATACAGCTATGTTTCAAATTGATAGCAAAGGTCTTTGGGTCAGCTCTCCCTGGAGTATCCCCAAGAGAAGCCCAAGTACTTTCCAATTAAGTCCAGGTGAACTTAGCCCTGACCTGCAGCTGGAGTGTCAGCACAATGCCAAGACAAGCAGATAAAAATGTAAACAGAGAAGAGTTTGAGGTTTGTTTGTGTTTTGTCTCCAGTTTTCCTAACAGTTTTTGATCTTTTCTTTCTTTTAGATCAGACCAAACCAACATGGGACAAATACAGCCTTCACCAGTTGTTGCGACCTCCTTCTATTTTGTGGGGTCCTTCTACCTTTCTCACTGGCACTTGTCTTTCAACAGGATGTCCTGCTTTAGCTAGTACAGTATGGCTTAACTCATTTACTGAGAATCTTTTATCAGCTGGATACTATACTAGGCTCAGAAATTCTGCCATTGTATAGGTCTGAGTTCGTGATTTTAAGCAAATTAGCATAAGAAATAGGCTTTTAAATTAATAACATCTGTTCATAGAAGAAAAATGTGTAAAGGACCACCTTAACTATACATAGAGGATGACTGTGGGGGGGTCTCAGCAGTTTTCTGTCTGAAAAGTCAAGAATGAGCTCAGAGATAGAGTATACTTGATATAGTACTTGAAGAAAAGCTAAACGTTTACTCATAATAAACAAAGTAGTTAAGAAATCACATATTGGAGTCAAATACTCTGCCCAACTTTCTAATCACGCGCTTGTAGATAGAATGAGAAAGGCTCCCATTGGTTCTTATGATTTTTTTTAATTTATTTATTTATTCACTTTACATCCCAATATCAGCGCCCCTCTCCTCTGAGTAGCCCCTCCTTCAGCTCCTCCTCATTCCACACTTCTTACCCCACACACACTACCCAACCCATTCCCCCACCTTCACATCCTCACTCCACATCCCCAATCCAAATCGAGTACATCAGATCACTGCAGTACTAGTCATATCCTCTCCCACTGAGGCCAGACAAGGCACACCAGTTAGGGGAACATGATAGTGATAGACAGGCAGGCAGGCAGGCAAGCAGGCAGGCAACAGATTCAGGGACAGTTTCAGTTCCATTTGTTGGGCCCATATGAAGATCAAACTGCACATCTGTTACATATTTGCAGGGGCCTTATGTCTAGCCCTTGCTCTATCTCTTTGGTTGGTCCCGTGTCTGGAAGCCACCAAGGATCAAGCTCAGTCAATCCTGTTGGTTTTCCTGTGGAGTTCCTGTCTTCTTCAGGTCCCTCAATCCTCCCTTCACTTTTCCACAAGACTCCCTGAGCGCCACTTAATGGTTGGGTGTAAGTCTCCATATCTCTTTTCATTGGCTGATGGGTGGAGCCTCTCAGAGGACAGTTTTGCTAGGCTCCTTTCTCAGTCCAATGGTTGGCTATAAGTATGTGCATCTGTCTCAGTCAGCTGCTGATACAGCATTTCAGAGAACAGCAATGCTAGGCTCCTGTATGCAAGCACAACATAGCATCAGTAATAGTGTCAGGGTTTGGTGCCTGCCCATGGGATGGATCCCAAGTTGGGCCAGTCTCTCATCAGCCGTTCCTTCAGTTTCTGATCCATTTTTTGGCCCTTTATTTATTTTTTTATTTATTTTTATTATTTATTTTATTTTTTTTTAATTTACATTCCAAATCATTTCCCCTTTCCCGTTTCCTCCCTCCCCGAAAGTCCCATAAGCCCCCTTCCCTCCCTCTTTTCTCCATTCAACGCCCTCTCGTTTCTCTGTCCTGGCGTTCCCCTACATCCAGTCTTTCCAGGACCAGGGGTCTCTCCTTC
Organism: Tokudaia tokunoshimensis; assembly: GCA_036184795.1. Taxonomy (NCBI): domain Eukaryota; kingdom Metazoa; phylum Chordata; class Mammalia; order Rodentia; family Muridae; genus Tokudaia; species Tokudaia tokunoshimensis. Next base: position 51,985,676 of record BTHU01000005.1, on the reverse strand, counting down.
CATCTTCTTAGAAATCTATTGATATGCGGATTGTGTCTAGGGTATTCCGAGATTCTGGGTCAATATCCCCTTATCAGTGACTGCATACCATGTGTGTTCTTTTGTGATTGGGTTACCTCACTAAGGATGATATTTTCAAGATCTGACCATTTGCCTAGGAATTTCGTGAATTCATTGTTTTTAATTGCAGAGTAGTATTCCATTGTGTAGATATACCACATCTTCTGAATCCATTCCTCTGTTGAGGGACATCTGGGTTCTTTCCAGCTTCTGGCTATTATAAATAAGGCTGCTATGAACATAGTGGAGCATGTGTCCTTATTGCATGCAGGTAAAGCCTCTGGGTATATGCCCAGGAGTGGTATAGCTGGATCCTCCGGGAGTGTCATGCCCAGTTTTCTGAGGAACCGCCAGACTGCTTTCCAGAGTGGTTGTACCAGCTTGCAATTCCACCAGCAGTGGAGGAGTGTTCCTCTTTCTCCACATCCTTGCCAACAACTGCTGTCTCCTGTGTTTTTGATCTTAGCCATCCTGACTGGTGTGAGATGGAATCTCAGGGTTGTTTTGATTTGCATTTCCCTAATGACTAAGGATGATGAACATCTCTTTAGGTGCTTCTCAGCCATTAGATATTCTTCAGGTGAGAACTCTTTGTTTAGCTCTGTACCCCATTTTTTAAACTGGGAAATGATCTTTACCAACCTTACATCCGACAGAGGGCTAATATCCTTTATTTATTTTTGACCATAACAATTCTGGGTCAAACATGTTGAAGGTGGCTTGATGTCCCTATTAGACTTTTGTGTTTTAGTACTTGGCTCCCAGTTAGTGGAACTGTTTGGGAAAGTTTGGGAAGTGTGATACTTTTTGGAGGAGGTGTGTCACTGAAGTCAGATTTTGAAGTTTCATTAGATTTTTGTTATTTCCATTGTATCTTCTCTGCTCCCTGCTTGTGAATAAAGGTGTGAGCTCTCTCTCTCTCTCTCTCTCTCTCTCTCTCTCTCTCTCTCTCTCTCTTCAACTTTAAAGACTGGATTTATTTGGAGAAAAACAAAAACCACTCAACCCAAAGGATGGGATTTTACATCTCAAGACATCTCCCAAGTAATGTCTACGGATTATAAATCATCTTCATAGAAGATATTTTTGTACAAATTGTGCATGTATTCAGGAGCAGGACATAAGTCAACCCATGTTTTTATTTTAACAGAGGAGCAAAATAGGAGAGTGGTGTGAGCTCTCAACTGATCCTGCCATCATGTTAATGATTTCTTTTATGAACTCTAATCCCTGGAACCATAAGCTCAATTAACTTTCTTTATAAATTGCCTTGCTCATAGTGATTTTGTCACAGTGATAGAAAAGTTGCCAATTCAAGATGATCCTATTTCCATGAATTTTAATTTTTTATGAATAAAATGATCTTCTAGAATTAAACAGGGATTTGTACCAGTGCACCCACATACAGCATTGGATGCTTGATTCTCATAATGAGATCACTCAGAATATAGCTCTGAGGATCATTATTGTCACTCGTGAGAGAAAACTGCTAAGAATGGTTTCAGCAGAACAATCTAGGAAGAAAATGGTATTTTTAGGAGCACAGAAAAGCATGACGCATTCTAGGTATTAAGAGGTAATGATGGGCTGGAGAGATGGCTAAGTTTTTAAGAGCACTGACTGCTCTTCCAGAGGTCGTGAGTTCAATTCCCAGAAATCATATGGTGACTGACAAACATCTGTAATGGGATGTGATGCCCTCTTCTGGTGTGTCTGAAGACTAAGACAGTGTATTCACATATATAAAATAAATAAATGTTTAAAAAAAGAGATAAATGAGGTCATCCAATATTACATTTCAATCAGGTTACAAGAATGTCTAAAAAATTGTTTCAAAGATGAATTTGAAGGGGTAGGGAGACTCCCAAGGACAAAGCACTCTCAATTTCACTTCAAGGAATCCTTTATTCAATGGTATTTGGGGGAACTTAATGATACAGATTGGTCAACTTGTCATAGTAAGAAGTTCCTCTGAATGATAATGCAGAAACCTAAGGACTATATTTTAGTCAGTATTTCTTATAAGAACATAACTGTTTCTTTCTCATTGTAGGAGTTTTCCGAGTACTTAGAATTTGCAAATGAGTTCTAAGAGATGGCAGTGTAAATGAAGAACTTGTTCAGCTATTTGGTTCAAAAATACTAAAGATTTGCTCTCTGCTAATATTAATAGGCATATATTTGGAAAACATAAGCAGGCATAACTGTTGGTGGCATCAGCAGTAGAGTACTTTGCAGCAGAGATCTCCATGAAATTCTCAAAGACCCAAGATTTCCTTAAATCACATTTTCTTCACTTTTCCAGTAGTAAGTTTTTTATGTATTCATGTACAATGTTCCTTAGGGAACTACATAAAATCACAGGTTTACAAGCACTTTGTAAATTTTAAAACACTATAATGGTGAAATAAATTCATTCACAGACAACTTGCTATCTTCTATGCTGCTAGGAAATGGCTTTAATCAATGTCTCATCACTCTTAGAATTTGCATCTTTTTTGTAATAAGAGCTTCTCTGATTCTTAGTCAAGACCAGATAGGTTGCTGAGTAGTGGTGGGATATACCTTTAATTCCAGTACTAGAAGATAGAGGCAGTAAGATCTCTGAGTTTGAGGCCAGCCTTGTCTACAGAGTGAGTTCCAGGTTAACTATGACTACACCAAGAAAACCTGCCTCAACAAAAACAATAAAACAAAAAATAAAATTGCATAGGTTAAAGGACTGAACTTATTTTGTGAGATGTTTTAAGGCCAGGATATCATTTAATTATAGAGGAATCTGAGATACAAAGATCCCTCCCACTTAGAAGAAAACTTTAAATATTAAAGTTGTATATTTTGGACTCTAGGAGTGACTCAATGTGTAAAACATTAGATTTAAAATGGGATGTAGGACAGTATGTTGGATATTTTGGTGGACCAGTAGAAAAATCCATTGTGATTTGGTAAAACATCATAAATAATAGAAATGCATTTTCCAGTATTGACATATAAAATGTTTTATTTTTCTAATATAAACTATTAACCCAAAACTTCCCCAGCCTTCTCAGTGTAGAATTTGGATGGTGGAATTGAAATATTAAAATTCCTAAGTAAGAGATGGATGCAGTTTCAAAAACCCCTTCCCCCACTTACATACCTCATACCCTTATGCTTTCATCCTGATACTATTAACATCTCAACAACCTCATGAAGTTAAACACTCTTGTTCAAGTGATCACATATTTCCAGTTAAATAATAGCTGTGGGAGAGTGCAATTAGCAGATGCGGTCAGGAGAGAAAAAGATATGTTTTCAGATGAGATTGGAAATGAGATAGAGAGTCAATGAGGCAGAAATATACAAGATCTTTTTTTTCCCCTCTGAAGTTTCTTGAGTTCTGTTACTAATGATACCTCGAGTTTCTAAGGGCTCTAATTGAAAAAGGCACTGTGATCAAGGAGGTTGAAGGAGACTGAAAACTTGTTCAGAACTCTGCTTAGTTGTTCATGATGTTTTTGTTCTTGCTATATATTGCAGTATCTTCCTACCTACTTTCATTATATTTGGTGCCTAAAGACAAAGGGAGGAGATAGGTACAAGTATGATCTTCAGAGAAGTAAGCTATCAGCCTTGAAACAGAAAGTAAGATGATTTTATGTGATTTTGTTTGTGGATTTATGCAAACATGCCCAAGATCCATAGCTATGGAATTTGAATAAATTTCTGGTCTTTACTCATACTATAGACTTCTAAATAGCTTTCATAGCCTATGAAAGATCAACTTTACCTAGCTTAAAAAGACAAAGTAAGATAAAAATCTCTATTCTGATGAGGGAGTAAATAAAACTGGTTTATGTTCATCTGAATTTGACTTTAATCTCTATCTGTTAATTTGCTCACTATTATGGTCTAAATATAGTTTGACTGGAAACCTCTAAGGTCGTATGTTGTAAGCTCTGCCACAATTTAGGGGTTCTCAGAGCCAGGGGAACATTAAGAAGTCAAACAGAGAGAGGATGTGGAGAAAGAGGAAGACTCCTCCACTGCTGGTGGAATTGCAAGCTGGTACAACCACTCTGGAAAGCAGTCTGGCGGTACCTCAGAAAACTGGGCATGACACTCTCGGAGGATCCGGCTATACCACTTCTGGGCATATACCCAGAGGCTTTACCTGCATGCAATAAGGACACATCCTCCACTATGTTCATAGCAGCCTTATTTATAATAGCCAGAAGCTGGAAAGAACCCAAATGTCCCTCAACGGAGGAATGTATTCCCTAGACACATTACGCATATCAATAGATTTCTAAGAAGATGGAAGGAGAGACCTCTGGTCCTGGAAAGACTGGATGTAGGGGAATGCCAGGACAGAGAAACGAGAGGGGGTTGAATGGGGAAAAGAGGGAGGGAAGGGGGCTTATGGGACTTTCAGGGAGGGAGGAAATGGGAAAGGGGAAATGATTTGGAATGTAAATAAAAAAAACTTAGAAAATAAAATTAAAAAAAAAGAAGTCAAACAGGACAGAAGTTAGTGAATTCCTTTGGGAAGAATCTGTGGTAGTTATTGTTGGATCAGAGTAAGTATTAGGAAAGAAGAACCTAACACCTAGGTTGTTTTTGGCTATGAGTCTTCATCGGATCACTCATTCTAGTGCAGGTATCATTGACAGTGTATTCTCTATGGCATGATATACCTAGGAGATCTAATCAAAGCAGGCAGTAAACTATTTGGGTTGACAATCTCACAAACTGTGAATTAGATCAACCTTATTTCTTGATAAAATATGGGTATCCAACCATAGATAGATGTCATAGCAATAACAAACACCTGAAATACACTTGTACCTATTTCCCCCCAATGCTTTTAGTAAGCTAAGAACGCATCACAACTCAATACTTTATTATTTGATACTGTCTATATAACTTTGGACAGCAAAATCTAGCCCTCTTTCATTTGCTCTCTCATTCTCTCTTGAGTACACTCTACTTAATAAGAGCTTACTGGAGATAGAGATTGTATCACATAATGAAGGAACATGGATCATTCTGACTTGGGTCATAATCCACAACAGATACCAAAAGCACACTCTCCTTCTTTTCAAAACCAATAAAGTTCAATACCTAAGTAAACTACGCCCCAGATATGCATTCAACCATATTAATCAGTTTGGAACTTTTTTCAACTGACATAAAATGAAGGGTGAAGGTCTCTTCCATTTACCTCACACAGTTGTTCTGAAGATTACAAGAGCACATGGAATTGGATGCATTTAGCAAATAGCAAATTGATGTTTAAATGTTTATGATCATTATCCCTAGGATAATTTTATAGGTTAGGTCAAATTCTCATTAGAGACACATTCTTCTTTGGTTTGAAGAACATGAACTGTGTCCGGAGCAATCTTAGTGTCATTATGTTAAGAGTCCCACTATGTTTTCATTAACTTAGTCTACCTCTAAGAGGCCAGATGCTTGCCAGTGCATCCAATTACATAAAGCAAAAGATGTGGAAGGAATTTATGTGGCCGCAAGGAGCATTATTGATGGGAGCCCCTTTTAGGGATGCAATTTTGGAAGTAATTTTCCATGAAATTGCTGAATGTGTGTATCCATATAAATTTAAGTCCGTTTGGTACAGTTTTATTTAGCCCAGTGATCACACTGATGGCATAATTCAGTAGATATTCTGTTTAGGAGAAATGGAAACAATTGTTTACCTGGAGTCTAGAAAGTGGGTTTCTTTTGTCAAGTTAAAAAAGATTTTAGGTCAAGTAGACATCTTTAATTAAGACAGAACCATGTTTTAATTCATTGTGTTCTGTTACCTGCCAGACTAGGACATTGAGTAGTTTAAGAGCTTGTATTTGTGGAACTGAAGGACTTAGTTTTGAATTCTGTATCTGCCATACAACACAGATTATAATAAGCTTTATTTTTCCATCCTTGAAAGGGAAGAACAATATAAGTATTAATGTTTTTTCCACTGCTGTTAAAATTGATAAACAAAAAGAGATAGGTAAATAGATGAATAGATAGCTTAAATATATATTCTGGATATTGATGCCAAATAAAAACAAAACAAAATAATCATTTAAAATAATGTTCTTTTACATGTCAACATTTTTGTTCATAATATCTAAAACCCACTGTTATGTAATGAATTAAAATGAATCTCCTAATTTACACAAGTCAGCAGTAATATGCTCAGCAGAATAAGATTCAAGTAACCTCACAGAAGAATTAGTCTAGTCTCTTATTTCAGGAGGAGAAAAATTCAAAGAGAAGAGTTGGATTTTTACAACTAGCAGAACCCAACTCAATATTATTAAAACAATTTCACTGATAAAAGATAAAAGAAAAACTACTCTCAAGTGCCACACAGATCTTTTTAAACTATTTTTTACCTGTTTGTCTTCAACTCATCCTTGATTCACAAATGTAGGTAATCAGATTTCCATTTTATGAATGAAGCTCATATTCACACATTGTATTTTGTCTCAAAAGAGTTACAGCATTGAGGTAGATAGAGTGCTTTCCATGCCTTCCACTTACAGAAAGTGAAAACACAGTTCTTTTTAGAGCATTTGCCTGTGTGTGAATGTGTGTGTGTGTGTGTGTGTGTGTGTGTTTGCACGCGTGCACACATGCAAGCTTGTGCATGTGCACATGTGAAATCTCCTATCTTGGTTCTCTTTGTTATGCTGTTGTCAGACATTAGAGTCATTTTACAAATCTCAAGGCTCCTTCAGTATCCTTCATGGTGTATCAGTGAAGATCATGTTGATGGCAATGATGCAAAATGCACTCTGTATTCGCTCACAAATTTCTACTTTGGTCCCACCCCAGATGAGATCCTCTAGTGTAGACTTAGATTTTTTTCAAAACCTACTTTTGATAATGGTTCTCAAAGGTTTCAACACCTCTCCCCTTCTAGCTCACTGTTCAAAGTTGGGTAGAAAAGACGGTAATAAGGCACAGGAATGTGGACCTGTTTAGAGGTAGTGCTTTGGGGCAATTCCAATTTCTTTTTGTCAGGACACCAGCAGTCCACTTCAATAGTGTCAGGTCACCAAACAGGAATCTGCAGCTGCAGGATGATCCAGCAGAAACAGCCAGGCCTCCACTGAGTTGGCGTGAGTCAGTGGCGGGAACAGAACCAGCCACCCTGCTGGGGACAACAGAAGACCAAGGAAGCATTGCCAGGTTAGCTGTGCAAGTGCCTGGCACCGTCCGTTGAATCCTATTTATACTCCCTCCAAACATCATGTGTCCCCCCCACATGTCATACTTCTGCAAGATACCATGTGAGTCAACCTTAGCACTCCACCCCTCAGCAAGAAGTCATCTTGGCCAAATTATTGCTGCTTTCTGTTTGTGGTTCTCGTCCTTTCTTACTAAACTAGCAAAAGATTTACTGATCCTTCCTAGCTTCAGTTGCTTCCAAATTAGAACATTTTACCTGTTATGCTTTCTTCCTCTTTCTTCAAAAGAAATCAAGGACTGCTTTTTCAATAAAAAAATCACCCTGTATTTCTCCTCTATCTCCTCCATACATTCTTCCACTCACTTGAAACATTTGGCCCATATATCATTCTCCATGTGGATCTGAATCTCTCTAAGACAGCAGTTTGTCTCCAGAAGTCAAGTCAATTACTTTGGGTCATGTGTAGTTATTTTTCCCATTAGAATATCTAGAACTATTAATCACCCAACACTACTGAAAGAAAAAGAAAAGATGATAATCTACTGACATAGTAAAACAGTTGCTCTTGAAGCACTGGGAACTGAGAAAATGTTTCTCATTGCTCTTCCTCAGAATGTAGTGGGCTCTCACCCTTTCTGAGGTTCATTTTCAAATTAAAGGGCTTCATGTTAGAGTAGAGACACAGCATTGATAGCAGAGGTGAGATATTACATGCTTTAGTTCTAATCACATTTTATACTTTATGTCTTACTTAAATGAACTTTTAATTTTGGTTAGAAATTAATGATAAGTTTTTCTAGCTAACAGACGCTGTTAATAAGGATTGGAGAAATTGAACTCAGATAACTAATTCGCCCTGAGTTCTAGACTGGTCACATAGTCTTGGTCAAGTCATTTCAGACTCAAAAATGTGAAATATTTTGAAATACCTGATTTTCAAATTTCATCCAATTATTACTAAAGAATTCTATGTATTTATGTATGATTACTAAAGAATTCTAATGTATTTTACTTGAGGAGAGAACATAGACACTATAAAAATTGGCTGTTTTCTGGAAATGTATTTGTTTATTCTTTATAGATAGATAATAATAAAATAAGACAAACCATAAATATTTCTCTTTGGTATATTATCAGATTTATTTCTCTGAAATATTCTTTCCTGCTCTCTTTGTTATTATTTGGGTTGTTTTTTTACCCACATGATTATTCCTTTTATGTCCTATCCCTCCACTTGAAAAATCAGGAAACTTTTGTTCCTATGCCACTATTCTATCTTAATAGATTATAGTCATTCTTTTGTAAATGTAGACTCTAAATCCATCAATTCAATAAATCATGGATTGCAAATATACATATTAAGTATGCACAAATTATTACATGTGTACTTTACATGTTTAGACTTTTACCTTGGCTACAGTGGCCTAAAGAGTACTGGATAGCAACTATTTTCTGAGTACTAGGCCATGTCAACAATTGTAGGTAATTCATATATGCTTCAAGATGCATAGGAAAAGGGAGATAGATTACATGTGAATTCCAGTTAGTTTTACAGAGAAGACTTGAGCTTTTGTAAATATAGTGTCTGGAGGGATGTGAATGGGTTCTAGAAATATTTTCTCCACAGAAACCATGGGGAGGATATATTTAGTTGCCATTAATTTAGTATTGTCATAAATTGTTCCTGTTTTCAATTATTGTTTAGTCACTGCTAAGGATATCCACAGCTGGAAAGACCTGTAATCTCTAAGTAGTATAGAGAAAATTTGAGTTAACTCTGAATTCTATGAGCAGATGTGTAGAATTTGGATTTTAATTCTGTATTCCCTAGAAAAACTGTATTTGTGTATATATTTAATATCAAATATGGGTAGCAATATTTTATTAATAATTGTTTTATACCTATTATTGATAACTTCTGCATTCATGATTCCTCACATATTTTTTATTTTCACTCTTTAGAAATCATTTTGTTGAGTCAGATGTGATAATGTATGCCTATAAGCCTTTGGAGACTGGACCATGCATAAAGATTGTAAATTTAAATTTAGCTAAGGTTATATTTATAGTAAGTTTGAGGCTAGCCTGGACTAATTTGTGGCACAATATTTCAAAAGCAAATAATAATCTTTTACTGACAATCTTGTAAGCTTTTTCTGTCTATAAACATTGTTATCTCTTGTGTTTGATATGTAATTAAACTAGATATAGAATTTTAATTTGCAATCATTTTGTGATACAATCTCAAGTTCCAGGGACAGAGAGGTAAATTTTTACTATCTCCCACATTACAATATAATAATCATTCATTTGTTAGGGACTAGGCTATTAAATCTTCTATGACCTTGACTAACATTCTCAAGTGGAAGCTTATAAAGCAGATAGTTGAGCCCTCAGTCATGAAACCCTTGAGACCGAGATTGTAAGTTCTTGCACGTCATGTCATGGAAACACTTATTGGGAAGTTTATAGAGCTCCATCTTCTAGATCACTATATTTTCCTTTAGTTTGTTTATTCTCCTATCCATGTAGCTCTTCTGGGGGCCCTAAAATTCCAACTACGTAGTCATGACTCTATTATTACCAGAGTTCCTTGTTTTAATTTGTTCCACCTCTTCATTTTGCTTATTGAGATACTTCCTATCACATTTCACTGAGTGCAAAAAAAAAAAATAAAAAATAAAAAATAAAACTTACCATAACCCTTATCTGCTTTTCCTATCAATTCTTCATTTTGGCCCAGTCATTGTGCTACTTCTCACATACCTGGTAATCCTAATATTTGTTTATGTGAGTTTAACTTTGAGATCATAGACTGATCGAGTCTCTCTCTTTCTCTCTCTCGCTCTCTCACACAACATACATACATACATACATACAAACACACACACACACAGCACTTTTACTCTTTTACTGATTCTCTCATTTGCTCATTCTAGTAGTATTGGCAAATGAATAGGCTTTGGGAATTTCAATTTGACTTATCTAGGATTTCTGCCAACTAAGTTTCACCTTGCCTCGGAATCAGAATACACTCTTATACTGCTGCTTCCCTTAACAGCCTATAATAGAAATGATTCACAAGGCATGGTTGTCCTTTAGTTCCAGTAAAATCTCCCTATTCTTCTGTGTTTGGCAATAACAACCAAGAGTGGAAAGAACCACATCGCTTTAATGCCATATCTGTTTCCTGTACTCACAAGTCTATGGAAATTTGTTTCCTGGGTCAAATTTCATCTTCTTCCAGCCTCCATATATTTAAAGAGGCTGTGAATTTGAAAGAGATTAGGGGGCCTGCCAGTGTCTGACAAATACAAAGGGGTTTGCTCTCAGCCAACAATTGTACTGAGCACAGGGTCTTCAATGGAGGGAATAGAGAAAGGACCCAAGGAGCTGAAGGGGCTTACAAACCCATAGGAGGAACAACAATATGAACCAACCAGTATCCCAAGAGCTCCCAGGGACTTAACCACAAACAAAAGAATATAGATGGAGGGACCCATGAATCCAGCCACATTGGTAGCAGAGGATGGACTGGTCAATAAAAGAAGAGGTCCTTGGGCCCCGAAAGGCTCATTGCCCTAAGGTAGGGGAATGCCAGGTCAGAGAAGTGGGAGTGGGTGGGTTTGTGAGCAGGGGGAGGAGGGATAAAATAAGGGATTTTCGGAGAGGAAATGAGGAAAGGGAATAATAGCATTTAAAATGTAAATAAAGAAAATATCTAATAAAAAGTTATTTTTAAAAAAATAAAGAAAGAGAATAGGGGTGTGTATAAGGGTATACTTGGAAGGGTTTGGGTGACAGAAAGGGAGATATGATATGAAGCAATTATGTCATAAACTCAAAAATTATATTTAAAAAAAATTGAATAAAAGTTATTTGGGGACCAGTGACAATGATCAAAGTACACACTACCAACAGAGTGTTGACTGAAATTATATTTAGTAATGATTTATTTTTCTCAATAGGAACTCCCAGTTGCTTTTGATGAAATGAAGAGGAATCTTAGAGTCCTGATTCCCAGAAGTCTTTCTCCCGTCTGTTGTCAAGGCTTATGGAACAAGTGTAGTGTTCAAAATCCTTAGGCTGAATGCTCTCACAAGTCACTTTTCCTCCTACATTTTGTGGGGCCGTTCTGACACAGGCCAGCTTACTTGTGGAGGAAGCCCATTTGGACTGAGGAGTCCTTGATTCGGTCTGGCAGTACCTGTTGAAGGAGGCGACCCTGCTACAGGGGATGGAGTCCTTGATCCTGTCCAGCAGCTGGAAGCACTGAGAGGCCTGTTCCATTGCTCCAGCACAGTGGGTTTTGATATGAAGAGATAGCCCATGATTTTAAAGCTTTATTATAGAGAAGTAGAGGGAAAGAAAAGAGATAGAAAAGAGAGAAAGAAGAGATAGAGAGGTTTGAGCTGGCAATGGCCACGTGGAAATAGAATGGAGAGGTGGAGCAGGGGGTCAAGAGACAAGAAAAGAGGACAAAAGAGAAGGGCAAAAGAGAAGGGTGAATAAGAAAAGAGGGGTTACACTCCGGGCCCCCTGGCTACCTGGACCTGTCTACCTGGTTGTTGCCAGGTAACTGTGGGGTGAGGAAAACCTGGCTGTAGTCAGGTGACTGTGGAGGTAGAGTCCAGTCAGAACACTAGGGGCCTGGGGCGTGGCCCTATGTGACTGATGGCCACAGGGTTCTGTCCAACAACATTTTATGAGCACAGGTTCTCAAAGGCAGTGTACTAATTTCTGGAATTCTGAAGTTCTGATGGAAAGGGGGAAGAGGGTTGATCTGTGTCCCTCCTTTTCAATCAACACACTAAGAAAAATCAAGAATTCCATTGGATTTCCCAGGATCAATTATTATTCAAAACCAGCACATCACACCTTCACTTTCCTTTAGAATTCAGGTATTTTTTAACCACACTTGCCTGGAACATTTTTCTTTTCCACAGTCAGTCTTTCTCCCATTTCACTGCATTATTGATCACCCCTGTTGTGGTAGGGGCCAATAGATTGAGGAAAATGCAGAGAGAAGCAAGTTTCAAGTCTTAATTGTATGCACAGTCCAAATCTGTGAAACTAAAACTACTTTATGCTGCAACAGGTCACTGTACAAAGCTCAGATTAATTTTAAATTTTTCAATCCGAAAAAAAAGATATTAATCAACATTGTATAAGCATCTGTTTTGGTAACATTTTCAGACATTTTAGTTTTGAATGTTTTATTTAAGAAGATGACTTAAAATGCCAGTTCACTTGCTCTGTTAAAAGTGTCTGGTTGAAAATAATAAAAGTCCTTATGAAGTTTAATGAATGAACATGAGAAAGGGGGCAAAAGACTCCTAGGAAAAGGAACTATGAGCATTATTAATGTCATGATGTGACCTAGAGTAATAGGAATACAAATTTCTCCAGACGTTCAGTGAAATTCAGAGCATATACAGGTATAAAAAGAATTCTAACTAAAATAACACTCTGTAAGAGGACTAATCAGATGGTACATGCACCCAACAACCTACATTTTGGCAACAGTAATTATGCAGATTTTGCTCCAGGGAAATATCAGCCTATAAAAGTATTTTCCAGCATGCAATCGGCAAAACTGTTGTCTTACAAGATATGCCTGGAAAAAGTACAATATATCCTCACGGGTTTAGAGAAAACAAACAAGCTAGGAAAATAAATTTTAAGGAATTTATCTTTCTTGAAAGATTGTATATGCATGTTACCAGACAAAGCCGTTTCATCATATTAACCGGTTACTTCTCAACGCCATTTATGGTGCCATTCTTTGTTGTCGTTGAGGTGGTACTAGTGGTGGAGGTCTCATTCACCTTTTGGTTTATATAAGTGATATAACATGACTCTTTATTAAAGCATGGGTCAGAGAGAAAAAATAGAGAATTGAAGTCTGGTTCTTCTACGTAACAGACTGGCATCAATTAATTTTGCAGAATTAGCTCATGCAGTTACTGTGTTCAAATATTATAACACATCAAAATAAGAACCTACCCTCTTACCAGTCATGTGAAAGGCTCTCAGAGGATAGTAGCAAAATGATGATGCAATTGTGACCTAGTAATAGAAACCCAACAAAAATGAACACCAGAACTTTGGGAAGGGTTTCAGGAAAAAAAGTAAGTAACCTGTCTGTCTTCATTTCAAAGGCAGAAGTCATTATACTGTATTATTTTTAAAAATAAGTTTCCATTTATTGTAAGCGCTGAGTTGTTGTTTTTAAGCCTGTTTCCTGGAGCCTGACCTCAATTCAACATATGAGCTTGATTTGCATTTGAGAATAACATAACCCTCCCTAACCTACCCTCACCTTGCTCAGTTTAATCACATAGTGACCACATGCTCTTTATGAGATTTTTCTATACTTTCTCATTGCTCTATTGTCTCTTGTTTATAAACCTGCTTTGCAACTACTCATTTTTTTATTCCTTAAAAGGGGCCCAAGAAATGAACTCAAGCTGTTCTCTTTAACCCAACTTAGGAGGCAGTCTCTTGCTAGATCTTGTATGTACTCCATAAAAATTAAGCTTGCTTCAAATTTGGATCAAAACTATAATAGTGGTATTTTCCTTGAACAATGGAATTAATTTTAGAAAGATGTCAGAACATAAGTGGCTATCCAATGAAGGGATTTGAGGACAGCAAGAAAGAGGAATCAAGTACTTCTTAGGATCAATTTTTATCAGTACCCCTTTCAGAGGAACCCCCTCTACATCCAACTTCTTTGACCAATGTCTTTTGACATTCTCTGTATCATTACTACCATTTAATCTCATACCAACTTTGACAAGAGAGATGTTTTCTGTAACCTGCAGAGCCTTCTGGTTCTATTGTCTCTTTCTCAGTGATGAACTGTTAGTTTTCTAAAACCTTACCTCTGCTCTGTGCAACTGAGAATGTCCCAGAGGAAAATAGAGAAACACATTTTTTTTCCATAAGTTGAAACTTGTGTCAAGTTTGAATAGAAAATATATAGTAGCTGGGGTTTGATAGAACAGATAACCCTAAAAAGAATTGGTAGGTTTGAATTGTCATCAAGAGTTTTATTCTTTATTCTAGAATCAGGCTAAACAATACAAATTAAAAGGTTAAAATGTACCATTAAATTGTTTTACAGCTGGTTTCACAAGAGCTTGGGGTTTATACTATAGGCCAATTAATAAAGATTAGCAGAGCAGGTGCAGGAATATAGCACAATATAGGTACATAGTATATTTGATGCTTCCAGTGCTATATAGCTTCTCTTTGGATAAAACCAGCCCATCTCTAGGAATGTCACTTTCCTTATCAGTGAACTTAAAAATAATAATAATGAAATGTAAGATTATTAAGATAAGTGAAGTATATAGAAATTGCAGTGCTTGCTATTCTAGTTATTAAGGTGGTTTTACATTTTCAAATTATATGAAGAATTTGTTAGATTTTACTCCATTTTATATCACTCAGATTGCTACCCAAGAAAATATTTCCACTGGCTTTCTCTATCCTACATTGTTAAAACAAGTTCTATTGTTCCATGTACATATGTTCAGAAGAAAGCAATACTAGAACAAATAAAGAAATTAATTTTAAGTGATATTAAAAACTTAAGAATATTGCAGGGGACATTGGCTGATGGCTATTTGAGTTACAGAAGAATTAGACTTTGTCATGATAAATGAATGATTGAAGGAAACTTTGTAGAAAGATGGACATGCTGGCTGCAATCGAACCTTCCTAGCCTCATTTTATTTTATTTTACATTATTTTGTAAAGTATGTGGGGTAACAAGGGCAGCATATATGGACTTGACTTACAGTTTCCAGTAATAGAAAAAATGTTGTATAGCAATTTCCTCTATTTTCATTTCCTTCTTGCAAGAAGGAGCAAGGTTTATGAGACTCAGGAAGTACTCAAACTTGAACATATTAACAAATGAAGTCACCAATAATGTGTCCAAGGACAAAAGTCAATGTATTTGCCCTTGGGATCATTTGACCAAAAATGAGTCAATATTTAAATTCTCTGCTTTCCAATAAGGATCAAACTACAGATAAAGGACCCAAGGAGCTGAAGAGGTTTGCAACCCTACAGGAGGAACAGTAATATGTACCAACCAGTATTCCCAGAGCTCTCAGGGACTAAACCACGAATAAAGGAGTACACATGGAGGGACCCATGACTCCAGCTACATATGTAGCAGAAGATGACCATTTCAGACATCAATGAGAGGAGAGACCATTGGTGCTGTGAAGGCTTGATTCCTCAGAATAGGGGAATGTAAGTCAGGAAATTAGGGATGGGAGGAGCAGGGGGAGGGAGGATAGGATAGGGGATACTATTTGAAATGTAAATAAAGCAAATATCTAATAAAAATTCTCTGCTTTCCTCTCCTTATGCCTTCTATCACCTCTAACAAAAGGGCTTCTGTTCTGTATTTATTGAGCAGCACAGAAAGCATCACCTGAGGTGGGTGTTGGAGACACCATACCAAAGTCTTTAACAGATTTTAACAAAGGATGAAGTCACTGATTCCACTTAACTCCAAATGACCCAGATAAGAAAACACTATCCAATAATTCACAATCCTGCTTTCAGCATTTTTAGTGAAAATTCATTTTATGAGCTACAATGAGCCTATTTTCTGTTTTTAGTAAATTATTATCAAAACATACATGAAAACACTTATATGTTACTATTTGGTCAGGACATGGAAGAACACATAATTTAAGATTATAGCTTTGTACAAGTTTATGTTGTAAAAGTTGATGACACAGGGAATTCAGGACAAGCATTGTTGGTTGTTACATTGTTCTATTAAAAGTAGGTTAAATAAACAGGTTGGGAACACAGCAGGATATACATCTTAAGTCATACGTATTAACTCTGGCTGGAAGGTCCAGCAAAAATTCCTCTCTCTTAGAATATAAGAGATATCCTAATTATAAGGCATTTCCCCTAAGGAAGTTAATAACTCCCAAGTCTCAGAAATTTCCCTAAATGATCAAGATTCACAAGACTACCTTGACAGTTTAGGGAACCTGGAAATGACTGCTAAAGGAAGGCTCACTCTGAATATAGCTGCTTACAAACTATATATCAGCGAGCTCTAGAATTACAGTTCTCTCGAGTTATCACATCCCCAGCCTCTTTCAGAGATGTAGTTTCCTTTGAGTTGTCCTTTTTCCTAAGAGTAGCAGCTTACCCCTAACCCTGTAATTAATACCAATCAACTTTTTGAATTTCCAAGTCAGAGTTTTGTGCAATCATTACTTTGGTGTGCTCTTGGTTTTTTATATGTGACCAATAGATGTTCTCATTGCATCATCCTAGGACATAAATCAAACAAGGCCATAGGCACCATATTCTGTCTCTGATTGTTTATAAATTGACTTTTACTCCACCAGCACTACTATGCATTTTTATTGCAAATGATACCTTCTTAGTAGTTTTCATCTTTGACTATTTTCCCTCTGTTTTAGTTTTTATGGTGGTCTGAATGCAAATTTAAGTCCTTGAGTTTTTTTTTTTAACCTGGTTTTACAGTGTGTCTCCTGTGCTCCTATGATTAGAATGGCAGCAGATGTATATTTACCATTTGTTACATCTGTAACTTCTTGCTCATGATAGAATACATGCTTTGATGTTTTTCATTTGAAATAATAATCTTATTTTCTTGTATATCCACAGAGAATAGTTGTGTTGGAAATTTTCTGGTACCCAAAAGGGTCAGAGACACAAGACCCATTTGTATGATAATAGCAAAATGTGTGGCTTTACAAACCATAAAGATAATTTAAATTCAAACTCCACGCCCTAAAGGGAAACAGGATTATGCTTTTAATTTCACAGATTCTTGGAGGATTATTTTTTTTCTTTCAGTGTCTAAACAGAGAAGATGCTTCCCTGAGTCTGCTCTGTGCTGATGAATTGCCTTATATACTTCTCCATACCATGGAGAAGTGCTATTTCATCAAACTTAGGGCCAATTCTCGTCTTTCTTTGTGGTAAATCCAAGTATGTCACCTACCATAGCATATGAGTTACCCTTGTAAGTTTCCAGTTTAAGACTCACTCTCACGCCATTACAGTATGAATTTCTCACCCACTCATGAAGCTCACCTTTCATCTGCACTACATTATCCAGGGTGCTGGGAAATTTCTCTTTGATTCTTACTACATGAACTATTCATTTTCAAACATACTTGTATAATAATATTGAGAACATCTAAGTATTTTTGCTAGGAGAGTATTATTTCATATGTTGAAATCTTAATTGGTAACAAAATGACAGCTGGTGTGAAGCTTTGGGGACATGTTGAATTGGGTCATGAAGGTAGATCCTTCATTAGTGAAGGTAGTGCCTTCATTAAAGAAACCTCAATGACTACCCCTATTTTTTTTTACCATTGTGCAGAAACAATAAACAGATATCCTTTATACATCTGGGAGTAGAAATTTACACACAGTAAATCTGCTAACAACAAGGTCTTGGTCATGCTAGTTTCTAGAATGTAATGCAAACCTGTTGTCCTTAAGTTACCTTTATCTTCATGGTGATAAAATTCCAGGATAATATTATCAGACTTACAGAATATTGTTATTTCAGTCCAAATGGACAGATGGCTAAGTCTAAGACAGATGGCTGTAACTTCTATTGTTGACTCTATTGCCACAACCAAGAGTCAAGCAAAGCCATTTCCACCTAGGGTCTTCTAAGAGACTTGAGGGTATAAGCAGAACTTAGCTGTTATCCAATTCATCAGCACTCAGTACTTTTCTTGTTGCCATAACAGCTTCTATGATACACTGTACTTCTTCAGTGCTTTATGTTTTATAATTCATCATTAAATTTTGTAATATAAAATGTCAAAATATGGTGAGAAGAATAAAAGTTCAAGGGACGTGAGCATCTGCTAAGTTCCAGATTGTCAAGTGTGCCACAAATAAGTTCCAGGCCCATTCCTTGTGTTACTAACGTAGGAATTACACCCATGCTGGAAATGGAGCTGAGACAATCTATTCCAATTCCACAGAGAAGAAGCTCTCCAGGAATAAGCTGAACAAGACTAGAAGCCCATTAATTTTGTGGACTAGGAAAACTTCCTTCATTAGTGATGGCAGCAGTGGAAGCCTGAACTCTAGAAAGTCAATAATACATTATGTTACTTAAGCTATAGAAAGAGTTCATTGACTGTCTTGTTAAAGTTCACCTCAGAAGGCTTACACCAGGGAAGCAGAAAACACTTCAGTCCCCAGGAATCTCCAATTGGGGCATAATATTAGCTGTGGGGATCCTGTCCTAAATAAGACACAGCAAGGGGGCAGGGAACTGAATACATATGATGAAATAAAGGAGTTTGTTAAGATAGAATGTAACAGTGCAAAGTAGAGCAGATGATTATAAGAGATCAACAATGGACACTACACAATTTTCAGACATCACATACAGGCATACAACACATCTTAACATTGTTAGTGTATCAGAATCATGGAAACAAGCTGCTTAAGTGGGAATTTCTAGTTTCTTTAGAGACTCAGTTGTCATGTGATATTTTTCTAGAAACTATTTTATGAGAAAATGGTTTTGCAGAAGTAGACACGTGGGAAGATACTTTACTAAAAACAGACACATGCTTTACTGAAGGCAGTGTGGAAAAAGAACATGTGATATTTTACTAGAGTGGATACTTGAGAGAACATATGATGTCTGGAAAGGATATAAATATAGCCCAAGTGAAAGTGGATAATAATAGATGCTATTATTATGCTTTGCCATTCTTTACTGGTCATCTTTGGTCTTTGCTGATGCTGATATTTGCTGAGGATACTAAATCATATTAATATACCTTACCACACTCTTTGTTAGTCATTGTTTGTCATGACTTCGTAGAAAAAAAAATGCCCCCAAAACATCTCATGATGTTCTGGTGGTTTCTTGCTGCTTCTGCAGATTTGCGCCCATTGGCAAGGTCTTGTGGTTTCTTCTGAATCCACCTGCTGTTTGTTTTTTTTTTTTAAATAAGTGGTATTTATGGGTAGATCATGCTGCCACTACTGATTCATGTGCAATAAACTGCTGGTATCTTTTCTTTTTTTCTATATTTTTTATTTACATTCCCAATGATTTCCCCTTTCCTGGTTCCCCCTTCCCCAAAAGTCCCATAAGCCCTCTTCCCTCCCCCTGTTTCCTAGTCAAACCCCTCCTGCTTCTCTGTCCTGGTATTCCCCTACACTGCTACATCCAGTCTTTCCAGGACCAGGGGTCTCTCCTTCCTTCTTCTTGGAAATCAATTGACATGTGAATTGTGTCTTGGGTATTCCGGGCTTCTGGGTTAATATCCCGTTATCAGTGACTGAGATACCATGTGTGTTCTTTTGTGATTGGGTTACCTCACTAAGGATGATATTTTCCAGTTCTGACCATTTGCCTAAGAATTTCATGAATTCATTATTTTTAATTGCAGAGTATTTTGACAATCCAGATTCGATTTACTTTTAAAAAAAAAATCTCTAAATGGTTTCACATCCTCCTTTGCTCTATTAACCTTTATTTTCTACTAACTCTGGTGAATGATGGGCTAAAAGAGACATTAAATCATTTTAAAACATTTATTAAAAATATATTTAAAAAGCATAAGTCTGCAGGCTGTATCAACTAATATTATCACAATCAGCTAACACAATGAGTCACTTAACTATGGCTACCAAAGCCTGAGCACCATCAGCCCTGCTGTTCCTAGCCCAACTCCGTCACACTGCTTGATTCCAATAGTAGTGCTTTTCCTCTGTCTTTGCAATTCAAGCACCTTCGGACACTGAGCCACTGGACAATCACTTTTGACAGTGATGCTTCTCCACTTAAACCTCTTAACTTACCCGAGCTACTTTCTCAGATCCTCTGCTCATACTCTGGAGTACATAGCTCCTTTAGAAGACAAATTCAATGATCCTTTGAACATGGTTTCATGGCACTTTGAATTTTTTTATTTATCAATGTATCACAAAATCATGATGTAATTAGATTTTCCAACTATATTTTATCCCACTTAAATGGGTAATTTATGAAGGCAAAAGCAGTCCGAATTAAGTTTCAGGAGAGCCACTAACTTTTGATAAACACTTTGTAGAGAATAAATGAAATGAGTGAGAAACAGAATCATACTTTTTGAAGAAAAGTTAAATGTAATTAATTCATTTTGTAGTGAAAAACTTACAGTGCCAACCAATTCTTGATAACTGAAGTAATATCAGAATGTCATAGAGATTTTTTTTTCTTAAAGCTAAGAAATAAACTGGATATGTTTACACACACATTCAAGCCAGTTATCATAGAATGTAGGAGGTAGAGGCCAGAGGAATAGGTGTTCAGTGGTACATAGTAGATTCAGGAAAGAAAAAAAAAAAAAAAACAGAGAACAAAAGCAAACAATCAAACAAAAACCCAAACTTTACATTATTTATTGCAGAGAAAGAAAAAGAAAGAACAGTGTTAGTTATGTTTTAGTACAAAAAATATATACAGTATTTAGGATGAATGAATTTCAGAATTGTTTTGAAATTTAAATTATGCAGCTCATGTTACAATAACTTTGGTTTGATGGAGCGCAGTGGAGAAAAGGCTCCAAAGTCATTCTACTTTCTTATAAGTAGACTATTTAGTTGCTGTATTAATCAGGGGGCTTTAGAGCAATAGTTTTCAGCCTCTCTAATGCTATGACCCATTAGTAATATTTCTTCATCTTGCAGTAATCCCTATCAATAAAATTATTTTTGTTAGTACTTCATAACTATAGTTTTGCTAGTGTTATGAATTGTAATGTAAATGTATGAAATGCAGTATATTTGATATGCAACCACTGTAAAAGGGTCATGTGACACTAAAGGGGCTATGATTCACAGGTTTAAAAACCAGTGCTCTAGACTAACAGAAATTATAGAATGAATATATGTGTGTACATATATGTATGTATATGTATGTGTATGTGTAGTCACTCATATTTGTACTATATATGCATATATATGTGTATATACATATGTAAAGATGTGCATATGTACATATATATACATATACAAACATACATGCAAATACATGCATATACTACACTCATACACACAAACACACACACACACAGACAAACACACACATATATGTCAGGCTGTGGTGCAGATAGTACAATGACTGCCTATGAATAAAAGGTTGCAGAATCCAGTAGTTGTTCATTCCAGGAAGCTGGCTCTTACCTGGTCTCCAGTACATGCCAGAATCATAGAAAGTAGGATTTAATGCTAGTGAAGGCATGTGTTTGCTTCCTTCTTCCACATCCTTTGTATATGCTGCCAGTAGAATGTGTGGTCCAACTTAGGAGTTCTCAGAAACTGAGTCACCAACCAGATATCATGCACACACTGAGCCAAGAACCCAGGTACATATGAAGTATATGTGCAGCTCAGTCATTCTGAGGGTTCCCCAACAACTGGATCTGGTGCTGTTCCTGAAACTGATGCTTGTCTGTGGAACTGGTTTCCCAACAGGGCTGCTTTGTACAGCTTCAGTGAGATGATGCCCCAGCCCCATAGAGACTTAATGTGTCAGGGTGGGGAGATACTCAGCAGGAGGAAGAAAGGAAGGAAATATGGGGGAAGAGAGCCTGTGAGGGGAAACTGGGATGGAACCAATTATTGGGATGTAAAATTAATTAATTAATTTAAAATTGTGGTTCAGAATAAAATGGATTTTCTTACCTAAAACAATTTGGATTAAAGTTGAATCTTCCCATTTCAAAGATCAAGATTAGAAGAAGGTCTTTCTAATTCATATGGTTTAATGAAGAAAAATCTCCTAGAGGTATATCCAGTCATTTGGGCTTTAGTTAATTCCAGATGTAGTTAAGTTGACAGCCATTACAGTTCTGTCCGCTCCTCTTTCGGGAGCACATATTTTCTTTAAGAAGAAGTCAGATTATTTTCAGCACTATTTAGGGGCAGAGAAGGTATAATTCGTTTAGGTTGATTATTGAACATAGAAAGTATGACACTTTTTCAGAGTGGTCAAAGCCAGGAATGGAAATTTTCTTAGAGCAATTTTTCACAATGTGTTAGCCTGAACTTCAGAAAAAAGCCATGCAGTCTGGAGAAGTGACTGATCCAGCTCTCCTCTACTGTCTGCTGTTTCATCATGGAGAATTATTACTAATGATCATCATTTTGACACCACAATGCTCCAAGATAACTCTTACGGTTTACTTGTTTAATCTGCTTTTACATTTGTATTAATTTCTTTTGTTGTTTTATGGAAGATGTTTGTGAACTCAATAGATGAGGAAATGTCTACATTTGGAATCTGGGTGGCAGATGCTAAAGAAATATTGTAAAGTGTTTGATTTTAAACCAGAAGCCATTAAACTCAAATCAAACTGAGAGAATAGACTTCATCTCCTACTACAAAAGCTACAGAACTTTATTTAGGAATTTAAGTAAATAATCCAATATTTTGTTTCCTGAAATCCCACCTCAAGAAATAAAGCTACAAAAAATGACAATTTATTGTTTTTTGATATTACCTAACTAGTCGTGTTTAAATTAAACTCTTAAGCCTTAAGGGTTGCTTCCAAAAGTATATAACTACTGGGGAAAGTTAAAAGTAAAAATATTTTGTGTTGTTACCATAGTGGCCCTGTTAAGTGAGTCTAGTAATAACTATTGAGTTTTCCCAAATCTCCTCAACAAACTCGCTTTGAGAAGTAACAACAGCTATTATCAGTTAACCCTATGTTATTCTTCCTTTTAATACAGTTAGATTCCTATCACTTTAGCTTGTTACTTATGTTTCTTATATTTTGAGAAAGACAATGTGGTCCAGAACATTCTTCTATTGGAAGATACAAAGGGGTCTATAAGAATATCAATAGCAGCAATTTTGCATTTATTGTAGGCATCTGTGACATTCCTCTATACAATGCTGGACCCAAAGATGTTCCCCTTTCTAACAATAAAGGGTTAAAAATAAACATCGTCTTATCAAACATAAGGGCATCTGTAGAAGTTCATTGTTAGAAGCCAGGGTTGTTGTTTTCTCACTTTAAGAAGGATGTATAATTTAGGCCAAGATAATCACCAGTGATGCATACAGCAGATATTAATTTGAAAATTTAATATCTAAAGACTGGAAGACTTGCTTATGAAACCACAGCTTCTAAATTATATTGAGGCATTGGTTGGTAACAAGTGCTCTGGAGCTCCAGTGTGCACATGAATATTAAAAGATACTTCGTATCCTCTAATTAAAATCACAGCAAAATGGAGTCATTACTGCAAATTTGATATTAACTGTGGGTAGGGGAGGCAAGTAGGAAGCAGAGCCAGAAACACGACAGAGGCTGGGAACTGTGGCCTCCATTCTCTAAAGGAAGAAAATTCCCTGGAAATTAGGGGGAAACTAATGGTAGTTGCTGGCATTATAGGCAATGGAAATATTGCTCTGTCTCATACAATTTGGGCAAAGCTTTGTTCTGTTTGTTGAGAATGAAAGGGTAAGTGGGAGCAACTGGTCAGTACAAGTTTGTGAGTAAGTCATGGAAGCTTAAAAAATATTTGATATTCTATTCTTTAAAAATTATTCCTTTATTGATGGATTGGAGAAAGGGCTAATGAAGATTTTAGGAGGTAAACCGAACATAACAGGAGTCTCCATTTACTCTGAAGATGACTGAACTGGAATGACTCAGGAGGACTGATAGATTTGTGTGTGTGTGTGTGTGTGTGTGTGTGTGTGTGTGTGTTTGTTTGTATTTTGTTCTATGAAACTGAAGTAAATACATGTATCATTACTAATATGTACAGAATATTAGAGCTATAGGTTTCTAAAGCAATGAAGCATACTCAGGGCAAAGATGAACTATTTCTGCTTGTTGTTGATAGTTTTTCTGCAAATTGGTGAAGGCAATGTGGAATTTTCCTGAACACTAATGGCTAATGAGATAATATAAAGGCAAGTTAGAATAATCATGCATGTCTCCATCAGCCCACCCATCCTTAATCATCCTAAGCAGAAGTTATTCTTGTATAGCCTGTACTATTTCTTAGGACATAGCCAAGTAATGCGTGAAACCTAAGCAAGGTCATTCTTATAATTTGTGAATATAAAAGGTATTACATATTAGCTGCCTTCAATTTATTAATCCACTTCACTTTCCCACTGACTGATCAAACATCCTCAGAATCATCCTCAGTGGAAGGTTCCAAAAAAAAAAAAGAAAACCATTTTTTTTAAATTTTCTATATTTTTTTTATTTACATTCCCAATGATTTCCTCTTTCCTGGTTCCCCCCCTCCCCAAAAGTCCCATAAGCACTCTTTCCTCCCCCTGTTCTCCAGTCAACCCCCTCCCGCTTCTCTGTTCTGGTATTCCCCTATACTGCTACATTCAGTCTTTCCAGGACCAGGGGTCTCTCCTTCCTTCTTCTTGGAAATCAATTGATATGTGAATTGTGTCTTGAGTATTCCAAACTTGTCATTAGGGAAATGCAAGTCAAAACAACCCTGAGATTTCACCTCACACCAGTCAGAATGGCTAAGATCAAAAAGTCAGGAGACAGCCGGTGTTGACGAGGATGTAGAGAAAGAGGAACATTCCTCCACTACTGGTGGGATTGCAAGCTGGTACAACCACTCTAGAAAGCAGTCTGGTGGTTCCTCAGAAAATTGAGCATGACACTCCTGGAGGACCCTATTATACCACTCCTGGGCATATACCCAGAGGCCTCCCCGGCATGCAATAAGGACACATGCTCCACTATGTTCATAGCAGCCTTGTTTATAATAGCCAGAAGCTAGAAAGTACCCAGATGTCCCTCAACGGAGAAATGGATACAGAAAAAACATTCTTAATATCCATGGATGGCCTGTGAAATGCTAGTCACATGGCAGTGAAATTCTGAATGTTACAAAAATCCCTGAAGAGTTCTTACCCAAGGATGAAAGGGTAAGGTGTAGAGAAGAGTTTGGTGTACTAGTCAGAATCCTGTGCCTCTGTCTCCTCTCTTATCATTTTTGTGATTTGGGGACTATAAATAGTAACTGATACTCAGTTGGTTCATTCTCAAACATAAAGAAGTTATGCCAGAAATACTTTTATAACCAGCATAGCAAAATGTAATAAGTTTTAGCTGGAGAGGTGATTCAATGATTCAGAGTTTTTACTGCTTTTCCACAGGACTCAAATTTGGTATCCAGTACCAGTGTTGGGCAGCTCATACCTGATACAGCTTCAGCTCTAGGTTATCTTCTCTGGCGTTCTTTGGCATCTGCACTTACATGCAGTTATACACATGCACACATATACGCGCGCGCGCACACACACACACACACACACACACACACACACACACACACACACGTTAAAAAATCAAGTCATTAGAGAATGCACTGTGGAGTCTGTGATGATATAGAGAAAACCCAGCATTGCATTAAACTCTGAAAGTCACAAAGTCCAGTGCCTGTATCCAGCAGAACTACCTAGTTCTGAGTTGCGATTCCGTATCTTTAAGCCACATTCTCTCATGTAATTATGATTAAATTTAATCACTCTCAGAATAATGTGGGACTAAGGTATAAGAAAGCTTGTTAAAACACTGATGGCTTGGCCCCAACCACAAGATTAGATCCCTGAGTATTGAGGTGGTGCCAGAGAATTATCCTAACAAATTCTCAAGGTCAAGAGCAATACTTTGGGAACATTCATCTGCCCTATATTTTATATTTAAGATGTCGTTCACTCTGTGTCTTCTAGGGAACATCTGAATGAACCCTAAATCAGAGAGCTCCCATTTTCCCAAACTATTACACCCCAGCATTTCTCCCTGAATCTTGGGAGGCTTATCAGATTTCTGGTTTCAGAAATCTTTGCATTTGTATTTGCCTTGCCTTCCCAGAGAGATGGAAAGTTTCTTGAGGCTTTACTTTTATGAAGTTTTGTACTTTTCTTTATCACTAGTGGTACAAGTCTGCTTAGACCAATAAAACACTCGCCTGCTTTATTGCTTCCAACTTCCTTCTGCCAAAACCTGTCTCTTGAATGACTTTGAAGATACTCTAGGCTTTTGCCCAAAGGAAAACAAAGAAAGACCTTGGGCATCCTCCTGTTCTGGCTAGCATACATGTTACCTCACTGCCATTGTGTCTCTAAGAGTGCCACCTTCCACTTGTCACCTTTTATGTTCTGTTACCATAATCACTTTGCTGCCAGCAGAGATTTTGCCATCCCCAAACCTCCCAGTCTTTCCTTCTAGGGAGTCCAAAATTCAGTTAATTCTTTGTCTTAATTTTTACAATAACAAAGTATAAGCAGTAACGAAATGGGAGATTTGTCTAAAGAGGTATGCCATATGCCTAGAGAGTCCCATAATTAAGTCCAGTCTTTTCTTTTATTTTTACACTAACGAAGAACAGGTTGTGATGAAATGAGAGATTTGTCTAAAGGGCTATGCCATGTAGAAGGAATTAATGGAAAAATTAACTCATAATTACAGCTCAAACACAGAGGAGACTAGATTCCTGGACTTATGACTTGTCTCCAGGGAGTTTAACCAAATCTAAGTCCTGACACTCACTGGAATTAATCCATTTCTTGCTAGTTGGATTGTTAAAGTCCCAGAAAGAAAGCCTACGACTCTCCAACCAGGGTATCAGCTCTATTTCCTAAGCATCAGTGTCTCCGCTGCCATCTCTTCTAGGGGGTCTCAAAGCAAACAACCGGTTGTTTTGGTGTCACCCTTGCCTCTAAATATGGTTTGGTTTCATGACCTCATCTATATACTCTAAATGACTAGTAGTCAAAACAATAGCTGAATGCCTACTGTTCCATATTTTATGCTACCTCTGTCTATAATGTAACTTCTGGATCCAAGGCTCAGAGAGCATCACAAAAAAGGGGGGGAGAGACAAAAATATTATTAGAGCTAGAGACCAGAAAGTCTTTTGTGAGATTTTGTCTTCTCAAAATTATAGGAAAGCTCCAACCACAGTACTTCAACAATATAGCTACCTAAACAACACCCAAACAATGAAAATACCAGTAGATATAGATGTGCTATCATGTAAGAGGGTTATCTCACAGGGCTCCATACTGTGGAACTACCCTGTAGCTCACACAGGACTACAGGCAATTAGTGACTACTTAGAGAGGAGAATTAGCCTCTCTCAGGCATGACCCCCCCAAATGGTTTTCCAATACCAAGTGTTCAGTTCTGAAATCATATACAAAAAGCCATACTATATGGACTCAACAACTTGCATTTATATATTTATGCATTTTATACAAAAATAACAATAATAAAGCAAAAGAAGATATTGATTTGAGAGAATGTGAAGCAAGGTCATGAGAATTGGTTGGAGCAGGGAACTCTGCAAAGATTAGATGAGGAAAGAGAAGGTAAAACTCTTGTAACTATGTGTTCACTAATTTTTAATTAAAAACAAAACACTTTTTCAGTATCTCTTTATCAAGAATTTTAAAAACCAAAACAAAATATTTAGGTGTTTTACCAGTGGTTCTGTTTTACACATAGGCAAGTATTAACAATGCATTTACAAATAAAGGAATGCAGATGAATGCCTATTAATTCTATCCATGTTATTCAATTATAGATTGCTCTGTGTTGGAAAAGAGATTCAAATAACTATAACGGTATTCTTTACTCTCCTCCCTTCCTCTGTTTTTTAATGTTTAAAGCCAACTTAGACTATATCAGGGTATTTTAACAGCAGATCAATATCCTTGAGCCTATTTGGCTACATAACAGGTCAGCCCTTTATCAGTTTTATTCCTCGCCTGAATAATGGTCTACTTTGCATCTGCTGATGTTATCCAGGCACCTGCAGCTCCTCATTTGGAAGGCCCTGCCTTAAGCAAAGACCAAATGATGGAGCCAGCACAGTTTGTCCTTATTGCTTATTTGTTAAGATGAGCTGGTCCATCTGTCCGAATGCCACGGACCCTGGGTGGCAAAAAGCAATAAAAGGCAAGCACTCTCTGACAGCCCTCTTGGCACAGCACTGGTGAGAGCAGAGGTGATTATCTTGTAATGTCAGTTATTTCCAACAGCCCCCAATGGATCTTCTGACTGTGGCAAGACAAAGAGGCAGACACTGTTAACACAGCTCTGAATTTTGTAAGGGCAGCATTACACTAGACTTCTAGAGTGGCTTTTTACCATCTATCGATTGCTATATTGACTGCAATTTGAGGCCTCTTCTTCCATTGAAGTAGTCCGTGGTATATTTACTTAATAAATCCAATCCCAAATTGGTGCACATTCACTTCAGGAAGAAGTTAGCTTCTGAGATTCTTGATAAACTGGGGAGAGAAATAGACTAAAAGATGGACATCTCCAGGCCCAGCTTTTCCACTAAGTTGCTGTATATGACCTTGGACCAATCACGTCTCAGGGCCTCAAATCTATTTTACAGCCAAGGTCTAGCACAAAAGGAGCTGACAATTCAAGGATTCTTATTTCAATACTTGCAGATGATGTGAGTTGCATCATAAACTGCTTGAGAAGGCCCCCAGAATAGCAGTCAAGTAATTGCGATGTATATTCCTACAGAAGCAGCTGTAGCAACAGAGCCAGCCCCTCCCCGGGTTTCCTCTTTAAGGGTGATATGCCAGAATGAGAAACAAAATTACTGCGTCTGTTCAGCAAATTCCTCTTGACAAAATCTTTAAGCGTTGACAAGAGTAATATAGTGAAAATTAGTTCAGAAGTGTTTCAAGTTTCAAAAATCAATCAAAATCAAATTAGGTTCTGAAGACGCTTGTCTTTTGAGTTTTAGGAAAAAAATAAAGATTCGCTTCAGCAACTCTGGAAAGTGGCTTTGACCCTGAAAGAGGTGACTATCACAGAGAACGTGATTGTTCTTCTCTAGTTGTACATGTAGAGCTCTTTCAAGGACTTTAAGAAGTATACCTTTGTCCTGTTCCCCCAGGCATTAGTAAATAGCTTTACATCTTCACCCCATTTTTCTTCCTTCTCGCTTTCAATATCCCTTTCCAAGCCAGGTGGTGTAAACATATGTAAAGGAAAAAAGAACTGGTCTTACTTTCATGGATAGTAATATGGCCTTGTGGTGGAACATAGAATAATGACTAGTCTACAACCTCCTCATTTAACTCTATCTAATTGTCAAGTGCAAAGCAGGTACCCCAGGATAGAGGAAGGTATGCCTCTGTGGGTTGAATAATGAACTAGTGTTTCTGTGTTTGCCTTAGTCCTTTACCTCATATGTAGCTTATAAAGAAGGCTTGTTCCTCATCTAGGTGTGATTGCTTTGGCAAGTTTATCCTAAATCCAGTTACTACTCAGTTACTGATAAAGAGTAGTTCATCTCACATTCCTAATTGATCTTCCCCTCTTTTTAATGGTTTTTAGGAGATTTGGGGAGACTTATCATGAATTTGAAAATTATGTTGACAGTCACAGGCAGCCCAGAGATGCACTTCACAATGTGCATGTGAGGTTGCCATAACTGAAAGATCTCTTCATAGTCTCACAGAGCTAGGCCAGGATGCCATTCCTCAGTATGTCTGCCTGCCTGCCTGCCTGCCTGCCTGTCTGTCTGCCTTCCTTCCTTCCTTCCCACTTCCTTCCTTCCTTCCTTCCTTCCTTCCTTCCTTCCTTCCTTCCTTCCTTCCTACCTTCCTTTCTTTGTCTTTTATGAGAGGAAGAACTTAACTGTTGTGAGACAACTGACCTGTAAGAGATTATGCGGAGATCTAGAATTCCTTATTGAAGAAATATTTTGCAGAAATATGTTAGATGATGATGAGGCTCTTCGAATCATTGGGACTCTGATAAGCAATACATTTCATGGTTCTAGTTGATGACATGTTTGTCTGTGATGCCATCTTTCTTGAGGGTACATGTAGTTTGTTTGGGAGTATTAGCATGGGATACCTATAGGCTAGAGTAACTATATAGTCAATACAAATGATCAGAAAAGGAGTCTGCTTCAATCTCTTAATGACACAGTTCTTTCACTTGCTCACTTGGAACAGAAGAACAGTCTGTTCAAGAGAATAAACTCTCTTTTTTTGATAGAAGAAGAAAAAAAATAAAGGAAATGCTGGCCATTTTAAAATATTTAACTAAACTGATAGGGTCTTTATTATATATAATATTTCTTCCTTTATTTGTGGATTTTTTGTGTTTGAGAATATTCTATTTCAGGATAGAAAAGTTATTCCAGATGATTAAAATAAAAACTCGATCATTTTTTGATAACTCAGAAGAAACCCTAAATAGGTAGGATAGGAGGAAAGAAAATGCAGGCACTGTCCTCCCAGCTTACTTCCCAAAGCTTCATGTTTAGGAGGAACATGTTGAGGAGATTACCTGCTCAACAGAGGGCCTTTCAATAATGTCTGTAATCTAGATTTCTGTGGTATCTTCACTTGTCTTTATTTTCCCAGTGAATGGATTAGGACACTAGATCGTGATGATTGTTCCCACTGCGTCCTGGTCACAGAATCTCTTCACAGCAGACTGAGCCTCCTAATATGTTTCTTATTCAACTAGAGTATTCTGGTTCAGGTATCCTGTATGCTTATTTGGGTTGAGGGGAATGATTTTGATAATACTCATTATGTAAATTTGTTGTAGGTGTCCTCTCCAGTAGCTTCCTTGTGGACTCTGATGACAATTTGAGATCATTGTCATGCTGTTATGAGCATGTAATGCTTACATATCCACATTAAATATCTACTTTGATAATTTTATTTCCTGGAAGAATATAAGTTTATTAAGAATACAGACAGGGTTTTTTTCTTTGAGATTGTTTATGTAGTGGATTACATTGATGGATTTCCTTATATTGAACCATCCCTGCATCCCTGGGATGAAGCCTACTTGATCGTGGTGAATGATCGTTTTGATGTGTTCTTGGATTCGGTTGGCAAGAATTTTATTGAGTATTTTTGCATCGATATTCATAAGAGAGATTGGCCTGAGATTCTCTTTCTTTGTCGGATCTTTGTGTGCTTTTGGTATTAGTGTAATTGTGGCTTCATAGAACGAGTTGGGTAGTGTTCCTTCTGTTTCTATTTTGTGGAACAGTTTGAAGAGTATTGGTGTTAGGTCTTCTTTGAAGGTCTGATAGAAAAGAGGGAGGGAAGGGGGCTTATGGGACTTTCGGGGAGGGAGGAAACGGGAAAGGGGAAGTGATTTGGAATGTAAATTAAAAAAATAAAATAAAATAAAATTAAAAAAAAAAAAAAAAAAAAAGAATACAGACAGGGGTGGTAGACTAGTTAATAATAAGTGTATAGCACACTTTTTTCAAAAGAACTTCTTTCATGTTTGGAAGTTAGATAATATTCTATTGTATATTCTTCCAGGAAATAAAATTATTAAGGAAATTCTGACACATTATATCATGGGTCAAAGTTATCAACATTATGTTCAGTGAAATGAGTCCATCAATGAAGGAGAGATTTTGTTAGATTCCAGGAATATACAGTGCCTAGTCTACTTAATTTCATAGATACAAAAAGAATGATGGCTGCCAGCAACAAGAGAATACAGACATTGGGTGGTACACTTAATGAGGACAGAGTTTCCCTAGATGAAGTTGAACAAGGATTATACTGGCAACAGGGTTCCAGCAGGTTTGATGCCCAGAACTGGCATAGAGAAGAGAACTGACTCTTCAGTGTTGTCTCCTGACTTTCACTTGTTCACTTGCTCACTATGTGAACCCTTATAATAATAACAGACAGACAGACAGACAGACAGACAGACAGACAGACAGAGCATTTAAAGGACAAATTGTCCCTTCAGTTTCTCGGCAGCTTATTTATTCTCTTATGGGTCTCATTCTTCTTAAATAACCTGTACTTAAGCATAAGTAACTAATTGTTCATTTTTCTTCTCTGGGTGTCAATAATGAGAAGATGTATTAGGCAAAAAAAAAACATTTATTTTTATTTCATGAGTATTATTGCTCCATCTGGATGAATGTATGTGTACAGGTACATGGGCTAGAAGAGGGTGCTGTATTCTTCATAACCTGGATTATGAGTGATTGTGAACAACATGTAGATTTTGGAACAGAACTCTGGGCTTCTAAGAGGGGCAAGCATTCCTAACCACCTAGGCATGTCTTCAGTCTCCAGTGAGAAAAAAATTGTTTCTTAACTAAAAGGTTCAACATTTTATACAAATAAATGGAAAATTTGAGAAAAAAAATATCTACTTTGTAAGTCAAAACCACAATATTTCCATGTCCTCACTTTTGTTTTGATTTGTGAGCTCTTATCTCTCACGTCACTATGGTGAAATAAATGCTGACCCAATGATTTGTAAATATCCATTTGCCCTTGTTTTAACATTTATCTGTTTGTGTTTGACATTTCTAGTATTAGTTTTCATAGTCAACCATTATTTGTGAAACAAGTCAATAGAACCATTTTTGGTGTGTTTTCTATATTACTCCAAACTACTTCCATACTCATACTACATACATACATACATTCACGCATGTGTGTGTGTGTGTGCACAACACACACACACACACACGCACACACACACACCTGTACATAGAAACACACTAATCACCTACTTTGGACCTATAATTTCAAATTATCATATCATCCTTTCTACAAGATTATTTTTTTTTTTTTTTTTTTTTTTTTTTTTTTTTAATTTAATTTTATTTTATTTTTTTAATTTACATTCCAAATCACTTCCCCTTTCCCGTTTCCTCCCTCCCCGAAAGTCCCATAAGCCCCCTTCCCTCCCTCTTTTCTCCGTTCAACCCCCTCTCATTACTCTGTCCTGGCGTTCCCCTACATCCAGTCTTTCCAGGACCAGGGGTCTCTCCTTCCATCTTTTTAGAAATCTATTGATATGCTGATTGTGTCTAGGGTATTCTGAGATTCTGGGTCAATATCCCCTTATCAGTGACTTCATACCATGTGTGATCTTTTGTGATTGGGTTACCTCACTAAGGATGATATTTTCAAGTTCTGACCATTTGCCTAGGAATTTCGTGAATTCATTGTTTTTAATTGCAGAGTAGTATTCCATTGTGTAAATATACCACATCTTCTGAATCCATTCCTCCGTTGAGGGACATCTGGGTTCTTTCCAGCTTACAAGATTATTTTTATTTCTTAAGATTTGATTAACTTTTCCAGTTACCCTGAATTTCCCTTATGGTTCTTGAATTCTTGCTTTTGGTATTTATTCACACAATGATCAATATGTTGTTTGCTTACTTGTCGCAATACATTAGCTCTCACCTTTCCAGTTCACATACTGAGCACTATAGGTATATAAACAGATTTATATAAGCATCCTTATACAGCTAGATCTGTTTCGATTAGTACCTTGTGCATGTGTATGTGTGATGTGGTATGTACATGTGCATAAGTTTTCATGTGTATATAGAGGCCACCGAATGAGATCAGCTGTCTTCATTAGTTACTCTTCATCTATCTTTTGAGACAGCATTACTCATGGAAGCTGTAACTTTCTTACTCAGCTGGACCAGCAGAGCAGCAAATACTTGTGAACATCCTCTCTCTGTGCCTCAACCCTCAAGGCTGGGTTTATTTACTCATGCCACCATGATGCCTATTAATAATTAGATAAATAGATAGATAGATAGATAGATAGATAGATAGATAGATAGATAGATAGAAAATCTTAGTAAAATCATGCTAAAATTTGTGTTCTTCAAAATATATTCTGTCAGCTTAATAAGTACCATATGGGCATTTGAAAAATTCAAATACAGATAAAGCTAAGTTAAAATTCATTCAAAGTCAATTTAAAAACTGCATTTAAATATGATTTCCATATAATTATTTTTCTATGTATAGCAGCAATGTTTTCCTTAAGAAATAAATTAAAAGTCTATCTGTTTTATAACCTCTTCCCTTTCTACATTTAAGTTATAGCACAGGAGACTCTTTAATACAATTTTAAATTTGTATTGAACAGCATGCTAGTTAATGCCTTTTATTTTTTTCTGACAGTTACAGTTTTTATTTAACTTATAAATATTCTATGAATTAAACATGTGTATGAATCTATGATAACTTTGAGAAGGATGCATTATATCAAATCTTTGAATAGATAAGAAAATATAAAATAAAATGCATAAGTAAAGAGAGACAAAGAGAATGAGAGAGAAAGGAAACAAAGTAAGAAGAATATACATAAAAGCAGAAAAATATAAATTTCAGAACATTCTCACTTTTCTGCTTTTGAATATTTCTTGCAGGTAATTATGGAGAAAGGAAATATTTAGTGCCAGTAGAGTTTTATACATCAATTATTTCAGAATAAATTCATAGAAGTACTAGAAAATGACCATTAATACCTAGATTCATTCTGACTCCACTGTCCCAACATTCGACATCTTGCCTGTATTACTTTCAAGGTGTGGTTCCTAAACTGTCATTTTTCTCCAGTCAGAGAATACTGCAGTAGGTGAGCACAGCCGTTGCCCTCCAGAGATATATATCGTATACATATTTAAGGCAATAATGTCTCAAAGAATTTTCTATAAAACACAGGTCCTATGAGGTACAAGAAGTATTGTGGCATGTGGAACTATGAAATAATATCTATCTTTTGCCTCTTTGGAACATATCAAGTACATCAGTTTACTAAATGTTCTTGGAAGTTCTACAGTTAAACAATCTAATCAAAATCAACAACAAGAATTTTAGTTTAAAGTAAATTTCAATTGACTAGGCTTAATTTTTTTCAATCTTTGAAAATATTATCTATCTGACTATTATTTGTGACAGTCATGTGTATGTATTTGTGAGTGACTACTTTTAATAATCAGTTTAATTGAGTCTCGGAATTCCTTTATGAGAGGATTCTTCTATTTTTCTCTACCAACCTTCTTTAACAGTGATAGTCAATGTTTCAACCACAAAACCAAGAAAACTCTGCAATAACATTCCATCAGTGATCACTCATTCTTTCAGTCATGATTTTTGCCTTTAACGGTAGAGCCATCTCTCCAATCCAATCACTCCTTTCTTATCATTCAGATCTTCATATCTGAATGTCAAAATATTTCTTGAAGTTCCAAAGGAGAGAAATATGTATTCTTTCTTAATATATGTCTATTATGTATGTTAATGTGTTGCTACAAAAGAAATTACCTAATAAAAGCAACTTAAGAATGAAATAGGTTGTTTTGGTTCACAGTGTTAAAGTATGGCCCATCACTAAGTAAAAATCATGGTAACAAGAGCTTGGGTCAAATGCTCCCATTGCATCCATAGCCATGAAGCAAAAAGATATACTCTAATATTCAGCTCACAAATTTCTTTTTATTTAGTATAAGAAACCTGTTCACAGAATATTACCATCCACATTATGGTGGCATTTCTCCCACTGTTTAACTGAATCTAGAGGGTCCCTCACAGACATGCCCAGTGGATTATTTCCATTGCAATTTTAAACCTCAGGTTGGCAATAAGATTAAGCATCAACAGCCCCAAGTAAAGTATTCTAATGATTATCTTTATTTTATAGGTGAGGAAACTACAGTCTCAAGAGAAACTTTTCCAAAATGACGAAGCAAAGAAAATGAGATAGCTCATTTGCTTATATAATTTTGGGTTCTCTGCTCATTCTGTGGTCTTTGCTTTCAGACTGATTACATTTCCAGGAGATAATAGTATAAGCAATGAGTGTCTAGAAGCTTTTAGGAATTGCAAAGTGGGGAACAGTTAGCTCAGACACCAGAGAAGCTAACAAATCCTGGGTGTGCTTATGGCCATCATTTGCACCTGGTATATTCAGCTCAGATTTTTAGGGATTTAATTTAGCTTGTAAAGGAAGTTGAATAAACTCAGGAAATGGTGTAGAAAAATATATGGGAGAGAGCAAGTTAATCAGAATTTATTAAACTCATAAAAATGTGTTGACTTGAATTTCAGTTTATGTGGGAATATTGGTTAAGCCTATAGTTCTACAACTATTAACTTTGCCATTCCTCAAATGATTTCCTAGTTGCTTTATTTATTATACAATTTACAATTTCTACATTCTGAAAAACTAAAAATCCTAGTGTGTGTTATAATAACTACTATTGTTACTATTTATATAATTGATATGTAGCATTACATAGAGCAATACTGTATCTGTTTTCCTATTTGCAATGTGTCCATGGGACAGCCAGGCAAAACCAAGATCAGGCATGGAATGTAATTCAGCCAAGTGGACAGAAAGAGTAGGAACAGTTTCTAGATTTGTACCCACATGTTCTACTTCCTGTGATTCCAAGAGGGTTCTCCACAAGGAGTGACTGAGTACAAGAATTAGAAGGCATTGTTCAGATTTATAGCTGCCTAAGTATTGGTGGATCAGAGAGTTCCATGAGATCAGTAAAAAGGCAGTCATGAGCTATATAGACACAGCCCCATAATTATAAAGCAATCCTGTTTTTCGGGTTTCCAGGAAGACAAAGTTACTCTCAATTATATTGCTGATATCTTTCCAACCAAGAATGGGGGAGGTGTCTGTGTTATGTGAAGAATTGTCTCATCTCACCCAATACCTAGTGTTACATAGATTTGACTAGAACACATTTGGAAGAATTTATGTGAGGCTTGAGTATATTATTTTATGGATAATTTTTATGATATTAAAGGATGATGCAGTTTATTTTCATCTCAGAGTGGAATACAAGTTCATTATCTTGAGATGATTTTATAAACATTATCTGGAAGTTTTCTCTATATGAGGCATATGTGTCAATTTGAAGCATGTAAAAAGTGCAAAGTCCTTTAAATTAAGAAAGCACAGGCTGGCAGATATAATGTCAAGGTAGATCTTAAAACATCTGAGTGACCAGAAATCTTCAGACGATGAATAACAGTGAGGGAGCTATATCACCCTAGAAACACACGCATGTCCACATGCTCATTCTACTTGTAGGCAAGAGGAGGACCATGTCTATTCTGAATCTCTAATGGATATCTTAAATATTCACAGACCTCAGACTAAAGGGCAAATTGTGGCTAGTGAGGAAAAAGTGTTTATAGCAGTCATATATTATCCAGGTCTATGAAAGTAAAGTCCATTGATTGCTAAATTCTGACATTACTGTGGGACCCTTCTAAGTTCCAATGCACTCTACAGGACAAGAAAGCCACATTTTGGAAGAGCCTTGACCATAGTGTGGGTCTAGGTTACTGTCTTACAGTGAGTTAGTGTAGAGGCAGATGAAGCCAGAGAATAAGAAGCCACAAGATTAGAAGAAATTGTCCGACTTAATTTGAGGCCAAGAAGAGCAATTGAGTGAAAAGCCCAGAGAAGCCAGAATGAATCCATTAGCTTGGAGAGGAGTTTGAGCCAAAACAGCTGAATTGACCAAGCCAGTCAAAGTTCAGAAAAAGCTAGAAAGAATGAGTTTATTCAACAGTAAGCCTCCAAGATGACAATTACATCTGGCAAACAAAAGTTACTTTTACAGGTAATCCATTCTTATGTATTCAGGACTGTATACACACACATATATGAATAACATGAAGGTAGAAATGAGACGGGAAATAAAGAGAACTAGAAAGAATTACGAAGTGGGAAAAAGAAGGAAGAATGCATGAGTGAATGAAATAAAAAAATGTTATGTTTTACAAAACCCATCACTATGTATACTAAATATATGCCAGTATCTTTTTAATGAAAAATATTGATGGGTATAACATTTAAACTAAATAATTTAAAATTAAATATCAGTCAATAAAGGCATAACTTTGATAAATCAGGTGAAACAATTAGGAAAAATATCCCATGTATTTTTGTGAATTGTGGTTCCCTGGATACCAACAGACCCACACCTGTTTCAAGGTAGTCTTTACTAAGGCAATCTCTATCATTGTTCCTGTAGCTTCATGCAGTTAGGTTACTTCTTCATTTACAAAATGAGTTATTTTACAGAGATTAAGTCCAAGACTTCTGTCCTGACTGAACCCTAACTATGACAAAAAAGTATTATCTCTTTTCTTGGTTTTAAGAGTGAAATTGTCTTTCTTTCATTCTTTCTTCCCTCCTCCTCTCCCTTTTTTGAGAAAGCCACATATTAAGTCATTTATCTTTTGCCTGCTTAGCTGTCCTTATTGCAACTACTCAACTTTACCATGCATCACAAAAACAGCCCTAGACATGATGTAAACAAATGTGTCTGTGTTCTGTTAAGTCTTTGTATACAAAACAGTCAGTGGACCAAAGTCAGCTGCAAAGCTGTAGTGTGCCAACCTCTGCTTTGGAGGTTTGAGTTAATCATACTTCTCATTTCATGGCTTATGGTCTTCACTGATCCATGCAAGCTCCTTCACTTGACTTCTTTTTAATTTATATAGTACCTATGTTCCTGTTCACATCTACTGTGCCCCTCCCAATTCCTTCTCTGATATTAGATTAAAAAACATACAAAGGAGAGAAGGAAGGAAGGAAGGGAATATGATAAATACCTTTTAATGTTCATAGTATGTTTTATTCTTTGAGTATATTGTACAATATGTATTGTTTACTCACACATATTTTAACTTCAAGTTAAATTACTTTTATCACATTGTATTTTTTTTTGTAGCACTGTGTCTTCTTTAGGGTTGTAATTTTTATGCCTAGATTTCTTTTTCCCTGCTGGGAGTATGTCAGGCTTGAATATTTACAGGTCTTGTGAAAGTTGTCATGGTCTCCATGAGTTCATCTTTACCTCAGCCCTTTTGTATCTGGAAGATGCTGTTTCCTCAGAGTTATCCTCTACCTTTGACTCTTACAATCTTTGGCCTCATCTTCTGCATAGATCCTTGAGCATTGAGGACAAGGGTTTGATAAAGACACCTCATTTAGAAATAAATATCCCAAGGTCTCTACACATACTCTAGCTCTGGGTCTCTGTCAATTATTGTGTACTCAAAGTAAAATCATTGCCTGTGAGTGTTGATCAAGGCACAGAGATATGTGTTCTCTTTATACTTTTCTACTGCTGAGAGATGATACTATGATCAAGGAAACTTGTAAAACAAAGCATTTAATTGAGTGTTTGCTTGTTGCTTTAGAAAATGAGCCTGTAACAACCATGGCAGAGACCATGGCAGCAGGCAGACAGGCTTCAAGCTAGATCGGTATCTAAGAACTTATATTTTGATATAACACCCTGAATCGATAGGAATGGCATTGGCTTCTGAAACCTCAAAGTCCATTGGTACATATTCTCCAACATGGCCACACCTCCCAGTCTTTTTCAAAGAATTCCATCAACTGAGAACCATGTATTTAAATATATAAGCCTATAGGATCCATTCTCATTCAAACCACCACATGTATGTAGGAATATATAGGAATATATCATATTAGATACTTTCTAAGGATAATTAAAATTAAAATTTTAGAATATTTGAATTTTTACAATACTTCCTAGCATTTTTAAATTGCATATATATTTAAACTAAAAAATGAAATACTACTTGACACTAGCCTGGTCAAACTTAAAATTTTATAAGAATATTCTTAAAAGATGACTAGGACAGCTATTATTTTCTTTAATTTACAGAAAGCAAAAGAAAGGTTCATAGATCTGACGTCATTTCCCTGAGGTCATGCTACTTGTCACAAGAGAATAGAATTCAAGTGTGTGTATGTTGACTCCAAGGCTCTACAAGAGTAAGTCCTTGATTTCTTTGGTCCACAGCAATACCAAATTCTGTGTATGGGAAAAGGCTTTTAATATAAACTGTTATGATGCATACTAACACAAAAAATTTCTGAAGATATGAGAATTCTAACCCAGTGGTAGAAGTCAGTGAGTAAAAGGGAAAAATGAAAGAAGTTTGAGAGGACAGAAGCCACCAGTGAGGTGAGAAGAGAGCTTCCCCCTGAGGATAGAGGGAAGGAAGGTTAAACATATATTGATCTTGACAAGGAAAACATTCTCCTGACTTTTTGTCCTGCTTTAAGATCATCTGTCATCAAAAAAGACTCAGTTCCTGAACTCAGCTTTGGAGATAGCATAAAAGATACAACAGAGGGGCAACCATTTGATAACATGGGGGATACCAAACTGCCTTTCGATGTTTTAAACTAGGCTGTAAAATAGAGGCGATAGGGAACATGATGAACTGTGCCAGGAGACAAGAACAGGTGGCAGACAAGTAAGTACACAGGCTATCACAAACAATAACCAACTTTCTGATTTATTACAGGGCCGGTTCTTCTTTCAAAAGTCATTATAAAGCCACACAGGTCAAACCAACAAGGGCAACAGAGCATATTACAATTTTGATGTAGCTTTCCCAAGATTCATAGGCTTCTCAAAGAGAATCTGTAGGAGTAGGCTGGGCTCTGTTTGTTATTCTCACATTACAGAGAGTGAAGATAAAAATGAAAAAAAAATAAAACGAAACAAAAAACAAGGCCATAGTGCAACAGAGAGAGTGAGAGATGTAGAGACAGATCATAACTTCCTTGTGAATGCAGAATTATCTTAACACCAGAGCATAGTCTATGCAGCCAAATTGACTTTTTCTATACCATGGTTGATAGCATACCTTTGTGAATATATGGGAGCTTATCTATCTGCCTAACTCAATGATATATGTACATAGCCAGGATGAAAGACATCTCTCTAACCCTCTCTGTATGTTTCTGTGTCTTGTGTCTGTCTGTCTGTCTGTCTGTCTGTCTCTCTCTCTCTCTCTCTCTCTCTCTCTCTCTCTCTCTCTGTGTGTGTGTGTGTGTGTGTGTGTGTGTGTGTGTGTGTGTGTGTGTATGTATGTGGGTTTGTGGGTGTGTGTGCATGTGTGATATATGTGTGTGTGTGTCTGATTATGGTATACTGATCAAAGCATATTAAACACAAAACATCAGAAGAAAAATATAGTTTCTAGTAAAAGTATATTTAACAAATGGTAGCATGTGAGGTATAAGTTGAACTCAATTAACAAAATGTGAGCTCAGCACATTGTGCCAGTTTGACTTGAGTTACAGTGTTCGTTTGAAGTGTAAACCTATGACTGATTTATAAAGGCTTGTTGGGTTCTTGTTTCTAGGCACTGCTTCCTCTGAGTTGCTGGACACCCCATGCTACTTGGTATACCAATGGTTGAACTCAATTGACAAGAAGTCAATTCCCAAACTGTGACAGGCATCAAAGTGCTTGTTACTGAACTCAGTCCTAGAAAAGGTAGCTGGAAACGTTGTTACTAATCAATTTTCTAAAATACTCTATATTAAAAGCTTTTATTATTTAAAATTCAAGAGTCATGATTTAGAATATATTGACATGGGTTGGAGAGATGGCTCAGCAACTGAAGACTAGGCTTAAAAAAAGAATAAATTATATTGACACAAATTATTTTGGTCTGACAGTTATCAAAATATACATATATTAAGATTTTCTTGTCAATATCTGTGTCATTACAATTATTGCTGTATATTACTATTGAAGTGACTGTCTATATGTTAGTTTTATATTATGAGGCAAGAGTATAGAAACATTTTTTCTAGAGGTAACCTTGACTAAAACAAAGCAAATCTGAGTACATGAAAACACCTATCTAAAAGTGAATATGAAAATAGATTATGTCATATTAAGAATGGATGCATTAGTGTCAAGCAAAGATGTTCCTAATTCCATAACCATTCCTGGAAATTAAAGTAGATATGTAATAATAAATCATATTTTAACTCCAATAATTTTTAGAATCACTACACTACAGTAAGTACTCAGTGAATGATGCCTATCACTAAGAATTTGTCAGTTTATTTCATTCATAATTTTAGTATTTCTTAAATATAGCTTCTGTTTGTATATTTCAGTTTTATAGCTTAACATATACAATAAAGCCCTAGTTGGATTTAAAAGAAAACTAATAAAAGAAAGGTTTAAATAGAAAAACAAAAGAACTCTACAACTCTTTCCTTTCTTGTTTCTCAAAAGTGATCACATTACTTCAAAATCAATATAAGCATTATTTTCTAATGCTTAGCACTATTTTTCCAAAGATTATGCTCCTATTAGGTTGTTTAATTTACAAACTTTATGTATGAATTTCTCCATGCTTGGGTCTTTTAATTAAGCAAACACAATTAAAACATTAATTTAAACAAAGCATAGATTTCATACTACCATATTTACATAAATGAACATGGCATTTGCCTTTGCTTTGCTGAATATTTGGGCTCTGCTTTTACTAGTTCATAATTGTTTATCTTAAGTTTCAAATCATTTTATCAATTAACAACATAATAAGCATATATAGCAATTATTCTTTCTACCCAATCCATCATTTCAATGGATGCATATTTTGAAGCTGTTTGTTCATTTGCCTGGCAGTTCAGTTTTATTGTTGCTATTTTAGTAACCTATCTCACAGATTCACCATGTCCTTTACTTCCATTCTTAACTGACTGTTATTTAGGCATAATTTAATAGGTCTTCTACAATTTCTTTCCCATATAATTTTTTTGGAATTATACATGAGTATGCCATTAATTTATGCAGCTGTGCAATTTTTTTTCTGTTGGATGTATCTGTTCTCTGTTTCTCCATTGGATATTTTCTAGATATTCACTTTTCAGATTTCTCTTTAACATTGTAGGAGCATATCTTCCAACAGCATACAAGGAAGATGTGGAAAAAAGCAAATGAAGAAACAAACAAAAACAAAAACTACAACACCCAAGTACATATATAAATCTATCATCCATTCATGTTCCTCACCCATCTTCAAGTTATCCCTTTGCTTCAAACTTCCTGTTTAGGGTAGAACTTACACATACCTTATTGTTACTACCTTTTGTGGATGGTCTTCAGCATTGAAACTATATATTTTAAGAAATCTTCAATTTATCCTTGGTAAAGAACTAGTTGTAGAAAATTATGATAGTGTTGCTTTTTCATTGGGTGAAGCGTTTGTTTGTTTCTATTCTGACCATTTATGAGTGATGTCTACACTCCACTGAAGAGAATGACATCTTACTGAAATAGGTGGACTATCACTTCAAAGTGTGGGATCTCACTTCAGAGGATGTGTTCTTACCAAAATTAATGAGATCTCAGTGAAGAAAGAAGAGTCTCACTAAACAGTATAGAATCACCTCTTACTGGACATGGGGAAATTTCCCTCAAGAAGGTAAGATGTCATTTAAAAAGAATAGACTCTTCCTCAAAAGGGTAAGATCTCATCATAGAATATGGAGTCACAGTGGATAGTATGGGTTTCACAGAAGAATATGACATCTCATTGGAGAAGATAATATCTCCTTGGAGAACATGGAGTCTCACTGAAAAATATAAAATGTCACTGGAGAATATATATCATTGTGAAGAAAGGGAGTTTATTGGAGGAGATGGGATTTTATTGGAGAGAAGGGGACTGATATTGGCATCAGATGAATATTCTATATTTTATTAATCCCTAGCATATTCATTTAACATGGGTTTGAGAGCCATGGTACCATACTGCGAATAACTTAAAAGTCATAATTTCATAAGGTCATTTACTGTAAGTTTCAGTTTTCTATGGATAAGATAAACTGATAGAATTAAATATAATCAAGTGTAATTTAGTAGCTTATGATATCTGGTAGCTTTTAGTGTTTTCTTCAAGTCACTGGGGTTACTAAAACTTCAAATAGCTCAATAACAGGAGAAACTGATTATCTAACATGATCAACCTCTTTCTACTTTCTAGGAGCTCAGAGTATAGAATTATTTTACAATACTTTTTTAAACTTTAATAAAAAATCTCCCAGAATATGTAGCATATAAAAAAATCACATTATCCTCAGACATCTACTTTATATTCTTGGAAATTAATCGGTTTA
Source organism: Tokudaia tokunoshimensis (assembly GCA_036184795.1). Lineage (NCBI taxonomy): Eukaryota > Metazoa > Chordata > Mammalia > Rodentia > Muridae > Tokudaia > Tokudaia tokunoshimensis. Next base: position 51,941,582 of record BTHU01000005.1, on the reverse strand, counting down.
TTCTCTTTGGTGTGTCCCTATATAGGTATGTATTTTTGTAGTTCTGTCCCATTCTTGAATTTTCTAGATATTTTTTAGTTCATTCTTTTGGGTCTTGTAGGTGCATTTTTTCTTAACTATCCCTTGAAAGATTTGAAAAGTAAATGATAAATGTATACTCTTAGTTGAGTTTCTTTTTTCTAATTTAATAGATGACATTAACTGAAATCAAAATTTTTCTTAGATATACTCTGACAGTATATGATAAATAGTTCTTAAAAGTTCAATTGAGGAAAAGACAGTTTGAGAGAGTAAGAAACTATATATGAACAGACCAAAAATATGGGTGAATTGATAGACCAAAATAAGTAAATAATGGTCCTCCCACTGGCCAACAGAGAGAGGTAGAAAGAATATTCAGTTGTCAGATCCTAGACTTTTATTTATGTATGTTTTACTATGAAGCCCTGGTCGTTTAGCTCTATAGTGGATTTGAATCACCTCATCTGAACATGAGGGTAGATTTTTTTTTAATTTTATTTTTTTAATTTACATTCCAAATCACTTCCCCTTTCCCGTTTCCTCCCTCCCCAAAAGTCCCATAAGCTCCCTTCCCTCCCTCTTTTCTCCATTCAACCCCCTCTCGTTACTCTGTCCTGGCGTTCCCCTACATCCAGTCTTTCCAGGACCAGGGGTCTCTCCTTCCATCTTTTTAGAAATCTATTGATATGCGGATTGTGTCTAGGGTATTCCGAGATTCTGGGTTAATATCCCCTTATCAGTGACTGCATACCATGTGTGTTCTTTTGTGATTGGGTTACCTCACTAAGGATGATATTTTCAAGTTCTGACCATTTGCCTAGGAATTTCGTGAATTCATTGTTTTTAATTGCAGAGTAGTATTCCATTGTGTAGATATACCACATCTTCTGAATCCATTCCTCCGTTGAGGGACATCTGGGTTCTTTCCAGCTTCTGGCTATTATAAATAAGGCTGCTATGAACATAGTGGAGCATGTGTCCTTATTGCATGCAGGTAAAGTCTCTGGGTATATGCCCAGGAGTGGTATAGCCGGATCCTCCGGGAGTGTCATGCCCAGTTTTCTGAGGAACCGCCAGACTGCTTTCCAGAGTGGTTGTACCAGCCTGCAATTTCACCAGCGGCTGCCCTCTCTCTCCATATCTTTTCAATATAGTACTTGAAGTTCTAGCTAGAGCAATTAGACAACAAAAAGAGGTCAAAGGGATACAAATTGGAAAGGAAGAAGTCAAACTATCACTATTTGCAGATGATATGATAGTATACATAAGCGACCCAAAGAACTCCACCAGAGAACTCCTACAGCTGATAAACGACTTCAGCAAAGTGGAGGGTAGATTATTAATAGAGGAAGAATTATTCATTCAGAACTTACACTCATCTCTTCTCCTTATTGTTTATTGTCTTTTAAATAAATTAGCAACTATTCTAGGCATACTAGCTGTGGTGGTTGAGTAGGTATGGCTCCCATACACTCATGCTTGACCTATAAGGAATGGCACTATTAGGAGATAGAGATTTGTGAGATTAGGCATGGCCTTCTTGGAGGATGTATGTCACTTTGGGGGCAGACTTTAAGGTCTGATATGTTCAGGTTACAACTTTTGTGGCATACAATCTCATCTTACCTGCAGATAACCATGTAGAACTCTGAACAGCTTCTTGAGCAAAATGTCTGTCTGCATGCCATCATCTTTCCTGCCATGATGGTAATGGACTAAACCTCTGAAAGTGTAAGCCAAGCCTAGTTAAACATATTCCTTTACAGGAGTTGCTGTGGTCTTGGTGTCTCTTCACAGCAATAGAAACTATAACTAAGACACATTCCAGAACACAGGAGACAGAGGCAGGCAGAATTCTGTAAGTTAAAAGCTATACTGATATACACAGAGAGGTCCAAAGAGCCAAGCCTATAGAAGTGATACTCTGTTTAGAATTTAAGGAAGGAAGAAAGAAAGAAAGAAAGAAAGAAAGAAAGAAAGAAAGAAAGAAAGAAAGAAAGAAAGAAAGAAAGAAAGAAAGAAGCCATAGAAAGAATTACTGAGCAAGTGATACTGATTAGAAGATAAAAGTGTTTGCAACCAAATATGTCAATTTCACTTTCATCCCGTAATCTATAAAATGCAAAGTAAACTTATTTTTCCAAATTTTTCACTGACTTTCACCCTTGCATACACACACACACACACACACACACAGACACACACAAAGAGAGAGAGAGAGAGAGAGAGAGAGAGAGAGAGAGAGAGAGAGAGAGAGAGAGAGAGAGAGAGAGAGAGAGAGGGAGAGAGGGAGAGAGAGAGATATTTAAATAAAACAATTATCTAAAGTCAAGTGTTGTTAATATAATACTTTTAGAGTCCATGTTCCACATCTAGACTGCCCACAGACACTATTGAGAAGATGAGGAGTTTCCTGTGTTTATTTGGACACTGCAACTGTGCAAGAATTTATTCTCTGGACAGTTTCAGGAGCTTGTAGGTATGCGAAAGTTCATGTGAGAATTGTCATGGGTAATGTTGATCTTGGAACTTTGTCTTCCCCAAGGTGACCTCTTGTCTTTGCCATTTGGAGAGAACTACTGATGTGTGTTTCTCTGGGGTTTTGAGAATTCCCCAAATACCCCTCAAAATGTTAAAAGAATAATGTTTCCTCTGCACACAAACCTTGTCATTCAGGTAAACCAATTTTCTCTTTGTAAACCGGGACATTTGCAAACGTTTCATTAGCTTTGGCCTAGATAGCTCTGCAACAAATGCATTTTCTATATTGTGCAGATGATGGATCAACACAAACAGCTCACTAGGCCTCCATTAATTATACAGGGAGAATTAAGGGGGTATTTAAAGGCAGCCACAGAAAATACACTGGGAATGTGTTTTCCTGGAAAAGAAGGGCACTCCGTTCATACAGAAAGAATACCATAAATTGTCTACCCTATTTTTCCAACAAGTGTGACACTATATTATTCATTCTTTCATCCATTCACCTGGTATTTATTAAGCATGAGGTGAGGATGCTATAAAATAATAAGAGATAATGAGAACCCTTGTCCTCATGAAACTGACTTGTGAAGGTGACAGTAATAACAACACAGAGAAGAATATGAGATTGCCATAAGTATCAGAAGTCAGAGCAGATACAGTGTAAAGAATGCTACCAGTACAGTAAAGAGAACACAGGGAGCTTTTCCAAGAGGAGTGACTTTGGTACTTACTTCAGAAGGACAAATTGGAAATGCATTATCAAAAAGGCTGAGGACAGGTAGAACACAAAGCTACAATTTCCTGGACTGAAATATGTGTGCAATATTTGCTGAACAGAAAGAAATCCAGTGGGGCAGGAGGATAAGAGTGTAATTGGATGAAGCTGAAGAAGCCCAGGGTTCACTCATGCAGGACCTATGTCCATCTGAAAAGTTTGATTTTTATTGCAAGGCCGATGATAAGCCTACATATAAATTGAAGGGATATAGAAATTAATCAGAAACCCATGCAAAGAACTTCAGATTGTGAACTGGCATGTGGAAAGCATTTATTGAGTGTTGTCTGTGTGTTCTAATAAACTAGCCAACTCGTCTATAAAAGGACAGATGGTAAATATTTCAGGCTTTGTGGCCCACATAGGAGTTTTTGCTGTATTTATACCTTCCTCCTAACTCTTTAAAAATGTAAAACCATTTCCAGCTCAAGGACACTGTAAAAAACAGGCAAAGGAACTGATTTGAGTCTCCATCTGCACTGTATCTTCCCAACACTTGTACAAAACCGTAAATGGCGGGATGGCACAGACAATGGTTCTTTCATTTACTATAGAATTCTCAGTACCTATTAGGATACCACATAAAGTGTACGAGTTAAATACACATCCATTAAATTTATTAATAACACAGAGTTGTTTGCAATGTTCCATAAAAGATGCTGGTGTTACGATAGGTCACTTCCTCATTACTATTGTCATTGTTATTCTTACTGCTGTTATTCGCATGCTGTGGATTGGAAAAATATTAAAATTTTCCCAAGATCATACAGCTCCTAGTGACAAAGCCAGGATTGGAATCAGGTTTGTAAACTTTCTAACTTTAGTCTCTTCCTTCTAATCGCTCTGCCTTTAAAATGGCATGAAACAGCATGTAATATGTGTAAACAACAGAGTGCAGAAAAAGAACATGAGGAAATGTATAAAATGTGTCACTCAACATGGAAGACAGAGAACAGGAATCAGGCTCCTTTCTACTCCTGAGATTGTTCAAAATAAAAAGGAGTATTTTATTAATTTATTCCTTGAAAATTTCATGGATGTTTATGATACATCATGGCCACATTATTTTCTCCACAATTGCTAATTCTATTCTAACCCTCATTAGCATCCTCTACAACAAATCTCATGTCACTTTCTTTTCTTTTGTTTTCTTTTGTTATCTTTTCTTTTCTGATCCACAGGGTTTAATATGGACCACTAGCATGTGCATTATAGTAAACCCACTCACTGGAGCATTAGTAACTCAGCTGTAGCTACATCACCAAAGACAGTGAGTTCTTTATTCTCCCAGAATTCTATGACAATCATTAGCTCCCAAGGATACCCTCCCTAATCAATGATGAATGTTTCTGGGATCAGTCCTGTACACACACTATTGCAAGCAAAGGCAGCTGCTGTGAGTTCATTAGTTTCACAGCTCTGCCTGTCTTGCATGTAAGACAGCACTTCATGATCCTCTTTCTCTTCATCCAGCTCTTACTTTTTTGTACTCTCTTCCTTCATCCTTTCTGAGTCTTCATTTCCGAGAAAGAGTGACAAGGGTGTCCTTTCAAAGCTGACCATCCAAGCATGACTTGTTCTCAGCATCTTGAGCAGCCATGTGTCTCTGTATTAACATCTGTTTGATGCAAAGAGAAACTTCTCTGACAAATGTGGAGGAGAGCAGTGGTTTGTGGGAAGAAACTAAATATATAGGAACCTGGTCAACAACTTGTTTATGAGTAAAATAAGAGTGGAAGATTCACCACTAGCACCTATGAACTTCCCAGTTATAGACCTTTGACCAGGTTCACAGTACTGGTTATGAGCTCCTACTAAAAGAGAGACATCTGATAGATACAATCACAAATGAGCTGGTTACTTCCATTAGAGTTGTGGCAATGCTGGACCAGGAAGCACCACATTCATAGCAAGTTGCAGAATTGTTAAGTAATTTTTAGAGAAAGAAAACAGAAAAAGTGGGAGGGAGAGATGAAATAAAAGGGAGTGAGAGAGGGAGGGAGGGAGGGAGGAAGGGAGGGAGGGAAGAAAGAAGGAACAAGAAGAATGAAGGAAGAAGAATGTGTTATATATGAGAAAAATCAAGCAGAACCAGATTGGTCTTTTAACTAATGAAGCCGAGTATTTCTGGAAGGGATTTTAACTAGAGAAGAAATTAGTCTGCCTAATAATTTACAGATATGAACCTATTTCATAATGATCCATTATGAAGTATTTTTCCAGATTCTGTGGCTGTTATCAATTAGGGAAGACAACTACCAGGATCCTCTTGCAAGCATTACAAACCCTAGATTTACTTTCTTGGTATTTTCACTCCTAGTTTGGGAAGATGTCGAGAATTTCTTTTTCATTCAGTCATGAAAAAAATAAGGGAAACCCATGTATCAACACGACTAATGACTCCTATCCTGCTCAACTACTCTGGTCCTCTTCTTCTGCATATTGAGGGATGAGGAAGAAGGGTACTAGTGTCTGCAGTAAGATTGGCAGTTTCATTTTGGTAAGTACAAGTCATCAGTGGATAAATCAAATCTCCTCTTTAGGTTTCGTTTAAGAATGTGAATGGCCTAGGATATCTTCAGATTAGGACTTTGGATATAATTTAAACAATAGAGAATTTTCATCAAACATTTTTATGGCAATGTGGATCTCATTTGGAAGCATAATACATAAAATTCTAAGAGGAATTATTTTTTATGCCTTATAATGTTGAGGATGATTAAAGAGACTGCAGAGCAATTGAAAATCCATAAAAAAATTGAATAAAGATACAGAGCACAAGATAAAAAAAGGATAAAGATAAATAGGAGAAATAAACAGTAAAAATATATGTTTAATAAACAAAGCTCCCTGAATCATAGCATGGACTTTAACTTCTAAACATTTTTTAGTTAAAAAAACAGGTATGTAACTTTCCTCATGAACTCCCTCTTTGATGTAGCCCGATAACATACAATAACGCTAGGTCCACTCTGAAGGAAGCTTCTACTACATTCTTTGTATTCATTCAGCTTTCTCTTTTTAATAATTTTACTTGTTTACATTTCAAATGCTATCCCCCTTCCCAGTCTCCCCTTCAAGAACTCCCCATACCCCTTCTCCTTAGCCTCTAAGAGGATGCTTCCCCATCCACCTACCCTCTCCCACCTCAACCCTCTAGGATCCCCCTTCTCTGGGGGCGTTAAGCCTCGACAGCATCAAGAGCTTCCCCTCCCACTGATGCCAGATGAGACCATTCTTTTGCAGCTGTTAAAAGAAACCAAGAAATGAAGTACAAAAAATTAAGAAAAGAAACTCTTTCTCACTACACAGGTATAGCATGGGCACATCCTTGAACCTTTTATCGCTACACTGCTTTGTGTGCTTAATCCTAGTCCCAATTTTATGCAATCATTCCTAAACACTACACAAAAGTGTGCTATTATACCTTTGTATCAATAATATGTCAATGGGACTTGCATCTTGCAGATCATTGCTACTCAAAGTGGAGCGCAACCACCATCACTATGTGCTTCTTTTGGTACCTTGTAAGAAATGTCAATTCTCAAGTCCTACATTAATCCTATCATGATAGTATTTACAATTTAAGAAAAATTATGGAGAAATTATAGGCCAATTAAAATCGCCAGTCACGCACTTCCGCGACCTCTGTTCCTGTAGACTGCACTGAAGAGACAGGTACCCAGGCTCTCCCCAATATAACTTCACTTGGGACACGGTCTGTTGGGGCTTCCGCCTGCGCCCAAGAACTGGACAGCGGGGGTGGTCGTCTGGGTGCCAGATCTGCAGGCCATCGCCTCTGCAGGGTGAGCAGCGCCACGGAGAGAGTGCAGAGTGCATTCCACCATCTTTGCTCCAGTGGCCGGGAAGTTGGGACAGCCAGGCTCTGAGACAGACAGGCATAATATCGCTTGGGTCTCGGGCGGCCTGTGTGTATGCGGCTCCCAAGTGCTGGGCTGATCTGCAGTAACCAGCGTGCCAGCTCTGCTGTGTGATTTCTGCCTGGCAGAGGAACCCTGCAGTGGGCGGGAGCCTACCAGCTTCCCTTCCGCGAACTCTGTTCCGGTAGACTGCACTGAAGAGACAGGTACCTAGGCTCTCCCCAAAATAACATCACTTGGGACACGGCCTGTTGGGGCTTCCGCTGCGTCCAAGAACGGGACAGCTCTGTGGTCATCTGGGTGCCAGATCTGCAGGCCATAGCCTCTGCAGGGTGAGTAGCGCCATGGAGAGAGTGCAGAGTGCACTCCGCCATCTTTGCTCCAGTGGTCGGGAAGTTGGGACTGCCAGGCTCTGAGACAGACAGGCATAATATCACTTGAGTCTCGGGCGGATTGTGTGTACGTGGCTCCCAAGAGCTGGGCAGATCTGCAGTAACCAGCGTGCTAGCTCTGCTGTGGGACTTCTGCCTGGCAGAGGGACGCCCACTCCCCCCCCCACTCTAGGAGAGATCACACACCCCTGCACAGGACAGGAGCCTACCAGCCTCCCTTTGGCGACCTCTGCTCCAGGAATCCACTACACTGAGCCTTTGGATGTGCAAGGACTCCCCAATATAACATCACTTGGGGCAAGGCACATCAGGGCCCCAAAGTCACTCAGGAGCATGGCAGGCCCCAGAAATCTGTGCCAAGGGAATCCTGGTAAACCAGGGTGGGGGCAGAAATAGCTTTGTAGGCTCACAGAAGGTCCAACCAACAGCCAGTGACAGCAGGACCAACTAACATCAGAGGTATCCAGATGGCAAAAGGCAAACGTAGGAATGTTACTAACAGAAATCAAAGTAATATGGGACCATCTGAACCCAACTCTCCAACAGCAGCAAGTCCTGGATACCTCACCACACCCGAAAGACAAGATCTGGATTTAAAATCACTTCTCATGATGCTATTAGAGGATCACAAGAAGGACACAAATAAATCTAATAAAGAATTACAGGAGACCATGAATCAACGGTTAGAAGCCCTTACAAAGGAAACACAAAAATCGCTTAGAGAAATGCAGGAGAACATGGATCAAAAGATGGAGGCGCACAAGGAGACATCACAAAAATCGCTTAACAAGATGAATCAACGGGTAGATGCACTCACAAAGGAATCACAAAAATTGCATAAAGAAATGCATAAGAATATGGGTCAACAGACGGATGCCCATAAGGAGGCAACACAAAAATTGCTCGCCAGGACAGAGTAATGAGAGGGGGTTGAATGGAGAAAAGAGGGAGGGAAGGGGGCTTATGGGACTTTCGGGGAGGGAGGAAACGGGAAAGGGGAAGTGATTTGGAATATAAATTAAAAAAATAAAATAAAAAAAAAATGAATCAACGGTTAGATGCCCTTACAAAGGAAAAACGAGAACTGATTAAAGAAATGCAGGAGACGGTGGATCAACAGATGAATTCCCATGAGGAGGAAACATAAAAATCGCTCAGAAAAATGCAGGAGAACGTGGGTTAACAGGCAGAAATCCCGAAAGAGGTAATGCAAAAATACCTTAAAGAAATACAGGAAAATACAAACAAACAAGTGAAGGATCTCAGCAAATCCATCCAGGAACTAAAAAAGGAAGTAGAAACAACTAAGAAATCACAAAGGGAGACAACTTTGGAGATAGAAAACCTTGGGAAGAAATCAGGAGTCATAGATGCAAACATCAACAATAGAATACAAGAGATGGAAGAAAGAATCTCAGGTGTTGAAGATTCCAAAGAAAGCATCGACTCAACAGTCAAAGAAAATGCAAAATGCAAAAAACGTGTAACCCAAAACATCCAGGAAATCCAGGACACAATGAGAAGACCAAACCTAAGGATTATAGGTATAGATGAGAGTGAAGATTTGCAACTTAAAGGGCCAGTAAACATCTTCAACAAAATTATGGAGGAAAACTTCCCTAACCTAAAGAGAGAGATGCCGATGAACATACAAGAAGCCTACAGAACTCCAAACAGACTGGACCAGAACAGAAATACCTCCTGTCACATAATAATCAAAACACCGAATGTTCTAAACAAAGAAAGAATACTAAAAGCAGTAAGAGAAAAGGGCCAATTAACATACAACGGAAGACCTATCTGAATCACATCAGACTTCTCACCAGAGACTATGAAAGCCAGAAGATCCTGGGCAGATCTCATGCAGACACTAAGACAGCACAAATGCCAGCCTAGACTACTATACCCAGCAAAACTCTCAATCACCATAGATGGAGAGACCAAGATATTCCATGATAAAACCAAATTTTCACAATATCTTTCCACAAATCCAGCCCTGCAACGGATAATAGGTGGAAACCTCCAATAGAGGGAGAGAAACAACACCCTGGACAAAATGAGATAATAACCTTCTTGAATCAAACCCAAAAGTAGATAACCACTCAAACATAAAGATAGCATCAAGAATGCAGATGGCAATAATCACTATGCCTTAATCTCTCTTAATATCAATGGTCTCAATTCCCCAATTAAAAGACATAGACTAGCAGAGTGGATACATAAACAGGACCAAGCATTTTGCTGCATGCAGGAAACTCACCTCAGTGTCAAAGACAAACACTACCTCAGAGTAAAAGGCTGGAAAACAATTTTACAAGCAAATGGCCCCAAGAAACGAGGTGGAGTAGCAATCCTAATATCAGATAAAATTGATTTTCAACCTAAAGTAATCAAAAAAGACACAGAAGGACACTACATACTGATCAAGGGAAAAATCCACCATCAAGAACTCTCAATTCTGAATATCTATTCTCCAAATGCAACGGCACTCTCATTCGTAAAAGAAACTTTACTAAAGCTCAAAGCACACATCACACCTCACACAATAATAGTGGGTGACTTCAACACCCCGCTCTCTGAAATGGATCGTTCAGGAAAGCAGAAACTAAACAGGGACACAGTGAATCTAATTGAAGCCTTGGACCAAATGGAACTAACAGATATATAGAGAACATTTCATCCTAGAGCTAAAGAATCACCTTCTTCTCAGCACCTCATGGTACCTTCTCCAAAATCGACCATATAATTGGTCACAAATCAGACCTCAACAGATATAAGAAGATAGAACTAATCCCATGCCTCCTATCAGATCACTATGGAATAAGGATGGTCTTCAATGGCAACAAAAACAAAAGAAAACCTACGTACACATGGAGGCTGAACAATGCTCTACTCAATGATAACTCGGTCAAGGTGGAAATAAAGAAAGAAATCAAAGACTTTTTGAAAGTTAATGAACATGAAGGCACAACATACCCTAATTTATGGGACACAATGAAAGCAGTGCTAAGAGGAAAATTCATAGCCCTGAGTGCAGCCAAAAAGAAATGGGAGTCAGCATGCACTAACACCTTAATGGCACACCTGAAAGCCCTGGAACAAAAAGAAGCAAATACACCAAAGAGGAGAAGAAGGCAGGAAATCATCAAACTCAGGGCTGAACTCAATCAAGTAGAAACAAATAAAACCATACAAAGAATCAACAAAACAAGTAGTTGGTTCTTTGAGAAAATCAACAAGATAGATAAGCCCTTAGCCAGACTAACCAGAGGGCACAGAGATAGTATCCAAATTAATAAAATCAGAAACGAAAAGGGAGAGATAACAACAGAACCTGAGGAAATTCAAAAAATCATCAGATCCTACTACAAAAACCTGTATTCAACACAACTAGAAAATCTTGAGGAAATGGACAATTTCCTTGACAGATACCAAATACCAAAATTAAATCAGGATCAAATAGACCATCTAAACCATCCTATAACCCCTGAAGTAATAGAAGTTGTCATTGGAAGTCTTCCAACCAAAAAAAGCACAGGTCCAGATGGTTTTAGTGCAGAATTCTATCAGACCTTCAAAGAAGACCTAACAAAAATACTCTTCAAACCGTTCCACAAAATAGAAACAGAAGGAACAGTACCCAACTCGTTCTATGAAGCCACAATTACACTAATACCAAAATCATACAAAGATCCGACAAAGAAAGAGAATCTCAGGCCAATCTCTCTTATGAATATCGATGCAAAAATACTCAATAAAATTCTTGCCAACTGAATCCAAGAACACATCAAAACGATCATTCACTATGATCAAGTAGGCTTCATCCCAGGGATGCAGGGATGGTTCAATATAAGGAAATCCATCAATGTAATCCACTATTTAAACAATCTCAAAGAAAAAAACCACATGGTCATCTCATTAGATGCTGAGAAAGAATTTGACAAAATTCAGCATCCTTTCATGCTAAAGGTCTTGGAAAGATCAGGAATTCAAGGCCCATATCTAAACATAGTAAAAGCAATTTACAGCAAACCGGTAGCCAGCATCAATCTAAATGGAGAGAAACTTGAAGCAATCCCACTAAAATCAGGGACTAGACAAGTCTGCCCTCTCTCTCCATATCTTTTCAATATAGTACTTGAAGTTCTAACTAGAGCAATTAGACAACAAAAGGAGGTCAAAGGGATACAAATTGGAAAGGAAGAAGTCAAACTATCACTATTTGCAAATGATATGATAGTATACTTAAGCGACCCAAAGAACTCCACCAGAGAACTCCTACAGCTGATAAACGACTTCAGCAAAGTGGCCGGATATAAAATCAACTCAAGCAAGTCAGTAGCCTTCCTATACTCAAAGGATAAGCAGGCTGAGAAAGAAGTAAGAGAAATGATACCCTTCACGATAGCCACAAACCATATAGAGTATCTTGGCATGACTATAACCAAACAAGTGAAAGATCTGTATGACAAGAACTTCAAGTCTCTGAAGAAAGAAATTGAAGAAGACCTCAAAAGATGGAAAAATCTGCCATGCTCATGGATTGGCAGGATTAATATAGTAAAAATGAGCATCTTACCAAAAGTAATATACAGATTCAATGCAATCCCCATCAAAATCCCAACTCAATTCTTCATAGAGTTAGAAAGAGCAATTCAAAAATTCATCTGGAATAACAGAAAACCCAGAATAGCTAAAACTATTCTCAAGAGTAAAAGAACCTCTGGGGGAATCAGTATCCCGGACCTCAAGCTGTACTACAGAGCAATAGTGTTAAAAACCGCATGGTATTGGTACAGTGACAGGCATGTAGATCAATGGAACAGAATTGAAGACCCAGAAATGAATCCACACTCCTATGGTCACTTGATCTTTGACAAAGGAGCTAAAACCATCCAGTGGAAAAAAGATAGCCTTTTCAATAAATGGTGCAGGCTCAACTGGAGGTCAACATGCAGAAGAATGCAAATTGACCCATTCTTATCTCCTTGCACTAAGCTCAATTCCAAGTGGATCAAGGATCTCCACATAAAACCAGACACACTGAAACTAATAGAAAGGAAACTAGGGAAGAACCTTGAACATATGTGCACAGGGGAGAATTTCCTGAATAGAACTCCAATAGCTTATGCTCTAAGATCAAGAATTGACAAATGGGACCTCATTAAATTACAAAGTTTTTGCAAGGCAAAAGACACTGTCAAAAAGACAAAGAGGCAACCAACTAACTGGGAAATGATCTTTACCAACCTTACATCCGACAGAAGGCTAATATCCAATATATACAAAGAACTCAAGAAGTTAAACTCCAGAGAGGCAAGTAACCCTATTAAAAAATGGGGTACAGAGCTAAACAAAGAGTTCTCACCTGAAGAATATTTAATGTCTGAGAAGCACCTAAAGAGATGTTCATCATCCTTAGTCATTAGGGAAATGCAAATCAAAACAACCCTGAGATTCCATCTCACACCAGTCAGGATGGCTAAGATCAAAAACACAGGAGACAGCAGTTGTTGGCGAGGATGTGGAGAAAGAAGAACACTCCTCCACTGCTGGTGGAATTGCAAGCTGGTACAACCACTCTGGAAAGCAGTCTGGCGGTTTCCTCAGAAAACTGGGCATGACACTCCCAGAGAATCCGGCTATACCACTCCTGGGCATATACCCAGAGGCTTTACCTGCATGCAATAAGGACACATGCTCCACTATGTTCATAGCAGCCTTATTTATAATAGCCAGAAGCTGGAAAGAACCCAGATGTCCCTCAACGGAGAAATGGATTCAGAAGATGTGGTATATCTACACAATGGAATTCTACTCTGCAATTAAAAACGATGAACTCACGAAATTCCTAGGCAAATGGTCAGAACTTGAAAATATCATCCTTAGTGAGGTAACCCAATCACAAAAGAACACACATGGTATGCAGTCACTGTTAAGGGGATATTGACCCAGAATCTCGGAATACCCTAGACACAATTTGCATATCAATAGATTTCTAAGAAGATGGAAGGAGAGATCCCTGGTCCTGGAAAGACTGGATGTAGGGGAAAGCCAGAACAGAGAAAGGAGATGGGGTTGAATGGAGAAAAGAAGAAGGGAAGGGGGCTTATGGGACTTTCAGGGAGGGAGGAAACGGGAAAGGGGAAATGATTTGGAATGTAAATTAAAATAAATAAATAAATAAATAAATAAATACATAAATAAATAAATAAATAAAAATCACCAGTCACTGCACTGACGCAATTACTCTCCACCCCGCCCCCCAAATTTACACTCTTCAATTTCTTTAAAAGTAGTTGATAGCTGATATTGTTGTTCTTCCTATGAGGTTGCAAACCCCTTCAGCTCCTACTGTCCTTGCCCTAACTTCTCCATTGTGGTCCCCGCACTCAGTCTAATGTTTAGCTGTGTACATCTGTATCTTTGTTGGGTTGGTCCGACTTTGGCATAATAAGTCCCGACTATACTGGGATTCTGTCAGTAAGCATTCCTTGGCATCAGCAATGGTGTCTGGGTTTGGTGTCAGTAGAGACAATGGATGCCTAGGTGAGACAGTCTTTGGATGGCCTTTCCTTTGGTTTCTTCTCCAATCTTTGTTCCTGCATTTCCTTTTGATAGGAGGAATTCTGGATTAATATTTTTCAGGTGGGTGGGTGGCCCCATCCCTCAACTTGGGGTCATGCCTATCCACTGGATATGGTTTCTACAGGTTCTATCTCCCCTTTGTTGGATAATTTGGCTAATGTCCTCCCTGTTGGGTCCTGAGAACCTCTTGAGTCCCTGACATCTGGGACTTTCTAGGAGCCTCCTCCCAAAGCTCCCAGGGACTAAACCACTAACCAAAGAGTACACAGGAGTTACCCATGGCTCCAGCTGGATATATAGCAGAGGATTACCTTATCTGGTATCACTTGGAGGGGAGCCCCTTGGTTCTGCTTGATGACCCAGGAAAGGGGAATGTTAGGACACTGAGGCAGGAGTGTGGTGGGCGTGTGTGGGAGGACCCTCATTGAGGCAGGGGAAGGCAGGCGGTGATAGGGCACTTGTGGAGGGGAAACTGGGAAGGGGAATAACATTTAAAATGTAAGCAAATAAAATAACAAAAAAAATGAAAAAAAGTGATAGCTTTTTTTTTTTAAAGCAATCTCTGTAAAATACAGAAAAAAAAACCAATGGTTCAGAAATTGTTTTCAGAATTCAGAGTTATAACACAAAGATCATGAAGATCAAAATAATTTAGACTTCAAATTTCACCTTTTTTAGGTACCAACTTCACCCTTTTTCAGTTTCTTCAGAAGCTATATTAGTCACTACAAGCAGTGTAACAAATGACCCTTACATGTCAGGATTCATTTCTACATATCTGTGTAGTGCGACCCTCCTTCTGCTCTTTTCATTCAGAGACCATGCTGACTGAACAACCTCAATCTACTGTGTTAGTTTAATGGCAAAGAAAAATGCGATATGACAAAACAGCTCAAAATTTGAAAGCTTCCAGTCTCTAATTCTTCTGTCACTTCCACTCACATTTTGCCATCCCAAGTCAGTCTTCAATCAAAAAGACGCATTCTGCCTCCAGAGGGAGGCCCAGCAGAGCAGAATTTAGGGATGCAATCCGGAAAAAAAAAATATTCAGCAATTTTCAGAGTAATAGTACTCACTTCATATTATTGCTTGCGAATTAAATGTCTTAAGACAAGAGACATCTCTGAGCCTTTATTCAATAGATGAGTAAGAGTACTATCTGAGCTTCAACTTCAGTATCTATAAAATGGGGCTAGTGATACAAGTTCTTAGTAAGACTTTGGGATGTCTGTGTGACATCTAGTGGACACTTAGTGGAAGAACACTATAAGTAAGACAGGCATGATTGTCTTTATTAACATGCCCAAAATTAGAAATTGACATGTCATGGTAGCAAACTCTGAATTGAGTCTTTAGAAGAGGCTGAGGGAAGTCTGACTTGCTCTACTCTCCTTCCTCCATTTACATCTGTTATTCTAAAAGCTTAACAGAACTTTCCTTCAGAAACATAGGAGGAGAAAAGGTCTATGCTTGCAGAGAATAGTGAGGCTTGGTTTTGTGGAGGAATGGAAAGCACATTCTCTTGGAGACAGGAGAGGAGGAATGGGTTGAGGAACTCTGGAACAGCAGACTAGGTGGGTCATAATGACTGGACTGTAAAAACATAATAGTAATATGAAAGAAAGAGAGAGAAAGAGAGAGAGAAAGGAAGGAAAGAAGGAAGGAAGGAAGGAAGGAAGGAAGGAAGGAAGGAAGGAAGGAAGGAAGGAAGGAAGAAATTTTCACATTTACAACTACATGGCAGTGGTTCCTCTACTACACAAGGATGTAGACAATGATGGTTGATGGAAGGCACTAGAAGCCAAAATCCTAGGTAGTAGCAGCCACAGATGACCAGGAACAAAAGACCTCATTTAGTGGAGCAAAGGGTTTCTTGTAGGCACTAGTGTTTCTTCAAGTCTTGCTTATCTGTTCTGTTATTCTAAAACCTTCAAAATATAATGGGGTTCTGAATAAGAAACAAGTCATGAACATATGTAAAGTAAGATTGTCATTGCATTTGTTGTTGCTCTTTGCTCTTGTCTAAGCATGCTCTTATAAACTTAACCACACACCCTGCAGACCCTTCATGTTATAATCCACAAACTGAAACTCTGACAATGGCTGGCTATAAAATTAACTCAAACAAATCAGTAGTCTTCCTTTATCCAAATGATAAATGGGCTGAGAAGGAAAATAGGAAAACAACATCCTTCATAATAGTTCAAAATAATATAAAATATCTTGGGGTAACTCTAAATATACATGAGAAAGATCTGTATGACAAGAACATCAAGTCTCCCAAGAAAGAACTTTCTTCTTTACCAGTGGGAAAGCATCGTTTCAATTTTTTCTAATTTTATTTTATTTTCTACGTTTTTTTTTATTTACATTCAAAATCATTTCCCCTTTCCCGTTTCCTCCTCCCCGAAAGTCCCATAAGCCCCCTTCCCTCCCTCTTTTCCCCATTCAACCCCCCTCTCGCTTCTCTGTCCTGGCATTCCCCGACATCCAGTCTTTCTAGGACCAGGGGTCTCTCTTTCCATCTTCTTGGAAATCTATTGATATGCGAATTGTGTCTAGGGTATTCCGAGATTCTGAGTTAATATCACCTTATCAGTGACTGCATACCATGTGTGTTCTTTTGTGATTGGGTTACCTCACTAAGGATATTTTCAAGTTCTGACCATTTGCCTAGGAATTTCGTGAATTCATTGTTTTTAATTGCAGAGTAGCATTCCATTGTGTAAATATACCACATCGTTGTTTCTTCAGCTTAGCTGTGTTTTCTAATTATGAATCTCACAGTTTTTCTTCTCACATTTCAGTTCAAAGCCGATTGAACTTCCTAAAGAACTAGAACAACTCTAGGCTCTCCATTTCTATTTGGCCAATATCCTCTACTTCTATGATCCTTCTACTTCTGTCTATGTTCACTCACTACAATGAGGTCTGAAAACTGTACAGAGTTGTTACCTTGAATTGAGCCCACAATATCCTCTTCACTAGAGCAGATATCATATTCTGACATTGCATCTCTTCTAAGCTTTTATCTACTATTGCATCAGAGGTATTCCTTTACAAACCTTCATCCACATACACACTATACACATTAGATTAGAAGTTAATGATTACAAAAACTTCTCTCTCTCTCTCTCTCTCTCTCTCTCTCTCTCTCACACACACACACACACACACACACACACACACACCCTGTATCATTTATTCTTACAAAAGAAACCACATTTATTCAGGGGTAGACTATGCAGAAATGAAGAATAAGAAGGTATCTCTGTTTGCACATCATCTACCTCTTTCAGATCATTCAAAATGCCTTTAAGACTCAACATGATGAATGTACAATCCAGACTTCCAGTCTCATCTTCCTCCCTTTCTCCATTTATCCTATCTTACAGATAACAAAGAAGTACACAAAACCTATGAATCCAGTCAGTATTTATCCTGTTTATTCACGCCTGTGTCCTCTAGAGCTCGGAGCCATGTTTTCCAGCCCTAGCTTCCTCCTACTGTTCCTGGGAATGTTTTTAAAGTATATGGTTGCCAGAACCCTAGCTAGTGAGTTTTAAATAGAATTCTTTGGAAGAGCTAGGGATCAGTATTTTGTTAAGTGCACCAGGTTATTTTAATATGCAGCCAGGATTGATAAATGCTGGCATAGAATAATGCCTGGCACAGGATAGGTATTTAATAAACATTTTCTGAAAGAATTAATAGATGAATGCATAAATGTTCTGTCTCATGATGTACTTACTGATGTGTGGTCTTTATCAGCTCCAAGCCTGAGGCACACATGGAAACACAGGCTGGAATCAGCTTTATAGTGAGCCATGCTGGTACATATAGTTTTGATTCTTTAATTTCTAGCACAATAGAAAATTAGTGTCCAGTAAATTAATATGCTGTTGCATACACCCAGGACAGTGGCAAAGAGATCTATGGGGCATATAGAGAAGTGTGATGTAAAGGATGATACAAAGGACTAATTTGTGGAGTCAGGTGAACCCGAATTTCAATTATAATTCTATTACCTACCAATCCTGTGAACACTGAGTGTCATGATTTGTGAATTAAAATAAATTTCCTGTGATTATTATTTTATAGATGAACTGAAAAACATTATGAAGATGTTGGCATCTACTTAAATATTGCCTCTTTCTCTTGGTTCCTTCTTTTTCTTTGGTATATAAACCTACCCAGGCTGGGTCAGAATTAATTAAAAAAAATGGATGAGGGAAGATGGGCAAAAAGGAGCAATGAGTCAGAGGGATATCTGATGATGGGTGGAGTTAGAAAAATAGTCACTATTTGCTTCAGCCAAAGAAACCAACCTTCAGGCCTTGCACAGGGCACTCCTTTCTAGACCCAATTCAGACTCATAACTCAGCCATAAATCACTGTCCTTTCTCATAAGCACCAGACAGTAAGTGTCATGAGTACTAGTGACAACATTTATCACCAGGTAAGCATATTGAGGCAACTTGGGCCAGCTCCTAACCATTTGGAAGAACTCCAAACAGTATGCCTCATGCCTTCTGTCCTGGCTTTCTTGGAAGGAAAGGTGGTGACACAGCCCTGCATGTGGAATCAGAAGCAGCTGGGGTTTTACTTCAGTTGTTATATGTCACAAATGTATTCACCCCTAAAACTAAGACAGGAGGCATATAATTGCCACTTGATATCTCTTTCAGTATTTCATAAACCCAGAGCCTGGAGGCTGGTCAGCTTCCTCTTAACAGTATTTCAGCAATCAATAGTATAGTTGACTAAGAGGTGCAGCTTTATCTAGATACCGAACCTGTACTTAACCCTGTGATACTGGGCAGTGGAGAGAAAGAAAAGGACAGACAGACAGAGAGACAGACAGACAGACACCTACCCAGAGAGAGAGAGAGAGAGAGAGAGAGAGAGAGAGAGAGAGAGAGAGAGAGAGAGAATCTAGACTGAAAATAAACTCATTTATAAATGTTTTTCTTATAATTTTCCCATTTATCTTAATAGTATGACTTTTCCAAATTGTATCTACTTTTAGAAATATCTCACTTTTTCTGATTTAAACAAATGCTACAAAAAAAATAAGAAATGCTACAAAAAATATGTGCTCCAAAAGGAAAAGTTATCTGAAACTGACCACTGCCAGTACTGTGTCATTTGCTTCATCAATAGGAACACAGGTAAGTTGCTATCTCTGTGACACTGGGAAAAATTCATATTCTGTCTCTCCCTCTCTCACTACACCCCTCTTCTTTCTTTCTCTCTTTTCTTAACCTTTCTGTCTCTCTGTGTCATCTCTGTCTCTCTCCATGTCTGTCTCTCATGCCCTATGTACGTACTTCCCTCCTCCATTCTTCCTCCCCCTGTTTCTTTATTTCTTCACTTTTGCATCATTCTCCTTAAATGGTTGTGTGTGAAAATTGTTCCCCAATCACAAAACTAATAACTACGTAGAGCCAAGGCAATCCTCTATGTGACAAATTGAAATAGTTAAACCCATAGCCCCAGGGAGGAAAATACTTTATCTCTGATGTGTCTTTGCTTGAGTTTCTCCTCACACTGGTATTTTCTCAATACAATGGTAACATATGGGGTATGAGGGTAGTGGGTCAGCCAAGTGCTTCAGCTCAGTCCAGCATTGAATTGCCCTGGAATTTTTAAAATAAACAACATTCAAAGTGCAATATTTCCTCACCTCCATTTGTGAATATACTTTTATTGGTCCTCTTTCAGAAACTAAATGGTTCAATAAATGATCTTCAAAATAAAGAACCCTGGGCTCCATGCAGTATCACAATTTGTTATACAATGTACAGGTGCCAGGAGCTGTTTGTATACAAGTAATATAGAATTAGAAAATCTGTATGGTGTCCAAACATCTCTCCAAACAAATCTAGTTTACTCTGTCAATGACAAAGCCTACAGACCATACTTCATTGTCGCTCCATTGCAACACACTATCTCTCATTCACCTGGGATAGGTTGCAAAATTCTCCATGATATCTACCTGACTTCGGCTTCCTTTTCTAGATACTTTTTCCATACCTTTTTGATTGTCTACTTCACCCTAGTTATATTTTACCCTATTACATAAAGGCTTGGCTTCGTTTCCAAATGAAGGGAACCAAATTTATTTTTTAATTTATTTATTTATTTTTTTTTTTTTTTTTTTTTTTTGAGACAGGGTTTCTCTGTACAGCCCTGGCTGTTCTGAAACTCATTCGTAAACCAGGCTGGCCTTGAACTCACAAATCCACCTGCCTATGCCTCACAAGTGCTGGGATTAAAGGCATCTGCCGCCATTGCCTGGCTTAATGTTTGTTTGTCATAACTGCCATGGAATGTTTTAGAGTTGCTATCCCTTTATTGCCTTACATAAAAATAAGAACTCTCAAATTTTGGTTTGGGATCCTTCATTCCGTGAAGTGAATTCAGTGTCCTACCTCATTATCCTGTGTCTTTGACATTTAGAAAAATTCTTGATACATAATATGTATTCAGGAAAATGTTTATTGAATGCATGAATACATTTCTATTTTTATTTGGGGAAAAGATAATTTGGGCAATTAGAAAGAAAATGGGCACATATTTTAATAGCCCAGATAGAAGAGGCTGAGAAAGACAAGGCACCCTCAGAAGCCTGGTGAGCACTAAGGCCAGTGCTAGAAATATAATCTCCTCCTAACCACCTGGCACTGTCAGAATAAGTCTTGTTTCCACAACAGCAAATAATGCAAATGAAAATAAATAAAACTTTATCGAAATATGAAATTGCAAATGATAATGGCTGGTTGGGACTCTGCAGCAGTCATACAAAAGACATTCATTTGCTTGATTTTTATAGGCTAATAAAACTGATACTTTATGTTTTATAATTTGTTTACTGAGATATTTTTCATGTATCTTGGCAGCCAGGTTCACCTAATATTTTTAGTCAAATACAACAATATGGTTTCATTGATTCCTGAACTCTTCCAGTGTAGACTGGTGGCCGAGTATAAAGCATTGAACTTATGATCTATACTGATTCTGTGGATCAATACAGGCTGTGATCAGTTAATGAAGGTCTCTTCCATCCTCTGGGACTGATTATATGTAAGGAAAAATAATACATACATATAGACATTTTAATGTTCTCTTTCTGTTGCATAAACTCACAAAATCCTATCATATTGAAACTAGCTAGCCAATTATGATTAAATCAGACAATATTTCATCAGCATTGAATATTTTAAAACTGGGTATTAGAATCACAACATCAAGCATTAAAGTGATAGTTTTCTTTATCCATAAAATACGCTGCCAGTTAGCATGGCAACTGCAATAATTATCTCTCTAGCATATAGACTGGTTTGAATCTTTGTGGTCTGTCTCTTGCTGGCCACAGAGCCTTGGGAACATTTCTTATACAAAACCACATCTTGCTCATTGAGAAACTGGGATTAGAATATGAAGATATATATACAATGAGTATCTGGCATATGGTAGTTATGCAGTAGCTACAAAAGTCAAAAGTATTGGTTTAAGCAATTTCAGTGACTCCAGCACTAATTCTTCAAGTCAGATACATTCTGTACAGAACCCTAAAACTAAGACATTTTATATGATCTTGAATAAGCTATTTGATCTTTCCTTAACTTTAGTCCTTCTCATTTGTAAAATATACTGCTAACATCTAATGCTGTAGTATTGTCTTGAAAACTACCTTTGGTGCCTGCAAGGTTTTCTCTATATAGATTGATTCATAAAAGGTGAGGTTCTTAGCACAAAAGAATCATCATCCACATCACCTTCAACCTTACCTACCCCCTCTGTGTGCTTTAATTTCCTCCTTGATAAAATACCAGAGTGATGAGAACCCCACTCTACAGCGCAGTTTGTCCACTCCATGATTCATCCCTCCCAGCAGTAACTTCTCTGCTAGTGCACTGGCCTTCAGCCCGGATTCTCAGCTCCTGTGCTACCCTCTTCCCCTGGTGCACTCATTAACTACTACTCTTACAATTATAATTCTGCAATGAATGTCGACTAGCCTGGGCTGAAAGAATTCTAGCTTACCACACTGAGTATAAATTTCTACCAACAGCCCTTCTGGTTGTATCATAATTCAGGGACCATTACTCACCTCCCTGGCCTCCAGGGCCCAGCAGAGGCAGAGGAGTTTAATAAAGACTTCTTAGAGGAAAGAAAAAAAAAGTGTCACAGCCAGTGCTGGAGATGTTTTGATGGCTGTAGACTGCAGATTGCTCAGGAAAACCCTGGGTAATTAAAGACCTTAGGGACAGACTTTGTATTGGGCCTACCAGATGCAGCAGTGGTTACTGTCATATATGAAGACATAATTTATGTCTGTACAGTCTTTATTAAAAGCCATTTCACAGGTATATTCTCTTCTGGCAATAAATTTCTCTACCCCTATTACAAATAAAATTTTGCCCATAAAGATATTGGTTGGCAACTAAGTTAGTGACTCCATTATGATGCTGGCACTAACTTAATTCTATTGCAAAATGTTAAGGCATTTTATACTTCATAAACTTTTTCACTTCTTTTTCACTTTTAACTGCCCAACAAGGCAGACAGAATATGCATTGTAGTTAATTTGGTCAAGAAAAGACACTGAGTATCACTAACTTTTCCACAAGTCTCAGAGACATTCAGCACAATATAAGAGACAGCCAAGGCATCGTTTTGTGGATCCACTGCTCTCTTATTATGTGCTGTATTTTTCAAACTGAAGAATAATTTTCAGGCCTAAGAGCAGTCAGGAACTCATCACAGCAAGAAGAGTATCAAATGCTGTTTATTAAAATTCAGAATAATTTCTCAGAGGGAATTTAGCTTTGTCCTGGAGACAGAAATATCATTAATGTCTTTGATGTCAATTATTTTAATGTTTGCTATTACCATTATGAGCAAATTCATTATAAATTAGAAAAATAGCGAGATTTTTTTTATTTTGCCAATCAGATACTAAAAATACTCTTTTATTTTTTTTTCTTGGAAGATAAATTTTTAGTTGCTCCAATAGAAGATGATGCAATCCAACCCTGTTTCACAGTGACAAGGATTGAATAAAATAATTTACAAGAAATGGTTGTCAAATAGAAAAGGGCTACATTACTGGTAGATGATATTTGTTAGGTGGACTCTGCATTTAACTCCTGATAGTTTCACAGAACTCTATAATTAACATGTATTGGGTCATATTCTTTGTCCCAAAATGAGATTAAATGTAAAAATAATTAGTTGACAAAGGCTTAAACTTCTAAGTATTAGTGGATTTGGAGACATATTTCCTGATATTTTTTATGATTGGCCAAAAATTCATCTTATAGAAAATTTCCAAAGAAGTAAATATTCCTATATTACAGTATTTTCTATTAATCATTTAGTTTTTTACATGTCAAATGTTATGCTCTCCATGAAACCCTCACCCCATACCCCTCCCCTTTGCCTCTAAGAGGGTGATCACCCAATCACCCACTCCCGCCTCACCCCTCTAACAATCCCCTTCTCTGGGGGCATCAAGTATCCAAAGGATCAAGAGCTGGGATGACAGTAGCCAAAGTACCCAACAGAGGGAAGATAGAACCTGAAGAGACCACCCCCAGAAGACAGACATGGACACCAGTGAAGGGATGGGGGCCCACCCACCAATCTAAGAAATTTTAACCCAGAATAGTCCCTGTCTAAAGGAAATGCAGGTAGGTCTAAAAATGGAGCAAGAGGCTGAAGAAAAGGCCACCCATGTGGGGAATAAATGGGAGCCTGAGGCAACAGTTGCGAGGTGCCCACATAGGAGAAACACTGACAGACAGAGCCCGTGGGTGGGGGATAGGGAAACACCGGCAGGACTGCACACCCCACCGCGATAGCAAGTACAGGTGCCCAGAACTTGGTTATCTGGTGCAAAAACCAGGTAACCAAGGGGCGGGGGAAAACATGGCTGTAGCCAAGTGACTGCGGAGGTGGAGTCCAACCAGAATGCTAGGGAACTGGGGCATGGCCACACGTGACTGATGGCCACAGGATTATGGAGTGGGCCTTGCTCAACTAAGTTACAGACTGTCTCACACCACGGTCCCACACATCCAGAGACCTCTGCACCATATGATCTATTCCATCCATAGACATCAAACCCTTACACTATTGCTGATGCCAAGATGTGCTTGCAGACAGGAGCCCGGTATGGCTGTCCTCTGAGAGGCTCTGCCAGCACCTGACTAAGACAGATGCAGATACTCACAGCCATCCTATTGGACTAAGTCCAGGGACTCCAATGGAAGAGTTTAGGGGAGGGTTGAAGGAGCTAAAGGGGATTGCAAAACCCATAGGAAGAACAATGGTGTCAATTAACCTAACTACTCAGAGCTCCCAGGGACTAAACCACCACAAACGTATACATGGGCCAGTCCATGGTGCCTGCTTACATATGTAACAATAATTTATTTTTTTATTTTGTGGCACACACACATATTATCCATCATAAATTCAATCTCCTTTGATTATCAGTGAGTCTATTTTCTATTTTGCTAAAGTTGTATTTTAATCATGCTCACTTCAGCAAGTAGATACTGCTTGTATCACATCAAGCTATGCATTTGACAGTTCAGCTTGGTTTGTTTTACCACTCTTTTTTTCAGTATTAGTCAGCCTGAAATTAATGTTATGCAGGTAGATTTTTGATTATCTACCTGACCCAGACTATGTACACAGAGCAAATTTCGATGCCCAGGTAGCTTTTCTTAGTATAACATACACATAGAACTTGTATAAAAAATAACCTCTTGCTTAAAGAGTCCAACATAGCTCAGCCAAATGGCATTACTTCCAAACATCAATAACTATGACAAGTGTACAATGTATAAGCATTAGGTTTTAGGATAATTTAGTAGTATAGCATTGTTATGGAAGCACTCATAAAAGTGTGGGGTCAACAGTTGGGCAGATGGTGTCCTCTGCCTAACTCAAGGAATTAAGACTGACAGACTATTTCTCTTACCTTTCAATGAATTCCATGAGGCATAATTGCCAAGTTGTACAGATATGCATTTTTGTAGTACACAGTGATAATATATAATATTATACATAATCATAATAATAATGTGTGTATAACAAAAGCTATGATAATAAACATACCCCCAAATTACAAGAATTTATGACCTATTAGCATCCCAACTATGCTTGCTGGTTTTGTGTGTCAGCTTGACACAGGCTGGAGTTATCCCAGAAAAAGAAGCTTCAGTTGGGGGAAGTGCCATCCATAAGATCTGTCTGTGCATGGCTCCAGCTACGTATGTAGCAGATGATGGCCATTTCAGACATCAGTGAGAGGAGAGGCCATTGGTCCTGTGAAGATTCGATTCCCCAGAATAGGGGAATACAAGTCAGGAAATTTGGGGGGGGGGTGGGGGATGGGATAGAGGTTTTTTGGAGGGGTAACAAGGAAAGGGGATATCATTTTTAAATGCAAACAAAGCAAATATCTAATAAAATAATTTAAAAAAAGAAACTAATAACATTAGAAACAAAACCCAGAAACTGAGCATTCTAACTAATTATAATATCATCTAAAATAAAGTAGAAATAAAATAGATGTGTACAGTGGAAGATGCATTTCAGGTTGTACTACTATATCATAAACACAAATAATTATGGTGTTATTTGATTTTTTTCTATGAAAGATAATTTGATGAACTTGTTTTTCTTAATTTTTTAAAATATTTTTTTAAAAGTAAAATATATGGGACTTACAAAAACCCCCAAGATCTGTCTGTGGGCATATTCTCAATTAGTGATCTGGGGGGGTGCCCCTTGTGGGTGGTGCCATCCCTGTGCTGGAAGTCTTGTGTTCTATAAGAAAACAAGCTGAGCAAGCCAGGGGAAGCAAGCCAGTAAGAAACAACTCTCCATGGCCTCTTGCATCAGTTCCTGCTTACTGACCTTCTTGAGTTCCAGTCCTGACTTCCTTGGGTGATGAACAACAATGTGGAAATGTAGGCAGAATAAACCTTTCCTCCTCAACTTGCTTCCTTGGTCATGATATTTGTGCAGGAATAGAAAACCTAACTGAGACACCAACTTAACTTAAATCCTTGCACCTTATTTTTACCTTACACATCCATTGATGTCACTCCCATTATTAACAATTAACCTTTCGTTTTCTATGAGTTTTCACAAGTAGAATTTTATTCTACATGTATCCTTTATTATTTTTAACTGCTGAGTACTATTTCATTCTATTAAAGACATAATATATTAATCATTCGTCTTTTAACAAACATCTGTGTTTTTGCTAGCTTGGTACTGTTAGAAATAAATAGTCTGTGAATATGTGAATAATGATATTGTAAGGGCATGTATTGAAACTCTTTTACATGATACTTAGGAATCAAATGGTTGGGTCATGTGGCAATTGCATATTTAACCTCTAGTTCACTAGGAACGGTTGGCCAGAATGGGAGCAGGAAGGAAACATAGCTGGACCCACCTCTAGTGTTGTTTGAACAGGAAATGCCCTGCACTAATTTTCACATGTTTGACATTTACTGCCTAGATAGTGGTGATGATAAGGATGGTTGAAGAGGCCTTTAGGAAATGGGATGTCATAGGAGTTGGTGGACTCATTGTTGGTGGGGGTCAGGCATTGAAGCTATATATTTGCCTCCAGCTCCCGTTGACTCTCTGCTTCCCGAGACAAGGTATTCAGTGTCTCTGGCCCCACTCATGCCCTCCTCATCAGATTCAGAATACATTTTTTATACCTTGAGTAAAATAGTCCCTTACCTTTCTTAAGCTGCTTCTTCTCAGAATTTCTTTTGTCACCTTAATGAGAAACATAACTAATAAACCCTTTGGAAATCATTTTCAGAGAGGTGGGGGAAGGATAATCCTTCCAAAGGAAAATGTAAGGTATTTCTGCTCTTTCAGAAGAAGCAGGCAAGAAGATACCTAAAGAAAAAAGAGTGGTAACGATGAAATCACATTAATATTTTTATGTTCTTTTTGGATACCACATTTTTTTCTGTATCATGCTGAATATTTTGCCATTTCTTACCTCTATTTTCCCTTTCTGCTTTCAAGTTCAGTAAAATTCACATTCTTACATTACATACATTAGTAACTGAGTTTGGCTTTCAATCTTTCCATCTATTAATATCAGTGGCATATAAAAGCAAGCTTTGATGCCAAGAAATGCTTGCAGAAAGAGCCTGATATGGCTTCTCCTGAGAGGTCCTTCCAGAGCCTTACAAATACAGAGGCGGTTGCTCACAGGCCAACCATTGGACTGAGTATGGGGTCCAAGGAGTTAGAAACCCAAAACACAATTCACATATCAATAGATTTCCAAGAAGATGGAAGAAGACACCCTTGGTCCTGGAAAGACTGGATGTAGGGGACTACCAGGATAGAGAAGCAAGAGGGGGTTGAATGGGGAACAGGGGAAGGGAAAGAGGACTTATGGGACTTTCTGGGAGGGAGGAACCAGGAAAGGGGAAATCATTGGGAATGTAAATAAATATATATATATATCTAGAGAGAGAGAGAGAGAAAAAGGACTGAAAGTGTTGAAGGGGATTGCAAAGTCATAGGAAAAACAACAATATCAACCAACCAGACGCCCCAGAGCTCCAGGGGACTAAGCAATCAACCAAGAAGGACACATGATTCCAGCTGCATATGTAGCAGATTGCCTTGTCAAGCATCAATAGAAGGAGAGGTCCTTGGTCCTATGAAGGCTTGATAGATGCTCCAGTGTAGGGGAATCAGAGGGCAGGAAGGTGGGGAGTGGAGTGGGTGGAGGAACACCCTCATAGAAGCAGGGGAAGGGAGGATGAGATAGGGGGTTTCTGGGGGACAGGAAAGGGGGATAACATTTGAAATGTAAATAAAGAAAAATATCCAATAAAAAAAAAGCAAGCTTTGGAAGGAAAAGGGCTTTTAAAATGAAAGAAAGAAGATAGGATTAGCTCTAAGATTCCTTCTTCCTCTAACCCAGCCTGTTAAGTCTTCAACTTACCATGCTTTGACCAACTGTAGGAGAATTCTCTGATGTCTTGATTCTCTAGGCTGCATATGCTCTTACATAGGCCACAGCCTAATCTTGTTATCAAACTCAGATCACGAGGTTGATACACCCCTGAGGACACATTGACATTTTGATGTTCCTAGTTTGGGGGATAAAACCATAAACTGGGGAAAGTGCAGTTACAAGCAAATAAATTTATGGGATGCTAGTGCTAAAATGAATCTCTGTTTGTCAGCAGCTT
Organism: Tokudaia tokunoshimensis; assembly: GCA_036184795.1. Taxonomy (NCBI): domain Eukaryota; kingdom Metazoa; phylum Chordata; class Mammalia; order Rodentia; family Muridae; genus Tokudaia; species Tokudaia tokunoshimensis. The sequence goes on along the minus strand of BTHU01000005.1, from coordinate 51,913,177 downwards.
TTAAGGAGAAAAATATGTATGTTGTCTAAGGGAACTAGGGGATCTCTCTGTGCATTTTTTTTTTCATTTTCCAGTTCTATACCATGATCATGTACAGAAAAAGCAAACAAATCACAGATTTTTTTTCAAATCACAGATTTTTATGTAGTCACTGAATGATGTGGAAGGAACCTTTTCCTTGTATGGCTCTGTTTCCTACCCCAAGTGTTTCAGTTCCTATTGGATCACTAAGCACCTCAGAGTTATCAGTGTGATTCTATTCCTGGCATCACTTGGTGTCTTAGAATTTCCTTGCTAGAAGGTGATTGATGGCATCTCAATGTCCCTTTCTTTTCAGCAAGAGGGGGGAAAAAGAAGCATATCAAGGTCTTAGTTCCTTTTTCCTATTGCTGCCAATAAAATACTCTGGACAAAAGCAACTTAAGAGAGAAAAGGGTTATTCTAACTTATAGGTCAATGGTACAGTCTATCATGATGAGGAAACAACTGGCCACATTGCATCTACAAGTGGCACAGCAAAAAGATGAATACATGGTGTTTGCTCATGTTCTTTCTCAGTTTAAACAGTCCAGGATTTGAGCTGGGGAATAGTACTACCTGTGCTGAATGAAAAATTTTCTAACTCATCACTTGAATATAAGAAAATGAGTCTGAATCTTATCAAGAGTTTTTGATTCATACTAACCATCACACATCCAAAAAATACGACCTGGTGCTGGAAAACCTAAGGTTACATCTGTGACTCACTAGCTGAGTATTTTAAACAATCAGCAGTGGGTGTGGGTATGATCATCTATAAGCCTTCACTGAGAACACCCTGGGTGTGTTGTGTGCAGCACAAAACAAGAAGAGGATAAATGATTAGGGCCATATAATTTCTTTGTACTTCTTTAAATCTCTTCCACAAGGGACTTAAAAACTTTAAATGTACTTAGGACATGGCTTGATGGTGCAGAACTGTAATGCCATGTATACACTGAGGAAGATGAGACTGAAAGATCATAGGTTCCAGGCTAAGTAACTAAGCAAAAATCTGTCTCAAATTGAAAATAAATGTCCTGAGTACATAGCTTAGTGCTAGAGCATTTGTCTCCACATGCATAAGGACATGAATTCAACCTCTAGTCCTTCAAAAAGTAATACAAACATAAACTATAGGTGGGTAGACAAACCATAGCACACGCTACAAATGTTCTCATACATGTAAATATTGACTGACATAGAATTGAGTGCAGAATTATATACCTAAGCCTGTCAATTAAACCAATTGGACTTTAACAATATGGCCTTTGTGACCCACCCTTTTATCTAAAAATTCCAACCAAATATGTCTTAAAAGTTGACATTAATAATTCCTATATTGAAGCAAGTATTCTATTTTTGTTGTTGTTGAAGATGTGATCTATAGGAAACACACAATGATTATTTACACTTATATTTTTCTTCATGCTTTAAGCCAAAATGCCACTATTACCTCTGAATTCAAGTCATGGTTAACTATTCTCAACCCATCTTGGTGAGCTTTCAAAGGCCTTGACACATAGGTGTAAGAAACCTGAAGCTCAGTTATGAAAATAATTTGACTGAAGTCAAGTATTCAGTAGAAGTCAATGCCGCAAAAATGGAAAGAGAGAAAATAGTGGATATTAATGAACTTAAAGAACTCTGTTATTCTATTATAGAAGTCAATACTATTAAAGGTGAAAAACCCTTATACATAGGTAAACCAACAGGATCAATGAAATCCTTATCAAAATGCCAGTAATCTAAAAAACAGAAAAATATTCTTCCTAAATTCATATGATACCTACAAAACCTTCAAATAGGCATAGGAATTTTGAGGAAAAACAACAAAAAATTGGAAGTAGTATGTTTCTTTATTTCAAAGTACACTGCAAGCTATAGAAATCCAACATAAAGGACATACAAAAGGATTTGCAGCAAAAAAAGATAGAATGCTTTAACATAACCCCATAGGTACATAATTAAGTGATCTTTCACAAGAGTATAAAGTACGCATAATAAAGTAAAAATTCCTTTAAAAAAAATCATGTTGAGAAAGCTAGATAAATGTGCATAGCTAAATAGGAAGTGAATAGCCACAGACTGAAGGTTTGTATGTTCCTTTTTGAATTAGTGGATCCTGAGGGCCCTTATCTCTCGTCTGCTCAGTCTCTTGAGAATTTATAATATGACAGCATATTGGTAGATGGAGAAAAAAAGGAGATAGATCTAGATGGAAAAACTAGATTACTGGGGGGTGTGTCATTGATAGCTGCATTCCTACATTGCCTCTTTCTGTTTCCTGACCATTATGATGTGAGCTACTCAGCTTTATCACATGTCTCATGCCATAATGGACTAAATTATTTGAAACAAAGACACTCATTCCTGTATTACGTTGTTTCTGTCAAGTATTTAGTCACAGTGTAATAAAGCTAACAAAATTCACATGCAAACAACAACAAAATTGGCCTCTCACACTATGTATGCACAATATTCAACATCCATACAAAAAAGACATAAGTCTAATATTGAAAATATAAATTTGATGGAGAGACAATATCTTGAATAAAAAGCGGGAACCCTTTGGTTTTCGCAATTCTTTGTGTATGATCTTAAATGGCCTGGACAACAAAACAAAACTAAACAAATAGGATTATACAAAATGACTTAGAGAAAAGAAACTAAAAAAAACCTACAGAGGAGAATAAAATATGATGATGGATTGTTATTATATATATATATATATATATATATATATATATATATAATATTCCTCTAATTCTGTGCCCAGTATTATAAAATAAGCTGATTTTCATGGTAGACAAATGGAAAAATAGAAATGTCTCAAAGAATACTTGCAAATGTAAATAAATATATAAAATGGTATTAAATATCATTAATGATCATATAGATGCAAATCAGCTATGCGATATGGCTTTTCACATTTTTAGAGTGGCTGCTGTCTAAAAGAAAGATAGCAAGTATTGACAAGAGTGAGTGCAGAAAATTAAACTGTATATTTGGATAAGTATATGCATTGGCATTGGTCCAGGGTCTATGGATGGCAGTACAGAACTTTGTCAAACAATTATACATATATGTAATTATATTGATATATTTGTGTCTATATCTGTGCATGCATATTTGTATGTGCACATATGTATGTATAATAATACTAAAGGGGAAAGAGGTTATCAATTTAAGAATCAATGAAACATGAATATTTGATGGGAGAAAAGAGAGTAATAAATGTGATATAATTTAATCAAAAAAATCCATAAATGTAAATTATAACTTAAATACCTAATATTATTTATAATCTCACTTTCAAGTATATAAATAAGAGCATGAGTCATGATTCTAAAGGCATATCTGTACCTTTTTGTCCATTATAACATTACTTACAACAACTAAGACATAGAAATAGCCAAAATGTACAATCACAAATGAGTTTGATAAAGGAAATATGGCACATGGACACAAGGAAATGTCTTTAAACTTAGACATGAAGATTCTTCCATTGTACCAGTGACATAGAAGAAATTAGCAACCATATTTGCTAAGTTAAACAAGCCAGACAAAGAAAAACAATTGCTATATATATATTCAGTATGTGAGGAATATACATAGACATAGTCATAGACATAGACATAAGAAACAGAGTTCAGATTGTTAGACTCCAAGGTCAGGGAAGGAAGAGAAAATATGAAAGTATTTCTTTTAAAGGAAAAAAACATAGCAGTTTTCCTCTAGCTTAAAGGCAGTCATTGCTGTTATAGGTACAAGTCAGGAGGGATTTAAGCAAGAAATTACAAAGGTATCCTTTCCTAAGTGTGGTAAAGAGTAAAGTTCCCTTACAAACACTTCTCATCTCAAATGTATGCACACCCCAAAAGGAAGTGAAAGTCTGTTCTCATTCTGGCAATTTTTAAGTTCCATTACATGAAGGCTTCTCTTGTTATATATGAGGACAAGTAAATTGCCTGGCACTCCAGTTTTTTATACCTGACCTCCAGAAAGCTTGAACTTCCCTAATAAAAACCTAGGTCTTTTATAAGGATGTCTGAGTTACAAATTATAGGTTTCCCAGAACAAGTGCATAAGCCGACTACCATGTATGTCAGGTCATTAGGAGGCCTACATCTAAAGCTCATGAGAGTAGACAAGCCAGTTAGGGTCACTTAAGTCATTTCTCACCTTCTGAAAAATACCTCAACACATCTTCCACAATAATGGAAGATGTTTCTAATTTAAGATTATATAATAAGAGAATCTTAAAATTGAAATAAAAATGGAAAGGTGTGTGCACATGGTGAATACAAATTCCTTTTTATATATACTTGCCTCATAAAACTACTTATCCCATTTCCTTATGCTCGTCCAAAAATGGTTCCAGTTTCAATAAGAGGTTTTCGAATGTGTTTCTACTTTTCTTTCTTTTGCTGTGAAGAATGCTCTTATAAAAATCAACTCAGGTACAAAAAGGGTTTATTTCAGCGTCAATTCATCACTTTGGAAGTCAGAGGCAGAAACCAAAGCAGGGACTTGAAGCACGAGCCATAGAAGATTGTAGTTTGTTGACATCTTGGCTGGCTCATGCTAGCTGGCCTTCTCATACATCCCAAGATTGCTTGACCAAGGAATAATAGTTGTAGTAGAGTAGTATAGAAGTAGTACTAGTAGTAGTGGTAGTGGTGGTAGTAGTAGTAGTAGTAGCAGCAGTAGCAGCAACAGTAGTAGTAGTAGTGGTAGTAGTAGCAGTAGTAGCAGCAGCAGTAGTGTATAGTAGCAGCAGCAGTAGTAGTTTATAAACCACATATATACTCACAGAACCATTTGATGTGGGAAATCTCTAAGTTGAGATTCCCCTCTCAGGTGGTTCTAGGCTTTGTCAAGTTGACAGTTAAATCTAATTGGGCACATGGTCACTGTACTAATGTATACTCCATCTTACCTGCAGGAGCTTGGGTAACCGATGATTACATACTTCCAGACTCATAACATCAGAAGTGAATATATCTGAATTATGGAACATGAGATTCTCGTCCATGTAAAATTTTTACTATTATAAAAAGAATCACTTCCTATACTTCTCATCTATTAGCCTTTGACTTTAAAAGCAACTAGCCATGAATAACTTCCTACTGTTATAATCAAGAAAGAATTCACCACATAAAAACCCAGCTCTCTCCTCTCATTTAGCAATCCTAAGATCTTGGAAATTTTCTTCAAATGTAAGCGTTAAAGGTTCTCTGGTTCCCTCATTTACCATTTTCATCTGTGAGTAGTAAAATTTACTGCAGAGTATGAGATAGAACTTTGGGTAATGTTGGTAGGTCAAGCCACTGTTATTTCTCAGTTACCCAGAAATTTTTACATGTCTTGAAATTTTTAGTAAAATCTTCATATATCCTTGGCAACTGAATTCAAGTGTCACAGATAGTGTGAACTAAGAGTATCAGGCAGGGAATTTTTAGCTACGGGCAAGAGACTAAGTGTAAAATGAGCTTAGTAAAGGCAACAAAACCATGGCTAGAGAATAAAAATAATTTTCAGTGCGAGTGAAGCTCAAGAAGATTTTAAGAGTCTATAAGATATGACATAGGTCTTTGTGCAAAGAAAAGCAACTTCAGGGGCTGGAGAGATGGAGCTGCAGTTAAGAGCACTTGCTGCTCTTATGGAGGGCTAGGATTCAATTCACAGCATTAATATAGTGAGTGTCTCCTGACCACATGTAAACATGAGCACCCAGTTTCAGAGGATCTGCCACCTTCTTCTGCCCTGGGAGGACACAATTCATGTATATCATAAAAATGCATACTTCCAGTGAAACAATCACTGTATAAATAAATCTAAAAAATCTGGGACATCACTCCAGAATCTCATACAACTACAGCTACACCTAGGCTCTGAGACCTGCTTTCCAGGTAGAATTTCTAAACCTTTCTGAAACCATGTGGTCAGGCTCATCATTTCACACTTTAATAATGCTTATACTGTAGGAGTACAATGTATTCTTTGAGCACATTTTCTTAGGACCACATATTCTGTAACAAATATGCACTTTTATTAAATTTGTTCATTTACTGGGGGCTAATATTTCTATACATGTATGTAGAGAGCAAAGAACAACATGTAGGAAGCAGATCTCTCTTCAACCATATAGCACACATGGTTGGAAACTCATGTTGCCAGGTGGGCAGTAAAACCCATGACCCTCTGAGACATCTCCTTGGGCCAGATAATGTATTTATTTGAATTACTACCGGGATTAAATTATAGGCATTCTTTAATATATCTTATAATTTAAATAACTTTTCTAACCTCTTTGCAAATCAGGTTCTTTGTGTGATCTGATTAATAGAATTTGCTTCATTAAGATGCTGATTTATTTAACTAAGAAAGTCAAAGGCTGACCATACCCAGAAGAAAAATGTTTTATAATCTAGAGCAAAATAAAGGGAAATAGATAAAAGTATGTCCCCAGCATTGGAAACTTTGGATTGTCCTAGCTCCGAAGGTAATGTTTTTCAACTACCCAAAATTAGAGGGACTTTGAGAGAGAGGGAACATCGAGTACCAAGGTATTCAAAGAGTCCTGAAGATGGTCTAAACATGTGCTTCTCATACATCATTTTTTGAGACTGTCATAATTTAATTTTCACTGATATACCAATGTTGTCTTCCCAGGCTTACTCCTTTTGGTGGGTAGTATATTTAGAAGATTCTCAGATGGCTCGATATTTATGAAATGCCAACAAAGTTGTAAGAACAAGCACTGACGGCTCCTCACAGTGGAGCATTATGCCTTGCACAGGATGTTGAATGTTTAGACTAGATCAGCGACTGCAGCTCACTGAGAATGTGCACCCCTCTATGAGCAATTACGGCTTTCAATAAACACAAGTGGCCATCCTGATAAAATTCAGTCACATCGAATTAGGGAAGAGGCCCGTCATTTGGTTTTATTTTTCAGGACCTTTCCTATCTCTGGCCTGCAGCTCTATTGTTCTGTAGCTGTTTCAAAGGACCCTCTCTGGACAAGGCCTGCACATTTTCTCACTGAGCCTTATCAACCACCCTCAGACCTCTTCATTTGCCTAATGATGTCTCCAGAAAAGCAGCAAAGCTTCCAAAGCAGAACTGAACAACTTTGAACTAGCTGCAAGAATGCCACTGGCCTTTGACCTGAGAGTATCTGAAACCTCAAATTATCCCTATTTCCCTAACCCTTGTCCTTTGTGGCAATTGGCTATAGACACAATAACATTTTGTGTCATGAACCTTTAAGACACTACTTAATCCAGCTTGTCAGGGTCTCCAAACTTAGTCAACTTGTATTGTGACAGTTGATACCAAGGGTGCAGAATACTTCTATGTTTTGCATATGGCTGGGGATCAATATATAAGCAGAAGCAAGGCTTTTATGGTCAACTGTGTTCTTTATCAGACACATACATGAATTGTATGATTCCTAGATGGACTTGAAGGTATATGTCTACCTTAACATTAAAAATGTCATTCTCATTTATGAAATGGGAGTGATAAAAACCAATTAAACAGTGAATCTGTGATTATTAGATGAAAAGCTTTGAAGCCTTAATTTATTCATTAAGATATATTTATTTTTTTACCTATCAAGATAATATTCTTTTGAAGAAGTAAAGGCAGAGAGAGCATATGAAGTAACAGAAGTCTATTAATCTTCCTATTGATGTTTGACAAACTTGATGTTCCCTAAGTATTTCTCCAAAGTGAGGCATGGTGGAGCATGCCTATAATTGCAGAACTCAATAACCTGAGGTGTCTGTGTTGCAAGACTAGCTAGAACTAAATGTGAGATTTTTATCTAAAAAGGTCACACACACACACACACACACACACACACACACACACACACACCAAGTATATGCATAGATATACATGTATTTTATACGTAGAATCATATAAAATGTACTTTCTTGTATTTTTCTTCAAAAATACTTATGACTTTTTAAATGTTTTTCTGAAATCCTCCTGTTTTTTAATATGCAATATACTTCTATTGTGATAGGGATGATGATCTGTCTGTTGCCCTTTGTATTGGTTGGATTGTTGGTTTAAATATGCTATGATCATTTGTGTACAAGTGTTTTTGTGTGCATTTATATTTTCCTTTTTCTTAAGTAAATGTTGAGGAATTGGGTGCTTCCTACCTCTCCTCCGCACCTTCCCTGATACCTGCCCAGAATCTAGAGCAGTGTTCTGCCTCTTCTTGGCATCTACTACCTTCTCATTCATGGAAACTCTTCAACAATCAGCAGAGTCAACTTCAGTGTAGATCACTGGGTTCTGAGTGTGAACTTTGTCCGCTAAACCAACCATACTGAGAAGAGGGAAATGATCAGTGTGTGGGTTCCAGCCTCAACTTGTGTGGGCAATGCCTGTGTGAGCAACCCCCAGGAGTCCTTTCGTGAAACTACTCACAAAGGAGCCAGCCCGGACAAGAGGCAATGTTTCTCTGGCCTTTGCATTTAATAGGCCCTGCCTGGCTGTTCCCTTCTCTCCAGGGAGCTACTGCTCTAATCTCCAGAGTTCTCCCTCTGCAGACTCTTGCAATCCCATTATCCTTCTGCCTGGAGAGACAAGCTCATGTAGCACTGCCAGCGCAGAGGCTCTTGTGGATGTATTGAATTCACCACCTGGTGACTACAATTAAGATTCCTCTCCTTTGATTTATTTTGGTTAGAGGAAAGAAATCATTTAAGTTCTTGGAGATGCAGATAAGAAATGATATATGTCCCATCCATTTTCCTGATAGCAACACTTCCCGCAGCTAACACAGATTGAGAAGAAGCTTCAATCACACTACACTTGACTACCTGTAGTGGACAGAAGATGAGGAGTTTGAAGAAGAAAGGGAGAGAGAAGAGGAGTCAGCTAGGGGAAAGAGATAATGAGAAACATGCATGATATTTCTGGGGAAGGGCTTTAAGCAAACAGCAAGATATTTGCTTGATATCTGAAAACATAGCACTGTTTAAAAAATTCAGTTGAATTGAGTCAGATATCACCTTGAAAATGATCTAACCCAGAAATTCATATTGAGGGGTCTGTAAGAATACTATAGTTGTAGAGACTGGAGATGTCTCAAAAATATAGCTGATTTTGACAATTTGCCAGTGCTTTTAGTTTCTTAGATCCATTAAAAGTTTTAAATTAAGGGAAAATAAGGAACTGGAGGAAGTTTCTTACAGGAAAAATTGCAACAACTAAAGAGGCAAGTGCTGGGTTCTGAGAACCATGTTGCATAGCTAGGATTTTGGACAGCTTCTTCTACATAACACTATAGCTCAGGGAAGGATTAATCTGAACAGTGTTTATTTCTTGTCCCTCCCTTTTGTCTTTATATGGGATTTTAAAAATGTATGATGGGGTTATTTTGCAAAGTTAGTGATATGGAAATGAAATTACAATGAACTAAGTAAGGGCCATTGATCTTCACAGTCATCATGTTGGCACACCAGATTAGGGTTCATTTAGTGTCTTACTCTTTCAGCAATCTCACAATATCCCTCTGTAATATAGATCTACAATTGCATCCATCTTTAAGCATTCATTGGTTTGTTCCCCCACTGACTCAAACACACCTGATACCAGTATAGCCTATCTCAGGAAGAACTGGCAAGATTCGTGAACCAGAAAGGTAAGGCGCCAATCCTTACTCTGTTTCAGAGGAGATATGACCTCAAGGAGTTTATAAAATTCACTAACTTAATCATATTCTCCTATTTTGTAAATGATGATGTTAAGTCCAGAGAGATAAAGAAGATTGCTATTCTTTGCTCAATGCTGTGGTCAGGACTAGAACTAGATGCTCTGAATTCTCATATTTGGTCCATTTCATCTTATTTTCAGTTTTCTAGTGGAAAACATACCATCACTAGTCCTGGACAAATTGAGCCAAATATAAATAAGACAAATACAAGACAAATACAGCCACTGCCTTTTGATAAAAGCATAAAAGGAGTCAAGGCTAGCTCAAGCAACTTAATTCTTAAGGTATACTTAGTAAACTTATATGTACATGGCTTCAGAGACCTTTAATTCATTCCTTCCTTCTAATAATAGATCCTTGTATTTGAATGTTTCCTTCTGCTGCTGCCCTTTCATGTTAGAGGTAGATCTTAATTATTGGTTACCTTTTTAAATCTTTGGTAAGAAAGGCTCCCCAGTTTAAATATGAGCTTCCTCCTCAAATGTTGGCATGGATTAGGGATGTGTCTTAGTGGTAGAAGATGTACTTTAGAGGTCTTGGATTCAGTGTCTAGCATTCTAAAAAGCAGAGAAAATTAGAGGAGGTTGGCAGAACATGACTGATGGAATGATAAAGACAAAACAAACAACCAAATCAGTGCTCTAACGTCCATCTGGTAGTCTTGTCTTCCCAAGGCTCATTTTACCCCCTACCACTTCCTTATCTAGGAGCAATCCTGTCAAAGTCCGAATAATTCTGTTCTGGGAAGAGGTGACATAAATGAAGTGTTGTCGGCATAAGCATGTTCCACTTATGTATGCTGTTTGCAACTCAATACGTTCTACCTAATACAGTGCCTAAGCGTTTGAAACTTCCCTTAAGCACAGTCTTTGCTATCATTTTAAACAGACCTTCACATGCCTTCTGAGACAATAATGAGCATGCTGGAATACACCTTAGAGAATTTTCTGGACTCCCAAACACAGGACCCCAGGAATAACGACTCTCCTCTCTCTGAATACAAAATTATGAGGAAGGTTTCTTAGGCCTTTTCTCTGATTTCCTATTTCTTCTTTCTCCCTTCTCTCTCTACACTGGCAATCTCCTAACATTCCATGGAGTTCTGATGCCCCCTGCTGCTGGCTGCTGGCAGAAGGAACAATATATATCCCTGGTATTGGATCTCTCTCTCTCTCTCTCTCTCTCTCTCTCTCTCTCTCTCTCTCTCTCTCTCTCTCTCTCTCATTTATATTGGTTCTTCTTTCACTAATTGGGTTTTCCTTTTAGGTAATTAGGCCATCTTTCTCAGCTACTTGTGTTTTTTACCCTCACCTTTGAACCAGCACCTTTCTTTCCATCTCTCCCCCTCCTTCCTTAATTTCCTATTACTATTTTGCTCTTCTTGCCTTGGAACATGTCTCATCCATATAGATTGCTGGTTCCTGTATGATATAATAATTCACTGTGTTAGTTTCTATTGTACACTCTCAGACACTCGTTGGTAGAATGTTTTCCCTTACAGAGAAACAATGCCTGCTTCATTGTTCCATGTAAGTAGAATAATGGTATGGTTATCCCACATCCAAAGTGACCACAAATTTCCTCAGAGAATTCTCTTTAATTGACAAATAAATCATTCTCTTTGGTTTCAGGATATTCCTTCTTTTTCGTTGTCATTACTACCAGCTTGCTGTGTAACATTGGTCTCATAAGGTTTATTTTTTTGAGGTACAATGTCTAAAATTTATAAGTAGTAAGAGGCCAAATTTGGAAAGGAAATATTGGAGGACTCTGTGGCATCCTCCAGAGCAGAAGAGAAAGTTCTGATTGTACAAATAACTTATAGGAGGAGTAGCATTTACCACATCTCAGTTTCTGGGGTGCTCCATGTAAATTGCCTGCTCAAGAGGACCTGCAGATAGATTCTTTTTTAACAATAGAATTATTATTCTAAGAACCCTACCTACTGCTTTGAATTTGTTTCTCTGCCAAAGTGAGCTGTTGCTATCTTTTGAGACAGTCTCCCAGAATGCATTTCTATCCACCTGTTAAACAGAAGGTTTGTGGTTTCCAATAGTGTCTGTGACTTTCCTTAGAAGAATACTAACTAAGGTGAGAGTAGGAAACCTGGGTGTGGATCTATGATTTCTGGGCTGCTTTGCACACAAGATTTCACAACAAAACTTACAATCATCCTCGTAGGCTTTGTTTTATGAGAGAGATAACAAAACTTTGAAGAAGTTAAGCACATTAGTAGCTAGTGTGTATCTGGGCCAGAATTTAAATCTGAGTCTTATGAAAAAATCTCAGGGATGTAAATAAAAAGTGATGGCTTGAGGATGAGACAACCTTGAACACAGAATAGATTCTATTACTTAGACACAAGTTCTACCAGGAGAAAAGGGTGCTCTCATCTTCTGGTGTTCTGGGATCTTCTTTCTACTCTCCCTGACCTCTTTCCATGTTATTCTGCTTTTAAGTTTATATTAACACATATGAATGCATGAATTCTGGATCAGTGGATTTCTTTAAAGGTGAGATTAGTGTTTGGTTTCCCACAATGCTTAGCACCTTGTTATTTTCAATGTCAAAAGCCCACGGATTTCACTTTTGTTTTTTGAGGGAAAAAAGAGTGGGAGGAAACAACTCAAGCATAGAGCCTGGAGGGAGAGGAGATCATAAAAGACCAGAAGAAAGGAAGAAAGAGGAGAGAGATTAATAGCTCTTATAGGGTATTACAGGACCCATTTAAGACATAAAAGGACCTTCATTATTGATTTGGATTTTTTTTAAGTACCAATTGTTGCAGATGACTAAAAATATGGAAGCATAGAGAATGAAAAAGTCCACTGAATATCAAATTGGTAGTGAAAATTTCAAATGTCTCCTGTTAGATGTCAGGAATTGCTTTATTGGATGATATTCTTGAAAAATAACTTTTGCAGGTACATGGTTACTCTGCAAGGCAAGATACCTCTGTAACCCAAAACACACCCCCTTGTCAGCTCCTGGGACACAAATCAGCATGCTGGAGCCTGCTGGTAACTGCTCCCACCGTTACGTTTGCTTTCCCTACAGTATGTCCTCCCCAAGACTGATGCTAGCAATCGATGCCAAATGCGGCACACTTAAGTCCATCAATGAAAACGCTGTTACAATAACAGCAGCTATTTTTACGTGGCTAGTGATTATTTTTGTGGCTCTCCAAACACAAAGATGGGAAATAATAACTGGTCATTTTTCATCATGACAGACAATGTAGGAAGACAATTGAAGCAGAGGCAACTCCTGTGATCTGTGCAGCCAAGGACACTTGTTAGGGAAAGCAAATCTAGCTCCTGCAGGCTCTAATGCCTGTGCTGTTGAAGGCTAGTGCTGCGGACTCCTTACCAGCCAAACGACTATGTGCCTACTTCATGTATTAATCCCAAAGCTGTAGAGAGAATATCTCTATTCTGTCAATTTTAAATCGGTCAACTAAAAAAAAAAAGAAAAAAAAAAACAACTATTTAGGAAAGGGAAGAATAGGAGATGAGACATCCAGGAGGCAGAAAGAATTCTGCAATTGAGCCAGGAGGGAGATCCGCCAGGGAAGATGTGAGGAGACAGACTCATGATACCTGAGCACAGGAAATCAGCCACATGGAAGAATGTAGATTAGAATAAATGAGATAATTTAAGTTATGACCTCATAAAAGAAAAGCCTAGCAATTTGACCAAGATATTTATAAATATGTTTTGAATTTGAGTCATTTCTGGGAGAATGAGGCTGAGAGGAAGAACTAGACATACTACACAAAGCTTCCTTTGTTTGGATAACTATATATCCAGTAACTTTGGTCTTCTCTTACCCATCCCTGTTTTATCTATCGGGTTTCTTTTGCTGTGACCTAACATCCAAGAAAAAGTACCCAAGGAGAGGAAGAGGTAAGTATGGTTCAGAGCAGAATGTCATGCCACAGGCCAGGATCAAAGCTGTGACAGCAGAAATGTAAGGCTGCTTACTCATGTCTTAAAGGATCAAGAAGTATAAAAACACTGAGACTAGAAGTAGAACTTGGGTGTAACCCCTCCCAAATCCCACCTTTGGTGACTCCCTAATTCCAATGAGTCTCCACTTTCTAGGGTCTTAATAATTTCACAAAACAGCATCACCATCTAGAGATCAAATGGCCAATGGGGGAGATTATACACCAAAACCTTTGATAGTTTATACATTCCTTTACCTTTTTTCATTAATACTTTTCAAAAATTAATATGAATGTATAATCTGATTTAATGAGCATATATCTCACATACATACATGCATACATTCATACACACACACACACCCAAAACCATATCAAAAACAGATAATTCCATGAAAAATAGCTTCCGTTATACACCACATTGCTTTGCCCAAGAGATGGTGTAAAACCAAGCAATAATAAGAATCCCAAGGCTACTGAAGACATAAGCTGGTCAGCCCCATGACTTCAGACAAATATTTCTTCAGCTTGTTAAGCCTTACAGACTTTATCTATCAACACAGGTATATTTCTTTTATTTCTTCCATAATTTGTAGGGATTTTATTTTCAAAAGTATAAAAAATATCAAGATTCTGCACCTGCAGATCCCAAATGTACAGCCAGACAGGAAGCAGCAATGAGAGGCAAGAGGGAGACTCCTGCTCTTGAAACAGTCAATTTGTGCAGCACTTCTGTCTTCACCAAGTGGTAGACTGTGGCAGCCCCCATGATTATGTCTTCACAATCAAATGGGTGCGTATCTAGGAAGGCAGATGCAGCTCTATGGAGGGGGTGGAAGCCTCTAATTGCAGGATTTACATGAGATGACATTCCCTAGAGGCAGAGAAGTAGTCTGCAAAGGAGACACTGCTAGCTGTTTCCTCAAGCAGAGGGAAACCTGGGGAAGTGGCTGCTTTGTTTCTGTCCTTCAGGGTCTGCTCCAGAGGAGACAAACCTTAAAACTGAACACAATAGCACTTATATATTCAAGGTCACTTTGCCAAGCAGAAACTTATCGTGGGGTACTCTGGGTAGACATGGCAGAAATTACATCTTCAAGGAAATGTGAGATGCAAAACATGGTATATCTTGTGTTTGCTATGTGCCAGGAAATCTGTCCGACACCATTGAAACTATCACATGTAAACCTTACAATTGGTCTGGGAGGGGGTGGCTAAACAGGGAATATTGGGTCTCGTTCATCAAAAGGCTCCTAGAAAACCTGCAGGCCTGCATGCATGCCACACTGACTTCCATGCTTGGCTTAGTGTAGATATATTGATCCTTTCCTCTGGCAAGTCCTTTTCATCTTCCCTACTGCAACAATTGCTTCAGAAAGAATTGTTCTGCTTCCCACTTCCAGATCCCAGGTACTCGCAAGGCAGTAAATATTCTCAATTTAATCCCCACAATGCTCTTCAGTAATGTGTGTGAATATGTGTGTATTAGTATTTCTGTGTCTGTATGTGTGTATGTGTGTGTAACTGTATGTTTACTTCTCTACACCTCTCATCACACTTTATGATTTTTTATTGTTCTTATTTTTTTTACTAGGTTTACCCTTTAGAATCCTGTGGTGCTTAAAATAGTACACACAGATAGGAAAGGTATGCTCAGAAACTGTAGCATTCTAAATTTAAAATGCTGGAAAACATTATGGAAGGAAAAGATAAATGGATGAATAAACAAGCATAATTAGGGATACAACCACAGAATGTCACTGTGTTTGATGTGCTTGTCAATACTGCAGAAGTAGAAGGTGAAAGGGAGGGTGGAAGCGAAACCACGAGAACTTAGCACAAAGAATAAAATAGATAGGCCATAAAGGCCAACATCAAAATAATGCTATGTTGGGGAAAACCAGGACTATTTTTAGCTTGCAGTTTCCCAACAAGCAGCATCAGACTTTTTGCAATTGGTTGTGCATTTAAAAAAAGAAAAAGAAAATTCCCAGCCATACTGCCAACTGAAATCTAGTACACCGTTCATGGCTCATAGAGAATCTTTGGCCCTCCAAATTTGGAAGAGGTAAATGACTACCAGAGTGGGTTTCTCTGAATCCATTTGGGGGTTTGTGTAGCTTTGCCTAATCAGTCTTCTTTCAGATCATCGGCTACAAATGGAACAGTTGTGCAAAAGTAAATGAAATATTTGCCTTATACACTATAAGCAGTCTAACATTTTATGTTTCGACCAAATGCTGTACCTCCCCACAAAATAACCCTTATTTATTAGTAGATTTGCTCACAACTAGTGGTATTATTTTCAGAAGCCTATAAATCTATAAAACATAGAACTGATTCCAAGCAGTGCATCCTTGGTGATGCTGTGAACCTGATTCATCCCTCCCATCTCTGCCTCTCCCCTGCTCACCATGAAGTTAGTAGCTCTCCTCTACCACAAATTGTCACTCCAGTGATATCCTACCGAAATACTTGGGTCCATCAGTCATACAGTGAAATGTCTGAAACCAGGATTTATTTATTTATTTTATGCATATGGGTGTCTGTCTGCATGTATGTCTGCCCACCCTGTGGCTGTCTGGTGCCCATGGAAACTAGAAGAGGGTATTAAATTGATAGATGGTCCAGCATGAGTTGATGTTCCAGAAGATACAGAGATTCCCAGCATCCAAGTAGCTCTTTATGACTATCCATCACTCCAGTTCTAGAGGACCCAATCCCTGCTTCTACTTATTTTTAATATGCATACACAGCAGGACTATAAAGTCACCTGATGTGTTTTTGCTTGCAGTCTTTATGGTATCCTTAGTACAATAGACATGATATCTAGTATTGTTTTTTTGTTTGTTGTTGTTGTTGTTGTTGTTCAAGCCTTTTGGATGCCTACTGAGTTTCTTCTCTATATCATCTTCTTTGCTGTACAGTAGGGATTATTAGTTATCAGACACTCCTAATTCATGTCTCCTATTAGACTTCTGGAAAGGCTGTCTTTCCTCTTAACAGTTAGATGGGTTATGCACTAATTCTGGTCCATTAAGTAATAAAAGGAGATGACTGAACATGAACACTCTGTTAATGGAAGGTGTTTTGTGTCTCTTAACTCCCCCAAGGTCACATGTTTCTTGCATCCCTTGTGGTACCATCATAAAGTATTGCTAATAAATAGCTGGGTCTGTGCCCTAAAGAGAGGAATCCATTCTACAACTTCTGAGTGCTAATTCTAAACTGTATCAGGAATGTCTGTTAACATACCATAACCCATTCTCACCCAGTATGAATGCTCTTACAGTAGATTTTAAAAAACTATATTTTGGCTTCTCTAGTCTTCTGCATTCTGTGCTTATTGTGTCCAAAAGCTTTTTGCCAGTCTCTTTTTCCTGTGTTCTCTTGTAAGCTCCTTCTGACAATTAGTCATGGCCCAGTAATCCTCTTTAAAAGTGCACTTACATTTTAGCTCCTAATCAATACTCTTTCCCCACTGACTCAGACCTACTCCTGTTCTCTGCACCGCTGAAGGGAACAAGGTAGGCTATTCACAGGTGGGCCACACACCAGGGCACTGGACTTAAAATCCTTCATCTGGACACCTCTAGCCAACTTATATAATGATCACAGAAAAGAACCCCGACCCCTATAGATTTGTTGCAGATTGAAGAATGCTAGAACTTGATGAAGTCATGCAGCAACAGAATTTAGAAGATAGAATCTGGGGATCTAAGGAGATGGCTTAGATGTTAAGGGCATTTTCTGAATTTTTAGGGGACTCATGTTCAGACTCCAGCACTAGAATGGTGGCCCACAGCCATTTACAGCTATGGTTCCAGGACTGCCAAGGCACACTTTTGCCCTCTATACCAGGGATGCAAGTGTTGCACATTTGTACAGGCAGTCAAAACATTCATAAGCATAAAATCAGATAAACAAATCTTGAAAAACATAGAATACAAAAGTGCCTATTTGTTTTCAGTCTCTATAGCACAGATGCAAAGTGTCACTTGGCTTCACTCGCCACCTACAGGGCAGTCACTAGCACACAGAACATTCTGCCTCTTCTTGAACAGTCTGACTCTGGGTAATTCTTCATTTCCTTGGTGTGATCTATTCTATTGGGAGTCCTGACTGGACAGGTTGTTGACACGAGAGATAAGTGATTTTCCTTCCCATTGCTTCTTTTACAATTTGTAAATTGTTTCTGGATCCTCCCGAGTTGGCCACCATCCCTTCCCTTCGAAGTTTCCCCCATTTTAAAATGAAATAATTCTTCAAGGGAGAAAAAAATGATTACAATCAAATGGGAAATAACTAGATCTACTGTCAATCTAGAGCTCCTTCTATTTATTTGCCTACTTATTTTAAAAGTATTAAATAGTTGTGTGTGTGTGTGTGTGTATTTGTGTGTGTATACCAGCCAATATAATTTGAATACAATTTAACTCCTGCAATGAGAGAGCAATAATTCTAGTAAAATATAAGACACATGGATCATTAAAATTGTTACAGTTAGAAGAAGAGGAAGGAATCATATTCATTAAATGTTTTCTAAATGTCAGACACTGCCAGGTACTTCTTAATGTTATTTAAGTTTACAGCTATACCCAAAGGTTGAGAGTACAGTTCTTTTTTTTTCCCTGATTTAAACATTAAAAAACTCTTTCACTTTTTGTCTACTGCTGCATAAGATGCTTCAGAAACATATCTAGGTGGACTGAAGTTTGGGCTCAGATCCTATTGTCTATCAGAGGGCATCAGCTTATTGTCTATAAGGCTTGGGCTTCAGATATCAGTAAAGTTCTCATATAACATCAGCAGTCATGCAATCTCACTTTCACTCCACTTAGTGTTGGTTAAAGCATCTATAAAGAAGGCATAGATAAGTTAACTGAGATGTCAAATAACACTTCACAATGAGACAGTGAAAGGTTACATTGTAGAAGAAACTATGCTATGAAAGCACAGGTTTCAGGTTTATATTTGTACACACTGGGAAAATATCATTAATTCTGGACACTTGTTATCCGATGAGTTTTCTTGTGAATGTGATTGTGCTGTCAAATAAACTTCAAAGTGAAGGTACCATCTGAAATGGGTTGTATTATGGAGAATTGTACATATGTATGGAAAGGATGGTCTACATTTTGGAGGAAGAATGATCAAATTCCTGAGACAACCATCACATGCACTTCCGTATGTCTTATTTTCATGCTTGTTCCTTTGATTTCTTGTGTTTTGGTTTAGATTGTTTTTTGTTTATTTGGTGTTATTTTGTTTGTTTGATTTGGTTTTCCTTTTACAAGCAATAGGCTGGGGGGGGGGGTGACTGACCTCTCTCGATGGTATTCCAAGTATTACAAGCACTTTGAAGCTTTGACAACCAGAAGTATGTTCTGCTTGCAGATGAGAAGATCTTTAGGTAAGTATCACCCATTTCACATGCAACTTCAACTGAGACACAGTTCAATCACTGATAGATCAATAATGCTCAGAAGAAAAATGGACTATTGTCAACTAGGGAAACACCAGGCATGGTTTCCTTGATTCTATGAAGATGCAATCTAAAAATTAGGCAGAAAGTATAATAGCTTTTCTTAGGCTTACGAAATATAGAGTTGCTTAGAAAGTATCCGCAATGAGAGCCTTTGGAGACTTTATTGGCCACTGGTACACTCAATATAAAGGAAATTAGAAAAAAAATAGTAGTTTCTATCTTAAATTGTATTGCTGGAAAACTCCATGGAAATTACATGCATCCCCAGTGAGACCAAAGAACTGGCATTGGCACTACATGTAATACTATTCAAGATAAAGTAGTTTTCCATTGAATATTTCGAACTTGTGGTTAATGTGTTTTAGCAATGCAATAATTTTTGCAAACGCATTTTATGAATAGAAAAACAGTAGCACTGAAAGAGTCTATTTTATGAGACTGAAATTCTAGCAATTTCCAATGCCCTTTCACAGAAGTCCACCTAACATATCATCAGTCTAACAACCATATAAAACTAACTAACTAAATAGATAAATAAATACATAAGCAAGTCCTTAGTGGCAGACAAGGACAACTGACAAGCTTATCACTAAAAACTGCTCCTTAGTCTTAGAAGTGTAAAAACTCCCTTTATAATTTAGGCAATCATTACAGCTTGGATTTCTGGCCACTCATATATGATTTCACGTTCTACTTGGATTTCACAGATTTGAGAATTAACCTCAGATCTTCTACCTAAGGGTCCTCTGTCTTAGTTGGTTTTGTATCAACTTTACAAAGTTAGATTTATCTGGGAGAGGAAATCTCACTTGATAAAATATCTCCACCAGGTTTCCTGTGGGCAAGGCCATAGAGGGTTTTTGTGATTAATGATGGCCATGAGAGGCCCCAGTCCACTATGGCTGTAGCCATCCCTAAGAAGGTAAAGCTGGGGTGTATAAGAAACAGATGGAGGAAGCCAGGAGGAATATGATAATCAGCAACATCACTCCGTGGCTTCTGCTTTGGTTCCCACCTCGAGGTTCCTGCCATGAGTTCCTGCCTTGAATTTTCTCAGTGATGAAATATGACCTTAGAGTTGTAAAATAAAATAAACTGTGTTCCACAAGTTGTTTTTAGTCATAGTATTTTATCACAGCAATGGACACCTAATTAAGGTACCTTCTTACCTTATATTAATGTTTATCTTTTGAAACTTTAGTTTAGTTGGGATGTTGGGAACATAGCGGTTCATGAAGATGGTACATAAATAATGAAATCACAAGTATTTCATACATCCCAATCCTTTTTCCCTTCTCTTTTTCTTTCTTTCTCTTTCTTTGTCTTTCTTCTTTTCTTATCTCCTGGCTTCCTTTCATTCTCTTCTCCTCCTTTATTTTCATCTTTTTTCTTTGTCTCATGTTCTTCCCCAGGTAGTCTGAGGTTGCTGTAAAGCATGGTTAGAAGAGAAAAGTGTGTGTGTGTGTGTGTGTGTGTGTGTGTGTGTGTGTGACTTTGTGTTTGTGTGTGTCTCTGGGAGTTTCTTTGTGTGTCTGAATACGTGTCTGCATGTCTCTATGATTGTGTCTGTATGTATATGTGTAAAAGAAAAAGAAAAGAAAAAGCAAGTCTGAAGGCAAAAGAGTCTAGGAGAGATAGAGAAAACTTTTAAATGAAATATAAAATATAAAAATGAGTAGGGAGAAGAAAAGAGATAGGGAAGGGTAAAGAAGATGGACAGAGTGGAGAAGAAAAGGGAAGGCAGGCAGAGCAAGAGTGGGGAAGAACAAGAGGCAGAGAAAAAAGATAAGAGTAAAGAAGAAGAGAATGAAAAAATCCATGAGGTAAGAAAAGAAAAGAGGTAAGAAAATGAAAGAAA